>JAUPFZ010000029.1:4578750-5840000 GCA_036937285.1 Euphydryas editha
TTGGATCTACCAAGTTAGACCTCTTTTACTAGGTATATGCACTCGTTAAAAACTTCGGATTAGAGTTTCCAACTGATATCAGGTTGGGCACGATATGGACATTCGACATGATTTTCGTCTTATCCATGTACATTTTAAGGCCCACCCGTCGATAAATCCATCGAGGTCACTGATCATAATGCTGAGGTCTTCCAGGGCCTCCACGAGTACGATATCGTCGACAAATCCTTTCTGTTCCAAGAACTGGGTAGCGTCTTCCAATGCAGACGTTAAAAACTTTTGAAGAGATAACATTTCATTTTCGCTGCAGAACAGAACTGCAGAACCGCCCAACTTTCGATCGAATCGAAGGCTTTCTTATAGTCCACTAATGTCAAGAACAATGGCCGATTATGCTCTATATAGTAGTCGCTAATACTTAAATAATTCACACGTATAATGTCCTACGTTGTAACTTGTAAATCTTGTCGTGTAAAGTATGGGTTGTATTTTGTCTCATAGCTTATCGTTTTTCGTCGTTCGTCTCTAGGACAAGGAATTCTTGAAAATAAAATTTATTATTTCGTATTTACTGTATCACACAGAGGCGCATTTTGATTTGATCAATATCATACAACAGCCAGCCGAACTGAAACCAAACTTATTATGAAATAATTAAAAATAAAAAAAATTAAATAGACTTTATTGGTAACAATTAACAACAAACATTGCTTACAATCGATATATAAAAAAAATTGTGTGTGTCAGCTCCGACGCACGACTGGAGTTTACTCCTTAAGTACGATTGTCTAAACATACGCAAAAAGAGTTTATCCAACTGAAAATAAGATTAATTTTTTTTTTTTTTTTTTTTTTTTTTTTTTTTTTTTTTTTATGACAGATAGACAGGCATTTGACCGCTATCTCACCTGATGTTAAGTGACGATGCGGTCGAAGGTGGAGCATGCCTGCCTAATAACAGCCTATTCACTCTGGCCTTGAAGGCACCCAGGTTGTATCGTTCGGGAAACACAGACGCGGGCAACGAGTTCCATTCCTTAGCCGTGCGCATCAAGAAAGTAGTGCCAAAGCGTTTTGTGCGCGTAGGTGGCATATCAATGACATAAGGATGGAACGATCGACCGCGCCTAGTGTCCCGATGGCGGAAGGTTGTTGGGGGAATTAGATCGTGCAGTTCCTTCGCACACTCACCAAAATATATTCTGTAGAACACCGACAGACGAGCTACCCTACGCCGATGATCGAGACTCTGCAACTTGGTGTCTGTCAGAGTAGGGTCACCTATAAGTCTCTTAGCTCGTTTTTCTACCGAGTCCAAAGTTGCCAGTTGGTATTTGGCGGATCCATCCCAAAGGTGGCAGCAATACTCCATACAAGACCGAACTTGTGCTTTATACAGTTGAAGCAGCTGTTCTGGAGTGAAGCATCGCCTGACCTTAGAGAGGATACCTAGTTTTTTTGCTGCAGTTTTTGCTTTGGACTCGATGTGCTGCCCAAAGTTCAAATTGGACGATAGCTCTACACCGAGGAGCTGGAGGGAGTCGGTAATTTCTACAGAAACATTTCGGAAAGTCGGGGCCAGGTGTAAAGGGCTCCGTTTAGAGGAGAACACACACGCCTGTGTTTTTGTAGCGTTGAACGTGACCAGACTGGCATCGCCCCATTCGGAGACTGCCTGGAGGGCGACGTTCAAGCGGCTGACCATTTCCTCTCGACAAGACTGGATAACATCCTTACTAGCCCTTGCACTCGAAAAGTATCTGTCCGTCACTGTGCTGTCGTCAGCATACCCAAAGGTACCGGGGACGAGCAGATCATTAATATGGAGCAGGAAGAGGGTAGCGGACAAGACTGATCCCTGAGGAACACCGGCGTCGATAGCCTTTTGGTCCGACGAGTACCCGTCAAGGACAACTCGAATTGAACGTTCGTTCAGGAAATCAGAAATCCAAGCGCAAAGGCCAGGTGGAATACCATATGAAGGAAGCTTGCTTATAAGGCTCGCGTGCCAAACTCTGTCAAAGGCCTTCGAGATATCGAGGGACACGGCAAGAGCTTCACCGTGTTTATCAATGGCCTCACTCCAAATATGTGTGGCATACACTAGAAGGTCCCCAGTCGAACAGTTCTGGCGGAAACCGTATTGCCGGTCGCTGAGGAGATCGTTACCTTCCAAGTGGGCCAGGAGTTTGTTGTTCAGTGCACGTTCCATAGTCTTACAGAGTATGGACGTGACCGAGATGGGACGGTAATTGACAGGGTCTGCACGACTACCTTTTTTGGGCACAGGCTGCACGTTGGCAAGCTTCCAAGACTTCGGCACTTTGCCAGTCTTAAGTGATAGGCGGTACAGGCGTGTAAGAGGTGGAGACAACTCAGGGGCACATGTACGCAGGACTATCGCTGGTATACCATCGGGTCCGCTGGCCTTGTTCACGTCTAGAGTTTGCAGGATTTTAAGGATCTCATTTTGGCGTATGCGTACTTCAGCCATAATGCAGTCAGCACGAGTTGAGATTGGTGGAGCTTTTCCTGCAGCATCCAGACGCGAGTTCTCAGCAAAAAGAGATGCAAACAAATCCGCTTTCTCTTTTGCAGAATGGGCCAGCGATCCATCAGCCCTCAGCAATGGTGGAAGTGACGGCCGACAAAAGTTAGATTCAGCGGCTTTTGCCAGGGACCAAAACGCTTTGCTCCCAGAAGGATATGAAGCTAGTTTGGCTCCAATGTGGCTGATATGGTTGAATTTAGCCCTGCGTAACGTCCTTTTACATGACTTGGCGGCTTGGTTAAAAGCTTTCTTCAAATTCCGATAATTCGGAGACTTGCGCGCTCGAGCTTCAGCCCATGCAGTGTATGCCGTCCGTTTTTCGGCTTCTGCACGATAGCAGTCTGCATCAAACCATGGGCGAGCTTTTCCATTCGTCGCTACGTCAGAGTATGGTATAAAATATTCCATACCCTGGTGTATAACCGCGGTAATGGCTTCAGCGCAGCTCGACGGATCATCAGAAGAAAAGCATACCCCTCGCCAAGGATAGGAAGAGAAAAAGTGACGCATCTCATCCCAATCTGCTGCCTTGTATCGCCACACCCGTCTTAAGCCACATGGGGCTTCTTCGGGTGGGGAACAAACGGATATAGATTTTACCAGACAGTGGTCAGAAGTACCCAGTGGTGCAGAAACTGTTATTGAGTGACTGTCTGGATCAGTTGTTAAAAATAGGTCTAAGCAGTTGGCGGTATGAGAGTCTACGTCTGGTACCCTGGTAGCACAGTTTACAAGCTGGGTGAGGTCTAGCGTCAAGGCTAGTTTACGCACTTCTCGCCCAGCATGGTCTGTCACCTGGTATGGGTACAGCCACTCCTGGTGGTGGGCATTGAAGTCCCCCAGAATGACTAACTGTGCCGAAGGGTAACGCTCTCGAGCCTCATCCGCCGTTAGGGTAAGATGGTCACATAACTGAGTTGTTTCCACGTCTCCGCTGTGCGAACGGTAGACACAGGCATACAGGATTTTCTCCTGTCCTGTGTCCACCAGAACCCATAGGATGGAGTAACTGGATGTCTCAAGGTGCTTAAGACGCTTGATGCAGATATCATCACGGACGTACACACAGACTCCGGCACGAGGTATGAACCTGTGCTCCAGAGAATACCCGGGGTAGCTGAGGTACGCCGTGTCAGCCGGACATCTGATCTGCGTCTCAGTGAGGAACAGCAGCTGCGGTTTTTCTGTTTCTAGGTGGTGGTGGACAGATTCGAGATTAGAGTGCAGACCTCGGATGTTAGAGAGGTGCACTTTTAATGGGAGGACGTGCAGCCGCTGTGTATACCTTCGTTTATTTTTATGTGTTCTCATGGGGAGTGAATAGGTGCTGGGGAACGCGAACTGGGCGAGGTGGCACCCTACCTACCAGGTGTCAAACTCAACACCGCCGCACGGAGGGAGGCTGACGCGGAGACCGCGGGGACGCCCGAGCCCCCCCAGAATGGCTACCTGGTCCTCCCTTCCGGTCGCCATCCGGCAAGGTAGATCATTCTGGGATTTTTCGTCAGGTGGCGGGGCAGCCTTTCACAGGTGGCTACCCTGCTACTTGGGCCCCCAACTTCCTACGGTCGGCCAGCGGCGGCACCGTGCCTCGGATCCCGCTACCCTCCGAAGCCAGGCACCCGATGCGGCAGTGATAAGCAGACAGAATCGGTCACATAGAGTGCCACAACTACCCAGACACATCCCCCAAATGGCTGCTCTGGGACCCGCCCCGGAACACGGCAGTTGCCGTTTGGCGGCGCGACTCTACCCAGAGGGTGGTAATCAAGCCACGGCCGTAGCCTACCACCGCAAGAATTTTGTCGGCTCTTACGACAGGCCTTCTTGCCGGGCCGTAGGAAATCGTATTCTACTGCCCGTCCCTACACGGGGAAAATACCATATGAAAGGGTAAATTAACAAATTAATGAAAATAATATACATATATAAATATATATTTATTCATTTTATATACATTTTTGGCGTAGAGAGAAGCCTTTGAAAAGGAAGGATCCTTCAACCAGACGGTGTTGCGTCTGGTGGGCTACGCGCCACTTAACGTTTGTTGTCGGGTTGTTGTATATATATTAAATCGCTTTGAAAACTTCGATAGCGCGATGTAGGATACGTCTGTTTCTTCTAGTTCGTATATGGCGAGATAGATGTCGCTACATCACTCCCCCTCCGAGACCAGAGGTCGATAGCAGGTTGAGTCGTCCATACATCTTGTGATGCTAGCCGGGCCAGTGGTATGTTCCAGTGAGTCGGAACTAGATGCCGCATAGTTCCCGGTGACTCGGAACTGTCTGCGGTGATGCCCCAGTGAGTCGGGGTGGTGCAGTGCTGCGTGGTGGCTGGCTGCTGCGTCGACCAGGAGAGAAGTGCGTCTCTGCTTGCTGACCGGCCGAAGTGCAGTGTGCTGTGCCAAAGTCGCTGAGATGGCTGTAGGTGATGACCAGGAATGCGCGTCCGCTGCATGCTTGTGGTCAGGATACCCGTAGTAGCTGTGAATGCTGGCTGGCTGTATGACTCGCTGCTCGAAAGCTTGAGGTAGTGATGATGACGTTACGATGGACGTAGATTTGCGAAGGCTGCGCTGACGTTCAAGCTCGGGGTCACCAGTTTGGCGTAGAGAGAAGCCTTTGAAAAGGAAGGATCCTTCGACCAGACGGTGTTGCGTCTGGTGGGCTACGCGCCACTTAACGTTTGTTGTTGGGTTCTTGTATATATATTAAATCGCTTTGAAAACTTTGATAGCGCGATGTAGGATACGTCTGTTTCTTCTAGTTCGTATATGGCGAGATAGATGTCGCTACACATTTATTATAACTAATCGGCGAAATATTTTACATTAAACTTTTCACAATAGTCAATTTCAGATGTGCACAAATATTTCATTAGGAATGTTGATAAATTATGTAATTATTATTATCTGACAATTATCATTTACTTTTTAAATATTATTTTTCAATATTAATTAGAGCAACATTACTTTTGCACCGCACCATAGGTGCACGCGCACCGAAAAAGTAACGAGGTCATTCATCAGTAGATTTTACCTCTCATATTTTTCTCATACCGGGCGCCTTATATATGAAAATCGATTCTTAAGGAGTAAACTCCAAAAAAACAACAACAATTTTTGAAGTTAATACTCAAATTCAAAGGTAAAAAAAAAAATTAACTTATTATGTCACCAATCGGATGCCCACTCAGTAACGTTGTGACATCATTGCCCCAACACTGATTTTCAGTGGGTACCGTGTATACGATAAGTGCAGCACGGACAGTGATAAAATTATAAACTATTAAAAAGAAATATATAAAATGAAAGCGAGTAACAAAAAAAAAAAAAAAAAATAATAATAATAATAAAGTTCTACGTTTAGTCTTGACTATAATACATATTTACTAGTGGATACTAGTTTAGATTATTAACAAATTACATGCTTATGGAAGAAAAAAAAAATTAATGCATATCCGTGATTCAGTTTAAGTCCATTAAGTAAATAAATCTAAACATATAATAAAATTGTAACCGCCCGATGTGATGATGTACAGTACATGAGATGTATTTAAAAGAAATCGCATTATAAGGATCTGTATGAGAGCAGTGGAAATTAAACAATGAACTCCGGCTGCATGCACAAAAAACCATGACTCATTGTCACGTTCCGCGAGCGAGAGCGCGGAACAAGCGATAGAGAGGCACGATCGGCCTAAGCGTTCGACTTGTGACGCATCTATCACTCTTCCACTCCATCGGCACATGCGTCCGATTAGATGAGAAAAAGTATTTGAATTATTATTATTATAATTAATTTATCGAAAAAAAAAAACAATTAACTCCTTTGTATAATACAAAATAATGATAATTCAGTGATATTTATTAATGTTTTCTAATGACGTTATCACGTAAAATTATAGCCAGTGGACCGATTTTACAGATAACGAAATACTTTTTTAGAACTCTTCTCTGTCTGTATGTATTATTCCGCATCGTGCAGAACCTCCTCCATAATGTTCGACTTAATTTTAACTGTTTCATCTGGATACATCTTGTACAAGTGACGTTATTACTCTAAAAATAATTGTGAAATCGTAATGAAGTCGCGTTATACATTCTGCCGTGGAAGCAGCTAGTTAATAAACTAATTATTGTTTATTTAGGAACATGAAAACGAAATTAAAGAAGAAATTAAAATAGAGGAAAATAATTTGCAATGTCGGATTTGCCTTAGTGTTGGGAGAAGAATGTTTCCATTGGAAGAATGTGAGGAAATTTATAAAAAGCTGTTATTTGACAACTATCAAGATCGAGTAAGTTCACTATTTTTAGTTTTTTTTTTGTTTTTTTTTTTTTTTTTTGTTTTTTTTTTTTTTTTTTTTTTTTTTTTTTTTTTTTTTTTTTTTTCTGTGTCATAATGGTTTGACACTTGATAAATCTTCTATTTCGATGCTATTATCATGACGTCATTGAATCTACTAAATGTTATTAAAACTATTATTACGCCAGTTAACCACTTACTAATATCTTCCATTTTGACTTGCTTATGCTACTAAACTCGTCTCTCGGATTACTGATCTACTCTTTTACTGTTTAAGGCGTCTACTTGGATTTCTAGGAAGAAACGATTGTAGGAGATTTTATTAACTTACTATTTTTCTCAAAAAAATAATAATATAATAAACAAGTATGCTTGATTAAAACAATCAAAAAACCCGACTGCGTAAAATACTCTTATTATAAACTAAAAAGAATAAAACAATTTACTAGCTTTCATTTGATACCCATATTGCTACAGTAAGAAAAAAAAAAATTCAACTCCCTCCTCATTCCGCCATTTGCGGGCGCCATTTTGAAAATTTATATAGCCTATGTCACTACTACAATTAAGACAAATCCAACGACACCTCATATGTCAAAAACCGTCCAGCCGTTTGGGCTGTAGGGCGTGCCAAAGAAATGGACCTACATACATACATACATACATACATACATACATACATACATACATACACTCGATAAACATAACCCTCCTTCTGTCGCAGTCGGGTAAATATAAAAAGTGTATTATAAATATTCCTTCTTGTAAAGTAAGGAGTAATTTTCATAGGAAGTCAATCAGATAATAAGAAAACCAGTAAAATGTGAGTCGTACTTGCAAATGAAGGCTTGTTCACCGTATTAAAATATTTAATACGAGTAACTTTATGATCGAGCTAAATACAAAAAAACTCGTCTCTTGAACAGGAAACTTCTTTAATCTTAATATTATATCTACAGCGTTCATAGCCCTACGTATTGTGTGCATTTCAAGTGCCCAAACTGAATTGAACTGAAACACCGTGTGTTAACGCTGCAACTTAAAATTATTTAAGTTTTTTAAGGTTTAGTTTTTGTTCAAGTTTACCACGTCTATTACTAGATGGCGCTAGTAGTAGATTACATCGCGGTGGCAAGATTATTTCTTGTTTGTATAAGGCCACCATACATTTGTGTACTTGAATCAAGAAAATTCAGTGTATCAGTTAAAAAATCTAGTACTGGTTTCATTAGTGCTCCTTGTAGTGTTGGATAAGTGTTTGTGAAGTCAACACCGTGTATACATCTTACTGCTGGGCGGTGGCATCCATCTCTATATAGGAGAAGAAGATTAATTCGCCACACTATTCCATTGCTGGTTGGCGGATAATTTCCTCACCATGGGTAACGTTTGCTAACGGTTGCATATAATAAAAACTGGAGCCGACGGTTTTAGATGCCGCCCGAGAGACGGTAGGGGGACCTGCAGAGACATATATCCAGTTCAGAAAGAAATATTTGTATTCAAATCATTTAAAATTCAAGTGTGGCTGCCTCTAGCGGTAATGGAACCCGCGACCGTTTGCGTTGAGACTATTCGCACTACTACACCAGAACGGTCGTCTCACACCTTTAAATCGCTCGAGTGCCTACATATTTATTATATTTCCAAAGATCCCTGAGACTGACGGACAGACAGCAATCATGACAATAAAAACGCTAAATATATAAGATATGTTTATCCGTATACAATATTCGTTATATGTAGGACTCTTGTATTACCCAGTCTTTGAGGGACTGACTTTCATTATTTTTTATTCTTTATATCTATCGATGTAATTTTTCAGGAAGAAAACTGGTTCAGTACAGTACAGGTCTGCTGGGAGTGTCACGCGGTATTGAAGAGTGTGGACAGGTTCCAGAGGAAAGTAAGAACGGCACACGACATGTTACAATCGCATCAGGTATTATATTAATGTTTATAAGTCTGTATTAATTTTGCAGAGTTCTTGGAGTTTGTGTCTTGTTGTATTTGATGTATTTAATAACCCGTTGCTTCAGAAATTTTGGCATAAAAAGTAAGACAGAGATTTTTTCTTAATCTCTAGCTATTTACACACTAAATTTGCAATCATTCAGTAGTTATTTCTAAAAAAAGTAACATACATCCATTTATCTACCTCCACAATTTCGAACTTTACTACTCATTTTTATTATTAGTAGGATGGCTTTTAAACAATACAATCTAAATTTTATTTTTAAATGTTTGAATATCGTTCTTATGATAAATATCGTGACTATACTTGTTAAATTTTTTTCAGAATGACGTTTCTTTATCGACTTTAACAACGGTTGTCTTTAGTGATTCAATCCCTGATCCTATATATCCTATGGAAACGGACAAACAAACGGGCCAGATAAATTCAGAAATTGATACAGATGAAAACTCAGAAGACAACGATTTACTCATAGATAGAGAAAAGATAAAAGATAAATTAACAAGAAAAACTAATATTGTCACAACAGAATCTAAATTCAAAGTGATTGAGGGTGTTGAAAGTTTTAGAAGAATTGATTTCGATCTGGATATTGTGAAAGAAGTTCTAGATGAAAGGAAAAACGAGGAGAGTTACAAACGAAGCAGATTCAAATGTTCAACTTGTATATTAAGTTTTGATAATAAAAACGAATTAAATGAACACAATAGAGAGTGTCATGATGAGGTACAGTTTTGTAAATTATTTTTTTAGTGAAAATTATCATAAAAATTGGGATATTTATGAACAGTAAACAAGTAAGTTTCTGGTGTAAAGTAAGCAATAATGTGTTAACCCCCTAAAAATCATTAATTGACTTTTAAAAAAAAAAACATTTTAAAATATGTGAGTGATTTGACTCATTGACATCATACACTCACTACTTGTAACCCTAAATAACATTTCTAGAACCACAGTCAAAAATAATGACACATATGCCCCAAGTTTTCTAGAATTAAGACTATTTGTTAAACTATGAATTTAAAATTTTCAAAATTTGTCGACTTTGAAAGGCTCTCCTTTAAAAAAATGTACTAAAGTGCCTTGGCAAGTGCCATTTAAAGTTCGCGCATTTAATCAGGATTGTAAAATGGTACAATACTTGTTAGTTTCATACTAAAAAAAAAAAACTAGTAAAAAAATAAAAACCTCAAGTAACCCGATTTTTGCTAATCCATTATTATATTCTTTATTGCACTTTAAAAAAAAAAACACAATACAAAGTTACAATGGAAGTTAGCAAGGGCGAACTTATCTCTAAAAGAGATTTCTACCAGTCTACCCATGGTGGTGAGAGATGATGTTAACGCGGGGCACAGTAGTGCAAAAGAAAAGGAAAGAGGCAAAACAGCTAAAATATATTCTATAGTATATACATTCAACATACATATATGTGATAAAATATAAATATACACCCATACATATATACATAAATACATACATTCATACATACATACGCATGTATGAATGTATGTATACAAACATACATACATACATACAAACATACATACACATAGACATACATACCAACAAACATATACATACATATATCACAAATTCAAATTGTACGTTTCAAAGATTAGGAGTAACTTTGGTAAGAAGATGATTCTTCAACCTGTCCTTGAAAGTGCACAATGACGTGCTTTGTTGAATGACTTGACATTATATTCAGTTCAAATGTTTTTTATTCGCACAAGCTCTTGGTAGGTTCTTAATTTAACGGCAAAATGATGAGAGAGATGGATAGTGGACATGTTTGCCATGAGCGAGTGACGAGTGACGCCACTTTTACCAAAGTCAACAAAAGTAAGTAAAATTAATAAAATAATGAAAAATCTTGACTTAATTTAGTTTAGGTTTATTAGAATAAAAGTCAGATAGGGAAATAACATTTTTTATTACAATAAATGTTCAAATTGTTTGCCATCAGCCTCAATACTCGCTCTACATCTTCTTAAAAAAGATCTATTTATTAGCCGGGCATATCCTCGAGAGTTGATGTCCTCAGCAGCTTGAGAAATTCGTTCACGCAGCTCGGCTACGCTGTCAATGGGCTTTGTATAAACTTTTTCTTTGAGAACGCCCCAATAAGGCGAGAAGACAGATCCCTCTATCGCTTTAAAGTAAACCTGCGGACCAGAATTTTACCGGGCTTACGTGCCATCCCACGCGCTATCGCGTCGCCGTCGATGCGCTTCCGCGGCCCCGTTCGAGCTTGAGCGAGTAAATCCGCGCAACTCTACCACCTAGTGGAGGGAGAGAGCGAGCTCGATTTCCCTCCATTCCTCTCCGCGCCCTCAGCGCCACGCCCTCACCCGCCGCACATCAGTGCCACGGCCTCCGCCACGCTTTCGCGCCCCTCCGTGCATTTTCACACCACCCGTCCAAGCGTTTATGCGCTATAAATGCAAAGCTAAAATGGCCTCAACTAATTGTAAAGAAAGAATTGTTGAAATCTAGAAAATGAACATAAGCAACACCTAGATTGAGCAAATAATTTAAGTTTACAAATGAAATCAGATTTATTAGCAGCTAAAACAGACAACTGGACAGATACCTTAACTTTTGATTTGGAAAAGACTCATACCGTGCGTAAACTTAGTTTATGTATAGTTAACCTCACAAACCTCTCAGCTGTTCTTTTAATATAATAATCACAAAATCACAACATAAAGTGCCAAATTACTAACAATAGATTCACTGAAGAAATCAGTGCTAGAACTCACAGTGCTATTAAATTCACGTGTGGTTAAGTTTCAAAGACTTGAAAGCAAAAACACGAGTGGCCTCCTCCTCCTTCCACGATTCCTACTTCCAATATAAGTGCTCAGTTTCATACATTTCGCACGTTTCTCTTGTCAGCCCTTGAGAGCTTGCAGCTGCAGATTGAGTTGCTGTCGAAACAAAAAGATGAATTTGATAGTTCTCCTTTTTCATTTGGGTTGTCTGGAAAAAATGGCTAATTAGCCATAACAGAGTCTGTTGTAATACACAATATTATTTTAACTAACTTGTATATATGTTTTGTAATGTATAAAAAATTTGAGAAGTTTGTCGTAACCACGGTCTTATACACAAGTCTTGCAACAACAGTAGTGGGGGGTACGTCGGCTTAATGGATGCGCCGTTCTTTTCAATTTACGGCCACCAGAGGCATGTCATAGAGGGGCACCTCTTCTCTTCTTAGGACATTGTTTTCTTTACCGTGTCTCGAAAAATATGTCAAACGTGACTCTTAGTAGAGATTATCCACCAACGTGCAGTGTAACAGAATGACTAAGCAACCTCTTCTCCCGTATATGGGAAGAGATCTTGGCAAAAAGTGGGATATTTTGCAGGCTGCAGTTCAAAATGGTAGTAAAGAATAGTCTATTTTGCAGAAAATCGGAACACACGTGTGTGACTTATGTCAGTGTCGGTTCAGCGAGAGTGTACAGCTGATCTCCCACTCCCGCTCTCATTGTAGCGAGTTCTACTGCAGGCTGTGCAGCTACAGGTGCTCCAACGAAGAGGACCGGGACCGACACGGGAGGACACACCAGAGCGCCATCGAGTGTCTGGAATGTGGCCAGCTATTTGAGTAAGTGTTGCACTTCAATGATTTTGAATTTTGGTTGGCATCTTGTATCAGGAAAGTTAGGACGAAGGCAAATAGTAAGATTTCGACTTCGTGATTCAATGTTTTGAAACTTTCCAACATTAAGTGTTGGTAGGAAAATTAGTCTTCATAAACTTATTGATGTAACGCTTAAAATATTACAATATAATATTTTGACAGCTCAATTTCATTTGTGTTCTGTAGCAAGGAATTTATATCATAACTGGAACGCTCACTTAATAAAATTATATATTCAAATATGCACCTTGAAATATTTGACATAAGGTTGACATTGGCTTATAACATGTAAAGTGAAAAATCATTCCGAGCATTTCGTTGACTACTGGTATTTCTTATTCTTACGAGAGTTGCCTTGAATTCATGGTAGAATGAGATGCAATCCCGGCCGTAGGAACGTTTCTTGAGTGCACGTGAGCATTCCAGTTTGTATATAAATTCCTTGGTTTTGTAGTAATTGAATTAACTCAGGGTTTATCTGTAATTAACATTCATAAAGCAGTCAGTTTATTTTTCTATTTTATATTTTTACCCGACTGCGACAAAAGGAGGGTTATGTTTTTCGAGTGTATGTATGTATATATGTATGTATGTATGTATGTATGTCCATTTCTTTGGCACGCCCTACAGCCCAAACGGCTGGACGGTTTTTGACATATGAGGTGTCGTTGGATTTGTCTAAATTGTAGTAGTGACATAGGCTATATAAATTTTCAAAATGGCGCCCGCAAATGGCGGAATGAGGGAGGGGGAGTTGAATTTTTTTTCTTACTGTAGCAATATGGGTATCAAATGAAAGCTAGTAAATTGTTTTATTCTTTTTAGTTTATAATAAGAGTATTTTACGCAGTCGGGTTTTTTGATTTTTTTAATTAAGCATACTTGTTTATAAAATTATTAAAAATAAAGTTTCAAATATATTTGACGTAATCGTTTCATTCGTGAATTAAAAATAAAATAATATCAATATACAATAATATTTAAATAAATGAAATATTAAACACTAGCTTTCCGCACGCGGCTTCGCCCGCGTGGAATTCGGTTATATCGCGCGACATGGTAAGCGCGCCGCCGCCGCCGCCGCCGCTCCGCGCCCCGCCTACCGCCCGATGCGCCCCCCCCCCCTTTCCCGTGCACGCTTTTTTTGTCTTTGTCTTAAACAATTGAACAATCTTACATGATTTTATGTTTGACAATAAGTAACTTCCATACAAACTTTCGTCCCCTATTTCAATCCCTTTCTACCCTTATTTTCGCGATAAAAAGTATCCTAAGTCCTTTCCCAAGCTCAGTTATATCTTCATACCAAATTTCATCAAAATAGGTTCAGTGGTTTAGACGTGAAAGCGTAACAGACAGACAGAGTTACTTTCGCATTTATAAATTAGTGGGGATCTCTATGTCAAAAGGAAGGACTGAAGCTTGGTAATAGGTTACCATACCCAAACCAATATATACTAAACATCAAATCATTAAAATTATTTATACTACGATTTAAAACCATCCCAAGGGAATTTCGGGAAAAAAGCAGTCCACAAAAGCAGCATCTATTCGTCTGGTTCTTCAACTACCTACATAAAAAGTTCATAGTTCCTTTTCCACCGTTTGTAGTAAATCGTTTATACTTAGGAAAAAAATTGTTGGATTTTATTATATATAAGTGAATGTAAATATGTATAAAAGTGACTTATCATATGTAAATTAGTATAATTATATCTAAATTTTTAGTTTGATTTCATGTAATCATATCCAAATGTATATAGCTATATATGATTATATCTAATGAGATATCTCTTCAAATAAAAAACTTATCTTTGTATATACGTAGATATAAATAGATCATATGATATCTGTTTATATCTAAATATTCAATAAATAAATAAATATGAGATCTGACTATATATTCCTTGATATGATTATATATATTTATAGTTAACAGAGTTGCATGCTGTGTACACATGGCGTAAGGCGTCATTTAGATCGCGCTATTTTTTGTGTCACATTTGTACATTAGTATCTGTGAGACTGGAAAATAAATCATCAAAACAATCCACACTGCTACGTAGCATATAATGACTCCAGATGTAACTTTTCCCAGGGAATTACGGATTGTTCATTTCGGTCCTTCGAGTTGGATGATGCCAGCAAATGTGCTGGCAGGAAAGAATCTATAACTATCATATATAACTATATATATCTATATCTTACTATATATAATTATATCCTGGCAATATTTGGATCTGTCAGTTAGATCCAATTATATATGATTAGATCTAATAATTGTACACCTGTCCATCTGGCTAAAATCAGAGTTCGCGACCACTCATTGTGCGAATGTGGCCTTGACGAAGGCACGGTTTCCCACATCCTCTTCTCCTGTCCCAAACTCCTCCGACCTGTATATGACATCCTTCCCTGTGATATCCCACGTCCTATAAATGTTCAATGTTTGTTAATGTTGGTGTTTAGTCCCTACTGTACATTTTTGTGTAAATATTTTGAATTAAATAAAATTAAGTTGTAAATATATCATATTGTGTCTGTCCTAGTGTAATTAGTTTGTAATACCCTAGTTACTAACAGCTGTAGTTATAGTTTAACACTAAATGTTTGTGTTGTTTTAGGTTACGGTGTAATAATGAAAGTCTTACTATTTTACCTGTTTACAAATTAAAATTAAGACTATTATCTCAACCGCACCGATCAATCTCCTCCGTGTATTCTCCACTCTACGTGACATTGGCGGAATCAACCGTGCTCAACTGGCACAACTGAAAGCCACTAACCCAATCAATCAATCAATCAATTAGATCTAATAATTTTTTATCGAGTACTTCAAGACTCTCTCTCTCTCAGTCTCTACTTTGGAATTTCTTACCGTTGCATGTTAGAAATGTACAAACACTTACACTTTTTCAATTCCTACTATTAGTTCACACTCTATATAAATATTTATATATCTTGTTAACATTTTTAAACGTTGATAAAATACTTTTAATTCATCCAATGAAGATCAAATACATTTTTTTTAAACTTGTAGCGGATGACACTTGATATTAATACAGTTTTTTCAAATAATAATTAATTAATTTTAGTTTTATATGGGAGAGAAATAAAATTTTCTTGGTTGACATAAGTAGAAATTGACGTTTTTTTTTACTGTCAGGAAGCATTTCCTTAAAATTCAACATTAAACTAATTTATATTAAAAATATATTATTTGTACACCTATGCCGACACAAAACCATTTCCTCTACCCCCAGGTTGTCTAGAAGAGATCGCGTTTTAGCGATATGGCCACTCTTTACTTCTTACCTTGCTTACCTCACGATATTTTACTATTTTCTTGTTCTACATAATATTTTTATTTTGGTGTACAATAAAGTGCAGTAGTTCCACTGACAATGAGAGTAACAAAGATCCGTCCTCTCATTGACGATAGGTCGGCGCAGTGTTTCCGATTTCCGCTCATTACAAAGTTTGTATAGGCCGTACACCCCGACAAAAGATTCCTATCTTACTGGTCGTGTTGTGGGGTGTTAAGCGCTTATTATCTATCATACCCCCTCTTTTTCTAGTTTATAATATTGACGCGGGTTATTTTCTTTTCAGACATCGTCGTCAATTCCACAAACATTACAAGGAGAGTCACGCAACGTTCACATGTTACCATTGCGGACTTATCTTCAAGATGATGTCGGCTCTCGTGGAACACATCAGGTATCACACTTTGAACGTTGTCTCTTGTCTGTTAATCTTAATTTCACTAAATTGATCATTGAATTGCTGCTTTTTTTAAGTGACATTACACATAAGGAACAGTGATTCCTTATGTGTATGGTTCCTCTGTCGTGGGATTCAATGATTACCAGACATAGTGCGGCTCATAAAGACAATAAGTATATGTAGACTATTAATAAATTGAAATACAATACAATACATTTAAATTGCATATGAATTGGTTAAAACATAGCTATAGTGAGCCAGAACCATAACTACATTGATAGCAATGAGTCAAATCAAAGAAATATTTACTTAAAAGTTACAGATGTATCATATGATACAAAAATGTCTCGAAAAGAGAAAATAATAAAGGACGCAATGGAAGTTCTCAATAAAAAATATTTTTTTCCGTTTTTGTAACATTTCTTATTACTTAGTCTATTGGTCGTAGCGTGATGTTATATAACCTATAGCCTTCCTCGGTAAATGGGCTATGCAACACAAAAAGAATTTTTCAATTCGAACCAGTACTTCCAGAGATTATCGCCTTCAAACAAACAAACAAACTCTTCAGCCTTATAATATTAAGTATAGATATCACAAACTCAAAGATAAACGTCTCAATTTTTTTTTGTCATAACATGCAATTGACCTAACAAGATGGATTTTAAAAACAATGTTTGTTTTTACAGCAAAAAACATAAGAAAACGGAACGCAAGGTCTGTGACGATAAGGGGTTCCAAGGTCCGTCGTCAGAGTTCGCATATTGCGTGCAGTGCGATCTTAAATTATCAGATAATGAAAGCTACAAATGGCATCTCGCGAACAGCGTCAGACATAACCCTAATAATACTAGTGTACGGTTAGTATAAAGACTGTTAAAAATATCATCGGTACTAGACAAAGTTCATATTTAATATAAAGATTGGAAAATTCTAGAAAAATGGATTATTTTCTTTTTTCTTACTAAGCGTTTAAACTCACATAAAATGAATCATTACAATATACATTATAAAAACTATACTGTTGTCCAACCTATCTAAAGGCAATCGAAGGGGGTGAGAGGGGGCCCAAGCGGCCATACACTCACTTGGGACATGTCACTAGGGCTGCCCATTTTATTTATCAAAATATGAAAAATAAAAAGTAATTATAATACCTTTCAGTTTCGTAAACATTTGTATTTCAGTTTAAATTAACCGAAACACGTTATAAAAAAATATGAGTATGTGTAACCATTACACGCGGTTGAAGTAAAACTTCTTTGACCTTGTGACAGATGATGATTCAAGTGAAAAATAAATAAGTCACGTAAGAATTAACAAAAGAGTATGTATTGATAGTACCAGCAAGTGCAACGTCGGACGGCTGTCCGCGAGATGGGCAGACGACTTGAAGAGAGTCACCGGAAGCCGTTGGATGGAGACTGTTTTGAATCGGTCGCTCCGGGGGTCGATGGGGGAGGCCTACGTTCAGCAGTGAACATTCAATCGCTAATATGATGATGATGATGATGATATTATCGTTTTAGATTCTCCTGCCCGAGGTGTGACAAAACTTTTACGAAGAAGATTTATTTGAAGAATCACTACGCGTTGTTTCACTTGAAGCTGATTAAGTTCAAATGCGTGGATTGTGAGAAGGTTAGTCGGTATTACCGTCTCACGGTTTATTTTAATACTTAGTATTCTAAGTCTTGAAATTGTATAGGGTCTTCCAAGAGGGACTTCCGAGCTTTGACTGTTGGTAACGGCCATCTTGTTGAAGCTACATCTGTCAAATTAGTTTTCATTTATTCAGTCTATTTTGCCAAATCATCATGGATGGATATAGCATTCGACAATGCGTGCAAATAATAAAATTGTTTTATCAAAATGGGTGTTCCTTTCGGGCAACGTACCGTGCGCTTCGCCCTTAGTACGGTCCTCGGTAGAACGATTAGTTCTACCGAGAGGACTACTCGCAATGTGGTAGATAAATTTGAGTCCAGTCACGTCGACAAAACGTAAGATCTGCCGAAAACATTGCCGCTGTACGTGTGTTTTTTACCCGACTGCGACAGTAGGAGGGTTATGTTTTTCAAATGTATGTATGTATGTCCATTTCTTTGGCACGGCCTACAACCCAAACGGCTGGACGGTTTTTGACATATGAGGTGTCGTTGGATTTGTCTAAATTGTAGTAGTGACATAGGCTATATAAATTTTCAAAATGGCGCCCGCAAATGGCGGAATGAGGGGGGGAGTTGAATTTTGTTTTCTTACTGTAGCAATATGGGTATCAAATGAAAGCTAGTAAATTGTTTTTTTTTTTTTTTTTTTAGTTTATAATAAGAGTATTTTACGAAGTCGAGTTTTTTTTGATTTTTTTAATTAAGCATACTTGTTTATTTATGTAAGAGGGGTCAACGGACAGTCGGTTCACCTGGTGGCAAGTGAAAGCGCCATCCATAGACAACCGCTACACCAGAGGATTATCACTCACTTCACATTTATCACTCTTAACGGCGAGCGCTATAGGTCAATGATTACTAACTTCTTTTGGCTTTTTTTTTTCGCTGGGAAATGCTTTTACGCTTTCGGGCGTCGGGTATGTGGGACTCGCTTCTTTTTTTTTTTGTGTCGCATGGGAATCCATTTACGGATGATATCCAGAATGCCCGGGTCGGCAGTCCTAAACCTATGTCGGACTCGGCACTTTGGGAGTGCAATACCGTACTAAACCCCTGCGGGAGTCTTCAGCCGCTTTAATTGGAGGGTCCCGGATCTGAAGGCAACAGGATCCTTCCAGCGACAGGCTGGCCTCGGCGCAAAGGCCAGACTTCTCCTCCATGGGGACTGTCCGGCTCACCTCTGAACAGTCCCGACGACGCCGTATCTAGCAGGACCGGGTTCCCATCCCGGCCCGACACGGGCACAGGGGCGTTACTGGAGGCGCATTAAGTACCGCCTCCTACGCACCCCCATTCGTCGCCCGCGGATGGAGGCCACGTCGGCAGCCTCCTCTCTCACCCGCTCGTCGGCCTCCTTCTGGGACATTACTGTCTCGCAGAAGGAGACCATCGCCTTCCAGGACTCGTCGTCGCCGAGCATCGCGATGATAATGCTCGGCAGCGACAAGTCCCCTCCGAGGACCGACGTTAGACTTTGACGCAGCGCCGCCCATCTCAAGCACACCTCGAGGGTGTGCTGGGCGGAGTCCACCGCCGCGCCACAATCGTGACATTCAGTCGTCGGCTCCCTCTGGGCCGTCCGACACAGGTAGTCACCAAAGCAACCGTGCCCGGTGAGAACCTGCGTCAGACGGAAGGTGAGGGGCTTGCGTTTTCGACGCATCCACCGCTCAAGGACCGGGCGAATGGCAGCCGTTACGCGTGTGCCGTACGGCTGCCCCTCCAGGTCCTCCCCCCACCTCCGCATAAGCGCTTCCTGCCCTATCCGACGCACCCGCAGGATCCCGTCCAACGTAGGGTTCTCACCAAGAGCCCTCCTACCCGAGACGTATGAGTAGGTCTCGGCAAGAACCTCTGCCACGAGCTCCCACGGGGGGTCGCCGGCTAGAGCAGTAGCTGCAGCCCACGATACGATGATTTGAGGACATGGTCATCTTACGTGGAGGTGATGTGAACTGGCCACCGAGATCGTGCGATTTAACGCCGCTAGAATTTCTTGTGGGGTTTTCTTTAGTCGCAGGTGTTTCACAATTCTCAGCGGTTCTCAAAGCCAACATAACTCATGCCATGGTCACATTCAGCCTGATTTATGTGCCAGAGTCATGGAAAATTGGACATTTCGGATGCGCTAAGGCGCTAAGGCCAGCCGCGGCGGACATTTGCAGGATGTAATATTCCATACATAATGGCATCGATAGAACTTTCAAACGAATAAAAAATTTCAATGATATCGCGCACATACTTTGTTTTATTTCAATTTAAAGATATGAAGCGCTTAATGAAAGACCTTTTACAAGTTAAATGATTCGCAGTCATTTAAAATAACAGGTCTGGCCCGCTGGCACTATGGCAGTGACCCTGCTTTCTGTTACAGGGTTGTGGGTTCGATTCCTGCCATGAATCCGATTGTAATATTTATATATGTATTATACTTATATGCATATTATATACATTGATTAAAATATATGTGTATCAGTAGGTTGTTAACTAAAACACAGGTATTAGGTTGTCACAGGGTTGTCGGTTCCTAAAGAAGGCATTCCTTAGGAACCGACGGCCGTGTGTGTATATTTAATAAAAAAACATTACTTGGAATTTATTGTTCAATTATTATTGTTTCAGTATTTTGGAAGAAACGGAGATTTAACTAGACACCGGCGTCAGTTTCACGACGACGTTCCACCTCCCAAGAACTAGATTAGTCACAATGTGGACGCGGTTTTACCGTGAGTTACTTGAGATTAATACTAAATAACTCAATCGAATGAGAATCGGGTTTTGCGTCCGGAAACACACAACCACAATCACAAATGAGAAATATCTGTATGGGCGATACGAATATTTGTCACGAGATGTATCGAACCCGCGACCGCTAGCGCATTAGACAGTTGTTGCGACCACTGCGCCAACCCAGTGTCAAATATATAACAACAGGTGGGTGGCCGCATCGACATGACTAATAGCCGGGTTTATAGTGGTATTGGTCAATAACACTATAGTCGGATCTCGGAGCAGGAAGAATTTTGTACATTGACCTTTTACTACCTGTCTCTGTCACTCCCGCTTCCGTCCGTATATATATTGCGTCTTGCTCGTATAATGTACGTACGCTTAGGCCAATCGCACCTGTCTATCGCTTGTTCCGCGCTCTCGCTCGCGGAACGTGACAATGAGTCATGCTTCTTCGTGCGGTGCAGCCGGCATTCATCGATTTACAAGACGTCATCACGTCAAGAATAACCTTATCAAACATAAATATCATAGAAATTAATAACGTTCTTACAATATAAGTAACAATAGTTTATCTATCAACTATATATTGTGTATATATTTCAGACGAAGCATGTGAGCTGCGACCAGACCTTCGCGCTCCCGCCGCGCTCACCGCGGACGTCAGGACCGAGCCTATTGACTAACTGATACTGTTTAATTGAAATAATTAATAATAAATATTAATTAAATGCATGCTATCTGTGTTTTATTTTCAATTGAAGTGCTTTAATTAATATACGGCGCAAATTAAATATATATTTAACGAATGCTTTGACCCAACCACGTTTTTCGAAAGAGTGATGTTAGCACCGCTAATGTTACCACTTTTGTTATTGTACTCATGATAATCTACAGAAAAGAATGAGCACTCGACACTATAAAAATAGCTTTATTATTAATGTATTACAAACTGCTTAAATTTAAAAAAAAAATTGGTTGTCTGTAAAGTCGGTTGACGGCTATAATTTTACGTGATAACGTCATAAGAAAACATTGATAGTGTGTGTACTTATATACGCACGTAACGAGTTATAGGAACTTATAATAAAACGATGCGCCGAGTTAGTGGCGCGCTATCTGTTATTTTCACTTACAAGCTTGTAGCGTAACGTAATTGTTATTAAGGACGCTATTACATTTTGAGCTCGCTTAAGTTTAGGTATCTAAATCGCAACACAATAACATAACGCGTACACGCACACATTGAAACCGCTTTACGCTCGATTTTATACTGACGTAACTAATCTTGGTACTTGAAAGTATTAATTTTTAATTTTACTGGTATTGATTAAGTAAAAGTATTTAACTATAGTCGGATCGCGAAGCAGGAAGAATTTTGTACATTGACCGTAGTAAAAGGTCAATGTACAAAATTCTTCGTGCTCCGCGATCCGACTATAGTAAGTATTTAACTTACCCCACCGTTTTTAAAGGTATCGCAGAGAGGGGCACGGGTGGAATATTCTGAGGGCAGATTGTTCCGACGCCCTCAAAGATCATAAATTGATGATTTAGGAGTCATTCATTTATAACGTAACACGATTTAGGGGGGAGGGGGGTCGACCATGTCTTATTTTCTCTTACAAGGGGGTGGGAGGGAGTCTCGATAGTTCTTACGTAAGATCACAAAAATGAGCAAAGTTAAAATTATTCTTTGAAAAAACGAGGGCAAACGCACGAGTGCCGATGTTCTCTCGGATGTTCTTCGGATTAGAGATTTTTCAATGGCAGATCCACTTTCCGAGTGGGTTTTGACTTTTGCATGGACTTCTTTTATTGTAGGTAAAGATGAATAATTAAAACAAATAAACACTTCTAAAAATTGTTACTTTGAAAAATAAACATTAAACAAATTTTTAAACATTTATTAACACCAAACCAACATTTATTGTTTTTTTTTTTACTTTTGATTCTTACGTAATAAATATTTAACAGGGGAGAGGGGGTTGGCCTATTCTTATTTTTTCTTATAATAGGGGGGAGAGGGTCGAAAACTAGCAAAATTTGTAGCAAAAAAAATCTTACGTAATAAATGAATGGCCTCTTATGAGGATGTCTAAAGGCGTCAGGGTATCTACTACTCGTTCGCCCCTCTATACAATAAAATATAATAGATAATAATACGCTTTATTTTTAATAATTCACAACCACATACAAGTTATATATAATTTAAACATCTTATATTTTACGTAGATAATTAGGTAATAAAGGAGTAGGAGGTAGGAGTAGGAGTAGGAGTAGGTAACAAAGAGTGTTCGATTGTGGAGGCACTGAAGTTCCATGAAGTGCCCCACTATCTCCAGAGGCTGTTGTAGGTGTACCTTCAGGAGAGAGAGGTCCTCTGGGAGGGGGGCGACGGTCGACTCTATCGACGTCGCGTTGGCTGCGGCGTTCCACAGGGCTCCGTCCTGGGACCAACTCTGTGGAACGTCGGCTTCGACTGGCTGCTGCGGGCACCTCTACCGCCCGGGCTGAGGGTCATCTGTTATGCTGACGACACCTTGCTCACGGCCCGGGCGAGGAGCTTCGAAGAGGCGGCCCGCTTAGCAGAAGCCGGCACAACGATAACGGTCGACCGTATCGAGATGCTGGGCCCGAGGATCTCTATATCCAAGACAGAGGCCCTCCTATTCCATGGCCCACGCAGAGGCCCCCCCCGAGGTGCGCGGATCGCCGTCCAGGGAACGGAGGTGGAGGTTCGGGCTCAGATGAGATACCTGGGCCTAACCCTGGACGGACGATGGAGTTTTGGTCCATACTTCGACCAGCTCGCTCCGAGGCTGCAGAACGCCGCCGCTGCGTTGGGACGACTCCTCCACAACGTAGGCGGACCGGACTCCCCTTGCCGGCGCTTATACGCCGGTATAGTGCGGAGCATGGCACTGTACGGTGCTCCCTTATGGGTCGACGCCCTTAGCGCTCATAACAAGGCTCTCCTGAGGAGACCCCAGAGGGTCATAGCGGTAAGGGTGATACGGGGATACCGTACGGTGTCCTGGATGGCGGCATCACTTCTCGCAGGCGATCCGCCCTGGGAACTCCAGGCGGAGGTGCTCGCGAAGGTATACCAGTTCCGGTCCTGGCAGAGAGCGAATGGCGAACGTCCAAGTGTGGACCAAGTCGGCAGGATCAGGGCTCTAGCTCAGAGAGCACTGATCCAATGGTGGAAGGAGGATCTGGGGTCCCCAGCGGCGGGCTCAGTGACGGTGGACGCTATACGTCCTCACCTTCGTCGCTGGGTCAACAGGCGGCATGGGGTGCTTACGTTCCGGCTGTCGCAGGTGCTTACCGGGCACGGTTGCTTCGGTAAGTACCTGCACCAAATCGCTAGGCGAGAAGCCACCCCTGCCTGCCACGAGTGTGGCGCGCCAATCGACTCGGCGCGTCACATCCTGGAGGAATGCGCCGCTTGGGAACCCCAGCGCAGGGCCCTGGTGGCAGTGATAGGTGGAGACCTCTCGCTGTCACCTCATATTGTGCCACCACGTATACGGCCGTGACCTCATATTGTGAGGAGGTCATGGCACTGAAGGAGGCCGCGGAGCGAGAGCGGGAAGCAGCCGCACACGCTGACTCGCTCCGCAGAAGACGACCAGGGAGGAGGAGACGTCAATACGCACTCCTCCACCCTCCGCAATAGAGTGGGAGAGGGCACCACATCCTTCCACTCGCCACCAGGGCAATAGAGCGCTCACAGTGCCCGCGAGCGCTCTATAGGCGAAGGCGGTCCGCATAGGTGGGCCAACCGTCGGGGCGTCACGGTTGCATGCGAAAGCGATCCCGTAGCGCCCCACTACGACGATGAGGGCACCGCTGGGTTTTAGTGCGGTATTCTGGCACGTTCTGCCGTGTCAGCGAGTCCCACATACCCGTCGCCCTCGGGCGCCGGGATACGTAAATGCATTTCCCAGCGAAAAAAAAAAATTAAAAAAAAGGTAACAAAGAGTGTTGCGAAGTTGAGTATTGCGTAATAAATTAATTTATTATTATTATTATTTCTTAATTGCTACACTCCACCCGTTCAAGATATACATATACACATATAAATAAATATAATACAATACTTATATAAGGAGTATAACAAATTTACATAAACTTACTTAGATAAATATAAGCGGGTGGAGGATTACGCCCCGGCAGGGAGATCAAACGGCCGGGGGTTAGGGCTGTAGGCTGAGAAATCGGCGGACAATCCTAGCCGAGTCGAGTAATACCGCCTTCTGCATCCTGGCTGCGAGCGAACCGTCACGGATACCCAGCTGCCTCAGATGGTGAGCGAGGCTAACCGGGATCAAACCGTTGGCAGATATAACGATAGGGATGATTTCAGTGGAATCAACACCCCACATGTCGACAATCTCGTGCGCCAGATCCAGATATTTACGTTTTTTCTCTGTTTCAGCTTTCACGAGGTTCTCGTCATGCGGGATGGTAATGTCCACTAAAAACACCCTCGACTGTGCCCTATCCATCACCACGATATCAGGCTTGTTCGCCAGTATCGTCCTGTCCGTGGCGATAGGCCGGTCCCAGTAGAGCCGGACTCCGTCGCGTTCGAGTACTGGCGCCGGTGTGTACTGGTAGTACGGCACCCTCTGTTCCAGAAGACAATACATTAGAGCAAGCTCTTGATGAAGAATTTTGGCCACTTGATTATGTCTGTGCAAGTACTCAGTGTTAGCAAGCGCTGAACACCCCGAAAGCACATGTCTGAGTGACTCGCCGGGATGACGACAAGATTTATTATTATATTTATTATTAAGATTTATTATTATATTTATTATTATTTTTATATTTTATTTATTATTTTTTATTATTACGACAATTATTATTATTATTATTAATTTACTTTCTAATACTCTAAGACAATAGATTACAATAGAATAGATACCAATAGAGGACAAAAGCATAAATTCGGTTATCTATTTAAAACTACTATTTAAAAACTTTGTACAATAGTAATTATAAAATATAAAAAAAAAGCAGTGTAAAGACAACAGATTGCGAAGATTGTTATGTTGTTCCTTTTATTTTATTTTTTAATATAAACCAAATGCATCGCAAAGACAATTATTTTATTTCGGTCCGAAAAAGTATCAATTTCGTTCAAGCACAGTATACACAAGGCACGCCCTTTTTTACGTAATTATTAATTGCGCTGAAGCGATACACCCGTGCTTCCACGAGCGCGTTTGGGCGCAGAATGACGAACGACGATTGTTCAGGAGTAAAAATTGTGTGAAGAAATTTGAGAGCGTTTCTTATTTTTCTCATAAATGGAAATATTATTTATTTTTATTTAATATATTTAGCTATTCGTACAGAGGACTAAATAAGCAACAATTTCTTAGTATATTTATTTTTCTTAGTGCAGTTTATTTAGCTATATTGGTTCCTATTCAGACCCCTCTTTTTTTAATTTTTTGCGATTACTGTGATGGTTAAAACGAATTTGTGTAAAAGATGTGTATGGGGCTATAGATTTTTTATGGTGTTACTCTGGAGATGAATATATTATCTTTCATTTGAAACCAAGATATCCTCGCAGTGTTACTCCTAATTAATTAAAATGGTACCTGAAAATCACTGATATTTGTGGAAAAATGTGATAGCGTCCTTAAAGCTATTATTAGGAGTGTCCGATATTTATCGATAATTCGTAACTACTCGATAATTTTTCATTCAATAATTATCGATAAGTGTGATTCGATAATTTTGATCCGATATATAACTTCCTTGGATAGCAGTTGCTAGTGACAGGTGGCGGTTATGGAAATCAATTTTAATATCTTACAATTTTATCTTAAATTTTAAACTTTATTTTATCAAAATATCGTTCAACTAATACGAACTACAAAGTAATTTAATAAAACTAACACACTGGATAAAGAAACCAATTTCTGTATATAAATTTTAAAGTTATCTATATATTGGAACTAAAATATGATTCATAATAAGATGACAAATAAATTGCTACTTGCATGCCTTACAATGCATGTTTTCTAATAATTATTAGGTAATAGATGAAATAATAAAAACAGAAATAAAATGCAATACCAATATTACAAAGGTGTACTATAGTCTATTCGCGTTAAGAAAATAGTGACTCATCGTTGTCACTCAGCTTAGCCACGCCTCTTGACCAATAAGATCACAGTAAATTATAAAGTCGTGTTCACTTTGAACAGTTGAAGCCCTTCAGACAGTAAGGACGTGTTCTTTGTCAATTTTAAAAATGAATACCTACCTCACCTATTCTTAAAAATAATAGTGGATCAATATTACATAGCGGAGAAAGACGAGTGATTTACAATGTTTTTAAGTACTTTAAACAGTGTGGTGACCAAAACGTGACTATGGAGAGCATAGTAGTGAGAAGAGGAAGAGGCTAGTGCATGCGGTTTCTGAAAATACGGTTATGACGATTCTAATCATTTTTTAATGTAATAACTACTTAATTTTAATATTTTAAAATACTAGTATTTTATGACTTTTTATGACAGCTGTCATAAAAAGTTTGCTTTAATATTAATGGTTTAATTTTTACCCCAGTATGAATACGCCTTTACTTTGATGAGTCACTATTTTCTTAACGCGAACGCTTCTTTTATTAGTAAAAGCTTCTTTAAAACAGTTCACGTGTAGGTTGCTTGCTGGCGCTGTCTCTTCTACTCAGACGCATCGATAGAATATAGATGCGACACAAGCTGAACGCTTAGGCCGATCGTGCCTCTCTATCGCTTGTTCCGCGCTCTCGCTCGCGAAACGTGACAATTAGTCATGCTTTTTCGTGAAGTGCCGCCGGCTTTTATCGGTATAGATTAGAGTCAAAATAAAGAAGGTATGATATAGACGATAGATAGTATTTTATTGGTAAACGGCGATCTCTTCAAACGACCTTAGGTTGAGGAAATAAATAGCACCTATATTACAAAGATTTATGCCAAAAAAGGTTACTTTGTAATTCAATTACACTTTAAATCAGTGTTTCCCAGCGTGGGGCCCACGCCCCACTGGGGGGCAATTTGATAGTTAAGGGGGGCAATCTAAAAATGGACTCGACACGACTCACCCTTTCGCTTTGGGTTATTTAAATGCAATGCTATACCTTGTCCAACCGTTTATTATCTTTTTGACAGCTTACGTCTATAAATTACAGTTTTTGTTTTTTTTTTTCGGAATAATGTACTACATTTTGAATTTCAGTTTTTTTTTCATTATATGTTTTGAAATTTTACTTATGATGTTTTGATAACAATTTCATAGTGATTTCTTCCTAAAACTTATCATTTATATTTTTCTTAAGGGAACAAAACAATTTTAAAGGTTAAAAATTATGCATGGGGGCATAAAAAATTTAGAAACATTAAGGTGGGGCATGACCTAAAAAAAGTTGGGAAACACTGCTTTAAATTATGGTAAATTGGTAAAAAATTGCGGTAAGGATAACTTTTAAGAACAAAACGACAAATAAAAAAAATAAAAAATAAAAAAACATATTTGTAACATTGACACAATATACAAATTTTTATAACAATCTTAATGACTAAAATAATAACTACGATTTATGAAATGTATTGATTTATTTATCTATTAATATAATTATATTAACTTTGGTTTATTGTCATATAAATCTTTTGTAAGAGTGCCCCACTGGTCTTGTAACTATCCCATAGAGTACACTATATGCCCCTGACGCATTACCATCACAAAAAACAACCAAATAAACGATCAAATTTTCATACAAAAAAAAATAGTATATTGTGTCACAAGGGACGAAAATAGTACTTTCCGTCCCGCATGTGAAATTGCCAACAACAATGTTTGTTAGGTTGCAATGCGGGAAACCTATCTAAGCCGAAAGTTCGGGTTTTGCCCCTGTGAGCGGGGACAGAAAGTGTCACTTATGTCCCGCTTTAGAAAAAAAAATATTTTTAAAGTGAAACTTCTTTAGAATCGTTGTGATTTGAAACGGGATGCAACGGAAAAAACGACAGGTAAGAGACACACAATACAAAAATGTGTAGGAGAGAATGAGATAGTATGATGTCGCGTATCCTAGCAACGCGTAAACAACACGTAAATAAGTAATAGAATGTTTTACTATTAATATTAATAAATTTTAAATTGAGTTTGCCAAAGATGTTTCACTTCTGACATGTATGAAGACTTTTTTTTAATGTATGAAGTGCATTATTAATTATCACAATCAAAATGACTAAATCAAATTGATTGATAACAAATATATAGTCAAGAAAAAATATAAACATTGAAATTGTTCAAGATACTATTTTCTGAATACTAAATTATTTTTCACAAAAGATATTAAAATAATGTTTTTCGTTGGTTCCCGATGTTGGTGGTCCCCGTGGTCATGGGTCCTAATTGTAGTTATTATTTGAAGCGTTCGTTACGAATTGTCGTCACCAAAATAGCATTCGCTCGCATTAACAATTTGCGGTACTTATACACTGCGATTAACCAACGACAGGCCTGTTATATATCCAGTTTTGTCTCAGTAATAGAGTTACTTATTGTGAATTACATTATTTTTAATGTAAGTGTGGTAACATTACAAGTGTGGAAGTCTGAAAGTAGCACCAGTGACGGAAAAAATTAGGAGCAGTAGGTTAGCGTGGTATGGGCATGTAATGAGGAGGGATGAACGCTATATTGGTAAAAGAATGTTACGGATGAATGTCGAAGGACAAAGAGCGATCGGCAGGCCAAAAAAGCGATGGATGGATTGTGTGAGAGAGGACATGAGAAAGAAAGGAGTAAGTGTTGAAGTGACGAATAATAGGGAGGAATGGAAGAAGAAAACATGTTGTGCCGACCCTACATAAGCGGGATAAGGGCAGGGAGATGATGAATTACATTATTTTTAATATTCAGCAGTCGTAGAAACAACATTATCAACATCTTGTGTGTACTTAGTGCCCCACGGCTTCTAAAGGGGCTTTTCTAGCAGGAACTTTAATATATTAATGTTTCATTCCTCAATGCCTTCAATCAAATTCTGTATAGAAGTATACAAGTCTTTCGTTTGTACTACGTCACCCTTTCGGATTCTATAGCATACTGTCCCAAATATTTTAAATTGTATGTATATAATTAATATATGTAATGTATTATGTATGTAAATAATTGTATGTATGTGTATATTGTAAATTTAATGCTAACCTCTTATCAACTCTTGTACACTTCCCTACCGTTTCTTATTCTCTATGCCCTGTCCTATGCCCAAAGGTTGTCTGGAAGAGATCGCTCTTAGCGATAAGACCGCCTTTGTACATCTTTCTTTGTATATATATGAATTTTGTTTTGTATATTTCTTTATGGTGTACAATAAAGAGTATTTATTATTATTATTATTATTGACATTGATTGATCTGTATAATCTTAATCATACACCTAGACGACTCCTGACAACCTAACTCTAATTCAGCTAAAATTCCTAGCAATTTCCATAAATTTTCAATTTCTATTCTCATTTTTCGGTCGTTCCTTTATTTTCTTAACTCGTCCCAGTATAAAAAATGTCTTTTTGAGTTTTGACGTGACTAACACATAAATCAATACATTTATATAATAATATACATATATAAATGTTATTCCTCTACATCGTCGATATCGGATTCCGTGTGTTTCAATAGTAGAAGTTTATTTACAACATTGTGTACGAGTCTCTTATGTGTACTAAGTGCCCCACTGGTTCTAAAACGTTTCCCACATAGTTTACAAGAGAGGGGCATTTCCCCGGTGTGATATGATTCATGTTCTCTTAAAGCAGTTATGTCCTGGAAAATAAGAAAATTATTTAAAACTAGCTGTTGCCTGCGGTTTCGTTCGCGTGCAAATCTATGCTACTGGAACCTTACATTTCGGGATAAAATATGGTTTTGTGCTATTGAAGACTAAGGCCGTGTTCCGAAATACACTGCGAGCACTGCTCAGTGCAGTCACTGGTGAAAAATTCGTACCGTTATAGTCTGTCAGTACACTGCCGCAGTACCATAGAGAAATATATGACGTCATAAATCGCTGCCATTTTTGTACTGAGAGCACTGGCACTTTCGAGGAAAGGTGCTCTGAGTGGCTCTCAGTACTGTGATCACGTGATCAAAAATATAGCAGCGCGAATGATTTTTATTATTATTAATTAATACTGTTATTCAAAAATGTCAACAATATTCTAATAATAATTTTTCTTGTTGAATAAACAACGTGTACATGATAAAAATATTTTCATTTGACAACAATGTCGAAAAATGAGGAAGATAGTACGAGCGGCGTTCAATGTATTCTCGGTATCGGCATGAAAAAACACACAAATTAACCAAAAAATATTTTTATTTTTCAATATAGTCCCCCATAACCTCAATACATTTGTTACATCGTGATTTGACTGACCCGTTGGCGCAGTTTGCAGTGGCCCTGTTTTCTGCTCAAAGGGTTGTGGGTTCGATTCCCGCCCCGAGTCTGGGTGTAATATATGTTTATTTATATATGTATTATTTATATGTATATTTATTTAAAAAAAAATTATATCAGTCGGCTGTTACCTAAAACACAGGCATTAAGTTGCCTACCTTAGGAACAGACGACCGTGTGTGTGTGTGTTAAACATAACATATTTAACATATTAACTTGTCAATTCCCTGTAAAAAATAACTTTCCTTCTTGCCTGAAAAATGCTCATTTATTGCCGCCTTCAGCTCTTCATCATCGACAAATCGTTTCCCACGGAGATCTTTTTTCAAATTTGGGAACAAATAATAATCACTAGGTGCCAAGTCTGGACTATAGGGTGGGTGGTTGATCTCTTCAAAGCCACAATCGCGAACAGCAGCCTTGAAAACACGCGCCGTGTGGACCGGGGCGTTGTCGTGGAGAAGCAACACACCGGCGGCCAATTTACCCCGTCGTTTTTCTTTAATTGCTTCCCTTAAATTACGCAAAGTTGAAGCGTAGGATTTTGCGTTTATAGTTTCACCTTTATTTTTATATTCAATCAGCAAAATTCCTTTTGAGTCCCAAAACACCGTGGCCATGACTTTTCCAGCAGATGGAGTGACTTTAAATTTCTTTGGAGGGTCTGTACCCTTCTTGTGCCATTGCATGGACTCCTGTTTACTTTCAGGGTCATAGTAATGAACCCACGTTTCATCTCCAGTAACAATTCTTTCGAAAATATTCGAAGGATTTTCACCACAGAGCTCCAAAAACTCCCTACAACACTCGACTCGCACTTGTTTCTGTGGGGCTGTGAGCATTCGCGGGACCCACCTTGCACTGACTTTTGAAAGGTTAAGGCAGTCATGAAGAATAGTGTGTATGGTACCGATAGAAAGGTTAGTCATCTCCGCTATCATTTTAACCTTCATTCGGGCATCTTCAAGTACAATTTTCTCAACTTTTTTGACATTTTCGTCCGTAGAGGCAGTAACCGGGCCGCCCGAGCGAGGGTCGTCTTCAATGTTCTCTCTGCCCCTTTTGAATTCACTTGACCACTTTTGAACAGTAGATAATGAAGGTGCAGATTCTTGATAAACAGCCACCATCTCTTTATGAATGGTTTTTTGACTTTTTCCTTGTTTAGTAAGGAATTTAATTACAGCGCGGTGTTCAATTTTCTTCAACATTGTCGCGTCAGTCATTTCACTTGTCGTTAGCGAATGATAACTAGCAAACTAATGATTAGAAATGTGTAAAATTTTATATTTATACCCTCAGATAGTGTCATTAACGAAATAATTAGTCTAATTACGAATGTAATTAGTAAATCATATTGATACCGAGAATACATTGAACGCCTCTCGTATACTGGACTGCGTTCCGTTATGAACAGTACAAGTACAGCACAGTATAGCAAACTAAAAAGGAACGGCTTCGCAGTATACTGAAATGACGTCACACCTCACAGTGCTCGCAGTGTATTTCGGAACACGGACTATAACCTATATCTGTACTAAATTTAGATAATGCTTAACCGTATGATCTAAGAGCATTGATCTCACTCACTCGACAAACCTTTCCACATGTCTGACACAGATATATTTTTCTCGCCTTCTCTATCTTCTGACCGTAGTGTTTTTCTCTCAAGTGACGCGCAAGCAGTCTTCCTGATGATATTATCTATACAAAAAAAAAATTATGTCATTATTGATTAAAAAAATATATCGTTTCAGTTTTTAACTGGCTGTCTGTTGTATTCTAATCTTAAAAACGGCTGTATCAATGTTGACGGGGCTTACCCTTGCAGATATCAATTTTTTTTTTTATTTAAACATACACACGGTCGTCTGTCCCAAAGGTAGGCAACTTAATGTCTGTGTTTTATGTAACAGCCAACTGATTTACATTTTTTTTTTTTTGTAATATAGATGAATATAATTAATACATATATAAATAAATAAATATACACTACACCCAGACTCGGAATCGATCCCACAACTCTGGAGCAGAAAGCAGGGACACTGCAAACTGCGACAACGGGGCAGTCAAATGCCTGTATATGGCATATTCTCCTTAAATATTGATAGTAATTTACCAGTCATTCTGTATAAGATGGTTTCCACACAAAATAAATTCAAAAAAACAAATTCCGGATTAATGGCGGCCGGCTAGTCGAGTGGTCAGGCAACTGGATACTTTACGCAGCGGTCGCGGGTTCGAATCCCGCCAGGTGTAGATAATTTGTATGACGAATATGCTTCAACGAAAGTGCAAGATGTCTGCACCGGGTCATGGATGTGTATTTATGTATATATGTATTTATATCTTAAATTTATTTCCGTTCCTAGTACCTAAAACACAAGTTCTTACGAACTTAGCACGGGGCTAGGTTAACGTGGTGTGATTGTTGGTTAATATTTATTTATTTATTTATTTAATTCAGTATCACTAAATTCAACACGGAATAAATCGTGTGTCGAAAATTGTATCAAAATATATACGGCGTTTTAATAAAAGGAGATCAGTGAAATAATCTTATGAGAAATTAGCTTCTTTTGTGGAAAACTTGGAATTTGTAGTGTTTGGGGGGCGTGGGTTTACCGAAGTAATATTCAAAATATTTCAATGTCAATAGATTTAATAATAATAATAATACACTTTATTGTACACCAAAACAGAAATGTTACATAAGCAAAACATGAACATATAACAAGGTATTATACAAAGGGCGGCCTTATCGCTGAAAAGCGATCTCTTCCAGGCAACCTGGGAGTAGAGGAAATGGTCTTGTGTCGGCATATGTGTACAAATTTAATATAACCATTTATAGTAAAATATAAGAGCATATACGCTTATATACATACCTACACATGCATATACATACATAGGTACATACCTACATACATACATATTTTTATTTACATACATTTTTTTATTTACTTCCATAATGAAATGCTGACGTGGGACGGTTTTATGCTATAAACGCAAGCAGAGTAGCTCTTATATGAAGACAAAGTAAAACTAAAATAGGGTGGGAATTTTATTTTCTTGCAGAACCTGATATATAATACAGAAGCCTCTTTTGAAGAACGGTATATAGAAGCCATTATTTACATAAATAAAAAGTGTAGGAAATTCCTTAGATTGATATCGTGAAATCTGTAATGTATCGAGGAAAAAAGTGTCAATACTCACTTTATCACAAATGGGACATTTGTGGTTCGTTTTCCCTCTGTGCCTGTAGTTCACGTGGTCTCGGCGATCCGCCTTCGTTCGGAAACCACGATTGCATATCGGACATCTTATTCTGAAACAATAATTGTTACTAATTATACTGTTAGATGTACTCACACTTTGTAAAATCACTATGCAGGGTAGAACTATAAAAGCATGCACTTAGCAATGCGCTCTCTCTTCTTTTCCAGCCAGCGCTAATGTAAGAACGCAGCGGGGCTCACTTGAAGGCGGCGTCGCCCGCGTGCGTCTTGGTGGACGTCATGTGGTGGTGGTAGGAGGCGCGCGACACGAAGGTCTTGTCACACGCGTGGCACGCGACGCTCTGCCGCTCGCCGTGCACCTGCAGGTGCGCCTTCATCGTGTCGTAGCGGACCACTTTACCGCATATCGGACACGGCTGGCGCGGAAGCGTGCCCGAGTGGAGTCTGGAACGGTAATTCTCACGTTACTTGGCTATATAATGTAATAGTTTCTATAAATTACTAGCAAACCCGGCGAACTCCGTTTCGCCACCAGATGGCTTCATTTTTTGGAACATTTCTTTTGGGGATATATGTAGTAGTACATGCTATGTATCAGAGATGGCGCTGTATGTGAAAAATGATTTTCCCTGTTTTCCTGCTTTTCTGTTGAAATTTTTCCTAAATTTTGTTTGCTATAAACCTCACGGAGCCCGAGACCTTTCCAACGAATGCAAAACCGTTGAAATCGGTTCGTGCGTTCTGGAATTATAGCGTCAGGAAGGAAAACCCGACTTATTTTTATATTATAGATAATCCCTACTAATATTATATTATTTATTTTATTAGACGGCCGTGTACGAGATGGACGGACGACTTGAAAAAAGTCGCCGGAAACCGTTGAATGGAAGCTGCTTCGAACCGATCGCTCTGGAGGTCGATGGGGGAGGCCTACGTTCAGCAGTGGACATCCAATGGCTGATATGATGATGATGATGAATAATATTATAAATGTGAATGTAAGTTTGTTTGTTACGATTTCACGCGAAAACTACTCAACCGATCATCACGAAACTTTGTACACATATTTTTGGAGGTATTAGAAGTAACATAGGATACTTTTTATTAATTTTTTTTTTTTAAAAGATAAAAAATTGTTTGTCAAAAAATCTCAAAATCTAGCTACTTCAACGCCATCTAGCATTCCAGTAATTGATTCATTTCTATTGTAATGATCTCTGATACTTATTTAATGGCTTCAATGCGGGCGAAGCCGCGGGTAAAAGCTAGTAAGTTACATGTATATATTAGTGTAAATAAAATATCGATAATTTTTACTTACTTCTCATGATTTCTCAAGTTGTGGATACCGGAAAACGTTCTATCGCAAGTGGAACATTTAAGATTTGGTCGTTTATGCACTTTTTGTATGTGAACATTTCTCTCTTTCTTCGTTCTGAAAGCAACGATTATTCTTTAATTAGTTTTCAGTTTATTTATTTATTTATTCACTATGATACACAAAAAAGAATACAATTAATACACTTTTACATATATTTATTAGAATACAATTGATACACTTTTTGAAGTGAAACTTCTTTATCGGGGTTGGAAAGATTTTTTCGTTACGCGCCATCTTGTTCTTGATTATTGCGTATTTCAGTCGTTTTTCAATAAACACATGCGCAAGGAAGATTCCGAGTGGTAGTAGATGAAATCCTATATATATAAATAAATACTTAAACTAAATATATCAAATATCAAATTTTGAATGCTAGAAAATGTGGCTCTCGCAGGGTTTTGAACTTGCAGCTCTCGAGCGATATACGAAATTCAATTCGCGTTGGCAGCCACTGCGCTAGCAATCTCTAAGATTCTTGAGTGAAATTAAGTATCACTATATAGAAGTTTGCAGTTATTGTATGATGTATTCTATAGTGAGTAGGTAGTTCGAATATAAATATGTCCGAACGCAAACACAGGACTCATATAATTACGATCGTATAAAAAGTAAACTGTTTTTATTTAAGTTTCACTTCTTACGAGTGTACGCTAGTACACGCAATTTAAATTTTTTTTATATATTATATTTTCTATAATAATACATAATATTACTAGCAGGCCATACAGAAGTTATCCTACACCGTCACCTATTGAGTCAAACTGTGAATTTAAACTATTTAATAACTCCTAAAAATAAATCAAAAAAATCGGTTCAGACGTTGATAAATTCAGCGAATCAGAACACATGCACAGAAAAATTATATTTTATATACAATTATACATATTTTATATAATTTTTTTCATTTCTTTGCATTATTTTATTTTAACATTTTAGAAATGTCTAGTATTATATCTATCTTTTTGTATATTTTAATTATTTGAATAATAATAATTTTTACTAGTCAAAAAAGTACATTACTTCTTAATAAACTAATTGAACTGTACAATTTAACAATAAAATGATCTTGTTCTCTGAAGCGGAACTAATGGAATAACTTGGCTTTGTTAAATTTTAAGTTAGTTAAATTCAATATAAGAATAATAAAATGAAATTTGATTTAATTTCAATTTCCAACTGTTAATATAGGTATGTACAAGAAGGAGCTTAAATACTGGTTCTTTTGATATTTTCTCTAGTAAAAAATTCCTAATTTTTTTTTTTACGTGATAACGTCTAGTAAATCGATGAAAGCTACCAGGTACAACATGAAAAAGCATGACGCATTGTCAAGTTCTGCGAATGAGGAACAAGCAATAGAAAGGCACGATCGGCCTATGACGATTCTATCTCTTTTCCACTCCATCGGACCGCGTTCGAGTAGAAGAGACAGCGGCAGCACGCCACGCAATCTACACGCGAACTGTTTTGTCAATTGTTTGTAAAGTGAAGTGAAAAGTTAATGTGGTTTCCATTGTTTATTACAACAACAATTGCAGCAAAAAGGTAATTAATTCTCACATTTTATTTTTATTTGTATTTTTTTTTTTTTTTTTTTTTTTAGGAAACAAACAGTATAGTAGTACAATGAATTAAAATTCATACAACAAATACATAAACCAATAAAGTTTCCAATAATAAACAATTCATAAAAGAGCAAAACAGCACACATTGATAAAAAAGTTAAAAAAAATTATCGAGAAATTACAAACAGAAATTAAAATATGTCAAGTTATAATAAAATTTAGAAATTAATAATCATGCATACGAATTTCAAATATAAATAAATTAAAAAATCAATCCAAAATTTTCACATTCGATCAAATAATAAAATCAAATAAAAAATTATTAATCAAAAAATTGAATCAAATAAGTAAAAAAAAAAAATAATAATAATAAAACAATTAAATTCTTAAGCAATTAACCATAAATAATTTGCTAAATAACAAAATCAATTTTAAATACCTACAACATTACTTCAATCAATCATGCGAACTATAGAATCAATACAATTATAAATAAATAAATATTAAAAAAAAAAAAAAATAAGAGTTTGATTAGCGATATAATCTCAATATATTTGTTCTTTGATTATTAAAAAAGTAGCATCGGTCGGCGAGTGCAGTAATAATAGGTTAAAAATAATAAAAAAATATTATGACTCATATAAACAATCGTATAAAAGTCAACTGCTTTTATTTAGTGTTTTCTAAGACGTTATCACGTAAAATTATCGTCCGTAAACCGACTTTACAGACAACCGATTTTTTCTAAGACCTATGTCAACTCACAGCACCAATTACTTCCAAAACTAATTACAGTATTGTACAGCGGCTTGCAACTCCTTAACCCTTCTACTTTCTCATTTAAAATGATACATTACGTTCTACCAACATTAACAAACATAAAAATTTAAATTAATATCAAGTGGTAATTGTGGTATCACTGATTGAAATAAAATACTTCAAATTTAAATACTATTGCTTAAATAACACGTAGAATTTATTTAAGTTATTAATTATATTCAAGACCATTCAAGGCTAATTATAAGCTTATTTTGTTGATAGTCATGTCACTTCTAATGACCTATGTCACTAGTTTTAGTACCGTAAAACGGGGTGAATAGGGATCGCATAGAACGAGAAATGAATTATTTACTACTGACTACGTTAAGAACTTCCAAATTTGTATGAATAATTTTACCAATATAGTATTCGTACCTATTCACCCCGTTTTACGGTAATTATTTCTTCATCGACTGATTAGGTTGGTAATATTAATCTATTATTTGTCGAATATGAATCGTATCTATTATTGTTAGTGCAATTATCATTGACTGGTAAGACGCTGGTATTGTACTATTCAAAATGTTAAATAATAAAGAAAATTAATATTTAAAAAATATAAATATAATAAAATAATCCTTACTCAAAGAACTCACTACACTCCGAACACACAAATCCGACGGTTGTCTTTGTGTCTGGTGTCACATCAGCCAACCACGGCTTCGAACCTGGATTCTTTAAATACGATCTTTTCCTTAGCTGTAATTAAAAGGATTTATTTGCTAATAATAAAGCTAAGAAAAGATATGAAATGAAGAAACTTTTTTTGTATTTTATAACAAAAATTATAATTTAAAATAATAAACCACGTATTTTGATCAAACTCAAACTAAACTCGTTTACTTGAGCCATAATTATCGATATATTTCATCCGATAATTATCGATAATTTTGATTCGATGATTATTATCGATATAGTTCATCCGATAATTATCGAGTAATATCGATACTCAGAAGCGATGACCTTTTTTTAGTAGTAGACGTAGTAGTGCAGAGTTAAGAATAAATATAGCGGATATGGAGAGGTGATGCAGGATGGGTGACCTTTTTTTTGTTTCTTAGGAATACGCCATAGCCTGGAGGAGTAAAATTTGGTACGGAGTCGTGACGACCTTTTTTTTTTGTGTGATTCGATTACTATCGATATATTTTCATTAGATAATTATCGATAACTATCGACATTTTTTTTCCATGAACATCACTATGGCAAACGTGACCATACGAATGTCTGTCGTAGTCCGGCCGTTTGTGTGTATTCCCTGACCTCTGGCACAGGATTTAATCCTTCTGGACTTTGAGAGTCTGGTGTTTATTTATTATTTATTTATTTTTGACTGACCGTTGGTGCAGTTGGCAGTGAACCTGCTTTCTGCTCCATGGTTATGGGTTCGATTCCCGCCCCGTGTCTGTGTGTAATATACCTATGATACATATGTATTTCTATATGTATTACTATTATATAGTATAAAAATATATAATACATATAGAAAATACTAGTATATCAGTCAGCTGTTACCTATACCACAGGCATTTATTTATTTATTTATTTATACTTTATTGCACAACACAAAATTGAATTGTACAAAAGGCGGGCTTAATGCTAAAAGCATTCTCTACCAGCCAACCTTTGGACGTACAAGAGCGAAAGTTTGTAGGTGTGCAAAAATTGGAAATTGAGAAAATATATTTAGTTTGAAAGGCATAAAAAAAAATATTTCGTAACAATTATTATATTAAATACATGAGCAATATATACATAATATATATAAATACATAAACAGATACATATATACAAACATAATACTTAACAAGCTGACGACAATAATCAGAACACAGATTCATTGTGTTTATTGGGTTCATCGAGTTAGGTTAAATTTTGGTTAAAAAGAATTCCTTAACTTGTCTCTTAAATGAGTCACGTGAGGGAGCCTTAAAGGCATTAAGTTACCTACCTTACGAACAGACGACCGTGTATGTTAAACATATTTATATATTAATTACATATATTTACACAGATCCTCACCTGTCTAACCTCCTGGGGCATATTCTTCACTGCGTGTCCAACCCTCAAATGTTTCAATATAATTAGCACATTATACGAAACATGGTCACAATAGTGACACTGAAATTTCAAGTAATGGTCGCTCCTGTGTTCGTTGTACCATCTTTCCCGAACATAAACTTTGCATATATCACATTTCTTGTGATTTGGTAGCTGAAACATAATTATTTTTAGGTATTAATATAAAACAACTAGGTACCTGATGCACGCAACTTCGTCTGCGTCGAAAACTTTCTTCTATTATAATTGCAGATTGGTTGACTGGTCAATCAATGACTCTATAATTATTGTTTTTGACAGTTTTAGTGTTCTACCAAATTAATGTGTCATTATAGCGTTTTAATGGTGTCACACTGATTTTCTGATGTGTACAATTTAAACTAGAAATTATAATTGAGACTTAAAATCGAATATTTAGTATAGTTAAATCTTATTAATAGTGCCTAATTAAATTTCTGATTGATTGTTGGATTATGTTCCATTATAGAAATGCAGAATTACCTCAAAATTACTTTTTTTTAAAACTATAAGATAAAAAATATTGTAGAAAGATTATGTCGGTTCAGTAGAGCTGGCTTTCATGCAGGACTTATGATTGAGTTTATAATTGTTGAGTCATGAATTGAAGTATTTAAAAGAGTAACTGTCTCAGATGAATCTACATTCTGAACCAGCTTAACATTAACTATAATTAATTTATTAAAGAATAATATATACTTTCTAAAATGACTATTCAAAGGGCTTGTGTAACTTTAAAAAAGAAATTTTTGATTTTACCTTTTTGTGTGCCTCGTTTATGTGTACTTGTTTACTTGCAGCATCTTTATACACTTCTATACAGGTCTCACACTTGTACTCAGCTTCTACAAAGCTCTGCGCTGCTTTCCTTTGCTTCAAACTCTCTCTCATCTCTGTTGCTGTCATTTTAATCGTGGTATAGTTCATTGTTTCTTGTACAATTATTTTACTTAATGGAATTTTTTTCTTTTTAACATTTTTCTGTGATAGGTTATTTCGAGTTTCTTCACATGTTGATTCAAGTTGTGTGTCCGAATCATATATTTTTGTGTCGGAATCATCAATTTCTAGGTCTGATTCTTCAATTTTTAAGTCCGATTCATCAAAATTTATATCCGATTCGTTACCATTTGTATCGGATACATTGCCTATTGTATTTGATTCATCTGTTTTTAGGTCTGATTCTATAATATTTTTCTCGTTCTCATTGCTAGAATTGGCGATTTCTGTAAGCAATAAGAATTCTGCATCGCTATCACTTTTATATGATCCGTTTGCATATTCATCGTCTGATTCAATCTCATTTTTTGTCGTTAAAATGTATTCATAGTTGTATGTGTCTTGATGATATTGTGATAAAACTGACAAACTATTGTGTTCGCTATAATTAAACTGAAAATATGTACTTTTTTTTCAATAAATAATTGTATTAAATAATTTTTTATTTCATGTCATTTATTGAAATTTACGTATATCATATAATTTATTTTGTGAAACTCGTTTATCTAAAATTGGATTCCAAAAATTATTAATGATTTAAGACTTATTTCGTGGTTTGAAGACATATTATTATACTTAAAACGGGTACATACCACGATATAACACAGTAGCGAAAAAATCAACTAATAAAGTCATAAGACATATGACGACCGTTCTGGTGTAGTTGTGCGATTAGTCGCCTCAACGCCGCGCGCCGGGGTTGTCGCGGGTTCGATTACCGCATGGGACAGATATTTGTATTTGTACAAATATTTATCTGCGGTCTGGGTGTATGTCCTTGTAGGACCCCCCACCGTGCATCAGAGAGCACGTAAAGCCGTCGGTCTAGGTTCATCGTATACACCTGATAGCGATTGTTACTCATTTTAAGGAAATTATCCACCAATCCTCAGTGGAGCAGAGTGGTGGATTAAGCACCTACCCTTCTTCTATATGGAGAAGAGGCCTTCGCTCAGCAGTGGGTGGTTTACAGGCTGATACAAAGTCATAAGAGTAGCACTTACATTTTTATTATCAACAATGTCCTGCAACTGTTTCTGGGCAGTGCATACTTGGTCTCGGAACTTACACGTTCTGTTTAACAGAGCTGTACACTCCCAACATATATAAAGATCAGTTGCTTCTCTGTAGCATAATAGCTGAAAAAGTATTTTAATAAACTAATTTCAATTTTTTTAAGTTGCAAATAAAGGATTTTTTTGTATTCATTCCTATTTTTGGTTAGAAATTATGTATATATATTATAAATATTTTATTGATTATGCCTGATAATATATAGCGACATTAGATAATATTAAATTTATTTTCTAGAGGCTCTTTGGTTAAATTACAATTTTCAATCTTTGTTTTTATATGTATTTTGTCACACATGACACGTATTTTGTACTACTATTGTTATGGCAGATCTCAGCTTTCATCAATTCATTTATTTTATTGTATTAATGCCTTTCAGAAGTGATGCGTAGCGCTACTAATGTCCATTAAAGTTCGTAAAGCGGCTTGAACTTTTTAGAACCACACACAGGCAATCGATGTAAAGTATATTAAAAGAAAGCTTATTTTATAGTCTTACAGGTGATCCGCCTGGTATTAATTGCTGGCAATAGCGCCAAAAATATTTATCTTCTAAGTTGATAACTTCATTTGGGACAGCAATGATAAAATGAAATCCATGTTTAAACAAAATAATAACATTATTTTTAGGTTAGGTACACTTTGGATTTTAAATATTTTGTATTATAAATTATTATAATTACTAGTAAATAGTTACTTTGGTTGATTTTTAATACGAAAACACACCTCATAAGCCTCGGAATCACATGAAAGTAAGAAGAACAGATTGTTTATTCCGTCTTCAAGTTCACACAGTTTCCTAAGCTTTCTATCAATGCATAAACATGTACAACAAATGTTTTTTAAAGTTAGTAAAATGGGCACTTCCATTTTGCACTACTTTGTATGAATGTTAATACTTTTTTTGAATTAAATAAACATAATTATTGTTATCACTATTGACATATATTTAAATGTATATGACAAGTACTTCTTCTTCTTCTTTTATTTTGGCTCCCTGAAGGATTTGCCAGTATCTGAGTGAGGCTTAGTTTACGTTATAAAAATTATCAAGTTAGGACAAAAAACTTTGCTTTGTGGAAGGCTTTGTGGGAGTGCAAGTCGTAAGAGCAAAAACAAAGGCTGAGAGATGATTACGAAAAGAACGTCGGATTTGTTGCCAATTTTTCACAATTTTAAGTGCTGAGTTATTATCTGAAACAAAAGACAAACAAACATGTATAAATAGGTTAGTAGGGTTAGTCAAGACAAACAGTGCTACAATCTAATATTATTTTGATTAATATATGTACATAAAATATCAATAAACTGAGAGTGAACTAATGATAAAAGAGACCTCAGATTAGTTGGACGAGGTATATCAGAGGGAAGAACATCATAGAGGGAAAACTGGAGTTTTGGACAATTAAAAAATATGTGTTCAAGAGTGCCTTCCTCAAGACCACATTCACAAAGTGAAGAGTCCTTTACTCTGATTTTGTGAAGGAAGACAGGGGTGCAGGAATGGCCTAACCTTAAGCGGCAGACAGTTGAGGTTACCCACTTACTGGCCTTTCTATACTTGAAAAACCATGGCTTGACAAGTATGGATCCTTGAACACCAGCATAGAACTTTCCTTTTGTTGCACTTGAGTGAGACCAGAGTTCAGACCAATCACACACCATTCGCGTCTTCGCAAATGAAATCAAGTCATGGCTATAAACTTTGTAGTGGCTGAGGCCACCTGATGTTGTTGCTTCTTTTGCGAAAAAATCTACTTTCTCATTCCCTATAATACCACTGTGAGCCGGAATCCAAGCCAACTCGACGCGAATGTTTTGAGCCAGACACCTAAGGAGGAGATGTCTAATTTTGAGAATAAAAGGGAACTTAAATTTAGACTTGAATGGATTATACAAAATACTCTGCAGGCAACTTTTGGAGTCCGAAAATATAACAGAGTTGTTTAATTGGTGTGACTCAATAAACGAAAGAGCCTCCAAGATAGCCAAAGCTTCCCCGGTAAAAACTGAGGAGGCAGGAGGCAATTTGCAGTTCAGTACTACATTAACTTTCGGAATCCAGACAGCTGATCCTATACATCCCTGTTCAGTAAGTTTGGAGGAGTCTGTGAAAAAATGATACCAATCTTTGTAATGTATGTTTATGGCGTGGTTAAATTGCTGATTTGCTAAATGAGATCCTTTATCTATACCAAGATTGAAAGAAATATTGGGCATCAGAACTAAAGCATCGAATGGAACCTCGTAAATAGGTAAGATTCTACACTGATGAACAGGGTAAGGGAGGCCAATAAATTTATTATAACTTTTAATTAGACATGGGTGAGATTTGTGAGACCAGTAGGATGAAGAAAGAACTAATTGAGAAAGTAAGTGTAATCTAGCTGAAAGAGGATGGGAAGAGAGTTGGAGGGTTTTAAAAAGAAATCGGTCTGAGAGGTATTGGCGTCGTAAGTGAAGAGGAGGTTCAGCACATTCTACCTGCAGAGCGTTAATAGGTGAGGACTTCATGGCGCCTACTATTATGCGGAGCGCTTTTGATTGAATTTTGTCCAATTCGCGTATAATGGTTTTATGACATGGTTCGAGGATAAAAGATCCGTAGTCAAGATGTCTACGTATCAGAGCGTTATATATAAGTTTTTGTGTATAAGGATGGGAGCCCCACCAGACTCCAGAAAGACATCTCATAATGTTTAAGTTTTTTTCACACTTTTTTAGGACATGATTTATGTGGTGGACTCCTGTCATTTTGGAATCCAAAAAGACACCCAAGAACTTAACTTTATCTGAAACCGGAAACACCTGATTATTGCTAGTTATAGTTAAATTAGGGATAGTTCTTGAGCGGGAAAAAACGACAATACTACTTTTTTCCACAGAAATATCCAAGCCATGATCAGTGAGCCACTCATTTAGATAATAGATGGCAGAGTTAAGGCGAGCAGCGGCATCCGAGAGATCGCTGGCGGACACATACAAAGCTATATCGTCTGCATATTGAAGCACATTGCAAAATGAGTTAACGGATAAATCTAAGTTGTAGGTGTATAAACTATAAAGCAGGGGGCTTAAGACTGATCCTTGGGGAAGGCCTTTCCAGACCATCCTTGAAAAAGCGGGTGAATTTTGATGAGAGATAAGAATAGAACGGGAGCAAAGGGAGTTGCAAATGTAATTGACAATCTTCACTGGGATACTCAGATGTAGCATTGTCTGCCTGAGTATTGGAAGAAGTACGTTATCATAAGCAGACGATACGTCAAGGAACATCCCCACCAGCGACTCTTTCTTCGAGAGGGCAATACGGACGTCTGTGACCAAAGTACCAAGACTGTCCATGGTGCTGAAGCCTTTACGGAATCCAAATTGACTCCTCGAGAGGATGCCTTTGCTTTCCAGCAGCCACTCAAGTCTATTTTTTATTAAGTGCTCCATAATTTTGGATAGTGTGGTGGAAAGAGCGATGGGACGATAGCTTGCCGGATTTTCTACAGGCTTTTTCGGTTTGAGAATTGGGATGATGATGTGTGTCTTCCACTCATCAGGGGGCATTTCCGACTGAAAAATAGAGTTGAGAAAATTCAAGATGACTCTTTGGGAACCACTATTACAATTAATTATAAAAGAATACGGGACGGCATCGACTCCTGGAGATGAGTCAGAGAGAGACCCCAACACAAGCTGCAACTCCGTTATGGAGAATGGAACCTCAAAGTCGCTCACAGGAACAGAGGTTGATGAGAACTTTGGGCATTCATCAAAAGAAGGAACCCAAGGAGGGGCTAGTTGCTGGGAGAAACGCTCAAGCCATGGGTTGGCGTCGTTAGAAGATGGATAAGAGGTAGCAGAAGACGAGCCGCGGAATTTTTTTAAGTTTTTCCAAACTAGGGAGGGGGGAGAGAGAGGTGATAAGCTTTCACAGAAACTGCTCCATCCTTGTCTCTTTTTCTGTGAAAGAAGTCTTTTAGTTTCTGCTGCTATTCTCTGATAATTTATATAATTTTCCTCAGTCATTGAAGCGGAAAATAAACGCTCAGCCTCTTTACGTCGCTTGCAGGACATGGTACATTCTGAGTCCCACCAAGGAGGGGAGGCAATTCGGGAGGTGGATCTGCTCCTAACGGGGATGTGTGCATCAGCACTATCCAGAATAGCCTGCTTCAGAATTGGGTAAAGGGGGTGAACATTACTCACATTAACAGGAGGGATACGATTAATCAATACCTCTGCCATGCTCGCATATTGAGGCCAGTCTGCATCAGTCAATTTGTATTTTAAGTGAGAGGCATTATTAATTATATATGGAATAGAGCATTGAGGCCATTCAAGGGTAATAGGAAAATGATCGCTACCAAATGAGGAAGAGAGGATATTCCATGTGAATTCAGAGGATAATGAGGAGGAGCAGAGTGATAAATCTATGGCGGATCTAGAGACCTGTGATAGGGTAGCGCGACGAGTGGGAGAGCCATCATTTAATATAACTAAGTTAAAATCATCAACTAAATTTAAAAATGAGGTTGATAAAGGGTCGCAGTAGTAGGATCCCCAAGAGGTGTGATGGATGTTAAAATCTCCTAGAACCACCATAGGTGATGGAATTGTAGAAATGATGGAGTAGAGTTCAGAAAGGACAGTTGAGTTAGGATCAGGCAAGTAAATAGAGAGAAATGAAATGTTGGAAATAGAAACAGCGACAATATTAAAATTATTACTGTGAGAAGGGATAGGGATAGAAGAAAAAATAACAGAGCAGGATACAAGAATAGCTGCACCAGCTCTACCATCATCTCTGTCATCCCGAAGACAGGAGTAGCCACAGACCCTAAAATGGGACCCCGGCCTCAACCAAGACTCCTGGATGGCAAAGATGAGAGGTTTATATTTTTTAGCAAGAAATAGAATATCTGATTTTTTATTTCGTAAGCTACGACAGTTCCACTGTATGATCGTCCTCCGGGCCATTATTAAAGTTTTTTATTACATTAAATAGCTGAGTCATGTTTGGGCGGAGATTGTACGGTAAACCGGTATCATTGAACCGGGAAAGCATATTGAGAAGGAGGTTGGAGAGTTGCTCAATTAGGTTGTCATTTGGTGCTTGTTCATTATTCGTGATGGCAAAGCCATTGGGGGACTCAGTACAGGGAGTTTGGACAATAGCCTGATGAGCTAGTTTATCATAACCAGGAGAGGGGGAAGAAATAGGATTGCGAGTTTTATAAACAGTTTTTTTATGGGATACAGTGGAAGATGAAGGTACTCTTTGAGAAAAATTAGAAGAGGGGGGAGAAGATTTAGTAGCATCCATATATGATCTACGGACCTTAGGGAATCTGGCTGATGCTTCCATATAGGAGATATTCTCCTGAGACATAACAATTTTTATTTCTTTTTGTCTAGCGTGTTCCGGGCACTTAGGATCATTCGCTGGATGGGACCCTGAACAATGGAGGCAGGAGGGAGACTGGGCAACACAAGTATCACCTTCATGAGACTGAGAGCATTTAAAACATCTTGGGGATGATCTACAAACTGTCTTGATGTGGCCAAACCTACAGCACCTGTTACATTGTATTGTGGGAAGGATGTACGTTTCGACAGGAAGAGAAGTGTAGAAAGCATATACATTAGGAGGGAGTTTTTGACCAGAAAAAGTAATGGCTATGGTTTGTGTAGGTATCCACAAAGTAGTGTTGGATTCGGAGACTGATTTACGGCTTAATCTACGGGCACGTACAACCTTACCAAAACCCGATGGAACTTTTATATTCTGAACTAATTCCTCCATTGACCATTCTAATGGAACATTCCTAACTAAGCCCATGCGAGATACACTGTAAGATGGAATAGCTGCGGAGAATCCTGCCTCTAAGAGGACAGAAGAGTCAATGAAGGAATTAGCATCAGCTGCTGTTTTAAACTCTACAGATACTCGGTTACGGCCAATCTTTTTTACACCGTCCATTGAGATATTTTGGAAATTATTTTTAAAAAGAAAACGACCAAACTCCATTGGATGGAGAGTGGTACCAGACCGAGGTTCCGGTTCAGGTTTTGATACGTGTACTATGAAAGGGGCTCGATCATCAGTGTTGTATTTAAATTTTTTATTTTCAAATTCTGGTCTTAAGTAATTTAGTTGGACAGAAGAAGTCGGGTTATGTAGGCTATTTGTCTTTTTTACAGTATTAAATGAATCAAGAGATTCCGTATTTGGGCGTTTAAGACGATTATTTGAGTTCTCGTTTACACTTAAGGTCAAATGTGGTGGAGTAACATAACCTCCGCCGGGGTCCGGCGGATCAGTATCCATTTTAATAACAAATACTACTTACAGTTACAATATGACGTGAACAATATATAATACAACACAAACAACTAACAGATAACTACACAAAACACAAAAACAATAACGTAAACACTTAATTATTACGAGATACTAACAAATCCTTGCAACTAGCACTCAACCTAAGAGCAAAGTCTCATATGACAAGTACCCCTACACTCAATGTACTCTGTGATGACAAGTGACAACTGACAACATTTTCAATGGGTGCGTTCCACTAAGCGCACTTACTGAAATTGTGCTTCACAGTACTGAAATTGTGCAGTACTGAAATTGTGCTTCATTGCACACAGGTCTTGCAATGAAGCACAATTTCAGTACTGTGTACATTAGTACGATTGTGTTTATAACTTTTCTTTCAAAGTCATCTGTGTCCCTTTGGCACCAATGGGTACGTTCGCGCGCCCTCTTCTAATTGATAACCCATCACTTTTGTAGGATTTTTTAATCTATGTATTCCACAGACCACATGCGCGGAAACGGAAATGGGACATCCGCAATAGTTTTTTATTTATCAGTTTTTGATTAAAATAATAAGTAGTGAATAAAAGTAAGAAGATAATTTTGTTTATCTTTTATGAACAATAGCAAACAATTATTTACTAAAGTTTGACAGTTAAATTCAGTTTTTGATTAAAGAAGTATCATTTCCGCGCATGTGGTCTGTGGAATGCATAGATTAAAAAATCCTATAAAAGTGATTAAATATCAATTAGAAGAGGGCCCGCGAACGTACCCATTGAAAGCCATTAAACCAAATGAATGAATAAATGAACTTTTCTTTCGTCACTGGGGTTCCGTTTCTAAGATGTGTCACTTCTTCCAGACAACGTTGTTGGGCGTTTGTTTCATTACTCTCGATACCGAACGCAAGTTTTTTAAAATGTTGTATCCAGTAGATAAGCTATTGTCACATGTTTATTACTTTCTAGTGTGCCAAGCAAGGAATTTATACAGAATGAATGAATGAGTTACTATCAATATTTAAGGAGAATACTCTGTACATGATTCTCATTCGAATTATGTAAAAAACAGATAAATATTAATAAACTTCTAAGTAAAGTTACTCAACAGTTATCTAATTATTTACGCGTCGTCTGAACACCATAGCAGCTAGCTGCACTTTTGACACAAAACAGGCAGTTTACCTACGTCCAAACGCCCCCACGTGTTAACAGGGTAGCCGGTAGGGTAACCTTTGATAAACAAGCATGATCCAGTCCCCCTTAATACTTTAATCCTGGCTTAGGATATGCAAAAATACTAAGATATTTTACTCGTTTAAGCAACAAATTTGTTGACTAGGTAAATGATGTGAATTTTGGCAATTTTTAGATGTGAACAAGCGGCACAGTACAACACCTGTGCACGTGCCGCCGGCATCACTGGAAAAGTGTCCACGCTTCATTTATTTGAATTGAAATTTATGGAAATTTGGTCAAAAATTAAGTACCTATTTTTTTTTTTACATAATTCGAATGAGAATCATGTACCGAGTATTCTCCTTAAATATTGATAGTAATTCACGAGAATCCTCTATACAAACTTGAATGTGCACGTGCACTCAAAAAACGTTCCTAAGAGAGATATTGCATCTCTTTCTACGAACGTAGGAAAGAGACAAAATACCAGTAGTCAACGAAATGCTCGGAACGATTTTTTCATTTTACATATTGGAAACAAATGTCAACCTTATGTCAGTTATTTTAAGGTGCATATTTGAATATATAATATTATTAAGTTAGCGTTCCAGTTATGATGAAATTCCTTGGTGACAAATCGTATTTATAGGACATCTAATAAATAAATAATAAATAGATATATAAATAATTGGTTCTTTATTGCTGGTCAACATATAATATTAATATTATTTAAAGATTAAAATATATAAAATAAAACATATTTAAAAACATATTTATTTATTGCGTTTTTATATTCATAATACTAATATCATCGGTGTGTATAATCTGTCGTTTCGGCGCCATTTTGTGAACTCTGCGCTTGTGTGTGTACAGACAAGCGCTCTGTCTGAACGTGCGGCCACAGATATCACACGAAAGAGGTTTTTCACCGGTATGAATAAGTTCGTGTTCTTGCAGGCATTTTTTATCCTGGAATTTACAAAAAAAAAAATTATGTTAATTTTACACAATTAAAACAAAAATTGTTACATATTACATTTGTATATATCTTTAGTGAACAACTACTGACGACCGTTCTGGTGTAGTGGTTCGAATAGTCGCCTCAACGCCGGCGATCGCGGGTTCGATTCCAGCTCGGGGCAGATATTTGTATTTGTACAAATATTCGTTTCTGGTCTAGGTGTATGTCCTTGTGGGTTTCCCCACCATGCTTCAGAGAGCACGTAAAGCCGTTGGTCCTGGTTGTTAGCATAAACACCTGATAGCGATAGTTACTCATGATAGGGAAAATTATCTCCCAACGTGGTGGATTAAACTACAACCCTTCTTCTATATAGAGTCTGCCCAGCTGTGGGACGTTTACAGGCTGATTCAGTTCAGCACAGTTGAGAACAACTATTATGTTAGTTATGATTTTTTTTTTCATTTATAACGGAATAATAAATTTAATAATTAATTGATGTAGTAAAATAAAATAAAAATGTCGTGTGTTCGAAGTACACATGTCAGAAGTGAAACATCTTTGTCAAACTCAATTTATTACAATTTATTATTATTTACGCGTTGCTAGGACACGCATTGCTAGGATACGCGACATCATACCATCTCATTCTCTCCTACACATTTTTGTATTTGTGTCTCTTACCTGTCGTTTTTTCCGTCGCATCCCGTTTCAAATCACAACGATTCTAAAGAAGTTTCACTTCAATATTTAAAAACAGGATATATACATAGATGTGATTCGTATTTCCATAGAATTATTTTTTTATTTCAAATATAATAATTACATGTTGAAATAATAAATATAAAATATTATAAATAAATTACTCTCGCTTTAAAACATCTTAAAGCACATTATTTGTCACTAAATATGCCATAATCTCCTTTATTTTAATATAATTTACGTACATATTTTATTTATGATATATTATTACCTAATATTTTTATATGCATATCTATAATGTGTGTATAGGTGTATGTGTGTATGTATGAATATGTGTATATATGTATATATATTATATTGTATATGCCATTGTACACTTCATTATCCGCCTTTACTTTACTGTGTCCTATACCCAAAGGTTGTCTAGAAGAGATCGCTCTATTAGCGATAAGACCGCCTTTGTACATCTTTCTATATTTGTTATGACTTTTGTTCTATTCATGGTGTACAATAAAGAGTATTATTATTATTACTCTTAAAGCTTTTCCACAAGTTGGACACAATATTTTTTCTCCTATCTTCTCTTTGAGTCCTTGATGTGCGCGTCGGACGTGGCGAGTGACGCCGCGGCGCGTTGCTAGTGCCTGGAAATATTAATTAAATAATAATTGTACTTCATGGAAAATAATTATTTTTTCATATTAAATAATAATTGTATTTCATGCAAGATAATACTAATTTTGTACTAAAACACAGTCTACATATTATTTACAAAAGAGTAACTGCGGAGTTTCTTGCCGATTCTTCTCTGCAGAATCTACATTCAGAATCGGTGGTAGTTTTACTTTTACAAAAATAATAACCACATTAAAGTTTTAATTAGTAAAATGACGATTCGAAGGTGCTCATTGGGCCTATTTGAATAAGGTTGTTTTTGATATTGATTTTATTATCCTTACCTTATTACATATGGGACATTTGTGGTGCGTCCTTTCCATGTGTGTGTAGTTGACGTGATCGTTCAATTCAGTTAATCTCCTGAAGCCCTTCTCGCACATCGTGCATTTATATCTGAAATACAAGAAAAAATATACAAACATTAACATTGTTCATTCTCGTTTGACTTTTAATGGAGACAGACATTTTTGACCCACAATACTTTGCATATTATTTTTTTGAATTAACAAATTAATCTATACATATAATAAAATGGTAGGAAAGTCAAAACTGTACATTGAATTTTTTTTTTTAAAGAATACTTGGGATGTGATCTACAATCGATACAGAAGCGAAAAATATAGTTTTTTGAATTTTAGTCTGTTTGTCTGTATGTATGTCCGAGATAAACTCATAAACTATTGCATGGATTTACTTCAAATTTGGCACGAATATTATTAAGACGTCGGGTCAACATATAGGCTACATATTGTCACGCTATCACCTACGGAGAACGAGCAGTGAACCTTTACTTTTTCAACGCATTCTGTAACAACGTGTAATCTAATAGCGTTCACGCAAACGACGTCGCGGGCAGCAGCTAGTGTTACAATAACAAAATAATTACTAGGATGAGAAAAATATCAAAGTTGAAGTTGAACATCGTCCTAATGGTGCGATCTAGATCTATTACACACACGCACGCGCACACACACAGACTCACTTGTGCACGTCCCGCACGGCGTGCACGCGCGAGTTCCGCAGGTGCTTCTCGTAGCTGTCGCGCGACGCGAAGCGCTTGCCGCACGCCGCGCACTCGGCGGGCGCGCGCGCGCCGTGGATGCGCGCGTGCGCGGCGCCGCGGTCCGCGCGCACCATCGCGCCGCACACCGCGCACTTCTGGCGGGGGAGGGGCGGCAGGTGGGTTCTGGAATGTACGACATTACCATCGGAAGAAAATTGAGGTAACTTCAGACTTGCCTCCGGCCTTATGTTGTCAGCTGTTTCAGCCTGCTGATGTAAACGTATTTAATTAAATGTTTGAAGGTGGAATGGGAAAATCCACTACCACATCAGCGGTTGGATGTTTACTGCTGAACGTAGCCCCCCCCCATTATCTATGGGGAGGAGGGATGTACCGATACTCGCCACGCTTGGCAGGCGGGTTAGTGTGCGCACGCTACTCGCAATCACCATCTTAATTGGTGTACAATTGTTCGCACCACTATGGCCTGAGTCACCACACCGGTCACCGCACGGCGTACTTTTTGTTATACCGGATAGAAATTTACAAATTTAGACTAGGCTGTATGCCTTGTCCTTTGCCTTTCCCTATTGGGGATAATTTTAAAACAACAACAATGAAATTAATTATGTAACTGAATTAAGACGACGTTATGGTGTAGTGGTGCGTGTACTCGCCTCAACACTAAGTAAGCAGATGATTGTATTTGTATATTTGTTTCGGTCTGGGTGTATATTTCTGTGGATCTCCCCACCGTGCCTCGGAGAGCACGTAAAGCCGTCGGTCCCGGTTGTTAGCATAGAGTCCTGATAACGATCACTACTCTTCATAGGGAAATTATCCGCCAACCCACAGTGGAGCAGCATGGTGGATTAGGCTCCAACCCTTTTTCTACATGGAGAAGAGGCTTTTAACCAGCAGTGGGACATTTACAGACTGAATCAGTACAATTCAGAACTAAAACAATCCGTAAACTACAGACAGACTCCCACTACAGGCCGAAAACCTCCTCTCCATATATAAGCACGCTTGAACTTTAATTTGGCAATACCGCAAAGTTTAATTTAAAAAGTGTGGCAGTATTAATTTGGATTCATACATACATAAACACATACACACATATATATGCTTAATAAACATAATCCTCCTAATAGGGTAAAAAAATATTGAAATTATTCTATATACTATTCTTTTTTAATGTAATTTTGAATAGAACACTGTCTGACTAGTCAACAATTCAATACTGATAAAAAGCTAATATATTTTAATTATGGTCTGTAAATTAGACTTACGATAGGCTATAAAACATCACACAATGACTCTTACAATCACATCTATTTATATAGTACATATTTATTAAATTTTCAATGAAAATCCAGTTTAAAGTTACTCACTGGTGGTGTTTATTCAGAGTGTTTTTGAAAGCGAACGTCTTCCCGCAAGTTTTGCATTTAAATCCTTCTCTGTGAAACTTCAATATGTGTTTATACCTCAGATATCTATTTCTGAAAAATAAATATTAACATTTAGGTTATAATACGGAGAGGGAGCGTAGGGTACAGGCGGTGAGAAGTAATATGCTCGCACGCAGGTTCGCTCGTAGTACTGTGGGTGTCAAGATTACTCTATTTCGGGCTTTTTGTCAGGCCTTTTACTCGGGTGGTCTGTGGGTGAGCTACACGCGTCGAGCCTACAGTGCACTTCGCGTGCAGTATAACAATGCCTTCAGAATGTTGTTGCAGCCGTAACCGCCTTTTTCCGCAGTTTTGCAGCGTCTCAGGAATGTTCGCGGACGCACGGGTTGATGGATTTCATGCGATTATGCATAAAAAAGCATCGTCTCTGCTGCGACGCATCAGGGTCAGCAGCAACGTCATTCTGAAGACAATCACGATTCGCCCTGATTGTTCTATTCAAAAACACTGGATAGAAACAATGACGGGCCAAATAAAATGATTCTTTTTATTATTATTTTTTTAGTGCTACACTCCACCCGTTCAATATATACATATAAATAAATATAATATAATACAATATATAAGGAATATAATAAATTTACATAAATTTACTTAGATAAATATAAGCGGGTGGAGGATTACGCCCCGGCAGGGAGATCAAACGGCCGGGGGTTAGGGCTGTAGGCTGAGAAATCGGCGGACAATCCTAGCCGAGTCGAGTAATACCGCCTTTTGCATCCTGGCTGCGAGCGAACCGTCACGGATACCCAGTTGCCTCAGATGGTGAGCGAGGCTAACCGGGATCAAACCGTTGGCAGATATAACGATAGGGATGATTTCAGTGGAATCAACACCCCACATGTCGACAATCTCGTGCGCCAGATCCAGATATTTACGTTTTTTCTCTGTTTCGGCTTTCACGAGGTTCTCGTCATGCGGAATGGTGATGTCCACTAGAAACACCCTCGACTGTGCCCTATCCATCACCACGATATCAGGCTTGTTCGCCAGTATCGTCCTGTCCGTGGCGATAGGCAGGTCCCAGTAGAGCCGGACTCCGTCGCGTTCGAGTATTGGCGCCGGTGTGTACTGGTAGTACGGCATCCTCTGTTCCAGGAGACAATACATTAGAGCAAGCTCTTGATGAAGAATCTTGGCCGCTTGGTTATGTCTATGCAAGTACTCAGTGTTGGCAAGCGCTGAACACCCCGTAAGCACATGTCTGAGTGACTCGCCGGGATGACGACAAGCTCGACAGAAGTCGGGAGTGCCATCCTTCAGAATGTGCTTCCGGTAGTTGTTCGTCTTAACCACCTGATCCTGTATTGCACAGACAAAACCTTCGGTTTCCCCAAAGAGGTCCCCGAATCGCAGCCACTGCACGGAGGCCTTGACATCCACGTGAGGTGCGTGGAGCGCCTTGTAAAACCGTCCATGCAGTTCCTTCTCCATCCATACGGTCTCCCGGTCGGAGGTGCTAAGTACAACCGGTCTTCGCCATTCCTCTTTGGCCAGGGATAAGGGGGTGAGACCTTTGTCACATACTATAACATCACCATGCATAGCGCTCTCCCTCCTCGTTTCAAAGTAGGCCCTGAGGCTGCACACCTCCCGGTTATGCATGGACTTGGCGCTTAATAGGCCTCGGCCACCACACTTCCGTGGGATGTACAGTCTCATGACCGACGATTTCGGGTGATGCATGCGATGGTGAGTCATAGTCGTGCGGACTCTTCTGTCCAGAGCGTCGAGTTCGGTCTGAGTCCATCTGAGCACGCCAAATGTGTACAAGAGAGTGGGCATGACCCAGCCGTTATAAGCTCGGACCTTGTTGGCGCCCGACAAGTAGCTCCGAAGAACTTTTGTCAGCCGTCCAAAAAAGACCTCGCAAACTGCCTGTTTCATATCCACCTCCTGCACCCCTATGCATTGTGACATGCCCAGATACCGGTAAGATTCAGCTTCGGAAAGGGTCTTGAAGTTAGAAAGCTCTAGGCTAATCTCAGCCGATTGCGTCACCTGTCCCCTGTCTACATGCACGACCGCACACTTATCCACTCCAAGCTGCATCCTGATGGAGCCGCTGAACTCAGTAGTGATTTTCAGCAACTCCATAAGGCGTGCAGGATTAGGTGCCAGCAGCTTGAGGTCATCCATGTAGAGAAGGTGGGAGACTTTAGTACCTCCTCTCCGAAACTGAAAGCCTGTCCCCGAACGCTCCAGCAGAGTGCTTAAAGGGTTCAAGGACAAGCAAAACCAAAGTGGGCTCAGACAATCACCCTGGAAAATCCCCTTCCGTATCCGGATTCGGTCATCGGCACCCGTCGTCAGTCTCTCGCCCTGGAGACAAAGGATCGTACTCCATTGCCCCATGCATACTTCGAGGAAGTCTCGAACTGCACCGTCGATCTTGTACAGCTCGAGGACCCTCAGAAGCCATGAATGAGGCACCGAGTCGAATGCCTTCTTGTAGTCGATCCAGGCAGCAGAGAAGTTCCGACGGTTGCGTTTGACAAGCTGGCCCGCAACAGAGTCGATGATAAGGAGCTCCTTTGTGCCGCGGCCGCCTCCACGGCATCCGTTCTGAGCTGCAGACAAGATGTTAAATTCGTCAGTATGACGAGAAATCTTGCAGCTCAGAACGGATGTCAGTGTCTTGTAGATGGAAGTCAGACACGTTATGGGGCGGTAGTTGGTAGGATCCGCGGTGTTGGTGGACTTAGGAGCTAGGTGAGTGATCCCAGTAGTGAAGAGGTTCGGAAGCGTCCTCCGCTCTATCGCCTCTTGGTATTGTCGAGCCAAGGTCGCATGGCATACCGAGAACCCTTTCAGCCAATAGTGATGCAGGCCGTCGATCCCCGGACTCTTCCAGTTCGGTGCCCGACGGACCGCATCAGCTACGTTCTCCGAAGAGATGGTGATCGGGTTCATCGGTTCGATTCTAGCACATGCTTCCTGAACCGCCGCAATCCAAATCAATCAATTATTATTATTATTATTATTTACTAATAATAACTAATATAGTTTATAAGTAAACATTGTTACTAACACACTAATGCAATATGGACGTTTTAATCTGATATAAACTATTTTTATTTATTTTATTTATAATACGAGTACATATTTAAAAGCTGGCCATTGGGGCTATTAGAAGTATATATTATTATATTATATATATTATATTATTAACCAACAATCACACCACGTTAACCTAGCCCCGTGGTAAGTTCGTAAGAACTTGTGTTACAGGTACTAGGAACGGAAATAAATTTAAGATATAAATACATATATACATAAATACACATCCATGACCCGGTGCAGACATCTATATTCGTCATACAGATTATCTGCACCTGGCGGGATTCGAACCCGCGACCGCTGCGTAAAGTGTCCAGTTGAATGACCACTAGACCAGCCGGCCGTCAAGAAGTGACCCTGAATCTGATCGATTCAGCTTGCTGATGTAAATGTTTTAAAGCTTTTGAGGGTAGAATGAAAAAATCCACTATCACATCAGATGTTCGATGTCCACTGCTAAATCTAGGCTTCCCCTGTCATATTTGGGGGTTTGCCAATTTTTGGGTTTGCAAGCGAGTTTGGTTGGAGAGAGAAGTGTGTTTTGGGAGGATATGGTGACGCTTCTACCCATCACTATCCTGGTTGATGTACAGTTGTTCGCACCATTATGGCCCTAATCGCCTTTTACGACACCTCGGCAAAAAAGAAGTTGGGACTATTCTTCTCTGCCGGTCACCGGACAGCCAATCAGTATATCCCTACTTTAATATATAAATGCGAAAGTAACTCTGTCTGTCTGTTTTTTTTTGTCATGCTTTCACGCCTAAACCACTGAACCGATTTTGATGAAATCTGGTATGAAGATAGAACTGAACTTGGGAAAGGACATAGATACTTTTAACGGTGGGAGGGATGCGCTGTGCCGCGCTCCCGGCTGCATGGGTACCATCATCTTGCTTGTTTTTCCCGTGAAACAGCTTTGCTGTGTTTCGGAGAGAAGGGCAAGACAGGCAGTGTAACTAGCACCAAGATTTTAACACCTTATGTCACTGGATAGGCAACACATAGATGAGTTGCCTGGGCCAGTTCCAGGTAATCTAGTTTATGTTCATGGGCGACTTCAACCACTTGCCATCAGGTGGAACGTCTGCCAGTTTGCCTATCCAACTAACATAAAAAAAGCGAAAATAAGAGTAGAAGGGGTTGAAATAGGGGACGAAAGTTTGTATAGAATTTCCTTATTTTCAAACATAAAATCATGTAAGATTGTTCGATTGTTTAAGACAAAGACAAAGACAAAAAAGCGTGCACGGGTAAGGCGGGGGGGGGGGGGTTATCAGGCGTTAGGCGGGGGGGGGGGGGGGCGTATCAGGCGGTAGGCGGGGCGCGGAACGGCGGCGACGGCGCGCTTACCATGTCGCGCGACATAACCGAATTCCACGCGGGCGAAGCCGCGGGCGGATAGCTAGTAATAAGTATATATTGTTAGTGAAAATAACGATTCATAAGATTAGTGAGGTGGTGTGGGTTGAAGGTAAAAATGCTAGCGCACTTATTTGAGACATAGACTGTTCACTGTTTAAGGGAAACCGTCCGTTTGGAGATTCAATTTGCCTATTATCTAATTGCTTTTTAATTCGTTATTACTTTATTATTTAAAAAAAATAAGTTACTTCCATTATAAGATTAAAAAAATATATATCCTTGGTAATTAATAATTTGTAATTGATTTTAAGTATTGTAATAATTTTGTCCTATTTTTTTTTACCTAAAAATATATCGTCGTTGCGCCTGCCAAATTCCATATGTGCATTTTTTTGATATTTTGTTTTTTGTACTAAACTTAATCTCCGCTTCATTCTCTAACAATAAGTGTTGATAAAGTTCTTTTTGTGATATTCGAACTAGAAACAAACTTAACAAATTCCATATGTATTTTAACCGTTAATAAATAATTAAAAAACTATTTAACAACATATTTTATGTTGTTTCCCAAAACCTTACAAAAACCACATATGGAACTTGTCAGGCGCAGCGACGATAATAAGTATAATGAAAACATTTAATAGCTTACTCGAAATATTTATTACACTCGTTACATAAATAACCAAACGGTGTTTTGACTTCTGGCTTCTTGATCCTTCGCGATTTCAAAGCCGGATTCGTTTGTACCGCTCTTCTCTTTACCTAGAAATATTTTTAAATAATTTTTTGATTTCATTTATGATTTTTTTAACACACACGGTCTCCCGCTGTCAAGGTAGGCAACTTAGGACCAGTGTTTAGGTAATAAACTATAATACATATATAAATATATACATCCCTAATCTTATAAATGTGAAATGTAAGTTTGTTTGTTACGCCTTCGTATACGCGTACGTATTACAAGTAACATAGGATAATTTTTTTTTATAAAAAAAAAAAATTATTTCACGCGGGAGTAGCCGCGGGTAGATGCTATTATATAATAGAACCCACAATCCTGGAGCAGGAATTAGGGTCACTGCCAACTACGTGGACAGTCGTGTTACTTCAAATGAATGCGAATCATCTCCCAGATACAATATCAAGACTGAATATTAAAAACATGAAGACAAATGTTGAGATCACTCATCTGTACGAGTTATACAAACATTCGTAACGATCGAACCCACGACCGCTAGTGCATCAGCCAGTTGCTTATCCACTAATTCGTCGTCAAATACATTTACATAGGTAATTTTCCACCAACGAGGTTTCTGCTCATAAATGGAACTGTACTGTAGGGGGCGTTCAAGTTTTTTTTTTTTTTTTTTTTTTTTAATAAATCGGGCAAACGAGCAGACGGGCCATCTGATGTTAAATGGCTACCGTCGCCCATGGACATTCGAAACATAAGGAGAGTTGCGGGTGCGTTGCCGGCCTTTAGGGAAAAGGTGTCTGTACACACGACGCTTGAAAACCCCCAAATTATAGCGATCAGGGAAAACCTCAGGAGGAAGGTCATTCCACAGCTTACATGTGCGCGGCAAAAATGCGCGCGAAGCTCGCACATTGGTTGCAAACCAGGCATCCAAGTGGTGTGGATGAAATTTAGTCCTTCGGCGAAGGGTGCGGTGATAGAAACGCGAAGTTTTACGAAACGAAAATTTTGAAAAATTTTGACCCTCCCCTCCCCCTTTATAACGCACCGTAATGTTTTACTGTACCTCCCCCTCCCTAAACGTTACGTAACACCCAAGTTACCATTTTTACCTAAAACATGTTGCGCAAGGTAACGAAAAGTCGCTAAAATACCTTTGTAATTGTTACAATCGCGTTTGCGGTAATAATAAATAAAACAAGATATTTCTACCTCGTACTACATAGAGAACAAAATGACAATGACGTACAATACAATCGAGGGACTCACCGTAAAACATAAACGAAAAGGGTTGCCAACTTGGGAGACTTTAATTACCTACTTTTTTATTTAAATTAAAAAAAAAATGTTACATAACGCATTGTATGATCCCCCTTGTAACGCATCGTAACGGTTTACCAGACCCTCGACCCCCTAAATTGCGTTACGTAATACTTGAACGCACCCGTACAACCGAATTAGCTTGATTCATTTCAGTTTAGTTTAATATTTTTATAACACTATTGTAATTACCTTCTGCCATACTCTTGACCGTACATTGTAGGTACCGTGTTCAACCTTCAAATGTTTTAATACATCAAGCATATTTGACGTCATATGTTCGCAAAAGTTGCACTTATATTTTGTGTAGTGGTCCTTCTTGTGCTCTGTCAACCACCAGTACTTTATGTAAACTTGACATATATCACACTGTATGTATCTTGGTTTCTGTAAAAAAAATACAATTGTCTTATATAGATATAATAAAATTGTAACCTGTCGATGTCTGTACATGAGAGATGTTTACGAAAAACTAATTTTAGGGGTGTGAGAGAGATCGAAGCCAAAAAAAATATTTTTAGAATTTTTGTCTTTCTCTGTCTGTATGTTTCCGGCGGAGGTATGTAAAATGTCAGGGTACGGTTCAAAGAACAGTATCTATTATTGAGGGGCATTTACCTTCTTTAAAATATAACTATTTTAATACTGTGTGTGTGTGCGTGCGTGTGGCGTGCGGGCGTGCATGCGTGCGTGTGTGCGTGCATGCGTGTTGTGTTTGCGTGCATGCGTGTGTGCTCGATCGGCCGTGCGTGCGTGTGTACTCGATCGGCCGTGCGTGTATTAGTTAATTATATTATTACACAACATATTCTAGATGTTATATTAATATAAAAAAAAATATTACATTTTAATTTAGACCTCAAAGTGAGGAAACTGGATTAAAGATCAATAAACATATTTTGTGATGTGAAGAAAATCACATGTATTTTTGTTACAATTGTTACTATATATAGAGACCGAATAAATATAAAATATTTATCTATTGTATTTATTAAGAACTATTTATCGAGATCAATAGTGTAGTTTTCCCTACATTGATATTAATTATAATTTTATTGTAAGTTAATAAGTACTAGATTTGACTGACCCATTGGCGCAGTTTGCAGTGACCCTGTATTCTGCTCCAAGGGTTGTAGGTTCGATTCCCGCCACGAGTCTGGGTTTAATATATGTTTATTTATATGTATATTTATTAAAAAAAAATGTATATCATACGGCTGTTACCTAAAACACAGGCATTAAGTTGCCTACCTTAGGAACAGACGATCGTGTGTGTATGTTAAACATATTTATTTTTATTTATACTAGATGAATAGTGTGGTTTCTACCCATATTGACTTAAATAATTTTATTTTTCTCATAGTGTAAAATCTCACTGCCCAAAATTAATCTAAATAGCTAAGAAGATAGTGTCTGGCTAATAGTTGGGTTAGTTTATAAGTTAATGAAATTCAACTGTGCTGCTCTTAGCACTGCTCAGCTCTTGCTCACAGCTCTTAGTGTTGAATAAGGCTTTAAAATTACAGAAGATAAATATTCTATTTTTAATTACCTGTACATGTAATTCTAAATTGTGTTTCTCCAATTCATTGCAGTCTTTAAAGCTTTCTATACAAGATTCACATTTGTCCGTAGCATTGACATAACTGTCTAATAACTTCATACTCTCTCGACTTTCTAACATTTCCTGTTCTGACATTTCAATTGTTGAATAATTAACATCCTCATCTGAACTATCGACATTTTCGGACAGTAATTTCTTTCTTTTTCTTATCAACCTCTCTTTCTTGCCAGTTTCTTTTACTGTTTTCGTATTTTTCAAAAGAGGTTTTATTTCTATTATTGGTCGAGTTTCACTGTCATTTTTTGTGTCTGTTATACTATTTAAATTTTCTATTGTATCTAAAATAGGTAGTTCTAAAGAGGTTTCATCATTAGCGTCTAATTCGGTCTTAATGCCATCAATATCTGGTCCACAGTCGATGAAATTGTAGTGTATATTATCACTCGATATAATTATGTGATTGTATGTATTTTGGTGATAATTTGACAGTTTTGACAGGGAACTGTGCTGTTTTATCTAGAAATAAAACAGTATTTCAAATTAAATCAAATTAAAAAATATCGCCTCAACGCCGCGCACCGGGCGGTTGCGGTTTCGATTCCCGCTCGGGACAGATATTTGTATTTGTACAAATGTTTCTTTCCGGTCTGGGTGTATGTCCTTGTGGGTCTCCCCACCGTGCTTCAAAGAGCATGTAAAGCTGTCGGTCCCAGTTGTTATCATAGACACCTGACAACAATTGTTACTCATGGTAGAAAAAATTGTCCACCAACCCACAGTGGAGCAGCGTGGTGGATTAAGCTTCAACCTTTCTTCTACATGGAGAAGAGGACTTCGCTTAGCAGTGGATGATTTACAGGCTGATACTGTACTGTACTATCAGACACAGTAAATTCACTGTTGATATGAAGATAATGTGACATAGGTCGCATACCGTCTTTAGAAGCTACCTCTGTCATACTACTTGAATATTCCACAGAAAGAGACAGATTGTAGTATATATAAATTTAAAAAAAAAAAAAAAACTTTTATCATTACATCGAGTCTTCCGTCTGTGATGTCGGATAGCTGTTTCTGGGCCATGCACGCTTGGTTCCTAAACTTGCACAATCTCCATATGAGCGCTTTACATTCCCAGCAGATGAACAAATGTGTAGCCTCTTTTTGGAACATCGTCTAGAAATAATAACTTTTTTTTATATTGTCAATAATTAATTTGTAAAAATACTATATATAATTTAATATTTTTTTTCCTTTTTTTAATTTTAAGGTTCGTCAAATTCGATTTGGGCAATTTACTGACTTTTAGGTAAAAAGACGGACAAAATGTGGTTTGTGTGGATATTATACATATATAATAGTTTATTTCGTAATGTTGTTCATTGTTTACAATACCTTATAAGCCTCAGAGTCGTACGAAAGTAAAAAAAATAAATTATTAACACCATCGTTAACACGACAGAGTTGTGTTAGTTTTCTGTCTACGCTTAAACATGTACAACAAATACTTCGGAGCACAGCTTCTGGATTATCATCCATTATACTTTTAAATAAAATTTTTTGGCCATGTATAACAATTAACAATTTAACAACACAAAAACTGTCACAATAGACATAAACAATTAGTTGATTTTTTTTTTTTTTTTTTTTTGGGATTTTATGACCTGGTATCTACAACCTTTAGGTCAACTCTTATTATTCATATATACGTAATAGTACGCCTCTGAGCATATTTCATTAAATTGTTTTAATTGTATTCTTTATGTATTTGTAGATGTGCTTGTAAGTATGTTCGTCTTGTAATAATTGTTTTAATGGCGGCGGGCGGGACAATAAATCACACTTATTTTCAACATCACTAAGTTCACTGGCCAACACTAGTCTGTCAATCAAAAATTTTTGACAATCGAAAATAATGTGCTCCACAGTTCCATCACTTGAATTACAATGTGAACAGGTTTTATTCGCAATAATGCCGAGTCGAGCAAGGTGTGACGGTGCAGTATTATGACCAAAACGCAATCTATTTATGATAGTAATAAAGTCTCGAGTAGCATCTTGTATACGATGATACCAAGGTCTTGCAGGTAAGCTTTCTTGTATGCTTCCATACCATTTTCCTTTCGTATCTTGATCTTTCTTCCACATTTCTAACCACAACTTTTGAGTATTCTGGTCAATACATTGCAAGTAATCAGACATAGGAACATACATTGTATTTCTAACATCAACAGCATTAACTCCTTCATATGCAGTTTTATCAGCCATTTCATTGCCAGAGATACCTTTGTGGGAAGGCACCCATAGAAAGAAAATTTGAATATTTTTATTGTGGTATTGGTAAATTATTTGTTTAATGAAATAAAGGATATAATTAGACTTGTATTTAACTGTGAGGGTAGATAAAGCTGTTATCAAACTCAAGGAATCAGAAATTATTAAAAAATATTTGATGTTATTGATTTCGCGAATACGCATTAATGCCTGATACACCGCATATGCCTCTGCCGTAAATATAGAGCAGGGTTCATGCAGAATAAAACTTGAAGAAAATTTTGCTTGTGGATCATATAGAGCAGCATGTACATAATCACTTGCTTTGCTCCCGTCAGTGTAGATAACATAGTACATTGAATTTTCCTCCAAAAATTGAAGCATTTCCGAATTATTGTTTATTGTCTGTTGGACTACATTAATTGGATGTGAAATACACTGATAAGAGAAAGAGTAACATGGCCATGGAAACTGTTTTCTAATTTTAAAAAAGCTATTGTCTATTTCCAGAAGTATATCGGACAGTGTTGGAGAATTACCGCATAATAGACCTTGTGCTGTTGTTAATGATCTTCTTGGTGTTCTATCTATATAAGGTACAATTTTACTTATTATTTGAGTGTTGTTTGATGCTATTAGTTTGAGACAGTATCTTTCAGCAAGTAAGATTCGCCTCAAAATCAAAGGCATCACTTTTGTCTCAACTTCCATGGCCCTTATGGGAGTTGAGCACATAGCACCAGATATTATTCTTAAAGCCTTATTCTGCAATATGTCTAATTTATTTACATGAGAACTTTTTTTTTTTTTTTCGATTTTTAAATCATGCGATCGGCTGGTTGGCCATGAGCAGATGCGGTGTCGGTTCATCTTTTGTAGGGTGCAACTCCCATCGAAGTTCAGCCCTTTAATATGCTACAGCCAATCTGGTTGATCAGCCGTCTACGTCGTCAAACATATCCCGTCGCTTTTTCAGACGGCGATTAGTTTCAGGTATTGTCAGTTGACCGGCCAGTTGATTTGGGTGTTTTTGCAGTCTTGCTTTGTATCTGAGACATGAGAAAGCTACCTCCTCTTTGATGGTTGGAATGTGGAGCAGTTCATGAAGTTCTGAGGTTTTGAGGAACCACGGCGCGTTCGACATTTGCCGTAGTATGCCATTTTGCACTCTTTGCAGTACCATCAAGTTAGATGCACTTGCTGCTCCCCACAATTGTATGCCGTAGGTCCAAATCGGCTTTAAAACAGTTTTGTAGATGAGCAGCTTGTTGTCGATGCTCAGCCTCGAGTTCCGACCCACAAGCCAATGGAGATCCTTAAACTTTAGGTTGATTGCATCCCTTTTCGTTAATACGTGATTTCTCCAGGTGAGCCTTCGGTCAAGATACATGCCCAGATATCTGGCAGTGTCATGCTGTGGGAGCTGAGTGCCATTCAAGGTGACCGGTGGACAGTTCTCCTTGCGAAGCGTAAAAGTAACCTGTATGGATTTGGTGGCGCTAGCAGACATTCTCCATCTCGCTAACCATTCTTCTATCTTTTTAAGAGATTTCTGGAGCATAGATGACGCTTCAAGTGGACTTTCACTCGACGCCAATATTGCCGTATCGTCCGCAAAGGTTGCGACAGTAACGTCAGAGTTCTGTGGTAAATCCGACGTGTATATCGTATACAAAACTGGTCCCAGGACGGACCCTTGTGGTACGCCTGCCGATATTTCATAGAATTTGGATGTTGCGTCGTTTTCCTTCACCTGAAATATCCTGTCTGAAATGTATGACTTTAGTACGCCAAAGAAAGGATGAGGCAACAATGATTTTATTTTACAGAGCAAGCCCTTGTGCCAAACTCTATCAAAGGCCTGTTCAATATCCAAAAACACGGCCGAACAGTATTCCTTCTTCTCAAATGAGGATCTTATTTTTCTACATACTCTATGGACCTGTTCCACCGTTGAGTGTTCTGTCCGGAATCCGAACTGGTGGTCAGGGACGATACGATTTTGCAATAGGACCTTGCTAAGTCTTTGTAGAAAACATCGTTCAAAGAGCTTTGACACAATTGGCAATAAACTAATGGGCCTGTAGGAAGTGACTTCGTGGGCAGGCTTGCCGGGTTTATGAATCATTGTCACTAGGGAGACTTTCCAGAGTTCCGGGAAGTGTCCCACTCTCATGATGGCGTTAAACAGCATGGTAAGGTAGACTATTCCTTTACGTGGTAGTTCTTCAAGGATCCTCTTGTCGATAAGGTCGTATCCTGGAGCCTTGTTGTTGGCTAGACATTTGATTTGCCGGACTATCTCTCCCGGCGTAACCAACTTTAGATGGCGATCAAGTTGGAAATCCTGACTGAGAATAGAATCAATGTCCGACTCGTCTACATCAGATACCCTTTTATTCGGCTTAAAAACTTCGCTTAGATGTTTCGCGAAGGTTTCTGCTTTGCTTTGTGCAGTCCTAGCCCAGCCTCCACCCTGTTTCCGCAAAGGAGGCTTATGGTGCAACGGTCTATTGAAGTTTTTACAAGCTTTCCACAGCGAATAGTTAGTGGCTTTGGTAGCTGTGAGATTTTCTATATGTGTTTGCAAACTAACATCATTGGCCTCTGCTATTAGGACCTTCAACTCTCTGCTTGCTTTGTTAAGAGCTTTTTTGTCACTTGTGTGTCTGCTTGTATGCCAAACACGCCGTAGCCTCCTTTTCTCCTTTATTTTTGCCCTTACTTCTTCAGAGTAGACTTTGCATTGAGATGGACGTTCAGTAGTTTCCGGCGAACAAAGCCAACAGCATTCCTGGACAGTTGTGGTGAATATTTTTGTAGCTACATCAACATCATTCTCTGTTTTCAAGGAAACTTTTGGATCCAGCTTACAGTTCACTAGTTCTCGAAACGAGGTCCAGTCTGTACGGCTATTGTATAGATTGACTGTTTTCCTTGTGCTAACGACAGTGGTACCAATTGTCAGTACGACTGGAACGTGGTTTGATTCAGCATCCAGACATGTGTATATATTATAGAAAAGTCTAGACAGATCCTTTACCACAAAGAAATCTATGACGTCAGGTAGTCTATTTTGATCACTGGGCCAGTTGGTGGGCTCCGCTGTTGAAATTGTATCCAGATGGTTTTTATCTATACTTTTCTTAAGTTGTCGACCTCTAGTGTTAGTAAGTCTAGAACCCCAATGTACATTCTTGGCGTTCCAGTCCCCTCCGACGACGAACCGTGGTCCCAATGAGTCGAATAACTCGTCATATTGCTCTTCGGTTATTCCGTGTTTCGGAGGACAGTATATAGCAGTAATGTTAAACGGGCCATTTCTATCCTCAATGCTGATGCTAGCGGCTTGTATATGTGGTTTTCTGAATTGTGGTAGCTCATGGTGTTTAATGCTAGATCTCACTATGACTGCAGCACCCGCATGCGCAGTTCCATCTGGATGATTTGTGGCATAAATGTTATAATTTTGTATGTTGACACTGCTAGTAGTTGTAAAGTGTGTTTCCGAGACCAAAAGAACGTCAACATTATGCATATATAAGAGGACTTCAACTTCATGTTTTTTGGGTGACAGCCCATCTAAGTTCCAAGCCACTATCTTAAGAGATGTCATTTTACTAGTTTTGAGACCAGTGTTGTCATGAGACCAATTAAAGTGCTCATTTGTTGTAGGATAAGATCAAACTTCTCTGCTTGTTTAAATAGTAAGTCTTCCATTAGTCTACTGGACGTTTGGAGGGATGATAGGTCTTCTTTGTCATTTTTTATTTTTGATTGTGTCACTTTCGCATACGTTTGTTGCTTGTTGTCAGCTAATTTTGGTTTATACATTTCCTGTGTCGGTTGTGTCGTAGAGGGCTGGTCGATTATCGGGCTCAAGTTGTTTCTGCTCTTAAGGTGGGTTTGCTTAGCAGTTTTCCTAGCAAGTATTTCTCTATAGACTTCACACCCTTTGTAATTTGCCGGATGAGCACCAAGGCATAAAGCACACTTAGCTGGCAGACTACGGTCTTTTTTTGGACAGTCCGAAGTTTTATGAGACTCGGCACATTTCACACAACGATACGGTCTCATGCAGTAGTTTTTAGTGTGTCCATACTGTTGACATCAAACATGAGAACTATTCATATAAGCGAGTGAGCTATAATCTAAATGACTTCTAACAATACTTTTATACAATATTGACAATATTTTAGGGTCTGCACCCCATGTTACGCCACAAAGTGATCTGATAACATTTAGTCCTGTGTGAGCATTTTTGGATATGTACTTAATATGTTCTTCAAAAGTTAGTTTTGGGTCCAATATTATTCCTAAAAACTTCTTTGAAGTGACTCTATTTATAATTTCATTGTTGTAAATAATATTTGAATTTGAGGTTTCATTGCCAAAAAACATAACACTACTTTTAGAGGGGTTAATTTTTAAATGTAAACGATCATTATAATATTGTAATAGTTGAAATAAGGATTTGTTCATATTATCTATTGCAATCTCTAAGTTGTAATTACTGCTGTAAAAAACAATGTCATCAGCAAATTGTAAAATATTTACATTCCTATTATTTACATATTTACAAATTTCACTTGTGTATATATTGTATAGTAATGGAGATAGTGTGGCACCCTGCATTGTGCCTTTTGAGGCACATTTGGGTCCATATAAAATATTGTTATGCCTAGCATAGATTGTTCTGTTGTTCAAAAAATTAAAAATCCACTTACATAAGTGCCCGGGCACACCCAACCTAGACATGATTTGAACTAGTATACCAGGATCAACACTGTCAAAAGCACTTTGAACGTCTAGAAATACGCAAACAGTGTTTAATTTTCTATGTTTTGCATTTTTCAGGTCAGAGATTAAAGAGGTGAAACTGTCTGCACTACTACGCCCTCTACGGAAGCCATATTGTATATGTGGAATGAAACACTTGGATTCAACATACCAGTCAAGACGGACTTTCACCATATTTTCGAATATTTTACCAAGACAGGATGACAAGGAAATTGGTCTATAAGAACTAGCAAGCTCAGGAGATTTGTCGGGCTTAAGTATTGGGACAACACACTGTGTTTTCCATGACTGTGGAATAGATTTATTACGCCAAAGCAAATTGAGGATGCTAAGAAACAACTTTTGGGCAGATACATCTAAGTTTTTAATTACGATGTAAGGATAATCATCTAAGCCAGGAGTTGTATTTCGTCTAGAGTGCAAGCTTGTTAAAAATTCAGACCATGAAAATGGATCCAGTAAAAATTTAGAATTTGGGTTATGATTGTTGATTTCAAAAAGAATGTTCAGTTGATCTACTTCAATTAAGTTGCTATTATCTGATAATTTATCTAAGAGTGGAGATATAAACTCATTTGTATATGATTTATTCTTAGGTCTTATGCCTTTAAACATTTTTAATAAATTCCAAATTTTACTTATGTGAGTATTTCTATTAAAAGTGTTACATAAATTATTCCATCCAATTTTTTTCTGTTCTAAAATTGTTCTCTTTTTCTGGGCATCTTTTCTTTTGTAATTAATATAATTTTCAATAGTAGGCTCTTTTCTATATAGTTTTAGTGCATTATATGAAGCAATAACACTTTGTTCACATATACTATTCCACCAGGGAGATGGTGGCCTGCTTATGAAAGTGTTTGTTTTAGTGAGCTTTGGAATTGACATTTCTTTAAGAGTATCTAAATGAAAACAGAAATTACATATTATAGGTTGAAATAGGATCATGTGATTGAAGTATGAAATCATTAAACATTGTTTTTGAAAGAGCTGTGTATGTTGCCCAGTCAGCTTTTTTATATATAAACCTATCTACAGGGGAATTAAGATGATATTTATCTATACGTAATGAAATCTCTGTTATTGTTGGATAATGGTAACTTCCCATTGTATCATCATGTACAGACCAATCACATAATGGTGCGAGGCTGCCACTGATGAAGCTTACATCAATGGCAGAAGCAGTTTGTTTAGGACGATTTATAGTTGTAGATCTACCATCATTTAAAATACACAAATCTAAGTCATCAATTAAATTAAATAACTCCTGACCTCTACCTTTCGTTGACTGACAACCAAATGCAATATGATGAGCATTAAAGTCACCACTCATAAATATGGGTTTTGGTAGATCATTAATAATGTAGCGGAGTCTATTAATTCTAATACGCCCACTTGAAGGTGGACAGTATACACAGAGAATTGTTAAACTACTATGTCCTGTTGATACAGATACGGCAACTGTTTGAATGTCTTCATAAAATATGGTATTTAATGTATTATACTTAAGGTATGGTTTTATCAGTATTGCAACTCCATTATGTGCATTATTTGAATTTTTGTTGTAAATATTATATCCTGGTATTTTAAAATTATTATCTTTGAACCATGTCTCATTAAGAAGGCAAATATCAATATTTTTTTGTTTTAAAAATTGGATTAATAAAGGTTTTTTACTATTTGCACTTTGAATGTTATACTGCGCAATACGTAACTTGGATTGTGTAGAACTAGGCCCTACACAATCCATTATGTTAAGTTTTTTATTAATGCATCTTTAATAGTTTTTAGATTAGTGGGTGTACTGTCATCTTTATTGGCTAATTCCACCAACGTCTGTACTAGGGCCATAAGTACATCGTTGTCGGAAATTATTTGACTTTTAAGGTCTTTAGAATGTTTTATTTTAACTTTATTTACATCTTGTACAGACTTATTTGCAGAGATATTTACAGACTTATTTACACTAACATTACTATTTACAGGTTGTGATTTTGGTGATGGGAGTGGAGGGAAATCTTTTTCATTGGTGGTGACTTGTTTTGTAAAGGCGACACTTGCATAAGATATGTTGTTTTTCTTTTCAATAATCTTCTTTGTTTTAATAGGACATAATCTAGATATCGCAAGATGAGGTCCACTGCAATTTATGCAGCTGATTTCTGTTGGTTTATCACATTCCTTATACAAGTGCTCACCTCCGCAAATACTACATCTTTGTTTACCGTTACAAACTTTTGCTGAATGATTAAATTTAAAACACCTATAACACTGTAGTAATGGTGGAATGTATTCGAAAACTCTGTACGAGAATAGATCATATTGTACATTATTAGGCAGTACATTAGATAAAAAGGTGATGCTTACAGTCTGCAATGGAATGCGCTCTTGTCCTACTTTCTTTGAAAACCTTCTTATTGCCACTATTTCATAAATTGAAGAAAGTCTTGTGTAAAGTTCTTTGTTAGATATATTCGCTGGAACAAATCTAATGATGCCAGTTTTTTCAATTTGCGCTGCCGGTATGAACGCCTTCATATTATATTTTGTGAGGAAAGTGGTGTTATTAATAAAGTTATTGGCCGTATTATATTGCTTGAAAATAACTGCTATTTTATTTGCATTCACCCTCTGAATACCCGTCACACCTTTTACATCCATTGCGAAAATATGGTTTAAGTATATAGGGCTCTTGTTGCCCAATCTATCGTCGTTTGTGGATTCCACATACACTTTAAAGTCTGTGTTGGTTGAGTTTTCTGGGTAAAGTCTTTTATAGTTCGGTTTGTAGTAGGGTCGATAAGCATCTCGCTCATCGCCGCAGCCCGATGGTCCAGAGCCTACGCCTACGCCTCCTTCATCCGTAGGCCGTGACCGTTTTTTTGAGGCGGGCGGGTGAGACCCGCCCCCCTCGTTTACCTCCATTGCTATTGTGCTTTTCAGCAGCTAATAACAATATTGAAATTCACTTTAATTATAAAAAAATCACTTTTTATAAGAAATATTTAAAATTTAAGTTTAAAGTCAACCGCGCTTTTTCAAGGTTCCCGCCAGAATCCAACAATTAGTTGACAGGAGGAGGGATAGGAGTGTGCGATTCATATCGATAATTATTAAATACTCGATATATGCATTCGATAATTATCGATTTAATTCATTCGATTATTATCGATATATTTTAATCCAATAATTATCGAGTAGTATTTCATTCAATAATTATCGAGTAGTATCGATATAATATCTCATCCGATAATGATGGAGTAGTAGCGATATATTTTAACCGACAATTATCAAGTAGTATCGATATATTTCATTCGATTTATTGGATCAAAAAAAAAATCGATACAATTTTCATACGATATATCGTAAACTATCCATAACACGATACGATACTTTATTACATGAACATCCCTAATTGACAATAATTTTGGTTTCACCCTACTTTTTATGTAAATAATTCCTAAAATACCTTAAAAAATGAATTTCTTGATTAGAAAAACATAAAATTTTGGATATAGTTATTCATTTACAATATCATAAATCGAAGTAATAATTTTACAATTATTTTTCTCGACTAATCATTTCACTGTTAGGGGGCCATTCATTTATTACGTAAGACGTTAGACAATTTTTGCTAGTTTTCGACCCCCTCCCCTCCCATTATAAGAAAAAATATGAATGGGCTGACTCCCTCCACCCTGTTTAATATTACGTAAGAATCTAAAGGCAAAAATGAATACCTATACGTTTCGTTAGTTTTAATGTTTATTTTTCAAAGTAACAACTTTTAGAAATGTTTATTTGTACTTACGAAGGGTCACCCCATCCCCTAATCTCGCATGAGATTTTTTTAAATGCGTATTTGTAATGTTGAGTTAATCTGTGCTCTATTGCATTACATTTATAAAAATATACATATATATACCTATATATTTCTTATTAATATATATATTTTTAATTTATTTACAATCGCGGCTTTTGCGAGATTTGAATCCAATTTTTTTTCTCAGAAATATATTTGTTAAAAAATGGTATTCCACATAAAATTAAGGATAAAATATAAAAGGATATACATTAAGGATATCAAAAAATTCCACATAAAACCCCACGAAAATCCCATAAACAACAAATATGATTGACGACTGGCAAAATCTGAAGGCAATTCTTCCCTGAAGTCTACATTTTTCTTCTATGCAATTTTGCCATTTAAAAATAAAAGGCGCATTTAAATAAAATAATATAATGAGGTAATAAATTGTTAATTATTAAAAGTTCTAATAAAAAAAGACATAACAACCTATTAATACCAATGCTTTTTTATTGATAGGTTGTTAGGTTTTTTTTTAAAATATTAAAACTTATAATAATTATAGGGTTTTATGAGTCCCCCTCCTTAATTTTATATGGAATACCATTTTTTAACAACAATGTTTCTGAGAAAACAAATTGCAGCCATTTTTTGCAATAGCCGCGATTGTAAATAATTACCCTACTTAAGACTAGTATTTAAGATTTATAATGACGGAAAAAAAACGTGATATTTGCTGAGACCCCCACGTGAGATGAGTGACTGAGAGAGAGTTGCCAGACGTACGAGAAATCTCGTACATGTACGAGATTTAGCAGTTCCTGTACGAGAAACAAGAAAAGTAAAATCTCGTACACTTTTGTATGAGATTTTAACAATATTGACTGCCTGTGCCATGTTTCGACATTCTTTTGTTTTTCGGCGACCTTTTTTTAGGAATTCGGATACAACAAGGGTAAATATCGGTGGTGGATCTCGGACGACCTTTTTCTTAGGTATTCGAATAGGCTACAAAGGTAAACATCGTTTAAATTTTAATCTATAAACTTGTACGAGATTATGTTCTGAAAGTACGAGATTTTTGACATCCATGGTACGAGAAAACCTGTTGGACATCTATTGGACATATATTTTCCGGACAACCTTCACCAATACAAGATTTCTAATTAAAAATAATATATTGAATTGTATCGTTAACTTCTGAAATTAAGTTAAACAACACTAAACAAATAAAACTTTATCTAAGCTGAATACCAAGAACGGAAAATATTACAAAATTTCTAAATATCTATTTATGTCAATGTCAAAGAAAAAAGAAGGCTCCACGTTGTAAATTGGCTAATAGGTAAGATGGCAATTAGATCTAACACGACATTAAGAATTGATTAATTAAAGGTAATTAAATTAGAGACAATTAATTTAATTAAATACAATTGTCATAATAAACAACGATACCGTTATAATATTAAAAACTAGGCGTCACTCCCGGTTCTATTACGCGCTGATGTTTATTTCTACTGTTTTTCAATTCCGGAGTAAGATGATTTATACATAGCTTACTGACCTGTTTACTGCGACTTCGTTACAGTACAAACCCGGCTGCATGGGTACCAGCATCTTGCTTGATTCTCCCGTGAAACATCTTTGCTGTGTTTCGAAGAGAAGGGCAAGACAGGCAGTGTAATTACTGGCCCCGAGACTTTAACACCTTACGAGTATGTCTCTGGATAGGCAACACATAAATGAGTTTCCTGGGCTAGTTCTAGGTAAACTAGTTTATGTTCATGGGCGACGTCAACCACTTACCATCAGGTGGAACGTCTGCCAGTTTGCCTATCCAACTAACATAAAACAAAATCCTGGATTGAGATATTTTATACATAGCTTACTGGCCTGTTGATTGCGACTTCGTCACAGTTCAAACTTATCCGACAAGAATCGTTAAAAAAAGTGTTAAATTTTTAATGTAATATAAAATGTCATGTTTGTGTACGATAGCGCAATAAATGAATATTGTATTTTACCACATAAATGATACCTAGTACTTTTATACTGATAATTAAGCAAACCGTGTAAAATTATTCCCTGACCATTCCAAAATATCGTTAATATTCAAGTTTTCACTTCATGCATTTTTAAACAAATAGATAATAAAAAATAAAAAAATAAAAAATAAAAATGTTTATTAGTCGAACGTTACCGGTACCGGAACGGTTACCATAATTGTTAGTAAAAATAAAAGATAAAAGTTTAATAACTAGTGTTAGTACTTAATAACTAAAAGTGACCTCGTAATGTCACACATACATATGTTCGACCAGCGGACAGTCCCCGCTATCGGCGATGACCCTTAAGACATTGTTGCGGCTGCCGCGCACTCGCCTTAAAAGTGAGCTAGTCTTTTAACGTAGAATGGCCGGGAAAGACAGACATTTGTAAAATTGATAAAAGTATATATAATTAGTGTTTTTATACGTCTACAAAAATTTTCGTCATAATCTAAAAAAACAGACACGTTGAATTTATAATTTTATTATATGTATAGATATGTGGTAACAAATATCTAATTTCTAGACGCTCTTGAAAATAAAAAACATAATTAAAAAAATCAAAAAACCCGACTGCATAAAATACTCTTATTATAAACTAAAAAGAATTAAACAATTTACTAGCTTTCATTTGATACCCATATTGCTACAGTAAAAGTAGTAAGTTTTGAAAATTTATATAGCCTATGTCACTACTACAATTTAGACAAATCCAACGACACCTCATATGTCAAAAACCGTCCAGCCGTTTGGGCTGTAGGGCGTGCCAAAGAAATGGACATACATACATACATACATACATACATACATACATACATACATACATACACTCGAAAAACATAACTCTCCTTCTGTCGCAGTCGGGTAACAATAAGTAAAAACTGTAGAACAATCTGGAGGCACGGCAGTGCCTCCGCCAAGTCGAGCAAAAAAAAAGTGGCACGGCCGTACTATCTTTTCTCGAAGCAACTCAGGCCATTTTCGACCCCCTATAACTTCGTTGTGGATAAAACAAGAAGTCTGAATTTTCAATACCCAAGCAGGCATTGTATAAACACGGTATATTTCAAATTTCATTCAATTTGAACCAGTAGTTTAAGAATTATAATTAGTCAAAGTTTCGAATTTTGTCACTCACTGACTGACCGATCATCAAAACTCTAAGACACTTCTAGCAGACATAAAAGCTTCAAATTTAGAATACCATTAGTGTTTAGTATATAAACCAAGGAAAAATTCAAATATTTTGCAATTTCGGTCCAGTTTTCTAGATACACCAACTGCATAAATAACTTTGTAATCCCATATAAATATATAGGATTACAAAGTTACATTTGCAGTGAATGAATCAATGTACCCGTACAAATATAACATAGTGGAATAATAGGTGTAGATAGGTACCTAGATATAATTATCTTCAAAGGTAACCTGTAAAATGGTCAACGGAATGAAAAAGCAAGAATGGGACGATATAATTATCTTCAAACGTAACCTGTAAAATGGTCAACGGAATGAAAAAGCAAGAATGGGACATGTCTTATGTAGCTGTACCAAAATCACGCAAAGTATTAAAGAACACTAATAAATCATAACCGCGACTGGCTGAGGTGATTTGCCCGCTCCACGGCTTCCACGCTTCCCGTACGTAAGTTATTTTATTTTATTCAGTTGGCAGCTATATTAAACCTATCCCTCTAATCGGTTTCTACACTGCATTGTAGCAAAACGCTCAATCGCTTGGCGGCACGTCTTTGCCGATAGGGTGGTAACTAGCCACTACCAAAGACTCCCACCAAAGCAGATCAGAGAAAGAAAATTTACTCTGCCGGGGATTGAACCCGGGATCTCCCGCTTAATATACAACAGCGCGCACCATTCCGCCAGCGTGATCATCATTTTTGAGTTCATATAATTATGTCATTATTAGAATGCACCTGATTGATTAAGTGAGTCATAACAGCAATAACTGTTAATTAATGTATATTAACATTAAATAAATAAAAATAAATATAGAAAATAAGGACTCAAAATAACTTTTGTATTTTAAAGATATAACTTCTTGATGAGAGTAAATTTTTATACGATGCGCGTGTACTCTGTGACAAAAAACCGACAACATAAAGCTAAGTAGTAGGCGCCGCGCAATTGCGCTAACTTACTTCATTGCGCTGGATGTGTCAACTCACTTTTTACAAGCTTTTATTTTGTTTCACCTGTCTCGATATTTGTCATAAAATCTTGCAAATTAAATTTGATCCAAAATAATAGTAAATCATGTGACAATGCAATATTATGATTACATGGTGCTGATTTGATGGAGGAGCTAGAAGGTAGCCAAAGGCAGGATTTTGGGCCCGTTTGAGTCCTCTAGACGAGTAAGTTTGTCTTTCAATGGTAACCAGAGTCTGGTTATGAAGTTGGAATGTGGTCATAGGAACTCGGTAATGAAACGACGCAACCCCATCGAGTTTTGGCTCGTTTGGTTCGTCTTAGCGAATACTTTGTTTTGAAATGGTTACCAGGGTCTGATCTGATAATAGAGCTGGAAGGTGGCTATAGGAACTTCGCAATGAAACGACACAAACTCATCGAGTTCGGGCTCGTTTGGATCGTCTTGATGAGTAGTTTGTCTTTCAATGGTAACCAGGGTCTGGTGATGGAGCTGGAATGTGGTAATAGGAACACCCTAATGAAAACTACGCAACCCCATCGAGTTTCAGCTCGTTATATTCGCCTTGACGAGTACTTTGTTTTTAGATGGTTACCAGGGTTTGATCGGATGATGGAGCTGTAAGGTGGCCATAGGAACTTCGCAATGAAACTAAACAACCTCATCGAGTTCGGGCTCGTTTCAATCCTCTTGACCAGTAGTTTATCTTTCAATGGTAACCAGGGTCTGATGATGTAGCTAAAAGGTGGTCAAAGGAAGTCAGTAATGAAACGATGCAACCCCATCGAATTTTAGCTCGTTTAATTCGGCTTGACAAGTATTTTGTTTCAAGACGGTTACCAGGGTCTGATCTGATGATGGAGCTGAGAGGTGGCAATAGGAACTTTGCAATAAAACGACACAACCTCATCGAGTTCGGGCTCGTTTGAATCGTCTTGACGAGTAATTTATCTTCCAATGCTAACCAGGGTCTGATGATGGAGCTGGAAGGTGATCATAGGAACTCTGTAATAAAACGTCGCAACCCCATCGAATTTTGGCTCGTTTGATTTGTCTTGACGTGTACTTTGTTTTTAGATAGTTACCAGGGTCTAATCTGATAATGGAGTTGGAACGCAGTCATAAGAACTTCGCAATGAAACGACACAGCCTCATCGAGTCTGGGCTCGTTTGAATCCTCTAGACGAGTAGTTTGTCTTTCAATGGTAACCAGGGTTTGATGATGTAGCTAGAAGGTGGTCATAGGAACTCTGTAATAAAACGACGCACCCGAATCGAGTTTCGGCTCCTTTGATTCGTCTTGACGAGTACTTTGTTTTAGTGGGTTTTCATGGTCTGTTTACAGATGGCGCGCACCAACCATTAACTCGGCGCATCGTCTTATTATAAGTATAACTTTTTACGTACGTACATAAGTATACATTCACTTTTTTAAATATTTTTTAAAAGTTTATTTTTATGGAAGTTTAGGTGTAAAAAATCGACAGCAATCTGACAACACTGTTTCCGGCTAAACATACTTCATTCATCTCTCTTGTCAAGTATTTCAAGTTGTCAACTTGAGATCACAATATGTATGACATGACAATCAAATTATATATCTGTATCGTATCGGAAAAGAAAAAGAGGAAGAATATCTACAAAAATAAGAAAAGCTCATTAGACCTAGCGAAGGCTTTAAGAAAATACGTTGTTGATATTAAAGAAGTAAAAGACACCGGAAAGGAAAATAAGTAGGACTGTCTACAAAAATAAATGAGATGCCATCAAAAACATAACTTGTAAAAAGAAACCAAGTCTCGCAACTCACTTCTTCTTCCGTAAAAAGTTGTGAGATCCATGTAATACCAAGTCGGCTAATTTATTCAAACCCTACTTAAGGGTTCTTCTGTTTTAAGTTATTACGTTAGTAGCTAACCTAACAACATCGTATAGTGATCATATCAATATTAAAAATCTTTGATGTTTTAAATAAATAGATTGACTTGGCAATCGCATGAAAACAATGTATCTAAGAAGTAACACATAGGAATATTATATTAAATTAGATTGTTTAGTGCGATTGCCAAGTCAGTCTATTTATTTAAAACATCAAAGATTTTTAATATTGATATGATCACTATACGATGTTGTTAGGTCAGCTACTAACGTAATAACTTAAAACAGAAGAACCCTTAAGTAGGGTTTGAATAAATTAGCCGACTTGGTATTACATGGATCTCACAACTTTTTACGGAAGAAGAAGTGAGTTGCGAGACTTGGTTTCTTTTTACAAGTTATGTTTTTGATGGCATTATTATTTATCTATTAATCAATGATAAAACCTCAATGTATTCCTTTTAACCGACTTCAAAAAAGAAGGGTTCTCAATTTGACTGTTTTTAGGGTTCCGTAGCCAAATGGCAAAAACGGAACCCTTATGGATTAGTCATGTCTGTCTGTCTGTCTGTCCGTCCGTATGTCACAGCCACATTTGAAATAATAAATAAATATTAGGACACATTTCACACACGGCTGGTTAGCCCCATGCTAAACCATTTATAGTTTGTGTTTATTACCGGTGGGAGGGATGCGCTGTGCCGCGCTCCCGGCTGCATGGGTACCACCATCTTGCTTATTTCTTCCGTGAAACAGCTTTGCTGTGTTTCGGAAAGAAGGGCAAGACAGGCAGTGTAATTACTGGCACCGAGACTTAACATCATATGTCTCAGGATAGGCAACACATAAATGAGTTGGCTGGGCTAGTTCCAGGTAAACTAGTTTATGTTCATGGGCGACGTCGACCACTTACCATCAGGTGGCACGTCTGCCAGTTTGCCTATTCAACTAACACATAAAAAAAAAAAAAAAAAAAGTTATGGGTGCTAACACAACTGATATAGTACATATACATACATAAATACTCTATATCGATATATATTGAACACTCAGACCGACAGCTGACAAATTTGCTCATCACAAAGGTGTTGGCCGTGCCGGGAATCGAACCCGGGACCCTCTGGTTGACAGTCCGGCATGGTGACCATTACGCCACCGGGTCGTCACATTTTTCCGAAACTATAAGAGCTATACTGTTGAAACTTGGTAAGTAGATGTATTCTGTGAACCGCATTAAGATTTTCTTTGCTCATATTAACAACTAGCGGCCCGCCCCGGCTTCGCACGGGTATTTAACTAAAATTTTAAAAATTATAAATTTATATTTTTTATCACCTACATGCGCCATCTATCGTATAATAGTAGAATATCGTTTTTATATTTAGTGACATTTAACATAATAGTACCTTTATTAATTGAAAATGATGTTTATCTAAAATATTAAAACGATTTCTATTCCTATCCGACATATTTAGTAAACTTTTAAGTTTAGCAAAATAATAACTCAAAAATAAGTTTTGTGACTTTTTAAGATTCCTTAGACCAGATGGCGTTGGCGGCGTAGGTACCTATTTCTATTTTCTTAAATATTTGTTTTTAAATTTAATTACAATGAAACAAAAACTAAATTATACTGTGAGTTACGTTTAATTTTTATGTATTAAAGTTATTTACATTGGTTATGTACTTTTTACGTGATACGTGAACACAGAAAAACACGATAAGAGATGGCGCTGATACAAAAAAAAAACGCGCTATTGAAATTTATTCTTGATGATATATAGTGTATTAATAAAACGGAGGTTTTAACAGATTTATTATTTGTATAGATGTATTTTATGTGGAGAAGAAAAAATATCAAACACATCGGAAGTAAGGGTTATTTGTGACGTCTCTATATAGACTGACGTAAACCTTTTTTTTTAATTGCTAATTTGATCGCAAATGTTGTTTATTCCAGTTAGAATTAAAATATAATAATATCTTTATCTTAATTAAAATATAATATTTTCTTTTGACTGACCCGTTGGCGCAGTTTGCAGTGACCCTGTTTTCTGCTCCAAGGGTTCTGGGTTCGATTCCCGCCCCGAGTCTGGGTGTACCTAATATATGTATTATTTATATGTAGGTATATTTATTTTAAAAAAATGTATATCAGTCGGCTGTTACCTAAAACACAGGCATTAAGTTGCCTACCTTAGGAACAGACGACGTTGTGTGTGTGTTAAAGATATTTATTTATTTATTTATCTTATGTCTGCCTTGTTACAAATTAAGAATCACTACATATAAACCATATTCCTCCGCCGCGTCAGTCTGTTTGTATGTTCGCGATAAACTCGAAAACCACTGCACGGATTTTTAGTTACATAGGTTACTGGTTTAGTAAGCTGACACATCTTTGTCATTTACATAATACTCGTATTGTACAGAGTAATATTATGTTTTTACCCGACTGCGACAGAAGGAGGGTTATGTTTTTCGATTGTATGTATGTATGTATGTTATGTATGTATGTCCATTTCTTTGGCACGCCCTACAGCCCAAACGGCTGGACGGTTTTTGACATATGAGATGTCGTTGGATTTGTCTAAATTGTAGTAGTGACATAGGCTATATAAATTTTCAAAATGGCGTCCGCAAATGGCGGAATGAGGGGGGGAGTTGAATTTTTTTTTCTTACTGTAACAATATGGGTATCAAATGAAAGCCAGTAAATTGTTTTATTCTTTTTAGTTTATAATAAGAGTATTTTATGTAGTCGGGTTTTTTGATTTTTTTAATTATTACTATAAGATAATTAGAAAGATAATGATAATGTTAAATTAACGATTGAAATGTTATAGCTTTAATATTTTAACTATTAGTCGCAATCGTTATAGATAACAATTATGGGATTTATGGGAGCTACATACCTATATTTACCGCAAAGTCACGTGTTCAAACCAAGCGATTAGAAAAATCGTTGTCAAGTTTAAAATTAAGCAAACACATACATATTACACACGCACACACAAATACATGCTCATGCAAGGGTGACTTTAACATGTTATATTATTATTGTTTATATTAAAATCGTTTTTATTCAATGTCATGCTTTTGATACAAGTACAAAGTTGTACGGAAACCGGGGAGCACACCGCTTTACTTCCGCCTAGTATCACAGGGAGAAGAGAGTGGCTGAAAAACAGCGCTGCACGGGACCTTAGTCCTGTGTCAGCTGAAGCTGAGCCACTTGCTATTGCCTATTATATTTTTTATTATTTATATTTTGTCAAATTCTAATATGTTTTAATGTATGTTATGTATTCATGTTTTTTATGTTTACTTAACATGTTACTTTAACTTGTATATATGTGGCAATAAATCCATTTTATTATTATTATTGGACAGACGACTTGAAGAGAGTCGCCGGAACCCGTTGGATGGAGGCTGCTTTGAACCGTTCGCTCTGGAGGTCGATGGGGGAGGCCTACGTTCAACAGTGGACATCCAACGGCTGATATGATGATTATTATTATTAAAAAAAAATTGACGATTCGTTTATTATAGAAAAAAAAGAGCATCGATTCTACACCATTCATCGTGACATTCCATACAGAACTAGCAGCGCCTCACGGTTATATTAACGTAATTTTCGATTTAAATTTGACTTAAACTTGGAGTCGATTTCGGAATAATAAGCAGCCTATGTATTCATATGGATCTTAAGTTATTTATATAACTTTTTTAAACGCAATCGGTTGAATAAATTATACGTAATTGAGTAACAAAGATCCGTCTACATTTTCGTATTTTTAATGGTACCTACGGAGGATTTTAGTTAAATAATATTCAAATTTTATGGCAGAGTTGTACTGAGGTCACTGATTTAAATTTGCTAATAATGACGCGTCTGGTATTTAAATGTCAAATAATCAGCATATAATATTTTTAGATACTAATGATTGAGAGAGATGCCTTCTGATTGCATGGAATAGAGAGTAAACAAGGCGTATATTTTTAGTTTGATTTTACAATTTTTAAAATCATTTAAATAAAGAAAATAATATGTTCGTCATTGCAAAGTTATGTCTATCATAAATTTAACATCTGTCAAAAAGATCAAGCTAACTTGTACAGGGTATAAATAAAAAATTTTGACTTTGACTTTGAAACAACACGCATCCTTGAGTACGTTCGCGCGCCCTCTTCTTATTGATAATTCATCACTTTTATAGGATTTTTTAATCTATGCATTCCAAAGGCCACATTAAAAAATCCAAGACAGATTAAAAAATCCTATAAAAGTGATGAATTATCAATTAGAAGAGGGCCCGCGAACGTACCCCTTGTCATTTACATAATTTTGTACAAAGTATGGCTATTAATGACTTTTTAAAAATAACTTTAAATTTATTAATTGGCAATTGTAAAATCGTTCGTGGGATATTATATATATATATATATATATATATATATATATATATATATATATATATATATATATATATATATATATATATATATATATATATATATATATATATATATATATATATATATATATATACATATATATATATATATATATAAAATATAGAATAAAGGTAATACCTGATTTTTGTGGTAAAGCTAATGATAATGTTATTACGTAAATAGTAATCGAAAATGTACGTATGTGTGCTGTATTGTACTGTACTGTATCGGCCTGTAAACCACCCACTGCTGAGCGAAGACCTCTTCTCCACATAGAAGAAGGGTTGGAGATTAATCCACCACGCTGCTCCACTGAAGGTTGGCGGATAATTTCCTTATCATCGGTACCGATCGTTATCAGGTGTCTATGATAAAAACCGGGACCGACTTTACGTGCTCTCCGAGGCACGGTGGGGAGACACACAAGGACATACACCCAGATCGAAAACAAATATTTATACAAATACAAATATCTGTCCCGAGAGGGAATCGAACCCGCGACCGCTGGCGCGCGGTTTGAGGTAACTACTCACACCACTACACCAAAACGGTCGTCGTATTTGACAGCGCTTTATTTATATGTATATGTTCTATCCCAACATTTAAAAATAGTTGTAAAAAATATTTACTGCTTCACCAAAAGGCCTTTAATCGTACCTTTGAGGTGAGAAATATATATCGTTGAGTCGTACCGAAACGATTTTTTTTTGTCAGTTGATATTTATGTGTTATCTTTAAAATATTGTTTATTTTTGCTATTTTTTATTTTTTTAAATGTACAATATTGTTATAATTTTCTGGTGATTTGATGCTTGCTTGGTATGCTGTCACTAAGTGTGTGCTTAAAACTTAAATAGGTAGTAATTATTATTTAAATGTACTCTTGTTAATATAAGTGTTAGTTAATTTAATAAGCTAATTAGAAACCTAAAATAAATGTAATAAACCTAAATATAATTTAGTAACCTAAGTTTATTAATACATGTATTCAGCGTGTCAGCTCTCAGGCGTCAGCCGAAAATCAGCGCGTCAGCCGTTAGTGCAGTCGCACATGCTGAGCTGTCTGCCTTTTTGACCTTTTTGTGTATTCTATTCTGTCATATTTTTTTTGTATTTTATGTGTCAAATAAAATTTACCTATTCTTTTTTTCTTCTTTCTTTTTTATTTAAATTAAACTATTGACGCTTGAAATTCCGTGCGGTGACCAGCAGAGAAGAATAGTCCCGACCTCTTTTTTGCATAAGCAGGGGCGTAGCCAGGATTATCTGTAGGGGGGGGGGGGGGGGCAGGATTCTTTGAAGGGGGGGGGCATGGCAGGTAAAGAAAATCCACGACTATACTGTTTTAATCGTGGTTTTTAACATATTACCTATATGAGTATTTCATGTTAGTAGTGGAGGTGTTCTTTTATTCGTTTCACTTATCGTTATTAGTGGCATTGCTTAGAGTAAGAAAAGATGTAAAATCATTTTTATCAGAGACCAATCGCTCTTCTGGGGGGGGGGGGGGGCAGCTGCCTGTACCTCGCTACGCCCATGTGCATAAATGTTATACAAAGGTGACTAAAGTCATAGTGGTGCGAACTACTGTACACTAACCACGATGTTGATGGGCAGCAGCATTACCATATTCTATCACAATACACTGCGCTCGCCAATCTGCCTGCTGGCGAGGCGTGTATTAGTAAACACCTCCAGAGATTATTGAGAGGCCTATATTCAGTAGTGGACATCAAACGGTTGATGTATCAGTTGTAATTGCTTCATGAGCCGAACAGTCCCCATGGAGAAGTCTGGCCTTTTAGCGGAGGCCAGCATGTCGTTGGAGGGATGCAGATCCGGGACCCTCCAATTAAAGCGGCTGAAGGCTCCCGCAGAGGCTTAGTACGGTATTGCACCCCCAAGTGCCGAGTCCGAGATACGGTCTAGGACTGCCTACCCGGGCGTCCTGGATATCACCCGTAATGGGTTCCCCTGCGATACAAAAAAAAAGTACTACTGAAGTATACTTTACTGATAAGAAAAAATACACATTTATTAATATTTTGCCGCGACTTAAGAGCGTTAACGACAAGCGCGCGATGTCAAGTTTAGGTAATTCAGTGCAATTATTACTCACACAAAGGTAATTTCACTGTGTGCGTAGCGTATAGTCAAACAAACTAATTTTGATACTTTCGAATCTAAAAAATAATAATATTAGTGTGCACAGATGACGATAGTGATTTATCAAGACCTAATACATCTTATATTAAATTCGTTTTTATGTAGTATTTTCTTGCGTTTACGCGTTGACTATTTATAATAAAATTGTGGCTTCAAAACTCGAATTTATTTACAGCACTTGTTCTTTACAGAAAATATATAAAATAGCCTATGTTGCTTAGAGGAGAAGTATTTCAAGTCTAGCTAGCTTACAAACAATGAGAGAAATTATTAAGGGTAAATATAATTTTCAGCATTCTGCATCTATTCCGCATAAGCTCCCTATACACACATATATACAATATTTGCTCGTTTAAAGGTATAGTACCTGGATGACCGAGCTTTGCTCGGTTAAATTATATTTAGATACTTTGAAACATAAATTATATTTTCGATATTACCAACATAATAATAAAATAATAGGAACTGGTTATTTAAAGTACAAAAATAAAAACAGTTCTCAGTAATAGTTTTTCTTACAAAAGAAGACACTTGAAAAAAAAATTGGTCTATAGACACCTGGATTCGAACCAGGGTCTTCTGATTTTGAATCCGCCTATCCGAGCCATTATAAAATTATCAATGACAGCGAAATTTACCTTTGTTTCCTAATAACATTTTTTAAAATAAATCCTAGCTAGACCGATTTATAGCCCCCGAAAGCCCCTACTAAAATTCATGAAAATCTTTGGAGCCGTTTCCGAGATTCAGATTATATTATATATATATATATATAAGAATTGTTCGTCTAAAGATATAATATAAAATAGTATAATATTGTAGAATCGAATATGATAGTTCATATTTTACGTGTTAGCTTAGTAATATTAATAATGAAAAAACAACGATAGTCAATAGTCAATACAGTATTTATTACAAATAATACACACAACATTTTTTTTTATTTTTAAATACATACACTCATTTGCAAAAAAAACGGGCGATTTCGATTTTCTTCCTGGCTGAAAAAAATAAAATACCAAAAAGGTTTTAATCATTTGAACATGTTACTGGCCAGTTATAAAAGTGCCATAATGTTTATAAGAGTACATTCCAAATTCAAATTTTTGACTGAGCCTGGTTTTCAAAGAAAATAACTTTTAACTACATTTTGTGGCGCGAATTCCCTATAGTTAATATCGACTCTAATTAACTTTTTATCAATTTTTATTAAATTATCTGGTGTCCTTGACATTTAAAAGTATTGTTATTGCTGTTTAGCAATCTCGAAAATGGTAGATAAAGTGATAAAAGCGAGCAAAATTATTGCGCTGCTTGAAGAAGGTTGCAGTCAATGCTTCGTGGCTCAGAGGCTAAATGTGAGTCGGTCGACAGTTCAAAGGACCTGGCAGCGCTATCAAGAGACCGGTTCCGTCAAGAGAAGGCCTGGTTCTGGCAGAAAGACATGTACCGAACCACGGGATGATCGTTTTCTAGTTAGTCAAGCGTTGAGAAATCGCAAATCTTCTTATGTGGACCTCAAGAACACCCTCGAAGAAGTAAGAAATGTGCAAATTAGTCTATGGACGGTCAGGAGGAGGCTTCTCGCTGCTAATATACACAGTCGTCGCCCGGCACGCGGCCCTAAATTACTCCGTGGACATCGAGTTGCCAGGCTTAGCTTCGCTCGAAATTGTGTGTCATGGACTCATGAAGACTGGGATAGGGTATTGTTCTCCGATGAAGCCAGGATATCTCTGCATGGTGAAGACCGACGTCGGCGAGTGCTACGTAGACGAGGAGAACGCTTTGCAGAGGCATGTTTTGAAGAAATCACACCTTATGGAGGGGGCTCTGTTATGTTTTGGGCAGGAATAAATTCTATGGATCGTACGGAGTTAGTCTTCATCGAAAACGGTACACTGACTGGACACCGATACATAACGGAAGTTCTAATTCCTTATGCACAACCCGCTTTAACCGCACTTGGCGAAAACTCAATTTTTATGGACGACAACGCTCGCGCCCACCGGTCTGGCGGTGTGGATGCGTATATGCTAGAAGTCGGAATTCGTCATTTGGACTGGCCAGCTAGAAGTCCGGACCTCAATCCCATAGAGCATGTCTGGGACGTTCTGAAGCGACGAGTGAGATCAGTGCAGCCGGCTCCGCAGACCATCAGAGAGCTGTTTTCTGCAGCTAACTGCCACCATGTAGCTATTTCATCGTGACATTTTTCGTAAGTTAGTTGGGTGATAGTTGGTAAATCTATGGAAGCTAACAATTCATTTAAATTCGATTTTCCTGATCCGATCATTAAGGCTCCTGTCACAGCACCTTGATTGACGTCCATTTTTGCAGCGCTACTTTGAGTAGAAAACAATTGAAACTGCATATTACACATGTTACATAAAAACGTAAATGACGATTTCAGACTGTCCTTGCGCTCTTTAATAATATTTAAATTACTAAAAGTACAGCCTGTTGCCGTATTGTGGTTATTAAGTGTTTTAATTTGATCTATAAAAAACTGAATATCAATTATTCTTCGACCTTCAATAACCACGCTGGTTTCGAGCGGAACCTCAGCTTCGAGAATCTGAAAAATAAAACATTTATCTTAACTGCTACTAATATATTACATATGATAAAATAGTGAAAACAGTGTAATCTGACTTCGGGTGTGTAATTGAAGTTGACCGTGTAACAGTAATATGTATATATATTACCAAGTCAGACGCTTCTATAGTTTGGGATAATGCCGATGATTCTGGGCTGATGCTGCTTTGGGAAGACGAAGTTAAGTCCTAAAAAAAACTTAGATGTAATGCCATACATAGGTAAATATGAAATTGTTAGAAATACGTTGTTGAGTGCTTTACCTTTACTTCTTTTTAGATTTTCACATCTTCCGTGCTCTCATAATTAATATTTTTTTCATTACAATGCCTGAACATAAAATTAAAAAAATAAAATATGATTTTATAAATAAAAATGAAAAATAAAAAATAAAACGTTTTATTTGTTACAAAGATTAGGTTACATGGGAATTCCAAGGACCCCTGTATACTAGGTTGGTGACCCGTATTACTGGGTGCCCCGCACATCCACCGCGATACACTTAGGTATATTTAACAAATAAAGCAAAGTTAACTTATTATAATATAATAATAAATGTAGTATGTATATTGTGTGTAAGTGCGTGTGTGTGTGTGTGTGTGTGTGTGTGTATGTGCGTATGTGTCGTATATGCATGTACGTGCGTGTGTGTTGTGATGTATGATTTTTATTATATATATATATATATATATATATATATATATATATAATAAAAATCATATATATTACCACTTTGTTGGTGTGATTAATAATAATATGTATTCTCTATCAAATTACAGCTTTCTAGTACTAAAAGTCTCTGAGCTAAGCCACGGTCAGACAAACAGAGAGCGAAAATACAAGGGTTCCTTGTTTAACTACAAAAACCTAAACCATTTTATTAAACAAGCTTTTACTTAAATGCATAATAGAAGAAAACAAACTTTACATCAAATTCACCAATTTAATACATTACACAAATACATAAATAAAAGCTTGTAAATAAAACTTCGAGGTAAATAAAACTAGTTCGAGGAAATAATTTTATTACGATTTCGACGTTAATCGCATAAGAAAAAAATTTAGTTGAACAGTAGAAATAGCTCTAGAAGGAAGCAAGTTAGTAAACGGGGACCTTACATAGCAAATAAAATTCTATTAAAAATATTATTTATACCAACCTTTTAGCCCTAGCTTTAGCTAAAACCTCTTGATTTATAATCTTCCTTTTTCGCGATAAAACTAGTTTTGTTTTTTTTATTTTATTCCCCATGGCATCTGAAAAACATTTTGTTGTTTCGAAAACTATTGTTGCTATTCAACATAAATAAAAAAAAAATTAAATATATTACTTACCAAAAAAAAAGATCGTTAGGTCGCACTATACAGTTATAAACTCACTCGTCGCCAAGGGTCAGGAGAGGTCACGCGTAGAGAACCGAGCGACACGTCCACACTTTGAAAGCCTTTGCGGCAGACTGATTTTAAAATATTTACGCGCACAGTTTTATACTAGTTTTAAAAAATTTGTAATAAATTAAATAAAATTCAATAAATTTAATACTATTTTGCATGTTCTAAAGAATATATTCTTCTATTACAATACACTTTTCGTTGTAAATTTTAGTAAGATTTATTGGAGGAAATGATGAATTTAGCAACCGCTTTTCCTTGTTAATTTTCAGTTTGTTTATTGTTTGATTTATTATGTTACGAGTTGAAAATAAAAAAAACCTCTCTCAGTTTTCTGCACAAGGGTCTAAACAATTAAATAACATTACTTGTTTGTAAATTTTATTAGTGATTTCGGATATTTTTAGCTTCGAAATGACCACTGTAAACGGAATTTAGAAAACATTGTTCGTGTATCTGGTTAGAATTCACGAATAGTCTATTAATATACAAATGTTCTCTGTCAACTTTTTAGATCGATATATTTTCTACAATAATTAGTAAATCACACTTTCGTTAGATACGTCTATGACGAGATAAATTGTTTTGAAAAGTACGCTTTTCGGGCCAAGCAGCCGAAATCGGCGTTAACGCTCTTAAGTTATTCTGTGTCAAATAAACAAAATTATTCTTCATATAATTCTTGTTAAATATCAAGTATTATGTATATTTTTATATGTGTATGTATTTGTTACCTTGTTTATTTGCAGTACTGACTTAAATCTGCTTTATTACCTTTTTGCACACCTTCAATCGTCGTCTTTTGTACGTCCTAAGCTGGTAGAGGATGCACTTCCGAAAAGTAGATACCGAATTTTCTCATGTTTGGCATGGACATTTTATTTGACTATCTAAGGGCCCTGTTAAAATGATTTTTGGTGACTCGCAATATTTTTCGAAATATTGAATTTTTTGAGTACGCTGCTTAGCACGCTCTATATAAGAAAGCGAAAAGTGGGTACCAAATTTTCTCATGAAATACAGACATTCCATTTGACTACCTAAGAGTCCCCTTAACACGTTCACTGCGACACTATTTTTGATAGACTTTCAGCCAGTGCGAATGAGGTCTTTTGGAGGCAAAGTTGAACTACTTTACAGTGCGAATGAAAGCTTTTCGGCCTCACAAAATATTTTTTCTAAAAACAATGTGAACGTAGCTCAAAATTGAAAATATTTGCTTGAAACTTTACCATTATAAACTTAAATAGTTTTTCAAGTTGAATCTAGCTTCGCCCGCAGTTGAGACATTTCGGTATTGAATAAATGAAAAAAGTATTTATGTCATCGGTTCTGCCTCACATCGCACGAAAAAAGAAGTTCGATTTGTGTCTCTACTAGTGATGGGATAAAAAACAAATGCAGGTGCTATAACATTTATTTTTACAAAAAAATCCATCAAAATGTTTTTCATTGAAACAAGACAAACAGTATGATTTATCACACTGAACACAGAAAGTAACAACTTTTTTTAGTTTTTTTTTTTTTGCAGCTTGAGTACTGTTTAATGTAAGCCTTAATTTGTCGTAGTAACCTAGGCAGCGCTTCCGTTGACTGCCTTTATGAAGCGCATGCTTAGCGCATCTGCCACTAGGAAATTCTGAAATGAAACACTTAAATTAGGATTCTAAAGTGCCATACCTACCACACATACCATTTTTTGTATAATTCGTTAATGTATTGTGCAATAAAGTTGTAATATATAATTAAATAACATTTTCAAAATTTTAAAAAAGATTCGAAAAGAGGAGGAAATTTCCTTAAAAAAAGTTCCAGCACTCGGAACTATAGGAACAATACTTATTTACTTACATACATTAACCTCCTATTTTTTTTCAATTCTTGAATTTTATATTTAATGTTAATAGTTTTTATAAATAAAATATCCAAAGTAGGCGTGGCTTACGCAACCCAGAGCACCCGTTTTAGGACGTATTTTCATCCCTCTGGGAAAATTATAAATATTGTTAATACAGTTCCGGGAGCTGGGACTTTTTATAGAAATTTCCTCCTCTTTTTGAATCATTTTTAAAATTTAAAAATTTTTAATTAGTTTTTGAGATATTTGCAAAAAACTAAACCCCTTTTTATTTTATTTTTTTGTTATTTGTTAATAACTTATGTAATTTCTGCAAGCGGAACTTCTTATTTTTTCAAAAATCATATAGATGCCATTCCGAATCGAATGACACCTTAATCATAATTTTCGGAGACTGCTGAAAAAAGTTGATTAAAATGGCACATGTTGCATAGACAATAAACTCTTCTGGCAGAGTCCCAAATCTTACAAATAATCTTGACTTATTAAACCATATAAAACGTTTCTTTGAGTCTCATAAGGTAATACTTTTTCAGGGTTTCTAAGAGAAAATAAAAATTTTAGAATTATTATTCATTTTTAGTAGAAATTTTGTGTTGTATATACATATGATATATATAATACTAGCAAAACCGGCGAACTCCGTTTCGCCACCAGATGGCTTCGTTTTTTGTAACATTTCGTTTGGGGATTAAAAGGTGAAGTAGTACATGCTATGTATCAGAGATGGCGCTGTATGTGAAAAATGATTTTCCCTGTTTTCCTGCTTTTCTGTTGCAAATTTTCCTAAATTTTGTTTGCTATAAACCTCACGGAGCCCGAGACCTTTCCACCGAATGCAAAACCGTGGAAATCGGTTCGTGCGTTCTGGAATTATAGCGTCAGGAAGGAAAACCAGACTTATTTTTATATTATAGGTACATAACAAAATAGATACACTATACAATACGCGGATAAACTTCCGAAAAGTGGTACCGAATTTCGTCATGAAATTTGGCACGGACGTTCCATTTTACTATCGAAGAGTCCCCTTAAGAGGGTTTTTGACGACTCGCAATATTTTTCGAAGACGCTGCGTGCCAAGCAGCGCACTCGAAAAATTCAAAATGTCGATATCAATATATTTTAGATAGTCAAATAGAATGTCCGTGCCAAATTTCATGACAAAATACGGTATCAACTTTTCGGAACTTCATCCCAATACGCTTATTTAAATGGTAAACAGCTACATTTACAGCTATTAATTGTTTTAATATATATTCCAAAAGCACGCCCTCGCATAGGTCGCATAAATATAAAACACGTTTTGCAAGGATTACATCGACTAGACCAAGAATGCATAGTATATATGCAAAATTGATGCAAGTAACAAGGATTATTATTATTAGTTTTACTCTGAGGCAAATTAATTGAAGTTCTTTTTTATGAAGTCTTGTTCTTTTTGTATTTGGTCACCAGGAATTAGGTTGTTTTTCCTCATATTCTTGATTATTTTCGAGAATCTACATTTTCTTAAGGATAAACATGAAATCAGACGATCACTGCGTTTTGTATAACTAAAACGTGTTTAAAGATAAACTTGAGGAAATTTGATTAATGACTTTGCGACAAAAGTGAAAATTAAAAATGGACATCTGCCAGTATCAAGAAATTGCATGTAATACTGCACACAAGGAAGACCGGAGACAAGCAATTAATTCAACATTAAAACAGGTCAGTATTTTGTAAAATTACTCTTTTTTTTTACCAACTTTCATCATATCAACATAACATAAAAATATATGTGCAGATTAAATTAAAATTTTGTTTTAACAGATAAGTATACAGTTTCCCATGTTATTTTTAATTGTCTCAAGCTCCTCGGTCCTATATAATATGACGTCCTCCTTTGTGATATTCGTTCTATAAATGTTCAATATTTCTTAATTCTTTACTGTTTCATTTTATGTAAATACATTGAACGCAATAAAATTAAGTTGTAAATAAATTATTTGCTGTCATATCTCTAAAGGTAACCTATATTACTGTAATGATAGTATTTTTTTTGTAGTTTTAGTTTAACATTGAATGTATGTGGTGTTTTAGGTTAAGATTTAACAATTAAAGTACGACTATTTTTCACCCATTTTCAAAATTAAATTGAGACTGTTATCAAAATCAAAATCAAAAACAACTTTATTCAAATAGGCCTCATGAGCACCTTTGAATCGTCTTTTTACAAATTAACACTTGAATGTTATTATTATTTTGTAAAAGTAAAGCTACCACCGTCTCTCTATTCCACTATCACCGTATCTCAACTATACTGATCGATCTCCTTCGTGTCTTTTCAATCCTACGTTTCATCGGCGGAATCAGCCGTGCTTCACCGGCACAACTGATACCCAAAAAAGTAATTAATCAAAAAAGTTTTTAGTATTATTTTAGATTATGACGGTATATAATAATGACTAATATTAGGCATCAATTATATGAACGACAAAGTATCAATATCATCAACATCACCTGGGCCTCCTTCTTGGACTTTTACCGTTTGCATTCATACATCTCCAGATATCTCTCGGACTATTCCTCACGACTCGTCTATGATCGTTTTCGACCATTTTGTTCCAATTTTTTTTAAAAATGTATTAATTACTCATATTTGTAGAAATCCATTTTATAATATACCTACTGTAAAATACCTAAATATAATATATATAATTTAAAAACGAGAGTACAATTTTTTACCATTATTTCGGAATAACGTTTAGATAAATAAACTTACATACCTAGTTTATATTGTAGTTCATTCACATAATGTCATTCTAACTGCAATAACAAAAGGATTTTATTTGAATAAAGACGAAATGTTACTTAAGGACTCGCTTCATCATTTTTTTTAAAATTAAAATCTTAGTGTTTTATCAGCGACTTAAGTTCTAAGAGAGGAAACAGGTATTCTTTAAAATTATTATACAATTTTAGTAAAACAGTATTTTTGCTATCTAAAACTAAAACTACCAAAAGCAACAAGCTTACTCGTATAATTTTTGATTGAATTTTAACATCCATTGGTAAGTTCTGTTAAATATTTCCAGAGTTCACCTTAGATCATTATCGGATTTCTGTCGAAAACGAGAAATCTTTTAAAAATAACACGTAGGTATATTGTTACATTTTTGTTTATATGTAGGTATATACATCGATTTTTTCGAGGTTTTTCGACCGATTGGTAATTTTTTTAAACTAATAATCACCGTGTGGTCCCCGGCACACTAGAATAGGACCAACCAATCCTCTGCCTAGGGTGTCGTAAAAGGTGACTAATGGCATTTAAAGCTGCATAACAGCAACGCAACCTCCTCGGAGAGTATGAGTGCCTTTCCGAGTGAGTAATCTAGCACTCAAAAACAATGGATGGACACTATAAAAGGAAAGCGCATAGGGCCGCTGCCTAGGGGGCACCAGGGCGCGTCTGGAGCTGGCGCTGAACGTGACAGCATGCGGGCCGCCAGCAACCCCCACCGACCGCCACCACCACCTAGCCGATCAGTGTATCCACCATCCATATTAGTTGGCTTGGCGCCGACTGAATCTCAAGGGACTCGTCGTGAAGTACGTCGCATGAATGGACACTAAAATGAATGAGAATTTCATGATAATAGAATAACGAAAATAATTACTATGAAATAAAAAAAAAAGTATCGAAGAATGAAGTAAAAATTGCAAGATTGATGAATAATAATTAGTTTCTTTAAAATAAAAAAACAATGCTCGATTTTCAAAGCCAAATGACCTCGATTTCGGCCTAGTGACCTTGTTTTTAAAAGAATATCAATCAAACTTAAGAAAAAGATTCAGAAGAAAGAAAAAACGTCCGTAAAAATTTGCTGCTAATACACATATCATCATACATCTTCCTATTCAGTTACAAGGTACTCAATAAATTATAATAGTTATAGCACCTTTTTTTAAAATTATCTGTAGATATTGTATACAATAGCTTCAATTATGTATTCTCAACACAGAATATAATTTGTCAAATAGATATTTTGGATATAGTTATTAATATCTATTCCAAATTACAATGGATATACATTAATTACAACTAGTGGTCGCCCAGTGGTCGAATTTCGACCTAATCTATAATTGCATTGTCAACATCATAAAAGATGATTGCGCACAACATGGTGAGCATATGCAGCAGTCATTGGATCTGATCTGTGATAATGAATTTCGATAAAAAATTCGTTGCATGACCTGTATTTAAGACCGTGTTGACAACAGACTTTGACAATAAACAAAATTTGTGTGTCATTGTCCATATGTGTGTGTGCCGTTGTGTGTGTAGTGTTTTTTTTAAATGAATATATTGTATTTTTTGAGCATTATTACAAAAAAAAAAATATTATCATTCTGCACTTCTTCTCCTTTACTTACTAACTTTAACTGTGCCAAATTTCATACTTCTCCGTCCGCGTAATTTGCGTAAAAAGGAGTAAAAAGTTTTGGTTCACATATTAATATATAGATAAATCTTTAATTTTATAAAACTAAAAATAATGTTGTATAATAAGATTTTTTTTTAAAAAAAGAAGAAAATGTATAATGTATTTCATTTTTGTTTTTGAAGGTAAGTTTAAAGTTTGCATTTAGTAATAAATTATATACAGCAATGATAAGTATACTATTATACTTATCACTATTTTGACCTATCTATCTATTTTGACCGGTGGGAGGGATGCGCTGTGCCGCGCTCCCGCTTGCATGGGTACCACCATCTTGCTTGTTTCTTCCGTGAAACAGCTTTGCTGTGTTTCGGAAAGAAGGGCAAGACAGGCAATGTAATTACTGGCACCGAGACTTAACATCATATGTCTCAGGATAGGCAACACATAAATGAGTTGGCTGGGCTAGTTCCAGGTAAACTAGTTTATGTTCATGGGCGACGTCGACCACTTACCATCATACCATCATCAGGGCACGTCTGCCAGTTTGCCTATCCAACAAAAAAAAAAGTTATAAGCTATTATAAAAAAACGGGGATTTATTCTAAAACCTTTTACGAATAGCCCGAATGAAGGAAAAAAATCAGAAATTTATGGTTTTACAATCATCGCACTTGCAATGTTCATGTTCAAGAAGAATTTTTTTTTAAAATTAACTATTGCATAACTTATTGAATAATTGTGATTTAAATTTTATTTTATATTTAATACGTAAAAATATTTTTTTTTTAAATAAAGTATCCAAAGTAGACTTGGCTTACGCAAGCCAGAGCACCCGTATTAGGAGGTATTTTTATCCCTCTGGGAAAATTATTAATATTGTTCCTGCAGTTCCGGAAGCTAGGATTTTTAAATGAAATTTCCTCCTCTTGTCGAACCTTTTTTAAAATTTTATAAATCTTAATTAGTTTTTGAGATATTTGCAAAAAACTAAACCCTTTTTTATTTTTATAGTTATTTGTTAATAGCTTTTGCAATTTTTGCAAGCGAACATAATTTTCGTAGACTGCTAAAAAAAGTTGACTAAAATGGCACTCGTTGCCTAGACTAGCATCGTTTTAAAACATTTGAAAGTTTTTCTAATTTTAAAGATGTAAAATATTAGTCGCTAATTAACTAATTGTCATCGTTTTTACCCGACTGCGACAGAAGGAGGGTTATGTTTTTCGAGTATATGTATGTATGTATGTATGTATGTATATCAATTTCTTTCGCACGCCCTACAGCCCAAACGGCTGGACGGTTTTTGACATATGAGGTATCGTTGGATTTGTCTAAATTGTAGTAGTGACATAGGCTATATAAATTTTCAAAATGGTGGAATGAGGGGGGGGAGTTGAATTTTTTTTCTTACTGTAGCAATATGGGTATCAAATGAAAGATAGTAAATTGTTTTATTCTTTATATTTTATAATAAGAGTATTTTACGCAGTCGGGTTTTTTATTTTTTTAATTAATTCTAATAATCTAGATAAAATTTGTTAATATTAAATAATAATATTAATAATAATAAAATTTGTAAATATGCCGAATAAATGGAGTTTAAATTACGTATTTTTTAAAAGAGTTTTTCTATACGAAATTACGTTAATAATGAAGATGATAATAGTGGTATAAGTAATATCTTAGAAAAGGTAAACTTTGCATGATAATAGTATTTAAAATATCTTAGTATGTGTAGTAACTTTCTAACTTATGTTTTAATATGTATTTTAAAAAAAATTGGTTGTCTGTAAAGTCGATTTATGAACGATAATTTTACGTGATAACGTCATAGGAATACATTGAAAAAACAAATTGCATACTTTTATAAATTGAATTGGATTATTATCACTGAGTTATCATTATTACATACAAATATATAATACAAAGAATGAGTTAATTCAATTGATTACATTTTTTTTTCGATAAATTAACATTTATTTGCACTCGTTAATTAAAATATTTTATTATTTAAATTATACAGATGAATTACAAGTAACAATGTGCTATTAATAATTTATTTACAACTTATATACATCTGTGATTATTTAAGATCCTCGAATCTGCGTTATTGTTTTTCATTTACAAGCCGAACGCTTAGGCTGATCGTGTCTCTCTATCTCTTGTTCCGCGCTCTCGCTCGCAACACGTGACACTTCTTCGTGCGTGCAGCCGGCATTCATCGATTTACAAGACGTTATCACGTCAAAAAGATTGAATTGTTCGTGCCCGACATTTGACCTATAAAAATTCTAAAAATGATTATTAAATTATCACAAAAAATATAAAACAGTGTTTATGAATATTTATTTAAATCTTACTTTACTTTTTTCAGACACTAATAGCCAGTGTAAGTTGGACGTATTTATTCATGGCCGGCTTGTGCGTTGGGTCACCTACAGTCATCGTACCCCAAATAAGGAAAGAAAACTCGACAATCGTAATCGATGATGAATTGGGATCATGGCTGTGTAAGTATACATCACATCACTAACTGTCCTTCACACTCCTGGTTTTATCCATGTAACCTTTGATTCCATGGCTTTTTGGGACAAAGAAGTAGTGCATCTATTATACGTCGAGATCTTCTAATATTTAGAAGCTTATTATATTACCAAGCTTTATCTCCAAAACCGATTGTTTTAGAAGGTTTTGCATGAAAAGTTAAAAACATATCTATACATACGATGCCTCCCTTTTTAGTACGATTTATCAATCCTCGCGGTCTTGACTTCACGATGAAAACACAATGGAGTCACTGTGTATTTGTTCCATGTGTTACTACTCATAGTTGGGGGGATGATAGATAGTGGAAGGAGATGGAGAGTCCCACGCTTGATGGACTTTCGCGCTGTCGCCGATGGGAGATTAACAAATTAATCCGCCTTATACATTGTTTCCTGTTAACAAACCATAGTTGTATTAATTCGTTACATTGTTTATCCCGAATTATTTGTTCCTGGGATATAAGAGCTTGTATATTACTATTATTAAATTTCATCTTTTTTACTTATTTTGGTAAATCAAATTCACACACATGGTACAAATATAAATAAACAGTTTACGAAATGTTTATTTAATGTATGTAATGATTATGGAACCCGATTATGGAACTGCTGAACTATGGAGCTGCCATCCAGGTGTGTAGCTACCGCCGTATCAGCCGTATCAATCATACGGGGCCCCCGGCTTACAGGGAATAAATACTAGCGGTCCGGAGTTGGGACGAACTTTTTTTTTTGGAATACATATAGCCTTTAGATTACATATAGGCCGACGACAAAAAGACAAATTTCGGAGTGAGACGCGACGACCTTTTTTTTCTTTCGTCTTCGTACGCAAAGAAATTTGGGGCCCCTTTACAGATTTTGATACAGGGCCCATCTAAGTCACGCTACGCCACTGCTGTCATCTTCGGTATTTCCGAACCGATACGACTTAGGGACCTTCAAGAGAAACCCATACACCCATTTAAAAGGCTGGCAACGCACCTGCTAATCCTCTGATTTTGCGGGTGTCTATGAATGTCGCGTACACTTACCACCAGGTGAACCGACTGTCCGTTTGCCCCTGAACAACAAAAAAAATGTAACAGATACATTGACAGAAGTTTTTTATTTCCAGATTCGACAAGCGGCTTCGCAATGTTTCCATGGATAATCATTTTACCGCTTTTCACAAAACAGTACGGTCGAAAAATCTCACAACTGGTGACGTCTGTGATCTCCTTTTTAATTTTCGTTATATTGTATTTTAGTACGAACCCTTACCACATACTAATTTCCGAAGTATTACAAGGCTTTTTAAAAGCAGGAAACATGACAATAAGGATTCTAATAATTACCGAATACGTATCAATAAAGTATCGTGGCGTATTCTTAGCTATTAAAGCAGCTTCTTTTATCTGGGGCATATGGTTTTCCAATGCGATTGGCACTTTTTTCTATTGGAAAAACATAGCTCTATTTGGTATTGTATGTTCATTATATACGTTTGTCTTCGTTCTCTGTCCGGAGTCGCCATATTGGCTAGCGAGTAAAGGCAGAATCGAGGAGTGTAAAGCCTCATATCGATGGTTATATGGTTGTAATAAGCGAACAGAAAAGGAAGTACAGACAATTATAGATTCTTATAACAACAACACTGAAAAAATTGGTTTTATTGAAATGTTTAGAAGTAAAGAGTTTTACAAGCCAGTAATTTTATGTGCTTTAGCAGTTGTACAATATAATTTTTCCGGTAAAGTTGTGTGTAGTGTATATATATTAGATATTTTTAAGAATATAACTAAGAACGAATCGACAGCGTATTGTGTCATGCTTATTTTAGATGGTGTTACAATTTTTGGGATGTATTTTGGTTCATTTTTATCAAGGTTTCTGAAACGACGTACGCTGTACATGTGTTCTTCATTTACAGCTGTAATTTTTCTTTTTATTATATCATTTTATTTGTATTTAGTTAGATTTTCTGTAGTAACCGAAAACAATTACGTGACAATAGTTCTTTTAGTAATATACTCAATGTCGATAAGCTGTGGAACGATGACATTAAGTGCGTCTATATATGGCGAATTAATTCCTATAAAATTTCAAGCAACATCTTACATTATAACTGGACTAACCTTTACAACGTGTTTTTCGGTGTTACTGAAATTAAGTCCAGCGATATTTGCATCGTTCGGTATGCACGGTACTTTTTTATTTTACGGGATAACATGCGGTGTATGTACGATGTACTTATACGCATACATGCCGGAAACTAAAAACAAAACTCACGAAGAGATCGCGATGTTTTTTAGTGGTGAAAAGAATAAATCAGAGGAAAGAATTTGTCGTAAATGAATAGTTTTGTCCGTTAAAAGTAAACATGATTTGTTAAATATATTTGTGAATATTATTTTAATTATATAATCCGTAAGTTTGACAATAAAAGGAGATTAAAAATAATAAACATTGTTTTGTTTTATTTAATAAATTCGAAAGTCTGGTGAAAAATCCTGGTAGATACCTATACCTAAAAGTCATGTATGCCCATGGAAGAGTCCATAATAATAAACTGGTGTCGCTACTCTCAATACAGTTTAATATTAACACATTCGCTGCCAGCCACTCGGACCCGAGTAGGGCGCTAGGTATATAAGAGTCTACTCGGATCCGAGTATCTCGCACGTTCATTTTCCTTAGGTCAGTTAAAAATTGGCGTCCGTGGATAAAAAAAATCTCATTTCAATGTGCACATTGAGTGCCATAGAAATGAGAATTTTGATTTGAGATTTTGAAAAGAGAAAAGAGAAAAGGAAAATGAACGTACGAGCAGTGGCGGTAGCTTCATACAAGCCAAAAAGCCGAGCTTGCCCTACTTCAAATACCGTACCGACCGAAAACATTGACTTTCATATTTAAATTTTCACGCGCTAATTCTTTCACTTCGTTTTGTTTTTTATCTATGACTATTATAGTGGAGCGCCTGGGGGTTTTCACCTCGGATTAGAGTTATAGTGAATGAATTAATATGATCGATGTGGGATATTATTTTTTAAACTATAAATTGCAATGTTTACCCAAAAATTTTTTGTGCACTCCATTGTTTCATTGTTTAAACAAATTATTATGAAAAATTAATGTTTGACCATATATTTTTACTTCAAACAGTATGTTTTTTATTTCTATATTAAATCTTACCCGAGTAGACATATAGGAACATTTTTCAAAGATACCTGTGTATAAAAAGCAGTAGGGATCTCGAACAGGTAGAAAAACGTGGATGGGAGAGCGGAGCGACAGCTGCTATGTACAATGCAATTTCTCGGCTAGTTTAGTTGCAACTTGCAAGTAAGTAACACGTGTTCTGTGAATTGTGCTTCTATAATAGTGAGAATTTAGTTTTTTAGTGAAAAATTTTTGTACTGGAAGGTGTATTGAAGACGACGTTTTTATATTGAACTACAAATTATTTTGTATTGCTTAATTTGGTAAGTGATTAGATTGAAAACTACAGTTCATTATTGAATTAATTAAATAATAAATAAATCGAAAATTAAAGATCAGTTTCAATAAAAAAAAAATATGATAATAATAAATCAAATGCAATTAATTAATTATTATTAATTGTTTTTTATTAGATTTCGAACAATGGATAAACCAACGGCTAGCAGCATGGCTGATGAAAATAGCTGCATAATATGTATACACCTGGGTTCATCTTCCGAAACAAATTCTTTCTAACAAAAATTTTAAGTTTTATTAAAAACAATTTCTAAGGTGAAATTATAAAAAATAGTAGAGGAGTAACCTCTTTACAAGCTGCTTCAACCGAACGACAAGATGGATTGTTACCTCACTTACAAATTGAATTTGTTTATGCTCATTCAAGTTGTTGACAAAAATATATTAATAAAAAGTATATTGGAATGTATAAAAATAAGGTCCGTGAAAATCTCTCATTATCGCCTCCGAAAAAAAAACTTCGAAGTAGCATGAATTTCAATAACTTCAATTGGGAAAAAAACTGTTTTCTTTGCGGACAATAAGCTGATAAAACAAAAGAAGCAAAATTAAATAAAGCTCGGTGTAGGCAGATTTTATACATCAAAACTCCAACTTTAAATGAATCCATCACAAATAGCCGTCCAGAAAACTGATTATTATCGAGATATCCTTAAAAGGATTTCTGGTATAACCTAATTACAGACACTTGCAGCAAAATATCATTCGGATTGTTATAATTTGCTGAAAAATTCAATTCACCTCAGTAATGTTGAAAAGAAAATTAATCCGAGAATTTCGATGGTAGATGCAGCAATAGAGCAAATATACAAGTACATAGAAGAGAATGATGATTGCCAATTTACCATGCAAGAGTTGAAAAACGTCATCGCTACAGAGCATATCCCGGATGAAAAAACTATTAAAAAACGACTAATAGAACGCTTTCACGATGATGTGTGACACGACGATGCATGTTTAGCGGAAATAGTTGTTCCAATACTTCACCTATTATACAGATAGATGAAGTAGAAGAAAATATTTGATGTAGACAACAATGTAATATATTTAAATAAACAGATTTTGTACTAACAATTTTTTTTCTTTTCATTAGTCGTAATTAATTACCTTATTTTTTTAAATGTACACAATAGAGTACGTTTCATTTATAATTAAACTGGACGAGAAATTCCATTGTACATAGCAGCAGTCGCTCCGCTCTCCCCTCCACGTTTTTCTACCTGTTTGAGATCGCTACTGCTATTTTTATACACAGGTATCTTTGAAAAATGTTTCTATATGTGTAGTCAGGTAAGATTTAACATATAAATAAAAAAAATACTGTTTAAAGTGAAAATATATGGTCAAACATTAATTTTTCATAATAATTTGTTTAAACAATGAAACAATGGAGTGCACAAAAAAATTTTGGGTAAACATTGCAATTTATAGTTTAAAAAACAATATCCCACATCGATCATATTAATTCATTCACTATAACTCTAATCCGAGGTTTTACGGTTTTGAATGCTCCAGGCACTCCGCTATTATAAGTAGTGTCCGAACGCGCCGCGCCCGCCGGCCGCCAAATACTACGTAGCGTTGACGGCCGTATGCATCTCGCTCACACTCATTGGCTTGCAACGGGGCTTCGCCGGAGTGTATATCTGCACCGTTCTAACCTATGAAAAAGTGCTATGTCTATAGATATAACTACCGTGTGTTTCTATAGCAATTAGTATGGAAGAATAAGCCCGGCTTTCACTAATTGTAAGAAGTTAGTCACAAACTAGCGCCACAGTATCAGCGCCACGAAGTTGGTTTTTGTTTTCAAATTTCACGGTACATGTCAAAGAGTGTAAATATTTATAATGATGATATACATTTTCTTTAGTGATTGAGCGGATAACTGATACATTTTTCATTTTCGTGATTTTTATTTTAAAATGAGTTCAGATAGAAATCTTATTGTTCCTTGTAAGAATTTAAAGTGTGTGAAAGTTTTAATAGGTGAGGAAAAGGTGAAATCTTTATCTTTCATGGAGAAAAAAAACCTCATAGCTTCGGAATAACCTAATACACCGGATTTGTGTATTTCGCAAACAAGTAAGTCTGTCAAAAAAAGTTTAATAGATCAGTATACAAGACTCATTGGATTGTAGGTTGCTCTCATTCCAATAAATTGTATTGTTGGTGTTGCTATTTTTACGACCTTGTTTTAGAAAAACATATGCAACAACAAGATAGCGGCAAACCGGGGCCTAGTTATTTATCGAATAAAATTCAAAATGATATCATTCATTCCGTAGCCTATGTAATAAAATCTCGCATCGAGTTTGAGATTAAAATCACAAAATTTGCTTCAATTATAATTACTTTATCTTATTATTACGTTAAACAACCAATAAATTTTTCAAAAGTCAATCGTGCAGTTTTCGATACCTATCATAAGCTTTTAACTTTTTATGTGTTTTTTTTTTTGTTTGTTAGTTTGTGATGTAGGTTTGTACCAGAACGCGTGGGGTTTTGCCAATGCTGACATGTTTGTGATTTTCTGTCTAGTAGTAACATGCCTTCAGTGTACATTGTTAAAACTCGCCGACGGCAATGATTATATGAAATTTATAAAAAAAAAAAAAATCGAATCATAAACAACAAATGTATGTCGGGCTTGCCCTGTTCTCAAGTAGATACTAGGCACGCCACTGCGTGCGAGATACTCTGATCTGAGTGGACGGCACCTAGCTAATTCACCTAGCCCTACTCGGATCCAAGTGGCCGGCAGCGAACGTGTTAAATAATTTTTTGTCACTTATATTTATTTTTATAGAAAATTATGTCGACATTATTTAGTTCAAAAGTAATTTTTATAATAATAGCAAATGAGCAAAACAGTAACCCAAGGCAAAATTATTGCTAGCACCAGGGTAATAGCTACAGAAAGGGCAAATGTGAGCAATATTCTTTCCTAAGTTAGAAACATTTTTAGTGTGGATACCCTAAGCAGTTGAATATTACTACAGATTCCTAAATTAAACACAATAAACACTCCACATGATAAGGAGGAGAATCTAAGAACTGAGTTATTATTTCTCAGTTGGGTAGGCCCAAGTGGTTATTTTGTATATTTTAATTAATGGTTAGTTCAGCTGGAGAAAATCTCTATCTGCAATAGTTACTACCACACATAAATCATTATGTATTATAAACCCTAAGAAAAAATAAGCTAGAGATGGAAGTAAGCGGACACGTTGGCTTCCATTTACTTATTACATTAAGCTACTAGTAGCTTCCTTACTCCGGTTTTTTGAGACAGTGTCGATAGGTTGTTCGCTGCGCTCAAACATAACAAAATAATCAAATATGTATCATTGAAATCTATATTTCATCATCACCATCATCATCATCATCATCATCATCATCATCATCATATCAGCCATTGGATGTCCACTGTTGAACGTAGGTCTTCCCCATCAACTTCCAGAGCGACCAGTTCAAAGCATAAAAAACATTAAGCAAAGGAGAAGCCATTACACGCTGTGTGGCTTGGAGCTTGTTTAAAATGTCCATAGTCAGAGAGACTACGTCTCAGATCAGTATGTCATCGCTGGTAACAAACATTAATTGAAGACTTTTGACTGCAAGCACTGAGGTATGAAGAGTCAAAAGACGTTTTTTAGGTTCCCGAACCCTGCCCATCCTAGCTGGATTCGACAACTGACCTCTCTTTTGAAGTTTGACCTACCAAGTTGGAGATTTTGTCCTAGGTAGATATACTCGTCAAGAACTTCGAGAGTAAAACTTCCAATCGATATCGGGGTGGGCCCGACATAGATATTTGACATGATTTTTGTCTTGTCCATATTCATTTTAAAGCCCACCATCGGGAAACTACATCGAAGTCACTGAGCATAATGCTGACGTCTTCCAGCGATTCTTAAATAAGCACGATATCGTCGGTAAATAAAAGGTGAGTGATGTACTCGCCGTTTATGTTGATACCTAATCCTTTCCATTCCAGAAGCTTGAAAGCATCTTCCAATGCTGCGGTCAACAGTTTCGGAGAGATGACATCTCGCTGTCTCAGACCTCGCTGCATTGGAATCGCTTTTGTGCTATGCTCCTGTACTCGCATCGACATACTAGCGTTATTTTACAAGCACTGTAACACTTTGATATACTAGTTGTCAATATGGCACCCCAGCACCGCCCAAGTTTCGATCAAATCGAAGGCTTTCTCATCGTCTACAAACGCCGAGCACAATGGCCAATTATACTCCTCGGTCTTTTGTATAAATTACTGCAGCGTGTGTATGTGGTTTATGGTACTATAGCTTTTTCGGATCAAAGTCTTTTCGGGTCATTAAACTTGCCCGTCAGATGATTCGTCGAACCCTAGAGAACAGCTTATAAACGTAGCTCAGAAGCAAAATGGGCCTGTAATTCTTCAACAAGGTATTATCGCCCTTATTGAAGAAAAGCCCACCACGCTTCTATTCCAGGCTTTCGGCGTTACGCCCTCGAGCAAGAAGGCGTTAAAGCGAGCCTCTAAAGGACTTTAAGTACTGGTGTTCCACCTGCTTTCAGAAGCTCTTACGTAATACCGTCCTCGCCCGGTTGTTTATTGTTTTTAAGCTCTCCCAGAGCCATTCTAATCTCGGTGCAAGCTTATGTCCGGGATACCTTAGGAATAATGTCGGGTAAGCTCGGATTTTGGAACTTCAGCCAAACTACAAACAAGTTGGTTAACCGAGGTATACTGTCCGTAAAACTTCTCGACGTCCTTTAATATCTCAGCTCTGGTCGACAATGTACCTCCATCCTCTGTTTTTAACCTCGACAATCGGCTTTGACCAACATACGAATCCTGCTCCTCCTCCTCCAAGCGGTGCACTCCTCAAGAGTGTGACGCACCGTGTCTATCAGCGCACAACACTAATGGTAGGCAGGGGTGGCTTCCCCTCCTGCAATTTGATGCAGACCAAAGCACTCATGCCCGGTAAGTAACTGCGTCAGTTGAAAGGTCAGCACCCTGTGCCGCCTTCTGACCCAACGACAAAGATGGAGATGATGATGAGATGGAGATGAGGGATGTATAGCGTCCACCGTCGCTGGGCCCGCCGCTTGGAACTCCAGGTCTTCCTTCTATCAATCGATCAGGGCACTCTGAGCCTGAGCTCTGATCCGAGCCATTTGGTCCGCACTTGAGACTTGTCCTCCAGCTCTGAGGCTCGACCGGAAAAGGTACACTTACGCGAGCACCTCTGCCTGGAGTTCCCAGGGCGGATCACTCGCGAGAAGTGTTTTCAGCGTCCATGACACCGTACGGTATCCACGTTCCGAGCGGTGAGTGCATCGCACCAAATGGGTGCACCGTACAGAGCCATGCTCCGCGCTATGCCGACGTATAAGCGCCGACAAGGGGAGTTCGGTCCTCCTATATTGGACAAAAGTCTGCCCAACACAGCAGCGCCGCTCTTCAGCCTCGGAGCGAGCTCCGCGAAATGCGGTCCAAAACTTCATCGGTCGTCCAGGGTCAGGCCTAGATACCTCATCTGGGCCGGAACCTCCACCTTCGTATCCTGGACGGTGATCCATGCACCTCTGGGAAAGAGGGGGGCTCTATGTGGGCCAAGGAATAGGAGAGCTTCTGTCTTGGATACAGAGACCCTCAGGCCCAGCATCTCGATCGACGTGCCGTCTTCTGGTAAACGGGCCGCCTCTTCAAAGTTCCTCACCCGGGTCGTAAGTAAAGTGTCATCAGCACAACAGAGGACCGTCAGCCCGGGCGGTAGAGGTGCCCGCAACAACCAGTCGAGCCTTGTTTGTTGCGCAATGTTGGCACTATTGTTCTTGTTGACAACATTTAAGACACGGTCTATATTAGACCGTGATTTAGGATCACGATCAGTGCTTTCATAAATAGAGTTATTCTATGTTTAATAATGAATAATAAGAAACATGAATTAAACAAAAAATCAGGAGGGGCGATAAGTTTTATCGAAACCCCTCCTTTATCTCCAAAGGGGCGGACGAGGTACAAATTGTTCGGAAAAAACACTTTATCAATAAACTTAAAATTTAATAAACTTTTTTAATATAAGCTAGCTGCTTGCAATTATCATAACGTATAAAAAAGATTGAGTCAAATCGGACTACGCGTAAATGAATGAATACAATTAATATGATTAGACTTTTTGATTTCGACTTTTATATTCTCTCCGAAGTAAGCCGAGCTGAATTTTGTGATAAGAACTATCTAGTATCCTAGCTAGTAGTATGATGTCCAGTTTCATTTAAATTAATTCAGTAGTTTTGGCGTTATTCTCTGCCAACATACAGGCAGACACAAATATGAAAAAAATTAGATAGGTACTTTTGTCAGTATCGATTATAGAGAACCCTAAAAATAATTTATGTCTACAATGTTATAATTGGACCCGTTAAAATTTTATTACAAATATTATTATACTTATAGTTAAGACCTTCAAAGTCTGCCAAAATTTATTTGACAATATTACTTAAAACACCAAATCGGTCGTAATCGCGCGAGTGGGTTAATTTTATAATAATGTGTACATGCACTGTTCCCTACAGGCCTACAATATAAAATACCTACTGCATAGTGTAGTATGTGTGTAGAGTGCTACTTTTTAAATTTAGTCTAACGCGAACATCAATTCTTTACTGACCGGTATCGGTATTTAGCTTACGTGTGCATTTCAAACCGGTGTAATATCGTGTTATACCTATCTATTTAATGCAATAAGTACATTAAATTGTGAATATAATATTATGATTATAAGTGTTTTTGAACTCTAATAACTATTATCTTTGTGTTGATGTGCGCGTTTTATAAATTAAATTTTAATCTAAGTTTATTCTTTGATTAGTGAAATATTTTTACCAGACTGCAAATAGAGAGTTATGGTCTAAGATCCGAACCTAAATCGAACTTCACCGGGGTGATAATAGAATGAGACCTATTTTATAATAAATTTAGTCTATTAAAAATGTATTATAAATGGGTTTGCTGGAAAAATCCTGGACAGGATATTTTTAAATAACTATTAAAAAATCATTTATGTAATATGTTTATTAATATTTATTTATTATATTATTAATATTAATATTTATATATTTATATTTATTAAAATTTATATATTTATATTTATATACATATTATAGGTATACTTGACTTGGTTGACTGACCCGTTGGCGCAGTTTGCAGTGACCCTGTATTCTGTTCCAAGGGTTGTGGCTTCGATTCCCGCCCCGAGTCTGGGTGTAATATATGTTTATTTATATATGTATTATTTATATGTATATTTATTTAAAAAAAAAGTATATCAGTCGGCTGTTATCTATAAACACAGGCATTAAGTTGCCTACCTTAGGAGCAGACGACCGTGTGTGTGTGTGTTAAATATATTTATATATTAATTTATTTATTTAATTAATTAGTAAAAAATCATGTATGTAATATGTTACAATAGACTTGAAGGATGTTTCATACTTCAAGTCTATTGTGACTATACGTGACTATACGCGGTTTCCAGTTTCTGCCAGTGTTAAATCTGTAAATCACTGAGACATCTCTGAACATATGCCTCTTATCCACCATGATGAAATCTATCTCGTTCCTTGTCACAGTCTCGGGGCTCTGCCATGTCCACCTCCTTTACTGATTCTTCTTGAAAAAGGAGTTCATTAAGAAGTGCCCCCCCCAAATCGAGGATTTTGTCTAGCATCTGCTCCCTGTAATTTCTAGGCCCCAATCCATGTGGTTCGATGTTCGATTCGCCGCGGTTTTGTACTTCCACTATTGAAATTAAGTCTCCCATAACAACGTTATAGAAGGCCAAAGTAGTAACATGTATGGCTTTCGAAATATCATCATACGCGGTCTCAACTTCATCGTCAGAATGTGAAGAGTTCGGCGCATATATCTGTACCACTTTCTCGGAATACCTGTCAGTGAGTTTGAGTAGGTACTAGGTACGCTACCTGGTTCGACAGGCTGCTGACTTACACAACGTTGCTAGCAAGGGTCTTGTGAACCAGAAAACCGATGCCACCTTGGGAAAGGTTAAGACCTTCACGGAAGCAGGAAAAAAAAATTCCTATGTAATAAACACTATCTTTAAAATTAACTATAATGACTTGTTGACACTGTGCTAGTAATGAAATCGAGTGAGTAATTTAGAAATATTGATTCTTTTTTTAGTAATATTGATTCGCTTTTATGAAGAACGATGATCGATCGAAATGAACTTGATCCAGCAAATCACAAAAGTAATTAAAATGTAATTTAGCTAATGTGCTCGACTGGAGTTACAGGTTTGAGCTTACTTATAGTTTAGGTATTGGTCCAATACGTGCGGTGATTAGAAATTCATTTCATTTTCTATATTTGTCGTTACGAAGATCATGGTAGTTAATAAATGTTAACAATTGGTGACGCAGTGATCACCGGGGGAAGGAGACGCCGTTACGCGCCCCTTCACCCTCCGCAATAGAGTGAGAGGGCACCTATTATCTTCCCACTCGCCACCAGGGCAATAGAGTGCCCACGGTGCCCGCGAGCGCTCTATAGGCGAAGGTGGCCCGCATACTCAGGCCAACCGTCGGGACGTCACAGTTGCATGTGAAAGCGATCCCGTGGCGCCCCACTACGAAGATGAGGGCACCGCTGGGTTTTAGTGAGGTATTCTGGCACGTTCTGCCGTGTCAGTTCAGACTGTTCCGATGGTCGCCCGACAAACGTTTATATATAGGCTATAGAGATGATTGTTTTCGTATGTTTCTAGACCCCCGGAACAGGATTCTTATCTATGAATATCTATGTATTTGTACTTTTTATATGCAGACAGCATTAGATAGGAGTGATAATAATAAGATCGTTGACGTTTTGGACGATCGTTTTAGGTTTAGAACCCTAAACAAGATCAACAGGTTTATCTCCTAACGTAACAAAGTCACAATTCAAAGCTAGTTAGAAATAATCAATAAATTATGACTAAATTCGAAATTAACAGATACGCGCGACTAAATCTATTTCGATTATTATATTATTAATATAGTTTATGTACAGAGGAGAAAATATTAGAAAGAACGAAAGCTTGAAAAAACATGCTTTCATTTTACACATTACATTTGTATTAAACACAATGCTTATACAATTCGGTATTTCATAAATCTTTATAAGGACCAAGTTTCTACGAAATGAAACTTAGAAGACTTTATTCAAGTCTATGCAATATTTTTTCGCTATACAGACAGACTTCTATCATTTCATTTATATAGATGTTAATTATGTTAAAAGAAGTATTCGTGAAAAAATAAAATAAATTACATCAACTTGTTTTGAATTATTGTTTGGTGTACCTACAACACGTTTAGCTAAATAATTTCTCGTTACTCGACCAATTTACTCGCACAGTTCTAACAAGTCATAACGGCTATAGTGTTACAAGAACGTACTTACGTTAACCATGAACCATATTATTAGGCGGTTTATTATTTAAATCAATTAATTAACAAGTGTTTTATCATTATTTAATTTAAATTTATAATAACGATTTACATATACCGTTTCATTTAGTGCGCAGTGAAAAAATGATTTCTTGAAGTTCAAGTTATCCGTTGTCCTATCAACTAAAATTTACTTCCAAAGTGTTTTATCAATATTAAACCAAATTACCGATTATATAGATCTTAATTATTGTGCTAAATTGTACATTTATTGAATTTTCAATGTTACAACATTGCAACATTTAAGTGTTGTACGATAAGAGTCATATCATACTATTTTATAGCCGATAACTTTACTACTGATCCAATTTTAATTATTCTTAACTCATAAGAAAGCTTCACTATCCAGAAGTAGCGTCTGGTATGTGATATTATATTAAAACCCAGAAGTAACTTTAATTATGAAGAGAATGTCGTTATCTAAAGACGACCTTATAATTTAACGAAGGTTATAGCCTCGACCGCGCCGATCAACCTCCTTCGTTTATTCTCCATTCTACGTGACATTGGAGAAATTATCTGTACTTTTTGGCACAATCGAAAGACATTAAATCATGCAGTACAAGGTTAATGAGAGCCGTCTTGTATGGGGGATTATTACACTGTTAAAAATTTCTATAGTAATTTTAATAATTTGTGTAGGAAGTTTTTACGCATCACCGTTTTGGAATAAAAGAAATCATTGCTGTAATTTTACTACACAATTTACAATAACTGAGTTTCAAAATATTACAAATCATCTTTCGCAAAATTACTAATCAGTTATCAGAACCTCGTGTAGTAATATTACTATACATTATTTGTAATTTCACTAAATAAAATATATGAAATAAATATAGTTATTTTACAAAAATCTATTATTATTTTACTACACACATTTTGAAAATATTACAACACTGATAGAAAAAACGATTTGATACGTTTGAAACGTTTATCGTTCCACACGGCACACGTCCAAAATCACACCTGCACTACGGGACCTACAATATAAATACCCCGTTGCAAGTTGAAATGACTTTGATTTAATAAAAAACCCTTAGTCAATTAATTTTGTATGAATACCTATATACAGATTCTGTAGAACCAAACGTTAGCGCGATTTAGCGGCTTGAAGAATTGTTAGACATAGGGTACGTTCGCGGGCCCTCTTCTAATTGATAATTCATCACTTTTATAGGATTTTTTAATCTATGCATTCCACAGACCCCATGCGCGGAAATGATACTTCTTTAATCAAAAACTGAATTTAACTGTCAAACTTTAGTAAATAATTGTTTCCTATTGTTCATAAAAGATAATAAACAAAATTATCTTCTTACATTTATTCACTACTTATTATTTTAATTAAAAACTGATAAATAAAAAACTATTGCGCATATCCCACTTCCGTTTCCGCGCATCTGGTCTGTGGAATGCATAGATTAAAAAATCCTATAAAAGTGATGAATTATCAATTAGAAGAGGGCGCGCGAACGTACCCATAGCGTACATGATTTAAATGAAATTTATTATTAATATTGTTTATTATTTATTATTATTAATAATATATTATTAAATTTAAACATATTTCCTAACACTTATTGTAATTCAAATAGCAAATTTTGGTTAGTAATTTTATTGATTTTCTTAGTAAAATTAAATTCCGAATATGTATAGAAAATTTACGATTCAATCTTACTACACAGAACAATAAAATTACTATAAGTATCTGATAAATAGAAAAACATTGTGAAATTGCAACCTGTTTAGTACTTTGGCTATAACAAGATGTAATAGTAAAACAAATGCATATTAAAATAGCAAGGTTTTGTAATTTTAGTATGCATTTGCTTACAAAACATGTAGTAAATTTACAAAAAAAAATTACAGTAAATTATTGTTCGAACACTCACCGAAATAGCGCTACCTATACTTGAGCCAAATTCGATGTGGAATTTATGTAAACAAACCAAATGTCATCGCGTATAGGGTTATCAAACTTTTATTAATTAAAAATTGTAATTTATCACCAATTTCCTAGTTATACATTAATAATTTTCCTTTAACATTGTTTCCTAGAACTTAACCCCCAAATACGTAATATATAAGAAAATTTGCTTATAACAAAAATTAACAAATTTGTAATTACTAATATACATCTTACAACCCTCTGACAGGAAAATTTCACAGATAAGCAACATTTGGTCTTTTTTTGATCAGCCGTTATATAGTTAAAGGTAAATTGTTATCGATTTTTATGCACAATTTCAAATATTATAATTATTATGTTTATTCAACGTAAGTAAAGTAAAATAAATAATAAAAGAGAATGAGTGTCTGAACATAGATTTTTAATCATATGAAATCCGTTTTAAAACAAATGTTGTTTTATTTTGAATGCTATTCAGGGATAGTAGCTATTTTTAATATAGGCATATACATATTTATTAAAATATTTAGAAATCATTCAGTTTGAAATTAGTATTCCCAAGTTAACAAGTAAATTTTACTCATAATTATAGATAATATATAAATATATCTAATTTCTGACTTATTTATTTCAAGTTTTATGTAGCTTGTACTACTATGTATAAATATGAAAAAATATAATTATTATAATTATTTTCCAATAGGCTGTTAACATCTGCCTATGGTTGGTTGCTAAGCAACGGTTTGTTGGTAAACATTCCATATCGAATTTGGCTGAAGTATAGTGTAGGAAATGAAAATGATATGAAGTTGAATGAAAAACATAGCAGTTATAAACAGAGTGAAGTGTGCTGGGTTGAAAAATTTAGTATTTCTTTTGACTACTGTAGTTAAGAAATAGTCGACTAAATCAATACTTGTAGTTTTTTTTATATTTAATTTTTTATTGATAATGTGTACATTACATTATGTCTTTTATTGTTGTTCATTTATATTGTTTATTACGTATTCAGTACGTGTTATGACTGCTTTGTTATTTAGAACTTCCTTTAAGATTTACCCTGATGCTAATGTGGCGCCACCCTAATTTGATGCATTTCGATGTCACACAAGATTGCGCTCCTTGAACTCTGTACTCCATAAGCTAAATGAAGAAGATAACACCTGCTATAGGAGACATCTGATGTAGTAGTGAAAAATAGAAGCAATCTTGATAAACAAGTAAAATTTATAACAGGAAAATATTTTGATTTCAAACGAGTTTCGTTAGAATAAATAGTTGTTGATATAATTATTACACACAGACTTTTGAACATTATTTAGACATTTACTAGAAAAACAACAGCTTGTCGTGATCCACGTACGTTTTAGAGTTCCGTAGTTTTTCGGGGAGACAAATTACCCCTCGCGCCTTCTCGGCGCCACGCTCACTCCACACGTGCTTTCACGCACTACCCATCACTGGACGCCCAGCTACCCCAGATGGCGAGCCACTGAGCTAAGCCCGCGCATCAGGTGGTTTAGGGTCCGATCTAGAGGCTTGTGCGCCCCCGCGCCCATCACTGCGGTTTCGCGCCCTCAGGTGGAGGGAGAGAGCGAATCATTCCCCTCCTACGATTTCGCGCCCACCGGTCGTTAGCCGCAGCCAGCAACAACTTGAGTCAGCGGTTACCTAAAATACAGACAATAAGTTGCCTGACTTAGAATCAGACGACCGTGTGTGTAAACTAGACGTTAAAATATATTTAATACTTATTTATTGCCAAGTTACATATTTCTAATAATAGTGAGTAGAGATAGGATCTATAAACTAAGCCCCGGTCGGACAGACAGACGGATTTAACAAATTTAATAAGTTCCATTCAGTTAACGCTTGACCCCTAAAATACCTTTACAAAATCACGTTCTTATTTATTTATTTTTTGTGTCTACTTGCTTCTTAAGGATAAACGCGAACTCAGATGATCACTGCATTTTGTATAAATAAAACGTGTTTAAAGATAAACGTGGATTAATGACTTTATGAAAAAAGTGAAAATTAAAAATGGACACCTGCCAGTATCAAGAAATTGCATGTAACACTGCACATAAGGAAGACCGGAGACAAACAATCAATTCAACATTAAAACAGGTCAGTATTATTAAAAATTACTCATAAAAAAATTCAATAAATTTTCACTGATATTTATTAATAACATCCATACTTTCCTACTTGTAATAATGTTTTATGTTAAAATTTTCTTATTTTTTTTACCCGACTGCGACAGAAGGAGGGTTATGTTTTTCGAGTGTATGTATGTATGTATGTCCATTTCTTTGGCACGCCCTACAGGCCAAACGGCTGGACGGTTTTTGACAAATGAGGTGTCGTTGGATTTGTATAATTGTGGTAGTGACATAGGATATATAATTTTCAAAATAGGGGGGTGGGGGAGTTGAATTTTTTTTTCTTACTGTAGCAATATGGGTATCAAATGAAAGCTAGTAAATTGTTTTATTCTTTTTAGTTTATAATAAGAGTATTTTACGCAGTTGGGTTTTTTGATTTTTATAATTAAGCATACTTGTTTAACTTAAAACATTAATAAGTTTTAATTAAAACTATATTTTCAATTCGTATTTCGCCTTCTTCATGTTTTGTTTTTGCTATAAATACTTTCTATAGGGGTTATCAAAATACCATAGTTTATACCAAATAAATTGAGCAGTTAGGTTGAGGTTAGGGTTGTACACAGACAGACAACAGTGACTTTCAGAAGAGAATTTTGATCGAAGCTTTCATTACTAGATCCTCAATAACAGGGACGGATTTAGACGTGTGGAGGCCCGGGGCAACAGAGGAGTGGAGGCCCCTTGATCTGCAATTTTTGGTTCCCAATATACATATTTGTTTGCATATGACGACGAAAAAAAAAAGGTTTTTGTATTTTAAATAATATCAATCAACTTAGAAATGGTGAAATGAATTTATATTTAAAGAAAACCAAAATAAACAAGTCTTTAATAAAAAAACGAAAAATCAATTGCCTAACAAATCTTGGGGCTAGATCCAAATATTGCTGTAGTGCGCTTGTTTTCCGTTGGATTTGCTTCTGTTGTCCATCAAACGATAGCTTTATTTATTGTTCAAATTGTGGTGTGTAAAAAATACGTAAACGGAAAAAAAATTGGATCCGCTCTCTTTTTCTGCAAGGTCCTCAATTTATAATATTAAATAATAATAGGATAGGATGGGATGTAACGATTTGCCGAGAGACGGTATCTTATGCGAATTTTGAAACGAAAACTTTTGAGTATTTTGAAAGTTCTTCTTAGAAGAATCTACATTCCAAATACGATGGTAGCTTCACTATAACGTAAATGTCGACTCAAACCTGCTTTAAAAACCTGCTTGAATTAAATATTTTTATTTAATTTTGATTAGTTTCGTTTGTTATATAGTAGGTATATTTTTACGTACATGTAATAGAGAAGTACACCTTAAAGTATGGGATAATAGATAGTACTGAAAGTATTATTATTATATGTAAAAAATTTCAAAAATCTGAGCAAGTAAGCCGTAAAGCAAAAATTAAGAATTCGAACGACAGAATAATAAAATATGACAAGTGTAAAGCAAACAACGATTATAGAATAGTTTCGATAGTTAAATACACTTGAGCAAACATAATATAATGAAATTCAAGGTTCTGGTCCTAATGACAACGAAATTCTAAATTATTATTTAATTACATAAAGAAAGATTGTTTAAAAAAAAACCTTTATATTTATATCGGTGTATGCTCGTCTATAAATTAATAATAATTCTAAATATTTTAGTATCGTCGGCATACATCAATACACTGGAGTTATTGATCGAGTTAGAAAGATCATTAACATTTTATCGAAGTAGCGCCAGCTGCTTGCAGCTGAATGGGCCGGCGCGTCCGGGGAAGTACTTCGCACTCACTTAACACCGACGTGAAATGACGGCACTGTCGTCGTGTTTCGTTCGGTTTGTAAGAGATCCGGTGGCCCATCCCTTTCGTTCCCTCCACAGATAAAGTGGAACATCCCTCCCCTCCCTAAAGGCCGGCAACGCACCCGCTAATCGGCTACGCAAAGTTAGCACCCTATCGAAAGATTTTTGAAATTAAAATTACCTTAATCGATAGGTCTACGTTAGGTCTGTATAGGTCCACCAAAATTTTTGTTAGGTCGCCTATTTTTTTTAATAAATATTTTTAATAAATAGGTCTATTTTTTCAACAAAAAAAAAAGACCTAACAACCTATCAATAATAGGTTATTAAGTCTTTTTTTAGGTTGTTAGGTTTTTTTTTTTTTGAAAAATAGAACTATTTATTAAAAATATTTATTTAAAAAAAAATAGGCGACCTAACAAAAATTTTGGTGGACCTATACAGACCTAACGTAGACCTATCGATTAAAGTAATTTTGATTTCAAAAATCCTTCAGTGGGGCGCTAACTTTGTGTAGCTCCGCTAATTCTCTGATGTAGCGGGTGTCTATGGATGTCGTTTTTGCTTACCACCAGGTGAATCGACTGTCCATTTGCCCCCTCTAGTATAAAAAAAACATACAAGGTAAATAACAGATAAATGAGAAACCTTGTGGAACTTCAGAGGGCATATTGTTATACCGAAAACACAGACCCGACAATACAACAGCCTGACTACGATTTCTTATATAGGAAGATATCCAACGGAACAAATCTCCATGAATCTCAAGTTGGAAAAGCTTAGAAAGCACACAAAAGTATTGTGACAGATTTTATCAAATGCTTTAGCAAAATCAGTGTAAATAGCATCAACTTCAAGATTCCGATACATGGCTTCAGTCACTATTTCAGTAAATGATAATTAATTATTTTCAACGCCCCGACCCCTGTAAAAAATGTGTTGGTTGGTTGAAAGCACATGTCGTAGTGCATTAAATATCTATTAATATCTGTCGTAGTGCATTAAATATCTAAATATCATTAAATATCTTAGAGGCTATTATTTTTTCGAGTATTTTACCAAACAGACATAGCTTAGATAAAGGACGGTAAAATATATAAAATATATAAATTATATATCTTATTTTTATCGAAATCGAGAAAACCTTATATAAATAACACGTGGGTATATTTTTACGTTTTTTTTATATGTATGTATATGCATCAATTTTTCCGAGGATTTTGGACCGATTGGTAATTTTAATTTTTTTGAAAGCATTACTACTTAGGTAGGTAGGTACTATAGCAAAATATTGACTGATATTGACTTCCGTTTAATTTTGTTAAAAAAAGTAACTTATCTATAGCACAAGAGTGGCAAATGGCATTAATTCTTTCATTTACTGAGATTAACGTGTCAAAACGAAACAAAAAAAAAGACAAAAAAATATCACATTTTTATTTTATTTTATATCATCTTTTTTTATTATTATTATTTTTTTTTATTTGGGAAACAAACAATTACCATAATACTCTTAAATAAAAGCAATACAAGAACAACACAAATCAATCAAGTTTCCACAGAAAATATATTTAACACCAAAATATACCACAGAAATAAAAGCAATACAAGAACAACACAAATCAATCAAGTTTCCACAGAAAATATATTTAACACCAAAATATACCACAGAAAATATATAATTTAGATATGTAGGTATTAATTAAAAACTTACTTTACTTTTTTTTCAGACACTAATAGCCAGTGTAAGTTGGACATTTTTTTTTATGGCCGGCTTGTGTGTTGGGTCACCTACAGTCATCGTACCCCAAATAAGGAAAGAAAACTCGACAATCGTAATCGATGATGAATTGGGATCATGGCTGTGTAAGTATACATCACATCACTAACTGTCCTTCACACTTCTGGTTTTATCCATGTAACTTTCGATTCCATGGCGATTTTAGGATAAGAAAGACTACTTTCTATACGACGAGATCTTCTAATATTTACATACCAAGCTTCATCTCCAAAACCGATTGTTTTAAAAGGTCACAAAAGTTAAAAACATCTACCATACATACCATGCCTTCCTTACTTACTTTCGTATTTATAAAATTATAGTACTATTTATTAATTAATATACAGGGTGACTGGTAAATTACTATCAATATTTAAGGAGACTATTCGGCACATGATTCTCATTCGAATTATGTAAAAAAAATAGGTAAATATTAATAAACTTTTAAGTAAAGTTACTCAACAATTATCCATTTATGTACGCGTCTTCTGGACACCCTAGCAGCTAGCTGCATTTTCGACACAAAATAGGTAGTTTACCTACGTTTTAACGCCGCCACGTGTTAACAGGGTAGCAGGATAAACAAGCATGATCCAGTCCCCCTTAATACTTTAATCCTGGCTTAGGATAGGCAAAAATACTAAGATATTTTACTCGTTTAAGCAACAAATTTGTTGACTAGGTATGTGAACTTTGGCAATTTTTAGATGTGAACAAGCGGCACAATACAACACTTGTGCACGCGCCGCCGGCATGACTGGAACAGTGTCATCGCTTCATTTATTTGAATTGAAATTTATGAAAATTTGGTCAAAAATTAAGTACCTATTTTTTTTACATAATTCGAATGAGAATCATGTACCGAGTATTCTCCTTAAATATTGATAGTAATTTACCAGTCACCTGTATATGTTAAGCGAAGTTCTTCCAAATTTATAAAGACACAAAATGACCGAATTATAATTATGTTTATTTTTCCAATAGTTTAATCCCAAAACCCCATTTTAGTTTAGATAATAAGGAGATTGATTTAATTACATTTTTTTAATATATTGTAAATTGAGTGTTGAGTTGAGATGAGTTGAAAGACCGCTTCCAATAGGAAAAATACTCAACAATACTAAAAGATTGTCGCCCCAATAGTTTAAATTAAAAACAAAGTTGTTTGTCAATCACAGAGACTCAATCTTCTGTAACTTGCTTAAATTCAGTTTAAAATATTTCATACTAACCTCTTTCTTCTTACTGCCTACTTAAGTTGACAATAAACCGAACTTGGTGGGCGTAAAGGTTGTCTCATTTAATAACATCCTTCCAATAAAAAATATATATTTACAAAATGATAAGCTTAAATTCATAGGAGGTAGAAAATAATAAGAAATAAGTAACGTTATAAGTATGATTTTTCTTATTTTTGATATATCCATAGATTTAAGAAAGTAATATTTCTATGGATATATCAATGAATACTCATCATCAGTTATCTATACAAATAATAAATCTGTTAAAACCTCCGTTTTATTAATACACTATATATCATCAAGAATAAATTTCAATAGCGCGTTTTTTTTTTTGTATCAGCGCCATCTCTTATCGTGTTTTTCTCTATTCACGTATCACGTAAAAAGTACGAAACCAATGTAAATAACTTTAATACATAAAAATTAAACATAACTCACAGTATAATTTAGTTTTTGTTTCATTGTAATTAAATTTAAAAATAAATATTTAAGAAAATAGAAATAGGTACCTACGCCGCCAACGCCATCTGGTCTAAGGAATCTTAAAAACTCACAAAACTTATTTTTGAGTTATTATTTTGCTAAACTTAAAAGTTTACTAAATATGTCGGATAGGAATAGAAATCGTTTTAATATTTTAGATAAACATCATTTTCAATTAATATAGGTACTATTATGTTAAATGTCACTAAATATAAAAACGATATTCTACTATTATACGATATATGGCGCATGTAGGTGATAAAAAATATAAATTTTTAATTTTTAAAATTTTAGTTAAATTCCCGTGCGAAGCCGGGGCGGGCCGCTAGTACTAATATATAGTAATAGAATTAAATAGTTTGCTTTTTCATGATCATCGTAAAGAGTAATCGGTGTAGACGTATTGTTAAATATATAGGCCATGATTTAAATGAAAAACAATACAATAATTTATTTTATTTTAGTTCCATTCATTTACGGCTGTTTATTTACGAGTATAACAGCAGTAATATTAGCACTGAAGTAAGAAAGCTCTTATCGTGTCATAACGTAAAAATTTATTAGGATGAATAAATGGTTAGACATTTCATACTAATTCATGTTTTTACGCTAAGCAATACATTACTAGCTGAATCGGACACAACATTGACAAAAGATTTCTATTTTCAGATTCGACAGGCGGCTTCGCAATGTTTCCATGGATATTTATTTTACCGCTTTTCACAAAACAGTACGGTCGAAAAATCTCACAACTGGTGACATCTGTGATCTCGCTGTTAATTTTCGTTATATTGTATTTTAGTACGAACCCTTACCACATACTAATTTCCGAAGTATTACAAGGCTTTTTATCCGCAGCAAACATGACTATAAGGATTCTAATAATTGCCGAATACGTGTCAATAAAGTATCGTGGTGCATTCTTAGCTATCAAAGCGGCTTCCTTCTTCTGGGGTCTGTGGTTTTCCAATGCGATTGGCACTTTTTTCTATTGGAAAAACATAGCTCTATTTGGTATTGTATGTTCATTATATACGTTTGTCTTCGTTTTCTGTCCGGAGTCGCCATATTGGCTAGCGAGTAAAGGCAGAATCGAGGAGTGTAAAGCCTCATATCGATGGTTATATGGTTGTAATAAACGAACAGAAAAGGAAGTACAGACAATTATAGATTCTTATAACAGCAACACTGAAAAAATTGGTTTTATTGAAATGTTTAGGAGCAAAGAGTTTTACAAGCCAGTAATTTTATGTGCTTTAGCAGTTGTACAATATAATTTTTCCGGTAAAATTGTATGTAGCATATATATATTAGATATTTTTAAGAATATAACTAAGAACGAATCGACAGCGTATTGTGTCATGCTTATTTTAGATGGTGTTACAGTTTTTGGGATGTATTTTGGTTCATTTTTATCAAGGGTTTTGAAACGACGTACGCTGTACATGTGTTCTTCATTTGCAGCGGTTATCCTACTTTTTATTATATCATTTTATTTATATTTAGTTAGATTTTCTATAGTAACCGAAAACAATTATGTGACTATCGCTCTGTTAGTAATATACTCAATGTCGATAAGCTGTGGACCGATGATATTAAGTGCGTCTATATATGGCGAATTAATTCCTATAAAATTTCAAGCGACATCTTACATTATAACTGGACTAACATTTACAACGTGTTTTTCGGTGTTACTGAAATTAAGTCCAGCGATATTTGCATCGTTCGGTATGCATGGTACTTTTTTATTTTACGGGATAACATGCGGTGTATGTACGATGTACTTATACGCATACATGCCGGAAACTAAAAACAAAACTCACGAAGAGATCGCGATGTTTTTTAGTGGTGAAAAGAATAAATCAGAGGAAAGAATTTGTCTTAAATGAATCGTTCTGTTCGTTAAAAGTAAACATGATTTGTTAGATATATTTGTGAATATTATTTTAACTATATAATCCGTAAGTTTGACAATAAAATATCATTAAAAATAATAAACATTGTTTTGTTTTATTTAATAACTTCGAACGTCTGGTGAAAAATCCTGGTAGATATAGATAAAAGTCATGTATGCCCATAGAAGGGTCCATAATAATAAACTGGTGTCGCTACTCTCAATAGAGTGTAAATATTAACACATTCGCTGCCAGCCACTCGGACCCGAGTAGGGCGCTAGGTGCCGTCTACTCGGATCCGAGTATCTCGCACGTTCATTTTCCTTAGGCCAGTTAAAAATTGGCGTCCGTGGATAAAAAAAATCTCATTTCAATGTGCACAATGAGTGCCATAGCAATGAGAATTTTGATTTGAGATTTTGAAAAGAGAAAAGGAAAATGAACGCCACGGGCCAGTCGATATACATACACATGGGTCAAAAACAAAAATAGAAAAATAAGTGTTCATGCAAATTAAAACCGTTATTTCAATATTATATCAACATTAAATACATTAAATAATTATTTCGTCTTGAAATCTTGAAATGTTTCATTGATTGAAAAGAGAAAAGGAAAATGAACGTGCGAGATACTCTGATCTGAGTGGACGGCACCTAGCTAATGCACCTAGCCCTACTCGGATCCGAGTGGCTGGCATCGAATGTGTTAAAAATAGCGCTACAGTTGTTACATACAGTAAGATGGAAAAGTAAATATGGAAATAAAAATTTGGACTTCGAAGTCCACTCTTCGATCGAACTGTTACATTAAAAAAATATTTATTAATCTAAATAATTAAAACAATACTTATGTCCTCTTATCACAACGGATACTAGTTCAAAACTTCCAATATGACTGTAGATATGCGTTTGATACTGTTCTCATAGTATATTGTAATTAATTTACTCTAATAGTTTATCTGTGCTATAAAATAGGTACTATTATAATATTTATGTTTTGATGCTGTCTTATAAATCATTCTTTGGTTTTATCTTTTATTACATCACTGTTTATTTTTAATAATTTTTTTATACTCATATTTCTTTTTATAGAAAATTATGTCAACATTATTTAGTTAAAAGGTATTGTTTATAATAATAGCAAATGAACAAAACAGTAACCCAAGGTAAAAATTATTGCTAGCACCAGGGTAATAGCTATGGAAAGGGCAAATCGACGCCCCCGGGGAATAAAGTCGTAAAGTGCTATGACCATTGTTTTAATGTTTTGGCATTTTCGGCATCTATAGCTCATAATACATCTTCTGATTTTTTTTTTAATTTTTTTTTCTATAAATCCATGAAGTTATAACATATTTTTACTCTTCGGTAATCATATCACAATTATAACCCATGATAATATCGTAGTCATATAATATGGAACGAACATCTGTCTTAATAAGCTGGTAAGCCTTTATACCATTTTACTAATTTAATAAACATAGTCGTTATCGTCGTTATTAACAAAATTGTATTAATTTATTACACTTTCATTTTATTCGTGTAAATACAGTAGAAGAGTATCGTAATGCATGCAAATAGTTTTCATTACATTACAAGTTCACGGGAATAAAATGGTTATGTGCCGTTACTTCAAATACATTTAAATATAAAAATCAGTATTACACATTTATGGCAATGACTTTAAAAGTAAACGTGATATTTAATTTAAATTCCTGTAAAATTTACTTTTCTCTATTACGACTTTGTTCCCCGGGGGCGTCGAAATGTGAGCATTATCCTTTCCTACCATAGAAACATTTTTAGTGTGGATACCCTAAGCAGTTGAATATTGAAGAATTACTACAGATTCCGAAATTAATCACAATAAACACTCCACATGATAAAGAGGAGAATCTAAGAAGTGAGTTATTATTTCTCAGTTGGGTATGTCCAAGTGGTTATTTTGTATATTTTAATTAATGGTTAGTTCAGCTGGAGGATGTGTTAAGAGGTACTCAAGGAAAATCTCTCACTGCAATAGTTACTACCAAACATAAATCAATATGTACTGTGCCGGATTAGCCTATAAGCTATTTAAGGCCAGGATATCCTAAATCACCTGTTTTTGATAAAGCTTTAAACATAGTAATATTCATTTTTTTGATCCGTTAAAAATATATGTTGTAGTTTAACAAACGTTCTTGATTATTCAACGGTTCAAAACACGATAATTGTAACTTGAATCGATAGAAAAAAAACACAAAGAAAGGATGTTTTTGATTATTTTTCTTGTTTTACTTAAAGAATATCAGATTTTAAGTTACAATATTCACATGTAAAAATAGGTAATAACATTTAGAAGAACATTTAACGATTACTTTTTTAAATAAATGTTTTTATTTTTCATAATATTAAATTATGTTAAATTATATTATAAGAAAACGGTCCGCGCGCCTCGCTTTAGTTGCCCGCACTAGACATGTGTAGGTGATGCGCGTAATATTACTCGGGTGATATTACTTCAAGATGTGATACCATATTACGCATTACGCGACGAAAACTAACATCACACCATCACCCGGGCAATCGTGATATTACCCGAACATGAAATATGTTCTGTTCTTGTCACATTTAGGATTTATGAAATGGACAGACACTCTTTCGCTACGGATTGGCTAGATAAGTGGAAGATGGCTGCTGCGAGGAGAGCATACACCCAACGGGAGTATGCAGAAATGCATTATCTCAATGGCTATTGTGAAGGCAATACTCGAGCTACTGCCCGAAGATATCGACAAAGCTACACTAACTGAGACCGTTTCCCGGACTACAGGGTCTTTATACGCGTGCATAATGTGTACATGGGGGAACCTTACCCAGTGAGCATGCTGCGAGAACAGGTAGACCAGTAGTACGATTTGACAATGAAGCGCAAATACTGAGACAGTTAAGACTGGACCCTGGTATTAGCTAACGCCAAATATCAGGAAATTTCGGGATTTGACGATCGACGGTGCACCTTATTATTAAGAGACATTATTCACCAGCAATGTTGTGAATGCCGAATCAAATCTTTCTGGTGTTGGATTTGTGTTGCGGCATCCATGGCTTCTTATAGCACCAAAAAAGTTTTCAATGGGGTCTTGATTGAGATGCCGCAACCAAACAGATGAGACATCATATTTTTCTTTAACATTTTTTAACAACATTTCTATTCCCTCTAATGTCCACACCCAGTTATTAAGGGTTGGTGTATGCTCAATTTGTCCTGTGTTATGATTAACAAATTTCATATTTTTTAAGCTTTTTTTTTTATTCATTCCAAAATTGGTGGTGTGGGGACTTTGGTGTAATGGGTCCAAGTAGAGGCTTCCCATGCTTATTTCTTTTGTCGAAGCTTCCGTTTACTGAGTCGAAAAGCTTGAGGTTGGAGTATACCCTTATCTGTAAAAATAAATAATTGGGCATTAAAAATACATTAAAATTAATATATTCATTTTTCTTGTAGTATTTTTATGAATTCAGGAACTAAAATAACTTAATGTAGCCAAATATTTAATTCAGTTTTTTTATTTAAACAAGAATCAAATTTAAATTTAAAAGTAAAAAATAAAGTGTATTTGTTGGCCTCTTAATTTTATAATAAATACCTCGTAATATTTTGATTCAAATGTACTCATGTCAGGGGACACCACTAAGAATATTATTAGACTGCTAATTTGATTTTAGTAACTTTTATATTTATTTAACATTGAGGACAAAATGAATCCAAACACAAAAAAGAGTGTACTAGTGTGGTGGATCCCTAGCTGCAGCATCCACATCTATATTTAATAGTGAAGTTAGCTAAAGCGCCGATAACCTTGAAAGGGGTGAACCGCTTGAACAAACATGGCTAATAACCATTACCAAGAAATGTGCTTTCAAATACAAAAACCGCATCCAATCCAACAAACAATATTGTTTTAGCGTCAATATTATTGGCTTTTATTTTTTATGAAACTACGATTTGTGTACCTAAATCTGTGTGAAATCTATACATCTATACAAATAATAAATCTGTTAAAACCTCCGTTTTATTAATACACTATATATCATCAAGAATAAATTTCAATAGCGCGTTTTTTTTTTTGTATCAGCGCCATCTCTTATCGTTTTTGGTCGTGCACGTATCACGTAAAAAGTACAAAACCAATGTAAATAACTTTAATACATAAAAATTATGCATAACTCACAGTATAATTTAGTTTTTGTTTCATTGTAATTAAATTTAAAAATAAATATTTAAGAAAATAAAGAAATAGGTACCTACGCCGCCAACGCCATCTGGTCTAAGGAATCTTAAAAACTCACAAAACTTATTTTTGAGTTATTATTTTGTTAAACTTAAAAGTTTACTAAATATGTCGGATAGGAATAGAAATCGTTTTAATATTTTAGATAAACATCATTTTCAATTAATATAAGTACTATTATGTTAAATGTCACTAAAAATAAAAACGATATGCTTCCATTATACGATAGATGGCGCATGTAGGTGATAAAAAATATAAATTTATAATTTTTAAAATTTTAGTTAAATACCCGTGCGAAGCCGGGGCGGGCCGCTAGTATTAATAAAAAATGTAAATATTACAAGACTTTTTTTTTTCAGAATTTGTGACGAAAATTTCTGTAGTGGTAAAATCACTAACTATATACATTTTGAGAAATGTCTGTCTGTATGTCTGTTTGAACACGCATCACTGCTAAAATACAAAATGTAGTTAAAAAAATTATGAGAATCATAAAGCATAAATATATATACCTATAGCGGTAAAAAGACCGATTTCAAAAGTCTTCATCTGATAATATTACTCGGAGCCTTTTTAAGGTAAAAATCCAAGGATACTGCAAGTGATTATTACAGTGAAATGAATAACGATTGCTACGAGAAATAGCTGGTTAATCAATTAATCTCAAATATACCCAGTACCAGGTGCTGGAAGAAATCTCTTATGGGAATAAGCAAACCCTTTATACATTTATTTCCGGAGCAGCAAAAGAGCTATGGTTCCACAGACAGACACACACAATTAGTGGTCACATATACTAATTACAAAACCCCTTTTAATATTTTTTCTTCGGGGGTTAAAAATTTAAAACTTATAAAAATTGCAATGCCACACTGAATTATAGAAAGTCCCTATTGTGTGTTTTTCATTAAATAGAATGGTTTTAATATTCTAAAAACCGCGCGTCCATGTTTTAGTTTTATTTATTTCTGTAGAGGATAAATCTCAAATGTTATAAGATAGAAAGAGAAACAATACTTTTTCGAGCATGTGAAGTGAAAACAATATTCATAATTAAAGTATTAATATTTTACTTTTGCAAAGTAAAATAGCACAGTATCTATAAGGGGACATGGAACTTCACACACAATTTCACTTTAAAAGCTTTACTGCTACTAATTGAGTAGAAACTATTTGGATAAACTTCCGAAAAGCGGATACCGAATTTCGTCATGAAATTTGGCACGGACATTCTATTTGACTATTTATGAGTCCCCTTAAAGGGATTTTTGGCGGCACGCAATATTTTTCGAAATATTGAATTTTTTAAGTACGCTGCTTAGCACACTCTATATAAGAAAGCGAGTCGATCAAAAGAAGAAGGAAAAAAAAACCTAACCTAACCTATCCTAGAATGCGTAAATGCATTTCACAGCGATTAAAAAAAAAAGACCTAACAACCTAACCTAAACTAACGATTAAAAAAAAATCTTAATCTAACCTAACCTTTAAAAAAAACCCTAACTATTAAAAAAAAAAGACCTAACAACCTAACCTAACCTGACGATTTAAAAAAAATCTTAACCTAACCTAACCTTAAAAAAAACCCTAACTATTAAAAAAAAAAACCTAACAACCTAACGATTTAAAAAAAATCTTAATCTAACCTAACCTTAAAAAAAATCTAACTGCGGAATGAATTTCTCAGCCTTCAAAAAAAAAAAAAAAAGTGGCGGAATACGTAGTGAAACAATGGTCGATCATCTATGCGAGTTTTTATGGCGTCGTCGCGTTAAAAAATTGAACAAAAATCCGTTCAATGAATTATTACAAAATATAAAGTGTGTATCCGGGAAAATAAAAAAGTGGATTGATTATATATATATGTGTATAAATGACACCTGTAGTGTGTGTGTGTGTAACGTGGCGATAAATATATAGATATATTATAAGCGTGCTAAGCAGCATACTCCAAAAATTCAATATTTCGAAAAATATTGCTTGTCGCCAAAAACCCTTTTAAGGGGACTCTTAGTCAAATGTAATGTCTGTGCCAAGTTTTATGAGAAAATTCGGTATCTACTTTTTGCTTTCTTATATAGAGCGTACTAAACAGCGTACTCAAATAATTCAATGAAATTCAATATTTCGAAAAATATTACGATCCGCCAAAAATCCTTTTAAGGGGATGCTTAGATAGTCAAATGGAATGTCCGTGACAAATTTCATGAGAAAATTCGGTATCTGCTTTTCGGAAGTACACCCAACTATTTTATTACCTGAAAGATATCCCATATTCATCCCCACTGTCTGGCTTAATATCTGTGTGGCGAATTTAACTTTCATTTTGTTAATTTTATTTCTTATGACATGGTTGTTAGTTAATTTGGGAACCAATCTAATCCCTCTATATCCCGGGTTTTCCCTATGGAGATATGTAATATCTTCCCATTGGGCAATTTTTTCTTTTCCGTTTTCAATATATTTCAAATCTTTATTGAGTAGATTATTTCGAATGCCTTTTATGAGATGTGGTCGGTCATAGATAGGCACTATTTCATTACCATTAATTTCAAAAAACTTTCCTCTCGGTTCTTGTCCCTTCTTTAAAATAGCAGTGTGAATTTCTTGGAGAAGTAATTTTAAACAGTGAACATTGTCGGTGCCTTGGTCGCACACTGTCGCCACAACAATCAAGCCAGCACCTTGCATTTGACTGATCACTGCTTTCAGCTGTTTGGCCAATTCTGGTCCTTTTGTTGCAGATTGTGAAAATGTGTAACACACTGGCTGCTTGTAATTTTTTAATAGGCCACGGGCCATGAATACCTGCGCATGGTCAGCAAATTCTACTATCGTTTTTTCACCATTTGAGACAAAGCCAATGACTCTATGTTTTCTTTCGTTATATGTGATATTAGCTTTGAGGGACATTTCATCAAATAATATGAGGCAAAGCCGTTCTTTCACTGTCATTTTTTCAGTAGCTTTTTGAATTTGCTTTTTAATATTTTCATTTAGTCCAGGCTTGATGTCTGCTTGATTTATTAATTTTAAAAGAGTTTGCGCTGCAGGTAATACGAATATTTTTATAACATAAAATGTTTGCATTTCACACAATTTTTATTTTTAACTTAAAATTTTTCTTCTATTTTTCAATTTTTAATCACTAAGGCTACCTCATGTCAAACAACAACTTTGCAGCTTTTCAAATACAATAGTTATTTTCACATAAATTTTAAGAAACTAGAAGATCACTTACTGGGGACTAATCTGAAGTTAAAAAAAAAAAAAAAAAAACTTTCAACAAAATTGTTCCAGCATTACATTACATATTTGGTTCTATTATTTTAAAACTATATGTAATCCTCAAATGAAATAACAAAATCTTATATGAAGCATATAAGATGAATATAATTATTTATTATTATTCTCTTATTAATTGCAGTGTCTCAAAATCAAGAAACCCCGAAAATTGTTGTCAGCAAGCGTAAACCTGCTGAACAAGCTTTACATAAAAAGTTAGTCCAATTGGCCAATAAGCTGAATAAATGCCGGAATCAAAATAAAAAACAGGGTGCAAAACTAAAGAATTTGTTGAAAATTTCAAACAATCCGCAATACTTAAAATCATTAGATAATTTATCAAGCACTGCTAAAATTTTCACTATGATGCAGTTCCGAGAGACAAAAAAAAGGGGAAAGGTCGCCGATTTTCAATTAAAGAAAAGTTGCTGGCTTTGTCCATTATGAAACAAAGCCCTTAAGGCGACAGATTTTTGTGAAAAATATTCGTATTACCTGCAGCGCAAACTCTTAATTAATAAATCAAGCAGACATCAAGCCTGGACTAAATGAAAATATTAAAAAGCAAATTCAAAAAGCTACTGAACAAATGACAGTGAAAGAACGGCTTTGCGTCATATTATTTGATGAAATGTCCCTCAAAGCTAATATCACATATAACGAAAGAAAACATAGAGTCATTGGCTTTGTCTCAAATGGTGAAAAAACGATAGTAGAATTTGCTGACCATGCGCAGGTATTCATGGCCCGTGGCCTATTAAAAAATTACAAGCAGCCAGTGTGTTACACATTTTCACAATCTGCAACAAAAGGACCATAACTGGCCAAACAGCTGAAAGCAGTGATCAGTCAAATGCAAGGTGCTGGCTTGATTGTTGTGGCGACAGTGTGCGACCAAGGCACCGACAATGTTCACTGTTTAAAATTACTTCTCCAAGAAACTCACACTGCTATTTTAAAGAAGGGACAAGAACCGAGAGGAAAGTTTTTTGAAATTAATGGTAATGAAATAGTGCCTATCTATGACCGACCACATCTCATAAAAGGCATTCGAAATAATCTATTCAATAAAGATTTGAAATATATTGAAAACGGAAAAGAAAAAATTGCCAAATGGGAAGATATTACATATCTGCATAGGGAAAACCCGGGATATAAAGGGGTTTGGTTTGGTTCCCAAATTAACTGACAACCATGTCATAAGAAATAAAATTAACAAAATGAAAGTTAAATTCGCCACACAGATATTAAGCCAGACAGTGGGGATGAATATGGGATATCTTTCAGGTAATAAAATAGTTTCTACTCAATTAGTAGCAGTAAAGCTTTTAAAGTGAAATTGTGTGTGAAGTTCCATGTCCCCTTATAGATACTGTGCTATTTTACTTTGCAAAAGTAAAATATTAATACTTTAATTATTAATATTGTTTTCACTTCACATGCTCGAAAAAGTATTGTTTCTCTTTCCATTTTATAACATTTGAGATTTATCCTCTACAGAAATAAATAAAACAAAAACATGGACGCGCGGTTTTTAGAATATTAAAACCATTTTATTTAATGAAAAACACACAATAGGGACTTTCTATAATTCAGTGTGCCATTGCAATTTTTATAAGTTTTAAATTTTTAACCCCCGAAGAAAAAATATTAAAAGGGGTTTTGTAATTAGTATATATGACCACTAATTGTGTGTGTCTGTCTGTGGAACCATAGCTCTTTTGCTGCTCCGGAAATAAATGTATAAAGGGTTTGCTTATTCCCATAAGAGATTTCTTCCAGCACCTGGTACTGGGTATATTTGAGACTAGCGGCCCGCCCCGGCTTCGCACGGGTATTTAACTAAAATTTTAAAAATTATAAATTTATATTTTTTATCACCTACATGCGCCATCTATCGTATAATAGTAAAATATCGTTTTTATATTTAGTGACATTTAACATAATAGTACCTTACCTTAGACCAGATGGCGTTGGCGGCGTAGGTACCTATTTCTATTTTCTTAAATATTTATTTTTAAATTTAATTACATTGAAACAAAAACTAAATTATACTGTGAATTATGTTAAAATTTTATGTATTAAAGTTATTTACATTAGTTTTGTACTTTTTACGTGATACGTGCACACAAAAAAATGATAAGAGATGGCGCTGATACAAAAATAAACGCGCTATTAAAATTTTTTCTTAATGATATATAGTGTATTAATAAAACGGAGGTTTTAACAGATTTATTATCTGTATAGATTAATTGATTAACCAGCTATTTCTCGTAGCAATCGTTATTCATTTCACTGTAATAATCACTTGCAGTATCCTTGGATTTATACCTTAAAAAGGCTCCGAGTAATATTATCAGATGAAGACTTTTGAAATCGGTCTTTTTACCGCTATAGGTATATTTATGCTTTATAATTCTCATAATTTTTTTAACTACATTTTGTATTTTAGCAGTGATGCGTGTTCAAACAGACATACAGACAGACATTTCTCAAAATGTATATAGTCAGTGATTTTACCACTACAGAAATTTTCGTCACAAATTCTGAAAAAAAAGTCTTGTAAAATTTACATTTTTTATTAATATGTATAGATTTCACACAGATTTAGGTACACAAATCGTAGTTTCATAAATAATAAAAGTCAATAATATTGACGATAAAACAATATTGTTTGTTGGATTGGATGCGGTTTTTGTATTTGAAAGCACATTTCTTGGTAATGGTTATTAGCCATGTTTGTTCAAGCGGTTCACCCCTTTCAAGGTTATCGGCGCTATAGCTAACTTCACTATTAAATATAGATGTGGATGCTGCAGCTAGGGATCCACCACACTAGTACACTCTTAAAAAAATAACAGCAGATTTTTTTTGTGTTTGGATTCATTTTGTCCTCAATGTTAAATAAATATAAAAGTTACTAAAATCAAATTAGCAGTCTAATAATATTCTTAATGGTGTCCCCTGACATGAGTACATTTGAATCAAAATATTACGAGGTATTTGTTATAAAATTAAGAGGCCAACAAATACACTTTATTTTTTACTTTTAAATTTAAAATTGATCCTTGTTTAAATAAAAAAACTGAATTAAATATTTGGCTACATTAAGTTATTTTAGTTCCTGAAATCATAAAAATACTACAAGAAAAATGAATATATTAATTTTAATGTATTTTTAATGTCCAATTATTTATTTTTACAGATAAGGGTATACTCCCACCTCAGTGCAAAGATACTGCTGATGTCTTGATATTATTTGACAAGCTTTTAGACTCAGTAAACGGAAGCTTCGACAAAAAAAATAAGCATGGGAAGCCTCTACTTGGACCCGTTACACCAAAGTCCCCACACCACCAATTTTGGAATGAATAAAAAAAAAGCTTAAAAATATGAAATTTGTTAATCATAACACAGGACAAATTGAGCATACACCAACCCTTAATAACTGGGTGTGGACCACGAAGGTGTGGACATTAGAGGGAATAGAAATGTTGTTAAAAAATGTTAAAGAAAAATATGATGTCTCATCTGTTTGGTTGCGGCATCTCAATCAAGACCCCATTGAAAACTTTTTTGGTGCTATAAGAAGCTATGGATACCGCAACACAAATCCAACACCAGAAAGATTTGATTCGGCATTCACAACATTGCTGGTGAATAATGTCTCTTAATAATAAGGTGCACCGTCGATCGTCAAATCCCGAAATTTCCTGATATTTGGCGTTAGCTAATACCAGGGTCCAGTCTTAACTGTCTCAGTATTTGCTCTTCATTGTCAAATCGTACTACTGGTCTACCTGTTCTCGCAGCATGCTCACTGGGTAAGGTTCCCCCATGTACACATTATGCACGCGTATAAAGACCCTGTAGTCCGGGAAACGGTGTCAGTTAGTGTAGCTTTGTCGATATCTTCGGGCAGTAGCTCGAGTATTGCCTTCACAATAGCCATAGAGATAATGCATTTCTGCATATTCCCGTTGGGTGTATGCTCTCCTCGCAGCAGCCATCTTCCACTTATCTAGCCAATCCGTAGCGAAAGAGTGTCTGTCCATTTCATAAATCCTAAATGTGACAAGAACAGAACAGTTATAGCATTCCATCGTACAAAAAACTGGCCGTTTATGATAAACTAATAAATTATTTTGAATAAGGCAAATTTAATGAAATTTGCACTTTGATATGAAAAAACGACCATAAAACCAAAACTAAAGCTCAAACAGTAAAGTGTTGTACCTCATTTGAATCAGCATTAAATGAGCAAAAAATTTTAATACAGGGTCACTTTTCGGTAGTACATTTTTTTTCACAGGATGCTCTTAAAGTGAGAAGTAATTTTTTGTATCGCTTCAAATTTTACGGAAAAAAATTCAATCCTCGTTAAATTTGGTACCAAGAGCTGCAATACAATTTTTGTAGTATTGATACATTATCGAGTCATAGTAAAACACTTTTTGTTTTATTATTTTTAATCAATTTAATTTTTTATTGAATAAATTGTTAAAAAAGTCGGTAGTTTCATTGAAAAAACAAAAATATTTATAACTTTTCGTGCAATGAAGTTATGGCCCTGCTGTAGAAAGATTTTTTGTTGGAAATTTCCTCCTCTATCTCCCTGTATCGTTTGATCCACGACTTTTTGATCATTTTGTATAAGTTGTAATAGGCACAAAGAAAAAAATATCAATTATTTATATATATTATTTTTATAATTACTGTAAAGAGATAAATAAAATTATATGCAACAAACGGGAATGTGATAATGATGACGATAAGTTTAAAGTTAACGCAAAAAAGTATTTCCACAAATGTTATAAACGAAAAAATAAATAATTAAAATCAACTATCCACTTCGCGTTTTATTTATTGCTTCCTAATACTATACTTTTTTTTGTAAAAATAAACTCTTCTTTAATTTATAATTTCAATATTTTTATAGAATTAAAAAAGAACTATATATAATTTAGAGTAAATATAAGAATGAGAAATATAGAAATGAAGAAATACTTATTAAGTATAAAAATCCATTAGTATATATTTTAAATCGTATTATATTTCTTTTTACACTCTATAAAATTTATAGAAATTATAAATTAAAGACAGAGTTTCTTAACTAAAGTTTTCTTTATAAGATATCAGTAGAGGATCACTAAATACCTATAAGTATAACTATAGCTATAGGTGATTAGTGCCAAAACTTTCACAGAGATGGCGTTGTTACGTATGGCTCATTATAACCATCGAGATTGATCTCTAATTATTTTATTTTGTCTTTTATTTTTATTTTCTTACATCTATTTACATGTGTTTCTTATTTTCTATGTACATGCGTTTATTCCTTGATCTAATATAATCTAATATTTCATTGCTTGTTACTACATACATACCAGCCACCACATCTTTACGGCATGTCTACATTCACATTTGGGACCTTTATTTTTGTATTATTTATTGGAGACTCTGACGCTGCCATCCCCCGAGGGAAGCTGTTCGAGCACATCCTCAATGACGGCAGTGTCTCTTTTATGTATAGCCATCTTGAGGGTGTGCTCGAGTATTTCCTTTGTTGTGGCCTCCACCGCCTTTTCGACAAAACGACCGATTGCATCACCACCGTCGTCGGTGTAGTAGACACATGTCTTTGTGTGCCTGGTCACCGCGACCACAGCATGCGGAACACTGTCATGATCATCTAGTCTTTGTCTGGACGATGATGACTGCCTCGCGTGTCTATCCCTGTGCCTCGTGGATAGTTATGACGCTCAATCCCTGTCCGGTGCCGTATACCTGGTCTATCAACGTCTTCTTTTCCTCTTGTGTGAAAACCAGGTATAGGGTCCGGTCTTGTCTCTTAGGAATTCGAGCGCCAGTGAACCTCTCTATCCTCAGAGAATGGACAGTGTGGTTTGAGGAATGGATTGGATAATTTTATTTAGTACTAGCTGTGCCCCGCGGTTTCACCCGTGCTAATTTGAGGGAAAACGTACTTAAATATTTTCGCCTCGTTGTTTCAGTGGTTGTTACTGCCGAGTCTGCCAGTCGGCGTTACTGCCGAGCAAGGGGTCTCAGGTTTGATTCTTGGGTCGTTCAACGTATTACTGAGTGTTTTTTTTTTCGAAAATTTACTGTAAAAGAGTGATGTTATATTTACTTTAAAATTGGAACTATAATTAAAAAATGTCTCGAGAGGAGAAATAATAAAGGACGCAACGGAAGCTCTCAAAAAAGATTTTTTTTTCCCGTTTTTGTAATATTTCTTATTATTACTCAGCTCCTATTGGTCGTAGCGTGATGTTATATAGTCTAAAGCCTTCCTCGGTAAATGGGCTATCCAACGCAAAAATAATTTTTAAATTTGAACCAGTAGTTCAAGATTAGCGCGTTCAAACAAACAAACTCTTCAGTTTTATCTATTCGTATAGATTATTATTGATTATTTTATTAGATTAGTTTAGTTAGTAGGTACTCTAACAACGTTGGAAGTGTTTTTACTGTATAGCAGTGTAGTGTAGATATAAAATGGGGAATAAAACTAGAAATAAAAAGAAAATATCTAGACGTAAACTACGTAAGCTTAGAAAAACGATCAGGTAAGTACTCGTAAGTTTAATGAACACTCAATCTATTTTTAGCTATAATATTGTCATCGATATCTTAGATCGATATATTAGCATATCCAAAATTTGAATAAGTTATATTAGTATTTTCACATAACAGCGGCTAGCTAGCAGCTAGCGGCAATTGAAGATTCTTCGACGGTCAGCGAATGGCGATGGGTCCCAACCAGGCTAAACGTAGCCGATGACGCGACGCGGGACGTACCAGCGGGATTCAGCAGTGGTCACAGATGGTACACAGGTCCTGAATTTCCTTATCATCCGGAGTCCACCTGGCCCACGGAAACGTCCGCCTCGTCGTCGTCAACCGAACCTACAGGCGAAGAAAGGACTCATCACGTCACCGATCGTAAACAGCCGCGACTCAAAGAAGGGTTACCAGACTGCACACGGTACTCCAGCTGGAACAGACTCCGCTATACGACGGCTCGAGTGCTACAGTTTATAGAACTCTGTCGAGCCAATACACAACGAGTCAACTATAAAGGGACTAAGAAAAGCGCGTTAAAAGACCCAGACTGGAAAAGGACGAACAAGAAGCTGAAAACACGCCCGAAAATAAGAGTAGAGCTCGAAGTAACTTTGAAGGCTCGTGCGGTCTCCGCGGGACTTATCAGGAAAGCTGAAAACCTACTCATGAGAACAGTCCAAGAAGAATCTTTCCCAAATCAAGTAGAAAGCATTAAAGACTGGAAGTCGGTCACCCGAGATAGTCGCCTCAAGCAGCTGAGCATCGAGTGTGCAGAGGGAGCCCTCCGAGTCCGAAGTCGCATTAACGCCGCGGAGCAAGTATCAACGCGATCTAAAAACCCGATGGTACTAGATGGAAATCATCACACAGTGAAGTTGTGGATCATAGCGATACATAGAACGAGGCATCACGCGGGAGTCGAGGCGACTGTGAACGAATGTCGACAGCACTACTGGATACTACGCCTGCGGCCCGTCACAAGAACGCTGTTTCCACAGTGTCTACACTGCCGGATTAGGGCAGCGATCCCGCCACACCCGAGAACAGGAGACCTACCTGCGTGTCGCCTAGCTCACCATCAGCGATCTTTCACATACACAGGGGTGGACTACTTCGGTCCATTAACAGTCACCGTGGGACGCAGCCAACAAAAACGTTACGTGGCAGTATTCACGTGCCTCACTGTAAGAGCGATCCACCTAGAGATAGCGACGTCACTGCACTGCACTCCTCCACCCTCCGCAATAGAGTGAGAAAGGGCACCACATCCTCCCACTCGCCACCAGGGCAATAGGTCGCTCATAATGCCCGCAAGCGCTTTATAAGCAGAGGCGGGCCAACCGTCGGGGCGTAACGGTTGCATGCGAAAACGATCCCGTGGCGCCCTACTACGACGATGAGGGCACCGCTGGGTTTTAGTGGGTATTCTGGCTCCGCAGTCAGCGAGTCCCACATATCCGTCGCCTTTACAGTAGGCGGGATGCATAATTGCATTTCCCAGCGTAAAAAAAAGGCAATGCCATCGCAGCAGAAGCAGCAAAAAATATTTCGTGGCGCTTTATTCCCCCTGCGGCCCCATTCATAGCTCGCTATACATACTAAATGTAAAAACTAAGTATGAAATATAAACCGCGCATTTTGGCCGATTTGGCATTCGACTCTCGGCAGCGCTTAGAACAGTTAGAACAAGAACAATAAAATTTAAGAAACAAAGGAGTGTTTTTCTTCCTAACATCCCAGCAAACAAATGTGTAAATCCTGCACAAAAGTTATTAAGTTATTTTTGAGAAAAAAATTATTTATTGATAATTAATAGAATTTAAAATATTAATAGTAAAAATTATTTATATTTTAGCTATAAACCTATAAAAAAAAAAATTTTGTGTGTCAGCTCCGACGCACGACTGGAGTTTACTCCTTAAGTACGATTGTCTAAACATACGCAAAAAGAGTTTATCCAACTGAAAATAAGATTAATACCATATGAAAGGGTAAATTAACAAATTAATGAAAATAATATACATATATAAATATATATTTATTCATTTTATATACATTTATTATAACTTAATCGGCGAAATATTTTACATTAAACTTTTCACAATAGTCAATTTCAGATGTGCACAAATATTTCATTAGGAATGTTGATAAATTATGTAATTATTATTATCTGACAATTATCATTTATTTTTTAAATATTATTTTTCAATATTAATTAGAGCAACATTACTTTCGCACCGCACCATAGGTGCGCGCGCACCGAAAAAGTAACGAGGTCATTCAATAGTAGATTTTACCTCTCATATTTTTCTCATACCGGGCGCCTTATATATGAAAATCGATTCTTAAGGAGCAAACTCCAATTAAATAATAGTTTTTATGTACTTCTCTTAGGTATTAAATGTTGTATTAAGTGTATTCATTATTAAAAAAAAAAATTATTGATAATTAATAGAAAGTAAAATATTAATAGTAAAAATTATTTATTTTTTAGCTATAAGCCCATAACAAATTAAATAATAGTTTTTATCTACTTCTCTTAAGGTATTAAATGTTGTATTAAGTGTACCTATTAATTATCAAAAAAAAAAAATTTTAAAATTGTTTTTGATTTGATTTTATTGTTCGAACACTCACCGAAATAGCGCTAGTGTATGAAATGAAAATGATATGAAGTTAGCAGTTATAAACAGAGTGAAGTGTGCTGGGTTGAAAAATTTAGTATTTCTCTTGATTTCTTAAGAAACAGTCGACTAAATCAATACTTGTGGGTTTTTTTTTTAAATATTTAATTTATTATTGATAATGTGAATATTACATTATGTCTTTTATTGTTGTTCATTTATATTGTTTATTACGTATTCAGTCCGTGTTATGACTACTTTGTTATTTAGAACTTCCTTTAAGATTTACCCGACGTGACGAACACTTGTCGTAACACAAGATTGCGCTCCTTGAACTCTGTACTCCATAAGCTAAATGAAGAAGATAACACCTGCTATAGGAGACATCTTGATGTAGTAGTGAAAAATAGAAGCAATCTTGATAAACAAGTAAAATTTATAACAGGAAAATATTTTGATTTCAAACGAGTTTCGGTAGGATAAATAGTTGTTGATATAATTATTACACACAGACTTTTGAACATTATTCAGACATTTATTAGAAAAATAACAGCTTGTCGTGATCCACGTACGTTTTAGAGTTCCGTAGTTTTTCGGAGGGACAAATTACCCCTCGCGCCTTCTCGGCACCACACCCACTCCAACCGCACCCCCGTGTCTACAAACCCCACCGCGCTTTCACGTACTACCCATCACTGGACGCCCAGCTACCCCAGATGGCGAGCCACTGAGCTAAGCCCGCGCATCAGCTGGTTCAGAGTCCGATCTAAAGGCTTTTGCGCCCCCGCGCCCATCACTGCGCTTTTGCGCCCTCAGGTGGAGGGAGAGAGCGAATCATCCCCCTCCTGCGATTTCGCGCCCACCGGTCGTTAGCCGCAGCCAGCAGTTAAGTTGCCTAACTTAGAATCAGACGACCGTGTGTGTATACTAAATGTATTTAATACCTATTTATTGCCAAGTTACATATTTCTAATAATAGAGGGTAGAGATAGGGTCTATAAACTAAGCCCCGGTCGGACAGACATAGACAGTTTTAACAAATTTAATCAGTTCCATTCATTTAACTCTTGAACATTTTTTTAACTTTGATAAACGCGAACTCAGACGATCACTGCATTTTGTGTAACTAAAACGTGTTTAAAGATAAACGTGGATTAATGACTTTATGAAAAAAGTGAAAATTAAAAATGGACACCTGCCAGTATCAAGAAATCGCATGTAATACTGCACATAAGGAAGACCGGAGACAAGCAGTAAATTCAACATTAAAACAGGTCAGTATTATTAATATGATATATACAAATTACTCATAAAATAATATTAATAACATCCATACTTTCCTACTTGTAATAATGTTTTATCTTAAAATTTTCTTATTTTTTTTTACCTGACTGCGACAGAAGGAGGGTTTTGTTTTTTGAGTGTATGTATGTATGTATGTATGTATGTATGTATGTATGTCCATTTCTTTGGCACGCCCTACAGCCCAAACGGCTGGACGGTTTTTGACATATTATGAGGTGTCGTTGGATTTTTCTAAATTGTAGTATTGACATAGGCTATATAAATTTTCAAAATGGCGCCCGCAAATGGCGGAATGAGGGGGGGGGGGGAGTTGAATTTTTTTTCTTACTGTAGTAATATGGGTATCAAATGAAAGCTAGTAAATTGTTTTATTCTTTTTAGTTTATAATGAGAGTATTTTAGGCAGTTTTAATTAAAACTATATTTTCAACCCGTATTTCACCTTCTTTATGTTTTGTTTTTGCTATAAGAGCAGCCTACTTTCTATAGGGGTTATTAATATACCATAGTTTATACCAATAGATTGAGCAGTTAGGTTCAGGTTAGGGTTGTACACAGACAGACAACAGTGACTTTCAGAAGAGAATTTTCATCAAAGCTTTTGTTATAAGATCCTCAATAACAGGCCCGGATTAAGAGGTGTGGAGGCCCGGGGCAACAGAGGAGTGGAGGCCCCTTGATCTGCAATTTTTTTTCCCAATATACATATTTGTTTGCATACGATGACGAAAAAAAAAACGTTCCTCCACGCTCGCAGAGTGCACAGTAATATTGCCCAGTCGACACTTTAGTGAATTCTCGCGAAAAGAAGGTCGTTAACGTCAAGAAATAGCTGTCGCTTACGAATATTTTTTAAACTATGTTATATTATGAGCAAATTACACAAAATCTTTATAAGTTGTAGCCTATATGTTATTCTAATGTATAATCTATATTACTGTAAAGTTTCATCTAAATCCATTCAGTGGTCTTTGCGTGAAAGAGTAACAAACATCTAGACAAATTTTCGAATTTATAATATTAAATAATAATAGAATAGGATGGGATGTAACGATTTGCCGAGAGACGGTATCTTATGCGAATTTTGAAACGAATAACATTTGAGTTTCTTGAGAGTTCCTCTTAGAAGAATCTACATACCGAATACCGTGGTAGCTTCACTAAAACATAATACAATATGTAATAACACAATGTCGACTCAAACGTGCTTTAAAAACCTGCTTGAATTAAATATTTTTGTTTAATTTTGATTAGTTTCGTTTGTTATATAGTAGGTAAATTTTTACGTACCTGTAATAGAAAAGTACAACTTAAAGTATGGGATAGTACTGAAAGTATTATTATTATATGTAAAAAAAATTTAAAATCTGAGCAAGTAAGCCGTAAAGCAAAAATAAGAATTCGAACGACAGAATAATAAAATATGACAAGTGTAAAGCAAATAACGATTATACTTAGAATATTTTCGATAGTTGAGTACACTTGAGCAAACATAATATAATGAAATTCAAGGTTCTGGTCCAATGACAACGAAATTCTAAATTATTATTTAACTAGCTGCTGCCCGCGACTTCGTCTGCGTGAACGCTATTAGATTACACTTTGTTACAGAATGTGTTGAAGAAAGAAAGGTTCACTGCTCGTTCCCCGTAGGTGATAGCATGATAATATGTAGCCTATATGTTGACCCGACTTCTTAATAATATTCGTACTAAATTTGAAGTAAGTCGATGCAGTACTTTTTGAGTTTTTTTTTTTAAATATATATATGTAGATACATACATCGATTTTTTCGAGGGTTTTGGACCGATTGGTAATTTGTTTTTTTTTTTTTTTTTTGTTGAAAGCATTAACTACCCACTTAGGTGACTGGTGACTATAGCAAAATATTAACTGATATTGACTTCCGTTTAATTTTGTTACTTATCTATAGCACAAGAGTTATTCAAATGGCATTAATTCTTTCATTTACTGAGAATAACGTGTCAAAAAAAAAAAAAAAAAAATATATATATATATATATATATATATATATCACTTTTTTTTTTTCATTTTATAGCATCTTTCAGATATATATTAATTAATACTAACTTTACTTCTTTTTTCAGACACTAATAGCCAGTGTAAGTTGGACGTATTTTTTCATAACCGGCTTGTGTGTTGGGTCACCTACAGTCATCGTACCCCAAATAAAGAAAGAAAACTCGACAATCGTAATAGATGATGAATTGGGATCATGGCTGTGTAAGTATACATCACATCACTAACTGTCCTTCACACTCCTGGTTTTATCCATGTAACTTTCGATTCCGTGGTGAATTTAGGATAAGAAATTAGTGTATCTATTATACGACGAGATTTTATAATATTTACACACCAAGCTTCATCTCCAAAACCGATAGTTTTAAAAGGTCATGAAAAGTTAAAAACGTGTATACATACCATGCCTCCCTTACTTACTTTCATATTTATAAAATACTACTAATGGTGATTACATAAATGACTAAGCTTGTTGTATTGTAATAATAGTAAAAAATATAAAACTTAAAAGCTTGTCTCATTACTTTTGTGCAAACCCGATAAAATTAGTGTTGAGTTGAAATGAGTTGAAAGCCCGCTTCCTATAGAAAAAATACTTAACAATACTAAAAGATTGTCGCCCCAATAGTTTAAATTAAAAACAAAGTTGATTGTCAATCACAGAGACTCAATCTTGACTCAATCTCTGTAACTTGCTTAAATTCAGTTTAAAATATTTCATACTAACCTCTTTCTTCTTACTGCCTACTTAAGACCTTACATACGTCGAGAATTTTCAAAAAATCGATATTTTTTTGTTTATACAGAGAATTATTCCTTATAGTCTTAGGTGTATTTACATATGTGTAAGCTAATTGTAAAAATTCCGCATAGTTCAAAAGTTATTGTAGATAATGTGACTGTCCGACGAAAGGACAAAGGTCTAACGATCTGATCTGATTTAAGATTAGTTCTCTTTGAACGTTACAAGTGAACAGTTGTGTATCGTGTTCGTGATTTTCGACAAGGAAGGCGTACAATATGAAGCTGGAATGGGAGATTAGACGTAGGTAAGTTAACTTAATAAATTAAAAAAATTCATAAAGTTCTTGCTCCAGCCGCGCGCGACTTCGAGCGAAACGCGCTTGAAGTTTAAACGCGTTTTTCTCAAAACTACTTTTTCTGACACGGTCGGCATGATAACTCGTACGGTTTTTAATATTTTTTGATGATTTTTTTTTTTAGTATTCGGAATTGTTTTTCTATAGTCTGTCGAGCCGGATTTTTAAAATTATAATTAGAAAATTTTATAAAAATAATTAAAGTGTCCCTTTTTTGACAAAAACTTTTTTTTTTAATTACCGTAAATTGTTTAATTTTTTGAATTTCGAAAATTCGGCTCGACAGACTATAACTACTACCTTATTTTACAAGAATTTCTTTACATTTTGCAGATCCGACAACATTTGAGGAAGAAAAACTGCCGACCGTAGAGCAACTTTTTTTTACAGTGCTTCAAAAAATGTGATTTTTCATGTTGTAATTTTTGAAAAAAAAAATTGAAATAAATTTTTTTACAAACATAACACAGTAATAAACAGTGTGTAAGATTTTTTATTTCAATTTCTATTTCTATCCCTCCTAAAAACAGCTTTTCTTTTGGTACGTTTTCGGTACTGCTGGACGTATGTAAGGCCTTAAGTTGACAATAAGCCGAACTTGGTGGGCGTAAAGGTTGTCTCATTTAATAACATCCTTCCAATAAAAAATAAAATTATTTACAAAATGATAACCTTAAATTCATAGGAGGTAGAAAATAATAAAAAATAAGTAACTTTATAAGCATGTTTTTTCTTATTTTTGATATATCAATGAATACTCATCAGCAGTTATACTTTTATAATAGAATTAAATAGTTTGTTCATGATCATCGTAAAGAATAATAGGGATCGGACAAATTTTCAGAAAGTGTTTTAAAATATTCTTTATGGATACTTATTCCCATAAAAAATATAACTTTATTTTTTTATAGCCGTTTAGGTACTCAAAATTATGTTTTAATATTGCCTGTCTAAAAATCCCGCCAAAACGCCACGCTATGTCATGTCATGCGCGTGACGTCATCTGGGGTTATAACAAAACAGCTGCATGAGCATAAGTTCACGAGAAGTTTTGTTGCGTGGAGTAAATTTTTTATTTGATCTTATGGAATGCAAAAAATATCGTTGGTGTGCAGTACCTCAATATAAGAACACATTAAAAAGTACTCCAAATGAAATATTAATTTGATGTGCCAAGAAAAGCACATAAACGAAAAAAATGGTTAGATTCAGCGAGTAGAAAATGCAACGAAATGAATTTCACCAATTTACTTTTGTGAAGATAATTTTGACGTAAATATACATTAATTACTACAAATAAATAGAATTAAATGTGCTTAAATTATTTTTTAGTAAATATATATTATTTTCTCTCTACGGTCAACTACTATTATAGATTTTTTATTTTTGTAATTTTTTGGAGTTTACTCCTTAAGAATCGATTTTCATATACATATAAGGCGCCCGGTATGAGAAAAATATGAGAGGTAAAATCTACTATTGAATGACCTCGTTACTTTTTCGGTGCGCGCGCACCTATGGTGCGGTGCGAAAGTAATGTTGCTCTAATTAATATTGAAAAATAATATTTAAAAAATAAATGATAATTGTCAGATAATAATAATTACATAATTTATCAACATTCCTAATGAAATATTTGTGCACATCTGAAATTGACTATTGTGAAAAGTTTAATGTAAAATATTTCACCGATTAGTTATAATAAATGTATATAAAATGAATAAATATATATTTATATATGTATATTATTTTCATTAATTTGTTAATTTACCCTTTCATATGGTAAATATCTTATTTTCAGTTGGATAAACTCTTTTTGCGTATGTTTAGACAATCGTACTTAAGGAGTAAACTCCAGTCGTGCGTCGGAGCTGACACACACAATTTTTTTTTTTTTAACCAAATAATGTGATATAGTGTTGACAGTATTCTACTTGTGACGACCGTTCTGGTGTAGTGGTGCGAGTAGTCGCCTCAACACCGCGCGCCGGCGGTCGCAAGTTCGATTCCCGCTCGGGACAGATATTTGTATTTGTACAAATATTTGTTTCCGGTCTGGATGTATGTCGTTGTGGTTCTCCCCACCGTGTCTCGGAGAGCACGTAAAGCCGTCGGTCCCAGTTGTTATCATATACACCTGATAGCGATCGTTACTCATAGCAGTATATTATTCGCCAACCTACAATGGAGCGGCGTGGTGGATTAAGCTCCAACCTTTCGTCTATATGGAGAAGAGGCCTTCGCTCAGCAGTGGGTGGTTTACAGCCTAGTACAGTACAGTAGGTACAATACATATATTGTGTAATATTAGAGATAATTTTCCAAGGAGGTATTTTTTCAAGTATCGTGGTATTTATGGCAAATAATATATTATTATATAGTTATAATAGTAATACAGAAGTTTTCACATTTCTAAAAATTCAGTGTCACAAAAGTCTGAATTACTTGCAAAGAAATTGCAAATCAGAAACGTATTCACTCTGGAAAGATTTCGATTGTCGGCTTCCGTAAATACTGTTTTCATTATAAAAAACTGGTTAAACACCGCGTGACAGCTTTTAAATCGATTACCGTATCCTAATTTATCAGTAATCTTTTAGCAACTTTTATAATTTCAATAAAATTAATAAAAATAACTGAGTAAACTAAGTAGATAGTACCCATGCAGTCAATGATTGGCCACAGATGACGTCACGCACTGTGATTGGCGTTTCAGTACAGTTTAAAAATATTGAAAATAACAACATTTTATTACTTCATTTAAAAATATTTAAATAAATTATATTAAATTATTATTAGATAAATAATAGTAAAACAGTATATTTATTTTATCTAAGCACATTTTAGATTTTAATCTGATTACTGTCCGATCCCCTATTGGTGTTGTCGTATAGTCCAATATAGGCCATGATTGAAATAAAAAACAATACAATAATTTATTTTATTTTAGTTCCATTCATTTACGGCTGTTTATTTATAACAGCAGTAATATTAGTACTGAAGAAAGAAAGCTCTTATCGTGTCATAACGTAAAAATTTGTTAGGATGAATAAATGGTTAGACATTTTATACTAATTCATGTTTTTACGCTAAACAATACATTACTAGCTGAATCGGACACAACATTGACAAAAAATTTCTATTTTCAGATTCGACAGGTGGCTTCGCAATGTTTCCATGGATATTTATTTTACCGCTTTTCACAAAACAGTACGGTCGAAAAATCTCACAACTGGTGACATCTGTGATCTCGTTGTTAATTTTCGTTATATTGTATTTTAGTACGAACCCTTACCACATACTAATTTCCGAAGTATTACAAGGCTTTTTATCCGCAGCAAACATGACAATAAGGATTCTAATACTTGCCGAATACGTGTCAATAAAGTATCGTGGTGCATTCTTAGCTATTAAATCGGCTTCCTTCTTCTGGGGTCTGTGGTTTTCCAATGCGATTGGTACTTTTTTCTATTGGAAAAACATAGCTCTATTTGGTATTGTATGTTCATTATATACGTTTGTCTTCGTTCTCTGTCCGGAGTCGCCATATTGGCTAGCGAGTAAAGGCAGAATCGAGGAGTGTAAAGCCTCATATCGATGGTTATATGGCTGTAATAAGCGAACAGAAAAGGAAGTACAGACAATTATAGATTCTTATAACAACAACACTGAAAAAATTGGTTTTATTGAAGTGTTTAGAAGTAAAGAGTTTTACAAGCCAGTAATTTTATGTGCTTTAGCAGTTGTACAATATAACTTTTCCGGTAAAATTGTATGTAGCATATATATATTAGATATTTTTAAGAATATAACTAAGAACGAATCGACAGCGTATTGTGTCATGCTTATTTTAGATGGTGTTACAGTTTTTGGGATGTATTTTGGTTCATTTTTATCAAGGGTTTTGAAACGACGTACGCTGTACATGTGTTCTTCATTTGCAGCGGTTATCCTACTTTTTATTATATCATTTTATTTATATTTAGTTAGATTTTCTATAGTAACCGAAAACAATTATGTGACTATCGCTCTGTTAGTAATATACTCAATGTCGATAAGCTGTGGACCGATGATATTAAGTGCGTCTATATATCGCTCACCTAGTAATATATTGGCACATCTGCAAAAAATGCGAAATTGAGTTTATACGGTATACGTGTTTAAAAGTGCATAATCTACATAGTGGTAAAACGGCACAACGCTAGTTTCTGTATTCATCGAGAGAGGTCGTTAGTGTCATTATACTATTATTGTTGTTTCCCCCCGCATCCATGTAAAACAACGGCTCATTGGTCAGTTGTGCGGGCCTCTCCGCTTAGTGCAGTCATTTCTGGAAGTGCATTGACGTAAGTGACAATTGTGACATTTCGTAAATTAAGTTAATAAGAAAATAAATAAATCGATGGCACATTTGACAAATGTGACATCGCTTTTATACATAATGTTATATTGGTAGTAAAACAACGACATATTTGACATATATGCCGTTTCAATAATTATTGTCAGAAACTTATTGCTACTTATTTGACTGGTGTGCCGTTTTAATTATATTAAATGAATTCTATTGGCCCTTATATCACAAATTCAATGGTGGATGGATAATTATTTGGGTTAAAAGGAAGGCCGGTACACTCTAAAACTGGATTCAACTAACTAATTATTATAAATTTTCAAAATGGGTACGAGAGCGTTACTTGTTTACGTTGGTCTGACCTACCTTCTAACTAATGTGTTTGTTAAAATGATAAGTTATAATTTAGTATTTTAGAAAAACGATAATACTAAAATTATGGCGAATCGAATGCAGCGATTAGTACAACTTGGACAAGAGGGTTTAGTTCCACCACCTTTTTCTATACCCAATGCTAATTTAAATATAAGCGGTACGTATCATTTCTAGATTGTTGGACAGAATAAATACATAATTTTGTTAATATAAATACATATGTTTGCCACCAGCCGTAATGGGGCTGATTTTTTTTAGAGGTGCGGTCATAATAGGTACAGCTTTACCGTGCTCCATGGCAGGATGTTGTTGCCCACTTGGATGCCCTGACAGACACAATAACTTCATTTCCCAATTGCGACAACCTTGTCCTGGCTAGAGATCTCAACATTGACCTGCTTGACTCAAAAAACACCAAGATCCCAGTTTTGCAGCAGTTTCTGCACTGCTTGAATCTAAAACAAATAATTGCTCAGCCCACTCACTTCCACGATGACCAGACTCAGACTTTGATAGATATTGTGTGCACAAATAAATCTTTTAAAACAGTGGCAACAAAATATACCCCTGAGCTAGGCCGCCACGCAATGCTGGTGGTGGAATTTCGTATAAAGAAAGAAACTCCAAAACCACAGCTGGTAACATATAAGCCCTTGAGAGGTATTTGTACGGAGCTCTTTTCTGAGCATCTTACTTCAATTGACTGGAATCCTGCTAGAGCACCCGTGAACGTCGATGAACAGGTAGAGGCTATGACTGCAAAAATCTTATCCTTGTTTGATCGCCATGCACCACTTAAGACGGTAAAGTTTAAAGGTCCTCCGCATCCCTGGATTACAGGCACGGTAAGGAGAATGATCAGAATTAGGGACTCTTATCATGCTAAATATAAAGGAGACAGGTCTAAAACAAACTTGTTACAAGGACATGAAACTTATGGTGACTAGGGCAATAGAGGGTGAAAAAGCAGCTTTTTTACTCAAAATGTCAATAAAAAACATTTGTAACCCCAAAAACTTGTGGAAAAGCTTGAAAAGCACTATCTTACCGGATAAGAAGCATGTAAGTGAATTGCCATCCCAATTTGATAATCCAGTGTCGATCAATTTGCACTTCCTCGATGTTCCTGGTGATCATAACATCTCTATATCCTAGTTGACATTCTTCGAATTGCATCGATTCGCCCCTGGACTGACTGGCTTTTCTTTAGAAAGAGTGAGTGAGGATTTGGTATTTAATGTTTTAAAAAGTTTTAAGTCTAATGCACAGGGATTGGATGGGGTCTCCCTTGATATGTTGTTTTTGACACTGCCTCAATCCCTTCCTCTGATTACACCTGTCATAATCAAATCTATATCAAGTGGAATATTTCCAGAGGAATGGAAGACGTCAGTGGTGAAGCCAATCCCCAAGAATTATCAGCCCTCATCATTGTGCGATCTACGACCTATAAGTCTGCTACCTTGTCTCTCTAAGGTATTGGAAAAAGTTGTGAGTCTGCAGGTAACTAAATACATTGAGAGACATAATCTCCTTCCCAAGTGTACGTGGAGCTGAGAATGACAGATGGAAGCACCCTCATATCCTCGACGCAACTGGTTCCTCGTGGTGTTCCACAGGGATCTATTCTTGGCCCAATCCTCTTCATTCTCTATAGTGCAGATATTGTACAGGCTTTTGAGCACTGTAGGTTTCATCTTTACGCCGACGATGTGCAGATGTTTCACTCCTTCCTGCCAAAAAATAGCACTGTCGCTGTGGTTAAGATTAATAGTGACTTGGAACGGGTCCGGGATTGGTCTAGATCAAACTCTCTTGTCCTTAATCCCAAAAAGTCAAAGTTTTTACTTTTAGGTTCCCGCGCAGGACTTAAAGCCCTTGACAACTTTGACTTTAACATTGGTGTGGGAGGAGAGAGGATTGAGTGTGCTACAGAGGCAAGGAGTCTGGCCTTATTCTGGACAAGCAGCTTCGCTTTGAGACACATGTGGCAGAGTGTATCAGGAACTGTTTTCACAGGCTGAAAACTTTGTACAAGATTCGTCCGTATATAAGTGAAGAGGTCCGTATTATGTTGTGTGAGTCCCTTGTTCTAGCGAAGCTAAATTACTGTGATGTTGTTTATGGGATCTGTTTGCTGGCCAGGACGGAGAAGCTTGTGCAGAGGGTGCAGAATGCTTGTGCGCGGTTGTGCTTTACCATACCTCCAAGAACGCATGTCACACCTTTCCTCAATTCTGCTGGGCTTTTAAAAATGAGGGCACGGAGGATGCTTCATCTCTCTGCACTTCTTTTCGGGTTAATTCGGGACAAGACGCCTACATACCTGCATGAGAAGCTTGTGTGGGCAGGTGAGTACTACTCCCGTTATGCTAAAAGAGAGTGCACTCACGTCTTTGTGACCCCAAGACACAAGACGTCAGCATTTCGTGGCTCTTTCAGTTTCGCTGCATCAAGGATTTGGAACATAATTCCGCCACCTTTAAGGGCGGTACATACATTATACACTCTTAGAAAAAGGATAAAATGCATGTTTATTTCTTGTCATTAATAAATATTTCTAGACTGGATTCTCTTCACGGATAGCTGACGCTGATGGCTGGGATTGTTGTTATTTTGATTTCTACGTCATTTATTACTCTCCATATATATTGTTCTTCCATTATCTGTACAACACTATCTTTTGCGACAAATACTCCTTTACTTTTCTGGACTCACACTATTACCTACTGAAACCTTTATAAGTTATTCCTCTTCTTTGCCTCTCAAATGTACTTTCTGTTATTTTTTATTTTTCTGTTTTGTATTTATATATTACCTCACACTTATTCATATACATACTACAAAATATCTTGACAAACATGTGTATAATAAGTAATTCTATATTCTGTTCTTGCGAAATTTGTTGTTCTTATTCTTTGTTCTCGATCTAAGTGGCTAGTAATTGTTATTTATTTTTATATTTATATTCATTATTCTCCTTCTTACTCTGATTATAATTTTTTTCTTTTTATCGTTCTTAGGGTCTGCCTGAAACGGATGAGAGAGGAGGCCGCCGACGTGGCCTCCATCCGCGGGCGACGAATGGGGGTGCGTAGGAGGCGCTACTTAATGCGCCTCCAGTAACGCCCTTGTGCCCGTGTCGGGCCGGGATGGGAACCCGGTCCTGCTAAACACGGCGTCGTCGGGACTGTTCAGAGGTTAGCCGGACAGTCCCCATGGAGGAGAAGTCTGGCCTTTTCGCCGAGGCCAGCCTGTCGCTGGAGGGATCCTGTTGCCTGCAGATCCGGGACCCTCCAATTAAAGCGGCTGAAGGCTCCCGCAGGGGTTTAGTACGGTATTGCACTCCCAAAGTGCCGAGTCCGACATAGGTCTAGGACTGCCGACCCGGGCGTCCTGGATATCATCCGTAAATGGATTCCCCTGCGTAAAAAAAAAAAAAAAAAAAGGGTCTGCCTGAAAACCAGCGCCTCTTTGCTGGGTACGCCTTGTAAAGAAGCATGAAGCTGAGGCAGATCCTTTTTGGTATTTCTTGTGTTTTTATTTATTTAAAGTAATATTGTCTGTTGTGAATTACCAAATAAAATTATTCTTTCTTTTTTTCTTTCTTTCTTTATTTTTCATTGAACAGTTCTTTTATTTCTTGACTTTGACATAGGATTTTGCAAGCTTCCCGGTGAATAAATGACATTTTTGGAAGTTGATCAAAGTGACAACGGCACAAGTGCGTGACTCTTCCACTTCATTGATTTTTTTAAAATATATCCTTAAAACCTGAAGTGGAAATTTTTATTCCTAGATATGTATTAACGTCTATACTAGTAACTAAATTTATAAAATCTGTAAAAAAACGTAAAATGAACCCATAGATTAATTTTACACATTTATAAAATCTTTGATCCACGTTTCTGTAAAATGTGAAAAACGTAGATGTGCCAATATATTACTAGGTGAGCGATATGGCGAGTTAATTCCTATAAAATTTCAAGCGACATCTTACATTATAACTGGACTAACCTTTACAGTTTGTTTTTCGGTGTTACTGAAATTAAGTCCAGCGATATTTGCATCGTTCGGTATGCACGGTACTTTTTTATTTTACGGGATAACATGCGGTGTATGTACGATGTACTTATACGCATACATGCCGGAAACTAAGAACAAAACTCACGAAGAGATCGCGATGTTTTTCAGGGGTGAGAAGAATAAATTAGAGGAAAGGATTTGTCTTAAATGACTCGTTTTGTCCGTTAAAAGTAAACATGATTTGTGAATATTATTTTAACTATATAATCCGTAAGTTTGACAGTAAAAGGTGATTAAAAATAATAAACATTGTTTTGTTAGAAAAGTTAAAATTAAAAGATAAACTTCCACTTCGAACTGTTAAATTTTAAAAACTAGACTTAAATCAATATAATTAAAAGAATATTTATGACATCTTATCAGAATGATTACTAGTTCAAAATTTTCAATATGATTGTAGATATGTGTTTTGTACTGTTCGTATTGTAAATTGTAATTAATTTAACCTAATAACTTATTTATCTCTGCTATAAAATCACTTATATTATGTCTAAAAGATGTTTTTTTTTTCCTGGAGAGCCTGGATCTTTTTAAATACTTAACCAAAATTAATATTCATATACCATTTTAAAGCTTATGTTCCCTGTTTTTGACAAAAAATAAAATAAAATAATAATAATAATTAAAAAACTAACTTTTTTTTTAATAATATGAGAGCCATATGGTTCCTATTTATTCAACTACATCTGCACAAAAGTAAATGGGGTGCCTTTATGTATAATTTTTGTAACTACTATAACAGCTATGACAGTGTTTTACAGTTTTTTTTATCTGTTTATTTATTTATTTATGTTTATTAGGAAGACATACAGTTTGATATAGGTACATTAAAAATAAACTTAAGTGACATACATAAGTCTTCACAAAATAATGGCACAAACAATAGCAATATTTACTAAAAACTGTTATACTATTGTTTACTACTGTTATTCAAATTAATAAATTTCGACGTTTTGAATTACTAAGAACGATCATATATATTATTTATATAAGGTGTTTTTTAGAACATAAAGAACTCATATATTTACTTATTTTCACATTAATCAACATTTTTTTTTATTCGACTTACGGCGAGTTGCACGAAACCGTCGCTAACTTTCCGTTAGTTAAGTTGCAATTAATCTTAAAATTAGTTGGTCTTATGATTAATTTAAAGCTGTTGGAATTAATCATCCGTTAGATAGGTCTTTAATTAAACTAAATTTTTTTGTTAACTTAATCAGATGTAGGTTTCGTGCAACAGATAATCACGATTCTTGTGATTAAATTAGTTTAATAAACACTTAAATTTAAAATTTGTTTCGTGCAACTCGGCGTTAAATATTGTGCGAAATGTTGCACAGGTCAGTTAGTTCTATTATAAAACCTATTTATGTTCTGACGCTGTCGAGATGTATTACTTATAAATCATACTTTGGTTTTATCTTTTATTACATCACTGTTTATTTTTAATAATTTTTTGTCATTCATATTTATTTTTATAGAAAATAATGTCTACATTATTTAGTTAAAAAGTATTGTTTACAATTATAGCAAAAGAGCGAAACAATAACCCAAGGTAAAATTATTGCTAGCACCAGGGTAGTAGCTAAAAGTAGTAACGGAAAGGACAAATGTGAGCAATATCCTATCTTACCCTAGAAAATTTTTTAGTGTGGATACCCTAAGCAGTTGAATATTGAAGAATTACTACAGATTCCGAAATTAATCACAATAAACACGTCACATGATAAGGAAGAGAATCTACGAACTGAGTTATTATTTCTCAGTTGGGTTGTTCCAAGTGGTTATTTTGTATATTTTAATTAATGATAAGTTCAGCTGCAGGATATATTAAGGGTAGTGAAGGAAAATCTCTATTTACAATAGTTACTACCACACATAAATCAATATGTATTATAAACCCTAATAAAAAATAAGCTAGAGATGGAAGTAAGCGGACACGTTGGCTTCCATTTCTTACATTAAACTACTAGTAACTTTTTCATTCCGGTTTTCTGAGATAATGTCGATAGGTTGTTTTCTGCGCTCAACCATAATAAAATAATCGGTAATTACATGTTCACAATCGCGGCTTTTGCGAAAAATGGCTATAAATTTTTTTCTTAGAAATATTGTTGCTAAAAATGGTATCACATTATTAAGTTAAGGAAGGGGGACCAATAAAACCCCATGAAAACCCCACAAAAAAATTTTACGCCTGACAAAATTTGAATTCTTCTCTGAAGGCTACATTTTCCTTCTATGCGATTTTGCCATTTAAAAATAAAAGGCGCATTGAAGTAATATAGTTAGGTTAGGTTTTCTTTTTTTTTTCGAAGCCTTCCCTCTCCTCAATATTGCATGAAATATCATTTATTATTGATAAAAAAAACCTCAAAAAAAATTGTAGCGATTTTTCGCAAATGCCGCGTTTGTAAATATTTATCAAATAATCAAATATGTATGTATCGAAGAAATTTATATTTAGTATCATTTAATTCTTATAATAATTACAAAAAAATGATCTAAAAACAAAAACGTTTTTATTTTACCATTTTCGATGAAGAAATTGTTTTTAATTTTCTGACTTGGCAATAAATTTTCTTTTCCTTACAACAGTTCAGAAACGTGAATTGTATATATTGTAGAAAAGATTCTTAGATTTAAGTTTCATCCATTACACTTATGTTCTGGTTAATTTTATATTTGTTATTTATTTTAAATATTATTACACTATTATGAAGACAAATAAGAATACATTAAACATAACACACAATATACAATACATTGAAACATAAAAATATTTTGAGATTCAGATCAAAAGACAAAAATACTGTTTTTGACATTGGTGTGATTTGACACATTAAAAAAATGTAAACAGTATGCAATTATTTTTATACTCTTTGTATGCAATCCTATTGCATTTTTAATTTTATTGTTTATTAAATTAAATAAACAAAAAACAACAAACACTTATATGACAAAAACTTGTATATATATTATTTGCATTTATATTACTATAACTAAAAAACAAAACAGAATTTAATTAATTTAAAAAATTAAATATATTGATACAAAAAATGGACGATGAGTCTGAAATATCGTTAAAAAGTATTTGTTGTACATGTCTAAGCATCGACAGGAAATTAGCGCAGCTCAGTCGAGTTCACGACGGGGTTAATAAATTATTTTTTCTACTTTCATACGACTCTGATGCATATGAGGTAAGCTTAAACTATACAAGTGTATGACAGGAAAAACTTTTTTTTTCACTGTATTCGAATAAAAAATTCTGTAATATTCCACTCCTGGACAGGGCTTCAATATCCATACACGAGAAGAATTGTTATTTAATTAGTATAACTTGTATTGTGGGTTAGCAGATAATTTATATAACAAGTATAAATTATAATGTTCTTTATCAAGTGGTCTCTGAGGCATGATGATGTGTTTATACATTGTAATATTTGAGTATCAGCTACAAAAAAATGTGAAAATATTATTTTGTGTCATTATGTACTGTACTTAAAATATTATAGCTTATTTGACATAAATAAAACAATTTTTTTCCAGATATGATACAAAACTAGATCCATTTTTGACCATATAAATACACAGCCATTTTGAGAATGTAATTACAGATATATTTATGTATATAAATATTGCTTGTTTAATAGTATAGGATATAATTTCTAGGCACTATTTCATAAAGATGCAGTTAACCTATATATATGCTGGGAGTGCAAGGCTTTGATGAATAAGCTCTGTGAGTTTCGTAACCAAGCGTGTATAGCTCAGAAGCAGCTAACGGATATCACTGATGGTAAAATTAATGTAAGTTTCTTTGAATTTATTTTTTTTATATTTTCATAAAAGAAACAAAAAAAAAATTCGTCTGTACGGAGTACATATGTCTAAATGAAACATCTTTGAAAAACTCAATTTAAAATTTATTAATATTAATAGTTAAACATTCTATTACTTATTTACGTGTTGCTAGGAAACACGTTGTTAGGATACGTGACATCATCGAGAATATCAAATCAATTTTTTTTTTACAAATAAACGTGATAAAATCCGATCTAGACTTCATAATAAAATGAGTAAAATTCGCATAAATATAAGAGAACACCTGTGTTTTAAGTTAAAAAAAAATTGAATACTTTGTTTTATAATAGTTTTTTTTTAATCCTAATTTAATAAAAATAAATAATAAATAACATAATAATGTTCTGTATCTTTTAAAATCATTTATGGTATGTATATAAATCGAAATATATTTTAAAATATTTCTTTTTGTTTTAGTTAAAATCAAAAAGGTTATCACTTTCTCGATTATCACCCTACCACCAAACTACATACAACAAAGAATATATCGCAAATGATGAAACATTAGACAATTTCATAGATTGCGGACCGGATATTGACTTTATTAAAACTGAAAGTGACAATGACGACATTCCATTATGTGATTTACAAATTAATGACATAAGTTATGATAAAGAACCTCTTTTAAAAATTGATACTAAGTTAAAAATAAATACTGCCACGAAATCGATTAAAGAAAATAGAAAAAAAGCTAAAACCAAAGAGGTTTTAATAGACGAAAGTAAATATTCTAAAATTGAAATGTTACACAACGAAATGATTAAAATTATAGAGGAAAGTAAGGAGTCGAGAAGTTCATTAGATAGTTATGTGAATGCATCGGATAAATGTGAAATTTGCATAGAAGGTTTTAGGAATTACAATGAATTGGAGAAACATAATTTAGAATTACATGTCGAGGTGAGTTAAATTTTATAATATACTAGCTTCCGCCCACGGCTTTGACCGCGTGGTTGTATTATCTATACATATAATAAAATGGTAGGAAAGTCAAAACTGTACATTGAATATTATTTTAAAAGTATACTTGGGGTGTGATCTACAATCGATACCGAAGCCAAAAATATAGTTTTTAGAATTTTTGTCTGTTTGTCTGTATGTATGTCCGGGATAAACTCAAAAAGTACTGCATGGATTTACTTCAAATTTGGCACGAATATTATTAAGAAGTCGGGTCAACATATAGGCTACATATTATCACGCTATCACCTACGGGGAACGAGTAGTGAATCTTTATTTCTTCAACGCATTCTGTAACAACGTGGAATCTAATAGCGTTCACGCAGACAACGTCATGACGAAATAAATGCTCCCAGTCGACACTTTAGTAAATTCTCGCGAAAAGGAGGTTGTAAGCGCCGTGGTATAGGCGTTACTTACGCGTTTTCGCGTGATAATTTTTAAACTATTTTATATTATAACCAAATTACACAAAATCCTTATAAATTGTAGCGAATGTGTTATTCTGGTGTATAAGCTATGTTACTGTAAAGTTTCATATAAATCCGTTCAGTACTTTTTGCGTGAAAGAGTAACAAAGATACAGAAAAACTTTCGCATTTATAATATTAATATGATATCTTAATATAAGGTCTTTTTTTCTTGTAATTAATGCTACTGATGTCATGTTTTGTATTAAATTGACCTAAAACAGCCTGTAAATCTCACACTGCTAAGCAAAAACCTTTTCTATATTATATGGAGGGTAGGTAAGGAGCACACTCTCATATGGCTGTTCAACACAAAAAGTGTCCACAAAATAGTGTAGCGATATCTATCTCGCCACGTACGAACCGACGTATCCTACATCGCGCTATCAAAGTTATCAAAGCGATTGAACATATATACAAGAACCCGACAACAACCGTTGGGGCAGTAGCCCACCTGACGCAACACCCGTCTGGTCGGAGGATCCTTCCTTTTCAATTGTGGATGAGGAACTTTACACCCTGTTTCTCACTCCCCCAAAATAGCATTAAATAAAGAGGGCGCTGGTGTAGTGGAGGGTATGATCTGAACTTAACTGTTTTAGATAACTTAAAGCTTGCTGAGTGGAAGTAAGTATAATTTCAAGTATTCTCATAGACTAGAGTAGTTAGTAAATGTGTTGCAAATGGAATTTAAACGGCAATAAAGTTAAATAAATTATTTAACCTAAAAACAGTCCTCTGGTACAGCAGCGCCACCTCTATTTAAGGTTATTTCCGGGACACTTTTGGTAAAACAAGATAGTGCTTCTTACCTCTAACCTCCACACTATGCGAAAAGATTTAAAGCTTAATCCGCCACGCTGCTCAACTGTGATTTAGCGGATAATTTCCTTATTAAAAGTAACAACCATTATTATATATGTATGTGTTATCAATCGATTTCTTTTTATTATTTAATGTGATAGATATTTATAATGCAATGATTAAGTAAATGTTTGAGGAAGACTTGGTACATTTGTCATAGCAAATGGTTATAAGTAGGGATTTTAGGGAGCTCCGTAACCGTAACCGAAACAATCGGATATCCGATATAAAATAATATCCATAACCGTAACCGAATCCGAAATAAAAGTTTCGGATAATATCGGATAGGGGCGGAGCCTAATTGCGACACGTTTTGACAGGTTGTTTTGTTGATCGGCCGGGTAGCGGCCGACACACGCGCGCTATTGTTTTCTTCTGTTGTCGTCTTATCATACTCGTAACGTAATTAACTAACTTGTGTTGTAAACAATTAAAAATCGAATATCCGTAACCGAAATTATCCGAAACTAACGGATAATCCGAAATAATTTCATATCCAATCCGTATCCGAAATTTCATATCCATAACATCACTGGTTGTAAGTTTTGTTCGTTTGTGTACTCAAATTTTCTCATCCCAATGAGGCCCGTTGATTGGAACACATTTATTTATTTATTAATGTGAAGTTTAACATTATCGACGATACGACCCTGTTGGTGTAGTGGTGCGAGTAGTCGCCTCAACGCCCCGCGCCGAAGGTTGCGGGTTCGATTCCCGCTCGAGACAGATGTTTGTATTTGTACAAATATTTGTTTCCGCTCTAGGTGTATGTCCTTGTGGGTCTACCCACCGTGCCTCGGTGAGCACGTAAAGCCCCGTCCCGATTGTTACCGTAGACGCCTGAGAAAGTAAACCCATAGTGGAGCAGCGTGATGGATTAAGCTCCAACCCTTCTTCTATATGGAGAAGAGGCCTTTGCTTAGCAGTGAGTTCTTTACAGGCTGATATAGAACAGTACAGTAACTTCATCTATAATTTGAATGTATTAAATTCATGATCTTCGAGCCTTATTATTTATTTTTAAGTCTATACACTAAAAACCTCACTGAAACTTACTGGAAATTAGGGATGTTCATGTAAAAAAATTGTCGATAATTACAGTATCATGTTATCGATACTTGCGATATATCGTATGGAAAATATATCGATAATTTTTTCGATCCGATATATCGATAGGTATCGGATGAAAATATATCGACACTACTTGATAATTATCGAATGAAAATATGTTGATAATTATCGAATGAAATATATCGAATCAAATATATCGATACCACTCGATAATTATCGAATGAAAATATATCGAGTAATGGTGAGTTACTATCAATATTTAATTAGTATAATATATAATAATATATAAGGAGAATACTCGGTACGTGATTCTCATTCAAATTATGTAAAAAAAAGGTAAATATTAATAAACTTCTAAGTAAAGTTACTCAACAGTTTTCTAATTAGTCACGCGTCGTCTGGACACCCTAGCAGCTAGCTGCACTTTCGACACAAAACAGGTAGTTTACCTACGTCCAAACGCCGCCACGTGTTAACAGGGTAGCAGGATAAACAAGCATGATCCTGGCTTAGGATAGGCAAAAATACTAAGATATTTTACTCGTTTAAGCAACTTTGTTGACTAGGTAAATGATGTATTTGATAATTTTTAGATGTGAAGTTCACAGACAGATTGTGAACAAGCGGCACAGTACAACACCTGTGCACGTGCCGCCAGCGTAATTGGAAAAGTGTCCATGCTTCATTTATTTGAATTGAAATTTATGGAAATTTGGTCAAAAATTAAGTACCTATTTTTTTACATAATTCGAATGAGAATCATGTACCGAGTATTCTCCTTAAATATTGATAGTGACTCACCAGTCACCCTGTATATTTATTTATATCGCATCGCATCGCATCAGCCTATCGCAGTCCACTGCTGGACATAGACCTTCCCACATTCGCGCCAAATATCCCGGTTTTCCGCAATCCTCATCCAGCCTCCGCCGGCGACCTTGCGTAAGTCGTCGGTCCAGGGGGCCGGAGGACGCCCTACACTGCGTTTGCCGATTGGCGGTCTCCACTTCAGGATTATTTTGTATATTATTATATATTATTATTTATTTATATATCTTGTTCAAATTATCAATTGTTAATCAAATACTTTTTATTTATCCATTCGAGTTCGAATACACTTTTTTAAAGTTGTAGTGAATGACACAGATTTTTTTTAAAATATCAATTCATTAATTAAATTTAACTAATAAATTTTATTTTTGCATGTATATATTTTTTTTATTTTATGGGATGTTATTTATATTTAATAATGGTGTCACTGTCCTCTTTGTTAAAGTAGGTCAAAAGTTAAAATATCTCACTTTTTCAAATATTTTTTTTTTTAATGACAAGTATAAAAATCATGCAGTTAATTAGAATATTAGTTAATTTTCTAATATTTTGTGAAAACCATTCAATAATTTATTTTCTAGATAAAAAAAAAGGTATCAAAGACAAATGAACCAAAATTAAAAGGACGAAAAACTTCTAAAGAACAATCTTTAGTATGGCCGTGTACAGAGTGCGATCAAAATTTTGAGTGAGTATCAGTCCATTGACAAAAAAAGTCTTTGACGTTAAATTTTTTATAAATTATTTATTATTATAAATTGTGGAGTTTCTTGGTGTTTCATCTCAGCAGAATCAACATTCCAAATCAGTGGTAGCTTCACATTAAGATTAGTCAATTATTTTTAAAATGTTATATAGGTACTGTGTAAAACAAGTATGCTTAATTAAAAAAATTAAAAAACCCGACTGTGTAAAATACTCGTATTATAAACTAAAAAGTATAAAACAATTTACTAGCTTTCATTTGATACCCATATTGCTACATGCATTGTAAGAAAAATAAATTCAACTCCCCCCCTCATTCCGCCATTTTCGGACGCCATTCTGAAAATTTATATAGCCTATGTCACTACTACAATTTAGACAAATCCAACGACACCTCATATGTCGAAAACCGTCCAGCCGTTTGGGCTGTAGGGCGTGCCAAAGAAATGGAGATACATACATACACTCGAAAAACATAACCCTCCTTCTGTCGCAGTCGGGTAAAAATACATTTATTTTTTTCTGCCAAACCGTTGGTCAGTTTGTCGGTAGTATAAAAATCAGTTCTCGTTCCTTTAAAACATTAATAATATTATAATAATGGACTTTACATAACTATACTAAATTAACAACACACTAATCCTATTAATATTATAAATGCAAAAGTTTGTTTGGATATGTTGTTAGTTAGCAGGGAAGAGGACATCAGGTACCAATCAAAAACACCAATTGCAAATTCATGCGACGTTTCGATCCTTTATTGGACCTTCTTCAGGCATCTACAAATTTATTGTTATACATAAGTGAAAGGTGTTCACCTCACTTATAGCCTATATTGTGTAAATTATATATATGGCCTTTCACTTATGTATAACAATAAATTTGTAGATGCCTGAAGAAGGTCCAATAAAGGATCGAAACGTCGCATGAATTTGCAATTGGTGTTTTTGATTGGTACCTGATGTCCTCTTCCCTGCTAACCAACAACATATATAATAGTATGGACGCAATAACAAATAATATAAGTTTGTTTGGATGTTTGTTACTCTTTTACGCAATAACTACTGAATGGATTTAGATGAAACTTTACAGTAATGTAGATTATACATCAGAATAATACATAGACTACAATTTATAAAGATTTTGTGTAATTTGGCCATAATATAACATAGTTTAAAAAATATCATGCGAAAACGCGTAAGTGACGCCTATTTCTCGGCGTTTACGACCTTCTTTTCGCGAGAAGTCACTAAAGTGTCGACTGGACAATATTACTGTGCACTCTGCGAGCGTGTAAGAGAGAGATAGTCTTTGTTACCGAGCTGTTGTAATATTTTGATACGGATAGGACATAGACTACTTTTTGTCAATACAATCACGCGGGCGAAGCTAGTAATGTATGAACGTGTCTTTAATGTTTTCCACAGCAGCAAAAATAAAAAATACAAACACGTACAGAAGTTTCACAGAGAATGGTTCAAGTGTTCCACGTGCGATAAGAAATTCGCCTTCAAGAATACTCTCAAGAGACACGAACTGTGAGTATACGATTTATTAGACTCTGGTGTCGATTCATAAATTATTACAATATTATTGCTATTTGTATAGCTTTTATTCATTCATTCATTTGGATGAATGGCTTCGAATAGCGCAAAAATAGCACGGATAATTTCAATAATTGTTCAGAGGTGAGCCGGACAGTCCCTATGGAGGAGAAGTCTGGCCTTTTCGCCGAGGCCAGCCTGTCGCTGGAGGGATTCTGTTGCCTGCAGATCCGGGACCCTCCAATTAAAGCGGCTGAAGGCTCCCGCAGGGGTTTAGTACGGTATTGCACTCCCAAAGTGCCGAGTCCGACATAGGTCTAGGATTGCCGACCCGGGCGTCCTGGATATCATCCGTAAATGGATTCCCCTGGGTCACAAAAAAAAAAAGCACGGATAATTTCGCCAATGTCACGTATAGTGTTATGTTACATTTGAGTAACCCCAAAGTATAACGTCACATATTGTAATTTTTTTTCGAAGGCATAAATATATTTGAGCATATATATATTTATCTACGTAAATAATGGCTATATTTGCGGCGTCCTTCTAAGTGAAGATTTTCTTCATTTTGATAAGAGCGCATGCGTACGTCATACATTCAACATGTGCAGAAATAGAACAACATGACGTACATAGCCAATATAAAATGGGAATTTACCTGTCTGATTTTAAAAATTGTTTTTGCATTACCTAACTTTTTTAAAGAGAAAGTGTATAGGCTATTTAACGTCGTTCTATAACCAATGTGAGTGGACCAGTAGCAGTAGAAACGCGGGTCTATTACGTAACTATTACGAGCCTCAATTAGTACAGAAATTCGACACCACAGCGATTTCTCGCGATCGCGCAAGTTACGTAATAGCCCACACGGGTGACAGCTCAAATACAAGAGTAAGGAGCCCAGTGGTCCCGTGTGCAGAGTGCACGGCGCGCGGGCTCGCGAGCAGTGCGCGGCGTGCGGCAAGCTGGTGCGCGCAGACCTGCGCCTGTCGCACGCGCGCACGCACGCGCCGCGCGCGCCGCACGACTGCCGCGCCTGCGGGAAGCGCTTCGTGTCGCGCGCCTCCTACGAGAACCACCTCAAGTACTCGAGCCGACACGCCGTCACCGACGTGCACAAGTTAGTGTCATATCTAAACATGAATCAGTGAAATCTTCATTAATTACCTTAGTGAAACTATATTCACTAAATATCAGTAAATTGCGATAACGATTTTAGTAATAAATAAAGTATCTCTTCAAATTTATCTTATACCCATCAATTTTGTAAAAAGTTTAAAACAACAAATTTTTAAATATCCAAAAAAAATGCGTGACGTATCTAGTTATTTTGACATTATTATCGTTTTAGATACAAATGTACAATGTGCGAGAAGGGCTACAGATCCCAGGCGGAACTGCGTGACCACGTCAACTACCAACACATGGGGAGAACTCGTCACAAGTGTCCCATATGCGATAAGGTATATCAAATATCTTTCACTCAAGGGGGCAGCCATTATGTGAGCTGTTTTTTATTCAATCAAGACTTACACTTACCCCTCCCCCCTTCTTAGATGAGATTTAGTAAGATTTGGTTGAGCCCCCCTCCCCCTTACGTAAGATTTACGCTGAAGTAGTTAAAAGACTAACTTTATTTTCTACACTCATTTGCAAAAAAAAACGGGCGGTTTCGATTTTCTTCCTGGCTGAAAAAAATAAAATACCAAAAAGGTTTTAATCATTTGAACATGTTACTGGCCAGTTATAAAAGTGCCATAATGTTTATAAGAGTACATTCCAAATTCAAATTTTTGACTGAGCCTGGTTTTCAAAGAAAATAACTTTTAACTACATTTTGTGGCGCGAATTCCCTATAGTTTATATCGACTCTAATTAACTTTTTGTCAATTTTTATTAAATTATTTGGTGTCCTTGACATTTAAAAGTATTGTTATTGCTGTTTAGCGATCTCGAAAATGGTAGATAAAGTGATAAAAGCGAGCAAAATTATTGCGCTGCTTTAAGAAGGTTGCAGTCAATGCTTCGTGGCTCAGAGGCTAAATGTGAGTCGGTCGACAGTTCAAAGGACCTGGCAGCGCTATCAAGAGACCGGTTCCGTCAAGAGAAGGCCTGGTTCTGGCAGAAAGACATGTACCGAACCACGGGATGATCGTTTTCTAGTTAGTCAAGCGTTGAGAAATCGCAAATCTTCTTATGTGGACCTCAAGAACACCCTCGAAGAAGTAAGAAATGTGCAAATTAGTCTATGGACGGTCAGGAGGAGGCTTCTCGCTGCTAATATACACAGTCATCGCCCGGCACGCGGCCCTAAATTACTCCGTGGACATCGAGTTGCCAGGCTTAGCTTCACTCGAAATTGTGTGTCATGGACTCATGAAGACTGGGATAGGGTATTGTTCTCCGATGAAGCCAGGATATCTCTGCATGGTGAAGACCGACGTCGGCGAGTGCTACGTAGACGAGGAGAACGCTTTGCAGAGGCATGTTTTGAAGAAGTCACACCTTATGGAGGGGGCTCTGTTATGTTTTGGGCAGGAATAAATTCTATGGATCGTACGGAGTTAGTCTTCATCGAAAACGGTACACTAACTGGACACCGATACATAACGGAAGTTCTAATTCCTTATGCACAACCCGCTTTAACCGCTCTTGGCGAAAACTCAATTTTTATGGACGACAACGCTCGCGCCCACCGGTCTGGCGGTGTGGATGCGTATATGCTAGAAGTCGGAATTCGTCGTTTGGACTGGCCAGCTAGAAGTCCGGACCTCAATCCCATAGAGCATGTCTGGGACGTTCTGAAGCGACGAGTGAGATCAGTGCAGCCGGCTCCGCAGACCATCAGAGAGCTAAAGAATGTGATTACCGCGGAGTGGGAACGTATTCCCCAAGAAACCATAAAAGATATACTCACTAGCATGCCCAGACGAATGCAAGCTGTGATTTCAGCAAGAGGGGGTCACACTCAATACTAAACTTTTATCTGCTTTTAATGTATTCAAGAAAAACAAATAAATTAACGCGTTTCATTTTTATTTAGCGAGCAGGTACAATCATAGTGTTTTGAGCTTAAACATTATTTCTTAATAATTTAATTAAAATGTTATGATAAAACTGATGAAAACTATTCCTTCCTAATTAATTTATAAAATTCTGAGGATAACAATACCTAAAATTGTCAAACAAACTAATAGTAACTATAAAATAGTTCTTTGCTTAAGTGCCCGTTTTTTTTGCAAAAGAGTTTATAAATCGGAAAAATAATACAACGTTCAGGTGTACTGATAATCAATATATTTAAATTTAATAAAAATTAAAAGCACAAACAGCGGGGCAATCAAAAAACATTTAAACTGGCAAAATGAACAGTCAAAATATGTATATTTTTTACAATCTGTAAAATAAATTATATATTTTTAGAGTTGACGTCAGATTTTCGATTATAACCAAGTTCAAACAATTTTTGATAAGATTTTATTGGACCCCCCCCCTATTTTGAGCTCATGTATTTAATGGATGCGCATTAACCCAAATTATCTCTATGTCGTTTGCAGTAAAAACATTTAGGACAAGCAGTATCTGCGACTTAGTTCTCGATTACACGTTTTGATTTTCATCCCCTCCTCCAAGGAAACCGTACTGAATTTCGGGATAAAATGTATCTAATATCGTAGCTTGTAATCAGTAACATAGCTAGGTGAGGGCGAAGTGGGCCCTCATCCACAGCCTCGCACTTAAAGAGGCCTCGCAAGAAATCCGATGTCACCAGACTTAAAATTCCCGTTTATTTTTAAATTAAATAAAAACTTAAAAATTATTGGCCACACTCGTCACAGAATGGCAACACAGCTTAGCTTTGCAAAACGCATACTTTATACAAAACATTGAAAGTGGTAAACATTTTGGAAAAAAGGAACGATTATAAAAATTCTAGAAGAAGGTAGTACAAAATACGAGTAAGATAGTTTATTCGCCTGTTTCAAATGGTATGTATATCAATGAAACTTGAAGTTGGATTAAAGTAACAAAATTTTGTCTCCTTTAAAACCGCGTTTCTTTGTGGCCTGTAAAGATTTATTGGATAGATCTTGAGGTAATTAAAGGGGCCTCGTTGATGCGACTTCGTTCACGTTTATTACTTCACGGACGATTAAAATCGTGCCAAGTTTTAATTAAATCCATTTAGTAAATTCGGCGTAAAGCGCAGTCATAATACAGATATGCAATAATTAATAAAATTGCAGTTTTAGCTCGTGTCGATTATAGAATACCCTCCAAATGTGTATATTAGGAGTAGCAGCGCTATAAAAGTCCTAAAAGATCTACTCCAAGACTAAGTCGTCACTGGTGACAGAAGCCTTGTTCATTCTTATCCAGAAAAGTGGAATTGTGATTCAAAGGGAATTTACTGCCAGTGTTTTTGCCATTATGTTCCTTAATTATTTAAGTGTGCATTTATGTAGGTATAATACTATGATTTTTAAATGAAATACAAGCATAGGCCACTTTAGCACGTTCTTGTGATAGTTTTTATAGTCTTGAAACTGTCCATCGTCTTCTGTGATGCGAGTCTGTGTTCAATGAGCTTTTATTGACAATTTTTTTGTACGGATTTTTATACGGAAAATTGATCGTCTTTCCCAAGTTTTCATAAAGTTAATTTTTTTTTTTTTTTTGGTGTATTATTATTTTGTTTGTAGGCACTAGCTAGTCCTCGGTGCATAACCCGTCACGTCAGACGCGCGCATCAGGGTGTTAAAGAAAATGCGAAGGACAAAATATGTCAGACTTGCGGGAAAGCGTTTCGGGTGAGTGAATTTATATTAGCTTGGGATTTTAATACTTTTATTAAAAATAATGTTTAGAAAATAAAATTAATGTCACTGAAGCTGGCTGAGGCGGCTGTTTAACAGATGCCTCCATAACGCTACATCCTCCACGGCCTGGAAGTTTATTTCCTTGTTTATTTGCTGGACGAAGTTGACAAGATATTGAACGAATTATTGCCTCTCGTCTCAGCAGATATCTATCGCGCATCGGCCGCGATCTGGTCAAAAGCCAATTCGGCTTCCGATGAGATCGTTCAACTATATGCGCAATTATCCGTCCGGTCCTTGTCAGAACAGACTGTGAATCGAAATGGTGTATCGTTGGCGGTAAGTTTGGATATTATCAACGCCTTTAACGTTTTACATTGGGACGGCATCAGGGAGCACTGTCACATCACTGTATACCGTCCTACCTGCAGGTGACTTGTTGGTTACTTGTGCGACAGGTATATCATGTAACATCGGCCAATACATTACGAAGACCCGAAGGAAAATTTAACTTTAAAATAAATTATATTCCACTGGTCATCCGAATCGTGAGTCAGCGCCAACGTCGGACGCATCCGAGACGACTTCGACGCGACGCAGGCGGAGCGACGCCGCGCGGCGAGCCACTGCGCTGCGACGGCGACACATCTGAACAAAGACGTTATTATACGTCGTTATTATACGACGGCCGGCTGGTCCAGTGGTCAGGCAACTGGACACTTTACGCAGCGGTCGCGGGTTCGAATCCCGCCAGGTGCAGATAATTTGTATGACGAATATAGATGTCTGCACCGGGTCATGGATGTGTATTTATGTATATATGTATTTATATAAATTTCTTAAATTTATTTCCGTTTATTTTATTTAAATTTAAGTGAACTGCGGGTTGCCAGAAAAATCTGTACTAGGACCGTTTCTTTAAACCTAAGAATCCCACATAATTTGTTTTCGTTCCCAGAAACCCGGGTATCTTATGAAAGTTTCCTGCGTCACAAAATCAAGTTATTTAAACTCTTGACACAACGGTTGCGGTGATCGCAATATTTGTTTGTCGTTCGTTTTGTGTTCATTTTCGGACATAATATTTATCTTATCGAGGGCCATCGAGTTTTTTTTTTGGAGTTTACTCCTTAAGAATCGATTTTCATATATAAGGCGCCCGGTATGAGAAAAATATGAGAGGTAAAATGTACTGATGAATGACCTCGTTACTTTTTCGGTGCGCGCGCACCTACGGTGCGGTGCGAAAGTAAAGTTGCTCTAATTAATATTGAAAAATAATATTTAAAAAATAAATGATAATTGTCAGATAATAATAATTACATAATTTATCAACATTCCTAATGAAATATTTGTGCACATCTGAAATTGACTATTGTGAAAAGTTTAATGTAAAATATTTCGCCGATTAGTTATAATAAATGTATATAAAATGAATAAATATATATTTATATATGTATATTATTTTCATTAATTTGTTAATTTACCCTTTCATATGGTATTAATCTTATTTTCAGTTGAATAAACTCTTTTTGCGTATGTTTAGACAATCGTACTTATGCCTAGTTCGCACTACGCCAGTATTTTAGTCGAGTGTCGAATTATTTAGTAGCTAAACGTGTCTGAACACCAAAAATTTAGTCGAGTATGTTAGTAAGTTGTTAAGTCGAGTCGATCCATTTCATTCTATTTTTATCGGGCGAGTAGCACCTCCCACCACGCGTCCGCGCTCTCTGGATCACCGACTAAACAAGTACGAACGTGTCGAAGTAGTCGAGTTTATTATTTCATTAGTTGCCGCAAAAATGTCGTTTCGCTGGAGCGAAGAAACAACTTAAATTTGTTTCCAAATATGTAGAACATGTATGTTTTGTGGAATATTAAGTCCCCGCATTATAAAAACAAACAAATGAATTACATCATACTTCATACACCAGGATTTGGTGAAAATGAAATTAAATTGAAAATAAAAAACATCAGGTTAGTGCATAATTTTATAATTATATTTCAAATGCATATTTATTTAACAATAAAGCATATTTATTACTATGTTACAATAAGATCTCAATTATTATTACTTATATTGTTTTTGGAAGTATCTATTCATACGATTATCGTACGAATATTTCTTTTTTGTTATTCATACGATTATTGGAAGATAAGTTTTTATTCCTACGATCTATTTTATATTAATTAAAAAATATTAATTCATTGTTTTTTGGTAGATGGTTTGTATGTGACCACATAATAATTATTTCCTATATGTGGTATTGACCTCTCACAATCAGTGCAATTAATGGCACTTATCAATAATTGTTAAATTGTTAATTGTTATAAGTGTTATAACATATAAAAGATATTTATTCATTCAAAATAATTCACTACATGTCTTGTTTGTTTATTGGGAATTACATTTATACTTGAAAATGTGTACCTACTCAACAATTAATTATAAAAAATGAAATAACTAAGAAGTATAGAAGTTCAATTTGTATTTTATTTAATTATAGGTATAGTTCTGGAAACATATTTATTTATTAAAAATAATTCACTACATTTCTTGTTTGTTTATTGAGAATTACATTTATACTTGAAAATTGTGTATGCTTAACAAAATTAATTATAAAAAATGAAATAGCTAAGAAATATAGAAGTTTAATTTGTATTTTATTTAATTATATAGTTCTGGAAAGATATTTATTTATTAAAAATAATTCAGTACAAGTCTTGTTTATTGAGAATTATATTTATACTTGAAAATTGTGTATGCTCAATAATTAATTATAAAAAATGAAATAAATAAGAAGTATAGAAGTTTATTAGGTTGTATTATATTTAATTTAGTTTTTAAATTATTCTATTCTTTTACAACATTAGACATTTATGAATAATAATCATAATTTTACTTAACGAGATCCAATCTTTTTTAGATCAACCTACTCGCAGAAGTTAAAAAATTAAAGGACACAAAAAATTCAGTCGCTGGGGCTGACATCAGGTTTCCATCCATCCATCCAGGTTTCCATCTGGCCATATAAAGAATAATGAAACGTAGAGTAATGTTACAATTAAATCAGAGTTAATTTTAACAGCAATGAAGAACGCTAATGTTGCTAATCAGAGTGATAGGAACAAAACACATAACAAAAGTTATAACTAAAAATGTTGTAAACAATTTTTTTTATTTATTATTATTATTATATTATTATATATCTTACTAAATAAATTTTTCATAATAAATATGTTATAGTTATTTAATCTTATTTATACCTAATTTGATAAATTCCATCAATGATTAATAGATTGCTTTACAAACTTCCTTTAAACTACATCCAGTAGCAAGAAAGTATAGAACTGCTTGTAATTTTGTAATTGCAGGAATCCCATTTTTTAAAAGGTTATCTTTACGCTAAATTTTGAGAGTGTATTTTCATTAACAGAAAATTCACATAACTTTCGATGTTCTTAAACTATCGAAGTATTTTTTGGGATCTTCCAATGCTAATTCCTTGATAAGACGATTAGTAGCTCCTAGTTTATCTCGTCTATCGATCTATTTTCGTACCCATAGCTTCTTTTTATTAATTACACGACTTTACGACGTTACGATTAGCTTAATCAATTTATTCACTTTATTGCGTTGCAGCATGTTCATCTTGTACAGCACCACTCACTTATGTACTATACTCGACCGTAATCCGAACGATTTCTGGGCAGTAGCGCGTTGTTTAGCCACTAAATAACAAGCCACTCGTCTAAAATACTGGCGTAGTGCGAACTAGGCATTAAGGAGTAAACTCCAGTCGTGCGTCGGAGCTGACACACATAATTTTTTGTTATTCAAAAAGACTTGCTGTTGGTCTTATTGGCCTTTACAGCGTCACCTGGGGAAGGGGACGTGGCGGAAACTGGGATCCAGCCTTGTACCTGGGAGCTCCCTGAAGGAGGGGCCAGAAAAGGCCATCGAGTGTGAGGTTTATTTGTATTCCGCAGGAGAAGAAGAGCCTCCGCGAGCACGAGCTGATCCACTCGGGCGAGCGGCCGCTGTCGTGCGAGCTGTGCGGCCGCGCCTTCCGCCAGCGCGCCTCGCTCTACACGCACCGCCGGCGCGTGCACCGCGTGCCGCCGGCGGCGCGCCGCCCGCCACACGCGCTAATAAACGATTAACACGCACTGCCTTTTATTACTCCGCCACTACTGCTGATTTGATTTACCGGTCATATTTTATTAGAGACTAGCTTTTACCTGCGGCTTCGCTCCCATTGAAGCCGTTAAATAAGTATCAGAGATCATTACAATAGAAATGAATCAATTATTGAAATGCTAGATGCTGTAGAAGTAGCTTGATTTTGAGATTTTTTGACAAGCAATTTGTGTTTAAAATTTTATATATGTATATATACTTTTTTTTTAATAAAAAAATGTCCTTTGTTACTTCTAATACGTCCAAGAATATGTGTACAAAGTTTCATGATCGGTTAAGTATTTTTCGTGTGAAAGCGTAACAAACTTACTTTCGCATTTATAATATTAGTATGATTACGGATTAATGTTGTAGCGACATCTATCTCGCCACATACGAACTGACGCATCCTACATCGCGCTATCGAAGTTATCCGAGCGATTTAACATATATACAAGAACCCGACAACAACCGTCGAGGCAGTAGCCCACTAGACTCAACACCCACTCTCAAGGAACTTTACACCCTGTTTCTCGCATCCCCAAAATGTGCTATCGGACTGTCTAGTAAAAATAACAAATCCTCGTCCATAGTTTGCAACCCCTGATATATGTTGAACCACTAGAAGAACTCGCTCGTCACTGGTCACCGCCCAATAAATTAATGGAAAATACGTGGAGAGTCGTAGGTCCGAGCGTATTCCTGGTAAAGCTGGAAATCGATTTTAGGGTCACTTATCTGTCCTTAGGGAATTCGGCTCGCTGACAAGCCCTAACCCCAGGGCCAAGCTACAGAAACCTCCCGATGTTCTTACAGCGCTCGTTGACTCGAGAAATATGCGAGATATTAGATAGTTGGGTTGTTGGATGGTGCATACTGAGAGCAAGTATATAGGGTCCCGGCTGAATCTTGCTGCCTTCAGCCACGGGGTACCGCCCAGGTTCTATCGACACCGGTCACAACGGCAAACGCCAAGGACCCTGGAAGGTCACACCAGGAAGGGTGAGCCATTCCGTAATCGACCTCCGAGGTCTAAGGGTTAACACGGAAATGGTCCGTAAATATATATAGTCGTAAATAGTCGTAAGGGATAGAATTACACATACATTATATTTAAAAAAATATCAACTTAACACTTCGTTAAAAAGAATAAATAGTTGTATTTATTGATATATAACAATTATTTATGCGCTTTAGAAAAATAAGACCAGACTATTACTTAATACTAAAATATTCTTTTAACAAAGACTCACCCAATTAATTACAAAGTGCGGCCTGCACCGCGGCTGAATGCGAAAAGAAAGACCCTCGCTTACGCAGTCAGTCACTAGTAGTCCTTTACACACGTCCCCCTCTCTACGCGACCAGATTCTAGAACTTTCGAGGAAGAAAGGGTACCTCGAAAATAACTGAAGTAAACGAAGTGAGCCCTACTAACTATATTAAACGCCTGACCTATTCACAATAGCAATTATCGTAACAGATCTTTTGCTATATTTATACATATTACAACGTGTTGGAAACAAATGTCAACCTTATGACAGTTATTTCAAGGTGTATATTTGAATATTCAAATTTATTAAGTGAGCGTTCTAGTTATGATAGAAATTCCTTTCGCCGACTGCGCCAACGGGACGGTCAAAAGTTCATTGACTTTGTATAGTTCACTCTAAAGTGCGTTCAATGAGACAAGATACCAACTGCCAGATCATTCGCCTATGCAGAGTTTTGTAACCTTTTTTACTTATTAAAACTAGCATACAAGTTTATTAAAACTAGATATAACAGCACCAAATAACAACTACAAATAAAATTAGTAACAAATAAGAATAATTAACGAAAATATTAACAGGAAATAACAGAGAACGAACAAAATTTATGTATCACGAACGGAATGAAATAAAAATAAATAAATAACTACGAAATCAAAAGGCCGCGCGAATGTTTTCAGACCCACAATAGTCTCGTTGGACTTTGCCCGTCCTCAGCCGAGAGCCGTGCAGCAGATAACAAACAAACAAGATAGAAAAAGATAGACTATATTTTCATGTTTCGTCGGCATTGTTTAAGTTTGGTATCTTGTCTCGTTGAGCGCACTGTTCTCCTCTGGACTTCTCAAAAGGTTGAAATGCCAAAAACATATTTATACATAAATATTTATTCCAAATATTACAAGCTGAATCCATTATCGGGCATATACTGTATGATAGGCAGTGAGAATTCTTGTTGTTCGCTACATTGATTTCCGTCGACTTTCCTCTTCTTACAGATATATTTCTTGGATTTGATGTTTAGGTGCACCTGAAATAAGAACAATTTAGAATTACGGCCGACTGGTGGAGTGGTCAGGCAACTGGACACTTAACGCAGCACCGGGTCATGGATGTGTATTTTTGTATATATGTATTTATATAGGTGAATTGTTTATTTATATATTTTATTTATATTTTTTATTTATATATTTTTTATTTTTACCAATTTACATAGGTGAATTGTTGACACAGAAAGCAAAGAGATTATTTTATTTAGCTAGAGACTTCAAATACAAGAATGGCTATGAATTCTGCTGGACAACTCATGGAAAAATTTTTCTCCGCAAATCTGCAGGCGCTCAATCACATAGAATTGACTCAGAAAATGACCTGAACCACCTCTCCTCACCTGCACCACCTAAATTGTGACTAATTGATTCTCTATTAACTCTTTATTTAAATTTTTTCAACTTTTCTTTATTTAATAATTATTCTTATTATTATAACTGTCGCCAACTGTCGATAATTTTCATCCGATAATTATCGATATAAGTTGTGTTAAACTATCGATGACACGATACGATAATTATCGATATTTTTTCCCGATGAACATCCTTAGGCGGAACTAAGCGGAGATGTGAGCGGCGTCCAGTGAGCGGCGCCGCTAGTTCTCCCCACGCCCAACGTCGTGCATGTCACAGATTCAGTGCCATTAATTTGTGGGATTCCGTTTTTAAAAAAAATTAAATCAATTTTAATGTCGTAAAAATAAAAAAATTATAAATACAAAATATTTAAGTATTATTCATAAGGAACATTTATCATTAAATTGATTGTATTTCTTCTAAGTATGCACATCTATACTAAAATTATAAAGTTGAAGAGTTTGTTTGTTTGTTTGAACGCGCTAATCTCAGGAAATACTGGTTCGAATTGAAAAATTCTTTTTGTGTTAGATAGTCCACTTACCGAGGAAGGTCACAGGCTATATAACATCACGCTACTACTAATAGGGATAAAAGAAAATAAATAAGAAACGTTACAAAAACAGGAGAAAATATTCTTTTTTGAGAGCTTCCGTTGCGTCCTTTAATGTTCCTCCTCCCGAGACCTTTTTTATCATAGTTCCACTTTTAAATTAAACATAATATCACCCTTTTATTCCCCGAAGGGGTAGGCAGAGATGCACATAATAAATGTAACACCCACTTTTCGCCACTTGTGAGTCCCATGTAATAGAGGATGAGCCTATTGCCATACACCGGCACCAGACTCCGTGCTATTTACTGAGAAATTTCGAAAAATAAAAAACCCAATAATACGTTGTGCGACCCAGGAATCGAACCTGAGACCATTTGCTTGGCAGTAGCGCTTTGTTTTAGATCTCTTAAAGCTAATCTTTGACAGGCAGTAGCGCTTGCGACCACTCGACTAACGAGGTGGGCACTCTTACAATTAGAGTAATAGTTTAAAAATATTTAAATACATGTTTTTCCTCAAATAAACGCGGATGAAACCGCGGGGCACAGCTAATATTTTATAAATATCAATGCGATAATTCCTTTTGGTTTGAAAAAAAATAAATGCAAAATTATACCTACTGTGTTGTTTGTCAAAATCAAACTTTAACAAGTATGGTTAATTAAAAAAATCAAAAAACCCGACTGCGTAAAATACTCTTATTATAAACTAAACAGAATAAAACAATTTACTAGCTTTCATTTGATACCCATATTGCTACAGTAAGAAAAAAAAATTCAACTCCCCTTCCTCATTCCGCCATTTGCGGGCGCCATTTTGACAATTTATATAGCCTATGTCACTACTACAATTTAGACAAATCCAACGACACCTCATATGTCAAAAACCGTCCAGTCGTTTGGGCTGTAGGGCGTGCCAAAGAAATGGACATACATACATACAGACAGACAGACAGACAGACAGACAGACAGACAGACAGACAGACAGACAGACAGACAGACAGACAGACAGACAGACAGACAGACAGACAGACAGACAGACAGACAGACAGACAGACAGACAGACAGACAGACAGACAGACAGACAGACAGACAGACAGACAGACAGACAGACAGACAGACAGACAGACAGACAGACAGACAGACAGACAGACAGACAGACAGACAGACAGACAGACAGACAGACAGACAGACAGACAGACAGACAGACAGACAGACAGACAGACAGACAGACAGACAGACAGACAGACAGACAGACAGACAGACAGACAGACAGACAGACAGACAGACAGACAGACAGACAGACAGACAGACAGACAGACAGACAGACAGACAGACAGACAGACAGACAGACAGACAGACAGACAGACAGACAGACAGACAGACAGACAGACAGACAGACAGACAGACAGACAGACAGACAGACAGACAGACAGACAGACAGACAGACAGACAGACAGACAGACAGACAGACAGACAGACAGACAGACAGACAGACAGACAGACAGACAGACAGACAGACAGACAGACAGACAGACAGACAGACAGACAGACAGACAGACAGACAGACAGACAGACAGACAGACAGACAGACAGACAGACAGACAGACAGACAGACAGACAGACAGACAGACAGACAGACAGACAGACAGACAGACAGACAGACAGACAGACAGACAGACAGACAGACAGACAGACAGACAGACAGACAGACAGACAGACAGACAGACAGACAGACAGACAGACAGACAGACAGACAGACAGACAGACAGACAGACAGACAGACAGACAGACAGACAGACAGACAGACAGACAGACAGACAGACAGACAGACAGACAGACAGACAGACAGACAGACAGACAGACAGACAGACAGACAGACAGACAGACAGACAGACAGACAGACAGACAGACAGACAGACAGACAGACAGACAGACAGACAGACAGACAGACAGACAGACAGACAGACAGACAGACAGACAGACAGACAGACAGACAGACAGACAGACAGACAGACAGACAGACAGACAGACAGACAGACAGACAGACAGACAGACAGACAGACAGACAGACAGACAGACAGACAGACAGACAGACAGACAGACAGACAGACAGACAGACAGACAGACAGACAGACAGACAGACAGACAGACAGACAGACAGACAGACAGACAGACAGACAGACAGACAGACAGACAGACAGACAGACAGACAGACAGACAGACAGACAGACAGACAGACAGACAGACAGACAGACAGACAGACAGACAGACAGACAGACAGACAGACAGACAGACAGACAGACAGACAGACAGACAGACAGACAGACAGACAGACAGACAGACAGACAGACAGACAGACAGACAGACAGACAGACAGACAGACAGACAGACAGACAGACAGACAGACAGACAGACAGACAGACAGACAGACAGACAGACAGACAGACAGACAGACAGACAGACAGACAGACAGACAGACAGACAGACAGACAGACAGACAGACAGACAGACAGACAGACAGACAGACAGACAGACAGACAGACAGACAGACAGACAGACAGACAGACAGACAGACAGACAGACAGACAGACAGACAGACAGACAGACAGACAGACAGACAGACAGACAGACAGACAGACAGACAGACAGACAGACAGACAGACAGACAGACAGACAGACAGACAGACAGACAGACAGACAGACAGACAGACAGACAGACAGACAGACAGACAGACAGACAGACAGACAGACAGACAGACAGACAGACAGACAGACAGACAGACAGACAGACAGACAGACAGACAGACAGACAGACAGACAGACAGACAGACAGACAGACAGACAGACAGACAGACAGACAGACAGACAGACAGACAGACAGACAGACAGACAGACAGACAGACAGACAGACAGACAGACAGACAGACAGACAGACAGACAGACAGACAGACAGACAGACAGACAGACAGACAGACAGACAGACAGACAGACAGACAGACAGACAGACAGACAGACAGACAGACAGACAGACAGACAGACAGACAGACAGACAGACAGACAGACAGACAGACAGACAGACAGACAGACAGACAGACAGACAGACAGACAGACAGACAGACAGACAGACAGACAGACAGACAGACAGACAGACAGACAGACAGACAGACAGACAGACAGACAGACAGACAGACAGACAGACAGACAGACAGACAGACAGACAGACAGACAGACAGACAGACAGACAGACAGACAGACAGACAGACAGACAGACAGACAGACAGACAGACAGACAGACAGACAGACAGACAGACAGACAGACAGACAGACAGACAGACAGACAGACAGACAGACAGACAGACAGACAGACAGACAGACAGACAGACAGACAGACAGACAGACAGACAGACAGACAGACAGACAGACAGACAGACAGACAGACAGACAGACAGACAGACAGACAGACAGACAGACAGACAGACAGACAGACAGACAGACAGACAGACAGACAGACAGACAGACAGACAGACAGACAGACAGACAGACAGACAGACAGACAGACAGACAGACAGACAGACAGACAGACAGACAGACAGACAGACAGACAGACAGACAGACAGACAGACAGACAGACAGACAGACAGACAGACAGACAGACAGACAGACAGACAGACAGACAGACAGACAGACAGACAGACAGACAGACAGACAGACAGACAGACAGACAGACAGACAGACAGACAGACAGACAGACAGACAGACAGACAGACAGACAGACAGACAGACAGACAGACAGACAGACAGACAGACAGACAGACAGACAGACAGACAGACAGACAGACAGACAGACAGACAGACAGACAGACAGACAGACAGACAGACAGACAGACAGACAGACAGACAGACAGACAGACAGACAGACAGACAGACAGACAGACAGACAGACAGACAGACAGACAGACAGACAGACAGACAGACAGACAGACAGACAGACAGACAGACAGACAGACAGACAGACAGACAGACAGACAGACAGACAGACAGACAGACAGACAGACAGACAGACAGACAGACAGACAGACAGACAGACAGACAGACAGACAGACAGACAGACAGACAGACAGACAGACAGACAGACAGACAGACAGACAGACAGACAGACAGACAGACAGACAGACAGACAGACAGACAGACAGACAGACAGACAGACAGACAGACAGACAGACAGACAGACAGACAGACAGACAGACAGACAGACAGACAGACAGACAGACAGACAGACAGACAGACAGACAGACAGACAGACAGACAGACAGACAGACAGACAGACAGACAGACAGACAGACAGACAGACAGACAGACAGACAGACAGACAGACAGACAGACAGACAGACAGACAGACAGACAGACAGACAGACAGACAGACAGACAGACAGACAGACAGACAGACAGACAGACAGACAGACAGACAGACAGACAGACAGACAGACAGACAGACAGACAGACAGACAGACAGACAGACAGACAGACAGACAGACAGACAGACAGACAGACAGACAGACAGACAGACAGACAGACAGACAGACAGACAGACAGACAGACAGACAGACAGACAGACAGACAGACAGACAGACAGACAGACAGACAGACAGACAGACAGACAGACAGACAGACAGACAGACAGACAGACAGACAGACAGACAGACAGACAGACAGACAGACAGACAGACAGACAGACAGACAGACAGACAGACAGACAGACAGACAGACAGACAGACAGACAGACAGACAGACAGACAGACAGACAGACAGACAGACAGACAGACAGACAGACAGACAGACAGACAGACAGACAGACAGACAGACAGACAGACAGACAGACAGACAGACAGACAGACAGACAGACAGACAGACAGACAGACAGACAGACAGACAGACAGACAGACAGACAGACAGACAGACAGACAGACAGACAGACAGACAGACAGACAGACAGACAGACAGACAGACAGACAGACAGACAGACAGACAGACAGACAGACAGACAGACAGACAGACAGACAGACAGACAGACAGACAGACAGACAGACAGACAGACAGACAGACAGACAGACAGACAGACAGACAGACAGACAGACAGACAGACAGACAGACAGACAGACAGACAGACAGACAGACAGACAGACAGACAGACAGACAGACAGACAGACAGACAGACAGACAGACAGACAGACAGACAGACAGACAGACAGACAGACAGACAGACAGACAGACAGACAGACAGACAGACAGACAGACAGACAGACAGACAGACAGACAGACAGACAGACAGACAGACAGACAGACAGACAGACAGACAGACAGACAGACAGACAGACAGACAGACTCTGTCTCAATCCGTCTATTAAAGAATATTTTCCAGTATCGACGCAGGTGTAGGTGATAAAAAACGAGGCGGGCCGCTAGTGTGTAATATCGATAAAAATTCAGATGTCCCATCACTGTTTGAAATTATACCTAAAGTTGTCTGGCCGTGGGGGCACGATTACTGTACCAAATCTGGCCGGAAAAGGGTTAACACATTTATAGACGCTTGGGAACATTCAACGGAACTATCGTTAGGTAAGTACTTCATTTCCTATGAAATGTCAAATCATTTTTACAATAATCAAATGTTTTTTCATTAAAAATGATATTTTTCCTAGACTTACACAGACTTTAAAAATATATTGAAAAAACGTAAGAAATTATTTTATTTACATTAGTCATTAAGACATTTATAGACGCGTGCAAATTCTATCAACAACTTTTTCGCCATTGTCCTTTCGAAAAATCGAAATTATCACTCATAGCAATAATAGGTACATTTTTTTCAACTTTTAAACACTAGTAATATATTTTTACTCGTAAAATAAGTCACTTTAACGCATAATTTCTATCGTCAAAGATGTCGTATCCGAATCTCGGAATCTCGTATTTCTCGTAATTAGGTACTTAACAACAATAGCAGTGTTACCAACTCTCAAAAATATTTATACCTAAAACTAAAATCAAAAACCCCTAAAATCGCCTTAATTACTTCGAAATTCTCCATAAATAGTATTTTGTAAAAATAATAAATAATATTTTTTTAATAATATTTATTTATACATTATTTAATACATCAAATATTATTTAATTTTATTCTGAGTTATCAGATTTATTAAACTTCATTGGATTGAATGTTGTGCAACATCCACCATTTCGATTTAACGTGAATCGAATCACCATCATGCTTTGAAACATTTAAGCAGATAGTTTATTTCGCAGCTTATTTTAATGATATTATAAATAGACAATGCACGTCCGACAGTTGCGTTTGAAATTGGAACCGTGCAGAGCGCTAATCTGAATTTTGGGATATTTTCAAAATTAAAAAAATAAATAGATATGAAAAGTCATAAAAACTCTAAAAATACCCCTAAACATATGAAACCCCTAAAAAATCTATCTCACTAATTTACCCCCTAAATTTGGGAGGAATCCTTAAGTCGGGAACCCTGTACAATGGACGAGTCACAAAAAATAGAGACGAAGCAATACGTGTAAGCGAGATAGAGATATTTTAATAGTCAATAGTCATAACAGCAACTTCATGCATGCGGTAAAAACGTTTGCTGATTAACCCTTCGTCCGGCGCCCCTCAATAACTCCCGAGATCGGGCGCGGTGTACCCAATAAGCTCAGCTTCGAAAATTGACAAATATAATTTTTCTAATTAATATTAAAATAAAAACGATGCATGTACGTCTTGAGTAAAATGTTTACAAAATAATTAGGCACAATAGCAAAATATATACATGTATATATTACTTAAAAAATTAAAAAAAATAAAAGACAAAAAATTTCATTTTTAAGATTTTTTTATTTTTAAAATTTCATAATTATTAATGTAAATAATAATAATAATAAAGAAACGCATGAAATGTTATTCTTAGAAAATGAAAGAATGAAAGTTAATCAGAATTTATAATTGATCAGTATAATTGATCGAAGTAATTACGAGAAATACGAGATTCCGAGATTCGGATACGACATCTTTGACGATAGAAATTATGCGTTAAAGTGACTTATTTTACGAGTAAAAATATATTACTAGTGTTTAAAAGTTGAAAAAAATGTACCTATTATTGCTATGAGTGATAATTTCGATTTTTCGAAAGGACAATGGCGAAAAAGTTGTTGATAGAATTCGCACGCGTCTATAAATGTCTTAATGACTAATGTAAATAAAATAATTTCTTACGTTTTTTCAATATATTTTTAAGATCTGTGTAAGTCTAGGAAAAATATCATTTTTAATGAAAAAACATTTGATTATTGTAAAAATGATTTGACATTTCATAGGAAATGAAGTACCTAACGATAGTTGAATGTTCCCAAGCGTCTATAAATGTCTTAACCCTTTCCCGGTCAGATTTTGGTACAGTAATCGTGCCCCCACGGCCAGACAACTTTAGGTATAATTTCAAACAGTGATGGGTAGGGGTGTTCATCGGAAAAAATTATCGATAATTTTATTATCGATAATTATCGTATTGAGTTATCGATAGTTATCGATAATTATCGAATGAACAGTTATCGATAATTATCGGATAAAAAATTATCGATAGTGACGAAAATTATCGATAATTATCGGATAAAAGTTATCGATAGTTCCCAAAAATTATCGATAATTATCGGCACAATTTTCGGACGACGAAAAAAAAAAAAAAAAAAAAAAAGGTCATCCGCCGTCCCGTATTTATATAATCCTCCGTTCCCTATCAGAATACCTAAAAAAAAAAAAAAAAAAGGTCATCCACCGTCCCGTATTTATATAATCCTCCGTTCCCTATCAGAATACCTAAAAAAAAAAAAAACGGTCATCCGCCGTCCCGTATTTATATAATCCTCCGTTCCCTATCAGAATACCTAAAAAAAAAAAAAAAAAAGGTCATCCGCCGTCCCGTATTTATATAATCCTTCGTTCCCTATCAGAATACCTAAAAAAAAAAAAAAAAAAAAGGTCATCCGCCATCCAATATCGAAATAATCTATCGATAATTATCGGATCACAATATATATATATATATATATATATATATATATAGAGATATATAGATAGATAGTATGGATGAAACATTTGAACTGTTTTTTTTTATTAATTATTTTCTCATTGATGAATACCATATCTTAATAAGTATTATTCCCGACGAAGACAAATCCAAAAACACAAAAATCATAAAAATCGTACCACTCGTTCTCGAGTTATAAACGGTGTAACTAACACGAATTTATATATATATTGATTACAACTTAAATAGCTATTATAACGACCAAATATTTTAAATTTTAACAACAAACAAACAATCAAGACCGTGGTACCCTAAAGTATTTAATTGAATGCAAAAAAGAAAAACAGTTTTCTAAATACGGGCGAGTGTCATTCTTTTGGCCGAAGTTATGGTCAGAGCGATTCAGAAAATTATCTGCGCCATCTATCGTATAATTGTAGAATATCGTTTTTATATTTAGTGACATTTAACATAATTAATATTTAACATATAAGTATATTAATTGAAAATGATGTTTATCTAAAATATTAAAACGATTTCTATTTCTATCCGACATATTTAGTAAACTTTTAAGTTTAACAAAATAATAACTCAAAAATAAGTTTTGTGAGTTTTTAAGATTCGTTAGACCAGATGGCGTCTATGTCGCGTCTAGGCGTATTTCTATTTTGAATAGGGTCTCTTACTTAACGTGAAGAATATAAATGAAATTAACACAATATAGCGGTACAACTGTGTTTATTAATGCCAACGTCAACAAAAAATTTGTTCCCATACTTAAACTTTGCTTGTAAGAAAACCATAGCGCGATCTAATTCGACACTCACGCCATCTATTGATGCGGGTAGTAAACTTTGGAATTAGATCGCCCCTATGATTCGCTTACCGACTTAAATCCTTAACAATTTTCTTAAATATTTATTTTTAAATTTAATTACAATGAAACAAAAACTAAATTATACTGTGAGCTATGTCTAATTTTTATGTATTAAAGTTATTTACATTGGTTTTGTACTTTTTACGTGATACGTGCACAGAGAAAAACACGATAAGAGATGGCGCTGATCGAAATAAAAGCGCGCTATTAAAATTTATTCTTGATGATATATAGTGTATTAATGAAACGGAGGTTTAACAGATTTATTATTAGTATAGATATAGATATAGTTAACTTTTGTTTGCGATATCGTACGAATTTGTTTTAAGCCTATAAAGGAGATTGTGCCAATGAACAGTAAGTAGTTATATGTATATTGACAGTACCATCAGTGGTACAATCTACCTGCGCCACGGTGAACTAGGGGTGTTCATCAGAAAAAATTATCGATAATTTTATTATCGATAATTATCGTATTGACTTATCGATACTTATCGATAATTATCGAATGAACAGTTATCGATAATTATCGGATAAAAAATTATCGGTAGTGGCGACAGTTATCGATAATTATCGGATAAAAATTATCGATACTTCACGAAAGTTATCGATAATTACCGGCACAATTTTTGGACGACGAAAAAAAAAAAAAAAAAACAAAAAAACAAAAAAAAAAAAAAAAAAAAAAAAAAAAAAAAAAAAAAAAAAAAAAAAAAGGTCATCCGGCGTCCCGTACTGATATAATCTTCCGTTCCCTATCAGAATACCTAAAAGAAAAAAAAAACGTCGTCCGCCGTCCCATATTCGTATAATCCTCCGTTCCCTATCAGAATACCTAAAAAAAAAAACGTCGTCCGCCGTCCCGTATTCCTATAATCCTCCGTTCCCTATCAGAATACCTTAAAAAAAAAAAACGTCGTCCGCCGTCCCGTATTCCTATAATCCTCCGTTCCCTATCAGAATACCTAAAAAAAAAAAGGTTATCCGCCGTCCGGTATCGAAATAATCTATCGATAGTTATCGGATCACACAAAAATATCGATAATTATCAGATCGGAAAAAATTATCGATAATTTTCAGGACGAAAAAAATTATCGATAATTATCGGATCGCAACAAATTATCGATAATTATCGAATGAAAACTTATCGATAATTATCGATAATTATCGAATGAACAATTATCGATAATTATCGAATCAAAATTATCGAATAACACTTATCGATAATTATCGATAATTATCGAATGAAAAATTATCGAGTAGTTACGAATTATCGATAATTATCGCACACCCCTACGGTGAACAGAACGGAGAATATAAATTAATCTAAAATAAAACACTCATAAATAAATTATAAAAATAAAAACCATTTAATAATTAGTATATAATTAACAAAAAATAAATTTCTCACTCATAATATAATCAGCCTCGTCCCATTTCTCCTTGAACTTCTTCTGTTGAATTTCCACGAGCGTGATATATTAAATCAATAATTATCATATATAATACTGATCGCATATCTGGTCGAACATTCTCCATTTCGAATGCTATTAAGGAAGCAAAATATTCATTACGAGGGTCTCTTGGTCTTTCGTTACAAAAAATTGGCAATAGGCAAGTTAATAACTGCTGTAAGATCATTTTCACTTTCTCCTGATTTAATAAAACACACGAAGTTTGGCTCGGTCTGCGTAGAGTTATCAATTTTAAGTGTTCTTCTCCTTTTCTTTGGATAGAGAAGAGATGGAGATAGTGGGGGTGATCTTTCAGAGGTTGACATGATACGCGTCCAGTCTATCTAAAGGTCGAAGTAGTAATTAAAAGTATTTGTCAAACTGTTCCACGGTTTGAGTCGACTACAATAAGGATGTTCCGCACAACATCGATAAATAATAAATTGATTAGTTATACCTAATATTATTAATTCAGACTAAAACTCTTCATACTTGTGGTAGATTTTAAAGCATGGGTTGATACATAAGGTTACTCCGCACACTTTGCACATAAACCGGGACTCTTTGCGACATCTTTTTCTTAATATCGTATGTTGACAAACAAAACAAACTCTGGATTTTTTACCTTCCGTATATTCCGGCATATGGTCGGCAAGATGGAAAGCCGACAACCGCAAACAATTTACTGAGCGAGATGTGGTTGCAATGGAATATTCTAACTCTTGAAGTTTATATTTTTCAATCAATTGTCTTATGACGCATAATTGGAATTCAGCCAAGCTTATTTTAGTTCCTTGAATAATTTGATAAACCGCGTGAGCGTTTAACATGCACAAATCGATAAGATGGATACCGAGTTTTTTTTGCCACATTTTATTTTTTCTTATGCAATGTATCGAATGCAATACCATGTCCGTATTGTCAACTGTCACTTTTTTTTTGTTATAGTCTATAATTATTTCCGGTTTCATTTTCGGCAATCCTGTTTCCCTACAATATTTATTTGTAGGACCAAAAGTTGCATCGTGAAAAGTTGAAAGCATATAAATTTCTCTTTTATCTTTGAATTTTACTGCAATCAGGGGTTTGCTATATTTAACATCGATTTCCCCCTTTTTCAGCAGTTTGAATTGACCGATATTAGCTTTTCTCAACCGGTTGAGCATTACTGTACCACACGCATATGTTTCACGATCGTACAAATAATTATAAAGTTCCGGACTGCTGTACCAATTGTCCATATATACGCGCCTGTTCGCTTGCATTAAATCCTGTAACAATGTCGTAACCACACCACCAGTGACCCCTAAATTATCGGGATCTACTATAATTTCAGTTCGAGCTCCACAGTAGATTATAAAATCTATAATATATCTGGTTTTTACATCGCATAATATAATAAGTTTTATACCAAATCTATTTCTTTTATTCGGAATATATTGTTTGATTGAAAGATATCCTTTGAAAGGCATAATGCTTTCATCTACGCAAAGATCTCGATAAGGCGTGAATGAGCATTTGAATGTCTTCTTGATATGTTTAAGTATTGGCAATATATCTTTCAAAATGTGGGATGACAGGGTATTTGGTTTTGAAAAACTAAGTAAACCAAGTATAGTGGTGTATCGATTACGGGACATTGTTTTTGAAAATATTGGGGACTGTAACAATGGATCTGTCGACCAATGTTCTTGTATGTCCAAATGTTTATTTCGAGTAAATAAAAATGTAACTGCCAGAAATACATACATTTCCTCAACGGATACTTCTCGCCAGTTTTGCAGTCTTGAATTTAGTCGGATATCACATTCACGAATTAAACTTTGGTGCTGAGCATTAGTGAATTCGGCTAATTTGCTAACTACTTCTTCAGACATAAAATGTTGGAAACAATCAGATTCCAATGATTTAGTATCGAAAGTATTGCATGTAAGGCCCGCTGCATTTTCATTGAATTCAAAAATCTCAGGTTGGAAAGGTCTTGAATCCCAAGAGCTAGATGGTACTTCCTGTTCCTGAAACAAACATTAATTAATTAATTTTATAAAATAGGCTGGGTACATAAAATACACGAGACCTACTTAATAAATACACATTTATTATGAACCAATACACGAACAAGTATGCTTAATTAAAAAAAAATCATAAAACCCAACTGCGTAAAATACTCTTATTATAAACTAAAAAGAATAAAACAATTTACTAGCTTTCATTTGATACCCATATTGCTACTTTAACTAAATGGGAGGAAATGCGTAGCTCTTTGGATGAGGTACCTACTCTAGCTCAATTTAATAAATTCTTAACAGATCGTGCTGATATACTCGAAACATTACATCGTAATAAAATAGATAGACTAAAGACATCAGGTAACTCTTCACGGCCTACAGGTCCTAATTTTAATAGTGAACGAGCTCATACGAAATCTTTTACATCTTTGCAAAATAATTGTAACAATTTTCATCATTTCATGATGAAAATTGTTACAATTAGATTATATAAGACATAACATAGATTTCATAAAATATATGAATGTGGGATATTCAAACAAAAGAATTTTGATGAAAAGGTTTCTGATGTTCAAAGATTAAAATTATGTATGAATTGTTTAAGGGGTGGACATCAAACATATAATTGTAAGCTAGGCCCTTGTCGTATTTGTAAGAAAAAACACAATACATTGCTTCATCAAGCGAAAGAACTCGATACTAATTCGTCTTCTTTAACTACTACGTCTACTAATACTATAGCAAACTTCTCAATGCAGCCAACAAATCAGGCTATACTATCTACTGCATTGATTGAAGTTCGCAATCCAAAAACAAATAAATCGGTTCAAGTTCGTGTATTACTTGATTGTGGAAGTCAATCATCATTTATCAGTAAACAATTAAAAGAATATTTAAGTCTTGAATCAAGCCAAATAAATAAAATTAGCGTTATAGGTATTGGCAACAACTCGTCTAACCAAATAACAGAGAGTTGCATTGCTCAACTTAGTTCAATACACGAAAAATATTATGTAACGCTAGCTTGTTTTGTGCTTAAACCGTCTTACTTATAAAAATCTCGTTAAGTAATATTTAGCCACCGTTTAGTTAATCCACTCATAAGCTATAAATCAAGGATTAACTTTTGTTTACTTATAAACATTGACTAGCTGTTACTTAGTTAAGAAACGAACAAAGAACGATACATAGATGGTTGGCACAGATTATAGCCAAAATAATCGATTAGATAGAGAAATTGAATGAACGAAATTGTTAAAAATTATATTGAAGCGACATCTATTAACATTATAGAGAAAACTCTAGCTCGATATTGTAGTGAGTCACTACTAGTGACCTCTATCGACAGTTATGAACTTGGATCAATATTCTAATTTCTAATCATTTTTATTTTGATGGGTAGTAGTCGGATCCTCAATTACAAAATTCAACAAAGCTTATTAAATATTAAATTAATAAATTTACTTAAGATATAACCTAATTTAAATTATGTTATTATAATTAAAATTAGGTACCTAAATATCTGTATTAAACAGACAGATAACGCTCATTTAGTATATATTAATTTTTATATAGAGGAAATTTCATTCTAAATCTCTTCTTACTAACAAACAAATGCAAGTAAGTAGATCAGACGTCGCAATAGAACAGCTGATTTATGTGAAATCCGCCATCTTGCCGCTCAACGAGGGTTAAACTATGTCTCGGCAGGGTTTAATTTTGACAGCGATTTACGCATTACTTAACGACTTCTTAACGCTAAATAGTGTTTATGAGTGAGGTTTTTGCTGATCAGTTGTTAAGCAATGGATTAAATATTAAGAAACGTTTATGAGTAAGACCGAAAGAGTTAACCGGTTCGATTCCTGATACTCATATTAACTTAGATAATTTAAAACTACCAAAGAATTTAAAACTTGCCGATCCTAATTTCAACATTCCATCGTCCATCGATGTACTCATTGGTGCAGACTTATTCTGGGATGTTCTAGGTAATGACGAGCAGTCATTAGGTCCAGGTCTTATTAAACTAAGAAGTTCTAAGTTTGGCTGGCTAATTACAGGTGCTATTTCTACCAATTTGCGTACAACTAAAAAAATTCAAAGTCATAATTCTGTTATAAACAGTCAACAAGATGAAGGCATACAAAATTTATTACAAAAATGACAAGAACAAGAACAAATCTCCTGCGGAACGCGCCGGCATGACTTGGTTGATTAGGTACATTATTTTGCAGCGCCCACTTGCTTGTCGCATGCAGTGCCGGATTAGCCTATAAGCTATTTAAGCAATTGCTTAGGGCATCCTGTCTTGGGGGGCACCAGAGACGACCGAGAAAAAAAAACGAGCACACTAAAGATAAAGCAATTTCAAAATTCTCAGAAAGATCTTTTTCAAAACTAAAAATTTTAAAAAATGAAAAAAGAACGACCATGGGTCAAAAAAGATTAGATGCATTGTCTTTATTATACATATATCGAATCCAATATGCTTAAAACGTTAGACTGAAAAAATATTAACCACGAATTTAATGTCCGAAAAAATCGCAATTCGCATTTAATAAATCAATAAAAATATTTTTGTTTCTTATAATAATTAATTAATTACTCTATAGCATATAAGCGGATCAACAGACAGATTTGGAAATCTCTGAGGCATGATATGCGTGTGTTTTAATATAAAACGTATTAATGATACGATAGAGCGGAATCGGGGCTCCAAAGTGTTCTCAAGGGATTCATCTGTTGGTCAAAGCTGGTTGTCGAGGCTTCCGCGCTCCCGGCTGCATGGGTACCACCACCTTGCTTGTTTCTCCCGTGAAACAGCTTTGCTGTGTTTCAGTGAGAAGCGCAAGCCAGCCAGTGTAATTACTGGCACTGAGACTTTAACACCTTATGTCTCTGGATAGGCAACACGTAGATTGGTTGCGTGGGCTAGTTCCAGGTAAAATGTTCATGGGCGACGTCAACCACTTACCATCAGGTGGAACGTCTGCCAGTTTGCCTATCCAACTAACATAAAAAAGAGGCTGAAAACTGAGGATGGAGGTGCAGCGTTGACCAGAGCTGAGATATTAGAAGTTTTTCGGACAGTTGTATACCTCGGTCAACCAACCTGTTTGCAGTTCGGCTGAAGATCCAAGAGCAGACATTGCCATATTCCGAAGATGTCCCGGACATCAGCATGCATGAGATTAGTATGGCTCCGGGAAAGCTTAAAAACAATTAGGCACCGGGTGAGGACGGTATTACGTCTGAGCTTCTGAAAGCGGGTGGAACACCGGTACTTAAAGTTTTAGAGGCTCTCTAATGCCTTACTCGAGTTATCTTATCTTACTCGAGGGCGTAACCCCGCAGGCCTGGAACAGAAGCGTGGTAATGCTCTTCTTCAAGAAGGGTGATAACACCTTAATGAAGAATTACAGGTCCATTTCGATTCTGAGCCACGTTTATAAGCTGATATCTAGGGTGATTACGAATCGTCTGACGGGCAAGTTTGATGACTTCGTAAGGATATTGATTCGCCATATTTGTTAAATGAAATATCCTTCAATTGCCCTAAATATAATCCACGATCAAACAGAAATTATACATTTGCTATTCCATTCTGCAGAACCAACTATGCTTCAAATCGATTTATCGTTAGAGCCTGTGAACTGTATAATAAAAATTATAATATGCTAGACATTTTTTATTTAAAGCTTAATAAGTTTAAAACTGTCATCAAGCAATTACAATTGTAGCGACATCTATCTCGCCATACACGAACTAGAAGAAACTAACGAATCCTACATCCCGCTATCGAAGTTTTCAAAGCAATTGAATATATATACAAGAACCCGACAACAAACGTTAAGTGGCGCGTAGCCCACCAGACACACATCCGTCTGGTCGAAGGATCCTTCCTTTTCAATGGCAGTGTCTCTACACCAAACTGGTGACCCCGAGCATGAACGTCAGCGCAGCCTTCGCAAATCTACGTCATCGTGACGTCATCATCACTTCCTCAAGCTTTCGAGCAGCGAGTCGTACAGCCAGCCAGCATGCACGGCTACTACGGGTATCCTGACCACTAGCATGCAGCGAACGCGCATTCCTGGTCATCGCCCACAGCCTTCGCAGCGACCATGGCACAGCACACTGCACTTCGGCCGGTCAGCAAGCAGAGACGCACTTCTCTCCTGGTCGACGCAGCAGCCAGCCACCACGCAGCACTGCACCACCCCGACTCACTGGGGCATTACCGCAAACAGTTCCGACTCACCGTGAACTATGCGGCATCTGGTTCCGACTCACTGGAACATTCCACTGGCCCGGCAAGCATCACAAGATGTAGTATGGACGACTCAACCTGCTATCGACCTCCGGTCTCGGAGGGGGAGTGATGTAGCGACATCTATCTCGCCATACACGAACTAGAAGAAACTAACGAATCCTACATCCCGCTATCGAAGTTTTCAAAGCAATTGAATATATATACAAGAACCCGACAACAAACGTTAAGTGGCGCGTAGCCCACCAGACGCAACACCGTCTGGTCGAAGGATCCTTCCTATTCAATGGCCGCCTCTCTCTACGCCAAACAATTAAAATTAAAATGAACTGTATTTGTCACATGATATTGTTGCTGTAGTTTTTGTTTCGTGTATAATGTTGTGTTTAATAAAACTATGTATTAATTTTTTATTTATGTTTGCCCAACTGGTATTTGTTACATGTAATTGGTGAAAACTTGATTGGCTTTTGTGTTTTTTTCCTTTGTATGATTTATTTGTGTAATTGCAAGCTGTGTTTTCTTTATAAATAAAATAAAATAAAAATAAATAAAGGCTGTACCTTCCGAACAAGCTGGAAGGCCGAAAAGGCTATAGTACCATAGACTACATACATAGGCTGTGGCAGAGTATAGAGAAAACCGATGAGTATAATCGGCCATTGTGCTTGGCGTTTGTGGATCACTCACCTTCGATTTGCTGACGATCTCGTGCTTAAGGTGGAATCCCTGGGAGACCTCGACATTATACTCAGTGATCCCGAAGGGTGGGCCTTAAAATGAATATAGACATCTTGTCCAATTGACAAATATCATGTCGAATGTCCATGTCGTGCCCACGCTGATATCGGTTGGAGATTCTACTCTCGAAGTTGTTGACAAGTACATCTACCTAGGACAAAATGTCCAACTTGGTAGGTCCAGCTTCGAGAGAGAGGTCAATCGTCAAATCCAGCTCGGATGGGCAGCGTTCGGGAAGTTGAAAACGTCTTTTTATCCGTCATACCTCAGTGCCTGAATGAAGTCTAAAGTCTTCGACCAATGTGTGTTACCAGTGATGACATACAGATCTGAGACGTGGTCACTGACTTTGGACATTTTAAACAAGCTCCAAGTCGCACAGCGTACAATGGAGAGGGCTATGCTTGGTATTTCTCTGCGAGATTGAACCAAGACTGATGAGATCCGCAGCCGAACGAAGGTTGCCAACATAGAGCAACGGATTTGCAAGCTGAAGTGGCAGTGGGCAGGGCCCATAGCTCGTAGAACTGACGGCCGATGGAGCAGAAAGGTTCTCAAGTGGAGACCACGTACAGGCAAACGCAGCGTCGGACGGCCGTCCGCGAGATGGACAGACGACTTGAGGAAAGCCGCTGGAAGTGATAGCGAAGGTGAGGCCTACGTTCAGCAGTGGACATCCAATGGCCGATATTGATGATGATGATGATGATGATGAATTACTCTATTCCTATTCTACCTACATATCTTTTTCGTCCTTCATATATACACTATTATATACATATTATGGGGAGCCCGTTGGCGTAGTTTGTAGTGACCCTGCCGGGGGCCGTGTGTGCGGTTCCCATCAACGGTCAAATGTGACGAAAACATATGTTGGCTGTGTAAAATGTTCCTGAGGTGAGTTGACGTCAAGTCGGCGGCCGGTCTAGAAATATAGCCTAATTTTAGGACAACATGTGAAATCATGTTGTGTCGACCCCACCTAGCATGGGATAAGGGCAAAAAGAACAACACATACATATTCTACCTATGATACGTATTCACATTTTTTTTTCAATTAATTCTTTGTAGTTCACTTAAGGATAGGGGGGCCCACAGGGGAAGATTGCTTAGGGCATCAAGTTACCTTAATCCAGCACTGATCATGACACTGTTTGCAACTCTTCTCGTTTCTCCTTTCATCTAGAACTTCTTTCAAACCATTCAAATCGAGATCAGTTTCTGAATTTAACTGGTCAGTTTGTTTGTCCTCTTCTATAGTATATATAATTTCAGGGTTTGAATCACTGAAGACAACCGTTGTTAAAGTCGATAAGGAAACATCATTCTGAAAAAAATTGAACAAGTACCTATAGTCACGATATTTTCATTACAACGATATTCAAACATTTTAAAATAAGATTTAGTCTGTGTTGTTTTAATGTCATCTTACTAATAATAAAAATGAGAAAGTTTGAAATTTTATGAGTAGATAAATGGATGTATGTTACTCTTTTTTAACAAAAACTACTGAATTGATTGCAATGAAACTTAGTGTGTAGATAGTTAGAGAACAAGAAAAAACTCAGCCTTACTTTTTATACCTAAATTTCTGAATCAACAATGGTTATCAAATATATTAAATTTATAAAACAAGACACAAACTCCAAGAGCTCTATAAAATTAATATAGACTTATAAGTATTAATATAATACCTGTTGCGATTGTAACATGTCGTGTGCTTTTCTAACTTTCCTCTGGAACCTGTCCACACTCCTCAGTACCGCGTGACACTCCCAGCAGACCTGTAGCAGGACTGTACCGAACCAGTTTTCTTTCTGAAAAATTACACCTCTAGATATGAAAAAAACACAATGAAAGTCAAATAACGGTTGATACAAGATATGTATGACACATACAACAAAAGTTGTATACGGATAAACATGTCTTACATGGTATTTAGCTTTTTTTATTGTTCGACTGCTGTCTGTACGTCGGTCTCGGAAATTTTTGGAAAGATAATAGGTAGGAACTTAAGCGATTTAACGGTACGAGACATTCTGGTGTAGTAGAGCGAATAGTCTCAGCGCCAATGGTCACGGGTTCCATTACCGCTAGAGGCAGCACTTGCATTTTATTACGTCGGGGAAAAAGGTTTTTTTTCGTATTTTGTATACAAATACAATTTTTTTCTTTCGAAGTTTAGTTACATTTAATTATAACATAAATGTGCCATTTTGTTTGATAACTTGTTGCCATCGTAAAGGTAGTGACATAATCCCTGTAGAATCCCTATTTCTGTAGAAATCTTGGATTTTTTTATCAAAAAATGCGACAAGTAGTTTTGATAGACCTCTTGATGTTAACCTTCTACCCAAATAGTTCTGAAGATACCGAAGCAGGTGAAAACCTGATGGTGCAAGGTCAGGAGTATATGGTAGATGCATTAACACTTCCCAAGCAAGCTCTCTCAATATTTTTCTGTCTCGATTTGTAGCCAAAGATGTGAGTGGTCTGACGTTATCATGATAAATGACCATTCCTTTTCTGTTGATCATTTCCAACCATATTTTTTCAATTTCTTGCTTGAGTCTCATTAGTTATTGGTAGTAAAGATCCGAATCAACGGTTTTGCCCGGTTTTACGACCAGAGCTCATAATGAACGATGCCCTTCTAATCCCACCATACAGTATCACCTAATTGCATGTTAGTCTAGGTTTCGCGACAGTCTGTGGAGCTTGACTGCCCTTTGATCATGATCTTATATTTATTAATATTAAAACCAGCCAGATACAAATAGAACAACTAATGAGACTTTTCTTCAATTTTATAATATACATACAAATACGAAGAGAGTTTTTCCCCGACCTTCCTTGCGGGTCTCCCTACTACTCTACCAACCCGCTAAGGAACAGAGTGGCGAATTAGGGTCTTTCTCCTATATAGATATTGATACCATCGCCCAGCAGTAAGATGTATACAGTGTTTCAGTTCAATTCAGTTTGGGCACTTGAAATTCACACAATACGTAGGGCTATGAACGCTGTAGATATAATATTAAGGTTGAAGAAGTTTCCTGTTCAAGAAAAGAATTATTTTGTATTTAGCTCGATCTTAAAGTTACTCGTATTAAATACTTTAATACGGTAAACAAGCCTTCATTTGCAAGTACAACTCACATTTGACTGGTTTTTTATTCTCTCATTGACATCCTGTGTGAGCTACTGTACAAGTAAGAATATTCATAATACCCTTGTTTTGAGAAAAATAGTATGTTAATAAAACAAAATATCCTACAATCTTTTCTTCATAGAAATCCAGGAAGACGCCTTAGACAGTACAAAACAGCATATAAGAGAGTGGAGGGGTGAGAGTGGAGGGGTGTGAGTTTAGTATAATGACATAAGCGTGTCAAAATGGAAGATATGTGGTTAACTAACATAATAACAGTTGGCATTCAGTTTGAATAACAATTAGTAGATTCAAAGACGTCATTATGCTACCATCAAAATAGTAGATTACCAAGTGTCAAACCATTATGATACAATTATAGCAGTAGATTCGCAACGATAGGTGGAAGAATACTGAACTTACTTGATCTTTATAGTTGTCAAATAACAGCTTTTTATAAATTTCCTTATATTCTTCCAATGGCAACATTCTTCTCCCAACACTAAGACAAATCCGACATTGAATACTATTTTCCTTTATTGTAATTTCTTCTTTAATTTCGTCTTCATGTTCCTAAATAAACAATAATCATTTTATTATTTACTAGCTGCGTTCAGCGGCAGATGCAGAATGAAGTCGCTTTCAGTTAAGGTCACAGCTCATTAGAGCCACCCGGCACCCGACCCGCACCACCTCGTCGCTCGGCGTCCACTCGTTGTCGACAGGTGGTCCACGAGTGGACGTCGAGTGGTCAACCAGTGAACCTCGCGTGGCCCACGAGTGAACGTCGCGTGGTCAACGAGTGGACATCGTTTGGTTCACAAATTTTTGAGTAGTCTGTTCATTGTCACTAGTGTCTACACGTGTGTCGTACTATTATATGCCGCAATGTGTGTTTTATAATATTCTGTCTCATATTGAACACTCTATAATAAAGAAAAACACACAGTGAATCATTCGCAGGCAGCTCGCGGTCCACTCGGGAACCGCGCGCGGTCAACGCAAGACAAGCGTGCGAGCAGCCAGTTGTGGACAACTTGCGAGCGAGGCGATCCGGTGACGCTACGGAGTTGATGTAGTGAGCGCGTATCCATACAAGTCCATAGAAAGAATACTAACCGCTCGAGGCGAGGCGGTGCTGATCAGGTGCCGGTTGGCTCTAATGAACTATGACCCTTCTACGTACAGCGACTTCGTGTGTGTGGATTCTTTTATTTTTTATCTTTACTTTGTGATTATAAAAGATTTTTTTGTTTCAAATATAATTACCTATTTAAGTATTTTTACGTAATTTGTATTAATAATTATTAATTAAAATTGATATTTACTGAATTATAGGTATATATTTATTTCGTTAAATTTTGGTGAGAAAATGTCTTTACTCACTTAACCAAGCAAAGTTTTTAAACAAGAAAAGAAGAGATAATAATAAGTTTTGATAAAAAGTAGAGATAGGATTTTTAAAGTAATTTAAAAATCCTATCTCTATTTTTGGAAAAGGGGCTCATGCCCAAAATAGTTTGGGAAAAACCAATACTTTACCCGACAAGATTTAAGGTTAAAACGTAGGACATTATACAAGTGGCCCTCGTTCGACTCAGGGCCAGAAAGACAGCACAAGGGCCGGACGGTGTTCCAGGGCGAGTACGGAGCTTCGCCCTAGAACGCCTGCGAGGACGGCTTCGGACCCTGTTCGATAAATGCCTGAGCACCGGACATTTCCCGAAGCCGTGGAAGACGGACCGATTATGCCTGCTACGCAGGGAGAGTCGACCATCTGACTCTGATTCTGCATACAAGTCAATCGTGTTGCTGGACGAGACGGAGAAGGTGCTTGAAAAGATTTGGGCAGACCGTCTCGTCCAGCACTTCGAAGAGTCGGGGCCGTGTTTGTCGGACGCACAGTTCGGGTCCAGGGCAAGCCGTTCCACTCTGAACCTCTCTGCGGAGGTCGTGATCAGTGGACACGTTCTCCTGGCCATTCAACAACATTCCTGTCGAGACGATAGTGGAGGCACTGAACCACGTAGGCACTGTACCACGAGGTGCCCCACTATCTCCAGAGGCTGTTGGAGGCGTACCTCCGGGACAGAGAAGTCTTCTGGGAGGCGACGCTTGACTGTATTGACGTCGTGCCGGTTGCGGCATTCCACAAGGTTCTGCCTCGGACCAACCCTGTGGAACATAGGCTTCGATTGACTGCTGTGGGCGGCCTCCTGCTTCCTGCTGCTCCTCCGGCGAGCTGACCTTCATCTGCTATGCAGATGACACTCTGGTAACGGCACGGGGTAAGAGTTTCGACGAAGCGGCTCGTCTAGCCCAAGTCGGCTCAGCGATAGTAGTCAACCGCATAGGGATGCTGGGCTTGAAGGTCTGTGCCTAAATCGGAGGCTCTACTTTTCCATGCCTCACGCAGAGCCCCCCCCCCCCCATTCAAGGTGCGCAAATCGTCGTCCGGGGGACAGAAGTGGTCGTTGAGGCCCAGATGAAGTATCTGGGTCCCAACGATCCTGGACGGCGATAGAGTTTTGGTCCGCATTTCGCACAGCTCGCTCCAAGGCTCGAAAATGCCGCTGCTGCGTTGGGAAGACTACTGCCCAACGTAGGAGGACCCGACTCGCCATGTCGGCGTCTATACGCCGGCGTCGTGCGTCATATGGTACTGTACGGGGCTCCGATATGGGTCGACGCTCTCACCGGTCACAACAAGACCCTACTGAGGAAGCCCTAGCGGATTATAGTGTTGAGGACGATACGGGGCTACCGTACGGTGTCGTAGACGGCGGTGACACTTCTCGCAAGCGATCCACCCTGGGAACTTCAGGCGGAAGTGCTCGCGGAAGTGTAACGTCACCGATCGATCCTCCGAGCTAGAGAACAAGTCCCGAGTATGGATCAAACGGAAGGATCAGGGCTCTGGCTCAGAGAGCCCTGATCGATCGATGGAAGGAGGATCTGGGGTCCCCAGTGGCAGGCTGAGTAACGGTGGACGCAATACGTCCCCACCTGAAACGGTGGGTCAAAAGGCGGCACGGGGTGCTGACTTTCAGGCTGACGCAGGTGCTTACCATACGTACGTACGTACGTATGTACCGTAGTACCGTGTGTACGTGCATGGTTACTTCGGGAAGTACCTGCACCAGATAGCGAGAAAGGAAGCAACCCCTTCCTGCCACGAGTGCGGCGCGCCAATCGACTCAGCGCATCACACTCTGGAGGAGTGTCCCTCTTAGGGGCCCCAGCACCAAGCCCTGGTGGCCCTAATAAGCGGAGACTTCTCGCTATCGAGCGTCGTTCACCGCATGCTCAGCAGCGAGAGGTGCTGGTCAGCCGTGGCTTCCTTCTGTCAGGAAGTCAAGGAGGCCGCGGAATGAGTGCGCGAAGCAGACGCTCGCGCTGGCTTTTCCAGTGGATAAAATATATATATATATAAAATAAGAAAAATAGATATAGTACGATGCCTTCCGAAAAACGTACATATATTATACTATCTATAATTCGTTAGCTAAACCACATTTGGACTATCTAATTGAAGTTTGGGGTTCAGCAGCCAAAACCAATCTACAGAAATTACAAACAACACAAAATAAAGTTACAAAGACTTTATATAAATACAACTACATGACACCTACTACAAAAATTTATAAGGAAACAAAACTGCATTCATATAAGAAAAATCCTTACAAAAGACATACACTCTCAAATTACTTTCACGAAAAAAAATAATCTTCATAAGCGGATGACTAGAAATGCTAATAACATATGTTTAGGCCCATCAAGTACAAACTACGGCAAGAAAATTATTTTGTTTGAAGGAGCTTATACCTACAATAGTTTGCTGAAAATCATAGATATAAAATCGCTTTTAAATTCTAAAAAATGTTTTAAAAGCCACTTATTAAAGGATTCTTCTTTAAATTCAATTTAATTTTATATAAAATAAAACTAAATAAACAAAATTGTAACTAATACCTGCCTATACTATAACATCTAATAACACTACACTAAACCTAACTTAAAATACTTTACTTATACCTTATGTAAAATAACAATAAGACAATATATTAAATTACTAAATAATAAATATATATACATATTTTTATAAACATAATCATAAATAAATACATACAAATTGTATATACATATATGCATTACCTATCAAAATAATTAATAGGTAATCGGAACAGCACACCAATTTAAAAACAGATAAATCTGTCACCTCCCTTAGTTGTTGTTGTTTTTGTATATGCACAATTTTTTTACTAGACTACCCTACTTTACATCACAAAATAATATCTTTGTAATGTACTGATATTATTAGATTTGTGTAACATTCATCGTATTATTATGTATGCCTATTTGATTTAATTTTTCTACTAATTGTTTTGCAATTTTCTCTGTAAGTGATTTAAAATGTAAATCATTTGAGAAAATAAATGTCTCTAACCGTAAAATTTGGAATTATTGTTAATTTCAATTTACTTAGAAAAAAAAAATTTATAATATTAGTCCTGCTGAGTTTCTTCTGAGTTTTGTACTTTTAACGTGATACATGCACGACCAAAAAACGATAAGAGATGGCGCTGATACAAAAAAAAAAACGCGCTATTAAAATTTATTCTTGATGATATATAGTGTATTAATAAAACGGAGGTTTTAACAGATTTATTATTTGTATAGATAAAATATTTTGACTTTGACTCTTGATTTAAGTCCCTCGTGGAATAATTTTAACACCCTCCAACTAACCACGGGTATGATCTTACCACCTCCATGTTTATTCTAAATGATGGTATGTCAGTTTCAGGATCATCGTCGTGTTCTTCACGTTCTTCTTTTATTTGAGATTCGACGTTAGATGTGTCAACTCCTGAAAATGAAATTTTATACAATGACTTTAGCAATCTATATATGAATATACTCGCCTATACATAGATTGCTGCAGTCATACTTCAATACTTGAATTACTTAATTTTTTAATTACATGGTTTGTTATGTGTGTTTGTGTTTCTGTGTGCGTGTATGTGCGTGTGCATCTTATGTATTGCAAGACATCGGCTAGTTACATTTTTATTGCATGTACAGACAAATAGTCTCGCACATGACATAACATGCCATGGGCATGAGGCAGAACTGCCATGGGCAGAGGCATGGTTGGTCACTGATAAAAAAGATTTTTCCATCTTTTCTTGCTTAGCATGAGCTCATTGGGCCTATTTGAATAAAGTTGTTTTTGATTTTGATTTTATGGTTCCAAAGATATTGTGATGAGTGAGTGACCTTTCGCTTTTATATATATTTAGGTACTCATAAGTTAAAAACCACAATTCAAAACAGTCTAGGATTTTATTTATCTGCCCCATACAGAGAATCCTGGCTACACCCAGAGTCCACCCTCAGTACAATTTTTTTCAAATTTCATAATTTATTTTTCATTACCGAAAGTACCCTATTCATAATCTGAATTCACATTATGAATTCAGAAACCCCGGAATTCCATACAATGTCTGTATGATTCACACACATTCTGATTTTTTTTAGATTATGAATTTCTCAGATCGATCTGTAAGGCCGGACTCACAAATCCGAAATGCCTCTCTGAATTCATAATCTGAATTCCGGGCTTTCTGAATTATTAATTCAGAAAGCCCGGAATTACATACAATTTCAGTATTCTCCACACACATTCTGATATTTTCAGATTATGAATTCCTCAGATTGATATGTAAGAGTGTTCTGAATTCCGGTTCTGAATATTATTAATTCATAACGCTCGCATTCCCATACATTTCAATAGACCGGCACACATCATTCTGGAAATCAGATTATGAATTATTTCAGTTGACACCAGTGTTGCCAACTCTGATTTTGAAAATGGCGTAGGCCAGATCTGAAAATGCTCTTTATAAATATATAAAGAGTTCTCTTATATTTACGCGAATTTTACTCATTTAATTAAAAGTCTAAATCGGATTTTATCGCGTTTATTTGTCGGGGGACCCGAGATCATGGACGCTGTAAAGGGTCCGAAACGCCGGGAAATAATTTAATTTAATTTACATACATATATATTTACATATATTTAACACACACACACACGGTCGTCTGTTCCTAAGGTAGGCAACTTAATGCCTGTGTTTTAGGTAACAGCCGACTGATACACTTTTTTTTTTAAATAAATAAACATATAAATATACATATAAATAATACATATAAATAAACATATATTACACCCAGACTCGGGGCGGGAATCGAACCCACAACCCTTGGAGCAGAAAACAGGTCAATGCAAACTGCGCCAACGGGTCAGTCAAAAATCGTTCGTCGAATTAGAAATCGTTAAACTGTAAAGTTTTAAAACAAATAAACGCGATAAAATCCGATTTAGACTTTTAATTAAATATATAAAGATTATTAAAAATATTATCTATTAATTATTATTATATATTAGTATATTATTTATTTACATTTATATGTACTTGTACGTGTGTTTTATGTATTATTTAATTATATGTATTTTATATATTATTAATGATATCTATTTGATTAGTTTTTATTATATTATTATTATTAATATTGTTATACCACCTGCCCATCTGCAAATGCAATATTTCTGTCACCCTCATGCATGTGTCGGGAATTACGAGACTACTGATTCTCTAGTATATAATGTATTATCTGTGCTACTGATCAATCTTAATTTTTAAAATATGTGTGAGGCGAGATGACGGTATTTAAAATTATGAATTCAGATTATGAATTCAGACATTCCGAATGTCTGAGGCCAGCCTTACACTGCGCTCCGCCGCAGTGTTGACAGAATATTTTTTTCTCGAATCGCCTTGCCGGAGCGCGCGTGTAGCCCCGAGATAGCCCCATCATGGCGCACAGGTAGTTAAGGCAGAAAAGTTGAAAATGTTTTTGAAATGAAAGTAAAATATGAAGTACCTATATACAAAGTGACTGGTTAGTCACTATCAATATTTAAGGAGAATACTCGGTACATGATTCTCATTCGAATTATGTAAAAATATAACATAAATAGTGAGCCACTAGGGTCCTGTTGTCTGACTGGACAAGTATATGGGCTCCTATCAGCTCTGACCGTTGCTGGAAAATCGCTCCGTAAACAGCGAACATCTCCTTTAGATTGGAATGCCACATTCGTTGTTTTTGTGACCAACGTCCCGTGATGAAGGTATTGTTGAGGTGAGCTCCCCAGCCCGCATCCGCTGCGTCTGTTGTCAAAAAGTGGGAGACCTCTGTTTTGTGCAGTGCCACTGAACTGTGGTCTATGGCCTTCCGCCACCAGGATAGCTCCTGCTGCACTGGATGTGGAAGAACTCTCTTTTTTCTGCGACAAAGATTGTAACTTTTTAGAAATCTTTGTATCTTTCGGCAGTGTAATCGCCCCTTTGGTGTGGTTAAAGTTGCAAAGTTGAGATGTCTTAGTAGGCTCTGTACCTCTTTCAAAGTTGGATGACCAGATTTCTGCATTTTTTCTATTAAATTTTGAATTTTGGCAACTTTCTTTACTGGTAATGTCATATTCTTTTCCTTGGTATTCCAGACTACTCCTAGATACTCTAGTTGCTGAGTTGGCACAGTAATCGATTTTTGGTAATTTATCTGCCAACCCAGGTCCTCTAGAAGGGATAGTGTGTCTGTCATCTGGCTCTCTAGGTTGCTCCTGTCCTGATTTGCTAATAGGAAGTCGTCTAAGTAAACTAAGACTCTTATCCCCCTTAACCGCAGCCTTCTCTGCTATCCAGTTGGTTACTTTTGCAAATGTACGGGGGGCAGAAGACAGGCCAAACGGAAGAGCAGTCAACTGGAGAACCTGATTGTTGTAATAAACCCTTAGAAATCGTCGATGAGACTCTACTATAGGGAGGTGAAAATATGCCTGTGTCAAGTCTATTCTGGTCATCCAGTCGTTCTCCTGTAGGAATTCTGGAACATCTGCTTGAGATACCAGTTGAAAATGTTTTGTACAAATGTATTGGTTCAGCCCTCTGAGATCGAAAATTGGTCTCACACCACCACTGGGTTTCTTTACTAGAAACATTTTTGATAGGTAACCTGAATTCAAAATCTGTGGAGGTTCTAAAATCTTTTCTTGAATTAAATCCTGAATTACATTTGTCATTTCTGGAGTTACCGCTGTTGTAAATCTTTTTAGCAGGTTCGGAGTCAGTGGCAGACAAGGAGGCTTTCGGTAAAAAGATAGCCGGCTCCCAGTTATGGAATTTAATATCATCTGATCTGCTCCTAAATCCTTCCACACTTTTGCATGATATTTTAGACAACCCCCTATAAAGCTTTGTGTTTTCTGGGAATAGTCATTTTTGTTTTCCTGTACTAAAATCTGCTTCTTGGGGCTGGGAATTTCTACTACGGTAATAGGGCTGTCTCTTTTTCCCACGAAAATTATGGTTTTTATTTGATTTCATTGGTGGTTTTGAATTTTTATTAAGGTGGGATTTTTCCCGTCTGTTATAGTAAGTGTTATTTGAACTTTCTTTTAAATAGTTGGGTATGTTCAACCAATTTTGCGGGCCACCATGTGATTGTATAACCGGCTGTATAGCCTCCTGACTAAACAAGTAGGAGGAATTGCTCTGAGAGTGGCTTTCAAATTGGTACTAGAAATCTGCTTAATTAGTCTATCCCGTCTTATTTCAATCGTCTCAGATCTTCTGCCACAAATTAACTGTATAATTTTTTCTGAGCACTTGTGTAACGGAGAATCCGGTCCGAGGAAGTCGGACACCTTATTAAATAAGTTATTTGAATTTAATTCATTTGGGTTAGATGAAGCCCAGTTAATTAGATTCTGTAAACCCTCTCTTAGCAGCTCTCGCTGCTCCAACTGAGCGTTTGTCAATCCGGTTAGGAAATGCTCCGCCGAGATTAAAAAATCCTTTGTCTTTTTAAAATGTGAAAGCTCCTCATTTACTTTTAGAGCTATGAAGCCTGGAGCTGCAGTATATGACTGTAGTTTTTTTATAGCGTAAGCCCTTCCAGGCTGGGGAATCAAAATGCTGTAAGGAGTGAAGTTGGTCCAATCTGACTTTTATAGCCGGCGGAACTACCTTATTACTATCAAACTCAGTCTGTAAATTACCTAATTCAATTGAATCTTTATTGAAATTAGCTACCAATTGATTTAGATACTCTTTGGTTGGATTTACTAAATATTGATTATGATTATGTTGTGAGTTGGAAAAACTTGTACTTGGGACGTTTGGAGTGATCAAAGAGTTAATAACTTGTGGAATCTGAGTTAAATAGCCTGTAATATAATAAACCTGTCTAGACAAAGCTTCAATTTGTGATCTATCATACTTACGACGTTTGTTTGGGGGTAACGAAGAGAGGCTTTCTTCATCCTCCGAGGATGAGGAAGAATCCATCTCGTCGCTTGAAGCGACATGCCGTGTAGATCGCTCTTCATCCGAAGCAGCGGTCACCGGCTCCCCCTGATCATTAATCGTCTCCATTTCGTGTATACTCACACAATTTGCGTAATTAATATGCACAAAAAACCTCAAAAACAGTAACGACAAAATTTTGCAAACGTTCGCGGCAAAATCAAAGAGTATATAATATGATATAATAGGCAAAATTAGGGATGCTCGATATACATCGATACATCGAAAACATCGATATTTACCATACGATGCATCGAATCAGCCTGATGTATCGGTGACTTTCGATATTTTACGATACATCGATGTATTTCATTAGATGCATCGAAAGAATACCTTACGCATTTACCAAGTATTCAACCCTAGGTTTGTTTTACGTCTCGTAAGCTCTTCTAGTTTTTCAATTTTAATTAAATATCATGCTGTAATTTTATATAGTTCGAAAACTTAACAAAGTGTTGGCAACTTCTTTAAACAAAGTTGTGTGGTAAGCGATGAATTAAGAAAGTCAGTGAAACCTGAAACAAAGCTAATACAAGATGTACCCACACGATGGAATAACGTATTACATAATTCAAAGATTTTTGGAGTTTAAAAGTAATGTTAGTGATATACTGATTTGCAGCACTGATTTGATAAAACAGCACCTACAATGTTGACTAGTTTGGAATTAAATATAGTATCATCGCTCCTTAACATATTACGACCTCTTGAAGCTGCAACCAAAGAAATATCAGGCGATAAATATTGTACAGGCAGTAAGGTAATTCCTTTAGTTCGCTGCATGCTTTGCAAACTGAAAACTTTCATAACTAATGAACCGTTGGTGATGGAAGTACAGAAACTCGTCCTGAAAGAAATCAACAAACGAATGGTTGCTATTGAACAAGTTTCATCTTTGGCTATCGCTACTATTTTGGATCCCCGCTTCAAAAAACTACACTTCGAGGCCCCTTTAGCTTGTTCAAATGCTGTCCAAACAATAAAAGAAATGATGAAGAATAACCTTTTTGAAGAAAAAAATAATATGGAATCGGATTCAGATAGTTCGGACAAAGTATTGGAAGATTTTAGTCCTTGGAGTGATCATCACAAACTAATCCATAGAAACTGGAAATCAAACAAAAGCGAAGAAAGTGTTTCTGATGAGCTGTCTGGCTACTTGAGAACGCGCGTTAGCAGACTCAAAGAAAATCCCCTAGAGGTATAGGCTGATTATAAACAACAGTTTTCGAAGTTGTACAAAATTACGTAGGTACCTATAATTATTTAACTTTGGTGGCCAGCTCAGTACCATCAGGAAGATTTTTTTCTAAAACTTCTCAATTTTTGACTCAACAACGCAACAGAAATCAAGGAAAGCGAGTCAATAAAATTCTGTTTCTGCAAAGTTTAGATCGAAAGTATATGTTTAAAAATGTTAAATAAAACCTATTCAAACTTCGGATTGTCTCATTTTTTAATTTATAATCTCCTATCCTGTATCTTAACTAACTATACTGTTTTTGACAATCTATGTTTTTTTTTATTCGATACATCGGAAACATCGATGTTTCCATTCGATATATCGTAATACATCGATGTAATATGTTCTGATTGATGCATCGCAAAAACATCGATGTATTTTTTAAATGGACATCCCTAGGCAAAATCTACAACGCTATGACATTTAGATGCCAGGTACGCTTCTCTATGGAAATCGGCGCGTTCTGCTGGAAACCATAAAGATAAAGGTAACACAAATAATCAAGAAACAGTGGTGAGTGCATATATTTGTTACTTTTAGCAAAGTCTATAAACGCGTTCTTCAATCTTGCTGTGTGTTTTCTCACACACATAATAACTGTTTTGTTGTAATGCAAAACAGTCTTATTAATAAGCTTCTAAGTTGCCCAACAGTTATCTAATTATTTACGCGTCGTCTGGACACCCTAGTTTCCACGCGGTAGTTTACTTACGTCCAAACACCGCCAAATGTTAACAGGGTTGGCGGAAAATTCCCTACCATAAGTAACGATCGTTATCTTGTCTATGATAACAACAGTGATCGACGGCTGTACGTGCTCTCCGAGGCACGGTAGGGAGACCCACAAGGACATACATCCAGACCGGAAAAAAATATTTGTACAAATACAAATATCTGTCCCGAGCGGGAATCGAACCCGCGACCACCAGCGCGTGGCGTTGCAGTTGAGGCAACTAATATATAAATATAACTCGCACTACTACACCAGAACGCCGCGCGTCGTGTTTTCATTTAATGATAATTTATTAATTTAAGTAGTTTTTAAATGTAATTTTTAATAGTGTTTTAATATAAAAGTGTAAAAGTTTCATAAAAAAATTTAGTAAAGAATCAATTTTTTTCTTTTCCAAATCGCAAGATCATAGAAAAAGATCAGATTTGATAGGAGATTTTCTTTATACGTTGAAAAATGATAGTTACTTTTGAAAATATTAAAAAAAAAAAAAAAAAAAACAACAAAATACAACAAAAATAAACTTTGTCATTTGTTAAACAGCCAACTGTTTTTTATTAAATAAAAGCAAGCAATAATAGCATCAAGCCATCTAGCGACCAGTAGCCAAAACAATTAATTTATTATAATATTGGCAGACTGATTTGTAATAGTTCTGCTATATTTCACTTGGTGTCGCAATGCCAGGGCTGTACTCAGAATTTTTTGTTAATCATAGGTGTAATTTGAAGTTGGATGGCACACACGGCTACATAATATTATCATGATTTACTATTCTTATTATAGCAAGAAAGAAAATATTTTTGAAGTGAAACTTCTTTATCGGGGTTGGAAAATTTTTTTCGTTACGCACCATCTTGCGAGAGCGCTCTCGCAATATGGCGCAATAAAAGTTAATAAAATCATAAAATGGTTACCATAGTTTATTACAACAACAATTGCAGCAAAAAAGGTAATTAATTCTTGCATTTTAAGAATCCGATTAGCGATATAATCTCATATATTTGTTCTTTGATTATAAAATAAGTAGCATCGGTGGGCGAGTGCAGTAATAATAAGTTATATTACAATTTTGACTAAAAAGTTATTAGGACTCATATAATTACGATCGTATAAAAAGTAAACTGTTTTTATTATAAGTTTCACGTCTTACGAGTGTACGCTAGTACACGCAATTTAAATTTTTTTTATTACATCACATTACATAATAGGGGATCGGACAAATTTTCAGAAAGTGTTTTAAATTAATCTTTATGGATACTTATTCCCATAAAAATAAAACTTTATTTTTTTATAGCCGTTTAGGTACTCAAAATCATTGTTTAATATTGTCTGTTTAAAAATCCCGCCAAAACGCCACGCTATATCATCTGAGAGCGCGTGACGTCATCTGGGGTTATAACAAAACAGCTGCATGAGCTAAGTTCACGAGAAATTTTGTTTCGTGGAGTAGATTTTTTATTTGTTCTTATGGAATGCAAAAAATATCGTTGGTGTACAGTACCTCAATGTACGAACACATCAAAAAGTACTTCAAATAAAATATTCATTTGATGTGTCAAGAAAAGCAGATAAACGAAAAAAATGGTTAGACTTAGCGAGTAGAAAATGCAACGAAATAAATTCATCAATTTACTTTTGTGAAGATCATTTTGACGTAAATATACATTAATTACTACAAATAAATAAAATGAAATTTGCTTAAATTAACTTTTAGTAAATACCTACATATATTATATTTTTTTCTCTTTACGGTCAACTACTATTATAGATTTTTTCTTTTTGTAATTTTTTTTTGTTGTAACACTAGAGAATGTGATGCAGTGTCTACAGTATTCTACTTGCGACGACCGTAGTGGTGCGAGTAGTCGCCTCAACACCCCTCGCCGGCGATCGCGGGTTCGATTACCGCTCGGGACAGATAATTGTATTTGTACAAATATTTGTTTCCGGTCTGGGTGTATGTCCTTTTGGTTCTCCCCACCGTGTCTCGGAGAGCACGTAAAGCCGTCGGTCCCGGTTGTTATCATATACCTACACCTGATAGCGATCGTTACTCATAGTAGTATATTATTCGCCAACCTACAATGGAGCGGCGTGGTGGATTAAGCTCCAACCCTTTGTCTATATGGAGAAGAGGCCTTCGCTCAGCAGTGGGTGGTTTACAGGCTAGTACAGTACAGTAGGTACACCGTACAATACATATATTGGGTAATATTAGAGATTATTTTTCAAGGAGGTATTTTCTCAAGTACCTAGGTATTTATGGCAAATAATATATTATTATATATTTATAATAGTAATACAGAAGTTTTCACATTTCAAAACACAAGCTTTGTCACAAAACTCTGAATTACGTGGTTTTATCGATTCTCCATTTTTGCTTAGTAGTTTATATTTTAAATGTCCCAGAGGAGGAAATAGAAAGCAACACCTTATTAACATACCTGCTACTAAAACTAAGTATGCTCAGAACTCTTTTATTTTGCGAGCTTGCAATAATTACAATAAATTGTTTAATTGTATTGATATCTTTTGTGAATCTGTGGAAAAACTAAAAAAAATGTAATTTGTACTTTGATCAGATGTTAGGCATCAAAATTTTGAACTTGTATTGTAGTTATCGACATTTGTTGTTTTATTATTACTATTTTTATTATTAACTTTCGATTCTCTTTTTTGTTTTTTTTTTTTTTTTTTTTTTTTTAATTTGTAATTTTTGTTGATATTTTGTGTATTTTATCAATGTAAGTCTGCTCTTTTATTATTTTCATTTGCAAAATGTGGATACTTGTTTGGTTAATGTAAAAGTTAAAGTTGTGTTAAAATTAAGGCATTATAGAACTGTTTGTTTCCCTAATAAAGATAAAATAAAAAAAATAAAAAATAAAAATAAAAATTACTTGCAAAGAAATTGCAAATCAAAAACGTATTCACTCTGGGAAGATTTCGATTGTCGGCTTTCGTAAATCCTGTTTTCATTATAAAAAACTGGTTAAACACCACGTGACAGCTTTTAAATCGATTACCGTATCCTAATTCATCAATAATATTTTAGCAACTTTTATGATTTCAACAAAATTATGGAAATAACTGGGTAAACTAAGTAGATAGTACCCATGCAGTCAATGATTGTCCACAGATGACGTCACGCACTGTGATTGGTGTTTCAGCACAGTTTAAAAATATTGAAAATAACAACATTTTATTTCTTCATTTAAAAATATTTAAATGAATTATATTAAATTATTATTAGGTAAATAATCGTAAAACAGTATATTTATTTTATCTAAGCACATTTTAGATTTTAATCTGATTACTGTCCGATCCCCTATTGAAATATTGAACGTCAAAACCAACTACTACCGGTTCGAACCTTAGCCCACAATATTAAATTACATAATTAGAATTTTCACTACAATAATTCGACTGAAATTGCCTCGGAAGAACACCTTATTCGCTGAGTGAGTGAGCTATCTATACAAATAATAAATCTGTTAAAACCTCCGTTTTATTAATACACTATATATCATCAAGAATAAATTTCAATAGTGCGTATTTTTTTGTATCAGCGCCATCTCTTATCGTGTTTTTCTCTGATCACGTATCACGTAAAAAGTACAAAACCAATGTTAATAACTTTAATACATAAAAATTGGAAATAACTCACAGTATAATTTAGTTTTTGTTTTATTGTAATTAAATTTAAAAATAAATATTTAAGAAAATAGAAATAGGTACCTACGCCGCCAACGCCATCTGGTCTAAGGAATCTTTAAAACTCACAAAACTTATATTTGAGTTATTATTTTGTTAAACTTAAAAGCTTACTAAATATGTCGGATCGGAATAGAAATCGTTTTAATATTTTAGATAAACATCATTTTCAATTAATATACTATTATGTTAAATATTAATTATGATTAGATATTCTACAATTATACGATAGATGGCGCAGATAATTTTCTGAATCGCGCTGACCAAAACTTCGGCCAAAAGAATGACACTCGCCCGTATTTAAAAATCTGTTTTTCTTTTTTGTATATAATTTAATACTTTAGGGTACTACGGTCTTGATTGTTTGTTCGTTGTTAAAATTTAAAATATTTGGTCGTTATTTGTTTGTTGATTGTACAAAGTTGGATGGTTATAGCTATTTAAGTTGTAATCTATATATATATATATATATATATATATATATATATATATATATATATATATATATATATATATATATATATATATATATATAAAGTCGTGTTAGTTACACCGTTTATAACTCGAGAACGAGTGGAACGATTTTTATGATTTTTGTGTTTTTGGATTTGTCTTCGTCGGGAATAATACTTATTAAAATATGGTATTCATCAATGAGAAAATAATTAATAAAAAAAACAGTTCAAATGTTTCATCCGTACTATCTATATACATATATATGTATGTATGTATGTATGTATGTATATAGATATAATAAATCTGTCACTCAATCCGTCTATTATAAAATATTTTCCAGTATCGACGCAGGTGTAGGTGATAAAAAATATAAATGTATAATTTTCAAAATTTTAGTTAAAGACCCGTGCGACGCCGGGGCGGGCCGCTAGTCTTCAATAATAAACTTCCAATAAACTCGTAGTCAGTGTCCGACTTAATAAAAAAATCTAAGTACGGCCATGGGAGACCAGTAGTTTTGCTACTTGCCGATAGAGGCATGGTAATCACGGAACTTTCTAGAATCTAGATGAAATAAATAATTTACTTTAAATATTACTTACGAGTGGAAAGATAATTATGTTTATTCCATTTGATTTTGATGTGATGAGCAACAAATTCGTTGACTAGGTAAATAATGTAAACTTTGAACAAAAATAAATATGAACTGTTTACCTATCTTGGTATTTCCGGCGTATTTAAAATGGAATCATACTTATTTATAACGATTGTCAATCATTAAACTACCTATTTACCTACATAACTACACTAACACACATAGTCACTTTTAACAGTTTCGAAAGCAATGGTGATTCTGCATTTGTGTATTGATAAGCCATACCTAATTACTAATGACAGATTACACTCACACACGACTGATTAGGTATACGCGTATGATCGATCGCTAGGCGCGCAGGAGCCGGGAAAACGCGCGTGCGCGCCATGCCATAGCTTACGCCGTACCCTGTATATTACTTTTCTCTATGCGCCGTACTGACCAAGTACTGACCTAGTGACTAGGGGTGTGCGATAATTATCGATAATTCGTAACTACTCGATAATTTTTAATTCGATAATTATCGATAACTATCGATAAGTTTTCATTCGATAATTATCGATATTTTTTTGCGATCCGATAAATATCGATAATGTTGTGGGATCCGATAATCACCGATAATTGTTTTTGAATCCGATAAGTATCGATAATTGTGATTTGATAATTATGGTACGGCGGATGACCTTTTTTTTTTAGGTATTTCGATAGGGTACGGAGAAAAATGTCGCTACTGGTTGGCGGATGACCTTTTTTTTTTAGGTATTCTGATAGGATATGGAGGATTATGTCGAGGCTGGGCGGCGGATGACCTGTTTTTTTAACTATCGATAACACAATACGATAATTATCGATAATTTTTTCCGATGAACACCCCTAATAGTGAACTACTAGCGGAATTCGTCGAGCGAATTTGTGGGAATTAGGCCGCCCACACTCTCATGTCTCTCTGAATTCATATTATTAATTCAGAAAGCCCGGAATTCCATACTATGTCAGTATTCTCCACATACATTCTCATTTTTATTTATACCGGGTGTATTTGGAACGCTTGAAAAGATTTAAACCTAATAATATATATGCATATAACCATTTATCTCAGAAACGGTTTTTTAAGAACATTTTAGGACTTATCTATTTTGCGCACCCGCCATGTATACATACACGCTGTGAACTCTCGTTCACCGCGAGACGGGCGACTGCCGGCTAGCAGGCGGCGCCGCGGGCGGAGGTAAAGTACAGAACCACTTACCTGTTTACATCCTTCGGGTGAAATGAGGTGAGGTTTAAATTGTGCTCCATTCCTATGGATGTAAATCTGGGTCGGGGCATTAAAGAGGGATCCACTACACAATCTTCTCGCAACTTCGCAAAAACACTGCAAATCCGATCACGCATTTCGATGAAGGTATCACACTCCCGATCGAACATCCTTTCCTTTACACACACACACAAAAAAAATCTAATGGGGTTAGATCAAGTGAACGAGGCGGCCAGGCGTGAGACCCTAGTCTGCCAATCCAGCAATCGCCTAACAACTCCGTTAGACGCTGTCTTACTGATCTAACGACGTGTGGCGGTGCACCGTCATGCTGGAACCACGTTATCCGATACTCTGACAGTGGAATATTGTCTAAAATTGTTTCAATATGGTCATTTATAAACTCGAGATAACGTGGTCTATTTAATCGCTTCGGCAAGATACTGGTGCCAGTACCTGGTTATTAAATATTCCAGCCCACACGTTCACAGACCATCTGGTTTGATGCCCTATTACCTGGTAGGCGTGTGGATTTTCATCTGACCACAAATGAAGGTTCCGCCTATTCACATAAATAAACACAAAACGTCCTTCACACCTTCAAAAGTACAAATAAAATAATAATAACAAATACGAAACAATAATACGTGAATTAAATATTTTTGCTCAAACCACATCCGACACTCACGAAACCTCGTACCGACTGCCACCGAGGCACCGAGTGACGAGTCACCGACTGCGAGTGCGACTGGCGACACGTGATTTGCGAATATGCTTCGTTTACACTTGCTGGAGCATTCAGTGCTATTTAGCATTATTATTATTTTTTTGTTATTTTTGGTTTCTAAACTAAAAGAGTGCTAAATAAAGTCGATGTACATTTGCTATGCTATTTTCATCACAAGTTGTCTCAAAAAAACTTTACAAGTTATTTACTTATTAAAACTGGCATACAAGTTTATTAAAACTAGACATAACAGCACCAAATAACAACTACAACTAAAATTAGTAACAAATAAGAATAATTAACGAAAATATTAACAGGAAATAACAGAGAACGAACAAAATTTATGTATCACGAACGGAATGAAATAAAAATAAATAAATAACTACGAAATCAAAAGGCCGCGCGAATGTTTTCAAATCCACAATAGTCTCGTTGGACTTTGCCCGTCCTCAGCCGAGAGCCGTGCAGCAGATAGCAAACAAACAAGATAGAAAAAGATAGACTATATTTTCATGTTTCGTCGGCATTGTTTAAGTTTGGTATCTTGTCTCGTTAAGCGCACTGTAATGTTGTGTTCTCCTCTGGACTTCTCAAAAGGTTGAAATGCCAAAAACATATTTATACATAAATATTTATTCCAAATATTACAAGCTGAATCCATTATCGGGCATATACTGTATGATAGGCAGTGAGAATTCTTGTTGTTCGCTACATTGATTTCCGTCGACTTTCCTCTTCTTACAGATATATTTCTTGGATTTGATGTTTAGGTGCACCTGAAATAACAACCATTTAGAATTATTTTACTTTAATAAAATGTGTACATCTTCAATATTTAATTTTATTTTTATTAACCCTTTCAATGCTGTGGACGTATATGTTCGTTCGTAAAAATATGCTCTTATATACGATGGACAAGATTACTCGTTACCCAAAAACTGCATGCACAGACTGGGCTAGAGCAACCGAAACCGTCACCACATACGGGCCCAGAGTACGCTGTCCCGACAATGCCCGATATACTTACTTATTATTGTATGTATATGACTAGTGTTGCTAGCTTAAAATTCTAATCAAAACAAGTAGCTCTTACGTACAATGGACGAGATAACTCGTCCTTCACATTAATGCGCGTATACTGTGATCGTATTATCTCGTTTTCAGATTATCGTAAATCATTTTTCGTTATTTTTACTGCCAACTACCCTCAAGAGTAAAATAAAAATAGAAAACATTGCCATAACTTAAAAAAATAAGAAAATGTGTCTGCACTAATTCTCCATAAGTAATAGAACTTATATTTCCATTGAAACCGACATAATGAGTTAGAAGTACCATACATAATAAATGACATTTAAATTGTTAAAGCCAATTTTGAAAATTGAATACTATTTCTATAATTTTAAAAACTCGCGCTTGAAGAAGTTTAAAATGGCAACATTACTTATAGTTGACTACAGTTTGAACGGACGAGATAACTCGTTCACCGTACGTACGAGCATTTTTACCCGAACGAGTTAATCGTCCGCAGTAATTGCCAACGATTTTAGTGAAACGAGTTAATACATCCACAGTACTCCATGGTGAGTTTTGTTTCTGTAGTTCAGTATGTGGAAGCAGATTTCCGCACGACGGCTCCGCACCGAAAGGGTAAATCATCGTTATAACGATCAATAGTCTAGACAACAAGTGCCTTTTTGGCCAACTTTTTTCAGCAGTCTTTGAAAATTATGATTGGAGGTGTTATTCGATTTGAAATGGCATCAAGAAGCTTGCGAAATTCAAAATGTATCGGTGTTTCAGCAAATTAATATCGCCGATTCCGATGTATCGGAAAACTCGCAATATCGCTGATATATCGGTATCGGATGCATCCCTAGTTCATAGTTACCTGCCGGTGATGCTTGTACAAGTTGGATTGCTGGGAGAAGGTCGTGGGACAGTATTCGCACATGAAGGGCCGTTCGCCGGTGTGTGTCCGTATGTGGGACTCTAGCTGAACTTTAGTCTGAAATTATATTAACATGAGTCTATTTCAAACGTGCTGATATCGGTATCTAATAGTCTTATTGTGTTATTTCAATCGTGTTCCAATGTTCGATCATTGACGTTTATTATTCGACTTTTTTTTTATTAGCTAAATTATTGTCGATTTATTTGAATTATTTTCGGAGACCATCTAGTAACTTTTACTACCGGAAACAGAGAGGGCGCTACAGATGCTTGTCCAAAAACTTCAAAAAATGGCGTTTGAGAGCGAATATTAAAATTAATCTAAATGTAGACAATAAATAATTTACAATATACATATAAAGCAATTAGTTACGTTGATAGACAATCTAATAAATATTATGAATTTATTGTCATGTCTTTATGATCTAATTACACCATCATGATGACATTATGTCAACATCCCTTAGCTATAATAACATAATTCCCAGATTAGCAGCATTGGCTGAAATCAACATACAAATACTAGTATCACAATGAGTCCTTACCGGAAATCCCTTCCCGCAGTGATGGCACATCCGGTTGTTCGGTCTTCCTTTATGTACCGCGCGGATGTGTTGCTCTAAGCCAACGCGGTTTTTTGACGGCTGATGTGAAAAAAAAAATCTAATTAAGGAAATTTTAGACTGACGATACCCCGACTTAGGGCGTTTATACACTACAAGGAATTTTACTGTCCGGCAGTCCGATTCGTTATGGTCCGATATGGCACACCATATAAATGTATATACATAGTTTGTGCACTATACGTAATTTTACCGCCCGACATTTTACTTTTCCACATAATTTTTATTCCATTATCATTCATTTTTTTTCCATGCCACATCGGACAGTAAAAAATCGGACTGTCGGACAGTAAAATTCCTTGTAGTGCACAAACGCCCTTACGCGAATTCGGAGCCGAAGTGTAGGCGTCACTTACGCGTTTTCGCGTGATAATACTGTAAACTGTATTATATTATGGCCAAATAACACAAAATCTTTATCAATTTTAGCCTATGTGTTAGCCTGATGTATAAGCTATATTACTGAAAAGTTTCATCTAAATCCGTTCAGTAGTTTTTGCGTGAAAGAGTAACAAACATCCAAACAAACTTTCGCATTTATAATATTAAAATGTATAAAAAATTTACCTATTAATAAAAAAAAATATATAAATATGTATATCAGTCCGCTGTTACCTAAATTACAGGCATTAAATTGCCTACTTTAGGAACAGACGACCGTGTGTGTACCTATATTAAACATATTTATTTAAATTTAAAATACCTTGCAGCATATGGGACACTGGAAGGTTCTGTGCAGGTGTTTTTCTTCGATGTGGTCTCTTAACTTCGTCTTGCCCGCGAACCTCTGCTTGCAATGGTCGCAGATGAACCTAGACATATAATTTTAAAAAATCTTACCCATTTTCGTTACGGACGTTTTTTGCCTTAGGGTTACCCCCTTCGCCTCGTCCCATAAGAAACTTTATTGCAAAAAGTTTATAAAAATATCACGTGTGTACATAAAATACATGAACGAATCACGCATGATAATTGTTAATCAAAGCAAACAATCTTCAACTAATGAAAGTTAGTTAAATAGAGAAACCGTTTGACTACCATTTAATATAATTTCTTGAAAATATTTTGTTTGACAATATTGAAAATGTCAGAGTTATATCAATCAAAGTTTTATATAATTACGTCAAAATTATGTCAGTCAAAGTTACATGTCAGTCAAAGTTGTATGTCAGTCAGAGTTGCATGTCAGTCAAAGTTGTATATCAGTCAAAGTTGTATATTAGTCAAAGTTGCATGTTAGTTAAAGTTGCACGTCAGTCAAAGTTGTACGTCAGTCAAACTTGCATGTCAGTCAAAGTTGGATGTTAGTGAAAGTTGTATATTAGTCAAAGTTGCATGTCAGTCAAAGTTGCATGTCAATCAAAGTTGTATGTTAGTGAAAGTTGTATATTAGTCAAAGTTGCATGTCAGTCAAAGTTGCATGTCAGTCAAAGTTGCATGTCAATCAAAGTTGTATGTTAGTGAAAGTTGTATATTAGTCAAAGTTGCATGTCAGTCAAATTTGCATGTCAGTCAAAGTTGCATGTTAATCAAAGTTGTATGTTAGTGAAAGTTATAGATTAGTCAAAGTTGCATGTCAGTCAAAGTTGCATGTCAGTCAAAGTTTCATGTTAGTGAAAGTTGTATATTAGTCAAAGTTGCATGTCAGTCAAAGTTGCATGTCAGTCAAAGTTGCATGTCAATCAAAGTTGTATGTTAGTGAAAGTCGTATATTAGTCAAAGTTGCATGTCAGTTAAAGTTGCATGTCAGTCAAAGTTACATGTCAATCAAAGTTGTATGTTAGTGAAAGTTGTATATTAGTCAAAGTTGCATGTCAGTCAAAGTTGCATGTCAGTCAAAGTTGCATGTCAATCAAAGTTGTATGTTAGTGAAAGTTGTATATTAGTCAAAGTTGCATGTCAGTCAAAGTTGCATGACAGTCAAAGTTGCATGTCAGTCAAAGTTGCATGTCAATCAAAGTTGTATGTTAGTGAAAGTTGTATATTAGTCAAAGTTGCATGTCAGTCAAAGTTGCATGTCAGTCAAAGTTGTATGTTAGTGAAAGTTGTATACTAGTCAAAGTTGCATGTCAGTCAAAGTTGCATGACAGTCAAAGTTGCATGTCAGTCAAAGTTGCATGTCAATCAAAGTTGTATGTTAGTGAAAGTTGTATATTAGTCAAAGTTGCATGTCAGTCAAAGTTGCATGTTAGTGAAAGTTGCATGTCAGTCACATTACAGTCAATATTATTTTTAAACTTCGTTAATAATTTAGGATATATAAAGGAAATTTTAAAATGTTGAGTTACTCACTTGAATTGATCGTGTGTGACGTGTTTAAGACTGTTTCTGAGATGGCGCTGAAACGAACCGACAGACGTAAAACCGATGCCGAACGACGCGCAGAACGCCCTGTTCGAACTAGTACTACTTTTATTCTAAAACAAAACAAAAAGTTAGAAATTTTAATATTTTTGAATTTAAATAATTTACTAATTTGTTATCTTTACTAATTAAGAATAACATAAAATTATATAATACAGTAAACCCCCTATAACACAATAAATTAATTCCGCGTTATAGGAAAACGCTTTGTACGAGTATATATCATTTTGACCCCGTATAGCGCGTTATTTAGGCGATATTGGGCGCGAGCTTGGGGATGCCTTTGTCCAGCAGTAGACTGCGAAGCGATCGCGTTATTTACAAAATATTCATTAATTTAATTTAATTTTATAAGAACAATTGACACTATGTGTAAATGTGCGCGAAATTGACTATGAATTGTAAAAACCATAAATTTCACAATACATAAATATAAGGTGGGAAATCCCCGCGTTATATGGGGGAAAGCACGTGTTATACGTGGGACATGATATCGGGTAATATGATAACGGTTTATAAGAGTACCGTGTTATAGAGCGGTATACTGAAACGCTCTGACAATGAACAAAAAAAAATTATAAAGAGTAAAGATGTCTGTAGCCATTAAACTCAGAAGTTAAAAAAATTGTTATTATTCACTACTACTAGAATACATTAACCAGAAGCAGCAATAAGTGTCAACCTTAGAGCATATACTACTGGAGGCAGCTTCCCTTAGGCCGAAAGTGTGGACGAGGTTGTAGAGAGAGACAGACATGGCGGACTACATGATATCTCTCTCTTGTCGCACGCCATTGGCTGTTGATTTTCTCCCTTCATGGCATAAACCATTTCTATTCTGCGAAGCGGTGGGGAGTCAGCTGTGCTGTGACCAACCTTTCGGCCTACGGGAAGCTGCCTCCAGTATTATAATATGCTCTAAGATATCAACGGTGTCTACTATTCTAAAGTGATGTACTTACACCAGTGTCATGCGTCTCTAGATGTCGCTTCAGACTGATCTCCCATCTGAAGGCCTTGTCGCAGAGATTGCAAGGGAACTCGTTCTGACGTTCATGAACTGCACTGAAATTTAGACTGAACTTAGCTCAACTGTAACAGCATGTAATCCCACAGCTGGGCAAAAGTCTCTTCACCTACATGCGAGGTTAGGTACTTAGTTAAGAAACGAGCAAAGAACGATACATAGATGGTTGGTTTGGTTGGCACAGATTATACCCAAAATAATCGATTAGATGGAGAAAATGAATGAACGAAATAGTTACACCACTAACACAAAAAGCAGTAAGTCCTGATGAAAAATAGTCTGCAACAGATAGGTTTTCAGCCACAGGTCGTTCGTACTGTTATAAGACACTAGCTAAGCCCCTTTTTAATAAAAGGAATTTTCACAAAAACTAGAAATAGTAAAATTTAAGGACTTTAAATAAAAACGAACTTGAAATAATTTTGAATGCGACCGTCGGAGTCGGAGGTAGGAGTAAGACTGACTGGGAGGAGCAGGCTTCTGAGGGTTCTAGAGGAAAAGTGCTGAGGTGGTAGGATAGGTAAGGGATAAAGCTAACATATCGGGGTTATAACAGTACGAAAGCATGAAATTTTCTACGTTGATATTACGCTCATTCCACAAGCAAACGTCATTTTTAAACTCTTCCAATAACTCACGGATTATTTACTGCGTATGCTACAGTAGAGAAAGACAGATGGGGGATACCGCGATCTTCTCTCATTCTAACCGTTGGACGTTTCCGCTTACAGGCAGCCGTATGTCTTCCCTATTCTATATACAATACCTCTATGAATGAAAGGCGCGTTTAGAGCACAGAACACTATTACTCCTAGCGGTTTAGAGCGAACTAATTTATTGTTGCCATATCAAAAAATAGTTACCACTTGTTGCCATACATTGCTTATGTATGGCAACAAGTGGTTATGGTTATGGTATTATGTTGCCTCACAGTTAGGAACTCCAAATTTAAATTTATACAGCTATTTACTCATGCATTTGCGTTCCGAAAACCGTAATTCATTTGTTTTTCCCTCTTTTGTTTTTCACCTTGGCGTCACTCAGCTTACAAAATGGAAAACTTGAAATATCGGGTTATTTACGAGTAGGTACGAGTTCAATCTTGGCACCAATTAATTGTTAAAAATTACATCCAAGTGACATCTATGAACATTATAGAAAAAACTCTAGCTCGATATTGTAGCGAGTCACTACTAGTGACCTCTATTAACAGTTAGGAACTTGGATCAATATTTTAATTTCTAATCAATTATATTTTGATGGGTAGGAGTAGGATCCTCCATTACAAAATTCAATAAAGCTTATTTATTAATTTACTTAAGATTTAACCTGATTGAAAATATGTTATTATAATTAAAATTATATACCTAAAGATCTGTATTAAACAGACAGATACCGCTCATTTAGTATATTTTAATTTTTTATAGAGGGAATTTCATTCTAAATCTCTGCTTTTTATCTTTCACTTTTAATTCTTACTAACAAACAACCGCTATAATCCCAATAGAACAGCTGATTTATGTGAAATCCGCCATCTTGCCCCTAACGAGGCTTAAACTATGTCTCGGCAGTGTTTAATTTTGACGGCTATTTAAACATTACTTAACGACTTCTTAACGCTAAATAGTGTTTATAAGTGAGGTTTTTGCTAATCAGTTGTTAAGCAATTGATTAAATGTTAAGAAACGTTTATAAGTAAGGCCGTTGTGTGCAAACAGCCATATGAGATAGTGCCCCTTTATCTCTATACTCCATGAACTTAAGGCTATATTCTATATTACAATATTGAATATATTACAAATTGGATGGTTATAGCTATTTAAGTTGTAATATATATATATATATATATATATATATATATATATATATATATATATATATATAAAGTCGTGTTAGTTACACCGTTTATAACTCGAGAACGAGTGGTACGATTTTTATGATTTTTGTGTTTTTGGATTTGTCTTCGTCGGGAATAATACTTATTAAGATATGGTATTCATCAATGAGAAAATAATTAATAAAAAAAAAACAGTTCAAATGTTTCATCCATACTATCTATATATATATATATATATATATAGATATATATATAATAAATCTGTCACTCAATCCGTCTATTAAAGAATATTTTTCAGTATCGACGCAGGTGTAGGTGATAAAAAACGGGGCGGGCCGCTAGTGTGTAATATCTGTAATATAAAAATTATTCAGATGTCCCATCACTGTTTGAAATTATACCTAAAGTTGTCTGGCCGTGGGGGCATGATTACTGTACCAAAATCTGGCCGGGAAAGGGTTAAACGATATAGTCAAAGACTCCAAAATTTAAATATCCAACCGACTCGTTTAAAAATAAGAATCATAAATATCTAATATTTTTCAGTCCCGGAAGAAGCTTATCTCCAAATGGTATGTTTGTATGGTGGTATATTTGCAGGTTCTCATTATAACTAGTACACTATTCAGCTAATAAACAAATAAATTAGCTACATTACTAAGTAAGTATGATATTTTATGTCCTATCAAACTCATTTGAAAATTCACGGTCTTACTCATAAACGTTTCTTAATATTTAATCCATTGCTTAACAACTGATCAGCAAAAACCTCACTCATAAACACTATTTAGCGTTAAGAAGTCGTTAAGTAATGCGTAAATAGCTGTCAAAATTAAACACAGCCGAGACATAGTTTAACCCTCGTTAAGCGGTAAGATGGCGGATTTCACATAAATCAGCTGTTCTATTGCGACGTCTGATCTACTTACTTGCGTTTGTTTGTTAGTAAGAAGATATTTAGAATGAAATTCCCTCTATATAAAAATTAATTTATACTAAATTAGCGTTATCTGTCTGTTTAATACAGATATTTAGAGGTACCTAATTTTAATTATAATAACATAATTTAAATTAGGTTATATCTGAAGTAAATTTATTAATTTAATATTTAATAAGCTTTGTTGAATTTTGTAATTGAGGATCCGACTACTACCCATCAAAATAAAAATGATTAGAAATTAGAATATCGATCCAAGTTCCTGTCAATAGAGGTCACTAGTAGTGACTCACTACAATATCGAGCATAGAGAGTTTTCTCTATAATGTTAATAGATGTCGCTTGAATATTATTTTTAACAATTTCGTTCATTCAATTTCTCTATCTAATCGATTATTTTGGCTATAATCTGTGCCAACCATCTATGTATCGTTCTTTGTTCGTTTCTTAACTAAGTAACAGCTAGTCAATGTTTATAAGTAAACAAAAGTTAATCCTTGATTTATAGCTTATGAGTGGATTAACTAAACGGTGGCTAAATATTACTTAACGTGATTTTTATAAGTAAGACGGTCAACCGTAAAATAGAATCGTCGTTTTATTCGTGTTATTAACCCATTTGAAGCCAAATGAAAATTACAAAAGATATTTTTAAAATTCTTTTATTAGTGGACATTTTAGAAGTTAACATATAAAGAAAACATGAAAAAAATACAATAAAAAAAAAACCTGAAATTTACAGGGATGTTCCCAAACTGGTACAATGGCTTCTTATGAGTGAAAATTTGCAAAGCACGACTTTTCAATGCAAAGTGTTTTTTTTGCATTTTTACAGCCCCAGCGACCTCTAATGTGACATATAAAACACCTCACTTGTGTTGGTAGCTTTTCTGGTACATGTTCAACACAATCTAATCGCAATCCTTCTATATTAGATGATGATGGACGTGCTATATTCCTTTGAGGTGATTGTCTAAGATAATATCTGGCGACGCTTCTTCGAAATAGCAGTTGATCGATCGATCTTTGGCGATCACTTGCATACTCCATGCATTTGCCATAGCCATATCAATCATATATGTGAATAGTAACCACCGCCATTTCTTACTGTGGATCCTAATCCTATAAAGGGATATGGATTGATCTAACTCATCCACGCCGCCCATACTTTTATTATAATTTTGAAATGCATGCGAAGTATGGACATCAACCTTTTCTTTTTTTTGTGCACCATCTTTTTACAATTCCTGAAGGTTCATGAGAGTCATGGTCATGGAACATCGAAAGAGCATTGGCGAGCAGAGGAAGTAGACAGCATTGATTGAGAGGAACTGATTCGTCGTCTTTTGACAGCCAAAGGTTCATCATCGCTGTTGTCTTCGGGTAATGAGAGTACCAATATTACGAACAAATACCTCAATATTGCCAAGGACGTCGTTAGGTAAACAGCGAAGCATCATATCAATGTTACCCTCTTCTTCATCCGTAACAACGCTTGGCTCGGGGGGAATTATGGCCAAATCATATTCTAAATCATCGTCACTATCTTCGGCCAAGTTGTTTATAGCTTCTTCTAAGCCCCTAAAGTTATTACTACCACTAAAATATTGCTTTCGACTCATTTTGATTCTGTAAAAAAGAAAATATAATTAGTACACTTGTAGCCACTGTGCCAATATTGGTACACCTATGTTTAGGTAACTATTATTTTTTATATAAATAAAATATCAGCATCAGAATACTTTTATATATTAGGTAATTTGTTTATATTATACTAAAGATTGCAATAATAAAAGAATTTATCACCAATATTAATAAATAAAAAAATGAATACACTTACTTCCTCTGTCGTAACAATAACAAACTTCAACACTTAAAAAAACTAATATTTATAAACAAATAGTCAGTCACTGATTATTATACGAAACTAGTACAATCTTAACTACACAATGAAATAATAAGTGGGTGGCAACAAAACTAATATGAGGGTATATTAAAAAAAAATATAACTGTTCCCAAATTGGAACAGAGGTAAAGAATGGGTTAAAAGCCAAAAAAAAATTTTAGATCAAAGTTTTTACATACTTGGAAACATTAAAATCCTTTTCTTTATTGTATATTTTTTTTATAAAACATGCGTTGCAACTGCAAACATCAATGCGTTGCGATACGAAACTATAAAACTAGTGTGAGGCGTGAGCGGCGTGAGCCGTGAGTCTCGCTAGCATGAATCGGTTTCCATCGGTTTTTGTTTTTTGTTTCGCCCGAGTTGTATAGCGAGAGCGAGATGGTAAAATAAACATGAAAACGTCGTCGTCGATAGGGGGCCATTCATTTATTACGTAAGACTATTTAGGGTTAGTCGACCATATTATGTTATTTTTTCTTACAAGGTGGTGGGAGGGAGTCTCATTAGTTCTTACGTAAGATCACAAAAATAATGATCTTACAATTAGTAAAAATTATACTTTGAAAAAGCGCGGGCAGCCGCGCGAGTGCCGAGGTTCGCCCGGATGTATAATAGGTAAACGATTTCCATGGCAACGGACCCGCCGCGCCACCCGCACTGCGCCTCTCGTGAATTCCCCGCTTATAGACTAGACTTTTGTTTGCGTAAACGACACTCGATATTACGTTAATGATTTTAATATTGTAGTTAAATAGTAATTGAATTATAATTAAAACCAAAATTTATTACTACCAAAAAATTAAAATTATAAATTACAAAATTTATTACTACCAAAAAATTAAAATTATAAATTATTAGTACCTTTGTAAGTAAAAAATAAATATATACATTTCTAAAAATTGTTACTTTGAAAAATTTACATTAAAACAAACCAAACGTGTATCCATTTATTCTTTTAGATTCTTACGTGATAACTATTAAACAGGGGGCATATTCTTATTTTTCTTATAACATAAAAATATTTGGATTTGTTGTTAACATTGTGAAGATTGCAATAGATGAGATACCTACTAATTTCGAAAAAATGTGAATACGACACTACTATTTCATTTTTAAAGTATTTTTGTAGGAATTATTTTAAAAGCATTATTAACTTTTTGGATACGTCTTTTTATATTTATTATAAGCAAGCATTATTTTATTATTTATTAACCGAATCTAATTTCTTTTTAAATTTTACTGTTATTTTGGTAGCAATTTTTTTCTTGTTTTTAAATTTAATGCATTAATTTTTTGACGCGATAACGATTAATTAATTAAAAAACATCGTAGAAAGAGCTATTATTGCGTCTTAAAATGTATATCAATCATATTAGACTGAATATTTAATGTGTTACAACAAGTTGATGTGTTTAAAGAACTATAACTTACTATTTACAACAATCATCCTAAATTTTAAATTACTCCGCTTAAACAGATCATTCTTGTTTATAAGAACCGTATTATTAAAATATTTATTTTATTACATAAATGACAATGAACCCAGTGTAAACAAATAATTATTAAAAATAATATATTTTTTCACGCTGGATTCCTAAGTACCGCTAATTTGCAAGTACCTACTGTTACTTGGCGCTATGTCAGCATATTTGAGTTTCACACGTGTGTTGCCGCTCGTTTCTTCAACCCGCTCCCGGTGTCGTAAGGTCCGGACTAGGGCGGTCAGCGAAGAGAGAGCTATGCGTTTTGAATAACCAATAGCATTTCAATATAAATAAATATGTTTTGACATACACACATGGTCGTCTGTCCCTAAGGTAGGCAACTTAATGCCTGTGTTTTAGGTAACAGCCGACTGATATCCATTTTTTTTAAAATAAATATTACATATAAATGATACATATAGAAATAAATACATATTACACCCAGACTCGAGGCGGGAATCGAACCCACGACCCTGAAGCAGAAATCAGGGTTACTGCTATACATAGTGTACTCTGTTGGTCACTGCCAACTGCACCAATGGGTCAGTCAATTTCACTATTCACACATCTTGTCTCCGCTCAACTTCAGAGATTGAGCGAGGCGGCGCGTCGCGACGGAACTAGGGGTGTGCGATAATTATCGATAATTCATAACTACCCGATAATTTTTCATTCGTTAAATATCGATATTTATCGATAATTTTTCATCCGATAATTATCGATAAAAAAATTTTTTGATCCGATAATTGTGATTCGATAATTATCGAGTAATAAGTTTCACAGGGAGAAGTGACGACCTGTTTTTTTAGATATTCGGATAGGGTACAAGGGTAAATGTCGATACTGGATGTCGGATGACCTTTTTTTAGGAATTTAGATAGGCTACAGGGGTAAATATCGATGCTAGATCTCGGACGACCTTTCTTTTTTCGTATGCACTTGCGATACACAAAAATTATCGATACTTCTCATTCTTCATCCGACAATTCTCGAGTCCATCGAATTCATCCGATAATTATCGAATCACCCGATAATTATCGATAATTTTCATCCGATAATTATCGATAACTGTCGCCAACTGTCGATAATTTTCATCCGATAATTATCGATATACGTTGTGTTAAACTATCGATGACACGATACGATAATTATCGATATTTTTTCCCGATGAACATCCTTAGGCGGAACTAAGCGGAGATGTGAGCGGCGTCCAGTGAGCGGCGCCGCTAGTTCTCTCCACGCCCAACGTCGTGCATGTCACAGATTCAGTGCCATTAATTTGTGGGATTCCGTTTTTAAAAAAAATTAAATCAATTTTAATGTCGTAAAAATAAAAAAAATTATAAATACAAAATATTTAAGTATTATTCATAAGGAACATTTATCATTAAATTGATTGTATTTCTTCTAAGTATGCACATCTATACTAAAATTATAAAGTTGAAGAGTTTGTTTGTTTGTTTGAACGCGCTAATCTCAGGAAATACTGGTTCGAATTGAAAAATTCTTTTTGTGTTAGATAGTCCACTTACCGAGGAAGGTCACAGGCTATATAACATCACGCTAATACTAATAGGGATAAAAGAAAATAAATAAGAAACGTTACAAAAACAGGAGAAAATATTCTTTTTTGAAAGCTTCCGTTGCGTCCTTTAATGTTCCTCCTCCCGAGACCTTTTTTATCATAGTTCCACTTTTAAATTAAACATAATATCACCCTTTTATTCCCCGAAGGGGTAGGCAGAGATGCACATAATAAATGTAACACCCACTTTTCGCCACTTGTGAGTCCCATGTAATAGAGGATGAGCCTATTGCCATACACCGGCACCGGACTCCGTGCTATTTACTGAGAAATTTCGAAAAATAAAAAACCCAATAATACGTTGTGCGACCCAGGAATCGAACCTGAGACCATTTGCTTGGCAGTAGCGCTTTGTTTTAGATCTCTTAAAGGTAATCTTTGACAGGCAGTAGCGCTTGCGACCACTCGACTAACGAGGTGGGCACTCTTACAATTAGAGTAATAGTTTAAAAATATTTAAATACATGTTTTTCCTCAAATAAACGCGGATGAAACCGCGGGGCACAGCTAATATTTTATAAATATCAATGCGATAATTCCTTTTGGTTTGAAAAAAAATAAATGCAAAATTATACCTACTGTGTTGTTTGTCAAAATCAAACTTTAACAAGTATGGTTAATTAAAAAAATCAAAAAACCCGACTGCGTAAAATACTCTTATTATAAACTAAAAAGAATAAAACAATTTACTAGCTTTCATTTGATACCCATATTGCTACAGTAAGAAAAAAAAAATCAACTCCCCTTCCTCATTCCGCCATTTGCGGGCGCCATTTTGACAATTTATATAGCCTATGTCACTACTACAATTTAGACAAATCCAACGACACCTCATATGTCAAAAACCGTCCAGTCGTTTGGGCTGTAGGGCGTGCCAAAGAAATGGACATACATACATACATACATACATACAGACAGACAGACAGACACACACACAGACACACACACACACACATACATACGTATATATATATATATATATACGTATAAATACGTACGTACGTATAGTACGCGCGCGAGTTCATGTCCATCGGGGCCTGAGGTGAAGGGCGGGAGCAGCGCGCCCCGCCTCGCCGAATTCGTCCGAAATCGAGTGTTGTCCGTTGACGGTGACGCGTGCTTGTCGATACTAAAAACTATTGACCGCTATTGTATTATTTTTTTTTTACGAAACCATGAGTACTTCGCCTTCAACAATTTCAAATAGAAAAAAACTTTTATAATACATAAGCATGATAAGGCCGCCATTGCACATTTACTGTAAATTTTTTTTCTTCAATGCTATTATTTAATAACGTGTGTAATAAAGTATTAAATAAAAATAAATAAATAAATAAATATTTAATTACTTAAAGTTGCAATAAATATGGAATAGATATTATGGTTGACCAAATGAGATTATCGATATCGACATTATGATAGGTCACAGAACTACCGCATTCCTCAGGATGGACATGAACTCGCGCGCGTACTGTACGTATATACATACGTACATACATACATACATACGTATATATATATACGTATAAATACGTACGTACGTACGTATATACATGCGTACATACGTACACACGTACAAACGTACACACGTACACACGTACACACGTACACACGTACATACGTACATACGTACATACATACATACGTACATACGTACATACATACATACATAGATACACTCGAAAAACATAACCCTCCTTCTGTCTGTCTCAATCCGTCTATTAAAGAATATTTTCCAGTATCGACGCAGGTGTAGGTGATAAAAAACGGGGCGGGCCGCTAGTGTGTAATATCGATAAAAATTCAGATGTCCCATCACTGTTTGAAATTATACCTAAAGTTGTCTGGCCGTGGGGGCACGATTACTGTACCAAAATCTGGCCGGAAAAGGGTTAAGACATTTATAGACGCTTGGGAACATTCAACGGAACTATCGTTAGGTAAGTACTTCATTTCCTATGAAATGTCAAATCATTTTTACAATAATCAAATGTTTTTTCATTAAAAATGATATTTTTCCTAGACTTACACAGATCTTAAAAATATATTGAAAAAACGTAAGAAATTATTTTATTTACATTAGTCATTAAGACATTTATAGACGCGTGCGAATTCTATCAACTTTTTCGCCATTGTCCTTTCGAAAAATCGAAATTATCACTCATAGCAATAATAGGAACATTTTTTTCAACTTTTAAACACTAGTAATATATTTTTACTCGTAAAATAAGTCACTTTAACGCATAATTTCTATCGTCAAAGATGTCGTATCCGAATCTCGGAATCTCGTATTTCTCGTAATTAGGTACTTAACAACAATAGCAGTGTTACCAACTCTCAAAAATATTTATACCTATAACTAAAATCAAAAACCCCTAAAATCGCCTTAATTACTTCGAAATTCTCCATAAATAGTATTTTGTAAAAATAATAAATAATATTTTTTTAATAATATTTATTTATACATTATTTAATACATCAAATATTATTTAATTTTATTCTGAGTTATCAGATTTATTAAACTTCATTGGATTGAATGTTGTGCAACATCCACCATTTCGATTTAACGTGAATCGAATCATCATCATCAATGATGTTCTAGTAAACAGATATGTTATAAGCGCGCAAATCGTGAAGACTACAAAACGTTCTAATTGGGACGTATTGCCTTTAGTCTGCGTCACGCAAGACAACGAGTGATACGTTCCGTCCTGCTACTTAATAACCATCGAAAATGCCATCGTGTGTATTTAGAAAGTGTACCTATTGGTGTAAGGTTTTACACGCCCGAGGATCCCGTAGATGCAGAACTGTCGCAGGGGTTGGAATGAGCCGGTAGAATAAAAAGCAATCTTCAATATATATACGAGTCTATATTGTATATAATGTAAACTCTGCAATACAATTTTATAAATACTCTGATGACACGGATTTACAGGATACAAATTGATTAATTTAATATTTAGTAAAACTACACAAATTAACATTACTGTCGACAAGGCAGGCGGAGCAAAGACAAGGATAAAAAACTTAGAGCTATAGACCTACACACATTTATGGATTAAGGCTCTCATACACATGCTAATCATTTACTAAGCTTTTAAAGGCATACATACACATTATACAACTTAATACTTCCCCTTATGCCTTTAAAACTTACTTTAAAGTACAACTCTACATTTACATTGACTCTACATTTAGTTTCAATAACATCGTCACACTTGCAAAGTTAAACAGGCATAAAACACATATTTACTAAGGCTCAATAAAATCTTGATTATACATTTTCAAATAATAACAATTTAACAAGGCCTAACGGACAAATCATGCCTAAATAAACCATGCTGTCTAGAATTCAAACACTTTGTTAGTACATCTGCAAACATTTTTTCTGTACATAAATATTTAATAGTCATGAAGCCTTTCATAACTAAATCTTTTATAAAATGATAGCGCACATCAATGTGTTTGGTTCTTTTGTGACTAATCTCTTTATTCTCTATTATTTTATGAGCACTTTGATTATCATTAAACACTATGATGTGCACCTTTAAACTAGGCACTAACTCTAACAGCAGTTGCTTTATAAAACAAAGATCTTTAGATACATCAGCTATTGCATAATATTCAGCTTCAGTACTACTTAGCGCTACGGAACGTTGTTTTCTAGATTCCCAATTTATTACATTTGATCCTAATTTAATTGCATAACCTGTGTATGATTTTCTCTCTAAACAATCATTGGCCCAATCGGCGTCGGTATATGCAAGTAAAACCAATTCCTTACTTTTTACAAAATGCAAACCGTAATTAATTGTGCCAGCTAAATACCGTAGCAAACGTTTTGCTGCAAACCAATGACTTTTACCAAAGCAGTTATTAAACTGGCTTAATTGGCTACAAGTAAATGCAATGTCTGGACGGGTGCAAACAGACAGATACATTAAGGACCCTATTAACTGTCTATACTTATACTGCTCATCATCCAAACATTCAGATTCTTTTTGTAACTTATTATTAGGAACCATTGGAGTAGATACAGGCTTACAGTCCAACATATTAAATCTATTTAAAATACTTTTTACATAAACAGACTGATCTAACGTCAAAATTTTATTTTTCCTATCTCTAGTCACACGAATACCAAGATAGTTTTGTATTGGACCCAAATTTTTGATATTAAATTCTGTTTTCAATACTTCCAATAATTTATTTTTACACTGGCTATCTTTACTATAAAACAAATAACAATCGTCCACATATAGACTGACAATGACAAAATCATCCTGCGTCTTAAGGTAATACACACAAGGTTCATTTTTACTTTGAACAAAACGATTATTACATAAGACATTGTGTATACAAACATTCCACATGCGACTAGACTGTTTCAGCCCGTAAATGCTCTTTTGAAGTAAACACACTTTTTCATTATTTGTACAGAAACCTTCCGGTTGTTCCATGTATATGGTTTCATTCAAATTGCCATTTAGAAAAGCTGTTGTTACATCAACATGATCAATATTGAGATCCAATTCATTTGCTAAACTAAACAATGTTCTCATAGTAGAGTGACGTACAACAGGTGAGAATGTATCATGAAAATCTATACCTTCCCTTTGAGTGAACCCTCTCGCGACTAAACGCGCTTTGTGACGTAGAAAATTGCCTGAAGCGTCACTTTTCAATTTGTAAACCCACTTACACTTAACAATATTAGTTTGTTTGGGCCTATCAACCAATTTCCATACTTTGTTACTTATTAATGAGTCAAATTCGTCTTTCATTGCCTTACGCCAGTCCTCTGCTTCAGGACTAGACATGGCCTCTTTGTATGAAATCGGCTCTACACCATTATATACCATGAGTGACCAATCAGTATCGCAATACCTCTTTGGTGGAACAGACCGTGTACTGCGTACAGGACGTCCTGTTGACGTCGACGGCAGTGCAGGAGTCTGTGTTGCAGCTTCCCCTTGATCGCTACTCGGTCCTGGAGACCAGTCCGCGTTGTCAGCAGGACTGTCAGGAAGAGAATCATTCTCACTCACCGTGCAGTAGTCGTCCTCATCTCCTGATGCTGGAAGTGTTAAAGAGTAATCATGTTCATTTTGTATATAACTAAAATCTTGACCTTTGTTCAGGACATCAGTGCTAGTGTCGTTCACACTTTTGTTTACGACATCAGTGCTAATATCATTTGCACTATTGTTTACAACCTCAGTGCTAGTATCATTCACACTATCATCTTTCAGGACATCAGTGCTACTATCATTCACACTGTCACAATAAATGTCACTAAATTCATTAAAAAATTCAAAATTAAAATTCACTTTATTATTATTATGTCCAAATTTATAAAAACTTTGCTCCAAGAATTCAACATCTCTAGACGTAACTACTTTCCTAGGGTTATCACAGTCAGCCAATCGGTAGCCTTTAGAGGTTTCCGAATATCCCAAAAATACATGGGGCTTAGACTTTACATCCAGCTTTGTACGCTTTTCATCATGTACCTTTACATATGCTACACAACCAAACACACGAAGGTGACTGAGGTCCAGTTTTGACCCAGTCCACACCTCCTCTGGAATCCGTCCTCCCAGAGCTGCTGTGGGAGACCTATTCTTAAGATATATGGCCGTCATCACTGCCTCTGCCCAAAAACGACGGTCCAGACCTGAATGCTGCAGCATACACCTTACTTTAGTCATCAAAGTCCGGTTAAGGCGCTCCGAGACAGCGTTCTGCTGCGGGCAGTATGGTACTGTAGTCTGATGCAAAATTCCCTTACTCTTCATAAAATTGGAAAGCCGTCTATTCACATATTCCCCGCCATTGTCAGATCTTAAACACTTTACACGTAACTCCATCTGCCTTTCAACCATACTAACAAATTGTATGAAATGGTCACATACCTCTGGTTTCCTTTTTAATAGATACCCAAATGACTTTCTTGTGCAGTCATCGGTGAATGTGAGCAGATATCTTGCGCCACCCAAACTGATCGGCAAGGGGCCGCATACATCAGAATGGATGAGGGCCAGCGGCTGCTCTGCAACTTTGGATGGTCCCTTGGGAAACGGCTTAGCTGCTAACTTCCCTTCCAAACAAGGAACACATTTAGAAATATCATTTTTCTGAAACAGAGAACCACTAGGAATCCTATCCCATATATTATGTAAGTCCCTGTAATTTAAATACCCTAGCCTTTTGTGCCACAATTCTGTGAGCAATTCCCGGTCAGTAACTGCGGAATTTGTAGCTTCTTGCCCATGCAAGAACATACAATTCACCTTATTGTGCAAAGGCTCACATGTTGTTGACTTGAACCTAAACATACCATTTTCACTTAAAGCAGATGCTATATGTTTACCTTTAAGATCTGTAATGATACAACCTCCTCTGTTGAATGTCACATTAAAATTATTATCTATTAATTTACTAACTGAAATAAGATTGGTGGAAAGTTTCGGTACAAACAAAACATTACAAAGTTTATGCACTTTACCATTTATAATTAAATGTATGTCCCCAGTACCTATACACTCGAGTTCTTCGTTATTTGCAACAGTAATTTTACTATGATTAGGCCTAAAACTTATAAAATAGTCTTTATTGTTGCACATGTGAGCAGTGGCTCCGGAGTCCACAAACCACAAGTCCTTCGGGTGTGCCATTAAAGCGGCAGCAATGAGAGTTTTTTCATCAGTCGTTTTCCTATCACGTTTCAACTTGAAGCAGTTTTTCTTGATGTGGCCGACCTTCTTACAATAGTGACATCTTCTTTTGAAATTCTTTTTCTCCGATATGAAAGCAGTATGGTCATCTGTTGATTTCCGTGACTCCTCTTGAAGTAATCGGGCCCTGACCACTTCACTAGTCAATGTGCTAGTCATGTTGACTGTTTCGAGACTGGAAACCAATGTGTCATATTCGGATGACAGCCCGCTGAGTAGAATTTCAGCAACTTCCTTGTCATCTATCGTCTTGCCAATATCTGCTAATTGCTGCACTATCATCATGATTGTTTCAATGTAATCTGTCATGTTATTGAAATTACTATAATCCACCCGATGTAGTTGCCTTAGTAACAAAACTCGACGAACCAACCCGGAGTCTTCGAACACGTCAGCAAGACTCTTCCATGCCTCTTTTGACGTTTTGGCGGTTCTGACGTACTGGTATAAACTAGGTTTGATTGCGAGGCAAATGCGAGCAAGGGCGCGCTGATCACGTGCGTCGCCTTCGGTGCCTCCTTTTTCCACCAAATCCCACAATCCGTCGTGCATAAGCGACATGCGTATGGCAAACTTCCATGCGTAAAAATTTCGTGCGCCTTCTAACTGTTCAATATGCGTGCCAAAATTATTTGCCGATGGCAGCGGAGTCGGCGGCGTGGTCGCTTGCATGTCTGGCAGGTTTTTAGGTTACAATATATTATATGACTGCGCTTACTTGAAATTGTCTTGTCGCTGCTTCTTTCATTCCCTCGGCATCTCCCTATCTGGGCCCATAACCTATTGGTGTAAGGTTTTACACGCCCGAGGATCCCGTAGATGCAGAACTGTCGCAGGGGTTGGAATGAGCCGGTAGAATAAAAAGCAATCTTCAATATATATACGAGTCTATATTGTATATAATGTAAACTCTGCAATACAATTTTATAAATACTCTGATGACACGGATTTACAGGATACAAATTGATTAATTTAATATTTAGTAAAACTACACAAATTAACATTACTGTCGACAAGGCAGGCGGAGCAAAGACAAGGATAAAAAACTTAGAGCTATAGACCTACACACATTTATGGATTAAGGCTCTCATACACATGCTAATCATTTACTAAGCTTTTAAAGGCATACATACACATTATACAACTTAATAGTACCAATTACGATGCCAAAGTTAATAAAACACAAGGGATCTCATACCACATGTAAATACGCAATATACTTCAATTTATTAAAATATTTCACTTATTTTTCTAATATTCTGATATTTGGAGGTTAGAAAAAAGAAAGAGATAGAAAATGCATTTTTCGTCGTAAGAACGACAAGGATGCGTGCATTCCGGACATAGAATAAAAGTACGGATGCGAATATTAGGCAGTAAAGTCATTCTTACTCCAGAGTTCTCTTTTTCTTTTAATAACTTTTCTTTATACTTGTTTTTGAATTATAAATTATGTATATAATTAATAAATTATTAAATGATAATTTTTAAATTATTTAATTATAAATTTTATATATTGTATACAATTAAATATAAATTAAATTTGTCTAATGTAGGAAAAAATATTAATAGTTTATCATTACCATCATATGTTAAAATAAAGCTACTACTGAGATAATGAAGCAATTTTTCGTATACAAAGAAATAAATCGTTTATATTACTTTACTTTATGACAACAGCGAGTTTGACTATTTACCGTCTTTTTTTCGTAGGATTCCGACTACTGACCGACTACGACCTACTGAGATTCGGCTTCAAGAGTGGATCGCAATTGTTCGTAATCAAAGAAGTGAATGCAATTGGACGCCTTGTTGTATGCCTAGGTGTATGATTGTTGTTATATGTATTTCTTTACTTTTAAAACGTGTTTTATTTTTCACCTACCTAACTTTTATTCTGTTTATTTGTTACTAGCTTTTGCCCGCGGCTTCGCCCGCGTAAAATTAGGTGTCACATATAATTTTGGGACAAACGTGCATGGCAATCGCGTTATTGTAGGCATCGCTCCGCGCAGGAATTTTTAAAATCGGTTGAGTAGTTTTTGAGCCTACTCACGACAAACATACATACAAACAATTCCTCTTTATAATATTAGTATAGATATAGCCATAAAACCCGGCTACAAATTTTGTACACGCGGTTTGTACCTTCTGCCTAATTAATTTGTTAGTCTATGATGCCAACGTGCGGTGATTGGTGGCCCGAACAATATTTGTTTTTGACTCACACGCAATTAAAACATTTTACATTTAGGCGTTACCTTTTTCTTATTGTTTTTATCAAGCTATCTCTTTTACTTGTACCGAAACGTAAAATGAATAGCGCCCGGCGCGGAACACTTTTTTCGGTTGTTTAGTAAGTGTATAACATATCTGTTTATTTGAATATCATTGATCATCATGCTTTGAAACATTTAAGCAGATAGTTTATTTCGCAGCTTATTTTAATGATATTATAAATAGACAATGCACGTCCGACAGTTGCGTTTGAAATTGGAACCGTGCAGAGCGCTAATCTGAATTTTGGGATATTTTCAAAATTAAAAAAATAAATAGATATGAAAAGTCATAAAAACTCTAAAAATACCCCTAAACATATGAAACCCCTAAAAAATCTATCTCACTAATTTACCCCCTAAATTTGGGAGGAATCCTTAAGTCGGGAACCCTGTACAATGGACGAGTCACAAAAAATAGAGACGAAGCAATACGTGTAAGCGAGATAGAGATATTTTAATAGTCAATAGTCATAACAGCAACTTCATGCATGCGGTAAAAGCGTTTGCTGATTAACCCTTCGTCGGGCGCCCCTCAATAACTCCCGAGATCGGGTGCGGTGTACCCAATAAGCTCAGCTTCGAAAATTGACAAATATAATTTTTCTAATTAATATTAAAATAAAAACGATGCATGTACGTGTTGAATAAAATGTTTACAAAATAATTAGGCACAATAGCAAAATATATACATGTATATATTACTTAAAAAATTAAAAAAAATAAAAGACAAAAAATTTCATTTTTAAGATTTTTTTATTTTTAAAATTTCATAATTATTAATGTAAATAATAATAATAATAAAGAAACGCATGAAATGTTATTCTTAGAAAATGAAAGAATGAAAGTTAATCAGAATTTTCATCATTGGATTTATTTATATCGGAGAACTGAGACCTTGAAAAAAAGGTTGCTCAGAGTATGTTTGAACCCCTCTCTTCTATTCTTTTCTTCATTTCTCTCTCTAGACTGATTTATATTCGGCTTTGATGGTATGTACTGACGAAAGATTGTATCATAGACACCTGATAACGATCATAACTCATGGTGCGGAAATTATCCGCCAACCCGCAGTAGAGCAGCGTGGTGGATTAAGCTCCAACCCTTCTTCTATATGGAGAAAAGGCCTTCGCTCAGCAGTGGGTAGTTTACAGGCTAATATAGTACAGTACAGTAGATATTTAATACACGATGTTGCGTTCTTGGCGTTTTCTTAATTCATTTGGTAGTTTTATCATGATCCAAATAATAATTATTACTAGGAGAAGAGTCGTCATTACTTAAAGACTCCCCATCTTGCTCTATTGACGAATCTTCTTCGGCAATCTTCTTCGGCTATATATATATATATATATATATATATATATATATATATATATATATATATATATATATATATATATATATATTGATTACAACTTAAATAGCTATATAACGACCAAATATTTTAAATTTTAACAACAAACAAACAATCAAGACCGTGGTACCCTAAAGTATTTAATTGAATGCAAAAAAGAAAAACAGTTTTCTAAATACGGGCGAGTGTCATTCTTTTGGCCGAAGTTTTGGTCAGAGCGATTCAGAAAATTATCTGCGCCATCTATCGTATAATTGTAGAATATCGTTTTTATATTTAGTGACATTTAACATAATTAATATTTAACATAATAGTATATTCATTGAAAATGATGTTTATCTAAAATATTAAAACGATTTCTATTTCTATCCGACATATTTAGTAAACTTTTAAGTTTAACAAAATAATAACTCAAAAATAAGTTTTGTGAGTTTTTAAGATTCGTTAGACCAGATGGCGTCTATGTCGCGTCTAGGCGTATTTCTATTTTCTTAAATATTTATTTTTAAATTTAATTACAATGAAACAAAAACTAAATTATACTGTGAGCTATGTCTAATTTTTATGTATTAAAGTTATTTACATTGGTTTTGTACTTTTTACGTGATACGTGCACAGAGAAAAACACGATAAGAGATGGCGCTGATCGAAATAAAAGCGCGCTATTAAAATTTATTCTTGATGATATATAGTGTATTAATGAAACGGAGGTTTAACAGATTTATTATTAGTATAGATATAGTTAACTTTTGTTTGCGATATCGTACGAATTTGTTTTAAGCCTATAAAGGAGATTGTGCCAATGAACAGTAAGTAGTTATATGTATATTGACAGTACCATCAGTGGTACAATCTACCTGTGCCACGGTGAACAGAACGGAGAATATAAATTAATCTAAAATAAAACACTCATAAATAAATTATAAAAATAAAAACCATTTAATAATTAGTATATAATTAACAAAAAATAAATTTCTCACTCATAATATAATCAGCCTCGTCCCATTTCTCCTTGAACTTCTTGTGTTGAATTTCCACGAGCGTGATATATTAAATCAATAATTTTCATATATAATACTGATCGCATATCTGGTCGAACATTCTCCATTTCGAATGCTATTAAGGAAGCAAAATATTCATTACGAGGGTCTCTTGGTCTTTCGTTAAAAAAATTGGCATCAGGCAAGTTAATAACTGCTGTAAGATCATTTTCACTTTCTCCTGATTTAATAAAACACACGAAGTTTGGCTCGGTCTGCGTAGAGTTATCAATTTTAAGTGTTCTTCTCCTTTTCTTTGGATAGAGAAGAGATGGAGATAGTGGGGGTGATCTTTCAGAGGTTGAAATGATACGCGTCCAGTCTATCTAAAGGTCGAAGTAGTAATTAAAAGTATTTGTCAAACTGTTCCACGGTTTGAGTCGACTACAATAAGGATGTTCCGCACAACATCGATAAATAATAAATTGATTAGTTATAATATTATTAATTCAGACTAAAACTCTTCATACTTGTGGTAGATTTTAAAGCATGGGTTGATACATAAGGTTACTCCGCACACTTTGCACATAAACCGGGACTCTTTGCGACATCTTTTTCTTAATATCGTATGTTGACAAACAAAACAAACTCTGGATTTTTTACCTTCCGTATATTCCGGCATATGGTCGGCAAGATGGAAAGCCGACAACCGCAAACAATTTACTGAGCGAGATGTGGTTGCAATGGAATATTCTAACTCTTGAAGTTTATATTTTTCAATCAATTGTCTTATGACGCATAATTGGAATTCAGCCAAGCTTATTTTAGTTCCTTGAATAATTTGATAAACCGCGTGAGCGTTTAACATGCACAAATCGATAAGATGGATACCGAGTTTTTTTTGCCACATTTTATTTTTTCTTATGCAATGTATCGAATGCAATACCATGTCCGTATTGTCAACTGTCACTTTTTTTTTGTTATAGTCTATAATTATTTCCGGTTTCATTTTTGGCAATCCTGTTTCCCTACAATATTTATTTGTAGGACCAAAAGTTGCATCGTGAAAAGTTGAAAGCATATAAATTTCTCTTTTATCTTTGAATTTTACTGCAATCAGGGGTTTGCTATATTTAACATCGATTTCCCCCTTTTTCAGCAGTTTGAATTGACCGATATTAGCTTTTCTCAACCGGTTGAGCATTACTGTACCACACGCATATGTTTCACGATCGTACAAATAATTATAAAGTTCCGGACTGCTGTACCAATTGTCCATATATACGCGCCTGTTCGCTTGCATTAAATCCTGTAACAATGTCGTAACCACACCACCAGTGACCCCTAAATTATCGGGATCTACTATAATTTCAGTTCGAGCTCCACAGTAGATTATAAAATCTATAATATATCTGGTTTTTACATCGCATAATATAATAAGTTTTATACCAAATCTATTTCTTTTATTCGGAATATATTGTTTGATTGAAAGATATCCTTTGAAAGGCATAATGCTTTCATCTACGCAAAGATCTCGATAAGGCGTGAATGAGCATTTGAATGTCTTCTTGATATGTTTAAGTATTGGCAATATATCTTTCAAAATGTGGGATGACAGGGTATTTGGTTTTGAAAAACTAAGTAAACCAAGTATAGTGGTGTATCGATTACGGGACATTGTTTTTGAAAATATTGGGGACTGTAACAATGGATCTGTCGACCAATGTTCTTGTATGTCCAAATGTTTATTTCGAGTAAATAAAAATGTAACTGCCAGAAATACATACATTTCCTCAACGGATACTTCTCGCCAGTTTTGCAGTCTTGAATGTAGTCGGATATCACATTCACGAATTAAATTTTGGTGCTGAGCATTAGTGAATTCGGCTAATTTGCTAACTACTTCTTCAGACATAAAATGTTGGAAACAATCAGATTCCAATGATTTAGTATCGAAAGTATTGCATGTAAGGCCCGCTGCATTTTCATTGAATTCAAAAATCTCAGGTTGGAAAGGTCTTGAATCCCAAGAGCTAGATGGTACTTCCTGTTCCTGAAACAAACATTAATTAATTAATTTTATAAAATAGGCTGGGTACATAAAACACACGAGACCTACTTAATAAATACACATTTATTATGAACCAATACACGAACAAGTATGCTTAATTTAAAAAAAATCAAAAAACCCAACTGCGTAAAATACTCTTATTATAAACTAAAAAGAATAAAACAATTTACTAGCTTTCATTTGATACCCATATTGCTACTTTAACTAAATGGGAGGAAATGCGTAGCTCTTTGGATGAGGTACCTACTCTAGCTCAATTTAATAAATTCTTAACAGATCGTGCTGATATACTCGAAACATTACATCGTAATAAAATAGATAGACTAAAGACATCAGGTAACTCTTCACGGCCTACAGGTCCTAATTTTAATAGTGAACGAGCTCATACGAAATCTTTTACATCTTTGCAAAATAATTGTAACAATTTTAAATCTTGCATTATGTACGAGACAACCGAGAAGGACAGCAACAGACGGTCTCCTTCGCACATGTGTAAGCGAGATAGCATAATGTTATCGTCCATATCGCGCGTACTTATAGTAATCACTCGTATAGTTAGGACCTTAAAGAGGTATTTCGCATCGTTTCGTAGAATTATTTCGTTAGAATATGTGTAATAGACAATCGAAAGGGATAGAGATAGACGGTCTCCCTCGCACGTGTGTGAGCGAGACAACATAATGATGTCGAAAAATATCGATCATATTTATAGAAATCATTCGCGTAGTTAGGTACTTAGAGAGGTACTTATATCATTTCGTAACATTGTTTTATTAACTTGTAGATTTATTAAAGTTTAAATATTTTCGTATAAAGAGAGATAGATATAGAATTTTATATAGAAAAATAGAGAAAGCAATAGGATTAAGGATATCTTCATTGTTTTATATAAATTCATAGATTAAGAATATTTTGTCGTTTAATATTAATGTATTAATGTTATTGTAGATATTTTATAGGTTTTTATAGTTTAAAATTGATAATTCGTATGTAAAAATAGGATTATAGGATTAAGGACATTTCATTGTGTTAATATTAGCTTAAGAATATTTTCAGATATAGTTTGCATAGATTTAAGGATATTTTGTCAATTTATAGTTAATTTATAGATATTTTATATGTAAAAAATAGTAATTTACATGTAAAAATAGATTTTAACAACATAGCATTCGAGAATTCATAGATGGATTAGCGACGCGCGCACGTGGCAGACTAACGCGGATTAAGGATCCGCGGGGGGCTTTTATATCAAGCGGTGGGGGACGAGGTAGATTTAAATACCGCGGCGAGGACCCGACCCCGTTTATTGATAATTAGCGCGCGCGCCGCATTAATTGTATGTTAAAATAATAGAGAATGAATAATTAAAATAGAGTAAGTATAGAAATAAGCTCGATCATTGTAAAAAGTATGTTTTTTGAATAAAGTAAATTCCCGGGGGTGAGGTAAGGGATCGCTGGCCAGCCAATCAGAGAAGTATAAATTGCGGTGCCATTTCGGGCACCATATGCCAGTCCTCGATCGACCAGCGAATAGTAAAGATAAAGAATAGCAAGAGACCATAGTATAGAAGAGATCGCTTATAGAAGCTAGCCAGCCATTCTGATCCTCACAAGCGGGAAAATCTTCAACAATTAATTGGCGTTTCACTGACGTACACCCTCACTGAACACACGGCGAACTAGAACCAGCTCACCCTTCGCATTCGTTTGATACCGGCCCTAGAAACAGACGTCTCATCGTCACATCGCATATTATACAGTCCACTTCGTATTTCTTTCGACTAGGGTCCGGTACACATTATTTGCAACGGATTTCATAAAATATATGAATGTGGGATATTCAAACAAAAGAATTTTGATGAAAAGGTTTCTGATGTTCAAAGATTAAAATTATGTATGAATTGTTTAAGGGGTGGACATCAAACATATAATTGTAAGCTAGGCCCTTGTCGTATTTGTAAGAAAAAACACAATACATTGCTTCATCAAGCGAAAGAACTCGATACTAACCGACTTGATACCGGCCCTAGAAACAGACGTCTCATCGTCACATCGCATATTATACAGTCCACTTCGTATTTCTTTCGACTAGGGTCCGGTACATTTGGTCCTTCGAGCCGGATCTGCCTTTCGTCGTGTCTCATCGTGGTCATCGTGTACGTCGTGTTCGTCATATAGATATAGCGAAGTTGAAGACATCGTTTATAATGCCGCTTACAAGATCGCAAGCCGAGAAGATGGAACAGGAATTAGAAGCGATCCAAGAAAGGTCTCCAGAGGACACCTCGAACATCGCAGAACAATCGAAGCCTTCAAACGTACCTGTTCGACACGAAGAACCGCCTAGATCTCCGTCGGCGGATCCAGGTCAAAGAAAGCATTCGAAACCGTCCTCGAAGAAGGCATCAAAAGAAAAGAAGCTTCTCAAGCTAAGAGAAGAGATAGCTCAACGCAAGCTGGAACTCGCCATTGCAAGAGCTGAAGCCGCCGCGCTGGAATCCGATGACGACGATAGCGAGGATTCATCACACGACGGCGACAACCGAGTTACAGAGTGGTTGGACACACACCCGGAGGTCACCACGAAACCTATAGCTCAAGACCCCGAGGAACCTATAGCGAAGCCCACCACACATATAGAAAAGAACAACTCGGTCATCATAGAAAAAGAAGCCCCAGAGATAGCGACTGTGGCATCGAATAGCATAGACCTGACGCAATTAGCGGCAGCCATCACCACAGCGGCAAGATCTGCGGGCACATCACGGTACATAGGGGAGTTACCGTACTTCAACGGGTCACACACAGAGTGGCTCGCCTTCCGCGCTGCTTATTATGAATCATCGACTCAACTCAGCGCGGCGGAGAACTCAGCAAGAATACGAAGAGCCCTGAAAGGAAAAGCGAAGGAAGCGGTCGCCAGCCTTCTCATCGCGAACGCGCCGGCAATAGACATAATGAAAACTCTCGAAACTCGCTTCGGAAGACCGGACGCCATCGCCATCACCGAGCTAGAGAAGCTGCGCAACTTGCCTCGCCTTACCGACTCTCCAAGGGACATCTGTGCCTACGCTAACAAGATTAAGAACTGTGTCGCCACTCTACGACTGCTAGCTAAAGACCAGTACCTGTATAGCCCGGAAATCATAAAACAGCTGGTCGAGAAGCTAACACCAACGACACGATTCAGATGGTTCGACTACGCAACAAGCAACGATATAGAAAAACCGAAGACTGAACCGGAGTTAGTACTGTTCTGCGAATTTATAGAACGAGAAGCAGACAGGTGTGCGAAGTACGCACCTCCGGAACAGATCAACAATGAAGAGACCACGACACCTGTACGAAGACACCGCGCGCTCGTAACGAACGATAGGAAATTCCCTTGTCCTATATGCAAGGAGAAGGAACACGAGCCGTCGGACTGTTCGAAAATAAAGACAGCGGAGCAACATAGGCGTTGGGAAATAGCTAAGGACGCGAACCTCTGCTATAGATGTCTTCGCTACAGAAGTCAAACACACAAGTGTAAGACACGTGTCTGCGGTAAGAACGGTTGCGAACGAACACATCATCCGCTGCTTCACTTCACGCCGACCAACAAAGAAGATAGAAGAGAAGAAACAGAGAAGGTCACCACTACACATAGCCACAAGGAGTTGCACGCCTACCTGAAATACATTCCGGTCAGGATCAGCGGCCCTAAGAAAACCATAGACACGTACGCGCTGCTGGACGACGGCTCCACCGTGACCTTAATAGAAGAAAGCATCGCTTCAAAGATCGGCGCGAAGGGACCTAAGGATCCGTTGAACATCGAAACAATCGACACGAAGTTAGCTACGCACTCGTCTCGTCGTGTCACATTCAACATAAAGGGGCAAGAAAAAGAGTTCAAACTACAGGCGAGAACTATAAAGAAAATGAAAATATCGCCGCAATCGATAAACAAAGAACAAGTACGGGCCTGCGAACACCTTAAAGACATCGCTAACGACATTTCGTATAAGGACGCTCGCCCTACTATACTCATCGGTCAGGACAACTGGCACCTCCTAATAGCATCGGAAACAAAGAAGGGCAACAGAAGTCAACTAGTCGCATCGAAAACGCCCTTAGGATGGGTCCTCCACGGGTCTGGCTCTCGCACCGTCGGTCAGCAGGTTCACTTCGTTTATAATCTCGCCGACATAGATATAGAAAGCGACGAAGTTCGTATGGACGAGATGCTACGACACCACTTCGCTCTGGACTCCATCGATATAGCAGAGAAAAAGCCGCGATCCGATCCGGAACAAAAAGTACTCGACATACTGGAAGCGAACACCGTACAGACAGAAAGCGGACAGTATGAAACGGCTTTACCGTGGAAAAATAGCGATTCGAAAATGCCGTATAACTACGAAAACGCACTCAGGCGGCTCTATACGACGGAAAAGAAAATAGATAAAGATCCGTTATTAAAAGAAAAATATACGGAACAAATGAACGCATTAATAGAAAAAGGCTACGCGGAACGAGCACCGATAGAAAAGACATCGCATAGAACGTGGTACCTACCTCACTTCCCCGTCGTCAACGTCATGAAGCCGGGTAAAGTCCGTATAGTTCACGACGCGGCGGCGAGAACAGCTGGAACATCACTTAACGATCACCTGCTCACCGGACCGGACTTACTACGCTCGCTAACCGGCGTGTTAATGAGATTCCGGCAACATCGATATGCAGTGACCGCAGATATAGCTGAGATGTTCATGAAGATAGGAGTAAGGAGTGAGGACAGAGACGCACTACGATACCTATGGCGCGGGGGCAGACGGGACGGACCTCCCGACGAATATAGAATGAAGTCGCTCATATTCGGAGCGACATGTTCACCGGCCATAGCGATATACGTAAAGAACGCGAACGCCCGCAAGTACGAAAAGGAATATCCAGAAGCCGCCGCCGCCATCGTGCAAGCTCACTATATGGACGACTATCTCGACAGCTTCACGACAGAGCAACGAACTATAGAAATAGCTACGCAAGTTCGAGATATACACGCGGCGGGCAACTTCAATCTGCGAAGCTGGACATCGAACTCGCTATACGTACAGAAAACATTAAACAAAGAATCGGAGTCGTCTCAAGAAATTAAACAGCTGGACGACGGAACGAAGACAGAACGCGCGCTAGGCCTCATGTGGAACCCACAGAACGATAGCCTAGGTTTCAACTTAAACCTAGCCCGCGTACCGCCAGCGCTCCTAGACAACGCGGCTCCGACAAAGCGAGAGATACTAAAGATAATTATGTCGATCTACGATCCGCTCGGCCTCGCTTCACCTGTGATAGTGCGTGGTAAACAAATCATGCAAGAAGTGTGGCGGCGCGGAATAGGATGGGATAATAAGATCGACGCCGACCTCGCAGAACAATGGACCACGTGGCTACAACACATAAAGAAACTACGTGACGTCACCGTGCCACGTGCTTACATAGAATATAGTGAAGCGACGTCATTACAATTACACGTGTTCGTTGACGCCAGTACGCCGTAGCTCTATACTGGAGAACGGAGAACAAAGACGGAGAAGTAAATCTCACCCTCATCACCGCCAAAGCTCGCGTCGCGCCGCTCAAGCTAGTCTCCATACCACGTCTCGAGCTACAAGCCGCGGTACTAGGAGCTAGGATGGCAGCGACAGTTCTGAGCGAGCACAGTAGAAAACCGGATTCGAAGACCTTCTGGACCGACAGCAAGACGGTGTTAACATGGTTGAAGACGGGGGCGAGATCATACAAACCGTTCGTCGCTCATCGCGTCGCCGCAATAGAGGAAACCACCAGCAACAGCGAGTGGAGATGGGTGCCTACGAAACTTAACAACGCCGACGACGCCACCAGGGACGTGCCTTGTGAGTTCGACAAGGCACATAGATGGTTCACGGGGCCACCATTTTTACGAAAGCATCCATCGGAGTGGCCATCCGAAGTCCCGACGAAAGTCGAAAACACCAGAGAAGAACGTACGCATCACATCACTACGAAAACATCGATATCCGTCAGCCAGTCCGTACCCGATAGCACTCGATTTTCTAAGTGGGAACGGCTGGTGCGAGCGACCGCGAGAGTATTACAATTCATACAACTGTGTAGAGGTCAACGAACCGAGCGTGTTAATTATAGAAAGAAAAAACAGTACGCGGACCCCGACTGGAGCAATAAAGATAATAAGAAACACATAGGTACGAAATCGAAACAGTCGAGGCATTATAAAGAAGAAAATAAATACCTGCCTATAGAAGCCGCACTACTAAGACAGGCGGAATCCTTAATAGTGAAATCGATACAGCAGGATTCCTTCTCTGACGAAGTATACGCCCTAAGGAGCGGCAAATCGCTATCGAATAATAGTAGACTACGATTATTGTCGACAACGTTCGTAGACGGAATTATTCGTGTCAAGAGCCGGGTCAACGCAGCGGCGGGAGTCACGGAGTCACAAAAGTCACCAGCCGTGATAGATGGTGACCATCGAGCAACGCGACTGTATATAGAATATACACATAGGAGCCTGCAACACGCCGGCGTAGAGACAGTCGTGAACGAGTGCAGACAGCACTATTGGGTGCTCCGACTCCGCCCTGTGACCAGAGTCATCGTTCGCAGCCGCCTACCATGTCGGATTCGAAGAGCAGCACCACCATCGTCACCAACGGGCGACTTACCACCGACTCGACTCGCTCATCATCAAAGGCCGTTTACGTACACCGGCATCGATTACTTCGGACCGTTCACAGTCACCATAGGAAGACGCCATGAAAAGCGCTACGTGGCCCTCTTCACGTGTCTCACCACTCGAGCTGTGCATCTAGAAGTCGCCGCATCGCTATCGACCGACTCAGCTATACTGGCACTTCGTCGAATGATAGCGCGCCGTGGTTGTCCCACCGAAATCTGGTCGGACAACGGAACGAACTTCCACGGCGCGGACGCCGAGCTGAAGAAGGCAGCGCTGCAGGCAACGAGTGAGGAGGCCAACATTCGTACGATCACGTGGAGGTACATACCACCGGGTGCACCGTTCATGGGCGGAGCATGGGAGCGGCTAGTGAGGTCTGTGAAGACCGCTTTCACAGCAGTACTGCAAGAACGAAGTCCACAAGAAGAGGTCCTCGCTACACTACTCGCAGAGGCCGAATACACAGTAAATAGTCGGCCCCTTACACACGTCTCAGTCGACATCGAAGATCCCGAAGCGCTGACTCCGAATCACATACTGCTCGGAGGGTCAGCCCGAGTACCGTTGCCCGGCAGATTCGACGATAGGGATCTGATAGGACGCCCGTACTGGAGAGCAGCACAGCGCCTAGCAGATCAGTTCTGGGCCCGATGGGTTCGTGAGTACCTTCCCGAGCTTCAACACCGGCGGGAGCCCCGAGGGTCCGGACCAGCAATAGCAGTCGGCGACGTGGTACTCATAGTCGACGGGAATCTACCTCGCAACACCTGGCCACGAGGCGTCGTGATAGCTACGTATCCCGGTCAAGACGGAACGGTACGAGTAGTGGACGTGAGAACATCCGGAGGCATCCTGAGAAGACCTACGAAGCGGCTGGTGCAGCTGACATCGGCATCGGTCGTCTCTCCCAGCACGGAAGAATGCAGCATCGTGACGAGCCCCGAGACTGCACGGCGGGAGAATGTACGAGACAACCGAGAAGGACAGCAACAGACGGTCTCCTTCGCACATGTGTAAGCGAGATAGCATAATGTTATCGTCCATATCGCGCGTACTTATAGTAATCACTCGTATAGTTAGGACCTTAAAGAGGTATTTCGCATCGTTTCGTAGAATTATTTCGTTAGAATATGTGTAATAGACAATCGAAAGGGATAGAGATAGACGGTCTCCCTCGCACGTGTGTGAGCGAGACAACATAATGATGTCGAAAAATATCGATCATATTTATAGAAATCATTCGCGTAGTTAGGTACTTAGAGAGGTACTTATATCATTTCGTAACATTGTTTTATTAACTTGTAGATTTATTAAAGTTTAAATATTTTCGTATAAAGAGAGATAGATATAGAATTTTATATAGAAAAATAGAGAAAGCAATAGGATTAAGGATATCTTCATTGTTTTATATAAATTCATAGATTAAGAATATTTTGTCGTTTAATATTAATGTATTAATGTTATTGTAGATATTTTATAGGTTTTTATAGTTTAAAATTGATAATTCGTATGTAAAAATAGGATTATAGGATTAAGGACATTTCATTGTGTTAATATTAGCTTAAGAATATTTTCAGATATAGTTTGCATAGATTTAAGGATATTTTGTCAATTTATAGATATTTTATATGTAAAAAATAGTAATTTACATGTAAAAATAGATTTTAACAACATAGCATTCGAGAATTCATAGATGGATTAGCGACGCGCGCACGTGGCAGACTAACGCGGATTAAGGATCCGCGGGGGGCTTTTATATCAAGCGGTGGGGGACGAGGTAGATTTAAATACCGCGGCGAGGACCCGACCCCGTTTATTGATAATTAGCGCGCGCGCCGCATTAATTGTATGTTAAAATAATAGAGAATGAATAATTAAAATAGAGTAAGTATAGAAATAAGCTCGATCATTGTAAAAAGTATGTTTTTTGAATAAAGTAAATTCCCGGGGGTGAGGTAAGGGATCGCTGGCCAGCCAATCAGAGAAGTATAAATTGCGGTGCCATTTCGGGCACCATATGCCAGTCCTCGATCGACCAGCGAATAGTAAAGATAAAGAATAGCAAGAGACCATAGTATAGAAGAGATCGCTTATAGAAGCTAGCCAGCCATTCTGATCCTCACAAGCGGGAAAATCTTCAACAATTAATTGGCGTTTCACTGACGTACACCCTCACTGAACACACGGCGAACTAGAACCAGCTCACCCTTCGCATTCGTTTGATACCGGCCCTAGAAACAGACGTCTCATCGTCACATCGCATATTATACAGTCCACTTCGTATTTCTTTCGACTAGGGTCCGGTACACATTATTTGCAACGGATTTCATAAAATATATGAATGTGGGATATTCAAACAAAAGAATTTTGATGAAAAGGTTTCTGATGTTCAAAGATTAAAATTATGTATGAATTGTTTAAGGGGTGGACATCAAACATATAATTGTAAGCTAGGCCCTTGTCGTATTTGTAAGAAAAAACACAATACATTGCTTCATCAAGCGAAAGAACTCGATACTAATTCGTCTTCTTTAACTACTACGTCTACTAATACTATAGCAAACTTCTCAATGCAGCCAACAAATCAGGCTATACTATCTACTGCATTGATTGAAGTTCGCAATCCAAAAACAAATAAATCGGTTCAAGTTCGTGTATTACTTGATTGTGGAAGTCGATCATCATTTATCAGTAAACAATTAAGAGAATATTTAAGTCTTGAATCAAGCCAAATAAATAAAATTAGCGTTATAGGTATTGGCAACAACTCGTCTAACCAAATAACAGAGAGTTGCATTGCTCAACTTAGTTCAATACACGAAAAATATTATATAACGCTAGCTTGTTTTGTGCTTAAACCGTCTTACTTATAAAAATCTCGTTAAGTAATATTTAGCCACCGTTTAGTTAATCCACTCATAAGCTATAAATCAAGGATTAAATTTTGTTTACTTATAAACATTGACTAGCTGTTACTTAGTTAAGAAACGAACAAAGAACGATACATAGATGGTTGGCACAGATTATAGCCAAAATAATCGATTAGATAGAGAAATTGAATGAACGAAATTGTTAAAAATTATATTCAAGCGACATCTATTAACATTATAGAGAAAACTCTAGCTCGATATTGTAGTGAGTCACTACTAGTGACCTCTATCGACAATTATGAACTTGGATCAATATTCTAATTTCTAATCATTTTTATTTTGATGGGTAGTAGTCGGATCCTCAATTACAAAATTCAACAAAGCTTATTAAATATTAAATTAATAAATTTACTTAAGATATAACCTAATTTAAATTATGTTATTATAATTAAAATTAGGTACCTAAATATCTGTATTAAACAGACAGATAACGCTCATTTAGTATATATTAATTTTTATATAGAGGAAATTTCATTCTAAATCTCTTCTTACTAACAAACAAACGCAAATAAGTAGATCAGACGTCGTCATAGAACAGTTGATTTATGTGAAATCCGCCATCTTGCCGCTCAACGAGTGTTAAACTATGTCTCGGCAGGGTTTAATTTTGACAGCGATTTACGCATTACTTAACGACTTCTTAACGCTAAATAGTGTTTATGAGTGAGGTTTTTGCTGATCAGTTGTTAAGCAATGGATTAAATATTAAGAAACGTTTATGAGTAAGACCGAAAGAGTTAACCGGTTCGATTCCTGATACTCATATTAACTTAGATAATTTAAAACTACCAAAGAATTTAAAACTTGCCGATCCTAATTTCAACATTCCATCGTCCATCGATGTACTCATTGGTGCAGACTTATTCTGGGATGTTCTAGGTAATGACGAGCAGTCATTAGGTCCAGGTCTTATTAAACTAAGAAGTTCTAAGTTTGGCTGGCTAATTACAGGTGCTATTTCTACCAATTTGCGTACAACTAAAAAAATTCAAAGTCATAATTCTGTTATAAGCAGTCAACAAGATGAAGGCATACAAAATTTATTACAAAAATACTGGAATATTGAAGAGGTTCCAAATAAGTCTATACTTACTAAAATCGAAAGATCTTGTGAGCAACATTTTATAAAACATACCATTCGCTTGCCTGGGGGGAGATTTTCAGTTCAACTTCCTTTAATCGACACACCTGATTGCCTAGGTGACTCTTACAAAATGGCACTACAAAGATTTTTTAATTTGGAAAGACGATTTAGGAGAAATTTACAATTAAAAACTCAATATTCTTTCATTCAGGAATATTCTAAGCTTGGCCATTTAGAAGAGCTCACTGAATCTAGTCCACCAGTACAATCTTATTTTTTGTGTCATCATGCAGTATTCAAAGAAACCAGTGAATCTACAAAATTAAGAGTTGTTTTTGACGGCTCTGCGCCTACCACATCAGGATATTCATTGATGAAATGATATCCAAATGGTGGGACAAACATTCAAGATTCACTGTTTGCTATTCTAATTAGAGCTAGACAACATAAGTTTTTACTTACGGCTGACATAGAGAAAATGTATCGACAAATTAAAATACACGATAATCATCAAAATTTACAATTAATTTTATGGCGGGAAAGCGAAATAGAGCCAATCAAAATATTACGCCTTAAGACAGTTACTTATGGTCTTGCAAGTTCTAGTTTTTTAAGTACTCTCTGTCTTTGGCAATTAGGACAGGAATGTACGGATAAATCTATAGAAACAATTATCAAACATGATTTTTATGTAGACGATCTTATAACTGGAGCTAATAGTGAAGATGAACTTCTATATATTCAAACCTCTGTGTCAAACACGCTTAGAAAGGGTTGTTTTAATCTACGCAAATATAAATCTAATTGTAAATCCATTTTAAATTCGGATTTAATAAATAGAAACGATAAATTAAGTATAAGTTCCTCAATTCGTGCTTTAGGCATTAACTGGGATCCTAATAATGATACCTTGCGGGTTTCTTTTGAAATTTCACCTAAATCAGAGTTTGCCACTAAGAGATTAATTCTATCTTTTACTTTTAAAATATTTGATCCAATGGGTCTAATAAGCCCGTGTGTGGTTTTGCCAAAAATTATATTGCAATCTTTATGGCAAAGAAAACTAGACTGGGATGTTCCTGTCCCAAAAGATATACAAAATTCATGGAACGAGTTTACCAATGATTTATCATACCTTTTAAATCTTCAGGTACCACGAAGTTTTGTTTGTGATAATTACAATTACATTGAGCTGCACTCATTTAGTGATGCTTCTCAACGTGCAATCGGAGCTTGCATCTACCTAAGATCAATTAATAATCAAGGCCTAATTAATGTGCAACTGTTATGTTCTAAGTCTAAGATATCTCCGCTTAAACCTACCACCATACCCCGTTTAGAACTATGCGCAGCACTCTTAGCAGCTAAGCTATCTAGAGTGGCTGTGGAGTCTCTTAGATGTACAGTCGCACGTCAGGTACATTGGTGTGATTCTACGGTTGTTTTGGGGTGGCTTCGTGCTGAAAGTCATAAGTTGAAGGCATTTGTAGCAAATAGGGTTGTGGAGATATCTGAACTAACCGATGTCAGCTCATGGCGTTATATACCTACATTAATGAATCCTGCAGATTTTATTTCTAGAGGTTTATTACCTAAAGACATTATTTCAAGGAATTTGTGGTGGTACGGCCCTGAGTTTTTGTTAAAAACAGAATCGGAATGGCCTGTTTTTTCCCGCGCTACGTCGGACGATGCTAGTCTGCCTGAAATCAAACTAAACTCAGCATTAGCTGTAGCAAATGCAACTAAAGAACCTATTTTAATAGAATTTGAAAAATATTCGAAATTAGTAAAAATTCAAAGAGTTTTAGCATATGTCAAACGTTTTATTTTTAATTTACAAAACAAAACAAATAAGAGGACAGGGAGTTTAACCTTGGATGAGCTGAATGATTCATTTTATAATCTTTGTGCAATTTCTCAAATACAATCTTTTCCTAAAGAATACAGTATATTAAAGGTGGGTAAGGCTATAAGTAATAAATCAACGATATTACCATTAACACCATTTTTTGACGATGATTTAAAGTTGATAAGAGTCGGTGCTAGATTGGATAACTCGGACTACGATTTTGATAAAAAACATCCTATCCTTCTTCATTCAAGTCATTGTCTCACGAAGCTTATCTTTGAAAGAGAACATCTTCGTTATATGCACGCAGGGCCGCAGTTATTATTGTCAGTAATTCGTGAGTCTATTTGGCCAATTAATGGTAGACGTCTAGCACGAAATACAGTTCATAGATGCGTTACATGCAGACGTCATCAAGGCAGGGCTATATATCCAATAATGGGCAATTTACCCGTGCAAAGAGTTGCGCCAGACTTTCCGTTTAAGACTGTAGGTGTTGATTTTGCTGGTCCATTCTACATAATTAATAAGAGGGGTCGCGGGGCGAGGACAATTAAAGCCTATTTATGTCTATTCATATGTTTTAGATTTAAATGTTTACATTTAGAAGCTGTCAGCGATCTTTCTAAAGATGGTTTCTTACAAGCTTTCCGCAGATTTATATCTAGACGCGGAAAACCAGCTGAAGTATATTGTGATAATGGTAAGAATTTTGTCGCGGCAGCCAAAGAAATAGGTACTTTTTTAAATACAAACAAACAGCAGATATTGGATTTTGCAACTGAAGACGACATTAAATTCATTTTCTCACCCACGCACGCTCCTCATTTTGGTGGTATCTGGGAGGCCGGAGTGAAATCCGCCAAACACCATATTCGCCGTGTCATGGGTAACACCCATCTCACGTTCGAAGAACTAGGAACATTGTTTGCAGAAGTCGAGTCTATTTTAAACAGTAGGCCTTTGTATCCCTTATCATCCAATCCCAATGATTACCGTTCCTTAACACCAGGGCACTTTTTGATAGGTCGACCATTGCGCTCGTTGACTTCGCCATCACTTACTGACTCCAACACTAGTCAATTGCAACGATATGTAAGGATAGAACAAATTCGTCAACACTTCTGGCAACGTTGGCAAAGGGAATATGTCTCGGAGCTTCAGCAGCGGTCAAAATGGAGAACGAACTCGTCAAAAATACAAGAAGGAGACTTAGTACTGCTAATGAAGGACAATTTGCCTCCGCTATGTTGGAAGCTTGCAAGAATAACTCGCTTATTTCCCGGATCAGACGCAGTAGCACGTGTAGCCGAAGTTCGCACACCTACAGGCCCATGTAGAAGACCTTTAACTAAGCTTTGCCCTCTTCTCACCAGTGATGACATGCATAGTTGAAAGCGGTGCTTTCCACGGGGTGGAGGATGTTGAAGCGCGCATTTTAGAATGGCAACATTATTGTACATTTGTCTACCTACAATGTTATTCATATTCAATATTCTTCCCTTGTAATGACAACGAACAATAAATCCCTCTTAAGCAATTAATTCTTTGATTTCCACAAACTCAATATGTATATATATGTTTAAGATTTTCGAATCCAACAGCGGCGTGCACAGGATTATGACACTGGGTATGTGGCGGAGTACCCGGTCACAAAAACTTTTTTTAATAGATTTTTAGCATAGCCACAGCCACGCGATGGATCTCTAAGTCGGAAACCATGCCAACAGAACAAGTCTTAGATGTACTACTATTCATGTACCTACATCTTCTACGGCAACGCGGACAAAACAGCGATCGATCGTCGCGGCGGAAGAAATTCTAATAAGTAAAATAATAATAATAAGCTAAAATATTATAACTACATACCTAGTCAGCTTCAATTTTCATATATTAGAATTACTAAACAATATGCAAGGAAAACAATATAATTTAATCGTGTGTACACAACCACACAGCCAGTTATACGTTTCATAACTTTTAACATGAAACTTTCGAGCTACATTCCCTTTTTGCTGGTTTAATTGTTGTAACTCGGGTAACATTTTGACACAATTTGAATCTTTTCACTGAATGACAATTGTGAAAATTTGTTATTACCCGACTGCGACAGAAGGAGGGTTATGTTTTTCGAGTGTATGTATGTATGTATGTATGTATGTATGTATGTATGTATGTATGCATGTCCATTTCTTTGGCACGCCCTACAGCCCAAACGGCAGGACGGTTGTTGACATATGAGGTGTCGTTGGATTTGTCTAAATTGTAGTAGTGACATAGGTACATAGGGTTAGATATATTGACATAGGGTTGCCATATTTGACAAGGCTCGTGTCGGGACGCAAAGAGAAAACTATTTAAGTACGAATATTTTGTTAAAAAAAAAAATACAAATTCTAATGTATGGAAGCATACGTGGCTTGATCGTATTTTGCTGAAGACCTTACTTTTTTCAGTAATTCTTTCTGTCCTTTTACATATTTATAAAACTCAGTGAAAGTCTAATAAAGTTAACCTGACACTGTAAAATCGACTACATAGTTTCCGGCAGCAGGCGATTTCTTTCATCGGTCTACTGTCACTGTAGTTTTTGTTTACCAAGTACTAACTGGCAAGTGGCGACTGCCTCGCTGTTGCTACGATAGTCGATAGCACGCGGCGACGTGGGGGCAAAGTGAGGGCAGCGCGGGTACCTCTCTTAGTCTCTTGACTCTTCCCTAGCGCCGATTACGCAACGTTACTCGTCGCAAGCGCGTGACCGAGTAATTTGCTGTGACTGCGCGAGAAACCGGGACGTAATTGGGCTTTGTCGGGACGTCGGGACAGTGGACCCAATGAGGGTGACAGTCCCGATATATCGGGACGAATGGCAACCCTAGACATAGGCTATATAAATTTCCAAAATGGCGCCCGCAAAGGCGGAATGAGGGGGGGGAGTTGAATTTTTTTCTTACTGTAGCAATATGAGTATCAAATGAAAGCTAGTAAATTGTTTTATTCTTTTTAGTTTATAATAAGAGTATTTTACGCAGTCGGGTTTTTTGATTTTTTTTAATTAAGCATACTTGTTTTTAGTTTTTAATAAACACACATTATCAACACAAACCTCACAATCAAATAACATTAAAAAAATCAACAAACGCACTAGTAAAAGCAAATCACTACAATTATTACAGAAACTCTGTAATAAAATGTTAAATGTACACACTTTCAAATGTTAAAATGAAAAATCTTCTAAGAAAACTATAAATATACTAGCGTAAAAAAAATAGTTAACAATGGTCATGACATAAAAAAAGCAAATGGCCCGCGCGAAAATACAAAACATTACATTACTCGGATTATAGGCAATGAACATTTCCGATTACGCACGACAACAGCCGAACTTCCGTAGCCTGCCGCAGGAGTCGCGGCTTTCGAATCTTTCTTTTTTCATGGGTGTGTGCGTTTGCGAACTGTGCACGGACACCAAAATTACCACACACATGCGAACAAATCTTCTGCGGAACGCGCCGGCATGACTTGGTTGATTAGGTACATTATTTTGCAGCGCGCCGCTTGCTTGTCGCATGGCAAACAATGTTTGTGTGCTTGCTATTTATAAAATATTAGGCGTTTTTAAGTTATTATATTTTGTTTATTCATTTATATACTATTAATTAAAGTCATCTAAACCGTACGGACGTTTTATTAAAATATCTGTGAATGGCAAGTAAAGCACTGCATTTCTGCCTACAAGGAGCGCACGCCCCTGGAATCCAATATGCTTAAAACGTTAGACTGAAAAACTATTTACCACGAATTTAATGTCCGAAAAAATCGCAATTCACATTTAACAAATCAATAAAAATGTTTTTGTTTCTAATAATAATTAATTAATTACTCTATAGCATATAAGGACGGTATTACGTCTGAGCTTCTGAAAGCGGGTGGAACACCGGTACTTAAAGTTTTAGAGGCTCTTAAATGCCATATTGCTCGAGGGCGTAACCCCGCAGGCCTAGAACGGAAGCGTGGTAATGCTCTTCTTCAAGAAGGGTGATAACACCTTGTGGAAGAATTACAGGTCTATTTCGATTCTGAGCCACGTTTATAAGCTGTTCTCTAGGGTGATTACGAATCGTCTGACGGGCAAGTATGATTTATTTTATTTATTTTATTTTATTTATTTATTTAAAGGACACCAGCGGTACATACGTGACACAATTATGATAAAGGTACACATTCTTGAAGTAATTCTGACGCATGCACCTTTATAGGTGACACAACATTTTTTGTTTACAAGTTGTCAGAACTCAGAAACATAAAATATATTATTCGACTATACTAGACAACAACAAATACAACCTATTTACAATAATATAATTAAAAAATTAACAAAAAAAAAATTCAATACTATTAAAGCTCACAAATCAAATAATTTCAGAATTTGAGTTCTGAACTGGTTGAATGACAAATGAAAAATGTCTATGTCGGTTACCGCGTTGCACATACTATTAAAGACATTGCACATTCTGGTTACTGGTGCCTGGAACCCAAGTTCGTCCTGGAGGGAGGACCGCGCAAAAATTTAACCATCGGCCGTCTCGGTAGGTTGTAAGGAACAGCCAAGGAGAAGTGATGAAGTAAATCACAGCAAGAAGTCTGACCGTTTACTATTTTGTGTAGCAGGAGCAGATCGTGGATAGTCCGTCTGGTCTTTAAGGTCGATATTTTGAAGAATTTAAGTCTCTGATCGTACGGACTTCTGTGGGAGATTCCGCTACTTATATAAGCGAGGTGTCTGGTGAACGACCTTTGGACGCTTTCGAGTCGCTGTGAGTGTACCGCGTAACAGTGTTGGGCATTAGTCAATTAAAATTTCAATTGATTAATTAATTGATTAAAAAATTAATTGTGATCAAATTAATTGCAGTTAAAATTAGTTGCAATTAACTGTTAATTGTACGCTGCAATTAATTTATTTAAATTAATCTATGTTAATTGTATCTTACAATTAAATCAATCACAATTAACTTTTTAATTGTTTTAAAAAAACAATTAAAATTAACAATTATTTTTTAAATAATATTATAAATATAAATTTAAATTGCATGTCACGAATGCCTTAATTTAATTAATGTATCTGTGATTCATATTTTGATATTAATTTTGATTTTGATTTTGATCTTGATTTTAATTTTGATTATGCTTTTGATTTTGATTTTTAATTTGAATTTAATTTTGATTTTGATTTTAATTTTAACTATTACTACTAATATTACATTAAATTATGCCATTTTTCTGACTTGGACTTTTTCTTAAATACATTTTTGGCTTCACTCATCATTGTTTTTCTCAAGTATTCTCATATTTTAGGTGTTTTTTTACTAACAAGCTCTTAAAATAAAAAAGGTATCTATCGAGGGACCCCCGTAAAACATAAATTAAAAGGTTACCAACTTGGGAGACTAATTTCCTCGATTTTTATTTAAGTTAAAAAAAAAACAATGTTACACAACGCGTTATATAAACCCTCCTCCCATCCTCATAACGCATCATAACGTTTTACAAGATCCCCCCCCCCCTTCCCAAATTGCGTTACGTAATACTTGAACATACCTAAACAAAAATAAACACACATTTAAAAGTGTTCATTAAATTTCATTATTTATGATACAAAACAGTTTTATAAGCAATTTAACATTTCTCAATTAGTAAATTAAAATATTATTTTCACTATCACCGTTATACAAAACAAAATTAATCCGTATCGGCTTCTTCTTCATCACTAGACATGTCTTTAATTTCCATATCCTCCCCAGAATCTGACTCGTTTCCCAAGTTTATGATCAACCTGTCTATCACATTGTCATCAAGTTGGCAAATCTTTTCGTTTATGTTTTACGGGGAGTCCCTCGATAAATACGTTATTTTATTTTAAGAGTATATAAGTAAAAAAAAGCTTGTTAGTAGTTTATGTTTCAGCAGAGGGTGGTGTTAAAATTCAATCTTAACTATTATAAGAGTAGATTACTAAAATGCGATTGACAATTTTAAATTTAAACTAATATCTGATTCATAAAAATAACTTAAAAAATTATTGAAAAAACTAAACTTAAATTAGTATGTTATTGACGAACGTTCTGGTGTAGTGATGCGAGTAGTCGCCTTAAACCGCCCACCGGCGGTCACGGGTTCGATTCCCGTTCGAGACAGCTATTTGTATCTGTACAAATATTTTTTTCCGGTCTGGGTGTATGTCCTTGTGGGTCTCCCCACCGTGCCTCGGAAAGCACGTAAAGCCGTCGGTCCGGGTCGTTATCATAGACACCTGATAACGATCGTTACTCATGGTAGGGAAATTATCCGCCAACCCGCAGTGGAGCAGCGTGGTGGATTCAACTCCAACCGTTCTTCTATATGGAGAAGAGGCCTTCGCTCAGCAGTGGGTTATTTACAGGCTGATACAGTACAGTACAATACAGTTATTGACATAATCAGACTTTGTTATATCTCATATTTTGCCATTATATTTAATATACAAGATTTTTTTTTACATATAATTAGTTACATATCTACTTATTTTATATATAACTTTTCATATAATAATTAGTTTTAATTGTTAGTTTTTAATCAAACATGTTAAAATAATTAATAACAAATTAATCGTTAATTATAAAACTCGATCACAATTGTCAATTGCGAGTTTTCAAAATTACAACTAATTAATTGTTAATTGCGAGTTCTAACAATTACAATTAAATAATTGTTAATTGCAACAGTTGTGATTAACGATTAATTAATTGTTAATTGTTTTCACAATTAAATTTTGCCCAACACTGCCGCGTAAGAGGGGTTCCATACTGAACTTGAGTATTCTAAATGGCTTCGGACTAAGGTGTTAAATAAAAAGAGTTTAGTGCGTTGTTGAAAGCCCTTGGAATTGCGTTTAATGAATCCCATCATAAGAGCAGACTTCTTAATAATTGAGTTAATATGAGCATTGTAGTTAAGTTTTGTGTCTAGGATTATACCCATATCTCGTATCTCACGCACCTCTTCGAGTGTTACCCCACCCAAATTGTAGTAAGAAGGGTATGGTGATCTCTTTTTAGTGAACTTGATGTGAGAACACTTATTAGGGTTTAATATCATGTCATTCATGGTACACCAGTTGTTTAATTTATTGAGATCGTCTTGCATTGCCAAAGAATCAGAAGGTGATAATATAGTTTTAAATCGTCCGCGAAAAATTAGATCCTACAGTGTTTAACAACAAGGGAAATGTCGTTGATGAATAAGGAAAATAGTATTGGACCTAAGTGAGTTCCCTGGGGCACGCCGGAGTCTGTGAAGTACAGGTTAGACTCGTACCCGTTTACACTTACAAACTGCGACCGTCTTTCGAGATATGAGTTGAACCAGGTCAGCAAAGAACCGTGAATGCCGCAAGCCTCCAGTTTTAGCAATAGCAGATCATGATTAACTTTATCAAATGCACTAGTGAAGTCTGTGTAGGCAGACCACGTCCACCTGAAACCCAGCATCGACCTCGCGTGACAGGTAGGAGGTAAAGGACACTAGATTCGTTTCAGTGGATCGACCTTTTCGGAAACCATGTTGGAAATCGGCAATATTAGACTCTATATGAAGTGTTACTAGCGGGCAAACGACTGATTCGAATATTTTTGAGAAGCACGAAAGTATGGATATTGGCCTATAGTTCATTATTATGCTTTCGTCGCCCTTTTTATAAATAGGTGTGACACGAGCTCTTTTCCAGGCGCTTGGGAATTTACCAGTGGCTAGGGAGCGAATGAAGATGAGAGATAGTGGAAGAGCCAGATTGTCACTGCATCTTTTAACGAATACCGGCGGAAAACCGTCGGGTCCAGCTCCCTTATGTATGTCAAGCAGGTTTAACTTCTTAAGAACATTTTCTTTGGTAATGTGAATACTGCCAAGTGAGCCAACTCCCGCCGATGTGGTGGGTAGTGTGGTTAAATTTGTTTTAGGCTTGTATATGGACGAGAAGTAATCTGCGAATTTATTAGCAATTTCCAATCCAGTGTTGGCAATATCCTCATTATAAGACATTTGTGTAGGTATTATTGAGCTTCCCTTCCTCCTGTCCTTAACAAATCGCCAGAATACTTTCGGGTTATTATGAATACCGTTTTCTAACCTATCTCTGTATTCGTTATAACATATATTATTGAGTTTATGGTAGCGGTTTCTAAGGATGATGACTTCGGAAGGCTGGACCTTTCGAACAAGCCGGTTTCCTAAAAGGCTATAGTACCATAGACTACATACATACACTGTGGCAGATTATAGAGAAAACCGATGAGTATAATCGGCCATTGTGTTTTTCGTTTGTGGATCACTCACTTTCGATTTGCTGACGATAACGTGCTTATGGTGGAATCTCAGAATATCTATTATACTCAGTGATCCCGACGGGTGGGCCTTAAAATGAATATGGACATCTAGTCCAATTGACAAAAATCATCTCGAATGTCCATGTCGTGCCCACTCTGATATCGGTTGGAGATTCTACTCTCGAAGTTGTTGACAAGTACCTAGGACAAAATGTCCAACTTGGTAGGTCCAACTTCAAGAGAGAGGTCAATCTTCAAATCCAGCTCGGATGGGCAGCGTTCAGGAAGTTAAAAAACGTCTTTTTATCCGCCATACCTCAGTGCCTGAAGTCTAGTCTTCGACCAATGTGTGTTACCAGTGATGACATACAGATCTGAGACGTGGACACTGACTTTGGGCATTTTAAACAAGCTCCGAGTCGCACAGCGTGCAATGGAGAGGGCTATGCTTAGTATTTCTCTGCGTGATTGAACCAGAACTGATGAGATCCGCAGCCGAACGAAGATTGCCGACATAGACCAACGGATTTGCAAGCTGCAGTGGCAGTGGGCAGTGCACATAGCTCGTAGAACTGACGGCCGATGGAGCAGAAAGGTTCTCAGGGGGAGACCACGTACAGGCAAACGCAGCGTCGGACGGCCGTCCGCGAGATGGACAGACGACTTGAGGAAAGCCGCTGGAAGTGATAGCGAAGGTGAGGCCTACGTTCAGCAGTGGACATCCAATGGCCGATATTGATGATGATGATGATGATGAATTAATCTATTCCTATTCTACCTACATATCTTTTTCGTCCTTCATATATACACTATTATATACATATTATGGGGAGCCCGTTGGCGTAGTTTGTAGTGACCCTGCCGGGGGTCGTGTGTGCGGTTCCCATCAACGGTCAAATGTGACGAAAACATATGTTGGCTGTGTAAAATGTTCCTGAGGTGAGTTGACGTCAAGTCGGCGGCCGGTCTAGAAATATAGCCTAATTTTAGGACAACATGTGAAATCATGTTGTGTCGACCCCACCTAGCATGGGATAAGGGCAAAAAGAACAACACATACATATTCTACCTACGATACGTATTCACATTTTTTTTTCAATTAATTCTTTGTAGTTCACTTAAGGATAGGGGGGCCCACAGGGGAAGATTGCTTAGGGCATCAAGTTACCTTAATCCAGCACTGATCATGACACTGTTTGCAACTCTTCTCGTTTCTCCTTTTATCTAGAACTTCTTTCAAACCATTCAAATCGAAATCAGTTTCTGAATTTAACTGGTCAGTTTGTTTGTCCTCTTCTATAGTATATATAATTTCAGGGTTTGAATCACTGAAGACAACCGTTGTTAAAGTCGATAAGGAAACATCATTCTGAAAAAAATTGAACAAGTACCTACTTATAGTCATAATATTTTCATTACAACGATATTCAAACATTTTAAAATAAGATTTAGTCTGTGTTGTTTTAATGTCATCTTACTAATAATAAAAATGAGAAAGTTTGAAATTTTATGAGTAGATAAATGGATGTATGTTACTCTTTTTTAACAAAAACTACTGAATTGATTGCAATTAAACTTAGTGTGTAGAAAGCTAGAGAACAAGAAAAAACTCAGCCTTACTTTTTATACCTAAATTTCTGAATCAACAATGGTTATCAAATATATTAAATTTATAAAACAAGACACAAACTCCAAGAGCTCTATAAAATTAATATAGACTTATAAGTATTAATATAATACCTGTTGCGATTGTAACATGTCGTGTGCTTTTCTAACTTTTCTCTGGAACCTGTCCACACTCCTCAGTACCGCGTGACACTCCCAGCAGACCTGTAGCAGGACTGTACCGAACCAGTTTTCTTTCTGAAAAATTACACCTTTAGATATGAAAAAACACAATGAAAGTCAAATAACGGTTGATACAAGATATGTATGACACATACAACAAAAGTTGTATACGGATAAACATGTCTTACATGGTATTTAGCTTTTTTTATTGTTCGACTGCTGTCTGTACGTCGGTCTCGGAAATTTTTGGAAAGATAATAGGTAGGAACTTGAGCGATTTAACGGTACGAGACATTCTGGTGTAGTAGAGCGAATAGTCTCAGCGCCAATGGTCACGGGTTCCATTACCGCTAGAGGCAGCACTTGCATTTTATTACGTCGGGTAAAAAGTTTTTTTTTTCGTATTTTGTATACAAATACAATTTTTTTCTTTCGAAGTTTAGTTACATTTAATTATAACATAAATGTGCCATTTTGTTTGATAACTTGTTGCCATCGTAAAGGTAGTGACATAATCCCTGTAGAATCCCTATTTCTGTAGAAATCTTGGATTTTTTTATCAAAAAATGCGACAAGTAGTTTTGATAGACATCTTGATGTTAACCTTCTACCCAAATAGTTCTGAAGATACCGAAGCAGGTGAAAACCTGATGGTGCAAGGTCAGGAGTATATGGTAGATGCATTAACACTTCCCAAGCAAGCTCTCTCAATATTTTTCTGTCTCGATTTGTAGCCAAAGATGTGAGTGGTCTGACGTTATCATAATAAAAGACCATTCCTTTTCTGTTGATCATTTCCAACCATATTTTTTCAATTTCTTGCTTGAGTCTCATTAGTTATTGGTAGTAAAGATCCGAATCGACGGTTTTGCCCGGTTTTACGACCAGAGCTCATAATGAACGATGCCCTTCTAATCCCACCATACAGTATCACCTAATTGCATGTTAGTCTGGGTTTCGCGACAGTCTGTGGAGCTTGACTGCCCTTTGATCATGATCTAATATTTATTAATATTAAAACCAGCCAGATACAAACAGAACAACTAATGAGACTTTTCTTCAATTTTATAATATACATACAAATACGAAGAGAGTTTTTCCCCGACCTTCCTTGCGGGTCTCCCTACTACTCTACCAACCCGCTAAAGAACAGAGTGGCGAATTAGGGTCTTTCTCCTATATAGATATTGATACCATCGCCCAGCAGTAAGATGTATACAGTGTTTCAGTTCAATTCAGTTTGGGCACTTGAAATTCACACAATACGTATGGCTATGAACGCTGTAGATATAATATTAAGGTTGAAGAAGTTTCCTGTTCAAGAAAAGAATTATTTTGTATTTAGCTCGATCTTAAAGTTACTCGTATTAAATACTTTAATACGGTAAACAAGCCTTCATTTGCAAGTACAACTCACATTTGACTGGTTTTTTATTCTCTCATTGACATCCTGTGTGAGCTACTGTACAAGTAAGAATATTCATAATACCCTTGTTTTGAGAAAAATAGTATGTTAATAAAACAAAATATCCTACAATCTTTTCTTCATAGAAATCCAGGAAGACGCCTTAGACAGTACAAAACAGCATATAAGAGAGTGGAGGGGTGAGAGTGGAGGGGTGTGAGTTTAGTATAATGACATAAGCGTGTCAAAATGGAAGATATGTGGTTAACTAACATAATAACAGTTGGCATTCAGTTTGAATAACAATTAGTAGATTCAAAGACGTCATTATGCTACCATCAAAATAGTAGATTACCAAGTGTCAAACCATTATGATACAATTATAGCAGTAGATTCGCAACGATAGGTGGAAGAATACTGAACTTACTTGATCTTTATAGTTGTCAAATAACAGCTTTTTATAAATTTCCTTATATTCTTCCAATGGCAACATTCTTCTCCCAACACTAAGACAAATCCGACATTGAATACTATTTTCCTTTATTGTAATTTCTTCTTTAATTTCGTCTTCATGTTCCTAAATAAACAATAATCATTTTATTATTTACTAGCTGCGTTCAGCGGCAGATGCAGAATGAAGTCGCTTTCAGTTAAGGTCACAGCTCATTAGAGCCACCCGGCACCCGACCCGCACCACCTCGTCGCTCGGCGTCCACTCGTTGTCGACAGGTGGTCCACGGGTGGACGTCGAGTGGTCAACCAGTGAACCTCGCGTGGCCCACGAGTGAACGTCGCGTGGTCAACGAGTGGACATCGTTTGGTTCACAAATTTTTGAGTAGTCTGTTCATTGTCACTAGTGTCTACACGTGTGTCGTACTATTATATGCCGCAATGTGTGTTTTATAATATTCTGTCTCATATTGAACACTCTATAATAAAGAAAAACACACAGTAAATCATTCGCGGGCAGCTCGCGGTCCACTCGGGAACCGCGCGCGGTCAACGCAAGACAAGCGTGCGAGCAGCCAGTTGTGGACAACTTGCGAGCGAGGCGATCCGGTGACGCTACGGAGTTGATGTAGTGAGCGCGTATCCATACAAGTCCATAGAAAGAATACTAACCGCTCGAGGCGAGGCGGTGCTGATCAGGTGCCGGTTGGCTCTAATGAACTATGACCCTTATACGTACAGCGACTTCGTGTGTGTGGATTCTTTTATTTTTTATCTTTACTTTGTGATTATAAAAGATTTTTTTGTTTCAAATATAATTACCTATTTAAGTATTTTTACGTAATTTGTATTAATAATTATTAATTAAAATTGATATTTACTGAATTATAGGTATATATTTATTTCGTTAAATTTTGGTGAGAAAATGTCTTTACTCACTTAACCAAGCAAAGTTTTTAAACAAGAAAAGAAGAGATATAATAAGTTTTGATAAAAAGTAGAGATAGGATTTTTAAAGTAATTTAAAAATCCTATCTCTATTTTTGGAAAAGGGGCTCATGCCCAAAATAGTTTGGGAAAAACCAATACTTTACCCGACAAGATTTAAGGTTAAAACGTAGGACATTATACAAGTGGCCCTCGTTCGACTCAGGGCCAGAAAGACAGCACAAGGGCCGGACGGTGTTCCAGGGCGAGTACGGAGCTTCGCCCTAGAACGCCTGCGAGGACGGCTTCGGACCCTGTTCGATAAATGCCTGAGCACCGGACATTTCCCGAAGCCGTGGAAGACGGACCGATTATGCCTGCTACGCAGGGAGAGTCGACCATCTGACTCTGATTCTGCATACAAGTCAATCGTGTTGCTGGACGAGACGGAGAAGGTGCTTGAAAAGATTTGGGCAGACCGTCTCGTCCAGCACTTCGAAGAGTCGGGGCCGTGTTTGTCGGACGCACAGTTCGGGTCCAGGGCAAGCCGTTCCACTCTGAACCTCTCTGCGGAGGTCGTGATCAGTGGACACGTTCTCCTGGCCATTCAACAACATTCCTGTCGAGACGATAGTGGAGGCACTGAACCACGTAGGCACTGTACCACGAGGTGCCCCACTATCTCCAGAGGCTGTTGGAGGCGTACCTCCGGGACAGAGAAGTCTTCTGGGAGGCGACGCTTGACTGTATCGACGTCGTGCCGGTTGCGGCATTCCACAAGGTTCTGCCTCGGACCAACCCTGTGGAACATCGGCTTCGATTGACTGCTGTGGGCGGCCTCCGAGCTGACCTTCATCTGCTATGCAGATGACACTCTGGTAACGGCACGGGGTAAGAGTTTCGACGAAGCGGCTCGTCTAGCCCAAGTCGGCTCAGCGATAGTAGTCAACCGCATAGGGATGCTGGGCTTGAAGGTCTGTGCCTAAATCGGAGGCTCTACTTTTCCATGCCTCACGCAGAGCCCCCCCCCCCATTCAAGGTGCGCAAATCGTCGTCCGGGGGACAGAAGTGGTCGTTGGGGCCCAGATGAAGTATCTGGGTCCCAACGATCCTGGACGGCGATAGAGTTTTGGTCCGCATTTCGCACAGCTCGCTCCAAGGCTCGAAAATGCCGCTGCTGCGTTGGGAAGACTACTGCCCAACGTAGGAGGACCCGACTCGCCATGTCGGCGTCTATACGCCGGCGTCGTGCGTCATATGGTACTGTACGGGGCTCCGATATGGGTCGACGCTCTCACCGCTCACAACAAGACCCTACTGAGGAAGCCCTAGCGGATTATAGTGTTGAGGACGATACGGGGCTACCGTACGGTGTCGTAGACGGCGGTGACACTTCTCGCAAGCGATCCACCCTGGGAACTTTAGGCGGAAGTGCTCGCGGAAGTGTAACGTCACCGATCGATCCTCCGAGCTAGAGAACAAGTCCCGAGTATGGATCAAACGGAAGGATCAGGGCTCTGGCTCAGAGAGCCCTGATCGATCGATGGAAGGAGGATCTGGGGTCCCCAGTGGCAGGCTGAGTAACGGTGGACGCAATACGTCCCCACCTGAAACGGTGGGTCAAAAGGCGGCACGGGGTGCTGACTTTCAGGCTGACGCAGGTGCTTACCATACGTACGTACGTACGTATGTACCGTAGTACCGTGTGTACGTGCATGGTTACTTCGGGAAGTACCTGCACCAGATAGCGAGAAAGGAAGCAACCCCTTCCTGCCACGAGTGCGGCGCGCCAATCGACTCAGCGCATCACACTCTGGAGGAGTGTCCCTCTTAGGGGCCCCAGCACCAAGCCCTGGTGGCCCTAATAAGCGGAGACTTCTCGCTATCGAGCGTCGTTCACCGCATGCTCAGCAGCGAGAGGTGCTGGTCAGCCGTGGCTTCCTTCTGTCAGGAAGTCAAGGAGGCCGCGGAATGAGTGCGCGAAGCAGACGCTCGCGCTGGCTTTTACAGTGGATAAAATATATATATATATAAAATAAGAAAAATAGATATAGTACGATGCCTTCCGAAAAACGTACATATATTATACTATCTATAATTCGTTAGCTAAACCACATTTGGACTATCTAATTGAAGTTTGGGGTTCAGCAGCCAAAACTAATCTACAGAAATTACAAACAACACAAAATAAACTTACAAAGACTCTATATAAATACAACTACATGACACCTACTACAAAAATTTATAAGGAAACAAAACTGCATTCATATAAGAAAAATCCTTACAAAAGACATACACTCTCAAATTACTTTCACGAAAAAAAAAAAATCTTCATAAGCGGATGACTAGAAATGCTAATAACATATGTTTAGGCCCATCAAGTACAAACTACGGCAAGAAAATTATTTTGTTTGAAGGAGCTTATACCTACAATAGTTTGCTGAAAATCATAGATATAAAATCGCTTTTAAATTCTAAAAAATGTTTTAAAAGCCACTTATTAAAGGATTCTTCTTTAAATTCAATTTAATTTTATATAAAATAAAACTAAATAAACAAAATTGTAACTAATACCTGCCTATACTATAACATCTAATAACACTACACTAAACCTAACTTAAAATATTTTACTTATACCTTATGTAAATTAACAATAAGACAATATATTAAATTACTAAATAATAAATATATATACATATTTTTATAAACATAATCATAAAGTACCCGGATGACCGAGCTTTGCTCGGTTCAATTATATTTAGATGCATTACATACAGATGAAACATAAATAATATTTTCGATCTTACCGATATAATAGTAAAATAATAGAAACTGGTTATTTAAATAAAAAATAAAAAGAGCTATTAATTCAAAAGAAAAAAAAAAGGAAAAAAACATTGGTCGAAACCTGGATTCGAACCCTGGTTTTCTGATTTCGAATCCGCCCGATTCCCATCCGAGCTGTTAGAAGCTTGTCAATGACAGCGAAATTTACCTTCGTATTCTAATGGTATTTTTTAATTGCGTAAAAAAAGGGATCAAACAACATTTTCTAAAAATAAATCCTAGCTAGATCGATTTATCGCCCTCGAAACCCCCTGCATACTAAATTTCATGAAAATCGTTGGAGCCGTTTCTGAAATTCCGATTATATATATATATACAAGAATTGCTCGTTTAAAGATATAAGATAAATACATACAAATTGTATATACATATATGCATTACCTATCAAAATAATTAATAAGTAATCGGAACAGCACACCAATTTAAAAACAGATAAATCTGTCACCTCCCTTAGTTGTTGTTGTTTTTGTATATGCACAATTTTTTTACTAGACTACCCAACTTTACATCACAAAATAATATCTTTGTAATGTACTGATATTATTAGATTTGTGTAACATTCATCGTATTATTATGTATGCCTATTTGATTTAATTTTTCTACTAATTGTTTTGCAATTTTCTCTGTAAGTGATTTAAAATGTAAATCATTTGAGAAAATAAATGTCTCTAACCGTAAAATTTGGAGTTATTGTTAATTTCAATTTACTTTAAAAAAAAAAATTAATAATATTAGTCCTGCTGAGTTTCTTCTGAGTTTTGTACTTTTTACGTGATACGTGCACGACCAAAAAACGATAAGAGATGGCGCTGATACAAAAAAAAATAAAAAAATTTAACACCCTCCAACTAACCACGGGTATGATCTTACCACCTCCATGTTTATTCTAAATGATGGTATGTCAGTTTCAGGATCATCGTCGTGTTCTTCACGTTCTTCTTTTATTTGAGATTCGACGTTAGATGTGTCAACTCCTGAAAATGAAATTTCATACAATGACATTAGCAATCTATGTATGAATATACTCGCCTATACATAGATTGCTGCAGTCATACTTCAATACTTGAATTACTTAATTTTTTAATTACATGGTTTGTTATGTGTGTTTGTGTTTCTGTGTGCGTGTATGTGCGTGTGCATCTTATGTATTGCAAGACATCGGCTAGTTACATTTTTATTACATGTACAGACAAATAGTCTCGCACATGACATAACATGCCATGGGCATGAGGCTGAACTGTCTAGAGGCATGGTTGGTCACTGATAAAAAAGATTTTTCCATCTTTTCTTGCTTAGCATGAGCTCATTGGGCCTATTTGAATAAAGTTGTTTTTGATTTTGATTTTATGGTTCCAAAGATATTGTGATGAGTGAGTGACCTTTCGCTTTTATATATATTTAGGTACTCATAAGTTAAAAACCACAATTCAAAACAGTCTAGGATTTTATTTATCTGCCCCATACAGAGAATCCTGGCTACACCCAGAGTCCACCCTCAGTACAATTTTTTTAAAATTTCATAATTTATTTTTCATTACCGAAAGTACCCTATTCATAATCTGAATTCACATTATGAATTCAGAAACCCCGGAATTCCATACAATGTCTGTATGATTCACACACATTCTGATTTTTTTAGATTATGAATTTCTCAGATCGATCTGTAAGGCCGGACTCACACATCCGAAATGCCTCTCTGAATTCATAATCTGAATTCCGGGCTTTCTGAATTATTAATTCAGAAAGCCCGGAATTACATACAATTTCAGTATTCTCCACACACATTCTGATATTTTCAGATTATGAATTCCTCAGATTGATATGTAAGAGTGTTCTGAATTCCGGTTCTGAATATTATTAATTCATAACGCTCGCATTCCCATACATTTCAATAGACCGGCACACATCATTCTGGAAATCAGATTATGAATTATTTCAGTTGACACCAGTGTTGCCAACTCTGATTTTGAAAATGGCGTAGGCCAGATCAGAAAATGCTCTTTATAAATATATAAAGAGTTCTCTTATATTTACGCGAATTTTACTCATTTAATTAAAAGTCTAAATCGGATTTTATCGCGTTTATTTGTCGGGGGACCCGAGATCATGGACGCTGTAAAGGGTCCGAAACGCCGGGAAATAATTTAATTTAATTTACATACATATATATTTACATATATTTAACACACACACACACGGTCGTCTGTTCCTAAGGTAGGCAACTTAATGCCTGTGTTTTAGGTAACAGCCGACTGATATACTTTTTTTTTAAATAAATAAACATATAAATATACATATAAATAATACATATAAATAAACATATATTACACCCAGACTCGGGGCGGGAATCGAACCCACAACCCTTGGAGCAGAAAACAGGTCAATGCAAACTGCGCCAACGGGTCAGTCAAAAATCGTTCGTCGAATTAGAAATCGTTAAACTGTAAAGTTTTAAAACAAATAAACGCGATAAAATCCGATTTAGACTTTTAATTAAATATATAAAGATTATTAAAAATATTATCTATTAATTATTATTATATATTAGTATATTATTTATTTACATTTATATGTACTTGTACGTGTGTTTTATGTATTATTTAATTATATGTATTTTATATATTATTAATGATATCTATTTGATTAGTTTTTTTATATTATTATTATTATTAATATTGTTATACCACCTGCCCATCTGCAAATGCAATATTTCTGTCACCCTCATGCATGTGTCGGGAATTACGAGACTACTGATTCTCTAGTATATAATGTATTATCTGTGCTACTGATCAATCTTAATTTTTAAAATATGTGTGAGGCGAGATGACGGTATTTAAAATTATGAATTCAGATTATGAATTCAGACATTCCGAATGTCTGAGGCCAGCCTTACACTGCGCTCCGCCGCAGTGTTGACAGAATATTTTTTTCTCGAATCGCCTTGCCGGAGCGCGCCGAGCGCGCGTGTAGCCCCGAGATAGCCCCATCATGGCGCACAGGTAGTTAAGGCAGAAAAGTTGAAAATGTTTTTGAAATGAAAGTAAAATATGAAGTACCTATATACAGAGTGACTGGTTAGTCACTATCAATATTTAAGGAGAATACTCGGTACATGATTCTCATTCGAATTATGTAAAAATATAACATAAATAGTGAGCCACTAGGGTCCTGTTGTCTGACTGGACAAGTATATGGGCTCCTATCAGCTCTGACCGTTGCTGGAAAATCGCTCCGTAAACAGCGAACATCTCCTTTAGATTGGAATGCCACATTCGTTGTTTTTGTGACCAACGTCCCGTGATGAAGGTATTGTTGAGGTGAGCTCCCCAGCCCGCATCCGCTGCGTCTGTTGTCAAAAAGTGGGAGACCTCTGTTTTGTGCAGTGCCACTGAACTGTGGTCTATGGCCTTCCGCCACCAGGATAGCTCCTGCTGCACTGGATGTGGAAGAACTCTCTTTTTTCTGCGACAAAGATTGTAACTTTTTAGAAATCTTTGTATCTTTCGGCAGTGTAATCGCCCCTTTGGTGTGGTTAAAGTTGCAAAGTTGAGATGTCCTAGTAGGCTCTGTATCTCTTTCAAAGTTGGATGACCAGATTTCTGCATTTTTTCTATTAAATTTTGAATTTTGGCAACTTTCTTTACTGGTAATGTCATATTCTTTTCCTTGGTATTCCAGACTACTCCTAGATACTCTAGTTGCTGAGTTGGCACAGTAATCGATTTTTGGTAATTTATCTGCCAACCCAGGTCCTCTAGAAGGGATAGTGTGTCTGTCATCTGGCTCTCTAGGTTGCTCCTGTCCTGATTTGCTAATAGGAAGTCGTCTAAGTAAACTAAGACTCTTATCCCCCTTAACCGCAGCCTTCTCTGCTATCCAGTTGGTTACTTTTGCAAATGTACGGGGGGCAGAAGACAGGCCAAACGGAAGAGCAGTCACTGGAGAACCTGATTGTTGTAATAAACCCTTAGAAATCGTCGATGAGACTCTACTATAGGGAGGTGAAAATATGCCTGTGTCAAGTCTATTCTGGTCATCCAGTCGTTCTCCTGTAGGAATTCTGGAACATCTGCTTGAGATACCAGTTGAAAATGTTTTGTACAAATGTATTGGTTCAGCCCTCTGAGATCGAAAATTGGTCTCACACCACCACTGGGTTTCTTTACTAGAAACATTTTTGATAGGTAACCTGAATTCAAAATCTGTGGAGGTTCTAAAATCTTTTCTTGAATTAAATCCTGAATTACATTTGTCATTTCTGGAGTTACCGCTGTTGTAAATCTTTTTAGCAGGTTCGGAGTCAGTGGCAGACAAGGAGGCTTTCGGTAAAAAGATAGCCGGCTCCCAGTTATGGAATTTAATATCATTTGATCTGCTCCTAAATCCTTCCACACTTTTGCATGATATTTTAGACAACCCCCTATAAAGCTTTGTGTTTTCTGGGAATAGTCATTTTTGTTTCCCTGTACTAAAATCTGCTTCTTGGGGCTGGAAAACATTTTCTACTACGGTAATAGGGCTGTCTCTTTTTCCCACGAAAATTATGGTTTTTATTTGATTTCATTGGTGGTTTTGAATTTTTATTAAGGTGGGATTTTTCCCGTCTGTTATAGTAAGTGTTATTTGAACTTTCTTTTAAATAGTTGGGTATGTTCAACCAATTTTGCGGGCCACCATGTGATTGTATAACCGGCTGTATTCGCTATGAGTGCGACTGCAGCGCCAGACAAAATATGAACTACAGGAGGCTGTCATAAAATGTTTTTATACGTATGGCAATAGCAAGGAAAATAAAAATAAATAAATATTATAAATAATAGTAAAAAGAAAAAGTTATAAAAAATATGTGAGATTTTTGTAGTGATTGCCGTTTTGTTTTTTAATTAAACGAATCAACAACAAGTAAGTATAATGATAAAAAATAATAAAGAATGCAGTAAACATTCAGGTTAAGTTATTTGATATTTATATCAAAGTCAAAAAGTGATACTAAGAAAAAAATTAAACTGAAGAAAAAATAATTAAATAGTTATATTAATGGAATATATTAATATTTATTTAATTAATGTAATTTTTTTTTGTTAATTTAAATTTAAGCATTAATAATAATAATAATAATAATAAATAACTTTATTGCACACTTAAAATAAAAAAAATTACAAAATTATACAAAACAGCATTTATTATAAATTAGATTTTTTTCATCACAGAATCATAACAAAATTATTAACTTTTACTAAACTTAAAAATTTTGAAAAAGTTTTCAATTCTATAATACTAAAGTTAGCTGACGTTATTTATTTATTTTTTTTTTTTTTTTGTTTTATTAAATTAGAACTAAAAAAATTTTTTTTTAATTTTCTTTGAATTTATCAAGTTTTTTACAAATTAATTTTTTTTTTAATTTTTTCGTAATGATTTTTTCGATAAAAATAATTATTAAAATTTTTGGATGTCGGCTAACTTAATTTTCATTTAAATTTTCCGAATTATTGTTATTGATAAAGTTAAGGTTATGGTAGTACTTACTTCAGCCTTTTAACTGCAGCTATCCACTGATTCCGTTGATTTCTTTTGCATTGAGCAGTCGGAAATTTATAAAACTTGCACTCACTTTTTCTGCTGGTATTCTTACAATTTACAACACAACAACTTTAGTGTCTCATTTTTCTTTAATTTATTTAAATTAAAACAAAATAAATACTCTCACGTGTACTTGCTTACAATTTTAGGAATAATAGCCCCCCGTAGTACCGAAAGTGACCACTGCGAACGCTTCAGTCGATTTAATTTCCCCTACCATGGCTTCACTCACAGCGAATAGCCTCCTGACTAAACAAGTAGGAGGAATTGCTCTGAGAGTGGCTTTCAAATTGGTACTAGAAATCTGCTTAATTAGTCTATCCTGTCTTATTTCAATCGTCTCAGATCTTCTGCCACAAATTAACTGTATAATTTTTTCTGAGCACTTGTGTAACGGAGAATCCGGTCCGAGGAAGTCGGACACCTTATTAAATAAGTTATTTGAATTTAATTCATTTGGGTTAGATGAAGCCCAGTTAATTAGATTCTGTAAACCCTCTCTTAGCAGCTCTCGCTGCTCCAACTGAGCGTTTGTCAATCCGGCTAGGAAATGCTCCGCCGAGATTAAAAAATCCTTTGTCTTTTTAAAATGTGAAAGCTCCTCATTTACTTTTAGAGCTATGAAGCCTGGAGCTGCAGTATATGACTGTAGTTTTTTTATAGCGTAAGCCCTTCCAGGCTGGGGAATCAAAATGCTGTAAGGAGTGAAGTTGGTCCAATCTGACTTATATAGCCGGCGGAACTACCTTATTACTATCAAACTCAGTCTGTAAATTACCTAATTCAATTGAATCTTTATTGAAATTAGCTACCAATTGATTTAGATACTCTTTGGTTGGATTTACTAAATATTGATTATGATTATGTTGTGAGTTGGAAAAACTTGTACTTGGGACGTTTGGAGTGATCAAAGAGTTAATAACTTGTGGAATCTGAGTTAAATAGCCTGTAATATAATAAACCTGTCTAGACAAAGCTTCAATTTGTGATCTATCATACTTACGACGTTTGTTTGGGGGTAACGAAGAGAGGCTTTCTTCATCCTCCGAGGATGAGGAAGAATCCATCTCGTCGCTTGAAGCGACATGCCGTGTAGATCGCTCTTCATCCGAAGCAGCGGTCACCGGCTCCCCCTGATCATTAATCGTCTCCATTTCGTGTATACTCACACAATTTGCGTAATTAATATGCACAAAAAACCTCAAAAACAGTAACCACAAAATTTTGCAAACGTTCGCGGCAAAATCAAAGAGTATATTGGAGTATATAATAGGCAAAATTAGGGATGGGCAAAAATAATCGATATATCGAAATATCGATATTATTTAAGAAAATAATCGATAAATATCGGCGATATTTTTAATTTTGAAATATCGATCGATGATCGATATTTTTTTTATAAAAAATAAATATTATTTTTAAGTTTTCAAAATTATTTTCGTATCGAAATACTTTTGTCGAAGGATAATGTTGTTACTGGACGCCGGATGACCTTGTTTTTTTTTTTTAGGTATTCGGATAGGGTACGAAGAATATTGTTGTTACTGGACGCTCGGATAGGGTACGAAGAATAATGTTGTTACTGGACGCCGGATGACCTTTTTTTTTTTTTTTTAGGTATTCGGATAGGGTACGAAGGATAATGTTGTTACTGGACGCCGGATGATAAAAATATCGATTTATCGAAATATCGATATTTTTTGCTCAGTATGTATCGATATTTCTGAAAATATCGATACGATATAATTACGCCTCTTTACAAAAACAATGTGACAACTCATCAAAAACGTTTTTTTTATTATTTGATATTCAAAACCGTGATGTCGAATTTTATTTTCTACAAAAACGCGGAATTTTTAAAGTGAATTTTCGAGGAGTTATGATAGAAAGAGGCGACACGGCCGTGGCAAATGGCATTATCACGTTGTCTCTTTCGGTGTGGCGCTCCATTTCGAAAACGCGACGCGTTAGCTTGCCCCGCACGCGCGTCGAGTGAAGTGCTCCCGCTTTTCACAAAAAACGTGGCATCACGAGTATACCACGTTTTTTGTGCAAATATATGTTTCTTATTGTTATTTACTTTAACTTTAGTAATGTGATATAGTTATTTAACTCGTTTTTATTGTAAAACTCGTGAGTATTGAAAATGAGATAATTAATATTGTCACATTACTGATGAATAAGTTACAAATTTTCTTTGTGATATCTTTGATTATACCCATGTTGTTGATGAATCGTTTTCAAATACTATGGGTTATTTTATTTTACATCATTATTTTTGAAAACGTTTTAGTTTGAGTTTATTGTTATGCTAAAATGTTACATTATACATGCTAAAATAAAGTAAAAAAAATAAATAAAGTAAAAATTTAAAAGTGGGTATATAAATAAAGTAAAAGTTTAAAAGTCAAAACTCTGCCAAATCTCAAATCAATCAATTAAACACTAATATCTCGGTTAAGGTCATACGCAGAACAAGGGCGATTCAGCACACTCTCAAATAGAGAGAGAGAAGTTAAAAGGCAACTGAGATCAGGACTAATGTATACACCTGACACATTTATCGGGGCTATAAAGGCAGCACGGAAAAAAGTGTCATTTCATTTTAATGAAATGTGCTTCGATGATTGTTTTTGATTGGAAAAGTATACTCACAAATGAATTATGCAATAATGAAATATGAAGACAATAACACTGTGTAACTGGCTGGACTGAAGATGATAAAAGTTCAAAGTTCTGATCCGGATGCCATATTTTTCAAAGAATCATACGCTGACGTATTATTTAAGAAAGCTATTGTGGTGAAAAAAAGAAACCATAATAGCCAAAGCATTAATTTAGATCTGCAAAAAGCCTATCTTCAAAACCCTGGACTAGCAGAGAAAAAAAACTGATCTCATGGATTTAGTCAATAAAAACCTCATTCCTAGATACCACAAGCCATTTTACGAAGCATTGTAATTGTATTTTTAAAAAATATTTAATTGCTACATTTCAAATGAAATTGTTTTTATTAGTATTAATAGAATTTTTGATTCTATGTTTATGAAGGGTGGTAGCAATGTTCCTATTTTGAATTTCTAGTATGTACTATAAAACTCGGTGCCATAATTGTGTTACAAAACGTTAATTACTATTAGATAACTTTAAGTACAGTTAACTTTTTGATTTTTTCATTTGTATGAAAGTAAATTTTTTATTACCTTATAATTTTAATTAAAGTATTTAGTACTATGTGATTGATTGATCTATTGTTGATTATTTTGCCTTAAACCAATTTCATGGTATAAGTAAGGCATTGTTTTCATAAATTTGTACTTTTTAAAAACAATATCTTTATTTTGACAGTGTGTTTTATTTAACTTTTCACACAGCCTTACACCTAAATTTAACATCTTCAATGTGATATATCAATATGTTACAAGCATTTTGTGACGTATTTTCATTAAAAACGTGACATGTGTTTCTGTGTTTTTTTAAATCAGTTTATTTATTTATTTCATATTGAACTGAGTTTTTTTTGCTTATTTTCAGAAAGCACATTAATTATCGCAACAATTTAACTGTTTTCCCACAGTAAAATTATCAATATTTTAGAATTTATCAACGCTTAAATGTTTAAAATTGCTCTCCTGTAAAGTTGTGGTTTATAAAATATCACGTTGTTCTAGTAAAGAGGCGTTATATCGATATATTTTATACATTTTCCCATCCCTAGGCAAAATCTACAACGCTATGACATTTAGATGCCAGGTACGCTTCTCTATGGAAATCGGCGCGTTCTGCTGGAAACCATAAAGATAAAGGTAACACAAATAATCAAGAAACAGTGGTGAGTGCATATATTTGTTACTTTTAGCAAAGTCTATAAACGCGTTCTTCAATCTTGCTGTGTGTTTTCTCACACACATAATAACTGTTTTGTTGTAATGCAAAACAGTCTTATTAATAAGCTTCTAAGTTGCCCAACAGTTATCTAATTATTTACGCGTCGTCTGGACACCCTAGTTTCCACGCGGTAGTTTACTTACGTCCAAACACCGCAAAATGTTAACAGGGTTGACGGAAAATTCCCTACCATAAGTAACGATCGTTATCTTGTCTATGATAACAACAGTGATCGACGGCTGTACGTGCTCTCCGAGGCACGGTAGGGAGATCCACAAGGACATACATCCAGACCGGAAAAAAATATTTGTACAAATACAAATATCTGTCCCGAGCGGGAATCGAACCCGCGACCACCAGCGCGTGGCGTTGCAGTTGAGGCAACTAATATATAAATATAACTCGCACTACTACACCAGAACGCCGCGCGTCGTGTTTTCATTTAATGATAATTTATTAATTTAAGTAGTTTTTAAATGTAATTTTTAATAGTGTTTTAATATAAAAGTGTAAAAGTTTCATAAAAAAATTTAGTAAAGAATCAATTTTTTTCTTTTCCAAATCGCAAGATCATAGAAAAAGATCAGATTTGATAGGAGATTTTCTTTATACGTTGAAAAATGATAGTTACTTTTGAAAATATTAAAAAAAAAAAAAACAACAAAATACAACAAAAATAAACTTTGTCATTTGTTAAACAGCCAACTGTTTTTTATTAAATAAAAGCAAGCAATAATAGCATCAAGCCATCTAGCGACCAGTAGCCAAAACAATTAATTTATTATAATATTGGCAGACGTTGTAATAGTTCTGCTATATTTCACTTGGTGTCGCAATGCCAGGGCTGTACTCAGAATTTTTTGTTAATCATAGGTGTAATTTGAAGTTGGATGGCACACACGGCTACATAATATTATCATGATTTACTATTCTTATTATAGCAAGAAAGAAAATATTTTTGAAGTGAAACTTCTTTATCGGGGTTGGAAAATTTTTTTCGTTACGCACCATCTTGCGAGAGCGCGGCGGCCGAGCCGCTATAAAATGGTTACCATAGTTTATTACAACAACAATTGCAGCAAAAAAGGTAATTAATTCTTGCATTTTAAGAATCCGATTAGCGATATAATCTCATATATTTGTTCTTTGATTATAAAATAAGTAGCATCGGTGGGCGAGTGCAGTAATAATAGGTTATATTACAATTTTGACTAAAAAGTTATTAGGACTCATATAATTACGATCGTATAAAAAGTAAACTGTTTTTATTATAAGTTTCACTTCTTACGAGTGTACGCTAGTACACGCAATTTAAATTTTTTTTATTACATCACATTACATAATAGGGGATCGGACAAATTTTCAGAAAGTGTTTTAAATTAATCTTTATGGATACTTATTCCCATAAAAATAAAACTTTATTTTTTTATAGCCGTTTAGGTACTCAAAATCATGTTTTAATATTGTCTGTTTAAAAATCCCGCCAAAACGCCACGCTATATCATCTGAGAGCGCGTGACGTCATCTGGGGTTATAACAAAACAGCTGCATGAGCTAAGTTCACGAGAAATTTTGTTTCGTGGAGTAGATTTTTTATTTGTTCTTATGGAATGCAAAAAATATCGTTGGTGTACAGTACCTCAATGTACGAACACATCAAAAAGTACTTCAAATAAAATATTCATTTGATGTGTCAAGAAAAGCAGATAAACGAAAAAAATGGTTAGACTTAGCGAGTAGAAAATGCAACGAAATAAATTCATCAATTTACTTTTGTGAAGATCATTTTGACGTAATACATATATACATTAATTACTACAAATAAATAAAATGAAATTTGCTTAAATTAACTTTTAGTAAATACCTACATATATTATATTTTTTTCTCTTTACGGCAACTACTATTATAGATTTTTTCTTTTTGTAATTTTTTTTTTATTGTAACACTAAAGAATGTGATGTAGTGTCTACAGTATTCTACTTGCGACGACCGTAGTGGTGCGAGTAGTCGCCTCAACACCCCTCGCCGGCGATCGCGGGTTCGATTACCGCTCGGGACAGATAATTGTATTTGTACAAATATTTGTTTCCGGTCTGGGTGTATGTCCTTTTGGTTCTCCCCACCGTGTCTCGGAGAGCACGTAAAGCCGTCGGTCCCGGTTGTTATCATATACCTACACCTGATAGCGATCGTTACTCATAGTAGTATATTATTCGCCAACCTACAATGGAGCGGCGTGGTGGATTAAGCTCCAACCCTTTGTCTATATGGAGAAGAGGCCTTTGCTCAGCAGTGGGTGGTTTACAGGCTAGTACAGTACAGTAGGTACACCGTACAATACATATATTGGGTAATATTAGAGGTTATTTTTCAAGGAGGTATTTTCTCAAGTACCTAGGTATTTATGGCAAATAATATATTATTATATATTTATAATAGTAATACAGAAGTTTTCACATTTCAAAACACAAGTTTTGTCACAAAACTCTGAATTACTTGCAAAGAAATTGCAAATCAGAAACGTATTCACTCTGGGAAGATTTCGATTGTCGGCTTTCGTAAATCCTGTTTTCATTATAAAAAACTAGTTAAACACCACGTGACAGCTTTTAAATCGATTACCGTATCCTAATTTATCAATAATATTTTAGCAACTTTTATAATTTCAACAAAATTATGGAAATAACTGAGTAAACTAAGTAGATAGTACCCATGCAGTCAATGATTGTCCACAGATGACGTCACGCACTGTGATTGGTGTTTCAGCACAGTTTAAAAATATTGAAAATAACAACATTTTATTTCTTCATTTAAAAATATTTAAATGAATTATATTAAATTATTATTAGGTAAATAATCGTAAAACAGTATATTTATTTTATCTAAGCACATTTTAGATTTTAATCTGATTACTGTCCGATCCCCTATTCAAATATTGAACGTCAAAACCAACTACTACCGGTTCGAACCTTAGCCCACAATATTAAATTACATAATTAGAATTTTCACTACAATAATTCGACTGAAATTGCCTCGGAAGAACACCTTATTCGCTGAGTGAGTGAGCTATCTTCAATAATAAACTTCCAATAAACTCGTAGTCAGTGTCCGACTTAATAAAAAATTCTAAGTACGGCCATGGGAGACCAGTAGTTTTGCTACTTGCCGATAGAGGCATGGTAATCACGGAACTTTCTAGATGAAATAAATAATTTACTTTAAATATTACTTACGAGTGGAAAGATAATTATGTTTATTCCATTTGATTTTGATGTGATGAGCAACAAATTCGTTGACTAGGTAAATAATGTAAACTTTGAACAAAAATAAATATGAACTGTTTACCTATCTTGGTATTTCCGGCGTATTTAAAATGGAATCATACTTATTTATAACGATTGTCAATCATTAAACTACCTATTTACCTACATAACTACACTTACACACATTGTCACTTTTAACAGTTTCGAAAGCAATGGTGATTCTGCATTTGTGTATTGATAACCCATACCTAATTACTAATGACAGATTACACTCACACACGACTGATTAGGTATACGCGTATGATCGATCGCTAGGCGCGCAGGAGCCGGGAAAACGCGCGTGCGCGCCATGCCATAGCTTACGCCGTACCCTGTATATTACTTTTCTCTATGCGCCGTACTGACCAAGTACTGACCTAGTGACTAGGGGTGTGCGATAATTATCGATAATTCGTAACTACTCGATAATTTTTTATTCGATAATTATCGATAAGTTTTCATTCGATAATTATCGATATTTTTTTGCGATCCGATAATTATCGATAATGTTGTGGGATCCGATAATCACCGATAATTGTTTTTGGATCCGATAAGTATCGATAATTGTGATTTGATAATTATGGTACGGCGGATGACCTTTTTTTTTTAGGTATTTCGATAGGGTACGGAGAAAAATGTCGCTACTGGTTGGCGGATGACCTTTTTTTTTTAGGTATTCTGATAGGATATGGAGGATTATGTCGAGGCTGGACGGCGGATGACCTGTTTTTTTAACTATCGATAACACAATACGATAATTATCGATAATTTTTTCCGATGAACACCCCTAATAGTGAACTACTAGCGGAATTCGTCGAGCGAATTTGTGGGAATTAGGCCGCCCACACTCTCATGTCTCTCTGAATTCATATTATTAATTCAGAAAGCCCGGAATTCCATACAATGTCAGTATTCTCCACATACATTCTCATTTTTATTTATACCGGGTGTATTTGGAACGTTTGAAAAGATTTAAACCTGATAATATATATGCATATAACCATTTATCTCAGAAACGGTTTTTTAAGAACATTTTAGGACTTATCTATTTTGCGCACCCGCCATGTATACATACACGCTGTGAACTCTCGTTCACCGCGAGACGGGCGACTGCCGACTAGCAGGCGGCGCCGCGGGCGGAGGTAAAGTACAGAACCACTTACCTGTTTACATCCTTCGGGTGAAATGAGGTGAGGTTCAAATTGTGCTCCATTCCTATGGATGTAAATCTGGGTCGGGGCATTAAAGAGGGATCCACTACACAATCTTCTCGCAACTTCGCAAAAACACTGCAAATCCGATCACGCATTTCGATGAAGGTATCACACTCCCGATCGAACATCCTTTCCTTTACACACACACACACAAAAAAATCTAATGGGGTTAGATCAAGTGAACGAGGCGGCCAGGCGTGAGACCCTAGTCTACCAATCCAGCAATCGCCTAACAACTCCGTTAGACGCTGTCTTACCGATCTAACGACGTGTGGCGGTGCACCATCATGCTGGAACCACGTTATCCGATACTCTGACAGTGGAATATTGTCTAAAATTGTTTCAATATGGTCATTTATAAACTCGAGATAACGTGGTCCATTTAATTGCTTCGGCAAGATACTGGTGCCAGTACCTGGTTATTAAATATTCCAGCCCACACGTTCACAGACCATCTGGTTTGATGCCCTATTACCTGGTAGGCGTGTGAATTTTCACCTGACCACAAATGAAGGTTCCGCCTATTCACATAAATAAACACAAAACGTCCTTCACACCTTCAAAAGTACAAATAAAATAATAATAACAAATACGAAACAATAATACGTGAATTAAATATTTTTGCTCAAACCACATCCGACACTCACGAAACCTCGTACCGACTGCCACCGAGGCACCGAGTGACGAGTCACCGACTGCGAGTGCGACTGGCGACACGTGATTTGCGAATATGCTTCGTTTACACTTGCTGGAGCATTCAGTGCTATTTAGCATTATTATTATTTTTTTTGTTATTTTTGGTTTCTAAACTAAAAGAGTGCTAAATAAAGTCGATGTACATTTGCTATGCTATTTTCATCACAAGTTGTCTCAAAAAAACTTTACAAGTTATTTACTTATTAAAACTGGCATACAAGTTTATTAAAACTAGACATAACAGCACCAAATAACAACTACAACTAAAATTAGTAACAAATAAGAATAATTAACGAAAATATTAACAAGAAATAACAGAGAACGAACAAAATTTATGTATCACGAACGGAATGAAATAAAAATAAATAAATAACTACGAAATCAAATCGCCGCGCGAATGTTTTCAGACCCACAATAGTCTCGTTGGACTTTGCCCGTCCTCAGCCGAGAGCCGTGCAGCAGATAGCAAACAAACAAGATAGAGAAAGATAGACTATATTTTCATGTTTCGTCGGCATTGTTTAAGTTTGGTATCTTGTCTCGTTGAGCGCACTGTTCTCCTCTGGACTTCTCAAAAGGTTGAAATGCCAAAAACATATTTATACATAAATATTTATTCCAAATATTACAAGCTGAATCCATTATCGGGCATATACTGTATGATAGGCAGTGAGAATTCTTGTTGTTCGCTACATTGATTTCCGTCGACTTTCCTCTTCTTACAGATATATTTCTTGGATTTGATGTTTAGGTGCACCTGAAATAACAACCATTTACAATTATTTTACTTTAATAAAATGTGTACATCTTCAATATTTAATTTTATTTTTATTAACCCTTTCAATGCTGTGGACGTATATGTTCGTTCGTAAAAATATGCTCTTATATACGATGGACAAGATTACTCGTTACCCAAAAACTGCATGCACAGACTGGGCTAGAGCAACCGAAACCGTCACCACATACGGGCCCAGAGTACGCTGTCCCGACAATGCCCGATATACTTACTTATTATTGTATGTATATGACTAGTGTTGCTAGCTTAAAATTCTAATCAAAACAAGTAGCTCTTACGTACAATGGACGAGATAACTCGTCCTTCACATTAATGCGCGTATACTGTGATCGTATTATCTCGTTTTCAGATTATCGTAAATCATTTTTCGTTATTTTTACTGCCAACTACCCTCAAGAGTAAAATAAAAATAGAAAACATTGCCATAACTTAAAAAAATAAGAAAATGTGTCTGCACTAATTCTCCATAAGTAATAGAACTTATATTTCCATTGAAACCGACATAATGAGTTAGAAGTACCATACATAATAAATGACATTTAAATTGTTAAAGCCAATTTTGAAAATTTAATACTATTTCTATAATTTTAAAAACTCGCGCTTGAAGATATTTAAAATGGCAACATTACTTATAGTTGACTACAGTTTGAACGGACGAGATAACTCGTTCATCGTACGTACGAGCATTTTTACCCGAACGAGTTAATCGTCCGCAGTAATTGCCAACGATTTTAGTGAAACGAGTTAATACATCCACAGTACTCCATGGTGAGTTTTGTTTCTGTCGTTCAGTATGTGGAAGCAGATTTCCGCACGACGGCTCCGCACCGAAAGGGTTAATCATCGTTATAACGATCAATAGTCTAGACAACAAGTGCCTTTTTGGCCAACTTTTTTCAGCAGTCTTTGAAAATTATGATTGGAGGTGTTATTCAATTTGAAATGGCATCAAGAAGCTTGCGAAATTCAAAATGTATCGGTGTTTCAGCAAATTAATATCGCCGATTCCGATGTATCGGAAAACTCGCAATATCGCTGATATATCGGTATCGGATGCATCCCTAGTTCATAGTTACCTGCCGGTGATGCTTGTACAAGTTGGATTGCTGGGAGAAGGTCGTGGGACAGTATTCGCACATGAAGGGCCGTTCGCCGGTGTGTGTCCGTATGTGGGACTCTAGCTGAACTTTAGTCTGAAATTATATTAACATGAGTCTATTTCAAACGTGCTGATATCGGTATCTAATAGTCTTATTGTGTTATTTCAATCGTGTCCCAATGTTCGATCATTGACGTTTATTATTCGACTTTTTTTTTATTAGCTAAATTATTGTCGATTTATTTGAATTATTTTCGGAGACCATCTAGTAACTTTTACTCTTGTCAGAGCCGGAAACAGAGAGGGCGCTACAGATGCTTGTCCAAAAACTTCAAAAAATGGCGTTTGAGAGCGAATATTAAAATTAATCTAAATGTAGACAATAAATAATTTACAATATACATACTTATAAAGCAATTAGTTACGTTGATAGACAATCTAATAATTATTATGAATTCATTGTGATGTCTTTATGATCTAATTACACCATCATGATGACATTATGTCAACATCCCTCAGCTATAATGACATAATTCCCAGATTAGCAGCATTGGCTGAAATCAACATATAAATAGTATCACAATGAGTCCTTACCGGAAATCCCTTCCCGCAGTGATGGCACATCCGGTTGTTCGGTCTTCCTTTATGTACCGCGCGGATGTGTTGCTCTAAGCCAACGCGGTTTTTTGACGGCTGATGTGAAAAAAAAAATCTAATTAAGGAAATTTTAGACTGACGATACCCCGACTTAGGGCGTTTATACACTACAAGGAATTGTACTGTCCGGCAGTCCGATTCGTTATGGTCCGATATGGCACACCATATAAATGTATATACATAGTTTGTGCACTATACGTAATTTTACAGCCCGACATTTTACTTTTCCACATAATTTTTATTCCATTATCATTCTTTTTTTTTCCATGCCACATCGGACAGTAAAAAATCGGACTGCCGGACAGTAAAATTCCTTGTAGTGCACAAACGCCCTTACGCGAATTCGGAGCCGAGGTGTAGGCGTCACTTACGCTTTTTCGCGTGATAATATTGTAAACTGTATTATATTATGGCCAAATAACACAAAATCTTTATCAATTTTAGCCTATGTGTTAGCCTGATGTATAAGCTACATTACTGAAAAGTTTCATCTAAATCCGTTCAGTAGTTTTTGCGTGAAAGAGTAACAAACATCCAAACAAACTTTCGCATTTATAATATTATATAATAATAATATTAAAATGTATAAAAAATTTACCTATTAATAAAAAAAATATATATAAATATGTATATCAGTCCGCTGTTACCTAAATTACAGGCATTAAATTGCCTACTATAGGAACAGACGACCGTGTGTGTATATTAAACATATTTATTTAAATTTAAAATACCTTGCAGCATATGGGACACTGGAAGGTTCTGTGCAGGTGTTTTTCTTCGATGTGGTCTCTTAACTTCGTCTTGTCCGCGAACCTCTGGTTGCAATGGTCGCAGATGAACCTAGAAATATAATTTTAAAAAATCTTACGCATTTTCGTTACGGACGTTTTTTGCCGGTTAGGGTTACCCCCTTCGTCTCGTCCCATAAGAAACTTCATTACAAAAAGTTTATAAAAATGTCACGTGTGTACATAAAATACATGAACAAATAGAGCCACGCATGATAATTGTTAATGAAATTTGCAAACAATCTTCAACTAATGAAAGTTAGTTAAAATGAGAAACCGTTTGACTACCATTTAAATTATAATTTCTTCAAAATATTTTGTTTGACAATATTGGAAATGTCAGAGTTATGTCAATCAAAGTTTTATATAGGTACGTCAAAATTATGTCAGTCAAAGTTGCATGTCAGTCAAAGTTTTTTTTTTTATATATATAAATGTATGTCCACGGGCTCATTTTGCCCATGCCTTTTTTATTCCAGATTTAGGTATACTTAGTACAATGGTAGCTGCTTACATTATTAAGGACTTAATTAAAAACTTAATGTCTCTAATGTGACAACATGAGTCCACAGACCAAAATATGAAGGTATTCTTAAATCTAATGACATGCATTTTTTTTATTATTTTTTTATTTTATATATATATATATTTTTTATACTTTACTTTGCTAATTGTACAATATGCTATTACTAACGCTTAACTTATTTTCCTAATACTGGTTTTATAGCTATTTCTTATAAATATATTTCTAACAACTATGTCCTCGCACGGATGTTTTTACTCAACATATCGAGCACACTCTCAATGACGGCGGTATCTCTGTGATGAATCGCCATCTTGAGACTGTGCTCGAGGATTTCCTTTTCCGTGGTCTCCGCCGCCCTCGCCACAAAGCGACCAATTGCGTCATCACAGTCGTCGGTGTAATAGACACAGGTGTTAGTGTGTCTAGTCACCGCGACCACGGCGTGCGAAACGCTGTCGTGGATTCGGAGCCTCCTCGTCTTAGTCTGGAGGACGATGACGTCCTCGTAGGTCTGGCCCTGTACCTCATGGATGGTTAAGACGCGCGATCCCTCGCCGGACCCATATCCCTGGTCAGTCAACAATCTCTTTTCATCTTGCGTAAAGACCAGGTATAGGGTCCGATCCCTTCCTACGGGGATACGCGCGCCTGTGAGGCTCTCCACTCGCAACGATAGGATCTTGGCGCTGGAACTGTATATGGTTCCGTAGACCTCGCTGATGGCAAAGGCGACATATTTGGGGTTGCGATGCGTGCATGACAACTCGCACGAGATGGTTGTTAGCAGGGTAGGTCTACAGTACCGCATTTCGAACAGGTTATCCCTGTCGATATACGGCAGCTAGTTTATATCTCCGACGAGGATCACCTTCTCTGCACCGGATAGTCGGGCGGCCATTACTATGGCTCCGAAGTGGTTCATAAGGGCTTCGTCCACGGTTAGGCGGGTAATTGTCGAGCCCTCACGGAAACCATTTACCAAAACGGAGGCCATAGTGCGCACCTTTTGCTTGGCTTTGTTGCCATAGTGGTGGGCCAGTTTTTCTTTTAAGTCTTTGGCCGCCTCGACTGTGGTCGTGATCACGACCTCCGTATCCTCGTCGAAGTCCCTTACTATGCGAGTTGTCTTGCCGCATCCCGGTACCCCATTTATCCATTCCAGCGATGGGAGTCCCCAGGTCACGGATAGTAAGCCGGCTTCCCAGTCGTTCGAGATGGTTTTCGCCATCTGAAGTATCCGGTCCCCCAGCATTACTTTCGTGCATCTGGCCACTACCACCACCGGGTCCCCTTCGGGTGTTTCAAAGGTCTGCGGCTCCTCATCTTTCCCCTCAGACTCAAGAGCGCTCACGAAGCCTGCTGTGCTGTTATATGCAGCCATATATGTACCCGACATCTTGCCCTTGAGTACTTGTCGGGTTTCGCTGTTATATATGGCTGCTTGGGCTTCCTCGAGTTCCGCCTCCAGTAACCTTTGATGGTCGTACCGGTAGGTCTGCATGATCTTATTGCAGATGGCCAGGCTTACCTCGCGGTTTGCCTTTGTTATAGCCAGGAACTCGATTAGGGCGTTTTCCGCGTGTTGGAGCGGTGTGGACGCAGGTCTAAGTCTCGGTGTCTCGGTGTCAGTCAAAGTTGTATGTTAGTCAAAGTTGCATGTCAGTCAAAGTTGCATGTCAGTCAAAGTTGTATGTCAGTCAAAGTTGTATATCAGTCATAGTTGCATGTCAGTCAAAGTTGCATGTCAGTCAAAGTTGTATGTCAGTCAAAGCTGTATGTCAGTCAAAGTTGTATATCAGTCAAAGTTGCATGTCAGTCAAAGTTGCATGTCAGTCAAAGTTGTATGTCAGTCAAAGTTGCATGACAGTCACATTACAGTCAGTATTATTTTTAATTTCGTTAACAATTTAAGATATATGAATTATTGGTAAAAAAAGTAATTTAAAAGTGTTGTTTTACTCACTTGAGTTGATCATGTGTGACGTGTTTAAGACTGTTTCTGAGATGGCGCTGAAACGAACAGACAGACGAAAAACCGATGCCGCACGATGCGCAGAACGCCCTGTTCGAACTAGTACTACTTTTATTCTAAAACAAAACAAAAAGTTGGAAATTTTAATATTTTTGAATTTAAATAACTTACTAATTTGTCATCTATACTAATTAAGATTAACACCGTAACAGCTAAAGAAGATTTTTTTTTAAGTTTTTCCATTTCACCAGTCCCGTTTAAAAAACTATATTATACAGAATGGTCAACAAGTCGTAGATCAAACGAAACAGGGAGATAGAGGAGGTAATTTCCAACAAAAAATCTTTCTACGGCATGGTCATAACTTCATTGCACGAAAAGTTATGAATATTTTTGTTTTTTTCAATGAAACTACCGACTTTTTTAACAATTAAATCAATAAAAAATTAAATTGATTAAAAACAATAAAACAAAAAGTGCTTTACTATGACTCGATAATGTATCAATACTACAAAAATTGTATTGCAGCTCTTGGTACCAAATTTAACGAGCAATGAATTTATTTCCGTAAAATTTGAAGCGTTACAAAAAATTACTTCTCACTTTAAGAGCATCCTGTGAAAAAAAAATGTATTACGGAAAAGTGACCCTGTATTAAAAATTTTTGCTAATTTAATGTTTTGGTTTTATAGTCGTTTTTTCATATCAAAGTACAAATTTAATTAAATTTGCCTTATTCAAAATAATTTATTTGTTTATCATAAACGGTTAGTTTTTTGTACGTTGGAATGCTATAACTGTTCTGTTCTTGTCACATTTAGGGAACCGCTCGTTCAAATGTCCTTGAACTGAAAAAATTAGGCCGAGCGCCGTCTTGTTGCAGCCACATTTCTGAAAAATCTCAGCTTCGTTGAGTATTTGATTCAAATTATTTTGTGAAAAATTCAAATACAGAGCACCATTCCGCCTTGGTGGCATTTCATGTAGCACAAACTGCTGGTCAATTGTTCTAGCTCACATGTTTATACCAAACAGATGCTGGAATCTATCATTTCTGATGAAATGTGGGTTCACACTGGAGTAGAAGTTTAAATTGTGGATGTTCCATTCTTCTAAAATTTGATTCATCAGTCCATAACACTTTGTTGAAGAACTTCGGATCTTCTCTGTTTCGTCTAAGCATCTCTCTGCAAAATCTCACTCAAGGTTCACAGTCAGCGGGCAGCAAAGCATGCACTCTTTGCACGTGGTTAGCTTGATATTTATTTCTTTTAATGACAAGGTGCACCGTCGATAGTGGAATCCCGAGATTTCCTGATATTTGGCGTTAGCTAATACCAGGGTCCAGTCTTGACTGTCTCAGTATTTGCTCTTCATTGTCAAATCGTACCACTGGTCTACCTGTTCTCGCAGCATACTCACCAGGTAAGGTTCCCCCCATTTACACATTATGCACGCGCATAAAGACCCTGTAGTCCGGGAAATGTCTCAGTTAGGGTAGCGATGTCGATATTTTCTGGCAGCAGCTCGAGTATGGCCTTCACAAAAGCCATAGAAATAATGCATTTCTGTATACTCCCGTTGGGTGTATGCTCTCCTCGCAGCAGCCATCTTCTGCTTATCTAGCCAATCCGTAGCGAAAGAGTGTCTGTCCATTTCATAAATCCTAATTGTGACAAGAACAGAACAGTTATAGCATTCCAACGTACAAAGAACTAACCGTTTATGATAAACTAATAAATTATTTTGAATAAGGCTAATTCAATGAAATTTGCACTTTGATATGAAAAAACGACCATAAAACCAAAACTAAAGGTCAAACAGTAAAGTGTTGTACCTCATTTGAATCAACATTAAATTAGCAAAAATTTTTAATACAGGGTCACTTTTCCGTAGTACATTTTTTTTTCACAGGATGCTCTTAAAGTGAGAAGTAATTTTTTGTAACGCTTCAAATTTTACGGAAAAAAATTCATTGCTCGTTAAATTTGGTACCAAGAGCTGCAATACAATTTTTGTAGTATTGATACATTATCGAGTCATGGTAAAGCACTTTTTGTTTTATTGTTTTTAATCAATTTAATTTTTTATTGATTTAATTGTTAAAAAAGTCGGTAGTTTCATTGAAAAAAACAAAAATATTCATAACTTTTCGTGCAATGAAGTTATGACCATGCCGTAGAAAGATTTTTGTTGGAAATTACCTCCTCTATCTCCCTGTTTCGTTTGATCCACGACTTTTTGACCAGCCTGTATATAAAATAATTTTTTATTTACAAAAAAAAAAGAAAAACGATAAATATAAATTACTAGCTTCTGCCCGCGGCTTCGCCCGCGTAGATGTCGGTTATCGCGACCAAAAAAAAGTATCCTATGTTACTTCTTATACCTCCAAGAATATGTGGACAAAGTTTCATGATGATCGGTTAAGTAGTTTTCGCGTGAAAGCGTAACAAACAAACTTACTTTCGCATTTATAAAATTATAGTATGATAAAGAATAAAGATTTGTCTGTATTTTTAAAAGAATACATTAACCAGAAGCAGCAATAAGTGTCAACGGTGTCTACTATTCTAAAGTGATGAACTTACACCGGTGTCATGCTTCTCTAGATGTCGCTTCAGACTGGTCTTCCATCTGAAGACCTTGTCGCAGAGATTGCAAGGGAACTCGTTCTGACATTCATGAACTGCACTGAAATTTAGACTGAACTTAGCTCAACTGTAACAGCATGTTATCCCACAGCTGGGCAAAAGTCTCTTCCTCTATATGCGAGGTTTGGAGGTTAATGCTTTTCGGCGGGTATTTCCCGTACCAAGAGTAATCGTTCTCAGATGTTTTTGATAACAATAAGGGCTGGCTTTACGTGCTCTCCGAAGCACGTTGGGGAGATCCACTAGATAGCAGATGATTATATTACACATATAATTATCTGCTACGGCCTTCCACTTTTTCTTGCATAAAATTATTATTGTTACTGTTGTATGGAATCCACTACAGATTTTGCCATAATAACAGCGCTTTTGGCAGCAATTTTTATTTTGCTGTCAAAAACAATGCTGACGCAAGTACCTAGTTGGCCTTTCTTCCGTCAATCCTGTGTATGTTGTATGTTATTGTACTTTTGTATTATTGCTGTTATTGTTCTTTTTCTGTTTTTATTTTTACTTTTACGTTGATGTTATTTTTACATTTGTGAATAAGGCCAATAAAATTTGTTTCTTTCTCTCTTTTCTTTCTTTCTAAGACGATGACCCAGGCCAGAAACTAATATTTATAATATTCGCTCATAACTTAAATTGAACGTGCAACGGTCGACTTTTTGGTACAGTGGACGAAAGTTCCATTAAACTCGTCCGTAATGGTCTTTATCCAGAACGGTATTCAAAAAAATTAGATTGAATATATTGAAATATAAAATTTTGGATTCAAATCTAATATTACAATTGTGTCCCCCAAAATGTTAGTAGTTGGTTTTTAGTTTTGGTATTCTACTAATTCTCTAGTTAGTAGATTGTGTCTTAATGGAATCATTAAGACATAGTTAAAAGTCATTATCGCGTCATCTTGACACCGTGGAATTAGTAAAGTGGGAGTGCTACTACTTTCCAAAGAATGTAAAAAATGCATCATTTTGACAAAATTACTTGCTAATCTAATTAACTAATTCTTTTTAATTCAAACATTTTAAGTTAATAACTCATTAATTACTTCAGTTAAATAATTACTTGACTAATTTTTCTTTAAATGTTCACTGACTAAATAGCTTACTAATCGATTAATTGTTTACAGGCTAAACAAGTCCTAACTTGTCGCTTTAGTTCAAGTTGATCAACAATATGTCACTAACTTGTGTATTGTAATCGAGTTGCAAGTCGTTTTTATGGAATGTTGTAACTAAATTAGTTAATTAATTATTCAACAAATTTTTTAGTTACTAAATTATCTATTACCAAATTAAAGTCTAGTAACTCACAGTCTATGGTTCATCAGTCCCGCTCTATGACTAAAGGTCTTGTCACACTGGGAGCATGCGACTCGAGCCTTATGCGTGTCACAGTGATTTCTGTGGCTGTCTATTGAACTGAAAAAAACAATGTCATTAATAGGATCCACTTTTAATTAATAAAATCGTTAATAATTATTTATGCAACTGTTGTATGATAAGGGGTTTTAAAACACGAATATGGGTTTATCATATGGTGATAATAGTATCACATGAGTGTTTTAATAACTAATTATCAACAGTTGAATACAAAACTTTATCTACTCGCATGCTTTAAATCCAAACAAAACAATAAAAAAAATCGAAGAAAAATGGCGGGGATTCGAATAACCTACTTTGTTTTTACGTTGTTGTTGTTGTTTTAGAGTGTAGCGTGCCGACGACTCTACGCCGGGGTGGTCCGGTCGGCCGGTCCGGAGGCCCTGACTGCCCACAATAGAGCCCATCTGTGGCGTCCACAGAGGGTCATGGCGGTCAGGGGTATACGCGGCTACCGCACGGCGCACGGTAGGTGTCGAGGTCGCGTGTGCATTGGTCGGAATCCCCTCGTGGGACTTGGGAGGCGGAAGCGCTCGCCGACGTTTATCGGCGCGGGAGGCACTAACTCTCCGCCGAGCGAAATCACTGCATGGCGGGACAACGCCCGCCGCACTACCTTCATACGGTGGAAGGCTCGGCTGGAGACGCCTCGGGCTGGTCTTCAGACCATAGGGGCGCTTCAGCCGATATTGATGGAGTGGACGGTGCCAGCAGCACGGAGTCCTCACCTTTCGACTCGTGCAAGTGTCGTCGAGGCACGGCTGCTTCAGCAAAAACTTGCACGTTGTCGCAAGGAGAGAGACGACTCCGGACTGCCACCACTGTGACTGCAACGAGGACTCGGCTCAACATACGCTCGAGTCGAGCCCGACCTGAGCTGAGCGGCACCGGGATCTTGCTACAGTCATTGGAACCTATCGCTGCCAGGCCATTGCGCGAGAGATTGTCGGTAGTGATAGGGCCTAGACCGCGGTCGTCACCTTCTGCGAGAACGTCATCTCGCAGGAGGCGGCGGAGAGGGCCCGGGAGGACTCATTCCTTTCGGACCAAATTCGTCGCCAGCGCGGGGGCGGCGCGGCAGGCGGACGGTAGGGTCGGGGTTTGCCCACCATCCGCTAAAATAGCCAAAGGTGCGAAGCGCGAGTGCCCGGGGCGTTGCACAGGAGGGAGTACCCAATGGGGCTGCCGCCTGCGGGCCACGGAGCAAAGTGCGCGGTACCCTTGGTCCGCCTTGTAAGGGCGGGTGAGGGCGCACGGCGGGTTATTTTAGTGGGTGAGGACCCCACAGCACCTCGTTGTCTCCCCGGACGAGGGGGTGTGCGTTCAGATGCAGTTTTTCCCACCATAACATAAAACAAAAAAAAGGATATGGTGACGCTGCTGCCCATCACTATCTGGGTTGGTGTAAGTTGGTCGCACCACTAAGGCCTTAGTCGCCTTTTACTACACCTCGGCAAACAAGATGTCGGGACTATTTTTTTCGATCACCACTATCATCAGACTATGGAACGTGCACTGAACAACAAACTCCTGGCCCACTTGGAAGGTAACGATCTCCTCAGCGACCGGCAATACGGTTTCCGCCAGGACCGTTCGACTGGGGACCTTCTAGTGTATGCCACACATATATGGAGTGTGGCCATTGACAAACACGGTGAAGCACTTGCCGTGTCTCTCGATATCTCGAAGGCCTTTGACAGAGTTTGGCACGCAAGCCTCATAAGCAAGCTTCCTTCATATGGTATTCCACCTGGCCTTTGCGCTTGGATTTCTGACTTCCTGAACGAACGTTCAATTCGAGTTGTCCTTAACGGGTACTCGTCGGACCAAAAGGCTATCGACGCCGGTGTTCCTCAGGGATCAGTCTTGTCCGCTACCCTCTTCCTGCTGCATATTAATGATCTGCTCGTCCCCGGTACCTTTGGGTATGCTGACGACAGCACAGTGACGGACAGATACTTTTCGAGTGCAAGGGCTAGTAAGGATGTTATCCAGTCTTGTCGAGAGGATATGGTCAGCCGCTTGAACGTCGCCCTCCAGGCAGTCTCTGAATGGGGCGATGCCAATTTGGTCACGTTCAACGCTACAAAAACACAGGCGTGTGTGTTCTCCTCTAAACGGAGCCCTTTGCACCTGGCTCCGACTTTCCGAAATGTTTTTGTAGAAATTACCGACTCCCTTCAGCTCCTCGGTGTAGAGCTATCGTCCAATTTGAACTTTGGACAGCACATCGAGTCCAAAGCAAAAACTGCAGCAAAAAAACTAGGTATTCTCTCTAAGGTCAGGCAATACTTCACTCCAGAACAGCTCCTTCAACTATATTAAGCACAAGTTCGATCTTGTATGGAGTATTGCTGCCACCTTTGGGATGGATCCGCCAAATACCAACTGGCAACTTTGGACTCGGTGGAAAAACGAGCTAAAAGACTCATAGGTGACCCTACTCTGACAGACACCAAGTTGCAGAGTCTCGACCATCGGCGTAGGGTAGCTCGTCTGTCGGTGTTCTACAGAATATATTTTGGTGAGTGTGCGAAGGAATTGCACGATCTAATTCCCCCCACAAGCTTCCGCCATCGGGACACTAGGCTCGGTCGATCGTTCCATCCTTATGTCATTGATATGCCACCTACGCGCACAAAACGCTTTAGCACTACTTTCTTGATGCGCACGGCTAAGGAATGGAACTCGTTGCCCGCGTCTGTGTTTCCCGAACGATACAACCTGGGTGTCTTCAAGGCCAGAGTGAATAGACTGCTATTAGACAGGCATGCTCCACCTTCGACCGCATCGTCACTTAACATCAGGTGAGATAGCGGTCAAATGCTTGTCTATTTGTCATTAAAAAAAAATAAAAAAAAAACCACACGGTGCCACGATTAAGCTCCAACCATTTATCTATTTATAGAGGAGACTTTAGCCCAGCAGTGGTAAGTGTAGTTCATAATTTACTCACTTAGATATTTTGCCGCATACATTGCACTTGTATTTCTTGAGGGATATTTCGTGTCGTTTGTAGAGATGTTGGTACATCGCTTTTACGTCTGTCAATCGCTTTTTACACACCGCGCACTCGTACCTGAAAATTGGTTGTCTGTAAAGTCGATTTACGGACGATAATTTTACGTGATAACGTCATAAGAAAACAAAGATAAAAAAAAATCATACTTTTATGAATTTAATTGAATTAATATCAGTGAATTATCATTATTTTGTATAATACAAAGAATTAATTAATTCTATTCATTAAAATTTTTTCGATAAATTAACATTTAAATTAAAATTAACATTTATTTGCACTCGTTAATTAAAATATTTTATTATTTAAATTATACAGATTAATTACAAGTAACAATGTGCTAATCAAACAAATCTGCGTTATTGTATTTCATTTACAAGCTGAACGGTTAGGCCGATCGTGCCTCTCTATCGCTTGTTTCGCGCTCTCGCTCGCGAAACGTGACAATAGTTCGTGCGTGCAGCCGGCATTCATCGATTTACAAAACGTTATCACGTCAAAAATATATCCTATAGTACAGGATGACGCAACAGAACATGCATATTTAAAAAATAGATTAAAAAATAAAATATTAAAGTTATACTTAATTTAATTTAATTATTAAAACTAAGGAATTTTAATGAATAATTGTCTAAATTAAGAAGTTATCTCAAGGAATTTATATCATAACTGGAACGTCGTTGTCGTTGAAGTGTTTGACATAAGGTTGATATTTGCTTTGATTTCGTTGACTACTAGTATTTTGTCTCTTTCTTACGAGAGTTGCCTTGAATCCATGGTAGAAAGAGATGCAATCCCGGCCGTAGGAACGTTTTTTGAGAGCACGTGAGCATTCCAGTTTGTATATAAATTCCTTGAGTTATTTCAATAAAGTGTTTACAAAATAAAATAAACTGGCCGTATAGAAAGTTTATTAAAAATGAGGTCACATACCTTCTCATATGTCTTTTGTAATGCGCGGTAAACGCCTCCACAGATGATATAATTGTTTTACATATTGAACATATAAAATTTCCCGGTATCTGTTGATAAAATACACATAATAAAGAGATGTAAGTAATGTAGAAAAAACAAAATGGCGTAATTGCAAAATTTTCTTGTTAAATATGTTTTTTTTTTTATGCATTTAATAAAAAGTCTAAAAACGGATTTTATTGCGTTTATTTCAAATCCCCGAGATCATGGACGCTGTAAAAGGGTCCGAAACGTGGGGAAATAATTTAAAATAAAATATTGTTAAACTGAAATTTGAAATAAACGCGATAAAATTTGTTTTTAGACTTTTAATTAAATGAGTAAAATTCGCGTAAATATGAGAGAACAGCAAATTATTTTGTCTTTCCATCTATAGTATGCAAAATAAATATTATAAAATTGATTGATATAAGGTTGACTCTTAAAAAGAAATCTATAAATAATTAATCAATATATAAATAAGTAATAAGTAACAAAAAGATACACAGACTAACTCACTTTGATACTTGATGACTTTTTTTTTTATCAAAGTACTAATAAAAATAATTTTGTTTTATATGCCGATGCAAGTAGACATATTATATACAATACAGAGAATAAATTAAGTAAAATATAAATATGTTTATTGATAAGTATCATATTTAATCGAGCGTACAAATATTTAGTTCGGTGACCTCTGTTATTTTAATGTTGCTAACATTAAAAAAAAATTAGTTATTAAATCATACATACCGCATGTTTCTTAGCATGATGAGCTTTCAGTGAAGAAGCGCAGTTGAATAATATAAGGCACGTTTCACACTTGTACTGAGCTTTCTTAAAGCTCTCCCTTGCTGCGAGGAGAGTTCTCTCCGCTTGCATCTCGTCATAGGAGAGTTCGATCGTTTCTATTTGTTTTAATTTGCCTTTTTTGTCCTGAAATCGAACTTTAATATAATTTTCAAAATATAATTATGTATGTATGTTTATGTAATGACGACCGTTCTGGTGTAGTGGTGCGTATAATCGCCTTAACGCCTATATGTTCTTGTGGGTCTCTCCACCGTGCCTCAGGGAGCACGTAAAGCCGTCAGTCCCGGTTGTTATCATAGACACCTGATAGTGATCGTTACTCATGTTAGGGAAATTATCCGCCAACCCGCAGTGGAGCAGCGTGGTGGATTAAGTTGGGCGACGGGCGACGGGCTACGAATTTAATTAACGAATAAATTAATTGAAATCATTTTCTCAGAAGTTGTATTTGATTTTTGTAAAATATATTTTCGGGTAGATTTGTGTGATTTCTTTTTTTAAAAACCTGACTCACTTCCGATTGATAAGAATATGATTATTATAAAACTACCGTCGATTTGGAATGTAGATTCCGCTTCAAATTAAGTATCTTTCATTTACCTTAATATTAGATGTTTTGTATTTAGATTTCACTTTTTTGTTAACTTCATTAAATAAATTTCGTATTTCCGTATCCACATCATTTATATCATCCACATCGGACACTGGGTCATCCGACATATCATACTCTAAAAAAAAAAAAATTAAAATTATAGCTGCGCTGGCAATACCGATCAACTGGCAACACCAATCGGCAGACAAGAAACACGATCATGACGACTTGCTGGCACAATGGTCACAGCAACTGGCTGATGCGCTAGCGGTCGCGGGTTCGATCCCCGCACGTGACAAATATTTGTATAGACCATACAGATGTTTGTCATGTTCTGGCGTTTATACTTGTGTATTGTGTGTGTTTCCGGACCCCCGACACAGGATTCACATCCTACTGGGGGCCGTTGAGTGTGCGACGTTTATTGTTTGATAAGAAACACGATCAGACTTGTTCGTTGCTGACCGTTTGCGGACACGTCAGCTACCTCTAAGAAACTCTTATTAAACGCTAAATTATGTAATCGTTTAGTAGTTTAAAATAATTAGGTAATAGAGTAATTTCGTAAAACTTTAAAAGTTTACAAGTTAACTTAAAGTTAACTTAACTTACAAGTTAACTTTAAAAGTTTTAAGGTTAGTTTTTTAAGTTAACTTCGTGGAAGTATCTGCATATTTTGTATGAAAATTAAAAAAAAATGTAAATCATATGTATACCTCTATCAGATTCAATTTTAAATTCATCTTCCGACGTTCCGTTTTCAGTTTTTAAACTCAAATCCGATGGTTTCGTTTCGTTTTGTGAATTCTGTGAACAAGAAATAATAATATCGCACATTATATATTTTATACTAGATTCTACCAGCGGGTTCGCCCGTGTGGATGTTGGTTATCACGACCAAAAAAAAAGTAACCTATTTTACTTCTAATACTTTCAAGAATATGTGTACAAAGTTTCATGATGATCGGTTAAGTAGATTTAAGTGATAGCGTAACAAACTTACATTTCACATTTATAATATAGATAAGGTTTTCCAAGCCCATAAGTTTAAGACTAGTAAGGTTGCCTGGAAAAAATCGCTACTAAGCGATAAGACCGCCTTATTGTACATCTTAGCTTAAACTTTTTCTTCATGTAATAGTGTTGTATATATTTTTTTCTCTATCATATTATTATCTATTATTATATATTTTCCACTCAAAGGTTAGACTCAAGAGTTAACTCTTAGACTTAAGAGGTAGTTAAACTGAATATGGTTTATGAGAAAACTAGATATCACACGCGGTTTTACTCGTACAGTATACATTATAATAATTATAAATAAAAGAATTATCTAGAGTAAAAACACTTTTTTTTAATCCGAACTATTGTTCCTGGGTTCTGTACGTTAAAACGACAAACATACTCTTTAGCTTCATAACACGAGTTTTAATATGATATTAAAAGGTACCTTTCTCTTATTTGATTGTACAATATCCAATCCATTGCTTGTCAATCTGTTCGTATCATTTTTCTCATTTATTATTTTAGAATCGTGATTTGATTCAAAATGTTCCAAATCTGTAACAAGAATAAATATAATACGATATTACACATTTTCACGAGTGACGCTGATGGTCTCGGGTTCGATTCCCGCTCGGGACATATATATCGACTGTCCCTACGTACAGTATCGAAACTGAAAATTTGCGATTTTTTTTATTGCACTAAGAAACTCCTTTTTGTATATGTTTTCATACAACAAGTATGCTTAATTAAAAAAATCAAAAAACCCGACTGCGTAAAATACTCTTATTATAAACTAAAAAGAATAAAACAATCTACTAGCTTTCATTTGATACCCATATTGCTACAGTAAGAAAAAAAAAATCAACTCCCCCCCTCATTCCGCCATTTGCGGGCACCATTTTGAAAATTTATATAGCCTATGTCACTACTACAATTTAGACAAATCCAACGACACCTCATATGTCAAAAACCGTCCAGCCGTTTGGGCTGTAGGGCGTGCCAAAGAAATGGACATACATACATACATACATACATACATACATACATACATACATACATACATACATACCTACCTACATACATACATACATACATACACTCGAAAAACATAACCCTCCTTCTGTCGCAGTCGGGTAAAAAAAGAGAATAAACTAAAAAAAATACATATTAGACCACATTTTTCATTAGTATAATATCGATATTTAACAAATAAATGACAATTTTGTACACAAAATTAACTTAAAAGTGCTCTCCTGTAAAGTACCTTTTTGCAGTTTCGATAGTATACGTAGGGACAGTCGATATGTATTTGTAAAATATTTGTTTTCGGCCTGGGTGTATGTCCTTGTGGGTCTCTCCACCGTGCCTCAGAGAGCACGTAAAGCCGTCGGTCCCGGTTGTTATCATAGACACCTGATAACAATCGTTACTTTGGTTAGAGAAATTGTTCACCAACCCGAAGTAAGGCAGCGTGATCGATTAAACTCCAACCCTTTTTCTATATGGATACAAGGCCTTTTTCCATGCAATGAGACATTTACAGGCTTTTTTTTTTTGTGACGCAGGGGAATCCATTTACGGATGATATCCAGAACGCCCGGGTCGGCAGTCCTAGACCTATGTCGGACTCGACACTTTGGAAGTGCAATACCGTACTAAACCCCTGCGGGAGCCTTCAGCCGCTTTAATTGGAAGGTCCCGGATCTGCAGGCAACAGGATCCCTCCAGCGACAGGCTGGCCTCGGCGAAAAGGCCAGACTTCTCCTACATGGGGACTGTCCGGCTCACCTCTGAACAGTCCCGACGACGCCGTGTCTAGCAGGACCGGGTTCCCATCCCGGCCCGACACGGGCACAGGGGCGTTACAGGAGGCGCATTAAGTAGCGCCTCCTACGCACCCCCATTCGTCGCCCGCGGATGGAGGCCACGTCGGCGGCCTCCTCTCTCCTCCGCTCGTCGGCCTCCTTCTGGGACATTACTGTCTCGCAGAAGGAGACCATCGCCTTCCAGGACTCGTCGTCGCCGAGCATCGCGGTGATGATGCTCGGGAGCGACAAGTCCCCTCCGAGGACCGACGTCAGACCTTGACGCAGCGCCAGACATTTCCAGGCTGTTTCAATTCAGTTCAAGCGATAATGAGTGAAAATTTATATAATAGTGATTTTTGACAGCTAGCGCAATGTTCAGAGCAATCAATTTATACAAATTATATATTTATTATAAAAATATTACTTTTGAAAGTATCAAACTGAGTCGATACCAGCTATAGCAGTGATTTAGGGATACCATATCAATTACTTTTAAATTTCGCGCGATTTTTCTAGATATATTTTCTCGTATCTATGTACCTATGCATCTGTATTTATTTGCATATGACGGATTGCGAATAGGTCGCAAAAATGTACACATGCAAACGCTTTATTGAAATATATAATTACAAAATATTATACTGTTCTCTTATATTTACGCGAATTTTAATCATTTAATTAAAAGTCTATATCGAATAAAACATTATTCGGACACCCACCACCTCAGTCCCCCGAGATCATGGACGCTGTAAAGGGTCCGAAACGACGGGAAATAATTTAATTATTTTTTTTTATGTTAGTTGTATAGGCAAACTGGCAGACGTGCCACTTGATGGTAAGTGGTCGACGTCGCCCATGAACATAAACTAGTTTACCTGGAACTAGCCCAGCCAACTCATTTATGTGTTGAGACATATGATGTTAAGTCTCGGTGCCAGTAATTACACTGCCTGTCTTGCCCTTCTCTCCGAAACACAGCAAAGCTGTTTTCATATTGTTAAACTGTAGTTTTAAATAAACGCGATAAAATCCGATATATACTTTTAATTAAATACAAAATATTAGATATTATTGTTCTCGATTATTGATGACAAATTATAATAACAGATTAAATAAATATATATAATAATATAATTAATACAAAACAAATCAATTAGCCGCGAGACGGTTGCTCGACAGTCAGCAGTTTTCGGGAGCCTTTTGGTGACCTTGTTACAAGTAAGGGGATATGCATTGCATATGAAATTATACATTATTTGAAAGTTAGAACTATTTACAGAGGAACTTTAGAAGGTATTTCAAATATTTGCAGCTTTTAAAAGTAAGAATTTATGGATGCTGCAGGCGTGCAGGGGCAACGGCTTGTTCACTCGGTTATTTCAATGTTCTTAAACACACGAAGACGCAAGCACCACACTATGGAAGGAATGTCAACGATAGCAAGCACAATGTAAAAAGAAAACTGAAGCGATACAGCGAGAGATAAAATAAAGTACGTTAGCGGTTAAACGATAAAGCGGGTAACAAGCGACACGAGCTTAGCGCGGGAATGCAAAACTGCGACTGGTTGTGTGACTTGTGAGTCGACGGCGGTCGCTCGTGCGCCGCATCGTCTCCGAGCGATATTCTATTGTTCAAGCGTTTCTTAAATATATATGTGCAGCGCGACGAGCGCTCTGTGTCTGTATGTAAATTTATTTTTAAATAATATAATAATAAATATATAATATTTAAAGTAAGGTAGGCTACAAATTTATATACAAACCGTTTTGAAATTCAATTTTAACTTCTCTAACTTCAACGGCTACCGGATCCTTCTCGAACTTTCTCTGACGTAATTTACTACTCCTTGTTATATTCTAGAATTGAAGGAAATCAACAACATTAAAAAAAAAACAAATATTTCTTCAAATTATTATGTACTAGCGGCCCGCCCCGTCTGTGCCCGGGGTATGTATATGTTACCTAAGCCTTCCTCATGAATCACTCTATCAATTAGTAAAAACTCCATGAAATTCCATGCAGTAGTTATTGAATTTATCGCGAATAGACATACAGACGCGACGGAGGACCTTATTCTATAATATGTTCTGATGTGGCAATAATAATAAAAAATATATTCCACTAATTATTGTATCATATATTTATTTAACTTCTTAATAATTATATGAAATAGAAAAACAATTAGGACCACTTTCACCACTTGCTATTAAATCCCGGGTAACCTAACTGGCACTTATTTTGACAGATAAGACATACAATTACCTGTCAGGAAGGATTATATCATAACTGGAACGCTCACTTAATAAAATCGTATATTCAAATATGCATATGAAATAACTGACATAAGGTTGACATTTGTTTCCAACATGTAAAGTGAAAAATCGTTCCGAGCATTTCGTTGACTACTGGTATTTTGTCTTTTTCTTACGAGAGTTGTCTTGAATCCATAGTAGAAAGAGATGCAATCCCGGCCGTAGAAACGTTTTTTGAGTGCACGTGAGCATTCCAGTTTGTATATAAATTCCTTGGCCGGAACTTAATAGCAAGTGGTGAAACTGGGTCCTAAAGGATAAACTAAAATAGTAATAATAATTAGAAGTGTAATTGTTTGAAAAAAATATATCTTAGCCAAGAACCCCGCCCATTGTTTTTAAAGATTAAAAGAAACCACAGTCTGTATTATTTTATAAAATAATTTTGTTTATAATGAATACATACATACATACATACACACACAGATAAACACAGTTTAATATTTTTTAGCTTATTTTTGGAAAACTGTATTTTCCATAAATAAGCTATATATAATTTCTAATATATCTATATCTATATACATATAATAAAATGGTAGGAAAGTCAAAACTGTACATTGAATATTTTTTTTAAAGAATACTTGGGCTGTGATCTACAATCGATACCGAAGCCAAAAATATAGTTTTTAGAATTTTCGTCTGTTTGTCTGTATGTCCGGGATAAACTCAAAAAGTACTGCATGGATTTACTTCAAATTTGGCACGAACATTATTAAGAAGTCGGGTCAACATATAGGCTACATATTATCACGCTATCACCTACGGGTAACGAGCCGTGAATCTTTATTTCTTCAACGCATTCTGTAACAACGTGTAATCTAATAGCGTTCACTCAGACGACGTCGCGGGCAGCAGCTAGTACTATCTAATGTCGGTTCAGTTCTTTCTATATATTGATGTGTTATCATACCTTTTTCTTCTTTCTATCTCTTTTAACATCACAGAGTACAGTCTGTATTGTTTCTGGTTCAATATCTGAATCGTCTCTGTCGTTACTATTTTCGACATTTTGTGTTTCAAATTTACGATCGTCTGAAAACAAAAAAATCATCTGCTGATCAAATTTAATTACAATCATATGCATTTATATTGTGTGCAAATCTGTACAATATATTAATTAATAAAACGAGAAGTAAGTAAGGAAAGGTCTGATCGAGAATCCAATCTCAATTAAAATTTGAAGACATTTTAAGTAGAGTAAATTTTATTATCTATATATTAAAACGTGAAGCAAAATCTTTCTACCCCTTTTTACGAAAATAACGCGGACGGAGCAGTATGAAATTTGGCACAGTTAAAGTTTACATGGAGAAGAACTTCAGAATACTAATATTTTTTATAATAATGCTTAAAAAATACATTAATTAAAAAACACAATACACACACACACTCACACATATGTACAATGTACATATATACACAAATTTTGTTTATTATCAAAGTCTGTTGTCAACACGGTCTTAAATAGGTACAGGTCTTGCAACAATTTTTTTTTAAATACAGGTCTTGCAACGAATTTTTTATCGAAAATTTTTATGACTGCTGCATATGCTCACCATGTTATGCGTAATCATATTTTTATGATATTGACAATGCTGTCAATTATAAATTAGGTCGAATTTCGACCACTGGGCGACCACTAGTATATTCTTAACAACAAGTATTTTGTCTGAGCGTTTCTCAAACTAAGTGTAATATGTCGTCTTTTATCACCATCATCATATCATCATATCAACCATAGGATGTCTACTACTGAACGTAGGCCTCCCCCATCGACCTCCGGAGCGACCGATTCAAAGCAGTCTCCATCCAACGGCTTCCGGAGACTCTTCTCAAGTTGTCTGTTCATCTCACGGACGGCCGTCCGATATATTGTCTTTATTATGTTTTAATTAATACAAAAATACCATATTTAAAGAATTGTTAGGTTAAAAAAAAATCATACACTTTCTTCTGACGATTATGTACTAAAATCAAGGAATCTGGCCAAATCGGTCGAGTTTCAAATAATAATCTTTTAAAAATTACTCAATATGATGATAAATTGGGACAATGGACACAGAAACTGGCTGTTGGGATAGCGGTCGCGGGTTCGATAAATATATTTCACACATTACAGTAGTACAGTACATATATTAAAAATACTCAAAATTGATTGCTAACTAATATCATAAAAACGAAAAAAAAAAAATTTAATACCTCCATATCTCTCCAGTTTAATTTCCGTTTTAACACTTGGACATGGATTTATGACAACCGACTCGTTGATGTGAACCTTCAGTCTCGGAGTTCTCGAGACGTCACTCAGGAGACATTCATTCAGATTCTACAATAAAGTTAATACGATAAAATGAATGCTTCAAACTCAACGGTCCCCAGTAGGATAGCTATTTATATAGTCTAAACTATTATTTTTTTTGTCTACCTCCATCGAATGTCCGAGTTTTGTCGCTGTGAAGCGGGACAAAAATGACACTTTTTTCCCCACTTTACGGGAATAAAACTCGAACTTTCGGCCTAGGTAGGGAAAAAAAGTATGTGCAACACGGGACGAGAGTACTACATTCTTTGCCGTTGCTACATGTTTGCGACAACAATTTAACATGTGGTACAGAATCTAGTACTTTCGTCCCTTGTGACATATACTATTTCATAAGCGCTGATCAAACTCACGATAGTTAACACAAAAGTCAGTTGCTTTGAGTACTGAGCCAACCTATCGTCAAGAGTGTTGGGGGGTATCCATTGATTACGTGAGGTGTTTAGAAGGGGGTCGAGCGAAATCTCACCCAATCTCACCTGAGGGAGAGGGTGGTCTCGGCAAATATCACGTAATTTTTTTTCTGTCATTAAAAATCTTAAACTAATCTTATATTTATTTATTTTTAAATTAATCTAATGTAATCGAGCGCAAATTAACTCATTTACGTTACAGATACGCATTTTGAAAAATCTCGTGAGATTAGGGGATAATTAAGGAGAGGATTGAGCATCACATCTCACATCTTAACGGCGGGGAAGGGGCATCGAAAAATCGCCAAAATTGTCTCACGTAGTTAATGATGCCCCCTTAACTATAATGTCTATATCAGTGTTTCCCAACCTTTTTTAGGCCATGCCCCACCTTAACATTTCTAAATTTTTTATGCCCGCCCTCATGCAGTCATGCATAATTTTTAACCTTCAAAATTGTTTTGTTCCCTTAAGAAATATAAACGATAACTTTTAGGAAGAAATCACTATGAAATTGTTATCAAAAAATCGTAAGTAAAATTTCAAAACAAATAATGGAAAAAAAATGTTAATTTATAGACGTAAGCTGTCAAAAAGATAATAAACGGTTGGAAAAGGTATAGCATTGCATTTAAATAACCCAAAGCAAAAGGGTTAAAGTCGTGTCGAGTCCATTTTTAAATTTCCCCCCTTAACTATCAAATTGCCCCCCAGTGGGGCGTGGGCCCCACGTTGGGAAACACTGGTCTATATTGTAGAGTTTATCCCACTGTTGTGAACTACACTCCTGTTTCAAACATATACCAACTCTAATTTCAGCCCTTCTTAAACTAAAAAGCCATTAAGGCCACAATATTGTAACGGGCAACATTAAATTATATTGGGCGGAGAGTGAGGAGATTATGGAAGGTTATGGAGAGGGATGTAATGTGGAGAGGGGAAAGTGGCTGGAAACATTATTTTTGGCGAGAGTGGAATTTTCGGTCAATTCATAATTTGTGTTAAAAATAAGAGTTGTATTCAAACTTGTAATAATTAAATATAAAATTCTCATGAAATGCTCGAAAATTTAATGTAATTGTCGCATTTTATGAAATGTTTCACTGTCTACTGGCCACATCATGATGTGCCTTGACCAGATCAATGACCAAATCACAAAGTAGTGCATACTTTGTGAATTGATCAATATTATTTTATCATATCGCTTAGAAACAAATAAAGGAAAGCGTGGTAACCATGCGAAAAAAGTCTATGGACTGTTACTGGCTATCCAAATATGACATCATGGAAACTGCGGATGAGGAATATCTCATGATGTAGGCAATTGTACAGTGTGGCCACGACATACATATTATTTAAAGATCTCTAGGAAGTTGCAGTTCAATTCAGTCACATGAGTAAGAGTAGAAAAAAAAATTGTAATGGCATATGGAAAAATATAATTATGTAAAAAAAAATATAATAGCTCAGAATTCTCTTTAATAATAACTTATTTATAGTTCCCACATGTGTTCATTAAGTTAATATAGTTATAAATGTTGACGTATTAGCCTTACCTCAGTATATGTTTGCAATATCCTATAAGAATCCTTCACTTGCTCTCTGAACGATAAAACCTTCCGTAGAACAGCGTCACATTCCCAACATATTATTGGTACGACCTTCTGTATATCGTTCAGCTAAAACAAAAATACATTACGAGAAATCTCATGCGGTTTGTTTACATTGACATTTACTATGAGTTCTTATGCTTTATTTTCAACTAGCCAAATTTTGTAGCTTTTCCTGTGCCATTATTATTGATTACTATTCTACTTATTGAGTAACCTCAAGAGTTGTGTGAAATTTAATTTAGTACTTGTATTTTTTTTAATTTAGTATTGTAATTGATTTGTTGTCATATACCCGACAATCGCCCTGCACAATAATGATGGTTTATTTTTTTTTTTGTTTTGTTTTAAAGCTCTACATTAACATGTTTATTAAAAAAAAAAAAACATTTGAACTTCTATGGTTATACAATTGTTCAATGTTATTATTTGCTGGTAGGTACTAAGTGGTAGGAACTAAATAACCACTTACATCAGTATCCTAACACCCTTCAACCCTTTTACCTTCATAAGCTATTAACATTTTAATGACTGCTCTCGTGCCATATTACAGTGATGACCGATAAACAGCAAACAATTAGAATCAGTGGCGATTTGCATGTAAAAAGTTACAATTAAGGAATATTATTTATATTATTTTACTTACGGGTATTTCGTTCAATATGTCCATGTAGTATTTTTTAAACCTTTCGTCCTTCACTTCATGTATCGATCTGCCGACACAGAGACATGCCATACACAGCAAATTGTTCAATATATCGTTTTTATTCTCCATCTTACATGCACTTTAAATTTAACATTTTAATAATAATATACCTACTTTGATTAATATATTATGTACACATATTTACACTTCTTCGAATACTTTGAATATTGTCAGGTATTGAGAATCGTTAAATGAGTATTTATTTAATTTTAACTATTACAAATTCATTTTATTTAGATGTACGTATTATTATTTGTAACTTTCTACTGGATTAAAATTCGAAATATAACTGAAATAGGTATACATTTCTGTTTTAGTTACATTTATAAGACGTAAGTAGTTTATCAGTATTTAACTAAATGTTTATTCTCTAAATAAGATATGTTTAAATACGCTTATAGTATCGAAAAAAACAAACAAAACAAATATCCACCATTGTTGTTTGGTGTTTAGTGCTGTGCAGTGCTCAGTGCTGTAATTAGTCTACACAGTAGCATAAAATCGATTCGTCTCATCGAATAACCAATAACTTTATTATTATAGTTAATTAATAAAAAAATGGTTGTCTGTAAAGTCGATTTACAGACGATAATTTTTACGTGATAACGTCATAAGAAAACATAGATGTAGAATTGTATACTTTTATGAATCGAATTGAATTATTATCTCATATATAATATGATAGTGTGATTTACTTTACATATATATGATAGTGTAGTACTTTTTTTATATATATATGATAGTGTGATATTCAAGATTTTCCAATCTGAGTTATTTTGTTAAGGATAGGAAGATGATAGGAAAAGCAGGAATCAAGGGGCGTGTTTCAAGTGGTACTCTCTACCAAACAATTGACAAATCACAAAACAGTAGGGGTGTGCGATAATTATCGATAATTCGTAAATACTCGATAATTTTCCATTCGATAATTATCGATAAGTGTTATTCGATAATTTTGATCCGATAATTATCGATAATTTTTCATTCAATAAATATCGATAACTATCGATAACTGTTCATACGATAATTATCGATAACTATCGATAAAACGATTCGATATTTTTTATCGATGACCATCCCTACTTCTACCAAACAATTGACAAATCACAAAACAGTAGGGGTGTGCGATAATTATCGATAATTCGTAACTACTCGATAATTTTCCATTCGATTATTATCGATAATTATCGATAAGTGTTATTCGATAATTTTGATCCGATAATTATCGATATTTTTTTAATTCGATAATTATCGATAACTTTCGTCAACTATCGACAATTTTTATCCGATAATTATCGATAACTGTCGCCAACTATGGATAACTTTTCCTCCGATAATTATCGATAACTATTCATTCTATAATTATCGATAACTATCGATAAAACGATTCGATAATTATCGATAGTAAAATTATCGATATTTTTTTCCGATGAACATCCCTACAAAACAGTTCGCGTGTAGATTGCGTGGCGCCACTGTCTCTTTTACTCGAACGCGGTCCGATGGAGTGTAAGACAGAACGCTTAGGCTAATCGTGCCTCTCTATCGCTTGTTCTGCGCTCTCGCTCACTAATTGTGACAATGATGACGTCATCTTCTTCGAACGGGCACCCCTTCATCAATTTACTAGACGTTATCACGTCAAAAATGTTATGACTTTACCTCGTTCTATAGCTTTTTTTTATAAATAGCAAAACAATATCCTCTATTCATAATTAAATTTTACTTTGCTATTAAAATCAGCTATTTTATAATTCCGACTAGTTCCGATACCAAATATTCGATTATTTGACGTTTAATTTGACAGATATTATAATGCTGCCAGTAAATAAAAACGAAATACTCTTACTTGCATATCCGGGTAAGGCGGCCATTTTGTGGTGTCGCTGTGGCATTAAAATATCCCTCTTCCAATTTCGTCTATTTTACATGGGAGTATTACTTTTTGTTGTGATTGATAGATTTTTATAGTGTACTTTATACTTTATTATAAGTTTTTTTTAAATTAATTTAAAATGGAACAAGACGTTGATACTGGTTATAAGACTTTTTGCTGCACTTGCTTAAGTTCGGATAGAAATGTTATTTCAATAAATGGTTTAACACAAGTCTATCAAGTATTTAGATTAATAATGTACGATTACGCGGGCGATCGGGTAAGTTTTAAAAGTTTTAAACTTATTATTGTATTATTAACTTGATGTGTTATATAAAAATTGCATAAACATGAATATGAATGTACATATAGTGATCTAAAAAGCCATTTGAAAAGAGTGTAGAAAATTAATGAGATTTTGTAAAAATTGTATTTAAATGAAAATTAAGAAAAAATTCATGTAAATAATACATAATTATAATACTTTACGTAATTTTATTTCACAAACTTTACTAATGAATATCAAAAATTCCAAATACGCAAATTAATAAGCCTGTTAAAATATAAATTAAAAAAAGCTAATATTTTATTCTTCTTTTTAAAGATTATAATATATAAATAAAAAGAGGTACTTTCCATAAGTGCTATTGTATTTTTTTCACAGAAAGTGGATAATGTTATTTATGTATACCTGTAGTATATTAACTTTTTATATTATAAATGGAAAAATGAAATAATATATAAGTCTATAAACTGAAAAACTAATAATATAAACAAATTTGAAATGCGATTGTGTTTGTTTTCATTTATGCTTTTAACTGATATAATTTTCTTTCATATTAAAAAAGGATAATATTATTTTTTTTGACCAAGTTTCATCATAGTTGCGTTCATTGTATTCATTATTTCAATATTATAAATATTGAATTCTTATATACTTAAATTAAGGGTTGACGCATTCATCAAACCAATAGGCTGTTTACCATTAACTGTGCTTATAAAATAATGTTTGTTGAGACACAAATGTTGAACCAAAAAAAACATCATCCTACTAGTGCTACTGATTGTGAGGTATTTTATATTATATTATATTGTTTGTTTCAGTATGGAGATTCAATTGTAGAATTAGATCAACTCGTGTGTTGGGAATGTCTGGCAATTATGAAGAAATTGGCAAGGTTTAAAAGACAAGTGCATAACGCACAGGAACACCTACGAGTGCTTGCTATGAGCCAATCTCAGGAGGTATTTTTAAGATGAGATTGTACTAAAACATTACTATAAAAATTAATTTCTTTAGAAAAAAACATTTTTATAACTAGAATAGTTACTACAAAATCTGTAATTTTTATTTCTTTTCAAAATCAATATCTTTTTGTTCTCTCGACTTTGATAAATATTAATTCATTGTATGAAACTATTATTCAGTCAAAAACCACTGTTTAACTTATCCATAGTATTTTGGATCAAGCAATTCCCCGCTGAAGTCTTCAAAAACAAACCTGCTAAATGAATCTCCAATGTTACATGCTATTCATTTACTGAATAAACTCTTGGATAACGGTATAGACATCTTTGCCCATAACCTGCTGAAACTAATAGAATTAGTCCAGGGGGTTCTTAAAAGGAGGAATAAATGAATTAATTTTAAACTTTATTTCGCTCAATTTTTTTTTTTGGTAAATTATATAGTGTATATAATAATATGTGTATAATTGTATCTGTTTGTTCATCATCATAAACAAATGCTTTCCTTTATTATGTTATAGCTGTCTTAAATAAATAAATAAAATTTCATTTGATATTTTATGTTATGACAATCTATAGTAAGTAAGTGATAAGTGAAAATTTTAACTAACAAAAAATTAAAATTTGTCCAATAATTATTTTATAATAATTTATTTCAGACAATGGACCACACATACATGTCCCAATCTTTATCGTCCCTCGAGTGTATTATAAAGACAGATTATGACCAAGTTTTTGTTAATTATGATGACGATACCGTCATGGAAGATAAAGGGATGCAATCAGAATGGCCGCAATATATTGCTATAAGTACAGCGCAAAATGTTAAAAATGAAAGCTACAATGTGACTCAAGCTTTGAGAGATCATATTACTTGGGGTATTGAAAACCAAGTGATGGGAGGTAAAATTATTATTTTTTATATGTTAATTTTTAAATAAAATATTGAAATACAATGAAATGTACATATAATAATACTAATAATTTAATTACTTGTCGGTTAAACTATGGAACGCTTTACCCAGGTACATACGGCAATCTGAATCATTTGGCATTTTTAAAAATCGTGTCGAACACTACTATTTGAACAAATAAGAAAAGTACATATTTAAGCTTACATATTTATTTACTTATTTATTTTTTATTTATTAATTTAAAGGGTCGCCTACAGATAATGCACAAAAAGTACAAAACAATATACAAAAAAAAAAACTCAAACTGTGCTCATCCATTTACAGGCAACCACAAGTAGCACAGACTATAATCAAAAATACATAAATTAACAACAGTGTATGAGACACATTAAAATGGTTTACTTTTTACATCTAGATACAGCAATATTTTTCTTTTAAAAGTATACAAGTCATCATTGAAAATATCTAAGTTAGAAGGTCTTGAAATATCCTTATATAATTTTAATGTTCTACTTAATGCACAATTTAAACCGAGGTTGGTCTTATGTGGTGGGACCCAGTACAGCCTATAGACACTGATACGGGGTAATCTACTTGGAGCATTTAGCCTAACTGACTCCAGTAATTGAGGAGAGTCAATGCTGTTGTTACACATGTTTATATGGGATTTAAACAGTATATCTATGTATGTGTGTTTGTATTTTTGTATGTATGTATGTATCTATATATTTGCGCATTTATATAAATCACAAATCGAAAACCTCGACTTTATGCACCATTTCCACCTTTCCAATTTTCATTTTAATCTATTCATAACGTTGCCTGTAAGAGATCACTTTTAGTGATAAGGCCGCCCTTGCACCATTTACTTGTTTATTACTGTGTATTTCATTTTTGAAGTGAAACTTCTTTATCGGGGTAGGAAAAAATTTACGCGTTACGCGTCACATTTTTTCGTTACGCGCCATCTTGTAAAACTGTATTTACTCGACTGCGACAGAAGAAGGGTTATGTTTTTCGAGTGTATGTATGTGTGTATGTGCGTATAATTACGATCGTATAAAAAGTAAACTGTTTTTATTATAAGTTTCACTTCTTACGAGTGTACGCTAGTACACGCACAATTTTTTTTTTTTTTTTGTATACTTTGATGTGAGTGTAATAAAGTGTTTATATATCTATCTATCTACTTGTCAGTGAAGGAGGGTGTCAATTAATTACAAGTGTAAATTGCGTTATATTTTCAGTTCCAGAGATAGTATTAGAAAATCCGGTGACGGGTGTGATGTCTCATATAGTGGTCAGTACGGATGGCGTGATGTCAGGCGATACGTTTCAAGCTCAAGCCGTTAAGGGTGAACTACCGGAGCTTATAATTGAGTACGTATATATTATTTGTTTATAGGCTATATTGTATACATGTAGGCTATATTACAATGTTATAGGCTATATTTAATATTAACTGTGCTAATTTGAGGGAAAAACGTACTTAAATATTTTTAAACAATTACTCTAAGAGTAGGTACCCGCCTCGTTGGTCGAGTGGTCTCAGGTTTGATTCCTGGGTCGTTCAACGTATTATTGAGTTTTTTTTTTTCGAAAATTATCAGTAAAAGAGTGATGTTATAATTATTTACTTTAAAATTGGAACTATAGTTAAAAAATGTCTCGAGAAGAGAAATAGTAAAGGACGCAACGGAAGCTCTCAAAAAAGATTCTTTTTCCCGTTTTTGTAACATTTCTTATTAATGCTCAGCCCTTATTGGTCGTAGCGTGATGTTATAAAGCCTATAGACTTCCTCGGTAAATGGGCTATCCAATATAAAAAGAATTTTTTAATTTGAACCATTAGCTCCTGAGATTAGCGCGTTCAAACAAACAAATAAACTCTTTAGCTTTATAATATTAATAGTATAGATTATAAAGGCATCGGCAAGGCATCACTATCCTGGTCGGTGTACAGTTGTTCACACCGCTATGGCCTTAGTCGTCTTTCACGATACCTCGGCAAGAAAGAAGTTGGGACTATTCTTCTCTGCCGGTCACTGCTTGGCAAAGTGTGTTAGGTGTGCTTAAAAAAAATTGGTTGTCTGTAAAGTCGGTTTACGGACGATAATTTTACGTGATAACGTCATAAGAAAACATTGATGGAAAAGATATGTGTGTAATTATGTATGCACGTAAGAAGTTATACTTGTATTAAAACGATGCGCCGAATTATGGTGGCGGTTCGCCCGCTAGTCGCTGACTGCGACAGGCGATCGCGACCAGGAGAGACAGGACAAGAGACCGCGACAAGTTTCGATGTCGTCTCGGTTCTGTTGTCTCTGTCTCTCTTGTCGTGCGGGCGCGAACCGCCACCAATAGATGCATCACAAGCCGAACGCTTGGCCGATCGTGCCTCTCTATCGCTTGTTGCGCGCTCTCGCTCGCATAACGTGACAATGACTCATGCTTTTTCATGAAGTACCGCAGGCTATCATCGATTCACAAGACGTTATCACGTCAAAAAAAAAAAAACATTTTTATTATGTTAGAAAAGATTTATATGAATTTTTCCTTTACAGAGTATTTATTGAGTTTTTGATTCTCATTATTCTAAAGAATAATAAAAGTGTGTTCGTCAACTCTTACTTTAATAATATTTACTTTTATTATTGACTATGGTAGACACATGATAACGCCTTGCACTCAATGACTCTCATTCATAGAGGGGGCTATCTCATTATAGATAGGCTGCCCTATCTCATTATAGATAGGGCAGTGGAGCCAGGCCTCCAGCTCCTCGGTTAGAAAGAGAGAGACGATCGCGGTTCCAGTTGAATTACATACCAATAAAATATTACTGTGAAAATTAGAGTTGTTTCTATGATTTGTTTGTAGTCGAAAAATTGAAATAGAAGTAATTAATTGGATAATATGTAATTGAAGTAACAACTTGAGACTTCAAGGCCTATGGGTCTTCTCTGTCTTTCTAACCTTTGGACGTTTCCGCTTACAGGCAGCCGTATGTCTTCCCTACTCTATCTATAATACCTTTATAAATGAGAGTTCCTCTATACATAAATTGTCATGACCGGACAAGAACTGACGATTAACTCAATAGCCACTTTGATCATTACTCCAAGTTCCAAACAGTTGTCGTTTAATTATCTTTATATATAAATTTCAGTTCAACGTCAACAGGGGATACGGTAATAATAAGTCAGAAGCCAAAAGCGAACAGTGGATGGAATGGAACAAAGGATCTCAAGTTGGGTTACATTACGGAATATATGACTGAGGCTGATATGTTAGCGATAAGGTGAGGACTCAAAACTCATTTATGTTATATACAAACTCATCTAAATTCATATAAAAACTCAGATTATAAAGAAAGTCATCTGAGGTCATAAAAACTCATCTAAGGTCATACAAGAACTCATCTGAACTCATTTTAAAACTGATCTAATAAGTAAACCGACCATTGAATGAATAATCGTTCATAACTAAACGTCAAATTTATGTTTTTATTTATTTTTTCCATCATCTTTCTTCATCAATTTATTACGTAAGAATCTTTGGAGGAATCACGTCGGGGTCACCAGTTTATGGAGAACAGTGAAAAGGAAAGATCCTTCGACTAGGGGTGTGCGATAATTATCGATAATTCGTAACTACTCGATAATTTTTCATTCGATAATTATCGATAAGTGTTATTCGATAATTTTGATTCGATAATTATCGATAATTTTTCATTCGATAATTATCGATAAGTTTTCATTCGATAATTATCGATAAGTTTATGCGATCCGATAATTATTGATAATTTTGTGCGATCCGATAATTATCGATAATGTTGTGTGATTTGATAATTATCGATTATTTTGTGGGATCCGATAATGATCGTACGGCGGATGACCTTTTTTTTTTAGGTATTCGGATAAGGAATGGATTTATGTCGATCCTGGACGGCGGATATCCTTTTTTTTTTTTTCGTCGTCTGAAAATTGTGGCGATAATTATCAATAATTCTCGTCAACTATCGATAATTCCAATCCGATAATTATCGTCTATCGATAACTTTCGTCAACTATCGATAATTTTTATCCGATAATTATCGATATTAACTGTCGCCACAATGAACTCCCCTACCTTCGACCAGACGGGAGTTGCGTCTGGTGGGCTACTGCGCCACTTCACGTTTGTTGTCGGGTTCTTGTATATATATTCAATCGCTTTGAAAACTTTGATAGCGCGATGTAGGATACGTCAGTTTCTTTTAGTTCGTATATGGCGAGATAGATGTCGCTACAGAATCAAAAGGAAAAAATCAATAAATGTTTGGTTTGTTTTAATGTTTATTTTTCAAAGTAACAATTTTTAGAAGTGTTTATTTGTACTTACAAATGTACTATTAATTTTTAGGTAATCGGTAGGTATTAATTTATAGATATAGACATAACTTATGTTATAATATTTTAAATGTTTGATTTAAAAACAAACTAATTGCACCGTCTGCCTTTCTTATTACCGGGATGTCCTATATAGACAAGGGTTGTCTGTAAGAAATCACTATCAGTGATAAGACCGCCTTTGCACTCTATTTTGTATATTTCTCTTTGTTACTTTTTTATGTATTACTTGAGTGTGCAATAAAGTATATATAAATAAAAAAAATAAAATATAATTTATAGGTAGTAATAAACTTTGGTTTTAATTATTCATCTTTACGTACATAAGTCCAGGGGCTCAAAACCCACTCGGAAAGTGGATCTGCTACTGGAACATCTCTAATTTTACCTGTAAGCATCCGAGCGAACATCAGCACTCGTGCGGTTTCCCCCGCTTTTTCAAAGAATAATTTTAACTTTGCGCATTTTAGTGATCTTACTTAAGAACTGTCGAGACTCCCTCCCACCCCCTTGTAAGAGAAAATAAGACATGGTCGACCCCTTCCCCCCTAAATCGTCTTACGTAATAAATGAATGGCCCCTTAACAAAACTAATTAAATGATTAGTATTAGTGTTGAATCCTTTGTCGGGGGTCGGGAAACACAACAAACAAGCACGAAAACCATTTGTATGGCCAATAAAACAATATAAACAAAAACAAAACAAACAAATATTTCTTTCTCATGTCCATTAAGTTAAAAATGAATTATTAACGATACTATAGTCTGTTCGCATTAAGAAAATAGTGACTCATCGTTGGCACTCAGCTTAGCCACGCCTCTTGACCAATAAGATCACAGTAAATTATAAAGTCGTGTTCACTTTGAACAGTTGAAGCCCTTCAGACAGTACGAACGTGTTCTTTTCCAATTTTAAAAATGAATAACTCACCTATTCTTAAAAATAATAGTGGATCAATATTACATAGCGGAGAAAGACGAGTGATTTACAATGTTTTTAAGTACTTTAAACAGTGTGGTGACCAAAACGTGACTATGGAGAGTATAGTAGTGAAAAAGGCTAGTGCATGCGGTGTTTCTGAAAATACGGTTCTGACGATTCTAATATTTTTTTAATGTAATAACTACTTAATTTTAATATTTTAAAATACTGTCATAAAAACTTTGCTTTAATATTAATGGTTTAATTTGTACTCCAGTATGAATACGCCTTTACTTTGATAAGTCACTATTTTCTTAACGCGAACAGACTATAGAATGTTTTGACAAAAAAAAAATCGTCGTGTGTACAGATACCTTTTCCCTAAAGGCCGGCAACGCACCCGCAACTCTCCTTATGTTGCGGACGTCCATGGGCGACGGTCGCCATTTAACATCAGATAGCGCGTCTGCTCGTTTGCCCGCATTATTATAAAAATAAAAATAAATACTTTTTTATGTATGAATCACATAAAAAACATACAATTTCAAGACAATATAATTGATTAATATTTAGAGCAGGCATCGCAAAAAAAATTATGCTACACTGGCAGATAAGACTTAAGATGATTCACAGTACACTAATCCCCTACAAAAAAGTACCAAACAAAAGGTTCTATACAACGACATAATAATACTATGGACATCAGGTCAGCGCTAACAAGTCGACTGTCCCTACGTATACTATCGAAACTGCAAAAAGGTACTTTACAGGAGAGCACTTTTAAGTTAATTTTGTGTACAAAATTGTCATTTATTTGTTAAGTATCGATATTATACTCATGAAAAATGTGGTCTAATATGTATTTTTTTTAATTTATTCTCTTTTTTTGTATGAAAACATATTATATAAAAAGGAGTTTCTTAGTGCAATAAAAAAAATCGCAAATTTTCAGTTTCGATACTGTACGTAGAGACAGTCGAAGTGTCCGAACGAAAAGAGTTTCAAAATGCGAAAAGTCGTACAATCGCATGTCAGTCTGTTTTTATTCATCAGACTGAACACTCGTCAATAATGCAGTTCTCTATTGTGAAATCTTGCAAAAACTACCCGAGTAAAATGAGAAAAGAAGATGGCGTATCATATTTTCGGAAGTTAACATTTATTAACGATATAAATGTATTATTTCGCTTAAAAACAGTATTTCATCCAAAATTCAATTAATATTAAAAACAAATGTCATAACAAATCAAAATGAACAAAAGTATATATCTGTCCATTTCTAATACGCTACGCGTGCATAAGACAGAGGGAGTATTAGGTATTTTTATGAAATTGATCCGCATTCAGCTCGGTGAACTGTGAACGGTATGAACTGTGAGTTCATAGGCGGACAGCTTGTTGCAAGCAAAATTAGGCTGTAAAGTCAAAATCAAAATCGAAAACAACTTTATTCAAATAGGCCCCACGAGCACCTTCGAATCGTCATTTTACAAATTAACACTTTAAAGTGATTATTATTTTGTAAAAGTAAAGCTACCACCGATTGGGAATGTAGATTCTGCAGAGAAGAATCGGCAAGAAACGCCGCAGTTACTCTTTTGAAAATAATATATAAAAACTGTGTTTTAGTACAAAATTAGTAATATCTTGCATGAAATACAGCGCCACTAAGTTCACACATCTTTATCGACTAAGTAATCCTGCACCGAATAATACGCTTTATCTATTAAAGTAAAGTATTAAAAGTAATCAGCTAAGCGGGGCCGGATTTAGAGTTGTGGGGGCCCAGAACAATGGAGGAGTGGAGGCCTCTTGATCTTAAATTGTTTTTTTTTTGCAGAAAAAAATGACGACAAAAAAAAAATAGAAAAAAAAACTTCATCACAATCTCACACCAATATATTATCGTTGCCGGGTAAACATATTCCTAAAAAAAAAAATGACTCAAAGTCACCTATTCCTACCCCAAAAAAAAAAAAACGCTCCGGAACGCTCCAATTCGATTGCCTTAGCTCTATTGTGGAAGTGGGGGCCCGGGGCAGTTGCCCCGCTTGCCCTCCCCTAAATCCGGCCCTGCAGCTAAGACATAAATTACAATACTAAACTCGTATTTATAGGTATACTCGGGACACTTTTTTCGTGAATTTTGTATTACACCCAAAGTCCAGTATTATTGTCGATGGTTCTATAATATAAATTTGTTTCAGGGAAGAGTTAAAACAGAAAGTTCAATACAAGAGCACGGCGTACAAATGCGAACTTTGTATTTTAGGATTTTATACACAACAGCAAGTCGAAGATCATGTCGTTGCAATGCATAGAGAGGTCTGTTTAATTATTAGTTATTTAACTTTTTGAATTTTCATCGTCACTAACATTATTAATGAAACATAAGATGGGATACTTACACCAAGGAATTTATAGACAAACTGGAATTCGTAAGTGCACTCAAAAAACGTTTTTAAGAGAGGGATTACATCTCTTTCTACCATGGATTCAAGGCGACTCGTAAGAAAAAGACAAAATACTGGTAGTCAACGAAATGCTCGGAACGATTTTTTCACTTTACATGTTGGAAACAAATGTCAACCTTATTGCCTATTGAACTTCAAGGTGCAATATTTGAATATACAATTTTATTAAGTGAGCGTTCCAGTTATGATATAAATTCCTCGACTTACACTGAGTGTACCCGTTACCATGACAACGAACAATGAAATTGACAAACAATAAATAAATAATACATAAATAAATGTAAATAATAAATAACTTTATCCTGTTCATTTAAGTTTTGTAATCAAATTCCACCTTGCCTACCTTAAACGAAAAATAGAGTGGTAATGATATTTTAATAATAAATTTATTAAAGACAAATACAGTCCACTTGTTAGTAACAAAGAAACCTTACAACTATGTTAGTAATATAGAATATATAAATAAATAAATAAATAAAAGTGTTAGTAACAATTTAAAACTTAAAAATTAATGTCAGTATGTAGTATAATACAATTTGGACTCTTGTGCAGTTGCACCCACCGATACATCAATGGCGAGTCCCACCTGTCAACAAACACATTCAGCATTCCGTTGGAGGAGCCGCGGAGACGGGCTAACATGGAGGCGCACCGTTTTCTCATAACGGCATAAAAGTCATCCGTGTGCGCTTCCGCAAACATGCCTGAGGCACTACACCTCCGCGGCAGCCCCATCAGAACCCTGAACGCGTTGTTGTACTGGACCCGGAGATCGCTGTATGCCCGCAGAGTGTAGCTAGCCCAAAGACTGCAAGTGTAGAAAGACTGACAGTAGGCTTTAAAAAGCGTTATTTTAACTGGATTCGTACACCTTGCAAATCTCCGAGCCAGCATGTTGCATCGGACAGACAGCGACCTACGTTCCCTCTCAATATCACAGTCATCCCTTAAATTGTCGGTGACCCAGTGGCCAAGGTATTTAAACTTATTTACCCGGCACAGCGGTGTGCCACAGAGCGAAACTACCGGTATCTCTCTGTAGGTTTTAGAACCAGACTTAAACACCATAAGCTCACTTTTTAAAACGTTATACCTCAGCCCATGAGCCACCGCATATGACTGACATATTTCTAACAGATGGCGAAGAGCGCCAACGGATGGACTCAGCTTACTTAATATAGATCAGCTATTACTTAATATAGATGATATGTTAAGTTTTAACACAAAAATAAAAATAAAAATTCAGTATTATAAATATCATTTTCTTTTTAAGTCAGTTAATAATGAAAACAATAATCTATACATATAATAAAATGGTAGGTATGGTGTAGGTATAGTCAAAACTGTACATTGAATATTTTTTTAAAAGTATACTTGGGCTGTGGTCTACAATCGATACCGAAGCCAAAACTATAGTTTTTAGAATTTTCGTCTGTTTGTCTGTATGTATGTCCGAGATAAACTCAAAAAGTACTTCATGGATTTACTTCAAATTTGGCACGAATATTATTAAGAAGTCGGGTCAACATATAGGCTACATATTATCACGCTATCACCTACGGGGAACGAGCAGTGAACCTTTATTTCTTCAACGCATTCTGTAACAACGTGTAATCTAATAGCGTTCACGCAGACGACGTCGCGGGCAGCAGCTAGTCGTAAATATTATAAATATACACTGTTTCCGCACGAGCCGTAACGTGATCTTTTTAAGCCAATTAGCATTCCAAACACTAATAAAAACATATCAAGTCATATTAATAGTTTAATTAAAAGTCGACACCGGATTTTATCGCGTTTATTTAAAAACTTTACACTGGGGGACTGTCCCCCGAGACCATGGACGCTGTAAAGGATCCGAAACGTCGGGGAATAATTTTTAAAATCGTTAAGCTGTAAAGTTTTTAAATAGACGCCATAAATCCGGTGTAGACTTTTAATGAAATGAGTAAAATTCGCGTAAATATAAGAGAACATTCATATTAATAGTTCTAGAAAACGTTGTTCAAACAAACATAAATTTCAACTATATTATATATATATCGACTGTCCCTACGTATACTATCGAAACTGCAAAAAGGTACTTCACAGGAGAGCACTTTTAAGTTAATTTTGTGTACAAAATTGTCATTTATTTGTTAAGTATCGATATTATACTCATAAAATTTTTTGTTTAATATGTATTTTTTAGCTTATTCTCTTTTTTTTTGACGTGATAACGTCTAGTAAATTGATGAAGGGGTGCCCGTTCGAAGAAGATGACGTCATCATTGTCACAATTAGTGAGCGAGAGCGCAGAACAAGCGATAGAGAGGCACGATTAGCCTAAGTGTTTTGTCTTACACTCCATCGGACCGCGTTCGAGTAAAAGAGACAGTAACGCCACGCAATCTACACGCGAACTCTTTTGTAGGGATGTTCATCGGAAAAAAATATCGATAATTTTACTATCGATAATTATCGAATCGTTTTATCGATAGTTATCGATAATTTTGGAATGAATAGTTATCGATAATTATCGGAGGAAAAGTTATCGATAGTTGGCGACAGTTATCGATAATTATCGGATAAAAATTGTCGATAGTTGACGAAAGTTATCGATAATTATCAGTCGATAGTTATCGATAATTGTCGAATTAAAAATTATCGATAATTATCGGATCAAAATTATCGAATAACACCTATAGTTAATTATCGATAATTATCGAATGGAAAATTATCGAGTAGTTACGAATTATCGATAATTATCACACACCCCTACTGTTTTGTAATTTGTCAATTGTTTGGTAGAAGTAGGGATGTTCATCGATAAAAAATATCGATAATTTTACTATCGATGATTATCGAATCGTTTGATCGATAGTTATCGATAATTATCGAATGAACAGTTATCGATAATTATAGAAGGAAAGTTATCGATAGTTGGCGACAGTTATCGATAATTATTGGATAAAAATTATCGATAGTTGACGAAAGTTATCGATAATTATCGGTCGATAGTTATCGATATTTATCGAATGAAAAATTATCGATAATTATCGGATCAAAATTATCGAAAAACACTTATCGATAATTATCGAATGGAAAATTATCGAGTATTTACGAATTATCGATAATTATCGCACACCCCTACTGTTTTGTGATTTGTCAATTGTTTGGTAGAGAGTACCACTTGAAACACTCCCCTTGATTTCCTACTTTTCCTATCATCTTCCTATCCTTAACAAAATAGCTCAGATTGGAAAATCTTGAATATCACACTATCATCTATATATATATAAAGTACTACACTATCATATATATGTAAAGTAATACACACTATCATATATAGGTATGTGATAATAATTCAATTTGATTCATAAAAGTATACAATTCTACATCTGTTTTCTTAAGACGTTATCACGTAAAAATTATCGTCTGTAAACCGACTTTACAGACAACCATTTTTTTATGAAAAAATATATAAAAAGGAGTTTCTTAGTGCAATAAAAAAAATTGCAAATTTTCAGTTTCGATACTGTACGTAGGGACAGTCGATATGTATATATATTATATATATATATATATATATATATATATATATATTATAATATGCATTGTATAATTATTTTTACAGAAACCTGGTCACGTTGCATGTAAAGTATGTTACGTGTATGTACAAGAGTCGAAACTTGAAGAACACACACACACTCACTATTTAAGATACGTGTGCAAACTGTGCAATAAAACTGAGACGAGTGTCAAACTCATTACGCTACACGTCAAGGCGCACATGGTTAAGCCGACTCCGAACGCTGTTATACAAATAGGCGATGATTCGGAAGGGAAGGTAATTTTAAAGTTATAATCCTAATCCTATATTATAAATGTGAAATATAAGTTTGTTTGTTACGATTTCACGCGAAAACTACTTAACCGATCCTCATGGAACTTTGTACACATATTCTTGGAGATATTAGAAGTAATATAGGATATTTTTTTTTTTTTAAAAAAAAGTAATACGAGCGAGCCGCGAGTTAAAACTAGTTTTTACCCGACTGCGACAGAAGGAGGGTTATGTTTTTCGAGTGTATGTATGTATGTATGTTCATTTCTTTGGCACGCCCTACAGCCCAAACGGCTGGACGGTTTTTGACATATGAGGTGTCGTTGGATTTGTCTAAATTGTAGTAGTGACATAGGCTATATAAATTTTCAAAATGGCGCCCAAAAATGGCAGAATGAGGGGGGGGGGAGATTTTTTTTTCTTACTGTAGCAATATGGGTATCAAATAAAAGCTAGTAAATTGTTTTATTCTTTTTAGTTTATAATAAGAGTATTTTACGCAGTCGGGTTTTTTGATTTTTTTAATTAAGCATACTTTTCTAATAATCGGCCGACTCTAGCGTGATACTCGATCTATTCTTATAGAATAATCGTCAGAATATTGTTTAATACTTGACTACGATTCGCGCGCGACTCTGCAGTTGATTTTGTTATCACTACATATTATAAAACGAAGTCCTCCGCCGCGTCTGTCTGTCTGTCTATTTGTTCGCGATAAACTCAAAAACTAGTGCACGGATAGCACGTAGATACAGTGATTCATGAGGATGGATTAGGTACATATACATACTCTGGATGCAGCCGGTACACGCCGCTTTTTTTTAATGTTAAGTGAATAGGCAAACTGGCAGACGCTCCACCTGATGGTAAGTGGTTGACGTCGCCCATGAATATAAACTAGTTTACCTGGAACTAGCCCGGGCAACTCATCTATGTGTCACCATCCAGAGACATAAGGTGTTAAAGTCTCGGTGCCAGTAATTACACTGCCTGTCTTGCCCTTCTCTCCGAAACACAGCAAAGCTGTTTCACGGGAGAATTAAGCAATAGTGTGATAATATTGATTTGAAAAACAAATTGCCCTCAATTTTAATGACTCTTATTCACACAATTAGTAAAGTATCTAGATTATATAGCAGTTAAGTATTTAAAATATTATAATTATTTTTATTTTTGTTGTCTTATGCTTTCAGGGTCGTAAAAAGAAAAAAGAAGTAGAAAAATCTAAGGAAGATAAAGTTCCACAGACTCCTGGAGATCTAAGAAAATTACTTTCAAAGACTACTATAGTCGGCTACAAATGTTTGGAATGTGATATGTTTTTCAAGTGAGTTAATTTTTTGTAAATATTTATCATTATGCTAGTTTTCCAGTACCACTGCTAGGCTTCCGTCACACTGAGGGTTACCGTATGTGGCAGAATTTCTTTTGAATCATGTAGTGTCCTCAAGATGTATATTTCCACTAAAGTTTTCCTCTTTTTAATGTATGTCTAAAAATAAGTGTTAAATATGCAGGGTGATACGGAATCTATACTAATATATTAAAGCTGAAGAGTTTGTTTGTTTGTTTGTTTAAACGCGCTAATCTCAGTAAGCACTGGTTCGAATTGAAAAATTATTTTTGTGTTGGACATTTACCGAGGAAGGCTATAGGCTATATAACATCACGCTACGACCAATAGGGGCTGAGCTATAATAAGAAATGTTACAAAAACGGGAAAATATAATCTTTTTTGAGAGCTTCCGTTGCATCCTTTATTATTTCTCCTCTCGAGACATTTTTAACTATAGTTCCACTTTTAAAGTAAATATAACATAACTCTTTTACAGAGAATTTTCGAAAAATAAAAAACTCAATAATATGTTGACCGACCCAGGAATTAAACCTGAGACCCCTTGCTCGGCAGTAACGTTTGCGACCACTCGACCAACGAGGCTGGTACCTACTCTTAGAGTAATTGTTTAAAAATATTTAAGTACGTTTTTCCCTCAAATTAACGTTGGTGAAACCGCGGGGCACAGCTAGTGTACTATTTACTATTAAATTTAAATATTTATGAGGAGACACTCGATAAACGTGGATGTCGAGACGCGAGCCGCAACCAGAGAGGGCGCTTTACCCTCTATGTCCACAGACCCGAAATACGCCGTTTGAGCGATTGATCTAAATGGAGTAATTCATAAACAATAGATGTATAGAGCAGCTAGTTCTTTATATGCCCGGCCGACTCGCACTTTGCCATATATTTTATCCGTAGTTAATATTGTTTCAGAACTTCCCGAGCACGTAAGAATCACGTGGCGAGATTTCACAGAGAGGGGTTGCAGTGTGACCATTGTAAGAAAAGATTCGTTAACAGGACAACGCTTACTACACATTTAAGGTTAGTATCTATAAAAGCCGTTCGGTGAACGATAGAGAAAAACAGTCGCCATCTCTTTCTTGCCGAGGTGTAGTAAAAGACGACTAAGGCCAAAGTGCTGAGAACAACTTTACACCAACCATATCCATTACAACAGTATTTGCAACCGAGAAATAACACGCGGGCGAAGCCGCGGGCAGAAGCTAGTTAATTGTATTTTAAGTAAATATAAATCTTCAATTTATAAATACTAAAATGTTGAGTAACTAACTCCAGGGTCTAGTATAACTTCATATAAAACAAAATTTTAACAAAAAACAATAACCGACTTCAAAGCAAAAAAAAGAACGGTAAAACAAAAATGCACTAAAAAGTAAAAAAATAATTACGTATTCTTTTGTCTGTAATCAAATTATTACGATAATATAATGTATAATTATTGTTGTTTTCGGAGTCGGTGTCAGCCAACGTAGTTTAACATTACAATAGATGTACCTACACTATTACGCACTCTTTTCCTTATTTCCTTGGCTGAAACCGACTCCAATAACAACAATAATTATACATTATATTATCGTAATAATTTGATTACAGACAAAAGAATACGTAATTATTTTTTTACTTTTTAGTGCATTTTTGTTTTACCGTTCTTTTTTTTGCTTTGAAGTCGGTTATTGTTTTTTGTTAAAATTTTGTTTTATTTCTTGATTTTTAGTGAATCTGTAGTTCGATAACTGATTTATTTATATAAAGCTGGGCGGTTACAGTTCACAAGCTACAGGTACCACCCTCGAAAAATTGACAATGCCCAATTTGTTAACGATAAACGGATGCCACTCGGACGCAGGTAATAACGATATTAATTTAAGTTGTATAACATAATATAATATATTGTATGTTATAAAAGAGGATATTAAAAATACATTCTTAAAATATTTTGCATTATGTTTAGCATATTTTATAATATGTTATACAACTTAAATTAATATCGTTATTACCTGCGTCCGAGTGGCATCCCTTTATGAATAAAAAATTGGGCATTGTCACATTCCTTTGACGTAAAAAAAAAGAACTAGTGAACTATAGAACAAAACACAAAACCCGAACAAAATCTGTTAAACATGTGCGTCAGTGCGGTGCGCGCGGAGTGAGGCGGCCGAGTATGAGAGGCATAGAATGCGACATAATTACGCCGTATATTGTTTATATTCTGCCTATTGAATTACATTAAGCAAACGTAATGAGACCAACGGCATAAGTCATAACGTGCCTTCCCTTCTGCCTTTCATTAGGTATTAGATATTATATATTATGTTATAAACATTGAAGTTAAATTATTTATTTAATTTAAGTTGTTTATTTATTTCATTCCAATGCCACCCAAGATTCTAACTGTCATTACTTTCCTGAGATTACATCATAAAAGATTCCGCTGCTAAAAGACTAATACTTAGGTACACTTGTTACACACACAATGTCACATTTAAGATTTTAGTCTATGACAAATGACGCAAAATGGTGTCCGTTAAATATTTTGACAAATTAAAAATTTTAAAACAATTAGTAACAGTTAGTAAACAGTTAGTCTAGTTAATCACCGATGAAAAGTTATTCCTTTACACTTTGCCGTATAACTATTTTTGAGATACGATCTTTTAAATACAGGACGCGCTTTGAAACGTGCTATCTCAAAGTTCAGCGCAACATAACTCTACACCTGAGTCGTAATCTGAGAAACAAAATATAATATTGTATAGTTTAACTCGTAGTAAACATAAAAAACATAACACGTGATAATCTTCCGAAACAAATTAAGCCTCAAGGAACGATAGTGTGCAACGCGACCCGCGCAGCGACGCGCGGTATCAGGAACAAATATACGCATTATTAAGGATTACTCAAAAACTACTAGTCACATCTCGCTCAAATTAAAATGGGACCACATGACGAGCACTAGCTTTTGAATATAAAAAGAATCATTAAAATCGGTACACCCAGTAACAAGTTATGAGGTAACACACATAAAAAAAAAAAAAAAAAAAAAGAAAAAAAAAAAAAAATACAGACGAATTGAGACCCTCCTCCTTTTTTTGAAGTCGGTTAAAAAGCTAACGTCACGCGGTGTTCCCATGTGGTCACCCATCCAAGTATTGACCGCGCCCGACGTTGCTTAACTTCGGTGATCGGTCGAGAACCGGTGTATGGACGTTAGCAATTCATACGGTCAATAGCTAACTTCAGGGTGTCGGTTTTTTAACAAACGGATCTGTCGTGATCCTGAACAACGGATTCTATTGTGGGCAGTCAGGGCCTCCGCCCACACGGGTAGCCGTACAGCGCCATCGACCGGACCACCCCGGCGTAGAGTCGTCGGCACGCTACACTCGGTCCGCGAGCCGACGAGCTCAGGCGCAAGTTGGTTAAGTGCTCGTCAAAGCACCACCTTTCCGTCGAGTACCAGGCCCAGAAAGGTGTCGGTTTTTACCCGACTGCACCAGAAGAGGATTGTTTTTCGAGAGTATGTATGTATGTATAATTGTTTGGCACGCTCTGCGGCCTGAACGGCTCGTTCGATTTTAGCTTGAGAGGTCTCGTTAGATTCGTATTTACTGAGAGAGTGACACTTGGTATATTAAAAAAATGGCGGATTTTTGGCGCCTAATTAATTTAACTTCCAAATTACACAGAAAAGCAGTCGGGTTTTTTAATTTAATCACGTCATTTTTCCCTAACGCACCATAACTTCGATAATTTCAGATTACACGAAGGTCCATTACCGCGAGAGGAATGTCCGATATGCCACAAAATGGTCCGGACGATACAGATCAAGTATCACGTCCAGCGGCACCAGAACACGAGCCGGTACGAGTGCAAGGATTGCAACAAGGTTTTCAGTCATCTGGCGACATATCAGGCGCATCTCAAGTATTCGAGACCGCACGCCTCGGATCAGATATTTAAGTGAGTTATTCTATTCTTATATTAGCTGAGTCTCGCGGTTTTACTCGGTAACTTCCAATCCGAGAATAAAATTTAGGCGTTTTTCTTCATCTCCAGCTCGTTTTTTCTTCATCTCCAGCTATATACGTAACGAGTTTCATTGCAATCGATTCAGTAATTTATTTGACTGTTTTAATATTACATTAAAATTAGGAATTTTTTTTATTATGTCATAGGACTTTTTTTTATTGTTCAAATGATATTTTTCTGTTCAGATTATATTGAAATTATTAGTACTATCCGTGCGCAGAAACTTTGCCGATGGCCTTGTTGCGTCACGCGTCAATAGTTAGTAGGGTTGAAAAAAAAAAAGGCTGTTGTTATTACGTAGATTATATATTATGTATATATATTTAGTGAATGAATGAAACGAAACCAAAATAATAGTTTAATAGTTCCAAACAACGAAAACAAATAACTAACAACAAAAAAAAAAACAGGTAAAACCTAACAAAACAACAATGAATCAATTCGGAGCTAAAGCAAAAAATTACACGTATTAGGTAGGTACGTATCGGCTGCGTTGCTAGCGGTACGTATCAGACGAGCGCGGGACGTGGTCATCTCCAGTGGGAGGGGTGGTCATCGCACCTTCTGCACACGAGTTATACTTTATTTTTACCGTATCAACTTTTTACTAAAACGTAATTCTTTGGATAACTAGAACTGTAAATGGAATCATATTTAAGTGTTAAGTTTTTTTTTCCCTCTAATAACTCTCAAATGATATACTTAGTTTATTTATTCATAATTCGGTGCAGGATTATTTAGCTGATGAAGACGTGTGGACTTAGTGGCGCTGTATTTCATTCAAGATATTACTAATTTGTACTAAAACACAGTTTATATATTATTTTCAAAAGAGTAACTGCGGAGTTTCTTGCCGATTCTTCTCTGCAGAATCTACATTCCGAATCGGTGGTAGCTTTACTTTTACAAAAAATAATAATAATCACTACAATATTAATTTTGTAAAATGACGATTCGAAAGTGCTCGTAGGGCCTATTTGAATATAGTTGTTTTTGATTTTGATAATGATGTGTTTTCCAGGTTTCCATGTCCAATGTGCAATAAAGGCTATCCAACGAAGCAAGCGATGCAAGATCACTTCAACTACCAACATTTAGGGAAGACATCACACAAGTGCCCTATCTGTGATAAGGTAAATCGCCCTTCATCCTCGCCCTTCATCCTTACCCTCCTTCCTCCCCCTTCATCTTTGCCCTTCTTCCTCCATCATTTTTATCCTCGTTTCGCCTACATTTTTCCCCTTTTTCCTCTTCCTTCATCGTTCTATACTTAAAGTTTGCCTGGAAGAGATAGGTAGCTCTTTTAGCGATTTGTATATTTCTTTTCTCTTCTTTTTTGTTTATATATTTTTTGGTGTACAATACACTTGCCTTTATCTTAGTAAACTCATAAGGGGGCATCCATTAATTACGTGTGAAAATATTGGCGATACTCGGCTCAGGTCTCCATGATAACCGCGACCGACGGCTTTACGTGCTCTCCGAGGCACGGTGAGAAGACCTACAGGGACATACACCCAGACCGGGAACAAATATTTGTGCAAATTCAATCTGTCCCGAGCGGAAATCGAACACGCGATCGTCGGTGTTCGATTACTCGCACCACTACACAAGAATGGTCGTCTCTTAATATAAATATATCTAACACAAAAATAACTTTTTACAGCCGATAGCGTCACATAAGAATGTTGAAAGACACATGGCGAGGGTACACGGAGAGAAGAAGGTGAAACCGAGGAAGCATGTGTGTCAGCAGTGCGGTAAAGGTTTTACAGTAAGTATCTTATATACTAACTCAATCTCGCGATTTCTCTCGTTTTAATTTCAATATTTGTCAAATTAACGGTTGGTATAGGGGCAGCGGCGGCCTTACCCATTGCGAGGCTCCGGGCGGCAGGTCTTTGCGAGGCCCTTTGTCTTTCGTGAAATGTATGTGATGCGAAAGTAGGTCTGGTCGTTTGGTTTAGGTATTTATCATGTTTGATGAAAAATAATAAAGTTACAAATAAATAAGATTTGTGTTTTAAACTATTTTACATTAAAAGATTTACAAAATTAACAAATACAGAGATGATAAATATTAAAATTGATTTTTGCGGCTTCCTAGGGTTGTTGCGCGGGGCCCCTGCAAGAGCGAGGCCCCGGGCGATTGCCCTGTTCACCACCCCCTAAGGCCGCCGCTGTATAGGGGTCTGTTGTGTGAGAACGACTCAATACGTTGAAAGATATTATACGTTGGTAATCCGGTGACCGGCAGATAGTCCCGACCTCTTTCTTGCCGAGGTATCGTGAAAGGCGACTGAGGCCATAGCGGTGCGAACAACTGTACACCGACCAGGATAGTGATGGGTAGTAGCGTCACCATGTCCTGCCACAATACTGCGCTCGCCAACCAAATTAGCTTGCAAATCAAAAAATTGGCGAACCCCCCCGAGATGATGTAAGGAGGGATACATTTAGCAGCATTACCTTTTTTAAATATAATCTTATCAAAGTTTGAAGAAACAATGATTTTTATAAACACTAATTGGACAGGGATGTAGGTTTTCTTATCGAGTTAGATGTAATATGTATATTATGTACTATATAAATTTATTTAAAAAAAAATGTGTGTCCGGAGTACACATGTCAGAAGTCAAACATCTTTGGCAATTTCAATTTAAAATTTATTAATATTAATAGTTAAACATTCTATTACCTATTTACGCGTTGCTAGGATACGCGACATCATACTATCTCATTCTCTCCTACACATTTTTGTATTTGTGTCTCTTACCTGTCGTTTTTTTCCGTCGCATCCCGTTTCAAATCACAACGATTCTAAAGAAGATTTACTTAAAAAAAAAATTATAAATATGTACATTAGTCGATTGTTATCTAAAACACAAGCATAAAGTTAAGCCTATCCTAGGAACAAACGACCGTGTGTGTTTTAAACACGTCCCACTGCTGGGTAAAGGCCTCTCCTCCATATAGAAAGGTTGGAGCTTAATCCACCACGCGGCTGCACTGTGAGTTGGCAGATAATTTCCCTACCACGAGTAAGAGAATCAGATGTCTATGATAATAACCGGAACCGACGGCTTTACGTACTCTCCGAGACACGGTGGGGAGACCTACAAGGATATACACCCAGACCGGAAACAAATATTGATACAAATATCTACCCCGAGCGGTAATCGAACCCGCGACAGCCGGCGTTGAGGCGACTATTCGCACATAACTCGCACTACACCAGAACGATCGTCAAATATGATATGTATATCAGTCGAATGTTACTTAAAACTAGACATGGGCGTTTTCGGTTTTTCAGTAAGAAGTTACCGTTATAAGAAAGAGATGCAGATAATATGGAAAACCATATTCGCCTCATCTCTTTTATTCAGTATGAAGTTACCGTTATTAGAAAGAGATGTAGATAATATGGTTTTAGCTGTCGCGCCGCTATTAGTTATCGTCACCGTTCTACCAGTTTCGGTTTCGTGTTCGCGCTCAAGTTTTCGTTGGTTATGTGAAAACGGCTATGTGTTTTGGTATATCGATATGATATGATATGGGGACGCGTAACCGATATTAGTTACGTTTTGATATATCGGTCTCATGCCTACTTAAAACACAGGCATTAAATTGTCTACCTTAGGAGCAGATGACCCTGTGTGTATGTTACACATGTATCGTAATAGTTAATTAAATAAAATAAATTTACAGGATAGAAAAGCTTTAACACAACACGAGGTGATACATTCCGGAGAGAGGCCGCTATCGTGTGACATCTGTCAACAGACATTCAAACAGAAAGCTTCGCTGTACACGCACAAGAAACGGGTGCATAAAGTGTTTCCGGCGAAGAAAGTTGTGGAATTTATGGACAATAAGAATAGTGTATAGATATTTTAATTTAATATATAAAACCAAAATTATTAATTGAAATGGTGTATGTTCTCCATCTGATAGTGATCGGTACTCATGGTAGGGAATTATCCGCCAACCCGCATTGAAGCAATGTGGTGGATTAAATCAATTCATCTCATATAAAGAGTCGGTCTTTTCCCAGCAGTGGGACAAGGGTTGTAATCGCGACTCGAGTGGGTATATTATACGTCTTGTTACGTCCGACCTGGCATTTATTTGCAGCAGTGGAAGCATTGTTTCTCAGGTTCAAAGGGAACGTCACTCGTCTGCAGTAACACAGCGCTGATAAATTATTGTCTATAAAAAAAATGAGTATTCTAGTCCTTACATCACTATATATTACTAGCAAACCCGTTTCGCCACCAGATGGCTTCGTTTTTTGTAACATTTCGTTTGATATATATTGGTTTGTAGTACATGCTATGTATCAGAGATGGAACGATTTTCCCTGTTTTTCTCCTTTTCTGTTGAAATTTTTCGTGAATTTTATTTGCTATAAACCTCACGGAGCCCGAGACCTTTCCAACGAATGCAAAACCGTGGAAATCGGTTCGTGCGTTCTGGAATTATAGCGTAAGGAAGGAAAACCCGACTTATTTTTATATTATTATAGATAAAACAAAGTCCTCCGCCGCGTCTGTCTATCTGCGATAAACTCAAAAACTACTGTACGGATTTTCATGCGGTTTTCACTAATAGATAGACTGATTCTTGAGGATGGTTTAGGTATATAATTCGTTGCGTTTGCGCCGCACTGTCGTACCGTCTTCGTTACTGTTTCTAATAAGCGGAACGATAACGCACGCGTAATCCTTTTAATAAACAGACCTTTGGAGCGAATCATATACATATCCCGGACGCAGCCGGGGCGGGCCTCTAGTAAATTAATAAATACAAAATTGTGTTAATAAATTGAGGAACAGAGAATTTTGAGAAACTGATTATGTTTTTACTATAGAAATATCATTTAAAAATACCTACAATATACATAATCAGCATACCTTGTTTTATCACTTCTTATTTTGGGATACGCTTATTCTCGAAAATTGAAAGTCCATAATTTTTTACCCACTCCCCACTCCTTGCCACTTTTTTATGGCAATTTTTTGATATTTTCGAAATTCCCTTGGGGGGTACTGTGTGCTCACAAGCGCCCCCCACAAAATAAAGCCCTGCCGGCATCATCATCGTCATATCAGCCATTGCATCTCCACTGCTAAACGTAGACCAATCGACCTCCAGAGCGACAAGTTTGAGTTAGCCTCCCTCCATCGGCTTCCGGCGACTCTCCTCAAGTCATCTGTCCATCTCGCGGACGGCCGTCCGACATGTGGCCGTTACGTGGTCTCCACTCGAGAACCTTTCTCACAATATACGTATAATATACTCACGCATGTTGCGATTACAACCCTGAGTCAGACGTTTACAGGCTGATTTAGTTCAGGATGTAGTTATACTGAAATGCGTCAAAACTATATATAGGCTGTTTTTTTTTAAATATATTGTTTAATCTAATTTACGTTTTTAATATATTTGTTTGTTAAAAAATATCGGTAACACTAAATATTAGTATCTGATGTGCTTATTATTATAATATACTAGATGTACCGTGTGATTTTACTCTTGTTATTAGTTTTACTTATTAAGTGTGGATTTAACTCTTATTATCCGCTCGAGTGTCCGGCCAATGAAATTTTAGTTTACCAACTGCACAAAACTGCCCAATGCCTCTCGCGTTTTGTTACGTAATTTTCCACCGGTAATGATCTAATATACGTTAGTCAACCTGTAGTTGACAGGTGCACTTCGCGTACTAATGCACCTGTCGAAAAAAAGTTGACATGGGCAATATAGCCATAGCGATCATTACAAGGACACGGGCGCTTGCGGTTATTGCGGTTAGTTTGAAAACTCTTGTCAACTAGTAGTTGACACGGGCAGTTGAGCGGGTAATGTTGTCATTATTTAAGATTTTACTTTATTCCCAAGTGAAAAAATATTTACATCACACTCAATGACCCGATTATCTTATATCGGGTTCCAGAAACAACACAAACTAATTCTCAGACCAGAGCAAACGTCTGTATGGTCCATACAAGGATTTGTCATGAGCGAATGGAACCCACAACAATTAGCGCAACAGCCTGTTGCTGTAACCACTGATCTAACCCGTCGTCGATTCTTAGTATAACTCCCGTAAATTGCTATTTCGCTGGAACCATGTCTCATTAACATCTGAGTGACGTCAAAATTTACCGTCCGCAAACACACGTGGATATCACTTATCGCGACCGAAAACAAAATATATCCTATGTTGCTTCTAATACCTCCAAGAATATGTGTAAAAAGTTCATGATGATCGGTTGAGTAGTTTTCGCATGGAAGTGTAACAAACAAACTTACATTTTACATTTATAATATTAGGGATATACATATATAAAAGTCCTAAACTAAGATAAGGATCCTTGATAAGATTAATATGATAGAAATTAACATAATATGGATAGGAAACTAACAAATAAAATAAATAATTGAATAATTTTAAAAGTTTATCAAACGAAAAGATAAATTCACAATTCAAAACTGGCCGACCAGAAATACTAACGGTACTGATTATTTAAAGCGTTGACGTCACCAAAATGGCCGAGCGCATTAGCAATTTGCGGGACTTACACTTTTAGTATTTATTATAAATAAAAACATGTCCACAGACATTTAACAATATCTCTGTCCAAAAGGTTTTGAGGTTAGTTGAAAATAAATTTGTAATATATACGTTCTATAGGAAAACTCTCTCAAAATAGCAATTAATATAATATAATATAATGGTGCTTTAAAAATGTAAATAAACTATTAGCATGTGTTTATCGTGTTTGATTTTAATAACAATAAATTCATAATGTTTCGCTCAATATATATATATATATATATCATTAAAAGTATTATGAAGACGTTATTTTGAAAACTACAGACAAAAAAAAACGATGAAAACTAACAGCAAAAAAATTCGGTATGACAGTTTATTTTTGTCTTTTTGTTCGTAATAAATGAATGGCACTTTATGGGTACCGTTATTTTATCATACAGTTCCTAAATATTGTCAACAAAATGTATAGGGAAAAAAATATTAAGCGTTTCTGAAAACTATTACATATGATTTCACCACAATATAAATAAAAATAAATACATGATAGAAATTATTTTAATTTAACTTCGGTATATTATACTTAAATAATATTAAATTATATAAAATTTTAAATGTCAGATACGTGACAGCGTTCTAAGGGTTCGTCCATCGCAAGGAATTTATACAGAGTGACTGGTGAATTACTATCAATATTTAAGAAGAACACTCGGTACATGATTCTTATTCGAATTATTAAAAAAAAATAGATATTTAATGTTTGGCCAAATTTTCATAAATTTCAATTCAAATAAATGAAGCTGACAATTTTCCAGTCATGCCGGCGGCACGTGCACAGTTGTTGTACTGTGCCGCTTGTTCACATCTAAAAATTGCCAAAGTTCACATCATTTACCTAGTCAACAAATTTGTTGCTTAAACGAGTAAAATATCTTAGTATTTTTGCCTATTCTAAGCCAGGATTAAAGTATTAAGGGGGACTGGATCATGCTTGTTTATCAAAGGTAGCCCACTACCTGTTAACACGTGGGGGCGTTTGGACGTAGGTAAACTACCTGTTTTGTGACGAAAGTACAGCTAGCTGCTAGGGTGTCCAGACGACGTGTAAATAATTAGATAACTGTTGAGTAACTTTACTTAGAAGTTTATTAATATTTATGTTATATATTTACATAATTCGAATGAGAATCATGTACCCAGTAATCTCCTTAAATATTGATAATAATTCACCATTCATTCTGTATAACAACTGGAATGCGCACGTGCACTCAAAAAAAAATCCTAAGAGTAGGATTGCATCTCTTTCTACCATGGATTCAAGGCGACTCGTAAGAAAGAAACAAAATACCAGTAGTCAACGAAATGCTCGGAAAGAGTTTTTCACTTTACATGTTGAAACAAATGTCAACCTCATGTCAGTTATTTCAAGGTGCATATTTGAATATACAATTTTATTAAGTGAGCGTTCCAGTTATGATATAAATTCCTTGGTCCACTGATAACTTGATGTTTTTAAGCAAAATCAATGGTCATGTGCAATGCCGGATTAGCCTATAAGCTATTTAAGCAATTGCTTAGGGCATCCCGTCTTGGGGGGCACCAGAGACGACCGAGAAAAAAAAACGAGCACACTAAAGATAAAGCAATTTCAAAATTCTCAGAAACATCTTTTTCAAACCTAAAAATTATAAAAAATGAAAAAAGGACGACCATGGGTCAAAAAAAATTAGATACATTGTCTTTATTAAACATATTATATCGAAACCAATATGCTTAAAACGTTAGACTGAAAAAATATTAACCACGAATTTAATGTCCGAAAAAATCGCAATACGCGTTTAATAGATCAATAAAAATGTTTTTGTTTCTAATAATAATTAATTAATTACTCTATAGCATATATAAGCGGTTCAACAGACAGATTTGGAAATCTCTGAGGCATGATATGCGTGTGTTTTAATATAAAACGTATTAAAGATACGATAGAGCGGAATCGGGGCTCCAAAGTGTTCTCAAGAGATTCATCTGTTGGTCAAAGCTGGTTGTCGAGGCTTCCGCGCTCCCGACTGCATGAGTACCACCATCTTGCTTGTTTCTCCCGTGAAACAGCTTTGCTGTGTTTCGGTGAGAAGGGCAAGACAGGCAGTGTAATTACTGGCACTGAGACTTTAACACCTTATGTCTCTGGATAGGCAACACGTAGATTGGTTGCGTGAGCTAGTTACAGGTAAACTAGTTAAAAAAAGAGGCTGAAAACTGAGGATGGAGGTGCAGCGTTGACCAGAGCTGAGATATTGAGGGAGGTCGAGAAGTTTTTCGGACAGTTGTATACCTCGGTCAACCAACCTGTTTGCAGTTCGGCTGAAGATCCAAGAGCAGACATTGCCCGACGTTATTCCGAAGATGTCCCGGACATCAGCATGCATGAGATTAGTATGGCTCCGGGACAACTTAAAAACAATAAGGTACCGTGTGAGGACGGTATTACGTCTGAGCTTCTGAAAGCGGGTGGAACACCGGTACTTAAAGTTTTAGAGGCTCTTTAATGGTATCTTGCTCAAGGGCGTAACCCCGCAAGCCTGGAACGGAAGCGTGATAATGCTCTTCTTCAAGAAGGGTGATAACACCTTGTTGAAGAATTACAGGTCCATTTCGATTCTGAGCCACGTTTATAAGCTGTTCTCTAGGGTGATTACGAATCGTCTGACGGGCAAGTTTGATGACTTCGGAAGGCTGGACCTTCCGAACAAGCCGGTTTCCGAAAAGGCTATACTACCATAGACTACATACATACACTGTGACAGATTATAGAGAAAACCGATGAGTATAATCGGCCATTGTGCTTGGCGTTTGTGGATCACTCACCTTCGATTTGCTGACGATAACGTGCTTATGGTGGAATCTCAGAATATCTATTATACTCAGTGATCCCGACGGGTGGGCCTTAAAATGAATATGGATATCTTGTCCAATTGACAAAAATCATGTCGAATGTCCATGTCGTGCCCACTCTGATATCGGTTGGAGATTCTACTCTCGAAGTTGTTGACAAGTACATCTACCTAGGGCAAAATGTCTAACTTGGTAGGTCCAACTTCGAGAGAGAGGTCAATCGTCAAATCCAGCTCGGATGGGCAGCGTTGGGAAGTTAAAAAACGTCTTTTTATCCGTCATACCTCAGTGCCTGAAGTCTAAAGTCTTCGACCAATGTGTGTTACCAGTGATGACATACAGATCTGAGACGTGGTCACTGACTTTGAGCATTTTAAACAAGCTCCAAGTCGCGCAGCGTGCAATGGAGAGGGCTATGCTTGGTATTTCTCTGCGAGATTGAACCAGAACTGATGAGATCCGCAGCCGAACCAAGGTTGCCGACATAGACCAACGGATTTGCAAGCTGAAGTGGTAGTGGGCAGGGCACATAGCTCGTAGAACTGACGGCCGATGGAGCAGAAAGGTTCTCAAGTGGAGACCACGTACAGGCAAACGCAGCGTCGGACGGCCGTCCGCGAGATGGACAGACGACTTGAGGAAAGTCGCTGGAAGTGACAGCGAAGGTGAGGCCTACGTTCAGCAGTGGACATCCAATGGCCGATATTGATGATGATGATGAATTACTCTATTCCTACTCGCTACCTACATATCTTTTTCGTCCTCCATATATATACTATTATATACATGTTATGGGGAGCCCGTTGGCGTAGTTTGTAGAGACCCTGCCGGGGGTCGTGTGTCCGATTTCCATCATTCGGTGAAATGTCGGAAAACGGTCAAATGTGACGAAAACATATGTTGGCTGTGTAAAATGTTCCTGATGTGAGTTGACGTCAAGTCGGCGGCCGGTCTAGAAATATAGCCTAATTTTAGGACAACATGTGAAATCATGTTGTGTCGATCCCACCTGGCATGGGATAAGGGCAAAAGGAACAACACATACATATTCTACCTACGATACGTATTCACATTTTTTTTCAATTATTTGTAGTTCACTTAAGGATAGGGGGGCCCACAGGGGAAGATTGCTTAGGGCATCAAGTTACCTTAATCCGGCACTGGTCATGTGACGTTTTAGACTACATTCTATTTAGCGCTTATTTGGTAAGGAAATTCGCGCGGCATCATAATATGTGAAATGGAGAGCATAGTACCGGCATTGGATTTACACTAGGGACAATTGGGGCTAATGCCATGCGAAATTCGTAAAAAGAAAATGTTAGTGTACCTACCGATACACATCGATTGTAACGTTCGCACACTCCTAAAAAAAAGGTCATCGTTTGTAGGTACTTACGATGTATGATGCAGAAGAGACCGAGACGACACTTGTCGCAGTCTCTTGTCTCTGTCTCTGGTTTCGGTCTCCTGTCACAGCCGCAAACCGCCACCATCAGGTTGAATCCGGCCCTGGGTCAGTACTGTATAGTTTTGATTATAATGTGCTACAAATAATGTTTGAATGACTTTACTGTTTTCAATGTACGTAGGTATAGGAAAGATCAAAAACTGTTATTATAGATGCAATTTTTACGTATCGTACAGCATAATGGTTATTGGCGAAAACTGACTTTGATTTCCAGCGTTAAAAATGTGCAATAATTATAAAATTGAAAATATATTGTTACTAGGTAAAAACAAATTACTAGCTTTTCATTAAATGCATAATAAATGGATTACAAATGGCAACAATTTGTTTATTATAAATAATGTACATAAACTTTTAATCGAAACTTGTATGGGGCCATCCATTTATTACGTAAGATGATTTAGGGGGGAGGGGGGTGTACCATGTCTTATTTTCTCTTACAAGGGGGTGGAAGAGTCTCGATAGTTCTTACGTAAGATCACAAAAATGCGCAATCTTAATATTATTCTTTGAAAAAGCAGGGGCAACCACACGTATAGGTAATATTAGAGATGTTCCAGTGGCAGATCCACTTTCTGAGTGAATTTTGAGCCCCTGGACTTCTCTTATGTACGTAAAGATGAAAAATTAAAACCAAAGTTTATTACTACGAAAAACTAAAAATTATTGGTAGCTTTGTAAGTACAAATAAACACTTCTAAAAATTGTTACTTTGTAAAATAAACATTAAAACAAACCAAACATTTATTCATCTTTCCCTTTTAATTCTTACGTAATAAATATTAAACAGGGGGAGGGGCCTCGGCCTATTCTTATTTTTTCTTATAATAGGAGGGGGATAGGGAGGTTTCTTATATAGGGGAGGGGGTCGAAAACTAGCGAAATTCTTCTTACGTAATAAATGAATGGCCCCTATTTTAGATATTATTATTATATTTTAAGCAATAAATAAGTTTTTTTTTAAAGTTTTTTTGTATTATTATTTCGTATAAACTAACACTAAAAATAACAATAACCTTTTTTAGTCGCTGCATTATGAATTTTGAAATTCATGATACTTAACTTCCGTTTATATAAAACAAACTATCCTAAAACCAAAGGACAGTATATTACTGCTTCAAAGTCATACCTAAGTACGAAAATGCAAACGACTATTTTCTATTGCTTTAATTTTATCCGTTTTATTTCTTTCTGTGCATAATATTTTTTTTAACATGCTCCTCGTATTCTTCTTGTTTCTCTTTTGATTCTTCTTTAGGTAAAAATTCATAATTGTTACACCAACACTAGTACTTTCTTGGTTAGTGGAACACTATATTCTTTTTTTTAAATTAGTTCTCTATATGAAGTTTTTCCAAGCTGGGTTCTCTTATGATTCTAACATTGCTGCAAAATTATTTCTTTTTTAAGAATTTTCTCTGAGTAAATATTTTTTGTATCTTTATGGTATGATCTTTTTTTTATGAATATGTCCACCCGGCAATGATAATATATTGGCGTGAGATCGCGACGACTTTTTTCGTCGTTGCATTTTACGTGCAAGAAAGAAAATTAAAAAATACTCTCAGATTAAGGGGTCTCCACTCCTCTGTTGCCCTGGGCCTCCACAACTTTAAATCCGGCCCTGTCCACGATATATACTCGTACAAAGCGTTTTCCTATAACTCGGAACTAATCTACCGTGTTACACGGTGGATTACTGTATAAAGATAGAACACAACCCCGGTGTACACCAGCACTGTTGAATACGCTTTTCTACTAGACGGAGTTTACGACCGTTGAGGTAGGAGTAGGTACTGTTTAAAAATCTTTAAGGGTAATGTCAAGACCATGTGTTAAATGCCTTATTAGAAAAGTTTAATAAGGCTATAAAGATGACATTATAATTATATTATCGATTACCGTACGTCGTCACATATTTTAAGGAAACAGAGCGTTCTGTGCTCGAAGCGCAAATCTAACTGAGAAGGGTTGAGATTGTTATTTTTATAAGGGTAATAAACGAGCTCTTGATGAACAAATTTATTTTAGTACCTACTTACCTGGTTATAGCATAATTAATATATATTCTGACAAAATTTAAAGTGTTTACCTGTTAAGAAAGATGAGTCCTGAGATAAACGGACGCAAGGACGTCGGAGACTTTTAGCAATAAGGTTCCATTTGCACCCTTACACGTGAAACCCTAATAAAAAGCGTAATGACGATGACGACCTCCACCCCTAATCTCTCATGAGATTTTTTGAAATGCTTATTTGCAAAGTAAATTAGTTAATCTGTGCTCGATTATATTACATTTATTAAAAAAGTAAAAAAAAAAACAATTTTATAGTTTTTTAAAGACTAAGACTAGTATTAAAGATTTTTAATGATGAAAAAAAAATTACGTGATATTTGACGAGACCACCCTCTCCCTCAGGTGAGATTGGGTGAGATTTCGCTCGACCCCCTTCTAAACACTTCTAACCACGTAATCAATGGATACCCCCTAACACTCGTGACGATGGGTTGGCTCAGTACCTACTCAAAGCAACTGACTTTTGTGCGTAACTATCGTGAGTTTGATCCCCGCTTATGAAATAGTATATTGTGTCACAACTCACAAGGGACGAAAGTACTACATTCTATACCACATGTGAAATTGTTGTGGCAAACATGCGAGAAAGGACCGCCATTATTATTATTATTTGATTAAATGGCCAAAGAGATAAAGTGATCTTTGAATAAAACGGCAGTTACAATCAATCATAGATAAAAGAGGTTTTAAATAAAACAAAAATTGTTATCGAGTTTTAAAAAATATATATTATTTTACTATTACATATTTTCAATCATTGTTTGAATGAAGGCACTGTTCGGTTCTTATACAATTATAACATATTAATATTGCGAAACATTAATAATATTTTTACAGACTTATGTTTAATTTTTTGTGGGAATTTAATTGTAAGAAATTAATACTATACATTTAATACATTTCGATTCGAAATAATATACGTAGTTAGTCCATTTCAAAAGATTTTGTAACAAATTATAATTTTGAAAAACAAAATGGAAGCAGCCATGAAATCGGAATAGAATAATTATAAATCATTTTAATATTTAAAAAAAAAAATTACAACAAGTTTTTTTTAGAACAATAGTTGTTTTCAACAAATTTTAATTTTTGTTAAAAATAACTATTGTTTTAAAATGTTTACTGATGTTTTAATAATTTCAGCTACTACAATAATAATATTAGAAATGTGGAATGTTTAACACTTTTAGACGCATTTCTAATATGGCGAGGCGTGATTATATATGTACAGTACGCGCGCGAGTTCATGTCCATCGGGGCCTGAGGTGAAGGGCGGGAGCAGCGCGCCCCGCCTCGCCGAATTCGTCCGAAATCGAGTGTTGTCCGTTGACGGTGACGCGTGCTTGTCGATACTAAAAACTATTGACCGCTATTGTATTATTTTTTTTTTACGAAACCATGAGTACTTCGCCTTCAACAATTTCAAATAGAAAAAAACTTTTATAATACATAAGCATGATAAGGCCGCCATTGCACATTTACTGTAAATTTTTTTTCTTCAATGCTATTATTTAATAACGTGTGTAATAAAGTATTAAATAAAAATAAATAAATAAATAAATATTTACTTACTTAAAGTTGCAATAAATATGGAATAGATATTATGGTTGACCAAATGAGATTATCGATATCGACATTATGATAGGTCACAGAACTACCGCATTCCTCAGGATGGACATGAACTCGCGCGCGTACTGTATGTGAAAGGCACATAAGACGCCATATGATGATAACTCATACTTTCGCCCCAAAAAGTCTGAATCGTAATGTATCAAAAATAAAAAATAAAATATTCACGAATTATAGCCATAGAGATATAATACCTCTACGATTATAGCGCGAAATCTGACATTTAAAAAAAAATGCAAAATTAACGTAACTTTCGTTCATCAACATTTTTTTCTTTTAATATTACATCGAAATTAAAAAAAAAATGCAAAATTAACGTAACTTTCGTTCATCAACATTTTTTTCTTTTAATATTACATCGAAATTTAAAAAAAAATGCAAAATTAACGTAACTTTCGTTCATCAACATTTTTTTCTTTTAATATTACATCGAAATTTAAAAAAGATTTTAGTCCATACATTAACTTAAAATAAGAAAATAATAATGCCTTTTGAATTTTATTCATAACTAAAATTAAATGCTTATTAAATGTAAAATATTTAGCACCTATTATTAATAATCTATAATATAATATTTCACATTGACGTAACTTTTTTGTACCATAAAAGATTATATTATATAAAAAAATAACGTTTTGTGTATTAGTAATCGATCAGTCCTGAAAATAAAATTTAATTTATTCATAAAAATGTTATCCTGCTATTTTATTATCAGGGATGTAAGAATCCAACATCAACTGGTGCTTATGTTGTCTTGAATCGACGTAAAATTGTCGATGTTTCTAATACAGTATATTTAATAATTAATACATAGCATTTAACAAGAATAATAATACATTTTCGGGACCATTAAACATTTATATTAATAATAATTGACAATTATCATTTAATGAATATTTCATAAAATTTAATATCACTTTTTTTGTACATCGAGTACAAAGGCAGCAAATGTAGCTGATAAAGTATTACAAAGAGGTTTTATATTCCAAGATTAATATATACAATTTCTTTATTTATGTATTTATTTATTTTTTTGGTGGGAATGATGGATTTTGTACACATTAAAAGAAAATATTGTAAGGGAGTTATGTTCACTACATAGATTCATTACCCATAATGTTTTTATAAAAACATAAAAATAAAATCCAATAGCACTGTACCTTAAAAACAAATTTAACTATAATCAAATTGTTTTATTATTAGCTAATTCTCCCAATATTTTTGACATCCTACTTAAATTAGTGAGCAATTGTAGGATTTTTAACAGATCTCCATCTACATGAGAATATGTCAGTCGAGTCACATCTTGCTATGACGTTTTCACCCTTATGGAAATTATTCCCAATACAAACTCTATATAGATAATTCTAATAAATAGAATAAAAGACTGAGAAGAGTTTAACTTTTTTAAACTTTTTCCTAAAATTAAACTCTAAAAAAGTCTTTATAAGTTTTATATATATATATATATATATATATATATATATATATATATATATATATATATATATATATATTATTTTCATAAGGGCACTCACACATGACTATTATGTTTTAAGGCAATTGATGAAAATTTCTTATTGACAAATATGATTCTGATTGACCGTTTTTGCAAATTCATTGACAAATTGTCCGTCTTCAATGACAATTGTCAAGAACGCAAAGTTTCGAATAAGTGCAGTTGATTAATTTTATTTTTATACTCTGTTATAAGACCTGCTATTGAGAACTTATTTTCTTTTAAAGTTAAATCATCACATATAATATGTAATCAACTTCTAAATTAATTAAATACAATTTACCTATTTGAGAATAAATATATCGGTTTATATACTGAGTATCAAAAGTAATAAGATGAAAAAAAGAAAAAAACTTTTAATAGAAAAGAGAGGGAGCCGTTTCAGACATTCTAAATATTAAATATTTAAATGTCCGCGAGATTATATATTCAGTTTATTGACGCCATATTCAAACGTTATAACCAAACACTCCCAAAATATAATTAAGTTTGACACTCTGAACTTGAATGAAAAAACAAACAAAAACCTTTCAAGATTCCGGATAGACCAATTGTAATTAAACTTTAGTTATTGTTATCCCATCAACACTCTTGATCCAAGCTGCCTAAAATATAATAAAATTGAGACTTAAAACTAAATATTGGCCGATTTATTTGTACTGCAAGTCGGACAGTTCTTAATTTGATCTTCCAAAAGCGCGACGCGTTTTTGTAAATGCATTATCGTTGCGTCCTTTTGTTTCAACTGAACTTTTAGCGTTGTTATCGAATCTTCTAACGCGCCATATACCGCTTGCACTTCGGGCTGATAGCTAAAAACTTGGGGCGGTTCGTCTAAGCAGAAGAATTCCCTCACGACCGGGTGATTTGGAAGCTTATTTAATATCGCGTTGACGAACGTCTGCAATCCCCTAACTCTTTCCTCCAGAAAAGCTGGCTGGAAATTATCCCTGAACCATCTTTTCCCAGGCAAAGGTAATAACAGATTTGGCTGTTCGTTCTTGATGCGGTTATACAGCCTTACGAAATCCGTATACCGTCTAAACACAAGCCACGATTGGTCGCGTTTATCATCCTCAACTTTTAACTTGTATATCGTGAACCTTGCCCTTTCTTCCATCACCTCGTAACCAACTATTGGTATGCGCAAAGATTCGAATTTCTTTATTTCACTTCTATGAAGACTTAAATCTACGTTACTAATACTATTTTGTACGGTGTGAGTGGTGTAGTCATTGATGTTACCCATTGATTTGTAATGATTACGTGGTTGAATCGGTCTCGGCGATTCCATCTCATTGTCCGATTGAGTTGATTCTGTGTATCTGGACTTGTAAAAGTTATTGAACTTTGAAATAGCGTCCGAACTTCCGTCTTCGCTTGACGTCGAAGATATTTCGTTGTTCATGCTGTCTCTGGGACGGTTATCGGTTAATTTTATTATTTTGGATTCCATTTTTTGTACAGTAGCCATAGTTTGCACCGGTTCTGTAATTATAAGTTTTTATATTACAAAAAATTATATATAGCAATCATGTGACCTTGTCTATTGGGAAAAGTTATTTGTTGAATTTAATAAATACTTCATAAATTCATTGATTAATAAAAAAACTTGAAAATAACTGGTAGAATGGTAGATATTTTAATATTTATGATAAGACAGAAAGTGCAGGATGCATTTTATCACCACTATAATTTTATGCGTCGATTAAAATATTAAAACTACACTAATAATATATATTATAATTATAATTATAATATACGTTTAAGAACTTTTTACAACACAGTCACATACAGCAACAGCATCGGTTTTTTTTTTTACCCAACCAAATTTACCGACCCGGCTTATGCTGACAACTAGATTCTAAGCATGACAATTGCCACAATTTGTCCAAACGACGTAGGTCTTCAATACTAGCAAATGCCTAAACCTGATCACTTCACTATGCGAAAAACAACTTGTGTGCTGAACCGGTAAAAAATTGGATTTTTCATATTGTTTAATTAAGAATCATTCGCGATTGTGTAATCGGGCAAAAGTAGAACACTAGAGAAAAATGTCAAGATTTCTTGGTAATTTTAGCAATTCTTAATTTATGGATACGCATACTTGCGCAATTGTCTCCTCAAATTTCGTTAGATATGTACGCGTCTTTACACAAAATTATGAATAAAATGTGCTAGTTTCTCTTCTGGATGTTTTTAATAAGATATACTACAACAATATTTTTATACAATAAGATATAATACAATTGTATCACTGTATATTTGTCATAATAATATGTATACCCACAAAAATATTTATTGACAGAATCAGCCTGTAAACATCCCACTGCTGGACAAAGACCTACACTCTTATATAGGAGAAAGGTCGGAGCTTAATACACCATGCTGCTCCAGTGCATGTTGGTGAATAATTAGACAACGATGAGTAACAATCATAATTAGTTGTTTTTGACAATAACCGTGACCAACGGCCTTACGTGCACTTCCGAGGCACGGTGGGGTGATCCACAAAGACATACACCCAGGTTTTGCCAGGTTTATGTGTGGGCTATGCCAGGCACAGCTAGTATATAATATCAAACAAATGAGGATCTTTACTGATGGCTCTAAGACTGGATCAGGCACAGGGTATGGTGTATTCTTTGAAGATCTCAACATACAAATAGCCGCTCCTCTGGATGCTCCCAACACCGTCTATCAGGCGGAATGTATGGGTATCATAGCAGCGGCCTCAGCTACTCTTGCTCGAAAGGTAAAGGACTACTCCATCCGAATCCTCTCGGACAGCAGATCAGTACTACAAGCTCTTCAAAGTCACTCTATCACCTCAAGACTTATCTACAACTGTCACCAATCCCTGATGGAGGTATGTAATAACAGCAACAACGTAACTCTTTAGTGGATCAACGGTCACAGTGGCTCCCGTGGTAACGTGGAGATGGCTGCGATTGGACCAGAACCAATTGTCCCCCTTCCTACAGCATGGCCTACATCAGTCATTCGACAACACACGAAAGAGCTACATAATAAATACTGGACGGAGGTAAGTGGATGTAGACAGGCGAAACAAGCTCCCCCACACATAGACAGGATACTGTCTCGTAAGTTAATGAATCTCACTCGCCCACATTTACGCAAAATTACTCACATTATTACGGTCTACGGCCCATTCAACAAACATCTGTTTAATCTAGGTGTTACCGACAGCCCCCTGTGCAGAGCCTGTCTGGAGGCAGAGGAAACGACCGCCCACATTGCTCTGGAGTGCACGAGCGTGACCACCTACCGGGCCAAACATCTGGGGTCACCGAAGACTCTCCCCGAAATCATTGGTGACACCAAAGGTTTGATAAATTTCTTACAGAAGTTAGGGTGGCAAGACTAGCTGCCCACTCCCACACGCAAAATAGGCGCACAGTGACGTCGAGTTGCGGAAACAAGCCCGTCATTACTTATCACTTATCAAACAAATGTTTTTACAATTATCAATAAATAAATTCAAAGTTTTTTGTTTAAAAAGTGTTCAATAGCAAAAGCATATTAAATTATTCGGTACAAAATTATATAGATGAGAAAGACTTGTGAATTTAGCAACAGCTTTCATGTGGGACCTATGATTGAGTTTATTGGTTGAGTAATGTATTGATAGTTTCTAATAGAGTTACTCTTAATTTTCATGCCGGTTCTTCTCAGCAGAATCTAAATTTTGAATCAGTTGTAGCTTAACATTAACCAATAACTAATAATTAAATCTATACATATAATAAAATGGTAAGAAAGTCAAAACTGTACATTGGATATTTTTTTAAAAGAATACTTGGGCTGTGGTCTACAATCGATACCGAAGCCAAAAATATAGTTTTTAGAATTTTCGTCTGTTTGTCTGTATGTATGTCCGGGATAAACTCAAAAAGTACTGCAAGGATTTACTTCAAATTTGGCACGAACATTATTAAGAAGTCGGGTCAACATATAGGCTGCATATTATCACGCTATCACCTACGGGGAACGAGCAGTGAACCTTTATTTCTTCAACGCATTCTGTAACAACGTGTAATCTAATAGCGTTCACACAGACGATGTCACCGAACAGCAGCTAATAAATAATATAATACTTTGTAAAATGTGCATTTATAGGCTTTTGAAGACTACTTGAATAAAGAAATTTTTGATTTTGATTTCGATATACGACACAGAACGAATGTCTTTAAAGACAGAGGCGTATGTCCGTCCAAATCAAGAATATAACATGAAATAGTCAAAAATATGGTGTTAACATGTCAATCGTCCAAGTAACACACATCGAATAGTCATTAATAAACTAACATTTCGATTTAGATATTTTGTATTTAAAACTTAGAAAATTTAGAAACTAAGTCATCATATATTTTTATAATTAAAAACGTGATTAACTGTACTACATAGATACTTTACAAGTAAAGATATACTTTACAAGTTTGACTCTTCTATTCACAGTAGTAAATAATTAAATCTCAGAATCGTAAATCGCATTAACCAAGGACCAGATAATTGGATCTTCACACTCAGTGCTGTATTAGTAATAACTGTATAGTGTCGACTTATCGTTTAATTTTCTTATCAAATTTTATTGTACCATTTTATAATATTAGTATTATTTTCAGCCATATTTATATGAATAATATTGCTTTTTATCAAACAAGGATTAATACCTCTACACTGAGTTATTAAATTCTCATTTTGAGCGATACATAAACAAATTGATATTAATTTTTTAATGAATAAAAAGAAATTATTTATTTCCATTATATCACAGGTAATATTTAATCAAAATTCTTATTTGATTAAAGCTTTCTTTGTATATATTAACATTATCATAGCAACAGATAATTAATCTTTCTTAGTTTTTATTTTTTTCAACTATAAAAACTAAACGATGTTTTTTTTTAATTGAATAAATAATACCTATATTAAAAACAAAACGAAAAAAAAATGTTTAGCATGTATGTGTATACGGTTGTAAAAAACAAAAATAGCCAAAATAAGAGTTAATAATGTCGAAAGCAAGCATTACAAAACAACGTTACAAAATAAAACAATAAAAATTGCATAAATGACAGTTATTTAATATTTTCGTTATTTTATAAACATATATTTTTGTTATATATGTAACCTTTATGGCTTGTAACCTTCACAGTATAATAAATACAAACCCACTTACTTATAGACATCCAAATTAAGATAATTTCAATAGAATTATTCACTTTATAGTGTCCACTCCTTTCTTATTGTAACGTCCATTAACGTAGAAAATATGTGTGTTTTGTATATAAACATTAACATTTCAGTAACTTAGCACCTTTTCTGATGTAAATATTATATATTTTTTATATTTGTAACAGTTTATTGTAAACAATATTGTGATAATTTTATAACGATGATAACATCAAGCAGCACCACGAAATGACATTGATTGACGAATAATTATAAAATTACAGATAAAATTAAAAACCAATATATATACTTTTATTACCTGTATCTTAACTGTTAGGCTGACCTCACACATTTGGAATTTCTCTCTGAATTCATAATATTTTTTCATAATCTTAAATTCCGTCACCTCGCCTCACACATATCTTAAAAATTCAGATTGATGTTGTGTTTAAAAATTTCATTTACAAACTTTTTGGCTATTGTTTTTAGAAGTTTCTTAAAAATGATAATAATATACAAATAAATAATAATAATTAATAAATAGTACATATGCTGCCATATTTTTTAATACTCTTAATATATTTATAATTTACAATTATCAAATAATTTCATTTTCTTCTGGAGATTGATGAGAATATAAAATGCCTAAAATAGTCCAAAAATAAAAGTATTGTCTGCCTCATCTTCTTTATTTCAACCAGAAAAAAAGTACTTAGATCTACGAATATTTCATATGCAAATACTATTTTTACGTAATTTTCTGATCTGTACTACGTCTTTTTCAACATCCAAGTTGGCAAAACTGAAATAATTCATAGTCTAATTTTCAGTGTATGTGTGCCGGTCTATGAAAATGTATGGAAATACGCGCGTTATGAATTAATAATCTTAAATATTCAGAACGCTCGTCAGTATCATACTTACAATGCCATCTAAGAAATTCATAATCTGAAAAAATCAGAATGTGTGCGGAGAAAACTGATATTGCATGGAATTCCGGGCTTTCTGAATTAATAATATAAATTCAAAGAGACATTCCGGATGTGTGAGAGTAAATTTTAAAAATATTTATTACGAGTTACGACGTTTATATTAACTCGGTCATTTCTAACTAATTGAAAACAAAGTATTTTTAAAGTCTATACGATCAATGATTTGTTTTTTATATTCTGTTTAATTCGAAAACCTTTATAAAGCGTACACGAATTTTAATAACGAACTCAAAAACGTTAAGTATAACTTCGTAAAATTTCACTGTCAAATCAAACGGATAAAACAAAAGTCTGGCTGTGTTCCGAAATATACTGCGAGCAGTGTGACATGTGACGTCAATTGATGATACTGCAAAGCCGTTTCTTTTTTTAACACAGTGCAGCACTAGTCTCTTACGGTTGCAACACTAGTATAATAATATGTATGTTGGTATTTTTTTCAAATGCTGAATTAATTCATAATTTAAGTAATGATTTAGATATATCATACATTTTTAGTACACATTATAGACAGCTTTTCGTAGGTCCACAAATCCCAGCTAAACCTAAATAATTATAAAGAGAAAAAATATTAGATTCTTCTTCTTCTTCTTTTATTTTGGCTCCCTGAAGGATTTGCCAATGTCTGAGTGAGGCTTAGTTTAAAAATTAGATTCATAAATGTGTAATGTGTGATACAAGTAACTTATGTCAACACTTTGACTTATGTCAAAGTGCGTCATTTGCTTCGTGCTAGCAGTGTATTTCGGAACACGGTCTTTGAAATAGGGGTGTTCATCGGAAAAAAATATCGATAATTATCGTATTGTGTTATCGATAGTTATCGATAATTATCGAATGAACACTTATCGATAATTATCGGATAAAAAGTTATTGATAGTTGGGAACAGTTATCGATAATTATCGGATAAAAATTATCGATAGTTGACGATAGTTATCGATAATTATCGGTACATTTTTGAGACGACGAAAGAAAAAAAAAGGCATCTAGCTTTCCGTGTGGACGTTATCCTCCGTACCCTATCCGAATACCTAAAAAAAAAAAAGAAAAACAGGTCATCCGCTATACCATAACTATCGATACTTATCGAATCCAAAAGCAATTATCAATAATTATTGAATCGCACAAAATTATCGATAATTATCGGATCACAAAAAATTATCGATAATTATCGAATGAAAACTTATCGATAAGTATCGAATAAAAAATTATCGATAATTATCGAAAAACACTTATCGATAATTATCGAATGAAAAATTATCGAGTAATTACGAGTTATCGATAATTATCGCACACCCCTACTTTGAAGCAAGTTTAAATGGTTTAAAGTAAACAAACAATGGTGGAACAATTATCGAATATTGTAACTATAAAATGCAAGCAGCAAGTTGTCCGAGCAGTGCGCTTCAATGTAGACGGCTCCTATTGTCTAACTTGTGGCGCTGACAAGAAAATTAAGCTCTGGAATCCTCACAATCAACTGTTACTGAAAACCTATGGTGGACACGCAAACGAAGTACTTGATGCAGCAGGATCTTGTGATAGCAGTCATATTATATCGTGCAGTAGTGATAAATCTGTGATATTATGGGATGTAACTACAGGACAACCTGTACGTCGATATAGGGGGCACGCTAGTTCAGTAACCTGTGTAAAATTTAATGAAGAATCTACAATGGCAGTATCTGGATCCGTGGACAATACTGTATCTTTTTGGGACGTCGCCAGTCGAAGACAGGAGCCTGTACAAATATTAAAAGATGCAAAGGACACTATAACTTCCATACAGGTTACGGACCATGAAGTATTAACTTCCTCTGTAGATTGTCACATGCGCTTATACGATATGCGAGTCGGTAAAATGTTCTCAGACTATATCGGGCATATTATTACATATGCAAGTATGACACACGACGGACAGTGTTATGTGTTAAGCTGTGCGGATAATACAATAAAACTATTTGACAAAGATTCTGGAGAATTGTTAAATACTTTTTCCGGGCATGAATGTAAAGACTTTTTACTTGAAAACTCTGTGAATGAAAAAGATAGTCATATTATTTCTGGTTCAGCGACGGGGGAGATATTTTACTGGGACTTAGTTTCAAGTAGTTGTACTCAAAAATTAGTGCACGGTAAAAGACCTGTGGTCTCGTTAAGTCACCATCCAACGGATAATTATTTATTAACAGCAAGTGAAGATGAGGTTGTGTTGTGGGGTGTTCCAAAGATGGAGGAATAAACACCATTAGACTATACTTGCTATTTTTTAATAATTAACTTTTAACTTGTTTTAGTTACAAGATATATTAGTACAATTTGTTTTTGTACAAGATGTATTTGAAATTAAATTTAAAAAAAAAAATTGTCTTGTTGATTTGTCTTTTTGCACCTAAAATTGTACAAGAACATTTTTGTGGATTCAAAATAAGATCATATTTATAAGACTTTATTAATAGATGTCCATGTCTTAATTTAAATCATTTAAGTTTTTGTTAAACTCTACATTTAAACCTGTGTTTTAATTGCATTAAAATCTATCGTCTTATCTGTACATATATGTATAAAAGAAGACTCAAGTTCAACACAGCTGACCAAGTCTGATGTATAATCAGATTTAATTGAAATAATAATAAATATTAATTAAACGCATGCAATCTGTTTTATTTTGAATTGAAGTGCTTTGATTATTACATGGCGCAAGTTATAAATATATTTAACAAATGATTTGGCCCAACCAAGATTTTTAGAAAGAGTAATAGCACCGCTGTTGTCACCACTTTTGTTAGGTACCTATTTTATTTTCACTCATGAAGTAGTGATACCCACCCTACAGAAAAGAATAAGCACTCGACACTTTAAAAATCGCTGTAATATAATTAATGTATTACAACTAACTGCTTAAGTTATATTATACTATATATTAATTATTATAATACATTATATACATTATACTTGTGGAGGGTAAAGGTACTACCCTCCATAATTATACAATACAAAGAGTAGGCGTTTGCGATAATTATCGATAATTCGTAACTACTCGATAATTTTTCATTCGATAATTATCGATGTGTTATTCGGTAATTTTGATCCGATAATTATCGATAATTTTCGATGATTATCGATAAGTTTTCATCCGATTTTTTTTTGATCCGATAATTATCGATAAGTATTTTTTTATTCGATAAATATTGATAATTGTGAATTTATAATTATGGGTATATGTTAGTCAATAATTATCGACCGTGGACGAGCTTTTTTTTTTAGTAGTAAGTAAAGTATATTGAAATTGACAATAATTCTCCATAAGTTGAAATAGCCTGGAGGCGATCACATCATTCCCAAGGCGTACTGTCTTCTAGAAAATCGTTGATAGAATAATATCCTTTGGTACACAAACGTTCTTTCACAATTTTTTTAAATTTGGCAATAGAATCTTTTTGAACGTTTTCTAGGAGCCTGTTATATAAGCGTATACAGTCCATTAAAAGAATTACTGACTCGGCGTAAGCGAGTTACAGGCATTACAAGTTTATGTTTGTTCCCAGTAAAATGCTATGCATGTCGCAATTCCTGGAAAATTCGTGTATATTTTTATAGACATACATAACATTTTCGTACACATATTGAGAAGCAACAGTCAATATTTTTATTTTATTTCTTTAAATTTATTCTTTTAATGATACTCTAGGACCTAAACTATAAATTGCACGAATAGCTCTTTTCTGCAGGACAAAAATAGTATTAACGGTAGCTGCATTTCTCATAGTAAGATTCCATAGGACATAATACTATGAAAATACCTAAAATATATTACGCGAGCTGTATCTACGTCAGTGAGAAGTCTAATTTTTTTTACCGCGAACGCTGCAGAGCTGAGACTATTCGCTAACGCTTCAATATGGAGATCCCACTGCAATTTCGAATCTATAATTATACCTAGGAATTTAGTGGACTTTACCGGTTTTAACATTTCCCCTTCTAATTCTACACCATTATCAACAAGTTTAACATTAGGTGTCGTGAATTTTATTAATTTTGTTTTTTTGTTATTTAATAGTAAATTACTCGAGTCAAACCAATAGACATCCTTTGAGAGATCATCGTTTACATCGTCATACATAGGTAAATTACGTTTCACCTTAAAAATAAGTGAAGTATCATCAGCGAACAATACTATCTCATGTTTGTACTGTACAAAAAATGGCAGATCATTTATGTAAATAAGGAAGAGAAATGGGCCAAGAATAGAGCCTTGTGGAACCCCCATATCTAGAGGAGCCCCAGGAGATCTCTTGCCATTTACATCAACCCTCTGTATTCTGTACTCAAATAGGAATTCAGGAGGTTGAGTGCCTTATTTCTAATCCCATAATGATGCAGTTTCCTGATCAACGTCTCGTGATGCACACAATCAAAGGCCTTAGATAAGTCACAGAATATCCCAAAAGTATCCTGCGACCTCTCCCATGCCTCAAAAACATTATTAATTAGCTCAACACTAGCATCTGCTGTGGAGCGACCTTTTGTAAAACCATACTGTTTCTTATGTAGTAGATTGTGTGAATTAAAATGTGATAACATTTGCCCGATTATGATTTTTTCAAAAATTTTACTAAATGTTGGCAGTACTGAAATTGGTCTAAAATTATTAGGGTCTAGGGTACTGCCTGATTTAAAAATAGGAATCGCTTTACTGTGTTTCATTAGATCAGGAAACACACCATGTTCTATACAGCCATTAAATATAGTAGCTAGATGAGGTGCAACAACATCAATTATGGAACTAACAACTTTTACAGATAAACCCCATAGATCAGCTGATTTCTTGACGTCCAGGCTTCTGAAGGCTACTATTATATCTTTCGGGTTTACAGGTTTAAATGTAAATATTTCATTACATTCTTTAACGTTTTCCTTTAGCAAAAATTCGGCAATACCTGGAGACGAATTAAGTGATTGCGTTGTTGAAAGTGGAATGTCAGTGAAACATTTTTCAAACTCAGATGCAACTTCTCGGTCTGAGGTAACAAAATTATCATTGATATTTAACTTAAAATCGAAGCTGCGATCTGCGACTCTTCCACTTTCACAAGCAATTATGTTCCATGTCATTTTGATTTTATTATGCGCATTTCTAATTTTTTCTTTAATATACAAGGATTATGCCATGGAACATACTCTTCTAAACATTTTTGAGTAGGCACTTACAAAAGAAGCAAACGATACATTATGATTATAGGCATATAGAATTGTACAGTGCAAAAGCACTGTACAATTCATAAAGCCTTTGCCTGCTCTTGTGTATGCCAGGAGTTGCCCATTCACTAAATGTCAAGAGACCCCCTAAATTGACTGTTTTAGAAGTAAATATTGTAGAAAATTCAGTTTTTACTAATTTAAATAAACAGTTATACAGATGTCTGGTAAATTACTATCAATATTTAAGGAGAATACTCGGTACATGATTCTCATTCGAATCATGTAAAAAAAATAGGTAAATATTAATAAACTTTTAAGTAAAGTTACTCAACAATTATCCAATTATTTAAGCGTCGTCTGGACACTCTAGCAGCTAGCTGCACTTTCGACACAAAACAGGTAGTTTACCTTCGCCCAAACGCCGCCACGTGTTAACAGGGTAGCAGGATAAACAAGCATGATCCAGTCCCCCTTAATACTTTAATCCTGGCTTAGGATAGGCAAAAATACTAAGATATTTTACTCGTTTAAGCAACAAATTTGTTGACTAGGCAAATGATGTGACTTTGGCAATTTTTAGATGTGAACAAGCGACACATTACAACACCTGTGCACGTGCCGCCTGCATGACTGGAAAAGTGTCAGCGCTTCATTTATTTAATTGAAATTTATGAAAATTTGGTCAAAAATTAAGTTACCTAAGTTACCTATTTTTATTACATAATTCGAATGAGAATCATGTACCGAGTATTCTCCTTAAATATTAATAGTAATTTACCAGTCATTCTGTATAAGTAGTTGGGATCATTGGTGTATGATAAATAAGGAAGTTTGCCACAATACTACCTCTAAACCTCTCCATACGTGTAGTACTTATAGGTACAAGTCTTTTTAAAATATTTTTGTTGGTATTTAAAGAATAAGAAAAAGAAGTTAACTGGCCACAATGGTCTGAGCTTAACTTATTAATAATAGTAGCTTTAAAATATGGTTTACAGTTAGTACATATGTTGTCAATACATGTAGCACTGGTAGCAGTGATTCTAGTGGGTTCAGTAAATAAGTTATGTAGGTTATATGATAAAAGCATAGATTTAAATCTGAGACTTATATTAGAATTATGTAATAAATCAATATTAAAATCCCCACATACAACAATTACCTTATTAGAATTATTTAATTTTAACAAAATTTCTTCTAATACTTTCTCAAAGTACTCATATAACCCACTAGGAGGTCTGTATACGCATACAACAATGAAGTGCTCAAGCTCTACGCAGGCTAGTTCAATAGTTTGCTCAACAGAGAGGCTCACAAAGTCTTTACGTTCTTTATATTTAAAAAGTTTACTTATAATTATTAAAGAGCCACGGCTTATAGCTTTTTCTCTGTTGACCATACTAGCTACCTGGTGACCGCTGAAGTTAAATATGGACTGGGAAATAGAAAGCCAGTGTTCTGTTAAACATAAAATATTGATATTTTCACCATTCATAAATAACTCCAGTTCAAGATCTTTACCTAGCATGCCCTGTATATTTTGGTGCACCAGGTTTACAGTATTTAAATTTTTACAACTGTGGGCATTCCTTATCAAATTATTATGACATTTATCTAATTTAATGTCATGCCTTATTAATATGCTAGAGGTATCCTCTGTTGTCTTTATTATTAATTTAAATTATTATTTGGAACGGATTCCACGTCACAAAATTTCATATTATAATTTTGCTCAATAGGAGCAGATGTCAAAGTAAAGAGATTATTGGCTATGTCAGTTTAATATAATAAGGCCTGGGCACGGACGCAGGCGTGGGCGCGGACGCAGGCGTGGGCATGGGCGCAGGAGCAGTCGTGGCCGCGGACGCTGGCGCAGGAGCAGGCGTGGGCGTGGGCGCAGGAGCACGCGCGTGCGTGGGCGCGGACACGGGCGCAGGAGCAGTCGTGGCCGCGGACGCGGACGCAGGAGCAGGCGCGTGCGTGGGCGCGGGCGTGGGCGTGGGCGCAGGAGCAGTCGTGGCCGCGGACGCGGGCGCAGGAGCAGGCGCGTGCGTGGGCATGGGCGCAGGAGCAGTCGTGGCCGCGGACGCGGGCACAGGCGCAGGCGAGGGCGCAGGCCTGGGCGCGGACGCAGGCGTGGGCGTGGGCGCAGGAGCACGCGCGAGCGTGGGCGCGGACACGGGCGCAGGAGCAGGCGCGGCCGCGGGCGCGGGCGCAGGCGCAGGCCTGGGCGCGGACGCAGGCGTGGGCGCGGACGCAGGCGTGGGCGCGGACGCAGGCGTGGGCGTGGGCGTAGGAGCAGGCGCGTGCGTGGGCGCGGACGCAGGCACAGGCGCAGGCGTGGGCGTGGGCGTAGGAGCAGGCGCGTGCGTGGGCGCGGGCTGGCCGCGGACGCAGGCACAGGCGCAGGCGTGGGCGTGGGCGTAGGAGCAGGCGCGTGCGTGGGCGCGGGCTGGCCGCGGACGCAGGCACAGGCGCAGGCGTGGGCGCGGCCGCGGGCGCAGGCCCGGACGCAGGCGCAGCGAGCAGAGGCCGACGGCTCTGGTATAGATTAAATACTTATTGGGACGAAATGTTATTTTAATTTTTTATTATTATTGGATATTTGTACGTTAAAGGAAAGAAGCGATTAGTTTTGTCAGAGATTGAAGTATAATTATGTAGTTTATTCAGAGAACAGAGCCTCTATAAACAAAAATAAGGTAAGCTTAGATTGGGAAAATTTATATCAGAATTTTAATTTAAAAAATAGTTTCAATAATTTTGATTTAAAAACTCTAAAAGCAAACTTTGTTTTATAAACCGTTCCATTAATATCAGAAATAAAACTATGAGTATTTAGTTAAAACAGTAACACTGTTCTCTTACCTGCGAAAACGACTGAAAATTGGAAAGGATCTAATATCTTGAGGCAAACAAACCGACCCCTAAATAAATACTTCATTACCTATTTATGGGTTTTTCAAAACTTCGATGAACTCCTTATAGCCGCTGCTGCGCCGCACTGCTTTAATGACCGCCACTGTTCGATGAGGAAATTTCTGCGCGAACTGCCGGTTTAGTCGTGTTTTATTATGTAACTTTAGTTCAGATTACTCCATCGACGACCACGCGCGCTGTTTCGTGGATTTGCTGTCCGCGGCATCGTCTTCGCTGTCCGATAGCTGGAGACAAACAAACAGAACCCTGAATAAATACTTCATTATATATAGATTTTTGTTTAACAACAGCAAACTTTGGTTTCGTAAATCTCTGTCACTCATGAGTTATATTACACGTAATATGCGACATTTTATCAAATCTATAAATACAATATTGACTGACCCGTTTTTTTTTTTTTTTTTTTTTACGCAGGGGTATCCATTTACGGATGATATCCAGGATGCCCGGGTCGGCAGTCCTAGACCTATGTCGGACTCGGCACTTTGGGAGTGCAATACCGTACTAAACCCCTGCGGGAGCCTTCAGCCGCTTTAATTGGAGGGTCCCGGATCTGCAGGCAACAGGATCCCTCCAGCGACAGGCTGGCCTTGGCGAAAAGGCCAAACTTCTCCTCCATGGGGACTGTCCAGCTAACCTCTGAACAGTCCCGACGACGCCGTGTCTAGCAGGACCGGGTTCCCATCCCGGCCCGACACGGGCACAAGGGCGTTACAGGAGGCGCATTAAGTAGCGCCTCCTACGCACCCCCATTCGTCGCCCGTGGCGACTGACCCGTTGGCGCAGTTTGCAGTGACCCTATTTTCTGCTCCAAGGGTTGTGGGTTCGATTCCCGCCCCGAGTCTGGGTGTAATATATGTTTATTTATATATGTATTATTTATATGTATATATAATTTAAAAAAAAATTGAAATCAGTCGGCTGTTACCTAAAACACAGGCATTAAGTTGCCTACCTTAGGAACAGACGACTTTGTGTGTATGTTAAACATATATTTAAAAAAAATATACAATAAGCGAATGGCCGATGTGCCACCGGTCGCAGGTTCGACATTACTTTTTTTATGTATACCCACAAGTCTGTTGCGTTCGTCTGTTCCTTAGTGGCAAGGTAAGATAACTTAATGCCTGTGTTTTAGGTAACTGCCGACTGATATACACGTTTTATTTATCTATAATATAAAAATAAGTCGGGTTTTCTTTCCTGACGCTATAATTCCAGAACGCACGAACCGATTTCCACGGTTTTGCATTCGTTAGAAAGGTCTCGGGCTCCGTGAGGTTTATAGCAAACAAAATTTAGGAAAAATTTCAACAAAAAAGCAGGAAAACAGGGGAAATCATTTTTCACATACAGCGCCATCTCTGATACATAGCATGTACTACTTCATCTTTTAATCCCCAAACGAAATGTTACAAAAAAACGAAGCCATCTGGTGGCGAAACGGAGTTCGCCGGGTTTGCTAGTTATGATAAATGTACAGAATGTTTGCCGTGGTCTAACAAGTGTTCGTATGTGTTGTGTGACACATAAAATTTTCAGCGACATCTATACTTGAGCCAAATTCGATGTGGAATTTATGTAAACAAACCAAATGTCATCGTGTATAGGGTTTTCACACTTTTAGTAATGAAAAATTGTAATTTATCACCAATTTCCTAGTTATACATTAATAATTTTACTTTAACATTGTTTCCTAGAACTTAACCGCCAAATACGTAATATACAAGAAAATTTGCTTATAACAAAAATTAACAAATTTGTAATTACTAATATACATCTAACAACCCTAAATTTTTGCAGTGACTGAAAAATTTCGCAGTTAAGCAACATTTGGTCTCTTTCATCAGTCGTTATAATATTGTTAAACGTAAATTGTTATCGATTTTTATGCACAATTTCAAATATTAAAATTATTATGTTTATTCAACGTAAGTAAAGTAAAATAAATAATAAAAGAGTATGAGTGTCTGAACATAGTTTTTTATTCATAATAAATCCATTTTAAAACAAATGTTGTTTTATTTTGAATGCTATTCAGGGATAGATATTTTCAATATAGGCATATACATATTTATGAAAATATTTAGAAATCATTCAGTGGGAAATTAGTATACCCACGTTAACCAGTAAATTTTACACATAATTATAAATAATATATAAATATATCTAACTTTATGACTTTATTTCAAGTTTAATGTAGCTTGTACTACTGTGTATAAATATTAAAAAATATAATCATTATAATTATTTTCCAATAGTCTGTAAACATCTGCCTATGGTTGGTTGCTAAGCAACGATTTGTTGGTAAACATTCCATATCGAATTTGGCTTAAGTATAGTTAAATATATTATATGTCGGCGGGAAACCGCATATTTAAGAAAAACACGTGGCCGGAAATGATCATTTAAACTAATTTAATGATTATTTTAATTAATTTACGGAACATTAGTAATTTCATTATTCTTTTTGTAAAATTTTGACGTAAGTACCTATCAGTTTAGTTCCTATTTATTTTTATGTAATGATTCAGCTGTTTGAATTACTGAATAATTTGTGTTAAAATGTTATTGTTATTCCTATTTATTTTTATGTAATGATTCAGCTGTTTGAATTGCTGAATAATTTGTTATTTGATATCCCCATACTTTGTAAAATATTAGATGTACCCACATTTTGTAAAATCACTATGACGGATAGAACTATAAAAGCGTGCACTTAGCGATGCACTCGGACTTCTCAGCCAGCCAGCGCTCGGAGCAGACGCGTTTGGACTATCCGGTATACGTGAGCCATTTTGTGATATTTTTATAATGATTTTACAATTGTATTAACGATTTCTTATTTAAAAGAGTAACTGTCGAGTTTCTTGTCGGTTCTTCTCGGCAGAATCTGCATTCTGAACCGGTGGTAATAAAGATTTAAGCAATCAGAGTTCTAATGTTTTATTTCCATTAATTTCTAATCCGACATATTTTATAATTTATAATATAACATACTGTTAGAAATGTCGTAACTTCCTTTTGTAAAATTTAATTTCGATTTTTCTTACCTCTATCACCTCGGCGACTCGGTTTTTTTAGCCTTCCTATGCGTCTAAGAAGGCGTTCTGGTGGTGTTGGATCTGTAAATAGTAAGTGTGAAACATTACAAATTATTTCCATATAAACATGTCAACTTTATATCCAAGGGCTTAGGGACCCGGTTGCCTTTCTCTTATTTCACATACTTATTAAATATGACTACCGGGTTGAAATGCTGGTCACACGAGATTCTATTGCACTAATTTGAACTACTTGGTAAGGGTCGCTTTCGCTTATTTCAAATATCGCTGCTACATACAATACAACCTGCTTTGGTTCTTATATTTATTTATTTATTTATTTATTGATAAATAGAACCATTTAACAAATTTGTAAATTACTTACGTAACTTTTCTATCTCCGCTTCTTGCGCGGAGTGGGAGGCTTGCAGTGAATGCACAGTGCATTTTCAAAGCTTCACTTCCTTCACTGCTCTCTGTGTTTTACAATATTATAATGTTAAAAAATTAAATGTCCTATCGTACCCGTAACCAGGGTCGTCTTTGTATAGAGGCCCACGAGGCCTGGGCCTAGAGCGCCGCGCTTCTAGGGGCCCCATCAACTTTGATAAAATTATTTAAAAAAAATAATTTATTTAAAAAAAGAACGAAAAATAGTTATTTTAAAATAAAATAAAAACTTGTATAACTGTATTTATCGGTCACTTTCTCAGAGCTAGAAAATTAAGTGAAAATATACGTTAATAAAACGAGGTAAAGAAATAAACAACGCAGCTCTATAATATTTTAGTTAAGAATTTATATATATATATATATATATATATATATATATATATATATATATATATATATATATATATATTTTTGATGTTTTATTTTTCTTAAGATTTAGTAATTAAATTTTATATTTAATTTTCCGACTCGCTGGGCGTTGGGTCGTTGTTTTTAGGGATTTCGATTTGATTTTAGTATTAGGGGCCCAAAAAAGATCCGGGCCTAGGGCCCTATGATCTCCAAAGACGACCCTGCCTGTATCGCTACAGAATGAGAACGTAACGTACGGATACACATGCTACTTATTAGCATGCTTATTAGCAAAGTCGAAACGTTTTATAGTAATAAGTGTGCTACTTTCGAGCATGCTCAAAAATCAACGGCCGTGCTATTGTTGAGCATGCTACCTGCAGCACGGGTGGAAGGGGATGTGCTTTTAGCGCGTGTGAACAGGTGCTACTTGCTAGTATACATCAGACGTTCGGAGTACCGAGCAGGTGCTCGTGCACAATTTCGATGAAACACGATGAAATTGTGATTTTGATGAATGATTTTCTTTCTTGACAAAAGTTTTTGGACGCATTGTATTGCAACCAAAATGACGAAGCTCGGTCATTTTTTTTGGTATACCTATAGTGTTTTTTTGGAAATTATATTTAGATACGAATTACAAATTGATGATATACTCGTATTAATGTTTTTTGACCTTACTGACATAATGATAAAAAAAAATATGAACTGGTTATTTAAATAAAAAATCACGAGTGCAATTAAAAACTGCTAGAATATCATTAGAAATTAAAATACGAATGTAAATTTAGCCGCCATCTATAAAGTATATCATTATAATATATCAGGTGGGAAATCGAGCGGTCTCGAAAACGTAAGACCCCGGTTCGAGTCCAGATGTCTCGTCCGATTATTTTTGGAGTTTACTCCTTAAGAATCGATTTTCATATATAAGGCGCCCGGTATGAGAAAAATATGAGAGGTAAAATCTACTTATGAATGACCTCGTTACTTTTTCGGTGCACGCGCACCTATGGTGCGGTGCGAAAGTAATGTTGCTCTATTTAATATTGAAAAATAATATTTAAAAAATAAATGATAATTGTCAGATAATAATAATTACATAATTTATCAACATTCCTAATGAAATATTTGTGCACATCTGAAATTGACTATTGTGAAAAGTTTAATGTAAAATATTTCGCCGATTAGTTATAATAAAATAATGTAGGGGCAAGTGCTGTACCTATGGACGCTTGTACCTGTGGACACAATCGATTCCGTCGAAATTAGTAACCCTAAAATTCTAATTTAAACCTGACCGTAAAGCTTTGTCTATGGTTGACTGTTTGGACGTATTACCATCTTTGTTTTCGGTATGGTTGATATTGTGCTGGTTATGAAAGTTTTTTTCGTCAAAAAGTAAGTTTTTTTGCTTAATTTAAATGTGTTTTACTGTCAAAATACTTATGATATCAGATAGATCGTGTTTGCTGTATAATGGGCGTTGTTTATCGTTTAGTTGGTGGCTATCTCATGTCTTTAAGTCTGTTTTGTTATCAAAGTTTGATCTGTTTTATTTTATAAGTCTCAATTTGTACCTGTGGACAAACATACGAGTGTACCTGTGGACTGTCCACAAGTACAAAAGTGTTATAATGTTTACTTACAAAATATGATCAGTCGTTTTACTTGATTTGTTATTTCTTATATTAAAGTCACCGGAACTTATTAAGAAACACCAACGGTTAATTTAGATAAATTAGATTACAGCAACCAGTTGAGCAGATTTCCAGCCAAATCTATCCTATCTGGAGGACTTGGATCGAAACGACCTATTTGCAGATCCTATTATTCAGACTATCACATAACCAATCTTGCTTATCCAGAAGGATAATCGGCTGATACCAGAATAATCTGGATTTCGCACCCCGCTGGATTATTGATCTACAAATAACACCCGAAACCGTCCGCCCATTTGAAAAAGCTGGCCTACGAAAGTGTGTTCAACGTGGATAAAAGCCCAGAAGAATTTAAAAAAAGCCAAAAAGAAGGAAATAGTAGGCCCGGAAAATGGACAAAAAAAACTCTGCTTAAAAAACAATAAATTGTTATCAAAGCTTTTTCTGGTTCCTCCAAAGGCGATGCTAGTTGCTCAAAATGTCATCCAAACCCTCTGTTAGCTAATAATCTTTCTGAAACTAGTCCTTCCAAAGCACTTTTGAATGAAAACACTGAGAAATCCGGCAAAAAAATGATTAAAATAATTTAACAAGAGAAGTTATCGTTTGTTAGATGTTTGAAGTGTAAAACTTATTCCAAAGACAAAAACCAAATACTCATATGTTGTTTTTGCAATCATAGCTATCACATTTGTTGTGTTTCGAAGTCATACAGATAAAATTTTGAGTCTGATGATGAGAGTGAAGATTTTGAATGCGTGGCCTGCATCGTATTGGACAACATGACGATAGTGATGAATTTACTGAAAAACTGTTCGAAGCTTTTCGTAATAAATATAATTAAAAATACTCTATTATTTTTACGTTTGTTTGAAGTTGTTTTTAGAAGTATAGGTATAATAATTATTTTTTATTTTTATTTTCAAATTAACTTGAACTGTCCACAGGTACAATTTTACTGTCCATAGGTACAATCGTCTGTTGAACCTGTGGACAAATGTGGTGTTTTTTAAGAAAAGTGATTATTTTTGTAAGTATAGGTGATATTAAGACTAGAATTTTAGTTTAAGAAAGGCTGATTATCTCTTAAGATATGTGATATGTTAAAAATAAATAAAACTTATCTAATTCAGATATAAAAAATGTTTTATTCCAAATTCTGGAAAGTGTCCACATGTTCCGCACTTGCCCATATATAAAATGAATAAATATATATTTATATATGTATATTATTTTCATTAATGTGTTAATTTACCCTTTCATATGGTATTAATCTTATTTTCAGTTGGATAAACTCTTTTTGCGTATGTTTAGACAATCGTACTTAAGGAGTAAACTCCAGTCGTGCGTCGGAGCTGACACACACAATTTTTTTTTTTTTCCTTTTTTAGGGTTCCGTACCCAAAGGGTAAAACGGGGGTCTGTCACCAGGCTGTATCTCATTAACCGTAATAGTTAGTTGAAATTTTCACCGATGATATATTTCTGTTGCCGCTATAACAACAATTACTAAAAAAACAGAATAAAAAAATATTTAAGGGGGGCTCCCATACAACAATCGTTATATTTTTTTTTGCTCGTTTTTGCTCGAAATTGATAACGGCCATAGGTAGACGCTTGAAATATTCCCAGTTTATTTAGTTATACAATTCACTTTAAAAGTAAATAACTAAATTAAATTAATATTTAGGAGGGGCTCCCATACATTAGAGATGTTTTTTTGCCGTTTTTATAGATAATGGTACCCTTCGTGCGCGAGTCCGACTCACACTTGGTCGGTTTTTTTTTCAAGTTCCTTTTGTTAGAAAAACTATGGCGCACTTTTTATTTTTTTATGTTTTATTATTTTGTCGGTAAGATCGAAAATATTATTCATATTTCATCATTATGTTATTTGTATCTACAAGGTAAATATAATTTAACCTAGCGAAGCTCGGTCATCCAGGTACTAATATGTATTATAGGTAGTGAAAAATTAAATGAAAAATATAATAATAACTAATATAATAACATGAAATAGACGCGCGCATAAAAGGTGAGAATATTGTCAGAATCTCAAAGACTGAGGTGGGCAGGCCAATAAGAAAGGATGCCGGAAACCAGGGCAGCCAAAATAATATCTGAGTGGACACCACAGCAGAAGAGATCGAGAGGAAGACCCAGGAAAAGATGGAAGGACTGCATAGAGGAGGATCTGAGGAAGATGGGCAAGTTTACGAACTGGAGAAGGGTCGCCAGAGATCGCGACAAGTGGAGGAAAATTGTGGAAGAGGCCAAGACCCACAAAGGGTCGTAGCGCCACTGGAAGTAAGTAAAGTAATAATAACTAAACAAATAGATGTAATAATATATAAAATACATAGAATTAAATATAATATACAAATAAGTACAATACATATAAACATACACAATAAGGCAAGTGGAATGGTTATTATTTGAATATTAAATAATTTATTGACCAAGATAGTATTCTTTTAGAAGCTCTTTAAATAATTATTTGTACATATATTTTGGGCACGTCTTAATATATATAATCTCGAATACTGAAGCTTCCAGCCCGCGTTTAAATACCATGTATCCAATTATTTTTTTTTTTTTAATCTATATATATTTCTTTGACTGACTACAGTACACACTTACCTCTCTGGAATCAAATTCCTCCAACATTGCAACCACGACTGGAGGGAGTTAGCGCTCCTGCGCGGACGCGAGCGCGGGTGATGATGAAGGTCCAGCGATGGCTCTGGAATAGATTAAATACTTATTGGGATGAATTTAAATCCACTTAACAAATCCACATTTAATGAGAGAAGATAGATTCCAGTATCAATTTAAAAAAAATTACTGGATGGGCATATTAAATAGCAAAATTATTGGCCCTTATGAATTGCCGAGCAACCTAAATGGGAACAATTATTTACAATTTCTCCGAGACCAGTTACTAATATTATTAGAAGAGGAGCCACTAGCCATCCGACAAAGAATGTGGCTCCAGAACGATGAATGTCAGGCACATTACGCTGTGCAAGTAAGAAATTATTTAAATGTCTATCCCAACAGATGGATCGGCCTAAAGAGGCCGATTTTGTGACCACCACGGTCTCCAGACCTAAACCCCCTGGATTTCTTTTATTGGGGCTATTTGAAGGAGCAGATTTACAAGAAACTTATAAACTCGATAGAAGAACTTCGAGTTCGTGTGATTGAAGCAGCCAAAACAATATCTGGTAAATATTATAATTATATTAAGTAATGACGGGCTTGTTTCCGCAACTCGACGTTACTGTGCGCCTGTTTTGCGCGTAGAAGTGGGCAGCTAGGCCACGTAGGCTTAAACCGGAGCTCACGTATGAAGTGGCCATGTGCGGTTTGGAACCTAAGGAGATTGTTGTTTTTTTTTTTTTTGTGTTTAGCACTTTATGGCGGATTATGAGCCTTTGTATGGGCCTAATTCGTTTATTGTTTTGCGTTTTCCGCTTTTATGGCGGGTTTCGACCTCTTGTATGGGTCTGTTTCGTTTTGTTGTTTTGCGTTCTGCGCGTATAGAGCGGGTAGTGACTCTTTAAATAAGCCTACACTAATTTTCTCGTTAGAGCGGGTAGTGACTCTTTAAATAAGCCTACACTAATTTTCTCATTAGAGCGGGTAGTGACTCTTTAAATAAGCCTTCACTAATTTTCTCATTAGAGCGGGTAGTGACTCTTTAAATAAGCCTACACTAATTTTCTCATTAGAGCGGGTAGTGACTCTTTAAATAAGCCTACACTAATTTAGTGTGGCTGCTAGTGTCTTGGATGGTTACCAATAGTCACTCGGTGTGTGAGGGCGTTAATTGTTTAGTTCAAATAACGCATATTTGTAAGAGGATTTATGTGATGAAGTATGTTTGAGGATGTCTGTATCGAGTAGCAGTTATCAAAATTAATGCATGAGTAAAGGTCACTTTAATTAAATTTTTTTTTCTCCATTTTCTTTTGGACTCACCCTCAGATCCTTTTGTTCTCCTCTGCACCCAAGAATTTTGCCTAGAGACGCAAAATTCTTCTCTGACGGGGGGGGGGGGGGGGGGGGGGTGTATTGTAACAAATATAATTAAGCAACCTTTGCGTAGGGTGAAATTGCTCACGTGAATGGATAGGCGTGTTGGTTGTTCAGTGTGGGTAGCATGGTTATCACTGAATTGTGTAGTGGGGATCGGAGGAGGAGCCGCTCGGGCCCTTATAAAAGGACGGGCTCGGTAGAATCTTTCCTTTTCCTCGTCTCTTCGGTGCAGGGTGCGAATTGTTGGGTGAGTCATTGTAATTATTATGTAGAAGCTTGTATATGCCACTCAGTAGGTCGTGTAGATGTAAAATTCATTTTTATCTAGTGTGTTTATTTAAAAAATTGTGTTTCTCTATAAACCAATGGTTAGGTTGTGTCCTTGTCTTGTGGGCCATTTCCATGTCAACCCAGAAACATCTGGGGGTTGACTACGGGAAGGCTCACCGGATGGTGTGTCCTTCCAGGGTCCGGGTAGGCGTACGGAGCGGTCGACACTAACTCTTCCCACGTGGCGACTTCTGCGGGTGAACCTCGGACCTCAACAACAGGCTTTTTTCTTGATCTCGCTACGAGAAGGAAGCAGGGGGGCAGGGAAGCCCATCCCTACAACCGTTCTACGACGAGAGACGTCGAGCGTCGGACGGGGTACGCCGTCCACGTGTCCCGGCGCGCACATCCTGCCCGACACCTACACCAAGGCGGAGACCGGCTTGGGGTCATCCATGCTCCACGTGCCAATAGTTAAGTGCCCGTCCGGTTAACCTCTAGACCTGAACCAGGAATAGTTATTGAACCACGTAGCTCGTGATCTTTTAAAAATTAATAATAAACATTGTTTATGGATAAATTTCTAACATTTTTGTAACTTGCCTACCTACATATATCACTATGAAAATAAATGTTGTAGTTTTGTTCATTTAATATTTTTTATTTATTTCTCTCTTTTACTTAAATAAATATAATTCCGCGACAAGATGTTTGTTGAATGGGCCGTGGCCCGTAATAATATGAGTAATTTTGCGTAAATGTGGGCGAGTGAGATTCATTAACTTATAACCGCCAGCAGCATTGGTTCTTTTTCCATCACTTCATTTAGAACCTCCGCTTGGGGGGCACAAGCTGCCTCTTGCCTTATGAATAGGTGGAGGGCCGGGAGGTTCAGCATAGCTTCTAACGCTGCAGTTGGTGTTGTCCTCATGCATCCTGTGATAGCTAAACATGCTAATCGCTGGAAGCTCTGTAGTTTGTTACATGCCGTTATGAGTTTGGTGCGTGGCCACCATACAACAGCTCCGTTGCATATTATAAGGCCGTATCACTGCTGTGTAGAGCCATAGAACGATTTTTGGGGAGAGACCTCACGTCCTACCTATCATTCTACGGCACTGCCAGAAGAATATGGTGACTGTATTTAGTTTCGCATCTAAATGCGCGCCCCAGTTAAGCTTGCTGTCGAGTATCACTCCTAAATACTTTACCTCGCTAGCCAGCTGGAGCTCAGAATTGAACAGCTTGGGCAGCTTGTAGTTGCCAAAGATTATATTGTTCGTAAACATTACTAGTTCAGTTTTTGCAGGATTCATTGATAAGCCGTTGTCTCCGCACCATTGCTCCACGATTCTCAATGCTGTGTTCGTAACTTCACATACAGTATTGACATACTTTCCGCGTATCAGAATCGCGAGATCGTCTGCGTAACCTACCGTGTAGTAGCGATGGTCATTGAGGGCAGTGATGAGGTCATTGACCACCATATTCCACAGAACCTGGCAACCTTTTGCTAAAATTGCCTTCTACGATTCACCCTCAAAGAGCAGTAATATTCTTCTCTGGAGCATGTTTCCAATCCAATTTCTTAGAGTTGTACATACTCCATGGCGTTGTAGAGCCTACTTTATTTTGATGAATTTTGTCTTGTCGAAAGCGCCCTCGATGTCAACGAAGGTACCCAGACAGAAGCCTTTATCCAATAGTGCACTTTCGATTACACTTACCACGGCTTGGAGTGCAGAATCAGTGCATTTACCTTGACTGTACGCATGTTGATTTGGGTGCAAGGGTAATTTCTGGAGGTAGTTTTCCCTCAGTTCTCTTTCGCAGCCTCTCCAACGTTTTTAGTACAAAGGAGGTAAGGCTGATTGGTCTGTATGATCTAGGATTAGAGTAATCGCTTTTACCTGGTTATGAAGATAACTTTCACCTCTCTCCAACTTCTGGGAACGTATCCATGCGCTAGACACGCCCTGAAGATGATGGTTGGTAGTTAAAGAAGGGTCTCACCTCCCAATTGTAATAGGGCAGGAATTACAATTGGGAGGAAGGAGGAGAAACCTCATCTGGCCCCGTCGACTTGAAAGGGTGAAATGTATTAATAGCCTACCTGGTTTTGTCGATTGTTACAACCCTATAAGCTATTAGCCAATTTTCTTCACTAGCATTTGTACTTTCCTCCGTCCACTCCATGTGTTGCATAATTTCGCAGTCAGGAAAGTGTGTCTCCGAGAGAAGCCGCTCTGCTCCCTCCGGTGAGCCGGTGAAAGTGTCGTCTGGCCTGCGTAAGGTACCCAAGAATTGTTTGGGCTGATTTGAGAGGATTTTCCTTACCTTGTTGGCCTGATTCTGGCATTTTATGCCAGTAGAGTATTTGCGCAAGCCTCCAGAACTTCTGTGTCTGATGCGCTTCTTGTATATGTCAGCGCCTGTGTTCATTGCACGATTTAAATGTTGTCTTACCTTAGCTCTGAGCCTCTCTAGTTCAGGATTGCGCCTTTGGCTTGCCCGAAGGGGGAGTGGTAGGAGGACATGCAGCGTGATAGCAGGTAACAATTGCGTCGTGTACGCACGTTACCTGTTTCTTGATATTATCAATCCCCACCAGTCTCTCCGGAAACACGACCTCCTTCAAACGAGACTCCATCATCGTCTTCAAGGCGGGGTTCGTCTTGCGGGGTTTCCTGCCAGGAGATGGGTTATTCGTATTTACCTCAATGTTAAAGCGTATCCATCTATTGTCTGAGCAGGAAGCTTCCCGCGACACATGCCAGATGGATATAATGTTTGACACTCCTTCTGTTGCCAGGGTAATGTCGACAATAGTTTTGCACCTTCTAGTGACAAAAGTAGGTTCTGAACCAACATTTAGGATGTTAAGGTTAGAAGGGAAAAGGTATTCAACAAGTTGCCTACCTCTTTCGTTCCTGAACTGCATGCCCCACAGCGGGTGGTACCCATTGCAGTCCGTAGCCACCAGTAGCTCCAAATTGGCGCTCTCGCAATGGCTCACCAGCTTCGCCAATTCTTCATGCGGTGGAGAGTCTTCATCCGGCATGTACACAGATGCGACTACCATCTTTGGCTGGTGAGTAGTCGTATCCAGTAGCGTTATGGCGCAGATGTCTCTAGAACAGAATTCTGTTAAAGGTTGCGCCAGCAGGTTATTAGTAATAAAAATACAAGACCTGGAACTTTCAGGTCCTGTAAACTGTATCAGCTTACCTCCTGTGTTAGGGAGACCGCATATGCGGCCCTGCCTGACCCACGGCTCCTGGATAAGGACAAGGGCTGTAGAGTTAACCTCCAACCACCTCCGAAGTTGAAACGTTTGTTGGTGGAGGTTAGCTTGTAGGACGTTACAGGGAGACGAGGACGCCATCTTCCGACAGCATTATCTTCTCCTCCCCGGCGTCTCCGATGGTGAGCTGGCCTATCCCTTGGGTGCACTAAGCGTCACCTGCCCTCGGACCCGGGGACGAGTCCTCGAGGTCCACAGAGCAGACTTCGTGGAGTGCCGCATCCAAAGGGGGCTCCTAGACGCGCGCGCCGTCACGGGCGGGTTCTGCGGAGCGTGGGGCCTCTGTCTCCATCGGCGTCCGTCGGGCCCTTCATCGAGTCAGCGCTCTAGGAGCCGCCCTCCTCTCGGTCTGCGACCTTGAGTGGGGCAGTCTCGGTAAACTTACCGTTCGGGCCTAAGAACTTCAGGTACACAGAGCCCAGCATGTAAGCAAGCCGGCGCTCGTGTCCCATCAGAGCTGGTACCAACTCTTCCGGTACGCTGACTACGATGAAGGTATCGTTGTCGTGGTGGTACAGAGCATGCAACAGCCACCGGTCAACTTCCGCCCAGGGATTCTGGAAGCGGAGCATCCTGCCGATGGCTTTGATGTCGCTTTGTACGCCAGGTATGGAGATTCCACACCGAACCCGGCGGGGTGTTCCCCACATCTGTCTCACCACGAGTCGTTCTCCATTGGGGAGTACGATTTCTTCGACAGCAGCTTTGAGCCAGTCCAGAGTGCTCAGGTTGGAACACCACAATTTCAGAACATCCCCGTCGTAGACGGGTTTGCCCCGAAATACAGGCCCCTCGCCGCCCTTGGCCGCCAACATGGCTGCCATGATCTTCGCCTCAAGCACCTCCTGGACTAGCTGTACAGTTGACGCGCTAATATGACCCGTGGTTGCTGAAGTAATAGCCACCAACGGGTCCGATTTAGCAGCGTCAGCATAAGAAGTCGGCTGCGGTCTGTTTAATAGCTTCGACCTTTTGTGTTCGCCCCTTAGTGAATTGGTCTCGTCTAGGCGAGGACGTTTGGACGACACAGCAGGCCTGGCTCCGCTGCCAACTTTGTCGGGAAGATGACCCATGATTTCCTGGGCTTTCTTGTATGAAGGTCGGGTGGGTTTACCCGCCGTAGACATCCCAACTTTCCCCTGAGAGGTACTTGGTTGGGGTTCGGTCGTTACCGGTTTCGCAGAGGGGGCTGGAGGGTCTGCGTTCTGCTCATTGAGCTCACGCCGACGCGCTCGCTGCCGCTGCTTCTTGCTGGGTCGGTTACGCCGAGTCTGATCCGAAGTAGATAAGTTTATGGGGTTGGATCGCTTTTTGTCCATAATTCCCAGTATAGAGATTCATTCCCGCTCGCTCCCCACCCTCCACGGAGCCCGCACATGGGGATGTTCAACTTGAACATCAGGGCTACGTCGGGAATATAGGTCCAGATGGTTGGCGTCCTGCGCGACATCGGGAGCTCGAGATAGGTGGCTGGTAAACCGATCCAATTCACCAGTTGGTCCACCTACCCTTACCCCGTCAGCGTGGCAGTCAACCACCCCTTGCGGGGCCCATCCGAACCTCGCCTGTGGACCCGCCGAAGCGAGGACACGGGACCATTACCCTCGTGCTGGCTAGACACGGGGCCACCGTTTGGGCGTGAAATCGGGACCAAAGGAGGCGTGTTGCATCACAAGAGTAACTAAACCCCGACTCATGATCAGCTCAACCCCCCAGGACTCCGTCATCCCCGCGTACGGCGATCTACTGCGCAGGTCAAACGCAGGTGGATGCTGCAATAGTCCACCGGTTGGCATCCACTGGCTACCGGTGGAACCGAGCAGGATTGCCATTGGCTAGCGATCGATAGCTACTGCCTGTCACGGTGGTTGAGGCCGATCACAGTACCTTCCTCCCATCCACTATCAGTCGCTAACCCATGTTGCCCAGGATGCACCGGGGGCAGAAGGTGTCACTCCACTTGGGTTTTTAGGTCCTCATGGATCGACACGTCCCGCCCGCACGAGGAGGTTCCTGCTATGCAACCCTATAATAATATTTTGCAAAGATCTTTTATAAAAAGTGTAGAGCTTGCATAGCGGCGAGAAGGGACTAATTTGAGCATTTTTAATAAATTTTTTTTGGAAATAAATATAGTTTCGGTCAATACTTGTTTTATTTCCTTTCTTTTAATTAACACCTTTAACAAAAAAACAGCATACTGTAACAAAAAATGTCATGTTTTATTGGTTGTCTCACTTGCACATCTTTGAATTCATCTAAAGAAGCCGAGCAGGTAATGTATAATTTTTAGGGCCAGCAGCTCTACTTCTTTGATAAAAACTTTGTAAAAAATGTGTTAATGTCCTACAATTTTGTAATTATTTGTCTCATTTTACACATTAATGGCTATAGCTCGGTATTTTTACTTTACAAAGTAGATAGTATGCTAATATTTCAGGATTCTTATAATGTAGGCTATTTTTTCAAGTGGTTGGCTAAGACTACTTCCATACATTTTTTTAATATCAGGTTCACATTCTATATTATCCAGTATTATTTTGAAGGTTCGTCTAATGTAGTAGAGCTTGAATATTTTTTTTAAAATGATTTTTATAGATTAGATCCACGAATAAAGAAATCTTTGGCTGCGAATATAGATATTGGGTCGCAATTTTTTAATCCACGAATAGTGGAAATGCGAATAAAGGAAGCGTGAATAAGGAGCTTTTACTGTATTCTAAGTAGTTGAGTTTTTTTACATGTAATTTAGAAACACCATTATTAGGAAACATTACGTACCGGTGGGAGGGATGCGCTGTGCCGCGCTCCCGGCTGCATGGGTACCACCATCTTGCTTATTTCTTCCGTGAAACAGCTTTGCTGTGTTTCGGAAAGAAGGGCAAGACAGGCAGTGTAATTACTGGCACCGAGACTTAACATCATATGTCTCAGGATAGGCAACACATAGATGAGTTGCCTGGGCTAGTTCCAGGTAAACTAGTTTATGTTCATGGGCGACGTCGACCACTTACCATCAGGTGGCACGTCTGCCAGTTTGCCTATCCAACTATCATAAAAAAAAAAAAAAAAAAAAAAGAAAAAAAAAAAAAAAACATTAAAAGAAAAAAATTGGTTGTCTGTAAAGTCGGTTTACGGACGATAATTTTACGTGATAACGTCATAAGAAATGATTTAAAAAATATTGCATACTTTTATGAATTGAATTGAATTACTATCACTGAGTTATCATTATTTTGTACAATACAAAGAATGAGTTAATTCAATTAATTACATTTTTTTTTTCGATAAATTAACATTTATTTGCACTCGGGGGTAAAGAAGAGAGGCTCCCCTCATCCTCCGAGGATGAGGAAGAATCCATCTCGTCGCTAGAAGCGACATGCCGTGTAGATCGCTCGTCATTCGAAGCAACGGTCACCGGCCCCGTCCCCCTGACAATGATTCGCCTCCATTTAGTGTATACTCACATAATTTGCGTAATTAATATGCACAAAAACTCTTAAAAACAATGAAAACTAAATTTTGCAAGCATAGAGAAGAATAAATAATTAATTGTTTGCAAGCGTGCGCGGGCCGCGGGCCGCAAAATATGACCAGCTATGACCACAGACAAAGAAACAAAGAGTATATAATAGACATTTAGTTGACAGATACGCTTGTCTATGGAAATCGGCGCCTTCTGCTGGAAACCATAAAGGCTCTACGCATAAAGGTTTTGTTCCCTTTAGCAAAGTCTATAAACGCATTCTTCAATCTTGCTGTGTGTTTTAGTAACGCTTATAATAGTAGAGTTTTTTGTAAAAAGGTCCATAAATCACAGCCAAAGGTAAATAATCATAGAGTAAAGAGACAAAAAAAAAAATAGGTTCATAAGGCCGGACTCAGATATCCGGAATGCCTCTCTGAATTCATAATCTGAATTCAATACAATTTCACTATTCTCCACACACATTCTGATTTTTTCAGATTATGAATTTCTCTGATCGATCTGTAAGAGCGTTCTGAATTCCGGGTCTGAATATTATTAATTCATAACGATCGCATTCCCATACATTTCAATAGACCGTCACACACATTCTGGAAATCAGATTATGAATTATTTCAGTGTTGCCAACTCGGATTTTGAAAACGGCGTAGGCCAGATCAGAAAATGCTCTTTATTAATATATATATATTAATATATTATATTATTAACATATAACGAGTATTAAAAATATTATTTATTAATTATTATTATTTATTTGCATTTATATGTACTTGTACGTGTGTTTTATATATTATTTAATTATATGTATTTTATATACTATATACTAAAGTTATACATATATTTGCTTAGTTTTTATTATATTGTCATTATTTAATAATGTTTTACTACATGCCCATCTGCAAATGCAATATGTCTGTCACCCTCAGGTTGTCTGGCAGAATTTGCTATTTAGCAATAAGACCGCCACAGACACACAGACAGCTTAAATGGTGTTAGCTTCTATCTTTAATTTTGTTCACTGTTTTGGTGTGCAATAAAGTACATTATTATTATAATAAAGTATATTATAATTTATAAATATATAAAGAGTATTAAAAAACATATATTATTATTTATTACTATATTAATTTTTATTTTCACATTATATTTATTTCACATGAATTATATTATTTTAAATTAATAAATATTATTAGTATTTTTAAGAAAATTCTATTAACGATAGCCAAAAAGTAAATAAATTAAATTTTAAAACGCAATATTCAAAAACAATCCCAGGGTTGGATTTTTTCTATCAATTTTGAGAATTCAGTATAATTTATGGCCTCAAAAAAGATTTTTGATGTAATTCTCACCTTTATCGCTGTGAATTAAGGGACAAGGGCAGTTCCGCCAAAAGTTGTACATTTGTGTTTTTTGATGTTCCGAGCTCTTCGGAATTATTTTTGTTGAACTTAGCTACAATATGATTAAAGTAAGTGGTTCAAAATATTTTTGAATAAATAGGCTACAAAAGAAGATCCCAATAAATAAAAATATATTTACAATAATTATTTTAAAGTTACTCTGAAAATTGACAAAATTGGCTTCCCATACTGTACCTAAAAACTTACATCGTGTTTTACACTTGATTAATTATAATTTTTCTTCTACAACCTCGAATATGAGGATTTGACTTTATAGTGTCAGTAAAGAGCTATCTTTTAATTGAATAACAAGCAAAGAAAGTAAGTGATATATATTATTAATTAATTAAAATAGAGTGTACCTGGATTTACGCTCATCCTCACATGGTCATTATAGTTACGGTGTTTTATACAATATTAGGAGGAAATTTTGCTTTGTTTTGGATTTTTCATATAGAAATAGCAAAACTTTGATCATAGACTACTCAAGCAAGTGCCGCCGTTTTTTTAGTTGGCTAACGGGCGATGCGTAAAAGGCTGTGGTTCTATGAGGTGAGTTTTACCCTTGGTTCTTGTCAATATAGTTACGCAATTTACAAAAAGAATTAATTTTACTACAGTTTATACGAGTACCTTATAGTAAACTGTATTATATGTTGATTATATTTTTAGAATAAGTTGCTAATAAATGCGGTTTTTGGATTAATTATGTAATTTTGTTTTTGTCGAAGCCACATTTCGTTACATCAGGATAATTACGATTTGGGTGGTAACGTACAGCCTGACCTAAATTGTAACGAACCTGATGTCATAAAGTTGAAGACACAAAACAACCAATGAATTAAAAAAATGTAAATTTAATAAGACTTCTTTTGATCTCTATTTAATTAAATAAATTTGTGATTATGTTTTGAACCCATGGTCGGACTTCGATGTGTTAACGAAATATTTAAATTATTTTCTCGAACCCCTTGAATAGCACAAATTGTAATTTTGACAGTTTTAGAGATAAAGCCTCCGCCAAAAAAAAAACGAAAGTATATTTAGAGAAAAAGAGTCCTAGTAAGAAATATAAAATGATTATCAAAATACTAGCATGATAATGCCAAACAGTTTACCTAGCGCGTCATTAACATCTAGTATGTTGAAAATTGTTTGTACCAGAATGTGATCCACTCGATTTGTTTAATATGAAGACATACAGACAAACCAAAAAGAAAAAGTCGCTGAATACTATAGTGAAACGTACGTTTAAATGTAACAAATGTTATAGACCTTTAGTCCTGAATGAAATATCGAAATGTATGGCGTGCAAAAGATGGTACTGTTGTGAGTGTAGTTGTAATCAAATATTTATTGATTATATTTGTGATTTTTGTCTTGGTGCTGATGATAGTGATAATTAATTGGGATTAAGAATCAATACGGTTATAATGTGGGGTTAAAATTGTTCTTTAGGTGGTATTTAGTTATTTTTTGTGTCCCGCTGAATTCTCATGCAAACATACTTTGCTCTTAATTTACAAATTTCAAGTAGATCGAAATAATACTTTGAAAAGTATTATTTCAACCTCTCCACAGTGTCTTGTAAGTAAATAAAAACGAGCGATACATTTTGTATGGAAACTGAAAAGTTCGGACCGTTTGGAATGGGATTTTATTTTGCTATCTTGTTGATCATTTCTAGTGATTAATTTTATGAACAAGAAAAGATAATAAGAATAAAACGCTTAGCGTACAGAGTACATTAAAATAATATTATTTTATTGAAGTAAAACTTCTTTATCGGGGTTGGAAAGATTTTTTCGTTACGCGCCATCTTGCGTTACGCGCCATCTTGCGTTACGCGCCATCTTGTTCTTGATTATTGCGTATTTCAGTCGTTTTTCAATAAACACATGCGCAAGGAAGATTCCGAGTGGTAGTAGATGAAATCCTATATATATCAATAAATAGTTAAACTAAATAAATCAAATATCAAATTTTGAATGCTACAAAATGTGGCTCTCGCAGGGTTTTGAACTTGCAGCTCTCGAGCGATATACGAAATTCAATTCGCGTTGGCAGCCACTGCGCTACCAATCTCTAAGATTGTTGAGTGAAACTAAGTATCACTATATAGAAGTTTGCAGTTATTGTATGATGTATTCTATAGTGAGTAGGTAATTCGAATATAAATTTGTCCGAACGCAAACACAGGACTCATATAATTACGATCGTATAAAAAGTAAACTGTTTTTATTATAAGTTTCACTTCTTACGAGTGTACGCTAGTACACGCAATTTAAATTTATTCTAAGTGTACAATTGCCTTGGTGTGATATCAACCTTACCTTGTCAGTCTCGTTACACACGCGTCAGGATTAGTTACTGTCCCTAAATAATTTTGTATAAAAATGTGATTGTTACATAATTTTTGACTATTTAAAGCTCAAAATCTATAATAATTTGTTAATTTATAGTAAGGGCTGCAATTTGACTGTGATTAATTCTAAGTAGAACTAGTTTAATAGTAAAAAATGTTAAAGTTATAATTAGATAATACCCAAAACGTAACGAAACGGGTTTATGGTGATCTAATTACTGTATTTTTGCATGAAGAGGTGAGATTTTTCTTCCTAATTTGATTAATTATTCCGTAAGTTTACTAATAAAAGTAATTTATAACGACTAAAATAAGAAACATTTCGTAACGATCTTGACTACCAAATGGTCTTTCATTAACAAAAATATATATTTTAACAATAAAAACAACAAGAAAAGCGAGATTTTTTAAGTTAACATTAAAATTAATTATATATATCGACTACCTACATTAAAAAAATGGTTGAAAGTTCAAATTATTTATTTATTCTCGAATTTATTATTTGTACAACTTTCGGCGGAACTGCCCACAATATTGTTTGAAAATATGGAGTTCTGTCAAAATGTAATATTGTACAAAAAAATTATTACCGGTGCGTCTATTTTCTTTTTAAATGCGTAACAATAATGCGTAAATTATTCCATGTGAATTATATTCTTTTAAATTAATTAATATTATCTATTATTATTTTTAAGAAACTTCTAAAAACAATAGCCAAGTAAGTTAATGAAATTTTTGAACGAAATATTAATAATCTGAATTTTTTAAGATATGTGTGAGGCGAGGTGACGGAATTTAAGATTATGAATTCAGAGAGGCATTCCGGATGTCTGAGGCCAGCCTAAAAGTGTAATTTGTGATAACAATTAACAAGTACCTACCTTATATAGGTACTTACTTAATTTAATGTACTCTGTGCTTATGTCAAAGTGCGTCATCCTCATCCCGCTCTGCGCTGCATTTACAAAAACAGTGAAAAAATCTTACAATTTTCATAAATGAGAGACAGTATAAGGAGAAATGGGCGCTAAGACTGCGGTTAAGTTACGGAATAGAGGTGCCGCGTATAAGTGTGATCTATGTGGACGCAAACTTATGACGCCGGACGCGCTTGTTGTTCATCAACGAACCGCGCATAACATTATAACACGAAGAACGAAACCTAAACAGGTCGTTAAACCCGTTAAAACGACTAAAGTTGAAACTAAAGCGAAAACAGAGAAGAAGCCGCTTCCGACACTAAAAAACCCTCCTAAAATTAGTGACAAAAAAGAAAAGGTTGTGGTGAAAAATGAATCAAGTAAAGTTCAGTCTGAGAAGATGAAGAAAACTGTTGAATTTGAGTGTCCCAAGTGTTTTAGACTCTTTCAGACGTATTTCCCAGCTCACAAACACATACAAAAATATCACTGTGTAAACAGACACGGAGCTAAAGTGTGAGTGTAATACTTACCATAAATATTTTTTTAATCGTAAATATGAACATTCTAATATAAAAAAAAAGTTTAAAAAAAGTAAAATATATTTTACTAGAGTAAAAATGACTGGATATATTAATTGTAAAAATAGGTCACATGGTATGAGTTAATACCCTTAGTTACTGAATGTGGTATTACACAATATTTATAACAACGAACACATAACACTCTTAGTAGGATGAAAGCCTGCGACATGGGTCAGGCAACATACACCACATAATTACTAACGCCCAGACCACGGCACACATCTGAATGTACCCTGTACAAACGTTGATGACGAGAGATTGAATCTACGACTGTACCACAGCTATTCACATGGACTATGATGCAAATCCTTCGTCCAATAAAGTTGTAGACCCCTTGCCATGTTTTTCCGTGTTGGGTAGACCCCCTACTTACCTGATATTGATTACCTGTAAATTTCTAACTGTAGTGAAGTTTAGTATTAAAAACTTAAAGTAAAAACACATGTTAATTTATACATTTATTTATTGAATTTAAATTAAAACTACTCAAAATAAAATTTTGTATCTGTTATGTAAAATATACGTAACATTAAATAAACATAAAATAACATAAGCAATAAGTCAATATTTTTAGTTGACTCTCAGGTTTTTACAAGTTCAAAATGTGTTGAGACCACAAAGCGAATACCGACATCCTACAACTCACACAATTTTATAAACATATATAATAATTTTTTTACTTCATAGGTACTTTTATAAATAATCTATATTTTCTGATATTATAAGATAGTATGATGTAAGTAAATAGGTACTATCAGTGTATGTGTTGAGATCCACTATCGTGGACCCCCATTTTCATTTCATGGACTTCTTCTTCTTCTTTGTAAAATGGCTCCCGCGAGGATTTGCCAATGTCAGAGTGAGTCTTTAGTTTTATGCTTACTAAAGGGTAAATGGACTGCTAAGAATTATGGTATTATGAGAGTACAAGGGTAAGATATTTTTACCACATTAATAATGACAGGCTTTCACTGTTGAATTACCTAAAACAAGCACATACACAAATTTGTTAATTTGTTAGACAGACATCACATTACAATTTAATGTTGTTACTTAATATATAAGAACATAAAATATCAATAAAAGGAGTATGTACATAAGATAAAATAGATTTGAAATTACAAGGACGGGGTATAGATGGAGGAAGAAGGTCATAGAGAGAGGAATGGGTCCTTGGGCAGCAGAAAAAGATATGATCTGGGGTGCCTTCGTCGATCCCACACTCGCAAAGAGAGTTATCCCTGATCCTAATCTTTGCAAGAAAGACAGGAGTACAGGAATGTCCAAGTCTAAGGCGACATATTGTGGAACAGACGGGTTTGCAAGCTTGACGGTATTTGAAAAACCAGGGTCTTGGAGGGATAGATTCTTGAATATCCGCATAGTGTCTGCCACAGGTTCTGCTTGATTGAGACCAATATTTATTCCATTTAGTCATCATGTGAGTCTTTGCAAATGGGATAAGATCCTGGCAATAAATTCTAAATTGGCTAAGAGTACCAGATATTGTAGCTTCTTTAGCATATGCATCTGCACTTTCATTACCTGAAATACCACTATGTCCAGGGATCCATGCAAGCACAACCCGAATGTTCTGAGAGTGGCATTCAAAAAGTAGTTGTCTTATTTTTAGGATATAATAAAATTTGTTTTTAGACCGAAATGGGTTAGACATAATAGCTTCCAGAGCACTTCTGGAATCTGATAGTATGATGGATTTGTCTAAACTATGTGATTTTATGAAAGAAAGTGCCTCTAATATAGCTATTGATTCTCCTGTAAAAACTGAAGATATAGCAGGTAATTTAAAGTTTAAAATCACATTTACTTTGGGAATCCAGACAGAGACTCCAACACAGCTATTGGGGGAAAGTTTTGATGCATCCGTAAAAATAAGTAGCCAGTCCTTAAAATGTTCACTTATTATTTGATTGAAATGGATGTTAGCCATAGGTGAGCCTTTAATAATAGAAAAGTTAAGGATGATGTGAGGAGAGAATATAAGAGATTCAAAAGGAGTTTCAAAAAGGGGATTAAGTCGACATTGGAAGATTGGGCAAGGGAGACTAGTCAGTCTTCGGTAACTGATTATGAGACATGGGGGATCTTTGTGCAGCCAATATTTAGAGGAAGAGACTAGTTGGGCAAGATAGTGGAGTTTATTAATAAGTGGGTGATATCGGGATTGAAAGACTTTAAAAAGGAATCTATCAGATAGATATTGTCTTCGAAGATGAAGAGGAGGATCAAGACATTCAATTTGGAGAGCATTAACTGGGGAAGATTTCATGGCTCCTATAATAATTCTTAATGCATTTCATGGACCCTCAAATTTTTTTTCGCTGACGTAGACCCCTTGCAGATTGTCATAGACCCCTAGGGGTCGATATAGACCACTTTGGGAATCACTGGTCTAATCAAAGAATTTTATTAAAAATATTTATGAAAGTCGTTTATCAAAACACAAGAATCTAGTTCAGTATAATAACTTATATTTGTATTGTTTGTACTAATTTTATAAAGATGAACAGTTTGTTTACACTTGCTTATTTAAAAGTTTGATTAAACAATACTTGTTAATTAAAAAAATCAAAAAACCCGACTGCGTAAAATACTCTTATTATAAACTAAAAAGAATAAAACAATTTACTAGCTTTCATTTGATACCCATATTGCTACAGTAAGAAAAAAAATTCAACTCCCCCCCCCTCATTCCGCCATTTGCGGGCGCCATTTTGAAAATTTATATAGCCTATGTCACTACTACAATTTAGATAAATCCAACGACACCTCATAAGTCAAAATCCGTCCAACCGTTTGGGCTGTAGGGCGTGCCAAAGAAATGGACATACATACATACACTCGAAAAACATAACCCTCCTTCTGTCGCAGTCAGGTAAAAAAAAATCTATTTACATTGAAAAGTCGTTTATTAATAAGGATATGGTATACAACTGTAGCAACTGTACGCAACAAAGTGATTGAACCATGTTGAGATTAAAATAGTTATCTATGACTTTTTCGCTGTGGAATTATAGACGGACAATCTCTGTGCCAAATTTCATTGCACAAGTGTTCAAACTTTTCTAGCGTCGTTGAGTAACAAATAAACTATCAAACTTTTCAAAACGAAAAACAATACTAAGATTTTTAAATTAATCTTTTCAGACCGCCAAATTCACCCAATCTCATCCAACCAGTACGTATCGAGCTCTGCCTTAAATGCAATAGAAAAGTGAAGTCGATACAGACCCACGTCTGTGACAATAAAGTTAAGGACAAAAATGACAGTCTCGTTTTCATGTGTATGGCGTGTGAGGAGTGGTTCCCTAATTTGAAGAGCTTTGACACGCACGTGTTGAGCTTACACGGTGGTGAAGTTGAGAGTATGTTCTTTCCGACGAGTGCTGGTAAGGATATTTTTAAATATAAATTTCGTTAAAATGTGCCATCCATTTAAGAAGAGCACATACCATCAGGTAACATATAGGATTTACCTAGTTGTAGGGCAATAAATTTTCAATGATAATACATTGTGTATAACAACCGTTCTGGTGTAGTGGTACAACTAGTCTTAATGTGTTGGTTCCATTCCAGCTCAGGGCAGATATTTGTAATTGTGCTAACTTACTCATGGTAGGGTATTTATCTGATCCTTTATGGAGATGAAGTTTTTGTCCAGCTATGGGACGTTTACAAGTTGATTCAGTTCGGTCCAGTTCAGATTTTCAATGTATACAGCTAAGTATATTTTATGATCTGAAACTTTAAAAAAACTAGTAAAACTTCATTAAGATACTGTGTTATTAAAATTAAGTATGACTTCTTTATATAATATTTGTGTTTTGAAAGGATCAAATATGACGCGCCGGCACGGGTTCGATTCCCGCAAATGACCTGCACAACAGAGCTCAGGCCCCCGTCCCCGGGGAGGCCTACGTTCAGCAGTGGACATCCAATGGCCGATATAATGACGACGTATTCCCTAATCACGTAATATAGGCGCCCGTTAACTTTTCCGTATTCTTGTGTATTGAAGCCTATCATTCTAATTTTACTACAAATGGTTTAGGTATTCTAGAATAGATTTCTAATTCTGTACCCATACATGAGACAAAAATCATGTCTTGTTACAGATTTTAAAAACGAAAATGTATAGCAATGCACTGTTTCAAATAAAAATATATATTTATTATTATTTTATTTCAGAGTTCACAAAATGGAAAATGGAAATGGAGTCACAAACGAACGTTAGTTACGCGATACTAGACAACTACGATTCGAAAAGGTACTACCACTGCAACTTTGTCAAGGAAAACCACGAGGACAGAAATACTACATACTTCTGCCCATCAACGATTGTTATACAAGAGTTCTCTAAAGGTATCCAAGTACATTACTATAAACAGCATTACAAACACAGCTTCGTAGAATATAATTTATCCGACAAATATAAAAAATACTCTATAACATCATTTCTGAAACGTTCCGAAGAGTACAATAATTTACCGACACAGGAGTCCGGTGACAATGATATGTATTTACAATTCAAAACTCTCATGGAGGGTATTGTTGTTGACGCTGCCAAAATTAATATATCAACGCTGCAGGTTCTTATAGGAAAAGCGTTAGACATGACATCTATATTGACTAATTATGATGAGGAAGCTGATGATAGTTCTGGGGAAATTCATAATTCAAGTCAGAATATGAACGATTCACAAATATCAAAAGTTCTTGAAAATAGTAATTTGAATATTGGTAAACGGAAAAATAATGACAAATTAGATACTTCAATAGATACAAAAAGAATAAAATTTAACTTGGTAAAGCAAGAAGAGACAAATCTTGTAACGTCATCACCTAAAATAATAAATTCTTTCTCGCTAGCGAACAATGTAGATAGTAAAAATAAATTTGTCAAAGATGAAAATAAAAATGATAAAAATAAAAGTAACAATGTGACACCGTTACAACAAACAAACGAATCAGACCAATCTCCGTCTTCGTTCAATGACTCATACAAAGATTTTGTCGTTAAGAATTTCCCTTTCAAAGAAGTTAAATCTAACAGTAAAGCAAAAAAACCGGTTAAAACAAAAATAGGGCAGTTCAAACCGAATATATCTCCTAAATCAAGTAACGAGCTAAAGAAGATTGAATCTGAGCCAAAAAAGATTGAACCTGAACCAAAAAAGGCTGAATCTGAGCCTAAAAAGGTTGAATCTGAGCCTAAAAAGGTTGAATCTGAGCCTAAAAAGGTTGAATCTGAGCCTAAAAAGGTTGGATTTGAGCCGAAAAAGGTTGTTTCTGAGCCTAAAAAGGTTGAATCTGAGCCTAAAAAGGTTGGATTTGAGCCGAAAAAGGTTGTTTCTGAGCCTAAAAAGATTGATTCTAGAAAATCGAATCGTATCAGTTTAGATAAACCGAAAGTTGATTTTGAATATGAAGTGAAGGAACAAAAGGGAGGCTATAATATATTAATATTAAAAATATAATTATTGTAACGTTAAATAACTGACAAAATCTCTGATTAAGTTGTTCGTCCATTGTAAATTTGTTTTAAAAGTAATTACATCACATTATACATAAAAATAATAGTGCTTATTTTATGTACAACTAAATTATGAGACGCCAAAATATGAGAAACTGCTGACAATTTAAAAGTCTAGGAATCACATCTCTATAAATAAGTTCTCTATTTTATATTCATAATATAATAATATGTGCTATTTCAAAGTTTGTATGACAGTTCATTTTTTACATTTAAATCACATACATTAATTTGTCAAACATTTTTGGTTTTATTCTTTAAATAAATTATAAAATTGTATATATACATCAATCGGCTTAATCCAGTACAGATATGGCCTTTACTAATTTACTATTTTATTATCAATAATGTCGCCATATTAACTGTCCTGCACTTGCACAAATATTTACGGCCTGGTATTTTTATTTTTTCACCTGGCATCAATAAGTCTTAATATCTTAATATAGTAACACATGTATTACAACTTATAAAGTTTTTAATCATATTTTTTCATACTCCATCTGGACAATGTTAATTTCTAGTAAATGTTTTAAATGCCCCATTTTGGTGTTGTTTTAACTAAATTTATTAAAGTTAACAGTCTAAAAATGTAAATTCGGAAATCAAAATCACTGACACTGTTTCCGGGTTTTGTTTATTTATTTATTTATCTTTGGGAAACATACAGCATACAATCACTACATATAAATAAACGATCCTAAACAAAATTTCAAGCCAATCAAGTTTCCACTAAAAGACTAAGTGAAATCAAAATTAGTACAGTAGTAAATTAAAAATCAAAATAGGAAGTATACCAAAAGTTAGTAATTACCTAATGGTTTCTCAACAGGCGAGTGAATTCCTTGAACCCATTGCTGAATTTTTATCTTTAGCAAAGCTCATGGAGTCATAATTTGTTCAAATCATAATCATTTTTTTTTTTTGTAAAATGTGATGTATTACTATTAACTTACGGATTAAAATGTATTGTGACTACGAACATATGTACAGTATTCATTGTAATAGTATTTGTACAAAGAATTAATAACTATGAGATCCGCGCAGTTTCATCCGCATCGTCGTTAATAGCTAGTGATTCACCCCTCTGTGACTTGTCATCCGTTATTTTTTGGGATTATTTACAGCATAAGCATATCAGCTATAATTATACTATTTTTTTTATCAAATAAGAATAGGTTAGTTGGTTTATTTTTTGAGTTTTATGAGTGCGTAGTAATCATTTTTTTTTGGCTCCAAATTTATTATTGTTTTTAAATAAAAATTGAAATAGTAATGTTTTACTTATAAAAATTTAGTGAAATATATCCATAATTAGTTGCGTCTCGCGGTTTCATCCGCGTGATTTTCTATAATTTAGAAATAACGGGATTAAATTCTAAGTAAAGTCTAAAGTATTCTAAATCTCCAACTATCTACGTGCCAAGTTTCATAGAGATACGTCCAGTCGTTCTGACGTGATTCGGCGTTGAATCGATTAAATTTTTCCGAAATTTATGTACAAATGCTATTCATGATGATTTTTCGTTATTATTTTTATCACATATTTGTAAAATATCAATAGCCATTCAAAATATATATAATTAATTTTTAACATCTAAGAAACATCTGTAAAAACATTCATATTTTCAGTATCAATCAAATTGTTTCAGGATCATTCTTAATTTACATGCGTACCGTTATTGATACCGGTTCTTAAAATTATATATATATATACATGCATATATACAGTTCAACGTCCATATTACGAAACTGAAGGTATAGTGCATTCAACGAGTCAAGATACCAAACGTAAACAAACCAACAGCCAGGTCATTCGCCTATGCAGGGTTTTGTAACCTTTTTTACTTACACAAATTTATTGAAACTAGATATAACAGCAACAAATAAGAAAAACAACAACTAATACAACATATAACAACTATAACTATAATATAATAATAATTATAAGAATAATTAACGGAAATATTAACAGGAAATAACAGATAACGAACTTTTATGTATCCCCCCGAGCGCTTCACGAACGGAATGAAATAAAAATAAATAACTACGAAATCAAAAGACCGCGCGAATGTTTTCAAACCCGCAATAGTCTCGTTGGACTTTGCCCGTCCTGAGCCGAGAGTTGTGCAGCAGATAGCAAACAAACAAGATAGAAAGAGATAGACTATATTTTCATGTTTCGTCGGCATTGTTTACATTTGGTATCTTGTCTCGTTGAACGCACTGTAGTTATAAAATATTAATAATACCAAGTAATTCGTTATAATGAGATTTGTTATATAGAGGTTAGGTTGGACTATGATTCGTCTTAACAAGGTAAGAAAGTGGAATTAAGTGGAATAAATAGAATACGTTATATCAAGGTTTTTAATTGAAAAAAATTCGCTAAATAGAGGTAAATACCTTCTACCTAGATTCTGCAATTATTAAAAAATCGTTATAAAGAGGTTCTTGATAAATGTTATTCGTATTGTAGAGATATATTTTGTATTAGCTCTTACAAGCAGTTCTAGGAGGATTTCAAAAACATCGTTAAATCCAGGAATTCGTTATATTGACACTCGTTATATCGAGGTTGTATTGTATTCTATTTTAATTACCTTTATTTGTATTACCAACAGTCACAGCACTATAGTACAGACAGGCCTGTCCCACTTCCGTGTATGTATCGAAAATGCAAGTACATACGGCGGCCGCCTCGAGCGGGCCAAACAGTAGGGACTCACGAGCGAGATTTGTTCGACGCATTGTTTTAAAAATTGATAAAAAAAAAGGCAAAAAGATACTGTGCAGTATTTATCTGTTTAAACAAGGATTGCTAAGATCTATTTTAAAATTATTATTATTAATTATTATTATTGTGAAATTATCATTCTTTGGGTTACTAAAATAAGTTAAATAAGTAGGAAGGTAGGCAGGTATACTAAGTTGGTGTAATAATCTTTCACAAATACCTACCTATAACAGAATTAAAATAATTTCGATCTGTTTTTAAATACCCACCTGCACATAGTTTGCTTTTTTTTTCTGCGCGAGTTTAATTCATTAGAATTATTACTATTAACACCTACCTTAGATTTATTTGGAAAGTAATTTGTTCACTAAAGTAGAGTACTAGAAAAAAGTGGTTAATAAATATTTCGATTAAATTATTTTCTAAAATGAGACAAAACTGATTTCATTAGAAAGGATAAGAGTTACGCGATAGAAAGAGAGGCGACTTCTAGGTAAGTATAACCGTAGGTTATCAAGCGCTGCGCGATCTGAATTGAACTTAAATGTATCGTAGTAAGAGTCCCTATTTCTTTAAACGACTTTTAGGAGTGAGTCTTCTGTACTTGTACTATTATTTATTCAGTGGTACAGATTAATATTTAGTTTACTTGCTTAACTGATCCCACAGTAAAAAACAACCTACAGCATGTTTACTAAAGTTTGTCTCATTTTGTAATGTAACGAACATTTAATATTTTTTTACATATTATGAATGAACCGCAAAATTATTTCTTATGTTCAAAAGTAAGTCGCTCTGTTGAAAGTTCGAGCAGGATAGCTGATATACGGGTATCACGACTGAAAGAGACAGCCATCAGTCAAACTGTGTCGTGATATAATTGAATAATCTTGAGCATCATCTTACTAGTAATTTATGTGTCTACGTTCTTTACCAAACATTTAACAATTTCCATGATAAATTTCGTTACAATCAAATAGATCATCGATCTGATTTTGAATTGTATTATTAGTATGAATAACTTGCTATCGCCCGCGACTTCGTTCGCTTGGAAATCTATCCATACATTTTTGGGGATAAAAAGTAGCCATGTGTTATTCCAGGCTTATTGTTTGAGTAACAAACGAACATTCAAACTTTCGTATTTATAGTAGTGATGTTAACTGAAATATTGTAATGATAGTAAAATCTAGCTATATTTTAAGGATGATCTTGAATAATTGAGTCATTGTAAATATATCATGTTATACATAATTATGTAAAGAATAGAAAATTAAATGATGACAATATGAAGAAAAAAAATCTTGAACTTGCATAATCTGTTTTTTTTTTCTTTTTTTAAATTTAATAATTTGGCAACATTTTTTAACTGTCTAAAAACAAGTGTTACATTATTCTTTTTATTTTTTTTTACTTTTATTAAATTATGCATTATGAAAAAGTATTGAATTGAAGAAAAAAAAGTCTTCATTAAAAATCCTGTAAATAAATATTTAAATTAAATATAAAAATATTTACTTAAAGATAAAGTAAAAATAAAACGAAAATGAAAAGAATAATATTTTTGAGTCGTGAACAATAATTCAGAAATCGTGTACTTTTCTTGAAAAAGAAGGAAAAGATAATTGTCAAATATGTAATTTAGTTTTAAGTTTTTATTTTTGTTTTAAATACATTTAGTTTAATAAAGTTTTTTTAATTATTTTAATATATTAGTATATAGTTATTTCTCTGTAATTGTTTTTAGATAATGGAAGACGTTAGGTATTATTTCTTTAACAATCAAGCAATGAATTAAAATAAAAAATAGACGACAAAACATTTTAGTAATTAATCTGAAAATTAAGGTTTGAAATAATACATTTTTTTTTACGTCCAAAAGAAAAAAAAAACATTTTGTTCAGGAAGATTTATAAAGGCGGTGCTAACCGTAAGCGAAAGTACCCATTCTATGTGACCTATTTTTACAATTTTCTCCATCGGTGACCATGCATCGGTAGTATTTGGTAACATCCCCCCCCCCTCAAATTTTAAAAATTGTAATCTCCTCAAATTGTAAATCATATGTTTTTTAATAATTTTTTTGCAGTTAAAAAGTGTAGTCAGTAGTAGTACTGGTAGTGTAGCGCAATGTTGCCTCCCGTGAATTTAGAAAACACGAAAAAGCGCCAGATTTCTAAAAAGGATATTGACTGGGTGACAAAAACCCAAGATGCTCCTGTGACCAAGCGTGGTATATTTAAAGACACCCCCCCCCCCTATGCTCTGAACGTGATTACGTAGTATGGGTAAGTTTCCTAAAACTATAAAAATTAAACTGGGACAGGTCTAGTGTAAAAAAAGGTCACGTAACTAATCGTCATAATATGTTGTAATTTGTCACATTTTTTTTTGTGTAATTAGATGAGCTTAGGAGCTGAAATTAGGTTTTATTGTAAATCAATAAAATAATACTAGTTTGTATAATTAATCTTTTATCCGATTTTTGTATTCTGTAGAACTTTGTTATTCTGTGCACTAGATTTGAAAACAATGTAAATATCGATTAAAAGTTTAAGATTTTGTGTTTGGCAACACTGAAAATTAGTTGCGTAAGGAGGTGTTGTGGAAGATTTGTTGAATTTTTATAAAGGTTAAAATTCATTTTTATATTTACGAGTGTATTTCAGTTAATATCAGAACATAGTTTATTTTAAAGCGATTTTTGCAGTTTAATTGAATGAAATTTAATATTTATAGTATTTTTTCAAAGATGTGAATGAAAAACCATTATATAAAAATTGCGTTTTTAACATGTTTCAATTTATAATTATTTGAAACGAATCTACAAAAATATGCAAATTCAAATGTAAAGTCCATACCAATACTGCATGAACAATATGGCGGTAATAAATGATGTAAGATAGACATAGACACAGGATACCCTTATACCAATAGTTTGCAGCTGAATATCTGCCTTCCAAACATGGACCGGTCATACAATAAGTCACATGTACAATTGACGTTTTCTTTGCAATCTTATTTTGTAAATAACATAGTTGTAAAAATTAAGCCAACCTGTAAATATAAATCAAACAGTAGTATCTGCAAGATATCTTATTTTACAAGAGAGACAAAATAATTGAATTCTTAAAAGTAGTTTTTGAGTAACTATTCTCGGAATGTGCAGTATTATTTCAACTACCAATTTTTTTTTATTTGTAAAAAATTGTAAAAATTGAATTTAATAAAAAGTTTTTTTATCTGTTTTCCAGATCCTTAATTATATCTAATTGACAAATAACACAGCTTTCGTTTGAAGTTTATTTTTATCTCAAAGTTAACTAGAGCTCAACTAAACAAAGTAAGTTTTCAAAGGACTGCACTTGTTTTGTTAAAATAGAAAAATATTTGTTAAAAATGAATTCCATGATTAAAATAACAGAAAAAAAAGAACTTGTTTAAATATATCCGGAGAATTTTTCGTCTTTTATATAAGATTTAATGATCGCTGAAATCGCTTTAAAATGAACCAAGATTACGAATAATTAAAAGTTAATTATGTTCTGGAAAAATGATGTAAAAATGTTCTATTGACAGGTAGTGTAATTTTGTATGGTATAAAATAATTTAATAAAGATTCGCTTTGTATTTACAAATCATTTTATTTAGAACCTGAATTTGAAGTACCTGATTAATAATATATTTGACTGACCCGTTGGCGCAGATTGCAATAACCCTGTTTTCTGCTCCAAGGGTTGTGGTTTCGATTCCCGCCGAGTCTGGGTGTAATATATGTTTATTTATATGTATATTTATTTAAAAAAAATGTATATCAGTCGGCTGTCACTTAAAACACAGGCATTAAGTTGCCTACATTAGGAACAGACGATCTTGTGTGTGTGTGTTAAACATATTTATTTATTTATTTTATATTTATGTCGCCGTAAGTGGTAAAACGGGACTCAATATACTATATAGTAACTCTATATCATTATTCCCAATTTTATATTTAAGGTTTAGACATAGTGGGTAGAAAACTTGTGCCATGGTGGTGACATTGGTGAAACCTTGCCCGATCCACCGTAGAGACCTGAATTTGCTTCCTGTGATTTCTTTTTTTTCCCAAAAATCAAAGAAAAAATAAAACGGGAATTTGTTTCGTGTGCCGAAGAGGCCGTGGCTGGCTACAAAGTCGCAATTTCGCTCCTCCCACCCCCTTGTAAGAGAGAATAAGACATGGTCAACCCCCCCTCCCCCCTTTAATCGTCTTACGTAATAAATGAATGGCCCAAACTTATCGAGTGACCGAGTGAACTGACGTTTATTAGTAATCAATTGATAATAGTCGTGGAGGAGCATGGATGGAGTATAATCGAACCAAGGAATTTATATCATAACTGGAACTCTCACTTAATAAAATTTTATATTCAAATATGCAAGTAAGAATATAAGTCAAATCAAACATTTAAGAAGTCATGGAATCAGTTACCACATATAAATATTACTTTTTTACTATATTTTACTTAAAAATCGTAAAAAAACAAGTATACGAGAAATATTTCTTGCTTATACTACATCAAATACATTGCTTTCTAACCGTACTACCTCAGTATGTCACGGAGTAACTGGACAAGCAACGTAAAAGTTACAAAACGATACTATCATAATGGTAATGTCGCATATTTTACCGTTTTGCTTAGAAAGAGACCGAGCGATTCGTATCTACGGTGCATGTTTCTTGAGCGCTGCGTTTAAAGATATGAGGTTCATATTTGTATTTTTTAAAACGTTATGATTTATGAATTGTATATGTCTGCGCTGTTTTGCGAAAAGTGGTGGGAGAGAACTGGCGACATTGTGTTCTCGTATATTTTTAATGAAACAACATATCTCCTTATTTCAAATATTTGTTTCTTACCAACATGTAAAGTGAAAAAATCCTTTTGCGCATTTCATTGACTACTTGTATTTTGTCTCTACCTTACGAGTTGCCTTGAATCTATGATAGAAAGAGATGCAATCCCTCTCTTAGGAATGTTTTTTGAGTGCACGTGCGCATTCCAGTTTGTATATAAATTACTTGAATCGAACAGAAACGTCTGCTTAGTGCAATGTATTATTATCTGTGGCTCAGTGCTAGCTGCGATACAGGAATGCCTCGCCCACCTCCACGGTCGTATCCAAGCATGTTTCGTCACTACCAATTGGAGCCGATTCGTCGTCATACGAGTAGGTAGGTATATGTATTAAATAAAATATATTTAATATCTTTGGGTCTGACAAGGCCGGATTTTGGGTAGGGCAAGCGGGGCAACTGCCCCAGGCCCCCACATAAAGAGGGGCCCCCACATCCGCAAAAGTGTGGCTTCCACAATAGAACCAACTGAGTTGGAGCGGTTCGGAGTTGGGATGATTTTTTTTTCGTCGTCAATTTTTCTGCAAGAACAAAACATAAACAATTTCATAATCAAGGGGCCTTCACTCCTCCATTGCCCCGGGCCCCCACAATTCTAAATCCGGCCCTGGTCTCTGGTGTAAACCAATAAATAAACACTCAATGAAAAATCTTGTGTTGGGATCCAGTAACATAAAACAATCTTACACACGTCTGTATGCTTTAAACAAACAGTGGTTGTGTTTTGTTAATTGTGCATGACCACTGAGTCAAGCTGCCATCAAACATATTTATGAACTAATGATTTAAGACTTATTTCGTGGTTTGAAGACATATTATTATGTTTAAAACGGGTACATACCACGATATAACCCAGTGATTTTTCGTCAATATTTCGACCCAGTTGCATGGATCGTGGTCACGACAGGACTAGTCCTGGGTTATATCGTGGTATGTACCCGTTTTAAACATAATAAAACATATTTATGGTTAAAAAAAAACTACAGCCCGATTCCTATATTCAGAAAACGTTATAAATTGAATGGTTCGTAAACTACGAACCGTTCAATTTAAAACAAGTTGTTACTTAAAATATTCTCCATTACTCGTAAAAAATATTCGTTTGATATTGTATCGACACTAAGTACTAACGTATGGTATTTTAGTATTTGTATATTTAGATCGGAAACAACGTATTACAATTCACACTTTTCAAATTTAACGGTTCGTAAGCAAAACGAATCGTTTTCTAATATAGGAATATACCGGGCTTTAGGTACAATCTGGAAATTGCTCATGATACTTATATTTGCATAGAAATCATCGACTCTTTCCATTCTGGTGTGGTTCTAGTAGTCACCGCTACAACTGCGATCGCGGGTTCGATTCCTGCTCGCGTCAGTTTTTTTAGTTTATATAAATTATATAAAGCACGTAAAGCCGTCGGTCACACGTCGGTTTTCAGTTTTCGACTATTATAAACATTCTGTAGAATGGAATCAGCTTTTAAATATTAAAATAAGTACTAATTGATTTATCTGATAAACAATCATTGTTCGTTACTTATGTAATATAATATTCAACAATTTAAAAATAATATTTTTCATCCTTTTTTCTTATTTTAGTCACTTTGGATTTTTTGAAATATTTCTGTATTAGGTTTTTAGCTCAAAACCAGAATTATAAAATAAAAACAATGAATGAAGCATAATATTTACTTTCTTATTATTTATTTTTTTAATACAAAAACAAAAGCATAAAAATATTGGATTAGACAGTATATTCAGCGGTCTTAGCCATTTGCTATCCAAACGAGCAAATGGAGAAAAAAAACAAACAAGTGTCAATTGACAAAATGACAATTTGTTTAAAAATTGTTTGAAAACAAAAAAGTAACGGCTTTAGTTCTTTTATTTAAGCATATAAAATTAAAATTAATAAAGAAAATACTATTGAAATAATTTAATACGTAGTATTTTGGTGAACATTTTGGTAAATACATAATTTTATGGGGATAACTTGTAAATATTGTTACAATGCAGTCGAGTTCTAAAAGCAGTAAGTTGTTTTTACAATTAAAATTAGTTATTTCAGTTAATTAAAAAAAAAAAAACAAGAATATATCTTAAAAGTAAAAAAAAAGTATCTAAAATAGAAAATAGGATTATTATTTATTTATTGTTACATTTTTACAATTTGCTTATGACGATGGTTTAAACATACGAATTTTACCGTAGGTGTTATAGTATATTAATATAGCGTTTTTGTAATATAAATGTTGTTGTTTTGTATCTTGTATCTAAATATATATTGCTGGTCATATTTTAATAATAATAAATTTATCATTGTTTTTTTAATAATTTATATATTAATAAACAGTCTAATTCATTATTCATTAATTTATTTGGCTTTATGGTTTTCAATGGTAAAAAATTTAACCAATTTCACATGGGACGGAGAATACACAAAGAAGATTGACCTGTGTAGTCAAGATTATAACCCTTATGAAATTTCGGAGATAAAAGAAATAATAATAATAATAAAATTTTGTTACAGAAATAAATGAACTGAAATCGATTGTAAGTAAAATGTCACTAGAATTATGTTGCGCGACAGTTCTACCAGAGTTTGGGTTACAATGGAGGGAGGTGTCGCGTGCCGTGCGTAATGCAAGGCTTCCAATGGCACCAGCGAGTGTAGCCAGGGTCCTGTGTAGACATATCGGGAATTCTTTAACGGGTGATGAAATTGCAGAGATTGTACCGAGGTTGAGGTTGAAATGTAAGTTTTCAATTTAAATTTACCGTACTTATTATTAGCCATGTCTTACACACATTGTGATCCCATTTGTGTCTATGACAGTTTATAATTTTCTTGCAAATGGTTGGGTGATTTCTGATAAAGGTATTAACATCCATTACCAATTCATTCATTCTGATTTTGATAAAATTTCTCATTTACACAGTTTGAATAGATATAAGAAATATATTTTACTAAGAAAATTATCCAAATTAATTTTATAAAGAAAATATTAGTTTTTTTGATAAATGAATTTTTAAAATTAGGTACTGTAACAAGGTCCTGGTAAATGTGACCTTGATGCCGTGGTGAGGTTTTGGGAGGCAAAAACTCATGATCTATGTATATATTTGTCGATAAGAACTTACAATTTTTTAAAATACACTTAGGATCTATTGATACAATTGAAAAATATAGTTTTTTATTTACAATGGTATACCAATGAACGTTATTTATTAAATAATATTATAAAATATTTAACTAACATAGATATTGTTCAAAGTAATATATCTTTAAAGGTGTAAATATTGATTACAAACGTATAAAGGAAACTAAGGTAATAAACAATAAAACTTTAAAAAAATTAATATCTAAATAGTGCAAAAGAAACAATAAAAATTTAATTATAAGAAAGAAACAAATTAACACGTTCACGGACAGAACGCCTCTCGACGTTGTCACTGTAAAAATTAATATGACAGTACTATCGACATCTATTTACTTGTGTACAATCAGTACACCACATGGCGCTCCATTTCCTATACTGAGACAAGGAAGGGCATTCTGTAGTGTACGCCTATACCTGTACTGTCACATCACATCATTTTTTACTTTTGCATTGTGACACAACGCCTCTAGGCAATGTATGAAATTTTGTAGTGTAATAACACGATCAAACATTGAGCTGATACTGTCCGTGAACGTGTTAATAATATGAATAATTAACCTAAAATACATTAATTACAAAATATTAATCTACAAGTATGGTAAAAATAGTTCATTGCAGTAAATATTTAACAAATTTGTTTTCTATTATGGGGCCATTCATTTATTACGTAAGACGATTTAAGGGGGGAGGGGGTCGACCTTGTCTTATTTTTTCTTACAAGGGGGTGGGAGGGAGTGTTGATAGTTCTTACGTAAGATCACAAAAATGCGCAAAGTTATCGATGGTAAATTTCGGACGACCTTTTTTTTAGGAATTCGGATAGCCTGGTGGTTTTTGTTTTTGTGTACACTTCCGACACAGGATAATTTTGATAATAAAACTCGATAATATTATATTAAAACATTTATTACTCATTTTTCCTTTAGATTCTTACGTAATAAATGTTAAACAGGGGCGAGGGGGTCGGCCTCTTCTTATTTTTTCTTATAAAAGGGGGGGAGGGGGTCGAAAAATTAGCAAAATTCGTCTTACGTAATAAATGAATGGCCCCTATGATAAAAGATATCAATATTGCTGATTGATGATACTACTAACTCATTAGACAAGAGTCCATTCATGGGTAAAGATAGTATATAAACACAAAGTGAAACTTAAAAAAAAAGGCTCAGAATTTTATTTTAACTTAGTATATAACACGTACAGAACCTCCTAAGAAAAGATATATAGAAGCCAGACAAGCCTTATATATAGATCAAATCAAATCAAATCAAAAACAACTTTATTCATATAGGCCCATAGAGCACCTTCGAATCGTCATTTTACAAATTAACACTTTAAATTGATTATTATTTTGTAATGATAAAGCTACCACCGATTCGGAATGTAGATTCTGCAGAGAAGAATCGGCAAGAAACTCTGCAGTTACTCTTTTGAAAATAATATGTAGACTGTGTTTTAGTACAAAATTAATATCTTGCTTGAACTACAGCGCCACTAAGTCCACACATCTTTATCGACTAAGTAATATATATATAGTAGATATAAGTTTATATTGTTTTAAGGTTATATTGTTGTAAATTTTCCTATTTAGTGTAGTTTGTTATATATTTACAATAAGGTGTAAATGAGACTTAGTTCACAATTACATATTTCGAATTTCATTCCCTCTCTCGAGATGAAAAGTATCCAGTATCATAGGTTAATAGAATTGACTCAAATCTTGCCAAGTTTCATTCTAATACATCCGGTAGTTTTGGCATTAAACGCGGCCAACATACAGTCAGATGGACAAATTACAATTTTGGCTTCAGTGTATCTTAAGTTTTATTATAAGCATGGATAATAACTGAACTGAATGAGACTGTAAACGTCCCACTGCTGTCCCACAAAGGCCTCTTCTCCATGTAGGAGAAGGGTTGGAGCTTAATCCATCACATTGCTCCTTTGCGGGTTGGCGGATAAAATCCCTACCATAAGTAACGATCGTTACCAGGTTAGACCTGTGTCAATCGCGATCGATCGAATCACTTTGATTCGATCACAACCCGCGAGCGAGTGACTCGATCACGACCGTAGAAACGACTCGATCATTTGTGATCGACGGGTCGCCCGCCGCCGCCGCGCGCCGCACATGTTAGCGATAGGTCGTGGGTCGTGGGTCGCGAAGACGTGTCGCTCACGCGTAATTTACCGAATGTATAATATTTTTGTGTTGTTTTTCTTTAAATTTGGAGGCGGTTTAAGTAATATAATGTAATGCCTTTAAGTACAATTATAAAATAATAACGTGTGTGTATATAAATTATTTTTGTGGTTATTGGATATAAATTAGTTTTTAAGTTTTATAAATATGTCAGAACTTTCTTTCTTTAAAAAAAAAGTTATTTGTCCTACATCTAACTATAACTACGTATCAGATATGTTTACTGTAGATTCTAGGTACCTACCTAACCCTATATATATTCGTGAAGTACCTAAGCAATATTGAGTCTCGAACTTGACCCGTGCGTGATTGAATAAATGATCGAGTGATCGAAGTGATCGAGTCTTTGTGACTCGATCACTATGCCTATGGGTCACGATCGACTCGGGTCGCCACGAATGATCGATCGACGCAGCTCTATACCAGGTGTCTATGATAACAAAAGGGACCGACGGTTTTACGTGCTCTACGAGGCACTGTGGGGAAATTCACAAAGACATACACCCAGACAGGAACTATATTTGCACAAATACAAATATCTGGCCCGAGCGGGAATCGAAGCCGCGACCGCCGGCGTTACGGTGACTACTCGCACCATTACACCAGAACTGTTGTTTAATAGCCCTTTTACTACCAGCGTCACGTACCTATATGTGACGAGCCGATTTTCTTTGCTGGGTCCGGTATCACAAATATGTGATGGGTGTTCATTATCAATTTATGATAACTGCTGTATCAAGTCTTACTCCACATAAATGTATAATGTTATACGACAATTAAATAAATAAAAGATGTTATTGGTCTGGCAATAATTAAAGTTGCTTATAAGATCTGACCGGTTTTTCTCCTGAGGCCCTGGTAGCGAAAGGGATAAAAACTTAGTTTGACCGAAAATTGACATGACTGACTGACCCGTTGGCGCAGTTTGCAGTGACCCTGTTTTCTGCTCCAAGGGTTGTGGGTTCGATTCCCGCCCCGAGTCTGGGTGTAATATATGTTTATTTTTATATGTAGGTATATTTATTAAAAAAAAAAATGTATATCAGTCGGCTGTTACCTAAAACACAGGCATTAAGTTGCCTACCTTAGGAACGGACGACCTTGTGTGTGTTAAACATATTTATTTTTATTTACTTATTTATATTTATATAAATTAATATCAGATATACTAAACCAATTAGTTTAAATTTTTTTTAAGTGGTAGCAACACAACGCAGAACGTGGCATGTCGTACAGTTGTCGGAACAGATAATAGATGAACCGGTGAATGTTTTGACGAGAAGGATACCCACTAGAGTGATACAGGCTCTACAAGAAGCTAAGAGTCGGAGATTTATGACACCAGAGGTAATTTTAATTGCTGGTATTTTTAAGTTTATATTTTTTTTTTACAAAACTTTGATAGCATTAGCTTACACTTAGTAACATTTTGTAACATTTTTGTAACATTAGGTAACATTTTATAACCTTTAGTAACATCTCATAACTGATATTCTCTGAAATAATAAACAAATGGAAATTAGGAAAATAAAGATTTTTTTTTTAATATTTTTTAATATTTATTAAATAATTGTTCTTAACAAATCCAGATAAAATTAATGACTGTTAATAAAAGTAAATTAAATTTTAAATATAAATTTAAATTATGTTACTTAATGCTTATTATTTATTTATTTCAAAATTATGGTCTTAATTAACAAGTATTAATTATTAATTGAAATGTAATCCAAAGACATGAACTACTCATTGGTATTTAAGGGCCTACATCCAAAATAAAACTTCCTACGTTTGGCGGAGTTTAGTATTATCGTCGCGAGAAACGAGGAGGTAGGACTCGCGCACGAATGGTTCCGCTTCCGTACTATTATCTTTAAAAACGGCAATGAAAGTCATGTCTCTTGTATGGGAGCCCTATTAAGTATTATTAATAATAATAAAAATAAAAGCCTTTATTAACAATCTTACATGTTACAATCTATAAATTACTAAAATTAAACATTGTTGTTCATGAAACGCAACGTACTTAAATGTTGTTAGTTGTATAAGACACCGGTTCCGTGATTGTCTTGCTCTTTGGCATAGGCCTCCCCAAGTGTTCTCCATAACGATCTATCTAGTGCTATCCTCATCCAACATGGTCCTGCCACCTCCTTGATATCATCTTTCCTTCTTCGAAACTGCCCACCTTTACTTCTCTTTCTATATCTAGGGCTATCAAGTATTAACTTTATTTTAATTTAATTATTTATTTTTAAAGTGATTAATATGACACAATATTCTATGAATATTTCAAGCATCTACCTGTTGCAGATATCAATATCGAGTAAAACCAAGCAAAAAAAAAAACGAAAATAAAAAATGGTTGTTTGTAAAGTCGGTTTACGGACGATAATTTTTACGTGATAACGTCATAAGAAAACATAGATGTAGAATTGATGTACTCGAACGCGGTCCGATGGAGTGTTGCGTCATAAGTCGAACTGATCGTGCCTCTCTATCGCTTGTTCTGCGCTTTCGCTCGCTCGCGACACGTGACAAAATGGCGTCATTTTTGAAAAAATACCCGATAGCTTTCATCAATTTACTAACTTTATCACGTCAAAAAATCACGTTTGTTGTATGGGAGCCTCCCTTAAATATTTTTTTTAAAAAAATTTCATTTACTTAATCGTGTTTTCAGAATTATACAATACTAGATCACAGTAACAAAAAACATATATTAAAACTTTAGATTCCTTATCTGCATACAAGACTGGCATAGGGTAGAAAACCTTCTCTTTTTCGAATGTAGGCCCTTAACAATAGTCGTCAATAATAGTTATCGAAACTATAGTCAGTTAATTACTATAATCAACTTTTTAGGTTCAAACACATAAACTAGGTGATTTAATCTACATAAGTATACAAATGATGTCCGATAGCAGGAATGGCAGTATATTATATGTAGCGACTCCACCGGGTGAACCCGTCGCCTTGGTCAGTTCCCTGCATTCCAGCTTGCTGCGAGCCTGTATACAAGGTTAGTAGAAAATGTAAACATATAATAAAACTACATAAAACACGTGGTTTTAGTCACGCTAACTTTTTTTTACAATTTTTTTATTGAGATACTAGCAAACCCGGCGAACTCCGTTTCGCCACCAGATGGCTTCGTTTTTTGTAACATTTCGTTTGGGGATTAAAAGATGAAGTAGTACGTGCTATGTATCAGAGATGGCGCTGTATGTGAAAAATGATTTCCCATGTTTTCCTGCTTTTCTGTTGAAAATTTTCGTGAATTTTGTTTGCTATAAACCTCACGGAGCCCGAGACCTTTCAAACGAATGCAAAACCGTGAAAATCGGTTCGTGCGTTCTGGAATTATAGCGTCAGGAAGGAAAACTCACTTATTTTTATATTATAGATATTTGCAAATAGTAAAGTAATAAAGTTAGTGTTTATTTTGATTGAAAAGTTTTTGTGTTAAAGAAGGTAGGAAATAAAAATGATAAAAAATTATTTACAACTATTGTCCATCTTCGTTCACTCCCATTGGAGTCAAATTTAAATATATATATATCTTTTTAGCGAGTCCTTTTATTCTCCAGCTTTTCATAATCATTATTAATAACCCAATTTCCAAATTATCATTTAATAGATTTTATTTTATTACAGCATTAGGCTATAAAAAGTATGAAGATGCAAGTCTAAACGGCCATGACAAAAGCTCTCTACTCCGAATATACAATACAAATCACAATGAACACCCCAACTTCCTTGACAGTTTACCAGAGTACAATATAATGCCAATAACTGTAAGGAACGGTATAGACTATACTCGCAGAAAGATGGACGAGGAGTATGCCAGTCAAATTTTGGGACCAGATCCGCCACAACTTTCCAGGTTGACAGTTACAGCGGAGAAAGAATTTTTTGCTCCGGAACGGTTAGTTGCTTAGCTAAACTTGTCTTTGCCCTTAAGTTTAAGTTGTTGCTATCTGTATCTGTATCTGTCTAATTTATATGCGTTAACATTTTAAAAAAAATCTTAGGAACTTTAAATTATATGAAAAACTTATCAATGGGCTGTTTTCAGTTGCCAGTTGCCAAAACAACAGGTTCGCCCGTTCAACATTTTTTAATTACATGATACATCTCTCTCGCTCTCGCTGCTCTATATATCTATTGTTTATGAATTACTCCATTTAGATACGGCGTTTTTCGGGTCTGTGGACATAGAGGGCAAAGCGCTCTCTCTGGTTCCGGCTCGCGTCTTGACATCCACGCTTATCGTGTGTCTTCTTATAAATATACAAATTAAATAGTAAATAGTACACGCGCCACGTGACAGTTCTTCGTGCGTGCAGCCGGCATTCATCGATTTACAAGACGTTATCACGTCAAAAAAAGACAAAGATTTCGTCGAAAAATAATAATAATATCTAATATAAATTACTGTACATACAAACTAATAACTAATAAATACTGTAAATAAAATTACAAATAATAAATAGGGATTCATAATTATTTTTCAGATTAAATAAGAAAATGAAGTTGACGATTCAGCTAAAGAGCGAAGACATAGCGAAGACCTTACAATATTGGGCGGCAAAGGGCGCCATCTTGCCGACGTCGGATTTATTCCAAATATTTAATAAAATTAAATCAAATAAAATACACATTGAAGATGCTGACGAATAAATTTATCTTATTTCGTATTTTATTTATAAATTAATAATTAATAAAGTTCTGTTGTATTTTTTTTTATTGTGATGGTGCGACACTAAGGGCCAGTTTCACCACTTGCTTTTATGTTCCGGATAACCTAACTGGCACTTATTTTGACAGATAACCCATAAAATTACCTGTCAAAAAAGTGCCAGTTAGGTTAGCCGGATCTTAATAGCAAGTGGTGAAACTGGGTCTTAGAGACGTAATAACGCCTCTTTCTGTGTTTATAATGTCTATTTAGCGGGCTAGATGTGTTAATAATAAATTTTATTTGATTTTTGATAAATATTATTCCTTAACGTAATAGAGTTACCTGAGATGTGAGGTGTCGAGAGATAAAATAATACGGGGAATTTTTAATGCACCTCTATTTAAAATTCATGCAAACTAAATCTCCCCATTAATAACCCACTGCATATCAGATAAATGATTTCGTTACAAATTAACTACTCGATTACCTAAACATATTTTATTAAAACACGTATAAAATTAATCAAAATCAGATGGCCTTTTTATCTAATTTACAACGCAAACCGAGCTTCAAAGTTCATGTTTAGGGTAGGTTAACAGAAAGTCATTCAGTAAAACAGTTTAGCTTTATAGATGAAACAGTACATTAGATTTGATTTATTTGATGAGCAAATTTAGTGTGCAATTCAGTATTTTTGGTGGTAATTTCGAATATTTGAATAGAAAAAAAATGGATTTACAGTTGTAGGATTAAATACTACCCAAATAATACAACGAGCATCGATTCTCAAATGATCGTAATCAGTGGCGGATTTAAACATTTGCCGCCAGTAGGCTATTCAATTTTGCCGCCCTTCCTTACTTTGGCAATTCAATAGCCTACATTACAATCATATTAATTACTTTTTTTTTGTCAATGTAATTGCAATTTTATGATTTGTACTCTATCGTCATAATTACAACAGCTTTTTCCCGTTATTAGTATGATTGTGAACTAAGGGATCGTTGTGTCAGTTCCTAGGGTATTCGTACTACTCACAATTTAGTGAAATTTACTCAAGAAATAGTCCCTGGGTATATTTTTGAGCTAACAAAAGCTCAATCACCTACGACATACTTATATATAAGCTGTGGTAAGGTGTGCCTTAAAACTACTTACACAAAATAATCTAAATTTGATAAACGTTGTTATATGTATTTTTATTGCACTACAGTCTAAAAACAATACGAACAATATCCCAATTAAATTATCTGTAAACAATCAGTTTTATGATGGCAATAAAATCAATTAAGTTCTGAGTCTTACATTACCTTTTTGCGTCCGCTTATTTTAAGTCCGCAAAATCATCAATCATATCATCGTATAAAATCATGTTCATTAGTTCTAACTTTTGCATAAAGGAGCTAAAGCACTTAGATTTACTTATCTTTAAGTCGACTGTAGATAGTTTTTCACCCGCTTTCTCACCCGAACAATTTGTTGCTGGTGTACATAGAGCCATTCGAAGTGCTTTATTCAAGTTTATGTTTTATGTGATAAATTTTCTCCAAATTCTATTTTTGCAGGAACAAAGACAGACTTTTTAATGATTTTTTATTAAAATTCTTTCAGGCAAAAGATGGCATTGAAAGTGTATCCATTCCTTAACACTCTCTAAATGATTAGGATACATTTTTTCCAAGAAAATGGCTTTTTCCATCGAGATCGATGGTAACAACTCACTCATTTTGGTTAGAAATAGAAACTTCTCGTTAAATCTGTTGTAGGCCTTCTGCCGTTCTTCTAACTTGGACACAAGTCTATCTAACGTGATCAATGTAGTTGTATCTACTGAAAGTTTCACTCGCAGTCATTCCAATATCTTCATCGGGTGTTTCATCAAATCTTGTTTTTCTTTTCGGTAGTCTATCCGGTTTTTTATATATATTGCTTGGAAACGCTTAATTCCATCGCCTTTTCTTCGAAATACTTGAAATTCTCTCGTTGAGCTATGAAAAACTTACGGGAGTGATTTCGTAAAGATTGGCAACGGTGATTAAATCTATTGTAGTATCAACTCTGAATTTGGACATTCATTGTGTTTATCTTTTCCAAAAAAAAAAAACATTTCATACAACAACCATTACCACCATTTCCAGTTTTTCAAAAAAGAAAGTAAAGTCCTGCTAAATATCTTCATAAAAATTCGCACTCAAGACATGTAAAATTAAAATAAGTTCATTACAAAAATTTGTTTGTTAAAAAATCCACATTATATAAGCTGTTCAAATTACTTTTTTTTATATGCTTGCTTTCAAATGCTTGATCGATTGAAAAAATTTTTGGTAAATCCAGTGATCACTTTTCTTTCTTATAAGATGTTTTTGGATTTTATCTTTTAATTACGATATAATGTAATGAAACACCTAGATCTTGATTTTTAGGGCCCTTATTAAGCGAATTGTATGAGTGGACCTAACATTTAGGTACACAGATTTTTTTTTGTGATAATTAATAAAAAAAAAAAATGGGTCAAAGTTACTAAATTTTAATTGTAATATTTAATTACGCTATTGGAATATTTTAAAAATTCATATTCACAAAAGTATATTACTTTACAAAGCGTTTTGTAATTTTTTTATACACGTACAGATGTCGGAGTTGTTTGGATTCGGTATATTGTATAGAGTAGTAAAATATTGTAATTTCGTTAAATTTTCGGGACTTTTTTTGTTCGTATATAGGTATAAAGTATTTTTTTTAATTTCTGTTAGGCAAAAAAAAAAAAAAACATTTTGAATCTGAAATTTGCCGCCCCCCTAAAATTTGCCACCCTAGGCTCCAGCCTACTCAGCCTACTGGTAAATCCGCCACTGATCGTAATATAAATACAAATACAAATATCTGCCGCAAGAATCGAACCCACGAATGGTTGTCTCGTGACTTATATAGACCAAAATTTGCCTATAATAAAGTCACGTTGTCTATTCACTGTCTGGTTACACTCAAGGAATTTATATACAAACTGGAATGAGCACGTGCACTCCAAAAACGTTCCTAAGAGAGGGATTGCATCTCTTTCTACCAAGGATTCAAGGCAACTCGTAAGAAAGAGACAAAATACCAGTAGTCAACGAAATGCTCGGAACAATTTTTTTCACTTTAGGTACATGTTAGAAACAAATGTCAACCTCATGTCAGTTATTTCAAGGTGCATATTTGAATATACAAATTTTATTAAGTGAGTGTTCCAGTTATGATATAAATTTCTTGGTTACACTAAACAAAAAATTAAAAAATAATATTTTTAAATAATTTTTATTAAACTACCCTCGTTAAAGAAAACGTCTTCTACCTTGTCGTCCATTAAAAACGCCACTATAATATAAATTACGATCTCGCCTGTTTCCATCGAAGACTATTTTCTTGTTCTCTTTGAAATCGAATCGTGGGGGAATTTCTGTATACCCCATAACATTTTGTAAAGATAATGGTCTCAGACCACGATTTGTATGTATATAATGATTTGATGGATCTTCGGGGTCATTTTTTAATGGGATCCGTATAACAATATCTTGACATAAAATTATCGGTAACATAATTATGTATGCGACGTACATACCTAACACAAATGATTATAATAATTAAAGAAATGACAATATATTTGTTTTTTAATAAGCGGGACGTCTCCTGTGGAAAAAAAAAATGATTTAGAAAAACTAATTTTAGTACAATTAACTACACGTGCTTATTGGTTGGTCTTGGTACTTGTCGGAAAAAGTGAAGGAATGTTTATGGGCTATTTATTAGGTAATCTCCATTAAAATAACTCCTGGAAAATATAAAAAGCGGTCATAATTTATAAACAATATAAAGATAATAAATATAATAAATATAAGATTTAAAAATATTATATTGAAAGTTTTTTTTTTTCATACGAACCTTCAAGCCGAACTTAAGAGATCCTAAATGATCTATCTCTATATTTCATAAAGGGAATTAGAATAATGACTTCATAAATCTACTGAATATTATAAACTAGCTGTGCCCCGCGGTTTCACCCGCGTTAATTTGAGGGAAAAACGTAATTAAATATTTTTAAACAATTTCTCTAATTGTAAGAGTAGGTACCCGCCTCGTTGGTCGAGTGGTCGCAAGCGTCGCTGCCGAGCAAGGGGTCTCGGGTTTGATTCCTATGTCGTTCAACGTATTATTGAGTTTTTTTTTTCGAAAATTCTCAGTAAAAGAATGATGTTATATTTACTTTAAAAGTGGAAATATAGTTAAAAATGTTTTGAGAAGAGAAATAATAAAGGACGCAACAGAAGCTCTCAAAAAAGATTATTTTTCCCGTTTTTGTTACATTTATTATTATTGCTCAGCCCCTGTTGGTCGTAGCATGATGTTATATAGCCTATAGCCTTCCTCGGTTAATGGGCTATCCAACGCAAAAAGAGTTTTTCAATTCGAACCAGTAGTTCCTGAGATTAGCGCGTTCAAACAAACAAACTCTTCAGCTTTATAATATTAGTATAGATTCGAAAGTTTGTATGCTCAATTGAATAAACAATCATTTTAAAAAATTTAACAACACGAAATGCAATCGGATTCTAAATTTGTAATAGAGTTATGTTTGGCAACGAATTGAATAAATGGAACAAGATTAAATTTTAATGTATAAATTAATTCCTTATCTGACTGAATTTAATTGCTAAAATATCTACAAGATTTATTACGTGATTTTTAATGTTTGTATCCCTAAAATTCTTTAATATTGTATTAAAAACGTTTGAAGAGTTTGTCGCAAAATTTTGGTCCCATCATCTTCTCTTAGTGAGATTTAGTGCATTAAGTACGACATAATTCCTCTCTGTCGTGTGAAAAAATTGGCAGAGCGTAGGGGGCACAGCCGATCGTTCTTGAGAGTTGTGGTGCGAATAGTCGCCTCCAACCGCGCACTAGCGATCGCAAGTACGATTCCCGCTCGGGACAGATATTTGTATTTGTATAAATATTCGTTTCCGGTTTGGGTTTATTTATGTCCTTGTACCCAGAGATGTGACTTATTTAAGATACAAGTATCTGAAATACAGATACAAGATACAAAATACGTATTTTGTATCTTGTATCTAAAATACTTTTTTAAAATGTATTTTGTATCTTGTATCTAAATACCTTTTGTTGGGTATCTTAGTATTTTGTAAATACTATGTTTGGTAAAATACTTTTAGTAATAGTTATTCTATGCATTCATTCACAAAATATGGCATAATCCAGTGATTTTAGGCATTTTAAGCCCCAATCTGCGGATAAATTCTAAGTGAGCTGAATTTTTGTATACACTTTTATTACGGTGTTGTAATGAAGATGTGAAAAATCGACATTGTAATCGTGCCGGCTAAAAAAGTTACAAAGGTCAAAAGGTAACAAAAATAAGTTTTGTTGCAAATATCTCGCGACCTATTGCTCGGAGGTCATTCCAGGTCATTATAAAAGTTATTCATCATAAAATTATCTACAAAAAATGTTTCATGCATTTTTCTGTAAAATTAACCGTTTTTGAAGTAGAGCGCTGAGAAAGCGACTAGAATGTACTCACATACGGTTTTGTATACCATACACCAAGGCGTAAACTTTATTGATTTTTATTTGGAGTATTAACACAAAAACTTTTATTAACTATTTGTGAAACTCTGACAATTATACTGAGTCAGTTGAAAAATATTTCTTGAGTGTTAAAGACTTTATTTTATTAGTTTCATGCTCTTCAACAGTTGATCAACCAATGATGAAAATAATAAAGATTTCGATTTAAATATAGGAATAAGACCACTCGACGTTTTGTCAGCAACTGTTAATGATATAAAAAACTGAAGATATCGACAATTATTGACAAAAAAAAATTATAAGTATTACTTACTGTATATTATTTTTTCTGTATTTATCATTCAAATAAAAAAATATTCACTCTTAAAAAAATCTATTATTAAATATCATGGATTATTCATACGGGGAAAACCATGTAAAAAAAAAAAACGAACCTTGGATTCTTCTCGAGGTAGGTAGTGAGGAAAAGTGCATGTAGTCGCTTTCTCCGCGCTCTACTCCAAAAACGGTTAATTTTGGAGAAAAATGCAAGAGGCATTTTTTGTAGATAATTTTACGAAAAACAATTTTTATAATGATCTATATTGACCTCCGAGTAATAGGTAGCGTGATATTTGCAAAAAACTGATTTTCGTGACCTTTTGACCTTTATAACTTTTTAAGCCGGCAAGATATCAATGTCGAACATCTTCATTACAACGCCGTAATAAAGGTGTATACAAAAAATCAGCTCAAAAGGAATTTTTCCGCAGTTAAAACCTAAAATGACTGGGTTAAGTTTCTATGGTGACATTAATTTTAAATGTTTTTAGAGGATTCTGATTTCTCTATTGCAAGTGGCGAAAATACAGGGTCTACTGGTAATACCGCTGACTTAAAAACACTGCAATACCTTAACAATAAAGATACCAACTTAAAGAGTTTAAATTCTTACTCTACAATAAGAAAAATATTTTTCAAATATAACACCTGTTTGCCAAGTTCTGCTCCTGTGGAGCGACTCTTCTCTTTTGGAGGTATCAGGCCTTATCGAAGAAAAATGAGTGATAAAATGTTTGAAGAACTGGTTTTACTTAAGTCTCAATTAAAATCTTACTAATACAATATTTTATCTTCTCACTTTTACGCGATCAACGCGATGTAGGTATTTGTAAATAATTCACGTAAAAAATTAAACTTACATTAAATAAAATGTTATTTTCTTACAAAAGTATTTGTATCTTTAAAAAGTATTTGGAAGATACGTATTTTGTATCTAGTATTTCAGATACTATTCCAGAAAGGTATTTGTATCTGGTATCTGAAATACTTGATTTTAAAGTATCTTGTATTTTGTATTCCAGATACTTTGTATAGGGTATCTTGTACATCACTGCTTGTACCTCGGAGAGCACGTAAAGCCGTCGGTCCCGGTTGTCAATATTAGCGATAGGTAACTCAGGAGTGATAGATACAAAAGATATGAATCTTTCTGTTTTCATCTATCACTCTTTATATCCGTTCAAATCCGACTGTATCACTGTATCAGTGTATCTTTTTCAACTCGTTCTATCACAGAATCTTTTTCTATCTGTATCGCATGACGAGTAGCGCACTCGTGAACAAATTAAGTTAATTTTTCGAGTACCTACCTATTTAATATGTATCAATCATACATAACAAATAGATACCTAGAAAGAAAAAGCAGCCCGATAAATCAGAAAGATTCCTAATGTTACGACCTATCTATCTTCTTACTGATTTACTGACTGAGTTTGAGTACTGTGAGCTACTGACACGTAAAGATATAAAAGAGTGATACATATCCCAGTGATCGAAAGATACATATCAATCTTTTCTTTTTAGTGATACCTTTTGCTCATGACTAGTCAATATAGACACCTGGTAATGATCGTTACTCATGGTAGGGAAATTATCCGCCAACCCGCAGTGGAGCAGCGTGGTGGATTAAGCTTCAACCCTTCTTTTATATGGAGAAGAGGCCTTCGCTCAGCAGTGGGTGGTTTACAGGCCGATACAGGAGAACAGCCGACACAGGTACAGGTACCGCGGCCTGTCGCGGAATTCTGTCAGGAAGAATCCGCGTGTGTTCACAGGATATTTACACTATAATATTGTTAAAGAACAAAATCTGTTTTTAAAAATATTAAAAATTTAATTTAAGTTGTACTTCACTACATGTTATAAAAAAAAAGTCTCCGTGGCGTCTGTCTGTCTGTCTATTCGCAATAAACTCAAAACCAATAGATAGTGATTCGCGAGGAAGGCTTAGGTACATACACATACCCCGGGAGCAGCCGGGGCGGACCGCTAGTGGAAAATAAAACTATAACACTCATAGTAAACGTATTTTTTTATTAACAAGAGCGGGTGGGTTCCCGTAGTATTTCAAATTTTCACGCTCACGATCTCTTTCAGGTAAAGGTTCATTAAAATCATATTTTTCAACTACAATCGGTAATTTTGCATAATAATTAGGTGTTACGGTTTTATATCGCTCGCGTGTTGGTATATTTGTAGCAGATTTTACTTTTTTACTAAAAGAGTTTTCTTTTAATGGCATTTCATCTAAATCTTTTGCATGAGCAGTTTTAGCTTTTATTTCTGCTGATTCTACCAATTTATCGACATAATCGTCATTTGATGTAGTCTTTTTCTTGAATTTTGTTTTCTTACTCCTACTCTTAAGACCATTAGTCGTCTGTTCCGTATCTTTCGTTAAAATTTTCTTTCGATTTTGTTTCTCTATTTTAAATCTTTTTTCATTAATGTCATATGTTTGTGGTTTTATTTCTGTGCTAGAATAAATAATGGTTTCTTTTTCAGGCATTTTATAATCTTCGTTACTATCTTTTTTTGACATACGTATCTTTTTAAATGGTAAATTTTTTACTTCTTCAATAACGAAATTATTTTTTGTCGTCCTTATCTCCTGATTTATCATATCATCATTTTCAGTTGGGTATGTATAAGTGACCGTTTCAAAAGAATATTCGTCGTTATAAGTACTCTTTTTGTTATGTTTCTGGCTAGTTGTCATTTCAATAGCTGCATCCGCATACTCCAATTTCTCCTCTTCAACTATTGCTTTTGTAGTCTTTTTAGATTTTCCTAGTATTCTTTCTTTTTTAGTAAAAGATTTCTTAGGTCTATCAGTTACATCTTCGACATATTCCGTGTCGTAATCGATCGTGGACGTTTCTTTAACATTTTTTTTAACTTCCTGTTTATGTGTTGAGTAATCATTATTATTGTCATTTTCTTTTTTATTATTCGTAATTGTAATTTCTGTGTCTTTCTTGATATTATATTTTTCTTTTAGTTCCTTTTCTATTCGTTTTTTGACTCTTTCGACAAGCTCGTCGAAATCGATTTTGGTATTAGCAGATTTCGAGTTAGCATGATTTTTATGGTTCTGATGGTAGCTTTTCTGCTGTATTTCAAAGGATCTTTCGTAATCGCCACCTTCATAGCTAGCTGCATCGCCTCTATCTGAAGGGTTTTTTACAAAACTTGTTGGAAAATTTTCAGCACCTAATTTTTTTGCGATGGTGTGAAAATCTTCGAAATTCGCAGCAAACAGAAGGTATCCACTTAACAATTTTACGAGAACAGAAAAATAGCCTAAAAATAATAATAATATTGATAAAAAATTGTAACTTATTTTCTTGTGTCTAAGTATAGATTTTCACAGTTCAAGAGGGATAAGCGACATTTTTTTTTCAAAATAGACATATTAGGAATTTCCTCAAATTTTATTTATCATTTTTGTCTAGTGTAGGTCATTTTGACCAAAGATTCGTTTGAAAGAGCTTACTATAAATTTTGAACCTATTACAATTTCCTTTTCAATTTGTAATAAACTTATAATCATGTTACATTATACTTAATCGATATCATATAAAAATCACAATATGTTCTTTTAAAATAAATAAAACGAAAAATGCAGTTAAGGCATTTAAGCTATATGTGAGTTAGTGCGTTGGTTTTATTTGTGAAATTCTTTCAGGTCAGGTAGTAAAGTTGAATGTGCATAGGTTAAGCGACAGTAGTGTTAAAACACAGTTATAAGCTGTATGGTTTTGAAACTAAAGTTTTTTTTTTGTTATTTTAAATGAAATTTAAGCCACTTGCGGCGAGTTGCACGAAACCGTCGCTAATTTTCCGTTAGTTAAGTTGCAATTAATCTTAAAATTAGTTGTTCTCATAATTAATTTAAAGCTGTTGGAATTAATCATCCGTTAGATAGGTCTTTAATTAAACTAAATTTTTTTGTTAACTTAATCAGATGTAGGTTTCGTGCAACAGATAATCACGATTCTTGTGATTAAATTAGTTTAATAAACACTTAAATTTAAAATTTGTTTCGTGCAACTCGGCGTTGATTTAGTAAAAATATTTCACACAATTTACATTATTTTATTAGGCTTTAAAAGCAACTTTGAATCGTTATTACAGAATAACATATTACAATTAACGAAACGATTTCGAATATCGATTTTGCTAAAAAGAAACAACAAGAAATTCAAAAGCTCTTTTAAAAATTGTTACATTGTTGTTAATACACAATTTTAATAATTATAAATTTTGTCCGATGTCCTGGATGAAAACCACCGTTGCTAAACTCTTCTTTGTCAAAAGCAATTAATCTTTTTACATCATATTGTGTTCTTCATTTATAATAGTAAAAGAAACAGAGCAACAATTGTTGGAAGTTGACAAAACAGATTATTTAAATTATAATTTAAAATATTATCAATACTCACATACTCGGAATAAATGCGTTAAAAAGTACATTTCACATTGTTTTACGATATCATTTTATGTAACAATACAAAATTTTATTATATTTTTTGTTAACCGCTTGTAAATAATAAAATTGTGAATATATTGTACGTACGTTCATTTTATTAGATTATTTTAATAATAATTTATCATATGAAATAAATACTTACTATCCTTAAAGCTATATAAGTCGGCCTTTGGATGTCCAATACTGAACCCCATCATCTCTGGGGGATTTTTGGTTGTGTTTTTGCAGGGTATGGTGACGTCCCAATAAGCACAGAACTGCATTATAGTATGACACAACAGGCCACATCGGTAATTTGAGCATTTTTGAACACTTATAAGAGTACACTCTAACAGCCATAGCAGAAAATTACTCTTTCGGCTGTATTATTGCGCTATTATGTGTCACGGTGAGAACGCAGTAATGTTATAAGCGTTATTATGGGTAACTCATCCTTTTAAAGAGGTTTATGCTGCTAATAAGCATTTCTTTGGACTTTAACTAAGCTATGTTCTGAAAAGAAGGCCACAAGTACAACCTTAAAACTTTGGCATTTTAAGGAAGAACATGTGAATTATTAAAATGCAAATAGTTATTTTGTGACTTTAATTAATGACAATATACTGCTTCTTGCTGTACATAGTTAATCTTAAATACTGTTCATCAGCAATCGTATATTAGCATTTATTCAGCTCACATAATCACAATGAGAGTATTGATATGTATAATGTAAAATTAGAGCACACTGCTATAAATTAGACCAGTGTAACCCATACTCCCGCTTAGAGCTGAGTACTTGTCCTAGCATCAGCAATAAACCTGCTCATGAAGTTAAAAGATGTCATACGGTAAGGACACTGAAAAAAGAAGTGTAGGTGAATCTGATGAATCTGAAACCTCAGAAATGACAGTGTGACTTTGATTATGATAAAAAACAAAAATTTCGTGAAAACATAAAAAAATGGGCTATTGAAAAAAATATTTCTCACGCAGCTCTACGAGATATGTCAAAAATTATAAATGAATTTATGCCAAATAGGTACATTTCCTAATGATGCCAGGACTATTTTAGCAACACCCAGGGAGATCATCTTAGAAACAATGGATGAAGGTGAATACTATATAATAGATTATGTAATAAAAAAAAAGAAAGGATAGCTACTTCAGATGTTGAATTGTAAAAAATTCATGGACCCCTAAATTGTTTTACCAGAGACTAGGTGGTATTTACATGCTTACCCTTATTATGCTTTATATGAACCTGTGGCCGATTAGTTTATCACAAGAACTACTTTTGTCAGCTCAAAGCTGACTTACGGTCCACAAGTGAACACTTAGAAACCCCATGGCATTTTATTGTGACTTACAGTTCACATTGCTAGCCGCCATTATTTTATGGATCTATTGAATAAGTTTTATACCTACATTTACATCGCCGATCTTTGTTTAGTTAACAACAATAGCATAAAAGTATGACTATGAAGTGTTAATATTGTATATGAGTAGATAAAAAGCTTATCGAATTAAAATGACAAAATTCTTTTTTTTTATTTTTTTATTGTTGCCCATTTTACATATGTATTTACTAGAAAACAGAAATAATTTGATAGCGCGTGAAAATTTTCGTATATATTTATATAGTATTTGACAATAAACTTTCTTTCCCATTCGAATTTCAAGTAACATTAAGGAAAATCAAGGATTTTACTAATTATCAATTTACCACAATAATAAACTGTCATCATATGGAAGACGAATAAACTAAACGTCAATAATAATAAAATATAATAAAAGTTGCAGAAGTCAAAGTAAAGAATTAGTATTATATTAATTCACAAATTTTCCACTTAAGAATAATCAACTTCATAGAAGCGTTTAAAGATCCTGCTTGAGTGTACTTTGGTAACGCTTGGCTACTACAAACTCTATTAATCGGCCAGTGCGCTGTTTAATTGGTAACAATTTACTCTATTATTCAGTCAATGTTCAGCTCTTAGGGTGACAGTTACCTGTAATAATGCTCAAATAATGTTGCTATAATGCTAAAGTGACAGTTGTTCAGCTAATAGCTGATTAATTTGTGCCCAGATTAGAGTTAAATAAGCACTTACAGCGCCTCTAACTCTCTTATTCAGAAGGCTTGTACAGCTAAGGATTATATTGTGGACAGTAGTTCAGCTAATATACAGCATTTCTGTGCTACTTGGGGTTGCTATGCATTATCATCCTGGTTGATGTACAGTTGTTCGCACTACGACGTTAGTCGCCTTTTACAACAATAATAGATATATATATTATAAAAGTTCGCTAACTTAAATACAAACTGTTTTATTAATTCTTAAACGTTAATAATTACAAAAGTAAATAAAAACACTTTTTAAGTACCTAATATTTATGACTCGAGCGATAATGGACTCCAAGGTTATTTTGATACTAGCTTCCGCCCGCGGCTTCGCCCGCGTGGATGTCGCTTATCGCGACCAAAAAAAAAATTATCCTATGTTACATCTAAGACCTCCAAGAATATGTGTAAAAAGTTTCATGATGTTCGGTTAAGTAGTTTTCGCGTGAAAGCGTAACAAACAAACTCACTTTCGCATTTAAAATAGGTACTGGGGCTTATATAGGACTGCCCGCGACGTCGTCTGCGTGAACGCTATACAGCACCAAAAATACCTACGATTATACCTTTTAAAATAACATTCATTTACCCGTTTCTTCTTTACATTTCATATCTACAGAAAGTGCAGTAACAGATGGTGACTGTCTTATGCGTCGTTAGATTACATGTTGTTACAGAATGCGTTGAAGAAATAACGGTTCACTGCTCGTTCCCCGTAGGTGATAGCGTGATAATATGTAGCCTATATGTTGACCCGACGTCTTAATAATATTCGTGCCAAAGAAGTAAATCCATGCAGTACTTTTTGAGTTTATCCCGGACATACATACAGACAAACAGACAAAAATCCTAAAAACTATATTTTTGGCTTCGGTATCGATTGTAGATAAAAAAAAAAAAATGTTTTATTTACTCATAAAAAACAATACATATTCAAAATCAAAATCAAAATCAAAATATTTTATTCGTTATTAGGTGATTGATTACACAGACTCAACGAACGTCAAAAAAAAAATGTCTCGGTAGACATCTACAATTTCATCATCGGCTTTACTAAATATTACAATAATATAATAATGTTCCTAGTGTAGGCCGAGAGAAAAAAAGCCGGAGGAAAAAAAACTCTCGGTACTCTTTTTACCATATCATATTTTGTACATACAATATAAAAAAAATATTCACAAAGAAAGAGCAAATCATGTCACTGCCAAGGAGCCTTGTCATTTAAAAATTCTTTAATGCTATAATATGCCTTACTACATAATTTGGATTTAATGAAGTGTTTAAATTTATTAAGGGACAAGTCTTGCACATTACCAGGCAGTGTATTGTACATGCGTATACAGTTACCTACAAAAGAGTTACTTATTTTGTGGAGCCTAAAATTAGGAATGGCCAATTTATTTTTATTTCTTAAATTTAGGCATATTATGTCTATCACAGTTCTTGACAAATTTATTTTTGTTTTTATTTATTTATTTTTATTTATTTAACAATTTATGCACACTAGAATACAAATAGGAAAAAGCACTTATAAACAATGCTGGTACAAAGGCACTACTTATCCCATGATGGAATCTCTTCCAGTAGTCCTGCCACAGGAAAATTGTAAAAGAGTCGCAAAAATTAGTGTGTACAAAGTAAACATATTGTGAATAAAAATATAATATATAATAATAAATACATAATTATACGATATATAAATACATAATATATACCTACATAATAATGTATACACACATTTTATGTGTGTATAATAAATTTTCAAAAATATATTGAGAGTAAACAGTTAGTATTTTTATTTCCTTAAATTTATTTCGTAAAGATTCACGGGTGCCCATACCGTAGATAGCTCTGACAGCTCTCTTTTGCAAAATAAATATACATTGAATATCAGCAGCGTTTCCCCACAGCAGTAAACCATAAGTCATGATGCTGTGGAAATAGCTGAAATATACTAATCGCGCGGTTTTGATATCCGTCAACTGGCGTATTTTTTTTACTGCGTAAGCTGCGGAGCTGAGTCTGTCAGATAACTTCCCAATATGAGGACCCCACTGTAATTTTGAATCTAAGGTTATACATAAGGATTGTCTAAACTTACATACATTATTCGATAACAAATAGGACAGTCTTTTACTATACTTTTAGCAACTATTACTTTTAGTAAATTATTCTTGTTCATTAGTTAAACGTAAGTTTTTTACTGACATCTAAACTAGGCATAGCCTGTATCTTAGATGCCAGTGAATTCCGTTACATATTTAAAACAAATTTTTAATTGCATGTTCATTATAAGTAGACCATTTGAGAGTAACATGTAAACAGATAGTAAAAATTAATACGAGGGTAGATTTAGAATTGCATTGTGTTCGAACGATATGTATAGTTTGACAACGACAACTATGAACTTAAGTTATAAGAACTTATACTAATACTTAATACTAAGAACTGTTTGTATGTATTATTTTATTTTAATTTTTAGATATAGTTATTATGTATTAATTACAGAATTTCTTATTAATATTTATATATCATGCATACTATTTTTGTATGTTTAGTTGTTTGTGCGTATGGTATGCGCGTGTATGTGTGTGCGCGCGTGTGTGTGTATGTGTGTGTGTTTGTGTGTGTGTGTGTGTTTACTTTATTAGTTTGAACATATTTTCAATATCATGATAATTCTGTACTTTTAACCAGTTAATAAGTTTTTCTTTACATTTTTTGAAGTTTAATAATATGATAATAATAGATAATATTCGAAGGTATTCTTTTAAAAAAATATTCAATGTACAGTTTGACTTTCCAATCATTTTATTATATGTATAGATAAGTATGATTAGAGGTAATGCAGGTTAAAGAAAATACCGGAATATTAGATGAGATCTTTATTGACTAGCACCGTAAATTATTTTATGTCCAAAACATTGTATTTCATTTCATTAATATTAGTTTATAATTCATTATTCATTTAGAATTGCGTCTATTTCGTTTTGTTCGCGCTTCTCGCTACTCGGACTTGAGGTTCTGCATAGAGATCTGTAAATAAAGTTTTAAATGATCTTTTTTCATGTTAGTTGAATAGGCAAACTGGCAGACGTTCCACCTGATGGTAAGTGGTTGACGTCGCCCATAAACATAAACTAGTTTACCTGGAACTAGCCCAGACAACTCATTTATGTGTTGCCTATCCAGAGACATAAGGTGTTAAAGTCTCGGTGCCAGTAATTACACTGCCTGTCTTGCCCTTCTCTCCGAAACACAGCAAAACACCATTACAGTATTCCCTCCTATAACGTGGTACTCTTATAACGCGTTTTCATATTAAGCGACGTCATGTCCTTCGTTTAACACGTGTTTTCCCCTATATAACGCGGAGATTTCCCACGTTATATTTACGTATTATGCAATTTATAATAATTTGTACAGCTCATAATCAATTTCGCGTACGTTTGCACATTGTGTCAATTAGTCTTATAAAATTTAACTTAAACCCGAGTCGAGCGCCATCTACGGTAGGACTTATGTCGGACTCAAAGTCGGTCCTAACCCATGTAAAATTAGGTCCGACTTAGCACCAAAAAATAGCACAAATTTCCCTTTTTCCACTTTACGACTAAAATCGGACCTAAATGGAATAAAAATTAGCGCCTAAGTCGGACTACTGGGTTCTAAGTCGGTTTTATGTCGGATTTGAGGGAGCTATGTCGGCCTTAAATTTCGACTCGGGAATTAATGAATATTTTGTACATAACGCGTTTTCGGGGTCAAAATGATAAATAATACTTGTACAACGTGTTTTCCCATAACGTGGCACTAATCTTCCGTGTTATAGGGGAATTACTGTATTTGTTCGTTTGTTGCTAGGCCATATAACATCAAGCTACATTTTTAATAAAGGCATAATATTATGTAGGTACGGTACCGCACCAATCGTGTAGTTTATAGAGAGGAATGGTTTCTATTATGTAACGAATGGCGTAGCACTCCCAATTTCCCTTGTGAATAATTTGAAATCAAACCCGCCATCGCCAGCGTTGAGGTGACTACTCACACTACTAAACCAGATCAGTTATTATTTAACGTTACTAATAAATAATAAAAATGCAGTTTATTAATTCTGCCTAATATCGCGCCGTCTTTTTTAATTACAAAATTCAAATTCTAATAGTGTGTGTAGTAATTCTTTACTATCTACTGTCGATATTTTTACGGACAAAGAGATTTCAACAAAAAAAAAAAAACTATTTACCGTATATTAATTCCCGTCCTAGTCTGGGCGAAAAGTTGAAGTTCCTGCCCAGTCTCGGCATGAGGTGATTCATGAGGAGATTGGTCTTGACAGGATCTTGACCGCTACTGTACCTAAATAAGGAATAAATAAATGAAATAAACGCCATACACTAAACGGCCATATGGATGTAATCCTACAAAAAAAAAAAATTGTGTGTGTCAGCTCCGACGCACGACTGGAGTTTACTCCTTAAGTACGATTGTCTAAACATACGCAAAAAGAGTTTATCCAACTGAAAATAAGATTAATACCATATGAAAGGGTAAATTAACAAATTAATGAAAATAATATACATATATAAATATATATTTATTCATTTTATATACATTTATTATAACTAATCGGCGAAATATTTTACATTAAACTTTTCACAATAGTCAATTTCAGATGTGCACAAATATTTCATTACGAATGTTGATAAATTATGTAATTATTATTATCTGACAATTATCATTTATTTTTTAAATATTATTTTTCAATATTAATTAGAGCAACATTATTTTGGCACCGCACCATAGGTGCGCGCGCACCGAAAAAGTAACGAGGTCATTCATAAGTAGATTTTACCTCTCATATTTTTCTCATACCGGGCGCCTTATATATGAAAATCGATTCTTAAGGAGTAAACTCCAAAAAAAAGAAGAGAATATTGTATCAACATGCTATACGTAAATGCGTACGTAAATTGTATGAGCAGGACGCAATATATATACGGACGGGCGCGGGAGTGACACAGACAGGTAGTAAAAGGACAATGTACAAAATTCTTCCTGCTCGCCGATCCGACTATAGGAATGAATCTATATTAATATTTAAACAATTGAATTAACAAGTTCGATTTTAAAAGGTTTCGTGTTCTAAAACCTGTTTCTTGATAAAAATATAGCTTAAAGGCATCACGTTTAGAGTCATAGGGAATAATTTTTACATCCTTGATTAAGTTACGGTTAGAATCTAATGTTTTGGTATAATTTTGATAAGAATGATCGAAAATTCTTTGATTTTTGTTTCGTAATTTAAACTCATTAATATTAGCATTCATTCAAAAACTTTTTTCGCTACAATATATAACGTTGTGAGTCATAAGCATACCTTTCTTCTTCAGCTGGAGTGAGAGGCATCTTCTCAGGTAGTTTCCTCCCTAACCTCGGTGTGTATTCAACGTTGTCGGACATCCTCTCTTGAATGTCGGCTGCGCGTCCGAGTTTCGGTGTGAAGATGACTTTTTTAGTTACTATTAATATGAATACCATTTTTAATGTTAATAATATATAAACAAATAGTTTAAACGAATGCTCCTCAGTAGAATTAGATTCTTAAGCGTTCAGAAATCTGTATGGCATATTAAAAAAAAAGTGTGTGTGTGTACTTATGTACGCATGTAAGAAGTTATACTTCTTTGGCGTAACAAGATAAAAAAGTGTGTGTGTGTGTGTGTGCTTAATATGTACGCATGTAAGAAGTTATACTTCTTTGGCGTAACAAGATAAAAAAGTGTGTGTGTGTGTACTTATGTACGCATGTAAGAAGTTATACTTCTTTGGCGTAACAAGATAAAAATCTATCTATCTATCGCGTTATCCTACGTTTGTAGATTTTTTGTTATTATTTAAATATCATAAAAAAACTAAAATGTTGACTAGCTAACAGATGTAAGGTGTCGGTTTTTTGTGACGTTGTGCGCGCGAATCGTAAAAATTTACTCTCATCATTTTTCCCTAAAGCGCCAAATGAAGTATAATTTCAAAAATTTCATCAGCGGAATCGAACCTGCGCCCGCTAGCGCAATAGCCAGTTACTGTAACCACTGCGCCAACGCGTAGTTTATATGTTACACGTGTTTCATTATGCTACTGTATTATCCAGCGGCTTGCCACTTTTTACCCCTTCTACTTTATTATTTACACACCAACAACCATAAAAATTGAAATTAAAATCAATTGGTAATTGTGGTATCACTGATTGAAATAGCTATTGATTTAAGTTATGAATTATGTTCAAGGCTAATTACAGGCTAATTTTGTCGATAATGGTGCTTCTAATGATTCATGTCACTAGTTTCAGTAATTTTTTCTTCCTCGACAGATTAGGTTGGTAATATTGTATACTGAGATAGTCGATTAAGAATCCTATCTCTTAGTAATCTTAGCATTGAGTGGCAAGCCGCTGCTAAACATTTAAGTTATATTTGTGATGTATAATAAAATAAAGCGTAGTTTGTTTATTGAGTTTATTGCAGGCTTTACAAGATAACGCGGTGAATCAAGATAAATCCCTTTTCTCAATAAATGAAGGCTTTGCCCAGCAGTGAGGTACATACCTTTAGGTTGTGGCTCGTCAGCTTGCATTTCGTCCTGCATTTGATTGTAATAATATTTAACAGCGTCGGCCGCTTCTAAGAGTTTTAATATTGCTTGGCTGCAAAAAAATATAAACCATTAGTTTTATAATAGCGATTTAACTTTCCATTTATTATAAGTTGCAAAAAATATATTTGTAGTCTATGATTGTACATTTCAATCCCATAAATTAAAAATACATAAAATGTTAAAGTATTTGTTATCTGTGCTGAATTTAATGTCATATGCCGGGGGTATACGACACTAAATTCAGCCTTGATTAAAAAAAGTTACAAAAATTAATGTCTTTCAAATAAAGGCTTATTATATAAATATTAAGCATTATAAATAATGATTTAATTTTAATGAAAAGATGTTAGTAGGTATTCAATTTTATCTATCGGTAGGTGTTATCGAGTTGTGTTGTGGTTCATTTATTCGGCAACAGATGGCGCTTATATTTAAGGCACCTAATATTAAACATTTGAAGCACTTTAATACTGGTCTTGCAACGACAGTAGTGAGGGTACGTCGACTTTATGTGGCTGTTCTTTTCAATTTACCGCCGCTAGAGACATGACGACAGATGGGTGTTCTATGCAACGAAGCCAAATCATGTTTTGAATTAAATAACAAAACAAAAATAACAACGAAATCGTAAAACAATTTTTAAATAACACAATACTTAGGAGAGAAAAATATACTCCGTATGATTGATAATGAGAAATGAGCCTGAGTTGCTTACAGTCACTGAAAAGCGCGTGCACCCATCGATAGCAACGACGTACAGCGGCGTCGACGTGAAAGATAAAAGTTAAATCACGATCGTACTAATCTCTCAGTACTAAAATTAGGCTTTGTTGCAGGACCTTCTATGTAAGACCGTGATTTGAAGTCTAATGGAGCTTTTTTGTAGATAAGTCGTTACAGCAGTATTATATACTCTACCTTTTAAGGTTTAAAGATACAAAACTGTGACAGAGAGACCAACGGAAGGACAGCGGAGTTTTAATAAAAGGTTTCGTTGGAATCGTTTTTGTGTAAAATCATAAACAAAATGAAACTAAAGAACCGTGACATAGTTGCTTTTGAGTGACCAAGTTCTTTAAATAAAGATTTAAAATAAAAACCTGCTATTATATAACGCTAAAACATAACCATATTTTTTTAAATACTTATACTTTACAAACCAGATTACATAACCTGTATCCTGGGTCATACCCTATACTATAATGAGTGAATGTGGATGGATGTAAGAAGGAATTGACAAAGAAACCTAGTTTTTAAAATAATAATTGTTAAAAACGACTCGGAACCTGAATCTCGGAGGTGTAGAAAAAAAACCTGTATCAAATTCACACACACACACACACACAAATATACACACATACATCAATCAGCGATTGGATGTCAATTCGTAGGCACGTATCAAATTCAGCATATACTAAAACCTTCTTTATTATGTAAATATTTTACAGGATAATATATTTAACTACTGGATAAATTTGTATATTATTCTTAAAATTTATAACTACTGATAATATTTCTGTTGAATTTTTTTAAAGAATTAAATATCTTATTTCTGAAAGGAAACATTGACATAAAGAAGTCGATAAATATAGATAATAGAGAAAGGCTTATACCATTATGTATGATCTAGACTTTTTCATACCTGTTCTCATCATCGACGAGTTGAAAAGATCGCTTGCCTAATCTAGGTCCGAACCAAAGTGCTTGTTTTCGTTCGCAGTGAGCCTTGTCTGTTTCGTCGTTCTTGAAAAATACAGAATAAGTTAAAAATAGTTACCTATTTTAATTTTAAAAAAATGAATTTTGTTTCTAATTATCACCGTCACTCTGCTCTATTAGGGATCGACGTTTTCATTAATCATTGAACACAAGAAATACAAAACAAAACAAGTATGCTTAATTAAAAAAATCAAAAAACCCGACTGCGTAAAATACTCTTATTATAAACTAAAAAGAATAAAACAATTTACTAGCTTTTATTTGATACCCATATTGCTACAGTAAGAAAAAAAAATTCAACTCCCCCCTCCCTCATTTCGCCATTTGCGGGCGCCATTTTGAAAATTTATATAGCCTATGTCACGACTACAATTTAGACAAATCCAACGACACGTCATATGTCAAAAACCGTCCAGCCGTTTGGGCTGTAGGGCGTGCCAAAGAAATGGACATACATACATACATACATACATACATACATACATACATACACTCGAAAAACATAACCCTCCTTCTGTCGCAGTCGGGTAATTATTTAAATTTTAGTATTGCCAGTCATGATTCCGTCATTTTCTGTCCGAAAATGCTCATGCAAGAGCCATTTTAATTATTTGACCTTCTTTAAAAAATATTGAAAAAAAAGTGTACGATATGACTGAATGACCAACCCGTTGGTGCAGTTAGCAGTGACTCTGCTTTCTGCTTTAGGGTTGTGGATTAGGTCAGGGCCGGCCTAAGGCGAAAATGGCGAGTGTGCAAGACTAAATAATAATAATTAAGGATGTTCGTGGATGCCCCTAGGATAAAATTATTCCCCTTTTTATGCCCCAATTGTATGCCCTCCGAAAAAGCTCGAGTGTGCAGCTACATACTTCGCACACCCTTAGGCCGGCCCTGGATTAGGTAGAGGCACCTTAGGAACAGACGACCATGTGTCTATTAGATACTTAAAACATTTACTTATAATTTAAATTGGAGATGACGCTTTAATGGACGTCAAAATGTCATACAATTAATTGTCGTAACTAAACTATTATAACTAAAATATAATATACATTTTTAGTTAATATAGATATATTTATTTATTTAAGACACAATTATATCATCCTAAAAGTGTAAATCCAATACGATGTTATAAGTAGAAAACGGAAAGCATGTTGCAAATTTTACACAAATTAAATACATTATATAATTTAAAAAAAAAAAAAAAAAAACAGCTAAATAAAATTTGACATTCACTAATTTATTCCTCCTTCTCAAGAAGATTTACTAGTAAATAGAGAAATGGTTAGTAATAGTGGAACGATTTGGACAATTCTTAGAAACGCTCAAATTTAAGTCGATTTTTAGATTTATTTCAACATTAGAGAACTTTATTATCAAAAAGTAATACAGGGTACATACGATCAGTGCATTAATCACCAAAGTCGTTAATATAAGGTTTTTATCGACGTTTGAATAATCAATACTGTCAATTATAGGAGTATTTATGAAAGCATTAGAAGCCAAAACATTTATTATTAAATGTTTTATGTCTGTTTGTCTGTGTTTGTCTGTATATTTATTCCGACGTCATCCAAAATTGGATGTGATTTATAAAATATGAACCTGGAGGGACTAGCTTAAAATCTGGTGTAGGTTTAATCTAATTAATCAAGATTAAAGTAATTTTTGTACACACATTAATTATGGGTGAAACAGCGGGTCACGGCTAGTAAACTTTAGAAATCTATCTTACCTTAATAATATTACTCGCCGTCAACGCGTGAAAACATGTAATAAAAACGAAAATTGTTAACAAAATGTCAAAAATGGTCGACATTTTAAGACTCTTTTTAACTACCATTTAATTGTTTCTTTGTCGAGACTTTTTTGTGTACTGGTGTTGGTGAGACTAAGGGTCCTTTTTATATACAAGAAAATTGAAAGTCATGTAAATCAGATGAGGAGATCAGGGTAGAATGGATTTATTTTTTTAGCACATTACTGAATAATAAAAATATGATCAAATTACTAATTTTATTGCATATATCTGGTTTCTTATAATCTAGAATTCTTGAATAATCTTTTATGCATTACACATTTCTTAGAATAATATGATGTCGGTTTATGAAAACCACATCCTAATCAGTTTTTGTGAAAATTCATTTGATTATGCTATGATTCATAACACGGGAATAGTACTCGTACTTAATAATCTTTACCCAGTATATGTTCCGACAACTGTAATGGCAAAACTAGGCTTGCTATCTATTTATGAACATTTATTTATTTATATACACTTTCTGCACACTAATACAAAAGTAAATAAAAATGGAATATGTAAAGAAGAACCTTACTTTTAGAGCAACAAGAAATTAAAAAATTAATGGTCTGAGCAGTGTATTCGTGACAAGTTATATTCATTGTTGGTTGAAGTATTCGTTAATTGGGTCACCTGTGTTCTATGCCATTGTGTTTCATCCTTTATATATATATATTTCATTATATTTGTATGTGTATATGCGTATGTATGTGTTTGTGTATGTGTCTAAATGTGATTATATATCTACATATATGTATATGTATTTCTAATATGTATGTTTTTAGGGGTACTATCACGTAGGTCATAGTTATTTTTAATACACCACATATTATAATTTATTGTATTCTTTACTTTATTTATATAGATCTATAAGTAAATTTACTTATATACATTAATTTTATAACACTCTATATTAAACATATATCTGTTTTATTTTTTTCGCAGTTTTTTATTATTATTAATATCGTTACTATTACCGCCAAAATGGGCAAAGCAACGGTGGTCCTGAAAACCAGTGTTAGGGCTTTTAGTTCTGACTATAGCTGAGGTCCCACCTTTTTGCGAAGCGCACTGTTACCAACACTTCTATACTAATAGTTATCTTCTTTTTTTTTTTTTTTTTAATCAAACACCGTGTTTTAAGATTCAAATGTTACCTTAGATGTTAAATAATATATGTGTTAGGAACAGTGTGTTTACCAAATAAAGATCTTTATTATCATTAATAAAGAACTTTATTTGGTAAACACATTGTTCCTAACACATATATTATTATAGTAACTAAGTTGCATCAATTGTAAAAGGCGGCCTTATCGTTGCCACGAGTGTGGTGAGCCGATTGACACGGCGCACTCACACTCTTGAGGAGTGCGCCGCTTGGGGGCCCCAGTGCCATGTCTTGGTGGCCGTGATAGGCGACACGATGATGGGCACCGCTGGGTTTTAGTGGTTATTCTGGCACGTTCTGCCATATCACGTCGCCTTGTGCGGCTCGATGAAAAAAAGACGGCCTTATCGCTAATACAGCGATTTATTTCAGACAACTTTTAGTCAGAGTGCTAACGTAAGAAGCTTGTAAAAAAAAAGAAAATTTTTCCAATTCCATTTTTTTTATTCACATAAATATACGTTATATGAGACAAACCAAGTCCATTCGACCCCACTCTCCCCGTAAGCCCTGTCTTAGAATGTAATTGAAATAAATGTTTATAGATTAACTTGATGGACATCAGATTTTATTAGACTTATTCGTCTATTTATATAAATATCGCTCTTTCTCCCGTCTCTGTTCGTAACTATGTTTACATATCGCTTTTGTGAAAATTGCACATTTATTAACCGTTTAATTTTTTTATAAGCAACTAAAATCAGATTAAAAAAATTCACAATTTGAATCGCCATTTTACAAAACAAATATAGTTATAATTAAATTGTGAAAGCACTGTTGTGGGGGAAGACACTGTAGCCTGTATCAAATAATAATAATAATAATAATGATTTATTTGCATTAAACATGACATACATAATTAGGTATACATGTTTAGTCAACAATATGACATGCAAAAATTTATTACAAAGAATTAAAAACTAATGTCAACAATTACATTAAATTTATCATTTGTCAAGTATAAAAAAACTTTCAAAACTTTCTATAAGCTAGCACAGGCTGCAGGGCTTCTCCCTTCACCTTCCGTCTGACACAGGTTCTCACCGGGCACGGTTGCTTTGGTGACTACTTGTGTCGGACGGCTAAGAGGGAGCCGACGACTGAATGTCACAATTGTGGCGCGGCGGTGGACTCTGCCCAGCACACCCTCGAAGTGTGCCCGAGATGGGCGGCGCTGCGACAAGGTCTGACGTCGGTCGTCGGAGGGGACTTGTCGCTCCCGAGCGTCATCATCGCGATGCTCGGCGACGACGAGTCCTGGAAGGCGATGGTCACCTTCTGCGAGACAGTAATGTCCCAGAAGGAGGCCAACGAGCGGATGAGAGAGGAGGCCGCCGACGTGGCCTCCATCCGCGGGCGTCGAATGGGGGTGCGTAGGAGGCGCTACTTAGTGCGCCTCCAATAACGCCCCTGTGCCCGTGTCGGACCGGGATGGGAACCCGGTCCTGCTAGACACGACGTCGTCGGGACTGTTCAGAGTTGAGCCGGACAGTCCCCATGGAGGAGAAGTCTCGCCTTTTAGCCGAGTTCAGCATGTCGCTGGAGGGATTTTGTTGCCTGCAGATCCGGGACCCTCCAATTAAAGCGGCTGAAGGCTCCCGCAGGGGTTTAGTGCGGTATTGCACTCCCAAAGTGCCAAATCCGACATACGAGTAGGTCTAGGACTGCCTACCCAGGCGTCCTGGATGTCATCCGTAAATGGATTCCCCTGCGAAAAAAAAAGCTGCAGGGCTTCTAGTAAATGAATTATAATTTGAGCACAATATTTTTTTTTTTTAATTATTATTTTCTCTTATTGCAATATTATATTTTATTATTCCGAATGTAGAATCTTCTGAGAAGAAACGCAGCATTTAGGGTGCCTGACCATTGATTCGGAGCGAGGCGGCGGAGCGGAGAAACGGGGAAATATTAACCAATAGGATTGCATAAAATCTCCCCTCCGCTCCAGTGGACAAGGGCTCTGCAATCCTATTGGTTAATATTTCTCCGTTTCTTTGCTCCGCCGCGCCGTCTCGGACCACATCAATGGACAAGCACCCTTACTCTTTTTATAAACCGTCAGTACGAGTACATAAATCAAACATTATGAATTCAGTAATTACTCCTGTATGAAAGACAGCGCCACTACACCCATCTTTGTTATTAATACACTAGCTTCTGCCCGCGGCTTCGCCCGCGTGGATGTCCTTTATCGTGACCAAAAAAAAAGTATCCTATGTTACTTCTAATAGCTCCAAGAATATGTACAAAGTTTCATGATGATCGGTTAAGTAGTTTTCGCGTTAAAGCGTAACAAACAAACTTACATTTCACATAGGGATGTACTGAATAATATGCTTTAGATCAGTGATTCCCAAAGTGGTCTATATCGACCCCTAGGGGTCTATGACAACCTGCAAGGGGTCTACGTCAGCGAAAAAAAATTTGGGGGTCCATGAAATGAAAATGGGGGTCCACGATAGTGGATCTCAACACATACACTGATAGTACCTATTTACTTACATCATACTATCTTATAATATCAAAACATATACATTATTTATAAAAGTACCTATGAAGTAAAAAAAATATTATATATGTTTATAAAATTGTGTAAGTTGTAGGATGTTGGTATTCGCTTTGTGGTCGCAATACATTTTGAACTTGTAAAAACCTGAGAGTCGCAGTCTCAGAGCTTCGCTACCTTGCACTGACTTGTTCAATTCGTCACTCTATAAATACGAATGTGGGACAAATACGTTTATTCATTTCCTGAATCTTGAAAAGGAAAGTGCTAAAAATATTTAATTTAAAGAAACAGACTGGACATCATTAGCCGAGGAGATTTAAGATTAACCCTTACAAAATTGACGCCAAATGTTGATAATTTATTATTAAGGCATCAGGTTCATTCTTCTCACTAAAAATATTGACTTATTGCTTATGTTATTTTATTTATAGTTTATTTTATGTTTATTTAATGTTACGTATATTTAACATAACAGATACAAAATTTTATTTTGAGTATTTGTAATTTAAATTCAATTAATAAATGTATAAATTAACATGTGTTTTTACTTTAAGTTTTTAACACTAAACTTCACTACAGTTAGGAATTCACAGGAAATCAATATCAGGTAAGTAGGGGGTCTACCCAACACGGAAAAACATGGCAAGGGGTCTACAACACAAAAAAGTTTGGGGAACTCTGCTTTAGATGTTAAATCCGTTTTAAGTTTATAACTTTAAATTTATTTACTGATAGTAAAGTCTTTTCATAATCTGCAAGAATTCTTTATTAATAGGTATACAATCGTACTAAAAATAACATAAATTGTGTAATTATGAAGTCTAGATCGTATTTCTTAATATGTGTACACTTAATGGCTATAATTTATAAAAAGGCAGTAGGTAGGTGGTTTAAATTTTACTATACAGATCACAATTATGTGCAGATAAATTTAAATTCATAATTTATTTATTTTAGGCATCATCCCTATAAATATAGACAATATAGTAACTAAATTTTAACTAATAACGAATTTATAAAATAAAGTGGCGTATGAAGTTATTAAAATTAATACAACTTTTAACGTTAACAATCCATCGACCTCCTTATTTATTATTAACATGTTATTGAGATATATCACAAGAATCGTGATTATCTGTTGCACGAAACCTACATCTGATTAAGTTAACAAAAAAATTTAGTTTAATTAAAGACCTATCTAACGGGTGATTAATTCCAACAGCTTTAAATTAATCATAAGATCAACTAATTTTAAGATTAATTGCAACTTAACTAACGGAAAGTTAGCGACGGTTTCGTGCAACTCGCCGTTAGACTACAATTGAAGATTAAAATTAAAAAAAAAAAAATGTTATAACATCACAATGTCAAAAATAGAAAAAAGCAATTTGTAATTTGATAAGACCTATTTTTTAAATTTAGACTATTTATTGTTATAAATATCAAGGCACTCGTTATCAAAATAAGGACTAAGATTTGAAATAAAAAAAATAAACACTTTTTATTTCATAAGCAATTTGATATAATTGTATTTATAGGTATAAGATGTGCGTGGAATGGTGGCAAGAATTCTGCCAGCGTTTCTTTATTGAATCTCAATATAATAATACATTAAATAGGCTATATTCGATAAATAAGCTAGCTAACGTGAGATAATTTTCTATTCTAAGATTGATCGACCTATAAAAAAAACCACTTTATCATTATTATAATAAGTATACTGTACGTGGGAATTTCGGTATAAAAATAACCTACAGGTAATTATTTTAAGATTTGCGCAGTCATTACGTCACTGCTTCCCAGTCATGACGTCACAAAGGATGTGCCCACTGCCCAGGGCGCCGGCTTGCTTTTTACCCGACTGAGGCAGAAGGAGGGTTATGTTTTTCGAGTGTATGTATGTATGTATGTATGTATGTATGTCCATTTCTTTGGCACGCCCTACAGCCCAAACGGCTGGACGGTTTTTAACATATGAGGTGTCGTTGGATTTGTCTAAATTGTAGTAGTGACATAGGCTATATTAATTTTCAAAATGGCGCCCGCAAATGGTGGATGAGGGGGGTGAGTTGAATTTTTTTTTCTTACTGTAGCAATATGGGTATCAAATTAAAGCTTGTAAATTGTTTTATTCTTTTTAGTTTATAATAAGAGTATTTTGCGCAGTCGGGTTTTTTGTTTTTTTTTTTTTATTAAGCATACTTGTTTATTATATTATAAAAAAAGTTGGCTAAAGAAATTATACAATATTACCTATACATATTTACAATTCAAAACTTTAAATAATTATTTATAAACAGTTTTGGTATAGGGGAGCGGCGGGTCATTCCGTACAGCGGACGATACCGTACATAGTGTTTGACAGAGACCGAATGGTGGGAAAAAAGGGGTATTCTTGTCTAATGGTCGCAACACGGCACTGTTGCGTCCTGCCTCCTACCCGCGCCTGTGACTCGTCAGATTTCATGAGTAGAGCATGTCTTACATTTACGTGCCATTTCTTATAAGAAGTATCGTGAAGATGTTAAACTGTAAGTATTATATTTATTGTTTAATTGTATTATTTTTATAACCACGTCGTACGTTATTGATCTATGGTTCGATATACAGTCAATTTTCGATGAAATCGCTGATCGTTTTCGCTTGTTTGAACATTTCTCATAAAATGGCGGCTTCGGTTTGGTTCGTACATTTTTGTACGATATCACTTGCATGTCTTGATTTGATATATATTTTTTATTTGTTATCTTTATTTTCAGATGCCGCGAGGAAAGAAACTTATCTGGTCATATTATATTTTATATAGAAGGAGAAACAGGGATTATAAATGAGCTTTATCTAATTTGTGGAGAATTCGGTAAAGATCAGGAGCTCTGGTATCGCTGTATTATGTGTGGGCAATGGGTCCATTCACTGTGCAGTGATAAAGATGTACCCGATGATTATATGTGTGGATTTTGCCTGGCAAAATAAATAAAAATAAAGTTGAAAAGTGAAACATTCATTAAGACACTGTTACTTAGACATTGTACGCAATCATCCGAAGGTGTCGGTTGATACCGTACTTTTGTTTTTGTATAAAACTTAATAAATCTGATACTTTTATTTATCTGGTTTTATTTTTTGTTCGAATATTAAACAGTTAAATATTTTCTCTTTAGATAATGCTTAACATTAACCATATAAGCTTTTTAGTTATTGAGTAACAAGCGTTTTACCTTAAGTGTACGGTAACCCCCGCTCCTCCCCTAAATCATGTCCGCGTGGAATGGTGCCAAGAATACTAGCAGCATTTCCCAGTTGAATCGCAATTCCGATTCTTTGAGCAAAAAATGCACCAGCCTCCTGTCACCAGTGGACTGTCCGGCTCACCTCTGAACAGTCCCGACGACGCCGTGTCTAGCAGGACCGGGTTCCCATCCCGGCCCGACACGGGCACAAGGGCGTTACTGGAGGCGCATTAAGTAGCGCCTCCTACGCACCCCCATTCGTCGCCCATGATTGCACTTAAAGCAACCTTGACATATTGTTAAAACAGAGATCCTTCCATTCGATCAATTGTATTTTGAATAACAACAAAACAAAAATCCTATTGTGAACAAAATGCGTTTGATAATTTCGTACACCTGAGCAAACACAATATATCAACTCAGTAGCCGATACACTTAAGGGGCCACCCTACCTCAGCTCGAATTCAGATTTCACCCCCACTTCGTCGCAACCGCAACACGCTCGCGGGGAGCGCGCGCGTCTTTTCAAAACATGATTACACCCCAAGTATTCTTTAAAAAAAATATTCAATGTACAGTTTTGACTTTCCTACCATTTTATTATATGTATATAGATTTTGAATGAAAGTATACAAGCTCAAAAAGTAAAAAGTATAGTACCGTCCTCCGTTCAATTCGAGCGCAAGCGACACAGGTATCCCTTACGAAAGCCGGAGCGGTACTGACAAATATGAGAATTGAGAGCGCTTGGTTGTTCGTCGCACGAATTATAGGTATTTTCTCCCCACAAACCTTATCAATAGTTATTTTTTAAAAAACGCAACATATAAAATGTTCTTCATACTTATTTCAATTACCATGCTTAATCTCAAGTTCATAACTTCTATATTTACTGAGATATTAAGGATTTAATAAAAAAAATAGAGGTAACTTTGCGATTTTTTTGTATCGATAAAATTTTATGGAATCGTGTTTTCGAAACATATGAAAGATAGTTTATGTCCTGAACTTTACCATACATCAATTTTAAACTTAAATATTCAGTAGTTTGGAAGATATGGACATCCTGCCGAGTGGAAAATAAGCAATTTGAGGTAGCATACACTCTTAACAACGCGACTAGTTGTACTTTTATTGACACTTAATATTAAATTAGTTTAAAATGTTTTAAATTAAGAAATCATAGGAAATCTTCACAAATTAACAATATTCTTATTATAATATCTATCTCTTTCTGCACTTCTTCACTCACTTTACTTCACTCTTCTTATAGCACAATTTAAATGTAATGAATTAATATATTGACGTGATAACGTCTTGTAAGGGCGAGTATTTCGGAGGCCGCCTCTATGTTGCGATCCGACGGCGGGGGTTGGGTCGCTCAATGCTGGCGCTCTTCTACTTTCCGGAGGGGAGCCGGCTGCGAGTGGCCTGCCTCGGGAGTTAGGCCGCTCCTTGTACAGTGTACTTCTCTGCCTCGCGCAGAGGAGAATGGTCGAGCGGTTCGTTGGAGGGGCCGCAAAGCCAAGCATCGGGGGGTCATGGTTGTATATGAAAGCGATCCCATGGCGCCTCACTACGGCGCCGATGGTATCGATGGGTTTTGGTACCCACCAAAACCCATCGATTCGGCCTGCCAGACTGACGTGCAGTCCTGGCGTCCAGCCGCGAGCCCCTCATACCCGCTGCCTCACGGCGGGATGCGAAAATGATCCTATCGTTTAAAAAAAAGATACACATATTAATATTATTCTAATAATATTATTCTTTACGATTCTTTTATTTTGATTGTTTAGGTATAATATAATATATAAAATGGTAACGAGGATAATGTATTTTGCATTATTTAATACTCGCTTTGACCGGGACTTAATTCGCAATTACTATATCTTTCATTAAGCCTATAGATGTGTACAATCCAGTATGTACGTCAGCTTAAGATGAGCCGTACGTTCTAATGTTTCTGTACATTTCGGTGGACTATTACGTAACTTGCGCTATTGTGAGAAATCGCTATGGTGTCGAGTTTCAATACTAATTAAGGCTCAGCTAGTATTGAAATTCAACACCACAGTGATTTCTTGCGATCGTACTAGATAACTAATGTACTAGATAACTTATATATAAGATAAGTTATGTTCTAGATAAGTTATATACTAGATGACTTATGTACGATAACTTATGTATGAGATAATAATTTTATTTTAAATATATATTTAAAATCAAACCAAGTTGTTCTCCTTGTTCCCGAGTTGATTGACACCAAACTCGTGGTCTAGCTTTTCTGGTTCCCGTGATATGGCACGCTGGGATGAGGTAGACCAAGTCGGAGGACGGAGAGGAGAAATTGAGGGGGGATGGTGGTTTGGTATATTGGTGGGTTATCTCCTTTTTCTCCTTTCAAATGAGCCTTAACAATAGGGGTTTTGGATGGCTGGTTTTGGAGTTACGCCGGGATGATTTTAGGGATAGAAAAGTGGTACCATGGGACAACAGGTAGGAACAAAGTTCCTATCTGTCAGAAGCAACACAAAATGGAAAAAATTTTGCTTATATTGATATATATTTTTTTTATTTTTATTTTTAACTAGCTGCCCGCCCCGGCTTCGCACGGGTATTTAACTAAAATTTTAAAAATTATAAATTTATATTTTTTATCACCGCCATCTATCGTATAATAGTAGAATATCGTTTTTATATTTAGTGACATTTAACATAATAGTACCTTACCTTAGACCAGATGGCGTTGGCGGCGTAAGTACCTATTTCTATTTTCTTAAATGTTTATTTTTAAATTTAATTACAATGAAACAAAAACTAAATTATACTGTGAATTATGTTAAATTTTTATGTATTAAAGTTATTTACATTGGTTTTGTACTTTTTACGTGATACGTGCACGCAAAAAAATGATAAGAGATGGCGCTGATACAAAAATAAACGCGCTATTAAAATTTTTTCTTGATGATATATAGTGTATTAATAAAACGGAGGTTTTAACAGATTTATTATTTGTATAGATGTTAGAAAATAGCAAATAATGTAAAATAACGTCGGTCGCGAGCACGCGCAGGCGCTCCTTGCCACAGCTCCTTGCGCCACGCGGAGTCGCAGTGTGGTGCCCATGTGGTGCCGCAAGCGGCGGTCGCGTCCCTCGCCACTTCGCACCGCCCCCCACACCGTACGCAAGCGCACTTCCGTTATATGTTTTTCTTATGGTTCAAAGCGTTCAAGCAAAATCCCTATCACCTCCAAGCCGTAAGGAACTTCGTTCCAAAAAAAAATAAAATTGTATTTTGTATCTTTTTTTTAAAACTCCGGAATAAGCTCTTTAGAATAAAAAAAATCTTTTCAAAATCGATTCAAAATTAACGAATATATTGGTATGCATACTAAAATATAAACAGCTTTACGTATAAGACGGTTAAAACTTATTTAAGCCTCGATTATATTATATGACAGTGTTAGTCCGAATTTAAAGCAGCGATCTTTCGATATATTCACGTATTTTATCTACTGCTTCATCTTATCTCATTATTTATTTATAAAGAGTGTATTGTAATTAGTCAATCACAGATATCTGTAGTGTTTAGTAAATAAAATATATTTAATTAAAAGTCTAAATCGGATTTTATCGCGTTTATTTGTTTTAAAACTTTACAGTTTAACGATTTTTAATTAAATTAAATTATTTCACGACGTTTCGGACCCTTTACAGCGTCCATGATCTCGGGGGACTTTTATATATATACTATTAAAAACATAAGAGAACAGTAAATAAAATCTATTTATAAATATATAAAGATATCAGTAGACATAAAAATCTTATAATATACATTATTAACGGTCGAAATAATATCCTCTTTATTCGAATTTGGTTAATGACGGTGATAAAATGTCCACTTCAAGGAAGGACTGAGTAATGATGGTAATATGAGACTAATTTTTCCATCCTCCTTTAAAAGTCATTTATGTTGGTGTGTTCTTAAATCTGTTATGTATAGTTGTGAATTTAGATGATTATAATACCTAAACTAAACTGAACTTTGTCTGCTTGTAAACGTTCCCACTGTTGGGCAAACGCCTCTTTTCCATGTAGGAAAAGGGTTGGAGCTTAATCAAATTTTGTTTTTCAAAAAATAAAATTAAGTAAGAAAATCTCAATTTCAACCCAAATTTGGAAAACTATGAAAATTTTAAGCAATCTATTCAATAAGTCCCAGACTACAGACATTTTAAAAAGATGTGAGTGCAATAAAATGCTTTAAATTTTTAAAGTTCCATATTTTTAATTAGAAATGGTACCCACATAGAATTATCCCTATTGAAAAAATCTCATAGGATCCGATCAAAAGCGTCAACAGCCGCATAGAAACCTATGCATATTTATTGATTTCTATGCGGATTTTGTTGCTTTTAATGGGATCCTATGAGATTTTTTCAATAGGGATACTCACTTGTCTCTCATATTACATACAAACTACTATTTGCAGTAGGAATACGTAAGTAATGGTCGTCAGATTAGTTGCAATTTTAGTTTACTTTTTACAAGTCATAGCAAGCTATGACTTGTAAAAAGTAGGTAAACTAAAATTGATTATATATTGATTTATAGCCAAAAATCATCCGAAATAGGTAAATCATCTTTTTAGAATCACACCATTAGGTTTTGAAGTAAACGCTTTCAAACAATTTTTTTCAACTTTTAAATATTAGTATAGATTTTGACAAATGGTAAGAAATTCATACAAATAGGTGTTAAATATAACTAAATGAGCAACAACACCGAGCGTCACGTGTCTTAACAAAGCAAATCAATGCTCAATTTAGACTTTAGAATTGCCTGGACGGTATTATGCGGGAGTGTCATAAACATAATTTTGAAAAAAAATAATTAAAAAAGGAGTAAAAAAATAAATAACTAAACGCGTAAGACTTAAAGGAACTCACTTAATACAAATTCTTAGATTACAAAAACATCATGGCCAATACGAAAATTTGTCGTTTACAGCGATCGATCACGCGACCGTTACACTGAGAACAGTTACGAGCATGGTACAGCGGCAAGTAGCTGTTGCCTCGACCACTGGGTTAGCCGATCTTCAGATATATTTGATTGTCATTTTTAACAAGATATAAATATTATTTTTTCCGCATGTCAAAAGAGGACTGGCTACAGTCTAATCAATTTTTACTTATTTATACATAGTATTGTTGGCCGTATTCGTATATAAACTCGAAAGTTTGTGATCTTCGATGTTTAAACAGATGGATCGATGTTGTTCTGCTCTCTAAAATTGAACTTTAGAACAGCTTGAATGAAATTTTATTTGTAAGAAATTGAAGACCCGAACTAGCACATAGAATACCTATTATAAAGAAATATCGGTGGAATATAACAAAGGTGGAACATCAATATAGCAATCATTAACCGAAAACGTGGGTGAAATAGGTGGTCAAGGCTATTTATAAAATAACATATATCTATTGTCTAAACTAGAGGTCGGCATCACGTGACCTGCAAAATTTCTTATCAATTGGAATTATTTTATTTTCTTAATGTATGTTGGTACTTGTGAACCTGTATCACGTAGGTCAATACGCATAAAGAAGTTATTTAGAGCAACTTTATTAAATTTTAGTTTTAGTCGGTATGGGGGCTTAATTACGTCAGACAATCTTAGCAATTTTTCGACCCAATCGGTGAGATTTCGTGATATTTTGCTCGACCCCCTCCCCCCATCTCACGTGAGATTTTTTAAAATAAGTAGTTGTATGTAAACAAGTTAAGCTGTTCTCGATTACATTAGATTTATTAAGAAAAATTCTTAGATAGGAATATTTGGGCTGCCAAGTGCCAGTGATTAAAGATCAAAATATTTAGTATAGTCTAGTCAACAAGTGCAATTTTGGTCAACTTTTTTCAGCAGTCTCTAAAAATTATTATTGAGGTGTCGTTCGATTTGGAATAGTATCTAGATGATTTTAAAAAAAATGAAGATACGCTTGCAAAAATTGCGAAAGCTATTAACAAATAACTAAAAAAAATAAAAAGGTGTTTAGTTTTTTGTAAATATCTCAAAAGTTAATTAAGATTGTTAAAATTTAAAAACAGATTAAAAAATAATAGGATATTTCCTAAAAAAACGTCTCGACTCCCAGAACTGTAGAATCAATATTTATAATTTTCCCAGAGGGATGAAAATACTGCCAAAAACGGGTGCACTGGCTTGCGCAAGCCGCGCCTACTTTGGATACTTTATTAATAAAAAATAATTTTAATATATTTAATATAAAATTTAAGAAATAAAAAATTAAGTGGCTCACTGGATAGGTAAATGAACAATAACCCGCCTGAATAAAATAATAAAATGATAATTTTTCAATTAGTTATGCAGTGTTAATTAATATTTTTTTGAGAGATTGATTTGAGATTTTTTTTCATTATTGGAGCAATTCTTGAAAGACTTCAGAATAAATCCTTGTTGGAAAAATTTAAAAAAATAATAGTTTTTTTATAAATGTTTAAATGCAACAACAAAATAAAAAATTAAGTTAATCATCGGAAAAAAAACCGGAAAATAATTAAAATGGAACTTGTTAACTAGACAAGTAGGCAGCTACGTAAATCGTTATGCCTAATCATATTACGCAGCTAGGTTAGTTGTCTGCGAAGTTAGGTTTTACTACTTTAACATTAACAACAAAATTAAAGCTTTGTTCAAATCCGCAGAAAAGTAAAACAGTGCAAGTAAGGTGACTGCTTTGTCATCCTTCGTTTATTTATTATATTGTTTATCTCTTCTAATATTTTTAAATATCATTAAAAACAAAATATGAGAAAAGAGTAGAAAAATATGACCATTCATCATGTATTTACTAATTTCGTTTCCTATTTATAGAAATTGATAATAATTGATGTCACTTAACGACGGTATAATTAAGATAAAATAAACAGTTGTGTGCCTAAAGAATAATAATGTGTGAGCATAAATTGTATTATTTTATAAGAGAAATCGCTTAGTTACACCTCAGCAGCACCTGCCACATCACATCACATGTAAAATTAATAATATGCAACTATTTATCAATTTCTCTATTTCGAGATATACTAATAATTTTTCTAAAACAAAAGTAGCTACAGTTACTCCATTTAGAATCAACTAACTGCTACTGAAATTTATAATAAAATATTTTATTATTTTTAAATTACTAGCAGACAATTTATTTTATATTTTTATATCAGTATATAATATGTATCTTCACTCTCGCATAATACCCAATCCTTCCCAACAGGGATAACACGGTATTATTTCATTGTGCATCCAACCGCAGTTCATAAAACACGCTTGAAATGTGTAAGTTAATTTACTTCATAATATTTTGTTCTTACGTAATACATAATTTGGTATTAGATAAAGAGTTATATTAAGTTTACTGTCTGTTGTTGTTATTCAATGGAACGGTCTTTAGGTATGTCTATAATAACAAAATGCTCTAACGATTTTTTTTTTGTAAACCGTTAGTGCTTCGTACCATCTAAATAATTACGTCTCTTGTATGAAAACTTTTATTTTTATTTTATTATAATTTTATTTTATTTTTTATTTGTTTTGTTTCTTTTTAAAGCAATCATAGTAATTTTATTTATTTATTTATTTACACTTTTTGCACACCAATTTAGAGATAATACATCGAAATCAAATGCATCACATTGCATCAGTTGCATCAGGCGGCCTTATCGCTAACACAGCGATCTCTTCCAGGCAACCTTTAGTTAGTAATACATATTTTGTGAAAATTTAAAGTGTAACACACAGTGTAATCGAATCACGATTTCAAAAACATAGTTCTGTGTCAGACGGACGGACGAACAGACAATAGATTCTACGTAATAGAGTTATGTTCGCACCGTTTGGTTACGGAACCCTTTGAAAGAGTAAATGAGGTCTGTGTACTGAGTTTCTTGTGATCTCCTTCGCAGTTTAATCTACAGACATAATAAAATATTAATCGGCCGATGTTTGTACATTAGAGGCCTCTATTGAGAACAATAGAGGCCAAAATAGTTATTTTAAAAATTTTGTATGCGTATTTTTTGTTTGGATGAATGTGTATATGAGTAAAGTCCCATGCACACATAGTGATGAGATATTTAATGACGAAATGTATATTCTACTGACTCCTCTAGGGTTCTTAGTATATCAAAAGTGATTCACGATTGTTGTCACTGTTAGTTATGCTTTAAAAAAATAATGATTGCAATAAATATTTTTACGTAAATTTAATCAACATAAACGGCGAGTACATCACTCATCTTTGATTTGCCGACGATATCGTGCTTATGGCAGAATCCCTGGAAGACCTCACCATTATGTTCAGTGAACTCGATGGAGTTTCCCGACGGGTGGGACTCAAAATGTATATGTACAAGATGAGATGTACAAGACAAAAATCATGTCGAATGTCCATTTCGTGCCTACCCCGATATCTATTTGTTTCGGCGTTTGGAAAGTTAAAAAACGTCTTTCATTCGTCATACCTGAAGTATCTACAGTACAGATCTGAGACGTGTCTCTGATTATGGTCATTTTAAACAAGCTACAAGTCACACAGCGTGCAATGGAAAGGGCTATGCTATATGGTATTTCTCTGCTAGATCGAATCAGAAATGATGAGATCCGCAGATGAACGAAGGTTGCCAACATAACCCAATGGATTTGCAAACTGAAGTGGCATTGAGCAGGACCCATAGCTCGTAGAACTGAGGGGTGATGGAGCAGAAAGGTTCTCGAGTGGAGACTACGTACCGGCAAGCGCAGCGTCGGACGGTCATCCGCGAGATGGACAAACTACTTGAGGAAAGTCGTCGAAAGCCGTTGGATGGAGGCTGCTTGGAACCAGTCGCTCTGGAGGTTGATGGGGGAGGCCTACGTTCAACAGTGGACATCCAGTGGCTAATATGATGATGATAATGATGATCAAATTTAAGGGGCCTAAGTCCAGGCCTAGTGTTCCTGTTTCGACTTCGTAATATTTCGTGCATGAATACAAAAAAAAATTATTTTGCTATTATTTTGTTTGACGTCGGTTTATTAAAAATTACTTTTTAATTAATTGCTTTGATTCAAATGTGTTTGTAAAAGGTTTTTTTTTATAAAGAATATTTTGATACGACCCCCAGTAGCGCAACTGTGAGAGACAACATATTACATGAATTACTGACTTACTTATTCATCACCGCCAAGCATAAACTTGCTTTAATAATTGAAGCTAAGGGGGCATCTATTAATTACGTGAGACAATTTTGGCAAGTTTTCAAGCAAGTTGGTGATATTTCGTTAGATTTTGCTCAACCCTCTCTCCCTAACCCCTAATCTAACGTGAGATTTTTTAAATGCGTATTTGTAATGTTAATGAATTCATGTATGCTCGATTACATTAGATTTATTTGAAAAAAATACAATTATCTTATATACGTTTTTTTTAATTTAAGACAAGTTAAGACTAGTAATTAAGTATACTGTTAGTTAGCAGGGAAGAGGATTAATAATTAAGATTTTCAATGACGGAACAAAGGAGTTGAGGTCCCTTAATCTGAACTTTAGGTTCCCAATATATTTCTTTGCGTACAAAGACGACGAAAAAAAAAAGGTCGTCGCGTCTCACACCGACATTTGCCTTTATTTTTCCTAAAACAAAAATATAACTCCGTCGGCCTTTATGTATTCCTAAAAAAAACAAGGTCACCTCTCAATTTAAATTTTTGTCCCGAAATCTCTATTGCGGGGGCTTTCATGTTCCTACACGTTCGGGGCCCCTGTAGGCCGGGGGCCCCGTATCATTGATACGGCTGATACGGCGGTAGCCACGCCTCTGGTTCACATAAACATGTCTATGTTGTTGCTCTTTGCTTGTTGTTTGTCGTCAATGTTCTGCGTTCCAAACTAATGTCCAACAAGGATGACGTAATATGTTATCAACCTTGAAAAAATAATTATAATAAATTCCGGTATATTTTTTTTAGAATCTATCTAAATTACTAAAACAATAAATACGTTGTGATTAAACATAATTACAAGTTTATTACCGATATATATTATTTTTATCTTTTTGTTTAAGTTTTGTAAATTATATTGATCAGCTTATAAGAATTAACCAGTTATAAAGTTTAACTTACTTGCATGTTACTGATCCTTGTTGAAATATAAATTGACTGAACGACTTCTACAATCTATGTTGACAGACTCATTGGCGCAGTTGGCAGTGACCCTGCTTTCTGCTTCAGAGTTGTGTATTCGATTCCCACCCGAGTCTGGATGTAATATGTATTTATTTCTATGTGCATTATTTATATGCATATTTACTGAAAAAAAAAAATATTATCAGTCGGCTGTTGCCTAAAACAGAGGCATTAAGTTGCGTTATTACATTAGAGAGAGAGATGACCGTGTGTGTGTGTTAAAGATATTTAAATTTATTTATGTCCCACAATGTGTGTCCTTAAAACCCTTGTATCATCTATTTTGAAATGATTACAAAAATGCAATTGCGAAGCCTGCTTTTGATTTGCAATCTCGGTATCCGAGCTAGAGACATCGTGTAAATAGGTATATATAGCGAATTTTACGAAGAAGCGAGATAAATAACACAAATTGGCCTTAACGCGACAAAGATGGTTATAATTCACTTTGTTTGAGAACATCCGACCGCTTCGATCTTGTCTAGTTGACAGGGGCAGTCTAGCGGATAACTGAATAAATTACTGGTTTAGATTCGCCGAGCTCGTGATGTAGTACTGAGTCCATTTCTAAGCCAGAGTCATTGTAGGTAGAGAGTTTGGTTTGGTCCATCGTAAGAAGTCGTAAGAAATATTTTAACAAAACGCAATATTCACGGAAAAAGAATGAAAATAAAAACACTCATAAAACATCATCTCACGCATCTTAAGGTAGTTCCAGCATGAAATCACTTTTCGACAGATTCGGCTAAATTATTTTTCACGGGTTTAGAATAGCTTTATTTATGAATTCCTAAATTTTCATAACTTTTGACGGCTTAGATCGCGAGATATTTAAAGACAAAGTTCTCGATTTTGTGGGTAATGCCCCATTTATGTATGTAAAATGTCAGATTTTTAATATATTAAAAAATTCTCTCGACGGAATTGGAAAAAAAAAAACTAGGAGTTTGTTGAAAATTGTTTTTCGAATAAGTTAAAAAAATAAAAGTAGCACCTCACCGTTTTGTTATCGAGATATTAAAATTATAAATATTAATTTTAATTTTAAACTTATAGTGATCTGGCAACACTGTTCACAATGTTCTCATCTTTTTAATTTAATAAAACTATTATTAGAAAGTGCAATATTATTTGTATATACTAAGACCGTATAAACAAAAATATATTAAACATTCAGAGCAACGTTGCCAGATCTCTACAACTAACGATATAAGGCAGAAGGTATTAAGGTAGGACTACACTTCACCACGCTGGAACTACCTTAAACTAACGTAAACACGTATATATATGTATGTATGTATTTATATAATATTTATATGAATTATTTGCTCATGTATATAATATAATGATTGTTATTAACGTTACCTTATTTTCCCCTTTTTTTAAGTAAATTTTAACAATCCTCGATTTTGCACATCTATAAACGTCCGCTCTTGTATAATCATTATACATACCAAGGTTGGCTGGTAGAGAATGCTTTTAGCATTGTCCTCCTTTTGTACAATTCTTCAATTGTGAAATAAAATAGTAATAGACAAATAAAAACCGGTGAATTCTGAAATCAGCACTTGCCAATAAGCAAATAAACTTCTTTTTAATTAATTATATAATAAAAAATATAAAAGTAAGCTTAGAGTACTATAAAGACTAATAAACACCGTTTTCATTTTCAGTACGACTACTTATATTGGGAATTCTGCTATCAACGATACACACATATCCAGTAAATGACGAAGAATTGATTGTCGATGATGAAAACAAAAAGGCGAAAGAAATTGAAGAATTGAAAGAGATATTGAATGATCTTTCATACGTAAATAACTTCAAAAATATGATGGCAGATTACGTCAAGTCACAATACAATGATTTGACGGTACACGAAATGGAAAAAATAGAAGATTATCTAGAAGATTTCTGTCACAAATTCGCAAAAGATTTAAAAAATATTCTCGATAATGTCGACAATTTTACCGATATCGAAAAATTCGACGATGGTCTACCGGATTCAACGTTTGCGGATGTAAAAGATTGCATTAAAAATGAACTGCCCAATATCAAAGACGAGACAGCCGAACGAGTGACGTACGCATTAAGGAAGAATATATTTATAACGAGGCAAAAAATTGACGAAGTTATCCGTAATTCGCAATTCGCGGCTGTTCAGAATTCTTAGTTTTTACTTAAAATATTATATGAATTATTCTTGCGGGTTTTATCCGCATTGACATTTATGACTCTTTCGTTACTATAAGTTGTAACGTTATAAGGCCTCATATCTCTTTATCAATGACATATTGATAGAATTTTCTCTTTTATATAAGAAATAGATTTTAATAATTAAAAAATCAAAAAACCCGACTGCGTAAAATACTCTTATTATATACTAAAAAGAATAAAACAATTTACTAGCTTTCATTTGATACCCATATTGGTACAGTAAGAAAGAAAAATTCAACTCCCCCCCCCCCCTCATTCAGCCATTTGCGGGCGCCATTTTGAAAATTTATATAGCCTATGTCACTACTACAATTTAGACAAATCCAACGACACCTCATATGTCAAAAACCGTCCAGCTGTTTGGGCTGTAGGGCGTGCCAAGGAAATGGACATACATACTTAAGTACATACACTCGAAAAACATAACACTCCTTCTGTCGCAGTCAGGTAAAAAAACGTTGGCGACAAGATATGACATGAAAAGATCTAATCTCCTAGCCTTTAATCGCTCTCTGACCATTAGACATATGGCTGCGGTGGTTGATTTTTTGCCTTCCATAAGTTTAATACTATATTTAATTTGCTACGAACTAACTGATAGAGCTGAAGTTACATTAAATTTAATTTGCCACTTAGATTTCCAACTGTTATTTGATTACGGATTGCATTCAGATTACGGCTCATAATCAGTTAGTTTACAGTCAGGTGTGAATCCCGCCTCAAAATTTAAGCCGCTGAATGAATAAAAAACCATGTTTTATTCAGGCTTTTCAATGTTATTGAAAATTGCTATTTAAAACTTATCTGTAAATATTATTTACTCTGTTATTTATAATAAAATATAATAAATATTGTTGCTTTTTTTTACGAGTTTTAGGGCCTGTTTCACCGGTTGCTGATAAAGCTATCTGACGTATAACGGTACCAGTAAAACTGGTAACCAGATAAAAGATTATGACATACTGTTCTTTTTCACCATCAAACTTCCCTTTATTTGTCAGATATTTCTATTCGCAAACTATGAATCTAAAAGTTATAATTTATTAGTTTTGATTAAAAAGGTCCTAAGGCCCTGTTTTACCTCTTACTGATAAAGATTATCAGTATCTTATGTGCAAGATAAACTATGTCAGCAACCGGTGAAACAGGTCCTAAATATTTGACGGTAACTGGAGGCAAAGACGACATAAGAATATAACAGGGGGCCAATTCTCCTGTAGCCTCTGCTCTTCAAATATAGGTTGTATTGAAAGGTGTAAGTGGCATTATACCGTTAATTTTTGGCAATTTATTATTACAATAATTAAATCGCATACCATTGACATTTAAAACATTCTACTCGAATTAATACCGATGTAGATCTATCTTAAGTTTGTCAAATCTATTTAAAAAATAATATTTTTAAGAAAAGGTACATCATACTAATATTATAAATGCGAAAGTAAGTTTGTTTGTTACGCTTTCACGCGAAAACTACTTAACCGATCATCATGAAATTTTGTACACATATTCTTCGAGGTATTAAGTAACATAGGATACTTTTTTCTGCTCGCGATAACCGACATGAACGGGGGCGAAGCCGCGGGTCGAAGCTAGTAAATAATACAAAAAGAAAATTCAGTAATACGTATCATTTATTCATTTTTTCGTTTTTTAAATGCTTTCTTATATTTAAAGTAAATAATGTAGTTTTAATAGTAGTATCTAAATTGTTCCCGAAGCTCTTTCGGCATCTCTGCAAAGCTGTTGAAGCACATACAGATGCGACTCTTGGCGGGAAGGTTTGGATAGAAACCTGGTCGGTGTGGCGGTAGGTCTGAAAACATACAAGTAAAGTATGATCAGTTCAATCAACTCCTGTGAACACTTTATACTATAAACTACAGTAAAGTATTTATTTAGATCAGCCAAATTTCAATTAAAGACATATTGCGCTGTGCTCAGAGTGATCTCGATACCTTGGAGAGGTGGTTTCACGATAATTTACTTACTATTAATGTATCTAAGACTAACTACGTAATATTTGCCGCGAAAAATAAAAAGATTCCCGATCACGAACCGCTCAAAATAAATAATCAAATAATTAATAAGGTAGACAAAGATAAATACTTAGGTGTGGTTCTGGATAGCACTATCTCATGGAAGCCACATATTGCTAGGGTAAAACAAAAACTAACTTCTCTTACGGGCTTATTGCGTAGTATTGTGCGATGTTTACCGCGAAAAGTGAAGTATAATGTATACAATTCACTTGTGAAACCACACCTGGATTACCTTATAGAGATTTGGGGTACAGCTGCTAAGACGAACTTAACACTCTTGCAAATAGCGCAAAATAAACTCATAAAGGTCTTATTCCATTACGACTTCTTAACATCAACTGAAAAAATCTATAGAGAAACTAAGATAATGGACATTTCGCAAACTTATATATACAACACTTGTATATTGATTCGTAAGATTCTTAATAAAGACATACATACTCATCTAACTTTCACAAAAAAATCTCAAATTAGTAAAATTAGGCTTAGGAACGCTGATCACATTGTACTACATAGACCGCGAACAAATTACGGTAAAAAAAATATAATGTTTGAAGGCGCTCAACACTATAATAAATTACCTCTAGATATAAGAAATTCTAAGACAACAATTACTTTTAAAAAGCTTTTAAAATTTTATATTCTAAATAAAAATTAAAAAAAAAAAAAAAAAAAAAAATAATAATAATAATAATAAATAAATAAATATTAAGAACCACTACATACTAAATAATTACACAGTAATAATACACACAACATTTTTTATTTTTTAAATACATATATTTATAAAGTACCTACACACATGCCACATCAAGTTTCGCATAGTCTAAGGAATCTTTAAACATATTCATTTGTATACAAACTTTATGTAACTACCTCCAATATTTTTTGCATTTTTTTTAATTGTACGTAACTGCCCCTTTTTATGTTTAAACTTTAATTGTTTCTTATGAAAGTGAATTGTATTATTCTTATAAGAAATAAAGTTCTTAAACCTGATTTAGATCAGCCCAATTTCTCTTACCTTTTCCGTATTTTTTAGGACTTCCTACAATGGTTGAGCCAACGTCGGGTTCAATAGGTGATCCTTCTTGTGCTTTGTTTGGTGAGCTTCCTTGTGGGTTGGTTGGTGAGCCTCCTAGTTGGTTGCTTGGTGAGCCTCCTTGTGGGTTCTTAGGTGAGTCTCCTTGTGGGTTATTTGTTGAACCTCCTTGTGGTCCATAAGGAGAGACTCTTTGTGGGTTGCTTGGTGAGTCTCCTTGTGGGTTGCTTGGTATGTTTCCTTGTGAGGTGGTTGATGAACTTACTCGTGGGCCTATTTAAATTTAATTTAATTAATTTTAAATACTGTTGTATTTTATTTAAACGCAATAAAGAATTGGATTTTTTTAATGATATATAATGATTGATATATTATTAATATTCTTTATTGCACTTAAAAAGTATATTACAGTAATTAGTATAAAAAGTTGTTTACAAAGGGGGACTTATCTCTAGAAGAGATCTCTTCCAGCCAACCTGTGGTAGTAAGAAATAATATAATTAAGTGGGAAAAGAAAAAAAAAGTACAGTGATATGAACAATACACAGATGCATAAAAATAAGTAGCTAATTAAGTATAATATATATAAGTTTACAATACATACTACAAACCATACACAATACTACTTACATAAATATATATTATATATATATACATATATATAGCATATAATAATAAGTAACTGTAATCATTACGGATTCGATTGAGTGAGAAAATGTTGCTTCACCTTCTTTTTAAATGTGTCAAAAGAGGGACTGAGTTGGATATCCCTAGGCAATTTGTTCCAGAGCGATGCGCCATACACCGAAAAAGATTGCAACCGAAACTTTGTGTTACTCTTCGGTATGTCGAGCATCGTAGTGACGCAAGGCCGCCTGGTACGTGAGGGAGTAGGGAGAATTTGGAAACGTGAACGGAGCTATGAAGGAGAATTGGTATCTTGAAAAGGAACGAGAGGATGTGCATATCACGGAGAAGGCGGATTGGGAGCCATTTAAGTTAAGCGCGAAAATTTTATATGTGGTCATACTTACGCAAACAAAAAATAAAACGGAAAGCGAGATTTTGAAGACGTTCTAATTTATTGAGTTGCTCCTCAGTCACATCCAAATAGCAAACATCAGCGTAGTCAAGTATGGGGAGAAGAAGCGATTGAGCAAGCATAATTTTGGTATTAAAAGGGAGAAAATATTGGAGACGCTTGAGAGAGTGAAACGTGTGATGCATTCGTTTACTGACCTCGTTGATATGTGCTACCCACGTCATGTTACAATCCATAATTAGACCCAAGTTTTTTTACTCTATTACTGTAAGGAATTGCATCGCCAGTGAATTTGAGCTGTGGTATTGAGTTCCAGTCGATTTTGCATCTCAGTCTACTGCTGCCAATAATGATACATTGCGATTTGTTGGGGTTCACAATGAAGCCGAAAGAATTAGCCCACGACTGAACTTCATCAAGGTCAGTCAAAGTATATTGTTATTTATTAAACACTAGTGGCCCGCCTCGGCTGCGCTCGGGGTATATATATGTCCCACGGGAGTTGCTGGTCTCCTACTGGGCGCGTCCCCGGGTGGCGGGTAGGGGGTACACCACTCGGACGCGTTAAACGAGTGGTGTACGAGGGGTTTTCGGACCCCCGCGGACCAAAACCAGCAGCGGTGGGCGCGAAAGCGCAGTAGGGAGGATGGAGGGAAATCGAGGGTACTGAATTAGCAGAGTGGACCGGTCGAGCGGCTCCAATTACATACGGAGAGGCCGCTGGGCCCAGCGTCGGGGCGTCACGGTGGTATGCCTTTGCGATCCCGTGGCGCCCCATTACGGCGCAGACGGCCGATGGGTTTTAGTGGGTATTCTGGCTTTTGGGTGAGTCAGCGAGTCCCACATACCCGTCACTTTCGGGCGACGGGATGCGTAAACGCATTTCCCATCGTCAAAAAAAAGGGGTATATACGTACCTAAACCTTCCTTATTAATCACTCTATCTATTGGTGGAAACCGCATGAAAATCCGTGTAGTAGTTTTGGAGTTTATCGCGAACAGACAGACAGACACGGCGTAGGTTTTATAGAAGGTATATATTTAAAACGATGTAGGTCTACCTACAATGTGATAACAAAAGAAACTAAAGAAAACAAACACAAAAAAATGCGACTTTGGCATTTTAAATGATTCACAATGTAAAAATAAATAGAAATGAATTACAAAAACTCAATGAAGTAAAAGTATGTTCAGGACTATCAATATCACATACAATTATAACTTTCAAATAACACCCAGAAAGAAAACACAGTCGTCACCTCCATTTGCTCCAAGTCTGTTTATTGAAGGATCACGCGCGCGTTATCGTTCAGTTTATAAGAAACAGTAATGTTCCAGGAGCCAGGTAAAAAATTAGGTTAATTATTTCTTCTCGAACGATAATTATTGGTGACATTGAGACGCATCAGGGAATAGCATCATAAAGTCTCATGAACGTCAGCTGCGGTTCCATTGGATTTTTTTTTTTTTTTTTCCATTCCATTCCATTCCATTTCCATTTTATGAGCGGCGGTGAACGCATGAAGAAAACATATATATAGTCAGTTATTTCCTCCTAAGTAAAAACTTGTTAAATTGTAACTAACCCGATATCTCGAAGAAAAAAAAACAATCAGCTGACTAAAACATGGCGTATTATATGTCAGCTGGTCGCTCGAACATTAATAAATTTGTATACTTTCAATGATTTCCTCTCAACTAAAAATTTACCTGATGATTGCTTATACGTAACTATGGATGCCATCAAAAACATAACTTGTAAAAAGAAACCAAGTCTCGCAACTCACTTCTTCTTCCGTAAAAAGTTGTGAGATCCATGTAATACCAAGTCGGCTAATTTATTCAAACCCTACTTAAGGGTTCTTCTGTTTTAAGTTATTACGTTAGTAGCTAACCTAACAACATCGCATAGTGATCATATCAATATTAAAAATCTTTGATGTTTTAAATAAATAGACTGACTTGGCAATTCGATGGGGTTGCGACGTTTTATTACAGAGTTCCTATGATCACCTTCCAGCTCCATCATCAGACCCTGGTTACCTTTGAAAGACAAACTACTCGTCAAGACAATTCAATCGAGCCCGAACTCGATGGGGTTGCGTCGTTTCATTACAGAGTTCCTATGAGCACCTTTCAGCTCCATCACCAGACCCTGGTTACCATGAAAGACAAACTACTCGTCAAGATGATCCAAACGAGCCCGAACTCGATGATGTTTTGTCATTTCATTGCGAAGTACCTTTGCCTGCCTTCTAGCTCCATCAACAGATCAGAACCCGGTAGCCATCTAAAAATTAAGTACTCATCAAGACGAATCAACGAGTCTAAATTCGTTGTGGTTGCGTCGTTTCATTATAGAGTTCCTATGACCACCTTCCAGCTCCATCATCAGACCCTGGTTAGCATTGGAAGATAAATTACTCGTCAAGACGATTCAAACGAGCCCGAACTCGATGAGGTTGTGTCGTTTTATTGCAAAGTTCCTATTGCCACCTCTCAGCGCCATCATCAGATCAGACCCTGGTAACCGTCTTGAAACAAAATACTCGTCAAGGCGAATAAAACGAGCTGAAACTCGATGGGGTTGCGTAGTTTTCATTAGGGTGTTCCAATTACCACATTTCAGCTCCATCACCAGACCCTGGTTACCATTGAAAGACAAACTACTCATCAAGACGATCCAAACGAGCCCGAACTTGATGACTTTGTGTCGTTTCATTGCGAAGTTCCTATAGCCACCTTCCAGCTCTATTATCAGATCAGACCCTGGTAACCATTTCAAAACAAAGTATTCGTTAAGACGAACCAAACGAGCCAAAACTCGATGGGGTTGCGTCGTTTCATTACTGAGTTCCTATGACCACATTCCAACTTCATCACCAGACCCTGGTTACCATTGAAAGACAAACTTACTCGTCTAGAGGACTCAAACGGGCCCAAAATCCTTCCTTTGGCTACCTTCTAGCTCCTCCATAAAATCAGCACCATGTAATGATAATATTGCATTGTCACATGATTTACTATTATTTTGGATCAAATTTAATTTGCAAGATTTGATGACAAATATCGAGACAGGTGAAACAAAATAAAAGTTTGTAAAAAGTGAGTTGACACATCCAGCGCAATGAAGTAAGTTAGCGCAATTGCGCGGCGCCTACTACTTAGCTTTATGTTGTCTGTTTTTTGTCACAGAGTACACGCGCATCGTATAAAAATTTACTCTCAACAAGAAGTTATAGCTTTAAAATACAAAAGTTATTTTGAGTCCTTATTTTCTATATTTATTTTTATTTATTTAATGTTAATATACATTAATTAACAGTTATTGCTGTTATGACTCACTTAATCAATCAGGTGCATTCTAATAATGACATAATTATATGAACTCAAAAATGATGATCGCGCTGGCGAAATGGTGCGCGCTGTTATATATTAAGCGGGAGATCCCGGGTTCAATCCCCGGCAGAGTAAATTTTCTTTCTCTGACCTGCTTTGATGGGAGTCTTTGGCAGTGGCTAGTTACCACCCTATCGGCAAAGACGTGCCGCCAAGCGATTGAGCGTTTTGCTACAATGCAGTGTAGAAACCGATTAGAGGGATAGGTTTAATATAGCTGCCAACTGAATAAAATAAAATAACTTACGTACGGGAAGCGTGGAAGCCGTGGAGCAGGCAAATCACCTCAGCCAGTGGCGGTTATGATTTATTAGTGTTCTTTAATACTTTGCGTGATTTTGGTACAGCTACATAAGACATGTCCCATTCTTGCTTTTTCATTCCGTTGACCATTTTACAGGTTACCTTTGACGATAATTATATCTAGGTACCTATCTACACCTATTATTCCACTATGTTATACTTGTACGGGTACATTGATTCATTCACTGCAAATGTAACTTTGTAATCCTATATATTTATAGGGGATTACAAAGTTATTTATGCAGTTGGTGTATCTAGAAAACTGGACCGAAATTGCAAAATATTTGAATTTTTCCTTGGTTTATATACTAAACACTAATGGTATTCTAAATTTGAAGCTTTTATATCTGCTAGAAGTGTCTTAGAGTTTTGATGATCGGTCAGTCAGTGAGTGACAAAATTCGAAACTTTGACTAATTATAATTCTTAAACTACTGGTTCAAATTGAATGAAATTTGAAATATACCGTGTTTATACAATGCCTGCTTGGGTATTGAAAACTCAGACTTCTAGTTTTATCCACAACGAAGTTATAGGGGGTCGAAAATGACCTGAGTTGCTTCGAGAAAAGATAGTTCGGCCGTGCCACTTTTTTTTTTGCTCGACTTGGCGGAGGCACAGCCGTGCCTCCAGATAAATATATCTCAGATGGCCGTATCTAGGTGGAAAGACCATCAGTTAAAACTTCGAAAAAAATCACGCAGGAGTTAGGCGGGAGCATCAATCGCTTATTTAAATGCATCAGTTGACGAAGTTTCCCTCGACTTACTGCTAGGTGACTTTTTTAAATATTTATTACAGCAGTAGAGTAGCAGACAAGAAAGCTTTGTTGCTAATTTTCTGTGGATGCAATAGTCGAATAGAAGATGAAGAAGTAAACTTTCTAGAACGTGGAGTGAAATGAGGGAAAAGAGACCGCACTCTCCCGTTTCTCTTTTTTAGTACTGCAACAATAGGGTACTTTCGATAGTGAAAAATAAATTATGAAATTTGATAAAAACAAAAATTTATGTTGAAATATACTTAAATATTCTGATTTTGAGTTATAAAAGTACTTTATTGTTTTATTATATTCAAATTAAAAGTCGATTTTTTTAATCTGCATGTCACGTGACCTTTAGGTCCACAGGTGTTAAAACACGAGCCGCCATGGTGTGACGTCGTAAGGACAATGTTCCGTTCCGATATACACTGCGAGCACCGCTCAGTGCTCTTTCTTGTGAAAAATTCGTTTATTTATGGAGTGCCAGTACACTGCTGCAGTACCACAGAGAAATATATGACGTTATAAATAGCCGCTGTTTTTGTACTGTGAGCAAAGTGATCAAGTGAGCGAGTCACGTGATCAAAATATACAACAGCGCGAATGATTGTCGTTTTTTTTTAATTAATATTGTTATTAAAAATTGTCAACAATATTCAAATAATAAATGTTTATTGTTGAACAGAAAACGTATATATTTTTATTTGAAAACAGTGTCAAAAATTCAATAACCAGTATAGTGTGTGTGTAGTAGTATAGAAAACTAAAAAGGAATAGCTTCAAAGTGTACTGAATTGACTTCACACCTCACAATGCTCTCACAATCAGTGTATATCGGAGCACTGCCTTAACAATATTACGTCACCATAATGGTTGACAGCGTTTTCGCGGGAATAAAAAATATTTTAATCAAATTTTTTGCAAAAAAACGTGTTTATTTTGCCGAAATATATTTTTGTGGCTTTTTATTAGGAAAATCAACATTTTGAAGTATTTTTTCAAACATAGTTGCCCTATTGTTGCGATTGAGACCACTAACTAGCTGCTAGCTTTATATCTGGAAAACAGCCCAAGCTTGAATGATTCTCTGTGATGGTAGAAAATTTTATTTGTGTAAAATCTTGATAGCCTAGAAGCGCTTCTAAAAAAGATAGCAACCAACCAGCTTAAAGGAAGAAAATAGAATGTCGTATCAAACTGGCCTTAGCAGACAGTTAATCTTTGGGTAATACAAAGGAAAATTGTGCACTCCATTAAAACAGCTTTGAATGGGCTAGGTGTTAGACTCGATCAGTCTGATATTTCTGTAAAGCTAACGGAACGTATTAAGGCCTTGAAGTAGGAAAATGGTGAAGTCAGTAGGAGCGTTTTCGTAGGTATTCAGAGAAAGCTGAGTGTTTCTGACAAAATCATCTCTTATGAGTCATCAGAAAAAGTATTACTGGAAACCGAAACAATCGACGCCATGCTTAGTTCGTCAAATGTCAAGTACGGTCACGAAAGATAGACCATGAAGAGCTTCCTTTGATTGCGGCAGTTCAAAATGCTTTTGATCGATGAGCCTTGTCGTCTGTAAGTCCGAATCCATCTGGGACCCGACATCTTGTATAACAATTGACTGTAAAGTTTTTCGGTTTATCATACGACTTTGGCTTGACAAACCCATAAGGCTTTAGAACCGAGGTCGCTTCCGAATGTTTACACAACAGGGGTAAGTCACTTCCACAAAATCCACCACCACAGACACCTGTGTCTGACGCCTTACTATAACATATTTAAATATTTGACGAGCTTACTGAATGAAATACCACCTGTTAGCCCAGCATCGTTTACAGAGCGTGCAAAATAAAGCAAAAAAAGATGCTATTTCTTCACGAAGACGACGGCTCCTAAGAAATAGAAGAGCAAAAGCAATATACAAAAGAAGCTAAATTGGAATAAAAATATAAGCAGAGGTAAGAAGAAGAGAAAAATATCGGAACAGAAATGTACTCATAAACAAAAAAAAAAAATCTTTTTTGCCTTGATTGTCTTGGAGAATATTAACATTTCCATCTTGGATATTATAAAACACCAATGACTTCGAATATCCACACAACTTCAGTATTAACACGACGTAGAGGAAGAATTGTTAAGAAAGCAGGTGATCACTTCAAGCTTATGGCACATAAAGTTTCTCCCCTTATGGGATTGGTGAAAATTACTCTTAAGATCAAGGTTTCCACCAGGATGCTACTTGGAGAGAGTAATTTTATGCGGTGGTACATGTAGATAAGAAGCTATTTAGTCAGAATTGTCTACATTCAAGGCCCTTTCTGTGGCTGAATCTTACTAGTATCTGGACATGTCACAATGCGTATGAGTAAAGTTATTAAGACGAATGAAAAAATGACGATATTGATATACTATAAGGATGCTGAAGCAGCTGAAACAACTCTGATTTCATTATCCTTAAGTAAAGAGAACTGCCGTAAATGTATAGTAATCAAAACTATTCATTGCAAGGCTATACGGCGAAGCAAAGGTAATAAGCGATTCCGGAATATCCTAATGTTACTAGACATAGACCATGATAGAATTATAGGATACAAAGCTGCTGCATAATGATTGTAGATAGAATTCGGAGAGACCGAAGGTTGTCTGTGCAATTATGAATGTTGTGTAAACAAATATTCGAATCTACCGAAAATGTATGCAGGCAAATCGCAGAGTAGAGTTTTTTGCCATTGTCAGGAGAAAACGTATCATTATATTAAAAATGTTCTCTGATTATTATTAGCGACTCCGTCAAATCCGAAAATGTCATAAATTTTCATTGTTTGACTATTATCATAATTAAAAAATATAATATATACCTGTGGAATAGCTAGATTCGATGTTCTTTTGATTCCAGTTTTTTGACTGAGATCCTCCACTGCTATAATAGTAGCCTCCCGAACTGCTGTCACTAGATGAGAAGGCATAGGTGGAGCTGGTGGAATCAGGCCCTTGTGGTTCATTAGGTGAGCCTCTTTTAGGTTTGCTTGGAGAGTTTTCTTGTGGCTTGTTACGGGAGTTTCCTTGTTGTGCACCAGGGGAGGCTCCTTGTGGCTTATTAGGTGAGCCTCCTTCAGGTTTGCTTGGAGAGTTTCCTTGTGGCTTGTAAGGGTAGTCTCCTTGTTGTTCATCAGGGTAGCCTCCTAGTGGTTTACTAGGTGAGCCATCTTCTGGTTTGCTTGGAGAGTTTCCTTGTGGCTTGTTAGGGTAGTCTCCTTGTTGTTCAACAGGGGAGCCTCCTAGTGGTTTACTAGGTGAGCCTTCTTCAGGTTTGCTTGGAGAGTTTCCTTGTGGCTTGTTAGGGTAGTCTCCTTGTTGTCCAACAGGGGAGCCTCCTAGTGGTTTATTAGGTGAGCCTTCTTCAGGTTTGCTTGGAGAGTTTTCTTGTGGCTTGTTAGGGTAGTCTCCTTGTTGTTCATCAGGGGAGCCTCCTAGTGGTTTACTAGGTGAGCCATCTTCTGGTTTGCTTGGAGAGTTTCCTTGTGGCTTGTTAGGGTAGTCTCCTTGTTGTTCATCAGGGGAGCCTCCTAGTGGTTTACTAGGTGAGCCTTCTTCAGGTTTGCTTAGAGAGTTTCCTTGTGGCTTGTTAGGGTAGTCTCCTTGTTGTCCATCAGGGGAATCTCCTAGTGGTTTATTGAGTGAACCTCCTTCAGGTTTTCTTGGAGGATTTCCTTGTGGCTTGTTAGGGTAGTCTCCTTCTTGTTCATCAGGGGAGCCTCCTAGTGGTTTACTAGGTGAGCCTTCTTCAGGTTTGCTTGGAGAGTTATCTTGTGGCTTGTTAGGGTAGTCTCCTTGTTGTTCATCTGGGGAGCCTCCTAGTGGTTTACTAGGTGAGCCTTCTTCGGGTTTACTTGAAGAGTTTCCTTGTGGCTTGTTAGGGTAGTCTCCTTGTTGTTCATCAGGGGAGCCTCCTAGTGGTTTACTAGGTGAGCCTTCTTCGGGTTTACTTGAAGAGTTTCCTTGTGGCTTGTTAGGGTAGTCTCCTTGTTGTTCATCTGGGGAGCCTCCTAGTGGTTTACTAGGTGAGCCTTCTTCAGGTTTGCTTAGAGAGTTTCCTTGTGGCTTGTTAGGGTAGTCTCCTTCTTGTTCATCAGGGGAGCCTCCTAGTGGTTTACTAGGTGAGCCTTCTTCAGGTTTGCTTGGAGAGTTATCTTGTGGCTTGTTAGGGTAGTCTCCTTGTTGTCCATCAGGGGAGCCTCCTAGTGGTTTACTAGGTGAGCCATCTTCTGGTTTGCTTGGAGAGTTTCCTTGTGGCTTGTTAGGGTAGTCTCCTTGTTGTTCATCAGGGGAGCCTCCTAGTGGTTTACTAGGTGAGCCTCCTTCAGGTGTGCTTAGAGAGTTTCCTTGTGGTTTGTTAGGGTAGTCTCCTTGTTGTCCATCAGGGGAGCCTCCTAGTGGTTTATTAGGTGAGCCTCCTCCAGGTTTAATAGGAGAGTATCCTTGTGGTTTGTTCGGGTAGTCTCCTTGTTGTTCATTAGGGGAGCCTCCTAGTGGTTTACTAGGTGAGCCTTCTGCAGGTTTGCTTAGAGAGTTTCCTTGTGACTTGTTAGGGTAGTCTCCTTGTTGTCCATCAGGGGAATCTCCTAGTGGTTTATTGAGTGAACCTCCTTCAGGTTTTCTTGGAGGATTTCCTTGTGGCTTGTTAGGGTAGTCTCCTTGTTGTTCATCAGGGGAGCCTCCTAGTGGTTTACTAGGTGAGCCTTCTTCAGGTTTGCTTGGAGAGTTTCCTTGTGGCTTGTTAGGGTAGTCTCCTTGTTGTCCATCAGGGGAGCCTCCTAGTGGTTTATTAGGTGAGCCTCCTTCAGGTTTGATAAGAGAGTTTCCTTGTGGCTTGTTAGGATAGTCTCCTTGTTGTCCATCAGGGGAGCCTCCTAGTGGTTTACTAGGTGAGCCATCTTCTGGTTTGCTTGGAGAGTTTCCTTGTGGCTTGTTAGGGTAGTCTCCTTGTTGTTCATCAGGGGAGCCTCCTAGTGGTTTTATAGGTGAGCCTTCTTCAGGTTTGCTTAGAGAGTTTCCTTGTGGCTTGTTAGGGTAGTCTCCTTGTTGTTCATCAGGGGAGCCTCCTAGTGGTTTACTAGGTGAGCCTTCTTCAGGTTTGCTTGGAGAGTTTCCTTGTGGCTTGTTAGGGTAGTCTCCTTGTTGTCCATCAGGGGAGCCTCCTAGTGGTTTATTAGGTGAGCCTCCTTCAGGTTTGATAGGAGAGTTTCCCTGTGGCTTGTTAGGGTAGTCTCCTTGTTGTCCATCAGGCGAGCCTCCTAGTGGTTTACTAGGTGAGCCATCTTCTGGTTTGCTTGGAGAGTTTCCTTGTGGCTTGTTAGGGTAGTCTCCTTGTTGTCCATCAGGGGAGCCTCCTAGTGGTTTATTAGGTGAGCCTCCTCCAGGTTTAATAGGAGAGTATCCTTGTGGTTTGTTCGGGTAGTCTCCTTGTTGTTCATTAGGGGAGCCTCCTAGTGGTTTACTAGGTGAGCCTTCTGCAGGTTTGCTTAGAGAGTTTCCTTGTGACTTGTTAGGGTAGTCTCCTTGTTGTCCATCAGGGGAATCTCCTAGTGGTTTATTGAGTGAACCTCCTTCAGGTTTTCTTGAAGGATTTCCTTGTGGCTTGTTAGGGTAGTCTCCTTGTTGTTCATCAGGGGAGCCTCCTAGTGGTTTACTAGGTGAGCCTTCTTCAGGTTTGCTTGGAGAGTTTCCTTGTGGCTTGTTAGGGTAGTCTCCTTGTTGTCCATCAGGGGAGCCTCCTAGTGGTTTATTAGGTGAGCCTCCTTCAGGTTTGATAAGAGAGTTTCCTTGTGGCTTGTTAGGATAGTCTCCTTGTTGTCCATCAGGGGAGCCTCCTAGTGGTTTACTAGGTGAGCCATCTTCTGGTTTGCTTGGAGAGTTTCCTTGTGGCTTGTTAGGGTAGTCTCCTTGTTGTTCATCAGGGGAGCCTCCTAGTGGTTTTATAGGTGAGCCTTCTTCAGGTTTGCTTAGAGAGTTTCCTTGTGGCTTGTTAGGGTAGTCTCCTTGTTGTTCATCAGGGGAGCCTCCTAGTGGTTTACTAGGTGAGCCTTCTTCAGGTTTGCTTAGAGAGTTTCCTTGTGGCTTGTTAGGGTAGTCTCCTTGTTGTTCATCAGGGGAGCCTCCTAGTGGTTTACTAGGTGAGCCTTCTTCAGGTTTGCTTGGAGAGTTTCCTTGTGGCTTGTTAGGGTAGTCTCCTTGTTGTCCATCAGGGGAGCCTCCTAGTGGTTTATTAGGTGAGCCTCCTTCAGGTTTGATAGGAGAGTTTCCCTGTGGCTTGTTAGGGTAGTCTCCTTGTTGTCCATCAGGCGAGCCTCCTAGTGGTTTACTAGGTGAGCCATCTTCTGGTTTGCTTGGAGAGTTTCCTTGTGGCTTGTTAGGGTAGTCTCCTTGTTGTCCATCAGGGGAGCCTCCTAGTGGTTTATTAGGTGAGCCTCCTTCAGGTTTGATAGGAGAGTTTCCCTGTGGCTTGTTAGGGTAGTCTCCTTGTTGTCCATCAGGGGAGCCTCCTAGTGGTTTACTAGGTGAGCCTTCTTCAGGTTTGCTTGGAGAGTTTCCTTGTGGATTGTTAGGGTAGTCTCCTTGTTGTTCATCAGGGGAGCCTCCTAGTGGTTTACTAGGTGAGCCTTCTTCGGGTTTACTTGAAGAGTTTCCTTGTGGCTTGTTAGGGTAGTCTCCTTGTTGTTCATCAGGGGAGCCTCCTAGTGGTTTACTAGGTGAGCCTTCTTCAGGTTTGCTTAGAGAGTTTCCTTGTGGCTTGTTAGGGTAGTCTCCTTGTTGTCCATCAGGGGAGCCTCCTAGTGGTTTATTAGGTGAGCCTCCTTCAGGTTTGATAGGAGAGTTTCCTTGTGGCTTGTTAGGGTAGTCTCCTTGTTGTTCATCAGGGGAGCCTCCTAGTGGTTTACTAGGTGAGCCTTCTTCAGGTTTCCTTGGAGAGTTTCCTTGTGGCTTGTTAGGGTAGTCTCCTTGTTGTCCATCAGGGGAGCCTCCTAGTGGTTTACTAGGTGAGCCATCTTCTGGTTTGCTTGGAGAGTTTCCTTGTGGCTTGTTAGGGTAGTCTCCTTGTTGTCCATCAGGGGAGCCTCCTAGTGGTTTATTAGGTGAGCCTCCTTCAGGTTTGATAGGAGAGTTTCCTTGTGGCTTGTTAGGGTAGTCTCCTTGTTGTCCATCAGGGGAGCCTCCTAGTGGTTTATTAGGTAAGTCTCCTTCAGGTTTTCTTGGTGAGTTTCCTTGTGGGATGTAAGGTGAACTTCCTTGTGGTTTATTTGGTGAGTCTCCTTGAGATTTGTTTTTTGAGTCTTTTTGTGGGATGTAAGGTGAGCTTCCTTGCGGTTCGTCAGGGGAGTCTCCTTGTGGCTTTTTAGGGGAGTCTCCTTGTTGTCCATTAAGGGAGCCTCCTAGAGGTTTATTAGGTAAGCCTCTTCCAGGTTTACTAGGAGAGTTTCCTTGTGGCTTGTTAGGGTAGTCTCCTTGTTGTCCGTCAGGAGAGTCTCCTAATGGTTTATTAGGTGAGCCATCTTCTGGTTTGCTTGGAGAGTTTCCTTGTGGCTTGTTAGGGTAGTCTCCTTGTTGTTTATCAGGGGAGCCTCCTAGTGGTTTAATAGGTGAGCCTTCTTCAGGTTTAATTGGTGAGCCTTCTTTTGGGTTGTTTGGTGAGTCTTGTTGATGACCTGTTTTCATTAAAATTTGTTATTAATTGTCGTATTTTAATTTAAAAAACTATATGAATATATCCTATGATACGAGAGTTACTTTTAAGTCATTTTGAGTTATAAAAGGCGTAGAAATTTTATTATTAATGTTTAATTTTTTTAACTTTCTGTTTTTTGTTACAAAAAGTTTTATATGTAATAATACTTTTTTCTCTTTATATTGCTTTTAATACAAAAGAAAAAAAAAATTACTTAATATTGACGATGAACTGTAACATTTTAATTCTTTCTGTAAGACCTTTTTTTGTCTTTTTTTTGTCATGTCAAGTAGTGTTTATTTGCAATTTAGAACGGAGAATGCTTCTAAGCCTTATCACTATCGGGGTCATTCAGTTATTATATCCATAGATATCGCTAGTCGCTAGTAGTAGTAGTGACGGAAGTTTGACCATTAACAACTAAATGAAATTAGCTTTTGCCAATCGAGAACTGCCAACTAGACGACCGCTCTGGTGTAGTGGTGCGACTAGTCGCTTCAAACCACGCGCCAACGGTCGTGGTTTAGATTCCCGCTCGGGACAAATATTTGTATTTGTACATATATTTATTTCTGGTCTTCAGGACATACACCCATGTCCTTGAAAGTCTCCCCACCGTGCCTCGGAGAACACGCAAAGCCGTTGGTCTCGGTTGTTATCATAGACACCTGATAACGATCGTTACTCATTGTAGGGGAATTATCCGCCAACCCTTAGTGAAGCAGCGTGGTAGATTAAGCTCCAACCCTTCTTCTATGTAGACAAGAGGCCTTCGCTCAACTGTGGGTGGTTGGTTTACAGGCTGATACAGTACAATACAGTAATCGAAGACTATATTCGTCTAGTACGTTATAATTACGATTTTATGATTTTAGTTTTCCGATTATTATTAGTACCTGGATGACCGAGCTTTGCTCGGTTAAATTATATTTAGATACGTTACATACAGATGAAACATAAATAATATTTTCGATCTTACCGACATAATAGTAAAACTATAGGAACTGGTTATTTAAATAAAAAATAAAAAATAAAAAGAGCTCTTAATAATAGTTTGTCTCACAAAAAAGGAACTTGAAAAAAAAAAAAAGGAAAAAGAATTGGTCTGTAGGCAGCGGGATTCGAACCCGGATCTTCTGATGTTGAATCCGCCCGATTTCCATCGGAGCTATTTTAAGCTTATTAATGACAGCGAAATTTACCTTCATATTCTAACGATATTTTTTAATTGCTTAAAAAAAGGGATAAACCGACATTTTCTAAAAATAAATCCTAGCTAGATCGATTTATCGCCCCGCGAAACCCCCTGCATACTAAATTTCATGAAAATCGTTGGAGCCGTTTCCGAGATTCAGATTATATATATATATACAAGAATTGCTCGTTTAAAGATATAAGATTTTTCAATCATATTAATAATATTATATTTTTTGTTTTTGTATAATTATGGCTAGTTTTTGTAATTTACATTTTATAAAAATATTATTCCGATTTTCAAAAAACAAACTAAGAGAAAATATAATTATTGTAAATATAACTTTCTGTTTCTTCTTCTGAATTTGTGAACCGCTTTTGTTGTAAAGCAGTAAGGCATAAGGTACACGCGATCTTAGTCTGTATCGAACAAATCGTTTTATTACTAACATATTAATTATATAACTATATTAGCGTGTTTGTTAGGCAAGTAAGGTAAGCAAACAAGTACCACCCACCAATCCAACCAACCAACCAGTCAAGACTGGAAGTTGAATCCGTTATTGTTGCAAGTTTTATTAAAGCGAATTATAAACTTTTTTTTAGAAGATAATGATAATAAGCTTGAAAATATATATAAAATACCTGTAGAAGAGGTAAATCCGCTGTCATTTTGATTCCAGTTGTCTGAATAAGAACCTTCGCTGCCATAGTAGTAGCTTTCAGAATCCGAACTGCTGCCGCCAGATGAGACGTCATAGGTTGATCTAGTAGAACCAGGCCTTTGTGGTTTATTAGATGAGTCTCCTTGAGGGTTGCTTGGTGCACCTCCTTCTGCATTAGATGACAAGCCGTCTTGTGGATTGGACCATGATCGTCCTTGTGGGTTGTTTCCTTGTTGTTGTTGGTTGATTGGTGAGACAGTTTTGATGCCTATTTGAAAATTAATTTATATTCATATATAGATATAGATAATGTCGAAATATCAAATAAAAAACATGGTAAATATCCCGTTTTAAATAATTTAAGTAATAAAAATAACCATGTTTATTTAAAATCTTATATATTTTAAGATTAAAATAATACGTTTATTGTATACCTAAAGCTTATAAGGGTACGAGAATTACGAGAAAATATTATTACCGAATAATTTGTCAATCTCAGTTTTCGATGATTATACGTAAAATATAAAATCATTTTTAAAATTTGTAAATTTACTGCATTGCCGTATTCTGCCCATAGATAACGACAAATTAAAATAATAAAATAAATAAATAAATAAAAAATTAACGGCATGATTTATAAAAGATTATAAACTTATGTTGTCTGAAAAGTATAGGATTGACAAAAGCTTATTGAGATTCTTATAAGTAGCATTGGATTTTGTATAAAAGCTGGTTTAAGTTAGGTAAATAATATTTAACTAGGTAAATGAGAAATGTTCTTAAGTTGTGTACATCAAAGTATTTTCCTGGACAAGTACTTAAAATACGTTCGAATCTAAAAAAAAATAAAAAATAAAAAAAAAATACGAATCTTAGTGGTCTAACAAGTATGCTTAATTAAAAAAATCAAAAAACCCGAAACTGCGTAAAATACTCTTATTATAAACTAAAAAGAATAAAACAATTTACTAGCTTTCATTTAATACTCATATTGCTACAATAAGAAAAAAAATTTAACTCCCCCCCCCCCCCTCATTCCGCCATTCGTGGGCGCCATTTTAAAAATTTATATAGGTTACTTTTTAAATGATTGAAAACGGACGATAAAATTACTTAGTATTTCAGTTCTAGGCAGGAGAATATATTTAATGAGAATTCGATAAAATTATTATATTTATGTAACTTTTAGTACAAGAACAACAACTTACTATATAACTAGCTTAAGCAGGATTTTATTTATTTATTTATTTATAATTCTTTATTGTACACCACTTTTGAAACAAAAATTACAGAGATATAATGCTTAAATATTATTGCACAATAAGGCGGTCTTATTGCTAATAAGCAATCTCTTTCAGACAACCTTACATTATGAGGAATTGAAACATAGCCGGAGTAAAATGGAGGGTGGTGCATAAATATACCAAATAACACAAAAGAAATATAATTAAAAATAATAATAAAAATAAGAATATACGATATAATAAAAATATATACTGTAATTCAGTTTTACTTTGAACTAAAATATAGTTACTAACTAGCGGCCCGCCCCGGCTTCGCACGGGTATTTAATACCCGTGCGAAGCCGAAAAATATAAATTTATGATTTTTAAAATTATATTTTTTAGATAAAAAATATAATTTTAAAAATCATAAAGAAGAACGGTCATCTGTGACCCAGACCCGACAGAAACGAGACGTATCTCAGTTTTTTTGTTATTTTTTACATAGTTAAATGGTATTTTTTTTTTATTCGAAATCAATGGCTAACACCAAAATATTGCCTTATGTTCTTGTTACGGAGTTAACACTAAAAAAATACAAAATGTTTTTTTTATCTACCATATTCGTAAATGTATGTAACTAAATGACGATAAAATAGATATGTGATGTATCTAGGTGACCTGGAGATGCAGCTGGATTAGGTAATTTTTGAACTCCTAGGACAACAACCAACTTAATATTCATTAAAATCGTCGTATTCGATGATTTATTGCATAACAGGAAGTTATATGTATAAAAACGGTCACGTACAGCCTGCATGCTATGGCTCAGGTAGCCTGGTGGTGACAGAAACCAATCATGCTATCTCACTCTTTCATTAAAACAACAATGGCGCGGAGCGGGGAGGAGTGTATCTGCGCCGACGCAACGCAGTATCGGCCGGCGCAGTCCTTCGCATTCTGTGTTGAGATCTGTGTGTTTTTGTTTTCAAGATTACATTTTTTCGACTTTTGGCTTTTTATTATTGGACTTGATTTTTGCATTGTGAGTGGTTTGTTGATATGGCTGACGATATGAATAGTTGTGCTGCGTGTGAACGTACACTACGTCGTCGTCGTTCATACGTTCTCAATGAACGATTACTGGAAACTAGAAGAGTTTTCGTAGAACGACTGCTACGCATTGTTGGTGGAGAAGTATGTATTATAATATATGATAATTATTTATAATTGAAGCCCTTTGCAATACAAAAGCGTGTCTAATTGTAAAATATTGATAGCTAGGTATAACCCGTTTCATCAAAGAAACGAATCTAAAATGGCGTCGCTTATCAATCTGTCCCAGTCGCACACTATTGTTGTCTTTACTTACACACGGTGGAACTGCAAGTAAAAAAATGTTTTAATGAGTAATAAATAGAAAGACATTGGCCATTATGATGTTCATGAATTAGTATATTAATACACCAGTAACATTTTTTGTTGATTAAACTATCTGTCAGTGCAAGTACACAGACATCATTTTAGATTCGTTTCTTTAATGAAACGGGTTATATACTCGTATACCTATGTTAGTTAGCGTAAATAACAATACGCGTAATAACATCACGTGTTACAGTCTTTACGTATTTATTATTTTCTTTGTTGCTGCCGTCTCATTTTTTATACTTTATGTAAAAAATGTAGGTAAATAATGTTTTGTGCTAAAACTAAGACATCTGGTTTTTACAATATATGGTAGCATTAAGTCATATTTTTGGTTCGTTTTAATGTTTTGTATTAATGTTTTGTTACAGATAGCTTTTGATGGAACTCGGTCGATTTGCCACTCATGTCGACATAGAATCGATGCTGCAATTAATCAAGAGCGACAAGCGTCACCTGCTCCTGCCCCACCAGCTGGTGTTGTAAATGTGCAAGGAGTTAGACGAGCTTCTAATACGGCCCGGCGATGTTTAATTGACAACTGCAACAACGATTCTCTACGTCAAGTGCCTAATTCGGTGAAGGTACAACTCCTTAGTTATTATCACTTTTATGTACCAAATCTTGCCCGCATTTGCCAATGGCATTTACTACACATGGCGATAGAAGAGATTCCTGAAAATGTAACAAATCAAATGACCGACTTGAATGCGGAGAGTGTTGGCGACATCATCAACATGTATACACAAGCCTTAGAACAAAGGTCACACTTGTCACAATGTAAATGATGTTTCTGACGAGGAGTTAAGCTTTTGGACTGGAATAAACAGAGCCAAATTCAACGATTTGCTGAGTCAAATACCAAGCCTTAATCAGTCCTCAAATACTCCACGAAATGACTTGGCTATCTACTTGTGCAAAATTCGATCAGGCGAGCCGAATAATAGAATCGCATCACTTTTTAATATATCCGAGCGAACTGTTGGGAGAAAAATAAATAAAGTAAGGCAGTGTCTCACTACTGACTTTGTTCCGTTGCACCTTGGCTTAGACCATATAACCAGGGACGAAGTGATAGCCCGCAACCGGGCCATACCAAATATTTTCTTTTGTAACGAAGAGTCACCTAAAGCAATAATTATATTCGATGGAACTTACATCTATGTAGAAAAAAGTTCTAACTTTTTATTTCAACGCCGCACTTATAGCCTTCATAAGTACAAAAACCTAATAAAGCCATTTATGATCCTATGTGCGGATGGATATATTTTGGACGTAATAGGTCCGTACTCTGCACGGACAACCGATGCTGACATAATGAAGATGATATTGGAAAACCATGATGCATCCATTGAAGACGGACCATTCCGTTATTTTTTTAATCAAGGAGACGTATTTATTTTGGATCGAGGCTTTCGGGATTCAATTCCCTTGATTGAAACTTATGGCTATGATGCTCATATGCCACCAAGCAAACGAAGACAAGACACGCAATTAAGCATCGACCAAGCTAATAAATCACGAATTATTACAATGGTGCGATGGGTCGTCGAGACTTTGAACGGCAGATTCAAGCGTGACTTCAAGATGTTCAGAAACAGAGTTTTCAACAAACATGTGCCGCATATATTTGAAGACTTTAGAATTGCTGCAGCTTTAATTAATTATTTTCAAGATCCGTCTTCAGATAGTCCGTACACAGAAGACTTCATTGAAATAATTAATAGAAATATACAACGCCCTAATCGACTGGCCGAGTATGTGGAAGAGAATAATCTGAACAGACAAAGAGTGACGTTTCACAGGACGACTGCAAATGATCCGGAAGTTGAACATTTTCCACAATTACCTAACAATTGAAGATTTAATTAAATTCTCAATTGGCACCTATCACGTGAGGTTAGCACGATCGTACTGCAGTGAGCATTTGAAAACCACAGGAGTATATAATATGGAAATATATAGACATCTAACGGCTGTAGAGGGCAGAAACGATAATAATACGAGTATAATCAGGTGCAGAATTCATTCACGACACGTTACGAGAAAAATGTATTATACTTATATTATGTTTGATAAGAATTTAAATGGGATAAATGCAATAACAGAATATTACTGCTCGTGCAACCATGGCAAAAGGACATTGGGAAGTTGCTCACACGTCATTAGTGTTGTCTATTACTTAGGGTGGGCTAGACATCAAGATCACTTTGACCACCCCGCACTGGGTATGGATTATGTTTTAAGGGACATAGAAATTCAATAAAACTTTATTTCGACATATTAGTTTCATTTAATTGTTTGTTATAGATCATGGAACCCCAATGATAGGTATCTAAATCTCTGATCCGCAATGAATCATCGAATAAGACGATTTTAATGAATCCTAAGTTTATTGTTGTACTAGGAGTTCAAAAATTACCTAATCCAACTGCATCTCCAGGTCACCTAGATACATCACATATCTATTTTATCGTCATTTAGTTACATACATTTACGAATATGGTAGATAAAAAAACATTTTGTATTTTTTTAGTGTTAACTCCGGAACAAGAACATAAGGCAATATTTTGGTGTTAGCCATTGATTTCGAATAAAAAAAATATACCATTTTACTATGTAAAAAATAACAAAAAAACTGAGATATGTCTCGTTTCTGTCGGGTCTGGGTTTTTTTTCTATGGGACGTGACCGTTCTTCTTTATATTTTTTATCACCTACATGCGCCATCTATCGTATAATGGTAGAATATCGTTTTTATATTTAGTGACATTTAACATAATAGTACCTATATTAATTGAAAATGATGTTTATCTAAAATATTGAAACGATTTCTATTCCTATCCGACATAATTATTTAGTAAACTTTTAAGTTTAACAAAATAATAACTCAAAAATAAGTTAAAAGTTAGTTAAGTTGTGAGTTTTTAAGATTCCTTAGACCAGATGGCGTTGGCGGCGTAGGTACCTATTTCTATTTTTTTAAATATTTATTTTTAAATTTAATTACAATGAAACAAAAACTAAATTATACTATGAGTTGTGTATAATTTTTATGTATTAAAGTTATTTACATTGGTTTTGTACTTTTTACGTGATACATGCACACATAAAAAACCGATAAGAGATGGCGTTGATTGAAAAAAAAAACGCGCTATTAAAATTTATTCTTGATGATATATAGTGTATTAATAAAACGAAGGTTTTAACAGATTTATTATTTGTATAGATAAACAATAAATTACTTAATATAGGTATATATATACACATTCTCAGAGCGATCGAACAAAAAAAAGTGGATTGTATTACATTTCCACAGTATCAGTGGGAAATAGTAAAAAACGTAGTCCCTTATTTAAGCCCCCGAGTTCATCTTCTTAATTTATGGTTACTCTGGTACTACAAATGTTCAAGCAGCGTTTCCTACATATCAAATATTTTGTGTCTCGTTCACTCGCTAGTATCATAAAACAATTAATAAATTACCTGGTAAATTAAATCCGCTGCCGTCGTTATCCCAATTGTTAAAGTAGCTATTTTCCTTTCTGTAGTAGGGGCTATCAAAATTACTATAACTAGATGAATACGCGTAGCTTGATGTATCTCCTTGATTATTAGGCAAAATTTCTTGTGCACCAAGACGTGGTAAACCTTTTTGGGGAGTATTCGGTCTGTATTGTACTGGTCCTAAGTATGGTCGGTTAACAGTTGGTTTACCTGAAAATATAGTTATAAATATAATAAAAATATTTTGGGTTATAAATCTAAAATATTAAATGGTATGAAGTTATTTATTCTGGAAGAATAATAATTTTAAGTATTATATAATACAAATTCTGTTTTAATTTTTATTTACCTATATAAGGAATTGCACCTTCACCGTACAGGAGTGGTGGACTGACCGGAAAGATAATACTCGGTGGTCTAATTGGGAAACCTCGTGGAGTACTTGGTGGTATGTACGAAGATATGGGGAGTGGCTTACTTCCTGGACCACCATATGCTACGTTTGGCGGATACAAGTACCTATCATTAATCCCATAATTATGGATTGGCTTATTTGGTGCCACAAATTGCTGGTCGTTAGCTGAGTTAATAGGATGTGGTGGATGATATGTTGGTCGAGTGTAAAATTCTGGTTGATAGAATGATGGGTAATTAAGCGGTGGACGGTAGTATGTAGGATGGACTTTTTCTTCATGTGAATAATGATGCCCATTCGGGTAATAATGTGCATGGTATGAACCTGAAAGAAACATTTACAAATAAATCTGTATATATAAAAATCTCTTGTCACGATGTTTGTCCGGGCTAATTTCCGAAATAACTGGATTGATTTTAATGAAATTTCACAGAAATGTGTAACTGTGTCCAACTTAAAATATATGCTATATTTTTATTGCATTTTTTTTAATACGTCAAATCATTATAATATTGATTAATTTTATAGGTTTCCAACAGATGGCAGTAAACTAACTAAAACTAACCTAACTTAGAAAACAAAATAGATGGGCCTGTGTTTCGATTTCTAACCTTAGAGCATATACTACTGGAGACATCTTCCCGTAGGCTGAAAGTGTAGACGAGGTTGTAGAGAGAGACGGACATAATGGACTACATGATATCTCTCTCTAGTCACAAGCGATTGGCTATTGATTTTCTCCCTTCATGGCATAAACCATTTCTAGTCGGTGAAGCGGAGGGGAGTCAGCTCTGGTGTGACCGATTAGGTGCGACTAAAGAGAGATAGTGTGTAGTCCGATATGTCTGTCTCTCTCTACAACCTCGTCTACACTTTCGGCCTACGAAAAGCTGCCTCTAATAGTATAGGCTCTAAGTTTTTAACCATGAGGCTAGAATTAATTTTATACGTGGTCATTTATTTACGTTAATTCACATGTGTTATACGTACATATACGTTATTAGAAGCGTTTATTTACTTTTTATTCATATAATATTTATTTATTTATTATCATAGTGTTGTGTACTATTTTCTTTATTGTCTTTAATTTCGTAAAAATTGATATTCGCATAAATTGTACTATTTCAGATATTAGCGGTTATCCATTGTATTGTCCTAGAAATGCTGAAAATGGTGGTCACACTACGAATGCCAAATATCAGTTTAAGTTGGAATTGACAATCGATAGTGTCATACTGACCACTGCTTTTAAAAACGTATAAAGCTCATATAAATGTCGAATTTTGCAATTCTGTAAAATCTATCAAGTATATTTGCAAATACGTTTATAAAGGTAGTGATTTGGCAGTATTTGAAGTACAAAATATAAGTAAAAACGAGGAAATTGTACTATACCAAATAGGTAGAAACATCAACAGCAATGAAGTTATCTGGCCTATTTTTAGTTTCCCCATACACGAAAGAGATCCACTTGAAGCATTTCATAGAACTATGAACGATTTGTACAACAACGACAAGCTATTCGGTGGTGATGTTCTTTTACTATCTGTTGATTTCTGATAGACAATGCTAGTCATTCCACACTCAACTTTTCCGATGAGATTAACGCATGTTTAAAATAATGGTTTTAATGGCGAAATGTCAAAACACTTCGATCGACCATAAACATGCGAGTACAATTAGAAAACGATCCATCAGCTCAAATGTTTTCAAAACTATTGCTGGATATTGGAAACGCTAAAATAGAACTGCAACCAAATACACAATCCATTAAACTGACAGATAATTTCAGCACTGTTGTTCAGACCAAAAATGAATTAATTAGATGTGTCTTCACGGTTATACTAAATAATTACTTGGACCATAATTGGCGATTTCGGTAGCAAAATATGCTGATGTCGACGAAATTAACTTTTAAATACAACAATTTCTACCAGGTGATCATTAGATAATAATTAATGTCCTTTAAATAAATCGATACTATTCTTGTTGAAAACCAAGCCGTAAGTTATCCAACTGGCTTTTCAAATTCTCTCGATATACCAGAAATGCCAACTACGGGGTGCTATTGTTTGTGACCTCCTCGTGGTGCACCCTGGTAACGTAGACGGCAACAGCTTCACAGTTGCGGAGCTACAGCCTCCTACGACTAACGACCGACTGGGGGGAACGCCGAATATGCGATTTGCGCTCCGGGGACTGCTCTGCTTATGCAGAGTTGACCCGTTGAGCGGCCGCATGGCGTAATGGGGACTATCGTCTCCACGGGGGCTCCGGTGCCACTGCGCTCGCGCGCGGTGACGCCACGGAGGATGGACGGGTCTGACGTACACTCGCACTGCAGTCAGACAGAACGGCTAGGCTTGTCTTACTCGTTCACCGTCCTCTCGTAGTACCGCTATGTGGTCATGTCTCGCGGCTACGTGCGGGACAGAGGATCTTGCCTTAACCAGCCGGACCACGAGGAAGGAAATCTCTATAAAAAATTACCCCGAATCCTATGCGGCGCACAGTGTCGGAAATTGGACAAAATTCGCTCAACTGCTGGTTTCGCAAGGTATCCCCCTAAAACCACTTGAAAAGGGTTCCCTGATACTCCTAAAAACAGGTGTCACTGCGATAATTTTGATATTTTCATTCCCGCATTTGTAGGCAACGATAGACCAATGACACCTTATTTCACTATTTTCTCGAATTTGTCATAATCGTGTAAAGTTGTATATATGTATATATAACTTCATATATACCCATATATATACCATTATACTATATATATATACCATTGTGTATATATATATACATATATATATATATATATATATTATTTATACGAATAAATGGATGGTTCTCTGTGAAATCGAGAACTAAAAAATTAATATAGCCATAAGTTTGAGAATATGTTCTATAGATATCCAAATGGTTTTATGAAAATCTCATGTGATTTTCACGTGGTAATCACGGGATTTTTTCAGTAGACATTAATTAATTACGTGATTACTCACGTGATTATGAAGCAATGTATCTCGCGATTAATCATAGGATTAATCACGTGACTACTCACGCAATTAATTACAGAACTAATCATTATTGCGTAACCATAATTAATTAATTTATATTTTTATTTTTTGCAACTAATGCATGTCCTCTGTTACTTCGGGAATTGTGTGAATTTGATTGTGGTATGATAAAAGAAGCAAATCTTATCATCTCATCAATCTTGTCATTGGTCTATCGTTGCCTACAAATGCGGGAATGAAAATATCAAAATTATCGCAGTGACACCTGTTTTTAGGAGTATCAGGGAACCCTTTTCAAGTGGTTTTAGGGGGATACCTTGCGAAACCAGCAGTTGAGCGAATTTTGTCCAATTTCCGACACTGTGCGGCGACGCAGCGCGAGGGGATGCATGGCTAACGGGAAGATCAATCTCGACTGAGATCCTCATCCGGGTATCGGCCGGCATCCTGCTTGTAGCCGCAGGATGTGAAACATTTGTATATTTTAAATTTCTTTAAACGAATGTAACTACATATACTTTTGCATTGTATAGTAACGTCCTACTGCTCATCAAAAACTTTTTCTATAACGGCAAATGTTTGGAATCTTAATTCTGATTTTGAGATTGATTTTAAGATTGAATTTTGAACCTTAATCCGACACACTTCACTTTGGTTTGGCGGATCATACATCTTATTATACAATTTAAGCCTTTTCATTTAAGGACAATAAGGAACAGACTTAAATATATTTGAAAAAAAAAACAGTTTATTTATAAGAGTAATATTATATCACACTGCTAGTGCACTTACCAAAGTTATACTTGTCATTATCGCTGTTTGTAGCCGATTCTGAATCACTCACTGATCTAAAATACGAGTTTTTATTCCCATCTCTAGTTTGTTCTGAATATTCATTTCGATCGCTATTTGTATTTGTTGCAGATTTCGTTGAACTTTCAGCATCCTCCCATTTAAAGGATTTGTTATTAATTCCACTCGTCAAACCTTCATATGGAAAAAGTATAACACATTAATATTATTGTATAGGAGTTAGGAAATGCTGTGTTTGTTTCAGTGTAACTGTAACTATTTTTTGTCGAATTGGCGTAATGGTCACAGAGACTAGCTGTTTTGCTAGAGATCGCGGTTTTGATCTCCTCCCGAGAGTCTGAGAGCTTATTTTGTATTACCGGACTCAGCAGAGGATTTTATCCTACCCGGGGGCCTGTTTCAAATATTTTATCAAATGCAACACTATATACTTTAATTTTGATTTTATGTGTTTATTTATCTAGCATTTTAATGTTACCATTTTATTGATTTAACGATTCTTTCATTATAAAATTTTAAGTGATTCGATCTATATTATACGTGCATGAACACAAACATAAATCTTAATTTAAACTAAGAAATTATTAGACAGATATTTTGAAAAAAGCCAAATTTTTTTTTTTTTTAGTTAATAAATTTTAGAGTAAACAGCATTTTTGTAAATTAATAACTATCAGCAGCAACAATGTTTAATGGCTTTTGATTTCCTAACCACCATTGAGAATTTCTCCAGAGTTCATCATCAGATCATCACGATATTTCATTGAAATTAATTAAGAATTATGTAAGTGTCTTCGTCAACTGTACTGATTTTTAAAAACTTTTAGTTGATTGAAATGGATTTGTCCAGATGTAAGCTAAAATTCACTTAATTAGGATATGATAGTAGAATTTGATAGAAATCGAAGAAACTCTTCGAATTTTTTTTGTTTTTTTTTGTTTGGACATTATCTAGGTAATCCTATAAGAATCTAGTGTTCATATTAATGACGAACTCTGGAAATATTTGACAGAAATCTTCAACGGTTGTTGATACATTATTATCGTTACTGGTTGCAAAAGTAGATACTATTTAGTCTTAAAATAATTAAGTAAATGAGAATAAATTAAAAAAAATGACTTTAAAAAATTCTACTAACTAAAAAACTACAAAATAACAGTTTTCTATATAATATGATATATAATACAAGAGAGTAGTGTATTTCATAGTGGGTTTTTGATGAGACAAAACGCGATTGCAGCGCCTACAGGGTACAATTGTCAAACTGATTCATCCAGAGATTCATACACGTGTATAAAAATTATTTAAAATCCGATCCAGCAGGTAGCCAGCACTTTGACACAGACGCGTTTATACCCGAATTTAGTCATATACGCCGAGTTGCACGAAACAAATTTTAAATTTAAGTGTTTATTAAACTAATTTAATCACAAGAATCGTGAATATCTGTTGCACGAAACCTACATCTGATTAAGTTAACAAAAAAAATTAGTTTAATTAAAGACCTATCTAATGGATGATTAATTCCAACAGCTTTAAATTAATCATGAGATCAACTAATTTTAAGATTAATTGCAACTTAACTAACGGAAAGTTAGCGACGGTTTCGTGCAACTCGCCGTAGAGAGATATTCTTTTATTGTTCTTCCGACACTTACCTTGCTTTGGTGCAGCTTTCGTACCAAGTGCCTGTCAAAATAAAAAAGTAAGCTTTTAAAAGTTTTCTTAAATGTGAACGAATTACTAGCATTGTTTTATGATTATTCCTTTTTGGGTATCCAAGTCCAAACATAACAACTCAAGAATTTCTAACGGAAAACTCAATTGTATGCCACTCCATCTGTTCATCACAAGTATATTTAGAACAATAAAATGTAGATTTTAGCAATTTTTATTAGGTTTTTAATATAACAACCGGAAGCGAAGAGCTTTCAAAATCGACGTGTCTGTTACACAAAGCAATAAAATATCCTCAAGCTTTATTATATTTGTATATATTGTTGTATGTCTATGCGCCAATTCACAGTGGAGCAGCATTAGTGATTTAATCTCCTAACCTTCTTCTATAGAAAAAGAAGTGGGGGATATTTTAAGATAAAAGTATTTGGTAAAGGCCGAGGAAGCCTTTACCCAATAAAAAATATTTTATTTGGAGGGCACTTTTTTTATTGGTGTTTTTCTGTCTGTCTGTCTGTATCATGGCCGCGCATTACGCCGAAATTAATAAATGGATTTAAATGAAACTTGACATGATGTGAGTCCATATTACTAGCTCGGACACTGAGTAGTTTTTTTTTTTACAAAACACTGTACAGTTTCCTTAGGAAAGGAGATGACAATCAAAATTTGTAATCGTAAATGAGGATGTGGGTACATGGATGGGGATGCTAGTATATAATATATGTACTTACGCAAAGTAAGAGCAGGAGTGCTGGCAATAAACGCATAATGCAAGTCTTAGGATTAAATATCCGTCAAAGACCAGTGGTCCATTTAGACTGTAGTTGATATCGTAAAAATGTTACGTTTTATAGTTGAACGCGTGTATTAAGCAAATAATACTAGTTTTTATTACCGGAAGAGTAAATATGAATAATTTATATAATTGGTAATAAATAAAATTGATTTCAACTGTGTAAACTGATACTTTTGTTTGATATTTGAAAACAATAAATTTATCTTTTGTAAATACAGTCTTCGTTTAAACAATATTAAAATAAAACGTAGTTACTTTTTTTCATACAAGAATTCTCGTGCTGTTTCACCTGTATTATCCATTATGTTATGTCACGGGCGAATATATCGAACAGTAGGTATGACCTACTTAAGAAAACAATTCATATACAAGTCTCATGTCAATCTCATGTCTCTCATGTGCTCATGTCAATGTCTCAGGAGTCCAGAAATACACTGAAGTAGCCTGTCAGAGTCCTACTGCAGGGCAAAGGCCTACTCTCCATGTCTTCTTTTTTTTATGATAGTAGGATAGGCAAACTGGCAGACGTTCCACCTGATGGTAAGTGGTTGACGTCGCCCATGAACATAAACTAGTGTACCTGGAACTAGCCCAGCCAACTCATCTATGTGTTGCCCATCCTGAAACATAAGGTGTTCAAGTCTCGGTGCCAGTAATTACACTGCCTGTCTTGCCCTTCTCTCCGAAACACAGCAAAGCTGTTTCACGGGAGAAACAAGCAAGATGGTGGTACCCATGCAGTTGGGAGCGCGGCACAGCGCATCCCTCCCACCGGTGACCACCTCTTCTAAATGGTGTTGGCAGATAATTTTCCTATCATATGTAACGATCGCTCAGGTGTCTATGACATCACGGTGGCATGCGCCAGCGATCCCGTGGCGTCCTTGTACGACGATGAGGGCACCGCTGTATTTTAGTGGGTATTCTGACTTCGCAGTCAGCGAGTCCCACATACCCGTCGCCTTTGGGTGGCGGGATGCGTAGACGCATTTCACAGTGTCAAAAAAAAAGGTGTCTATCACATCAACCGGGATCGACGACTTACGTGCTCTCCGATAAACGACGGAAAGAGCTACAAGGACATACACACAGACCAATAAATATTTGTACAACTATAAATATCTGCCCCGAGCGGGATTTGAATCCAATACAGGCGGTATTGGATGCTTTAAGGCGAACTACTCGCACCACTACACCCAATTTGTTTTCACCAGAACTACACCCAACATACAAACACAATAGCCTGAAACATCGCAAACATATATATGGCCTATAAAAACATGTGTCACTGCGACAACCTGTCTTCATACGTACGTAGATACGTATATCCGATGTTTGATTAATATTTTACTGAATGATATATACATAGTACATAGTGTTCTAATTTAGCCTACGTAAGAGAATTCTTTAATAGTTTCTTAATTTAAATAATATTTTCAGCGTCTTGAAACTTAGACTAAAACATTCTAGTCGACCTTGGAACTTTGACAAGATATTTTCCGAAGTTTGGTGTTGGATTAAATGCTAGATCAATGTTTCGTTCAAATCGAAAATTGCTTTCAAAATGTCAACATATCTCTTATTTTTTTCTACGATCAGTCGGAGTATAATTATCAGTATTTAGACAAGAAAAACACCAATCCTTACTTAGCCTGGATAATTTAAAGGATAATTTATTAAATTTAAAATACAATATTAGTTGATATTGTAAGTTAATTTTGCTAAATTTAAGTACGATGTCATTCTCATCATCATATAAACTTTAACAATCCTAAATCTCCCACTAATCCATGCGTGCGTTATGCTTAAACAAAAGGTTTTTTTTTCTCTTTATAATTAAAATACAATAAGTTTATTCAATAAATTAATTTATTAAAACTTTTAATAAAATTATTTTATTGTCGTTTTCTAATATAAAAACTAGTTGTTATACGCCGAGTTGCACGAAACAAATTTTAAATTGAAGTGTTTATTAAACTAATTTAATCACAAGAATCGTGATTATCTGTTGCACGAAACCTACATTTGATTAAGTTAATAAAAAAATTTAGTTTAAGACCTATGTAACGGATGATTAATTCCAACAGCTTTAAATTAATCATGAGATCAACTAATTTTAAGACTAATTGCAACTTAACTAACGGAAAGTTAGCGACGGTTTCGTGCAACTCGCCGATAATTGCACATTTTTTTTTCGTAGGGGAGACCGGGTACAAAAGTAACGGCGGGTCGATAGTAACAATTGCTCTTTAGGTTTATCTGTTAGTCAAAACGCAGTTCCGCTACCGTCAGGACATAGCCAGCGACGGTACCCCCCCTGCATGCGGTCGCCGCGCATGCACTGCGCCGTAAGTTTGTGCTACAGGAGACTACGAGATTTAACGGACAAAAAGTAAGTATTCTAAAGCAAATCTTAAGAACACTGGAATCACACTCTCTGAATTTCTGACAAAAACTAGACACGAGGCTTTTATGGCTGCAAGACAACGCTTCGGAATTTCCAAATGTTGGACTAAGGACGGATGTGTTATTGTAATTGGCCCAGACGGTAAGCGGCATAACATAGTTTCGAGTGCCGAACTTAACAATATATTTGTTTCGGAAACTCGAGGGGAAGCAGCAACCGAATCTTCTGTGTGCAAAGCAGCAGATACCAAGGCAAAGCAAGCTATCCGTACTAGAAGAATTAATAAAAAGTAATGTGTGTGTTTTCTTTATAATTTGTTGTGACTGTTTATTCATATTGTTGTAATCTTGTTTTTTATCTTTTTAATCTTAGTTTATTCGTGTTTTTGCATTTTGTAGCAATACCCACAGATTTTCTATCTAAATATCTTTTAATTCTTCAATTTGATTCTTTGTTGTAGGTATTTATTTTTCTTTTTAGAACTTTTGTATTTTTTGTCGGTATGATGCAAAGTGACAGATGACAACAGTGTAATCATAGATAACAAAGAGTATATAGATAATAATGTAAAATGTATTGCTGAGATCAGTTTCTTTACACGCTAACCAAGTTTAATAATTGTTTGTCACTAAATAACTGCTGACAGACGGATGTAGCTCATTATTATAATTTGTTACTTTTTTACATTATTTATATTATTGTATTAATTTTTTGCAAAAATACCTATTTATTTGTATATATATATATATATATTTTAATTTAATATTATTAATATTTAAGTATGAATATCGATAACAGTGTTGATAGTGATACTAGTATAGTTAACGATATATTTCATCCGTGCAATTCCACATCGTCAGACGACAGTTTTCATAGCATTTCTATGCCTCTTAGTGCTTCTTTAGATAATACCTTTTCTATACTCCCAAAGAATTTTAACGTTGTCCATATTAATGCGCAGAGTGTACCAGCGCATTACGCTGACTTGCTAGATTCACTCGTTGTAAAAAATATTCATGCAGTACTTGTGTCTGAGACGTTTCTTAAACCATGTTTGCCCTCATCTGCATATGCTTTGCCTGGTTTTAACTTAATACGTAATGACAGAACAGGAAAAGGAGGGGGGGGAGTTGCTATTTATCTCCGTAGTCACATTCCTTTTACAGTTTTAGACAAATCACCCTCACCCTATTCAAACTCTTCAGAGCATATTTTTGTAGAGGTCCTGTTAGGTACACTTAAAGTTTTACTCGGTGTTTTTTATAGTCCTACCCTACATGTAAATTACTTTGACACCTTTGAGGCTCTTTTGGAAAGGTATGTTCCAAGTGTTGATCATACTATTATAATGGGAGATTTCAATACGTGTCTAATAAAGAATGACTCACGTGCAAGTCGATTAAGAACTATTGTTGACAGCTCAAATCTTAATATTCTTTCCACCAATGCAACCCACCTATTTCCCAATTGTACACCATCACTATTGGATCTTATGATTGTGTCATCCACTGAACGCGTAGCTACTTTTGGCCAAATGTCCGCGGAGGCATTTTCGTATCACGACCTCGTTTACCTATCTTACAAAATTCGCCCACCCAAATTAAAACCTACGGTAGTAATGAGAAGATGTTTCAATAACTTTGATAATGAAAGGTTCATGCAAGATCTCAGTCGCATCGACTGGGATTGCATATTTAATGCCTCCTCTATTAATGACAAGATCAACATCTTTAATTCAATGTTAACCGAATTATTTGATATTTACGCGCCATTACGACGAATTAAATTGAAGCATCTTCCTGCTCCGTGGCTGACTTTAGATATTAAGTTACTCATGACCAAACGAAATGCTGCCAAGTCTAAATATAAGAAACGTCCTACAGATGAAAACCTGCAAAGGTACAAAATACTACGGAACCGATGCAATAAGACTATTAGAGATGCTCGACGTAACTATATCCACATGTCAATCGATAACAATAATCCTGCGAAAACTTGGAAACTGCTGAACACGATGGGAATCGGAGGCAAGCGCACACACCACACAACAACTTTAACTAACTGCACAGATTGTGATTTGCTTAATAAGCATTTTACAACTGTTAATTTTATACCCAGCGGCTCTAAAATGAATACTATCCAGTCCTTATCATTAGAACCTGATCCTTCTATTACAACTTTCCATTTCACACCTGTTACGACTGCGGAGGTACGCAAACATGTGATGGCTATCAAATCTGATGCTACTGGTAGCGATAACATAAGTCGGCGTATGATACTATTATCTCTCCATTCTATTCTTCCTATCCTATGTCACATATTTAACTTCTCTCTTTCTTCTAACGTTTTTCCTGATGTGTGGCGTCATGCATTAGTCATTCCTATTCCGAAAATATCCAAACCTACAACATTTTCACACTATCGACCAATTTCAATACTTCCTTTTCTATCTAAAGTTCTTGAACGCATTGTACACAAACAACTATATTCACATTTACACAGCAACAATATCCTATCCCCTTTCCAGTCTGGCTTCCGCCCCGGGCACAGTACAGTTACGGCACTCAACAAGGTCTGCGATGATATTAGGTACGGAATTGACAACCAGCAAATTACAATCCTTGCTCTGTTAGACTTCTCTAACGCTTTTAACACAGTAGATTTCGATATACTCTTAGCAGTTCTCAAATCCATAAATATCTCCTCAAATGCTACGAACTGGTTTCATTCCTACTTATGTGGTCGCAGACAATCTATTAGTCTCGATGGGAAGCAATCTTCAGTTTCTCCTATCTGTGCTGGCGTCCCGCAGGGTGGAGTGCTTTCTCCTTTGCTTTTCTCCATCTTCATCAACACTCTCACTCAACACTTATCATCATCTTATCATCTCTACGCTGATGACTTACAGATTTATAAGACTGCAACTGTAGACGATATTGCTCGGGCTATTGACGATATAAACTCCGACCTAACAGTTATCAGTACCTGGAGTAAATCGTTTGGGTTGTCTATAAATCCTAGTAAGTCTCAAGTATGTATTTTCGGTAACTCAAAACAACTTCACAAAATTGACTTTCCTCTTCTTCCTTCAATTTTATTTGATGGTGTTTGTCTGGAGTATTGTGGATCGGTAAAGAACTTGGGTATCTTGATGGATAGTACTTTGTCCTGGGTGCCCCACATTGCTGAACTAAGCCGTAAGATCTTTTGTGCTATTGGTGGACTAAGAAGGTGGAAAAATCTGCTGCCAACAAAAACTAAAATATCTCTGGCTCACACCCTTCTTCTGCCTATACTCGACTATGCTGATTCCTGTTACCTCGACTTATCTCAGCAACTGATCAATAAACTTGAGCGCCTACAGAATCTTATAATACGATTCATTTTCGGCTTGAAAAAGTATGATCACATTACGCAATACCGAACACAACTTGAGTGGCTAACAATACGACAGCGACGTCATTTACACTCTCTCTCTCTCCTTTATAATATCCTTTATAATCCTGTTACTCCTCTATATCTCAAGGAACGATTTAGGTTCTTGGGCTCAAACTCCCTACTCCCACATCACCTTCGGTCCCGAAATAACAATCTACTCGAGTTGCCTCTGAATCGAACAAAATGTTACAGTGAATCTTTCACTGTTAAGACAGTGAAACTTTGGAATGCGCTACCGGATGATATTAGACGATCTGAATCGGTTGATATATTTAAACGTCGTGTTAAACAGCATTATCTAACACAAAATGCATAGTCTACTCAACGCTGTATGTCAATAATTTACGGTTATTATATTGTGTATGTATGTATGTATGTATGTATGTATGTATGTATGTATTTATGTATGAATGTATGTATAATATGTGTATGTATGTATGTATGTATGTATCTATGTATGTATGTGTATGTGTGTGTATGTATTATATATTTATATTAAACTACTATTTTATGTATGTAACTTAGTATGTATGATACTAGTACTTTACGCATCAACCGCTTTGTGTCCAGAAATCCTTTACTCATGGTTGCCTGTAAGAAATCGCTTTTAGTGATAAGGCCGCCATTGCACATTTGCTGTAAATATTTTACAATGTTACTTCATTATTGTGTGTAATAAAGTATTAAATAAATAAATAAATAAATAAATAAGTTTTCTGCCATTTATTAATTTAGTGATTACTTAGTATTAAAATGATAACATCAATGTAACTATTTGCAAAGTAATTCTTGATTACATTATTTAAACGGTGTTTTATTGATTTTTGCGTAGCAAGATCAATTTTTTGGTAAGCATTCATGAATTAACAAAAACGTAGTTGGGTACAAAAGTAACATAGAACTACGGGGACAAAAGTAACATGTAACTTTTGCCCATATAATGATGATTATGATTCACTTACGTTTTATGTTCATAATAAGTTTTTTTATACCAATAGAATGCCACGACAGCGACTTAGAATGACAGCACGGGACCACTGATAGCTACTGACGAACATTTTAAAGAAGATAAAACATTTAGATCCCTAGCAAAAAATACAATATTTGCCATGTGACCTGGCCACCCTCAGCCATCCAAGTTGATCCGAATATGCCAATTGACGATCTTAACTTATCAGTAGCAAGACCTAGCGAATTACAAGTCGATTCTTTTCCAGTCTTACCCCGAGATATTAGACGTATTGAAAGAGCAGTTCAAAGGGCTACATTAAATAAAGGGCGTAAGAAACGTAAGACTGCGATTTAAACTGACACGCCCGAAAAAAATGCAATTGAAGAAGAATACAAAGAAAGAATGAAAGCGAAGAAAACAATTTTGCAATCTTATACTTATTTATCCATAAAAGGGAAGGGAAAAGCAAAAAAACTAAAGAAGACAGGTAAAAGAAAGAAAACATTGAAAATAACAATTCATCTGAAAGAGATTACTTTTGTCTTGTACGTTTAGAGTCTTCTAGTAGTAGTCGTCTAGCAATAGTCGGCCAAACGAGCAGTGGATACAATGTACCTATCGAATGTAAAAATTGGTCACATGTTGCATGCGTCCATGATCATGCTCACTATGTGTGCCATAATTGCGACTCGAAGTAAACTAGGGAACTGAATCTCATAAAAGTTGATCTCATTATTAACTAAATACTACAATTAAGAATTACTATACTAGTAACGGACGAGAAGTCAATAAGAGTTTTGTTTTGTTCAATTTTATTTTGCTTATACTGGAATCATTATTTAAATGTTAAAGGTACAAAGTAACATGTATGTTACTAAAATGTTCTTTTTAATAAATAATTAGATGATTTGATATTGCATTTCATTTTTATTACATATACCTTGGTTATGTTACTTTCGCCCCACACCGTTTTACTTTCGCCCTGGCCTCGGGGTCGAAAGTAACAATCGACATTTTTTTTTTTAAATTTCTGTAGTTCATAATAAACATCAAATAATGAGGTAAATTTAGATACAAATTTGTAGAAAATAATCAAAATTTATATGTTGCTATAGTTATTTCACCAAAAATACGATAACTAACTAGAAATCATGGTCAAAGTACAAAGTGTTACGTTTGTACCCGGTCTCCCCTACTCTATTTCCTAACATTGTTTAAAAACAAATTTGTTTTTAAAAAGAAAGTATTCATAACTTTAACTGATAAGTAATAAGTTTTTCTAGTTACAAATAAGTAGAATTTAATTATTATTGTTAAAATTTAGATTTTTTTTTTTTGTATTTAGAAATTTACACAGCTGTATAAATAATTTATAGTTCGAAATAATAAGTCTGTCGATTGTTTGAATATCTGTTGCGCAAATGACGAATAAATATTGACGTTAAAGGCGAATTTAAAATTATGCTATTAATTAATTGCAGACAGAGATTTAAGAGCAGACGAGTGCTCTAGAAAGAAATATTTTACAAATTACTAAGAAGGCATCCATTAATTACGTGAAGCGTTGGGGGGGGGTGTATTACAGCGGAATCTCAATCTAACGTAGGGGAAAGGGTGGTCTCGGCAAATATCACGTACTTTTTTTCCGCAAGAAACAGTACAAAATTGCGAGAAAATTGTATTAAATTAAGTAAAAATTGGTTGTCTGTAAAGTAGGTTTACGGACGATAATTTAAAGTAATAATGTCATAAGAAAACATTGATAAAAAATTAAATACTTTTATGAATTGAATTGAATTATTATCACTGAGTTATTATTATTTTGTATAATACAAAGAATGAGTTAATTCAATTAATTACATTTTTTTCGATAAATTAAATTTTTATTTGCACTCGTTAATTCAAATATTTTTTTACTTAAATAATACAGATTTATTACAAGTAACAATTTGCTATTAACAATTTATTTACAACTTATGTATATAAGTTATGTGTGTTATTTAAGATCCTCCATCTGCGTTATTGTTTTTCATTCACAACCCGAACGTTGAGGCCGATCGTGCCTCTCTATCGCTTTTTCCGTGCTCTCGCTCGCGAAACGTGACAATGAGTCATGCTTCTTCGTGCGGTGCAGCCGGCATTCATCGATTTATAAGACGTTATCACGTCAAAAAAATTTTCAGCAGCAAACAAGCACACAAACAGCAAACAATTCCTTGTTAATGAACGTTGAATACAAATAGTCACTGCCAGATCACGACTTTGTGATCGCTGCAAGGCACATATTGATTCCGAGCGTGTACGCTCTTTCTGAAGTGAAGCCCAATGGGATGGGACGGCGAGAAACTTTTTCCCCGACCTAATAATTTTCTATTTTTTATTTTATCTAATATAAGCAAGCTATTGAAGAAAAGTAAGGAATTAAAGGTAGTATACAGGACACATGGTTTTTCCCATCCTTAGATCTCAAAATATATAGACATTAGGACGGTATGGAGTCCTTCGTGAAAGACATGCATTTGACAATGCACTTTATAATGAACGTTATTGATAGCTCTCTTTGTTAATTTGTTTTTCTGTAATCGATAAATCCGAAATTACTGAACCGATTTTATAATTATATTAGTATTAAAAAGCTACATTATCTAGAGTTAGCATAGGCTATAAAAAGTGACGATGCGACATATAGGAAGAGAGCAGTAACGATAAATTTCAAATTAGCTGACGGGTACGTTACTTGCAATGCCTATGAGGGCTGACGATGCGCATCGCCACAAGTCACCGCTGCAACGTGTAACAGGCAACAGCAATTAATTTACCGACTTCCAGAAAGGAGGAGGTTCTCAATTCATCTGTATTTTTTTTTATGTTTGTTACCTCATAACTTTTTATTGGGTGAACCGATTTTGGTGATTCTTTTTATATTCGAAAGATGATATTTGTCATGTGGTTCCATTTAAATTTGAGCGAGATCTGACAAATGGTTTTTGAGTTATCCCTAATAATACGTATTTAATTTAATTCGACTACGTTGATGATGTTCTTATTTTATTACTTGTCGATGTAAAAATACACAAAAAAAATCTGTATAGGATGTTTGGAAGAGTAACCAGTGGTTCCTTTCTAGTTTGGTGATGTTCTGATGAAGACCTTCAGAGACATGCTCTGCTCTGACCATCTGCTGTGGTTGCTGTAATCACATGTATATGAATTGTTTACACAATCAGACATCACGCCCGTTGAAGGAATTTTTAAGGTCTCAGTTATAAGGTAGATAATAGGTCATAGATAAACCTGTAAGTTTCTGAATTCACACGGAACAGCGAGCGGATTAAGCTCCTGTCCTTCTTTTGAAAATAAATTTTCCTACCTCTTTTTTACCAGTAACAGAAAATAAATTATATATTTAACTATATACTATGTCTCGATTTATTTTTTAATAGCTCTGCCCCGCGGTTTCACCCGCGTTAATTTAAAGGAAAAACGTACTTAAATATTTTTAAACAATTACTATAAGAGTAGATACCCGCAACGTTGGTCGAGTGGTCGCAAGCGTTACTGCCGAGCAAGGGATCTCATGTTTGATTCCTGGGTCGTTCAACATATTATTGAGTATTATTATTTTTCGAAACTTCTCAGTAAAAGAGTGATGTTATATTTATTTAAAAAGTGGAACTATATTGAAAAATGTCTCGAGAAGAGAAATAATAAAGGACGCAACGGAAGCTCACAAAAAAGATTTTTTGTTCTCGTTTTTGTAACATTTCTTATGATTGCTCAGTCCCTATTGGTCGTAGCGTGATGTTATATAGCCTATAGCCTTTCTCGGTAAATGGGCTATTAAACACAAAAAGAATTTTTCAATTCGAACCAATAGTTCCTGAGATTATCACGTTCAAACAAACAAAAAACAAACTCTTCAGCTTTATAATATAAGTATAGATATAGTCGAGTACAAAATAAAACAACTCCAAACAATATATTATTATTTAATACATTTTAATCAAATCTTAGAAAAACCAATATTGTGTAAAATTATGGAATACACGTTGATACACCATGAACGGTTTATTGCCGCGAACCTTATCTATTTCATTGAAAATATTTTTTTCGTCATCACTCAGCAGTAATGTTTCGTTGCAAGAATTAATTTTTGGATCAACATCTACATTTGTTTTGTCAAATTCTTTGAAATCTATCAAATAAATTTCCTTCTTGTTATTTTCTAATGAATTATTGTTTCTAGTTTCATTTTCATCATATTCATCATTGTTTTTATTATAAGCAAATATATCACCACGTTTAGCTGCTTCTAATACTTCTTGATCATGATTATTTATAATTGTTGTTTTATTTTTATTTTCTGTAATAATCTCTTTATATCTATAATCATTTTCTTCATAAGTAACTTTAGAACTATTTCTATGAGGTGATTCTTTATGATTTTGTTCATCATTTTGCGCATATCTACTTTGATTAAATCCTTCCAAGCAATCATTGACTGTTATATTAATTATTGTATCTTTCTCGCCTTCGTTCGATGAATGTCTGTCAATAGTAAAGGCGATGATTCTCAAATCAATGTCTTCATACTCCATACTTATTGTATTGATATAAGATGATAATTTATTCACTAAACTATTTATTTGGTGTTGTATATCTTCAGTCATCTGGATGCAGTTATCGAATTCATTTGTTTTTGATTCTGAAACAGAAAAAGTGCATTAATATACATTGTTGTTAATTACGTACTACCGTATAAGTGATACATCACAAGTCATCTATACTTATAAATAACAAATAAGTCCAAAAACGTTGAAGATATTTGGAAGAAACTTTTGGACTTTTTACTCTGTAGTTTGTAATTTTTGTTTGTCTGTCTGTATCTTTACCGCGCATCATGCTAAAAGTACTGAATAAAGGGTCTAGCCGACTTACTATAGTGAAATTGCACCGGCGTCTTTAGACATAGTTTAACCTTTTAAATATTACTTCTTTACCCAAAGTACTTGTACCCGTAATTTTAGATCTCTGCTTTCACTCATAAGGGAGATATGGGGGTAACAGCCCCTAACGGTTGTATTTTTTTTCTCAGAAACTATGACAGATATTTAAATGAATCCAACGCGAAAAAATATATATCAATGAGTTCTATGTTTAGTTTTTTTTTTTTATTAAGGCCAGTATATTCGAACGTTGTAGGTATTCAGCGCTACTTCCCTCCCCGCGCGACTAGTTACGCGAAGTCTCCGATCAAATGAACTCTCGATGACCCCGCGCGCGGCGACGGCGCACGGAAATAATTAAATATATAATTTTACAGTAACTTACTAGGTTTTTTTGTTTACTTTAGTTTATTTCATAATTCAGTTTTGTTTTCGATCCTGAAGGCACAGTATAAAATGCAACATAAACATTTAATACCTAAGAGAAGTAGATAAAAACCATTATTTAATTTTTTATGGGTTTATAGCTAAAAAAAATAAATTTACTATTAATATTTTAATTTATATTAATTATCAGTAATTTTTTTTTGTGTTAATTAATACACTTTACAACATTTAATACCTAAGAGAAGTAGATTTAAACTTTATTTCTTCTCTTAGGTATTAAATGTTTATGTTCCACCTATTACTGCCACCAGGGCCCTGCGCTGGGGCTCCCAAGCGGCGCATTCCTCCAGGGTGTGACGCGCCGAGTCGATTGGCGCGCTACACTCGTGGCAAAATCAGGGGTGGCTTCTCGCCTAGCGATTTGGTGCAGGTACTTACCGAAGCAACCGTGCCCGGTAAGCACCGGCGACAGCCGAAACGTAAGGACCCTATGCCGCCTGTTGACCCAGCGACGAAGGTGAGGACGTCGATCTGTCCATTGCCTGTCTCAATTCGTTGTCGGCACCTCGCAGGTTAGTCCCATTGTCGGACCAGATTTGAGCAGGTTGTCCTCGTCGAGCTTTCATTCTTCTTAAATTCATTATCACTGAGTCTGTGCTCAGTGACGTCGCTATCTCTAGGTGGATCGTTCTTACAGTGAGGCACGTGAATACTGCCACGTAACGTTTCTGTTGGCTGCGTCCCACGGTGACTGTTAATGGTCTGAAGTAGTCCACCCCTGTGTATGTGAAGGCTCGCTGATGGTGAGCTAGGCGACACGCAGGTAGGTCTCCTGTTCTCGGGTGTGGCGGGATCGCTGCCCTAATCCGGCAGTGTAGACACTGTGGAAAGAGCGTTCTTGTGACGGGCCGCAGGCGTAGTATCCAGTAGTGCTGTCGACATTCGTTCACAGTCGCCTCGACTCCCGTGTGATGCCTCGTTCTATGCATCGCTATGATCCACAACTTCACTGTGTGATGATTTCTATCTAGTATCATCGGGTTTTTAGATGGCGTTGATAGTTGCTCCGCGGCGTTAATACGACTACGGACTCGGAGGGCTCTCTCTGCACACTCGATGCTCAGCTGCTTGAGGCTACTGTTTCGGGTAAACGACTTCCCGTCTTTAATGCTTTCTACTTCATTTGGGAAAGATTCTTCTTGGACTGTTCTCATGAATAGGTCTTCAGCTTTCCTGCTAAGTTCCGCGGAGACCGGACGAACCTCCAAAGTTTCTTCGAGCTCTACTCTTATTTTCTGGCGTGTTTTCAGCTTCTTGTTCGTCCTTTTCCAGTCTGGGTCTTTTAACGCGCTTTTCTTAGTCCTTTTATAGTTGACTCGTTGTGTATTGGCTCGACAGAGTTCTATAAACTGTAGCACTCGAGCCGTCGTGTAGCGGAGTCTGTTCCAGCTGGAGTACCGTGTGCAGTCTGGTAACCCTTCTTTGAGTCGCGGCTGTTTACGATCGGTGACGTGATGAGTCCTTTCTTCGCCTGTAGGTTCGGTTGACGACGACAAGGCGGACGTTTCCGTGGGCCAGGTGGACTCCGGATGATAAGGAAATTCAGGACCTGTGTACTATCTGTGACCACTGCTGAATCCCGCTGGTACGTCCCGCGCCGCGTCGTCGGCTACGTTTAGCCTGGTTGGGACCCATCGCCATTCGCTGACCGTCGAAGAATCTTCAATTGCCGCTAGCTGCTAGCTAGCCGCTGTTAGGTGAAAATACTAATATAACTTATTGAAATTTTGGATATGCTAATTATCGGTCTAAGATATCGATGACAATCATTATATTCTAGCTAAAAATAGATTGAGTGTTCATTAAACTTACGAGTACTTATCTGATCGCTTTTCTAAGCTTACGTAGTTCACGTCTAGATATTTTCTTTTTATTTCTAGTTTTATTCCCCATTTTATATCTACACTACACTGCTATACAGTAAAAACACTTCCAACGTTGTTAGAGTACTAACTAAACTAATCTAATAAAATAATCAATAATAATCTATACTAATAGATAAAACTGAAGAGTTTGTTTGTTTGAACGCGCTAATCTCATGAACCACTGGTTCAAATTTAAAAATTCTTTTTGCGTTGGATAGTCCATTTACTGAGGAAGAATTTAAGCTATATAACATCACGCTACGACTAATAGGGGCTGAGTAATAATAAGAAATGTTACAAAAACGGGAAAAAATAATCTTTTTTGAGAGCTTCCGTTGCGTCCTTTATTATTTCTCTTCTCAAGACATTTTTTAATTATAGTTCCACTTTTAAAGTAAATATAACATCACTCTTTTACTGTATATTTTCGAAAAAAAAAACTCAGTAATATGTTGAACGACCCAAGAATCAAACCTGAGACCCCTTGCTCGGCAGTAACGCTTGGTACCACTGGACCAACGAGGCGAAAATATTTAAGTACGTTTTTCCCTCAAATTAACGCGGGTGAAACCGCGGGGCACAGCTAGTACTAAATAAAATTATCCAATCTATTTCTCAAACCGCACTATCCATTCTCTGAGGATAGAGAGGTTCACTGGCGCTCGAATTCCTAAGAGACAAGACCGGACCCTATACATCGGTTTTCACACAAGAGGAAAAGAAGACGTTGATAGACAAGGGATACGGCACCGGATAGGGATCGAGCGTCATGACTATCCACGAGGCACAGGGACAGACACGCGAGGCAGTCATCATCGTCCAGACAAAGACTAGGAGGCTGCGGATTCATGACAGTGTTCCGCATGCTGTGGTCGCGGTGACCAGGCACACAAAGACCTGTGTCTACTACACTGACGACGGTGGTGATGCAATCGGTCGTTTTGTCGGCCTCGGTGGAGGCCACAACAAAGGAAATACTCGAGCACACCCTCAAGATGGCTATACATAAAAGAGACACCGCCGTCATTGAGGATGTGCTCGAACAGCTTCCCTCGGGGGATGGCTGCGGCAGAGTCTCCAATAAATAATACAAAAATAAAGAGCCCAAATGTAAATGTAGACATGCCGTAAAAATGTGGTGGCCGGTATGTATGTACTAACAAGCAATGAAATATTAGATTATATTAGATCAAGGAATAAACGCATGTACATAGAAAATAAGAAACATGATGTAAATAGATGTAAGAAAAAAAAAAGACAAAATAAAATTATATATATATATGTATATATATATATATATATATATATATATATATATATATATATATATATATGTATATATATAATATATATGTGTGTGTGTATATGTATATGTATATATATGTATGTGTGTATATTTGTATATGTAAATTATATTTGTAAATAAAGATTATGTTTATTAAAAATGATTATATGTATGTAAATATGATTATATGTATTAAAAAAAATTATAATAATAATTAATAAATAATGGTCAGTATACGGACTCGTCATAGAGATCCTGACAATAAGTCTAGCTAATGTAAGTCTAAAATAGTACGCATGAAACTATATTAACAATCTTATACATTTAATTAAAAAAAGGCACGGGCAAATATAAGCCCGTGGATATTTTTGTTATAAAAAAAAAATCCAATCTTTAGAGGGGGGGGGGGACGCCGCCAGACAGCAGAGATACAGGTCCTACTTCGATGACGCCTCGCAGGCAACTAAAGCGAGGCGCGCGCAGTGTTGCCAACTCTACATGTCAAAAAGTCGTTAACGTACACTTGAAAAGTCGCTAGAAGTCGCTAAATAGTAGACTAAGCGCTAGGGATGGAAATTGAACGCAATCCTTTCAAGTACTTTTAATACTATATTATTTTACGCACGGTAGAATAAAGCACAGTTTTTTGGTCTGTTGGAATAAAAGAAAATAGTTTGATTTACTTACACGGAATAATATTTTTAATCGGTATAAAAAAAATTGAAAATTATAAAAAAAAAACTATTATTTAAGTATATAAAAATAATAATAATATAAAGTTATAATAATAATATAAAATTATAAAAAAAAAAACAATAATTATTAAACGAAAAAATAATTATTTCACAAATAAAACGTCAAAAACCTTTTACTAAAAATGATGGAAAAGTTTCTTAATTCATCATCAGAACTATCGCTAATAATCTGAAAATCTAAAACACTTACACATACACAGCTTACGTAAAGTCAATGCACATTTGTTTGACTATATTTGTGACATTTTCACTCAAATTAAATTTTCGAGCATTCATTTCAAAAGTATATCCAAGCGTAGCGTAGGGGGGGTTTAGGTGATTTTATTGAACTGTAGTAGTCGTAGTAGTCGTGTACGTTTATATTTGTGTGAGAGTAAATGACTCTGTTACAAATTGATCGCAATAAAAATTAATAAAAAAATAAAAATGTCAGGGCCTCGAGCAATTTTATGGGATCAGCATTTTCACTTTCAAACACTTTCAAAGCTGTTTGAACTTCCCCTAATATGCTTTAAATATATATGTCATATATAGCAAATTACTACCATCTCCAAACATAGCATGCAGAAGTTTTGCTGTGAAAAATTTTCTTCGACCTTGCATAACGAAAAATTTAACTTCATCCATAACAACAACATCCCATTGTTGTAAAATGCGACTAACTGCTACTTTTTTTAGACACCAGAAGTCGTTAGAATAGTCGCTAGATTTTTTTTGTCGCTAGACACATAATTTAAGCCGCTGTAGCAAACGAAATGTCGCTAGATCTAGCGACAAAGTCGCTAAATTGGCAACACTGGGCGCGCGGGCCGTTTTCTTATATAATTTAAATATTTAATATTTAAAAAAATAGAAACATTTATTTAAAAAAGTAACCGTTAAATGTTCTACTAAAAGTTATTACCTATTTTTACATGTGAATATTGTAACTTAAAATCTGATATTCTTCGAATAAAACTCGAAAAATAATCAAAAACATCCTTTCTTTATGTTTTTTTTTTATCGAGTCAAGTTACAATTATCGTGTTTTGAACCGTTGAATAATCAAGAACGTTTGTTAAACTATAACATATATTTTTAACGGATCAAAAAAATGAATATTACTATGTTTAAAACTCTATCAAAAACAGGTGATTTGGGATATACTGGCCTTAATTTTCAGAAGTGTAAAAAAATATATTTATTATTTGAGGGTGGTTTTTTTATATGAACTACTGGAGATACACCAACCAAAAAAATATTATACATTTGTCTCAGAATCTAACAATATATTATAAATACAAAAGTTTGCATTTGGTGGAACATAGTTTTAAAAAAAAAACTGTGTGTCAGCTCCGAGGCACGATTAGAGTTTACTCCTTAAGAACGATTCTCTAAATAGACACAAATAATTCGTATGTGACATAGAATAGCACTTATCGCCTATTTTACAATTTTTACGCGAAAATATACTCCTTAAGAAAGATTAGTAATAAATTTAGTTATAAGTTATATTATTGTTGTCCAAACATAATGACTTTTCATTTTTATATATTATTATTAACATGCATTTATGAAAATATATAATTAGAACTATATTTTTTACCTGCTGAAGGATATCCAACTGCGCCTAATATCTGAAACAAAAATAAATAAAAATTATAAAATCATTTTATAAGCTTGGTAGAGTTGACTACAAAGATTTTTTTTTTATTAATTTTTCACAGAGGGATTTATTAAGAGATGCCTTCAATTTGTATGCGAGTTTTCTGAGATATATAGCGATATATAATATCAATATATATATAGCTAGACCGGCAAGCGTCGACGTTGACGAGCTTCATAAGGGTAATAACCCGATGGTCTCTGAAAAGCCACGCAGAAACCGAACGAGAGCCGACAAGGGAAAGTCACACCACCTAAGATTCGACTAGCGTCCACACCACTGAAACACGCTAATAATAAAAATGCATTTATACCGCTATATAGGTATTATAGACCTACTATTTTTGTTACCAGTTTTACGCGAAAACCACTTGACCGTTTCAATTAAAACTTGGAATATAGATTTTTTATTAAGAACATGATATTTATTAATTATCATTTTGATACTTTATCGCACAATACATCATTTTATTACAAAAATTGGGGAGCTTAAAACTAAAAATATTCTCTGTCAGCCAAACTTATGATGTACAAGAAAGGACGACTAAATAGGTAAACGAAAAGGGTTTAATAAAATTACTTTTAAAAGACAAAAAAGAAGATAATAGAATAAGTAAGGGGGGAAAATTTTGGCGATTATTCGAACCACCCCCTTCCCTCTTGGTGAGATTTCGGAATATTTCGCTGGACATACCCCCCCCCCCTCTTAAATGCCTCACGTAATTAATAGAAGCTTTCTGACAAAGATTGTAATAAATACACAACCCATATACATGCATACGTAATATGATGTTTTTGTAAATCGTCATGAGTTCAAGGAATAATCGTGACCACAGCGCTTGCAACATCGACGAAATCTCGGAAACTCAACAATTAACGACAAAAATAGCAATTGTTTCATTTTATATCTTAATTATCTTAGAATCAGTGACCATGAAAGTTAAAGAAAATAATATTTAGACTTTTTAAAATCCGAATTAAATCATAGGCATGGCTTATTTACGCATTTTACCGTGGGACATAATTATAAAATATATATTTTAATACATACACATAATGTTTGAAAGTACCACATTTCCATAAGTCTCCGCATCATTGGACCACTAACTTATATTTAACAAGAACAACTGAACAAACGTGTTGATGGTTGCCCTGATGAAATAACTATAGAATAATATCACGTGTATACAGTGACTGTTTACAATTTTATGTTCTCGATTTTTCGATAATAATATTTCGGCTAATCCTTACGACGACCGTTCTGGTGTAGTGGTACAAGTAGTCGTATCAACACCGCGCGAATGCAATCGCGGTTTCGATTCCCGCTTGGGATAGATATTTATATTTGTACAAATATTTGTTTCCTGTCTGGGTGTATGTCCTTGTGGTTCTCCCCACCGTGCCTCAGAGAGCACGTAACGCCGTCGGTCCCAGTTGTTATCACAAACACCAGATAACGATCGTTACTCATGGTAGGGAAATTATGGCTGCGGAGCGAGAGCTTTAGCGAGCGCTCCTTCACCCTCCGCACTAGAGTGGTAGCGTCACCTATTATCCTCCCATTCGCCACTAGGGCAATAGAGCGCTTACGGTGCCCGCGAGTGTTCTATAGGCGTAGGTGGCCCGCATAGGTGGGCCAACTGTCGGGGCGTCACGGTTTGCATGCGTTGCATGAGCGAGCGATCCCGTGGCGCTCCATTACGACGATGAGGGCACCGACGATGACGCTAGGTTTTAGCGAGTATTCTGGCACGTTCCACGTGCCTGCGAGTCACATATTACCTACACAGGATGCGTCAATGCATTTTCCAGCGTTAAAAAAATGTTAGGGAAATTATCCGCCAACCTGCAGTGGAGCAGCGTGGTGGATTAAGCTCCAACCCTTCTTCTACATGGAGAAGAGGCCTTCGCTCAGCAGTGGGTGGTTTACAAGCTGATACAGTACAGTACATTAATCCTTACGAATTAACAAAAGTGAATATGTGTATGTTACGTGTATAATAATAATGTATGTGTTTGTAATATCAAAATAAACAGCTTTATGAACGATATAAAAGAAAGACGTTTTGTTTGTCTGTAATTATGCATGTATGTATATTACATAAAATATTGGCTGAAAAATTTCCTCAATAAAATATATATTATGTATTGTTAATAGACGACCGTTCTAGTGTAGTGGCGCGAGTAGTCGCCTTAACACTTGATGCAGAGTCCTATATAAACTGGCAACGCCTGTGAACAAGTGGGTAGGCTATAAAAGAACCAGCCCGAACCACTCAGCAATAATGAATCGGTCTTATCAGATCACTATATGTATAGATTAAAAAAAAAAATTAAACATTCTCCATGATCTACGGTACGATCTTCTTCGGTAATAACCGACAACAAAATATTTGAATAAATATATTTATAGTGTTTTGTTAGCGCACCAAACATTAGGTAAGTACTCGTACCTATATAAATTGCTTAAGATGATACTTTTCAAACTTCGTAATGTCGACTTCAAAAATAGAGGAGATCCAAAGTTCTGCGACAGAAGGAGGGTTATGTTTTTCGAGTGTATGTATGTATGTATGTATGCCCATTTCTTTGGCACGCCCTACAGCCCAAACGGCTGGACGGTTTTTGACATATGAGGTGTCGTTGGATTTGTCTAAATTGTAGTAGTGACATAGGCTATATAAATTTTCAAAATGGCGCCCGCAAATGGGAGGAAGGGGGAGTTGAATTTTTTTTTTCTTACTGTAGCAATATGGGTATCAAATGAAAGCTAGTAAATTGTTTTATTCTTTTTAGTTTATAATAAGAGTATTTTACGCAGTCGGGTTTTTTTTTATTATTTTGAAATACCTTTTTGTTTAAATAAGCGTACTCCTAAAGCTTTTGTCTACTAAATCGGGTAATATTGCTACATCTATAGACAAAACATTTTTTGTATAGTTCTCTTAAATTTTAACCTACTGTATTATTTTTATAATAGCGGTAATAGAAATAAGTAGTCTCTGATAATTTAAAATGTCGATTCTAAACACACAGGTTCCGTGACTGGTGAATTTGGTCACGTAGACAAATTTTACACTCTTTTTTCTAAGTAGTTGCACAAACACATAGGGGAGAGTTGGATATTACCGAGCCTCTAAGAACTTGGACCTACAATTCGGAGAAGGTTCGATATATATATTCAAAAATGCAGTAAATAGTACAGAATTTATTTAGCTACGCATACATCACGGCAAAATATTTCAAAAAATAAACAATAATTAATTATTGCAAAATAATAAAAAAACAGGAAAGCGTGGTATTATCAGACTGGTCTGATAAAACCGTGCCCATAATAATTTCGTGAATTTCTATCAGTAAACTTAGAATTAAAAATAAAATGCAACGTTGAATAAACTCGTTCGTAGAAAAAGAAGCATAGACTCCTCTCTATACCTAGATATAATTATTATTTTACGACTAGATTAATTATCATAACCATATCGGCCATTGGATGTCCACTGCTGAACGTAGGCCTACCCCCATCGACTCCGGTTCAAAGCAGCCTCCATCCAACGACTTCCGGCGACTCTGTTCAAGTCGTCTGTTCATCTCGTGGATGGCCGTCAGACACTGTGCTTGCCGGTACGTGGTCTTCCCTCATACACGCCCTGGGCGCGGAATTGACAAACTCTGTTATTTCATTTTATAACCTCAAAATAATACAGTCAAGTTAATTGTGTATTCAAATCAATCTAGTCATTAATTCTATAATATGTTAGGATTCAAATAAAAGTAATCAATGTGTTACAATACAAATATAGAATAGCTTACCTCTTGTCAAAAATGCCCGCGAAATTATAAGAAACGAGAGTAAAAACTTGTAAGACACGATGTGTCTTAATCGCTGCTCCGAGTAAATTACTGTCGTGCACGGGGAGGGGTAGAGGACTCGGAGTTCGGACTGTGATCTTTAAGGACTGGATAGCGCAATTAGCGTTTAGTTTTTGAAATATGCTAGGGCGTGGAATTATCAAACGCGCGGTATTATCCAACTCTCCCTACACAATATGTATGACGTATGTATGACGTACGTAGACGTATTACGTCAGCCGAAACGAACTATAATGCTAATCGTATAAATAATCAATACATCATTAAAAACTGTTCAACATATTGTATAGTTTTAATCGATCGCTATCTGTAAATAAAAGGTATTTGAAACAAATAAATATTACAAAACCTTTATTTTAAGAGTATTAGAAATAAATAATGACACTGACATTGTTAGGGTTCCGTAGCCAAATGGCAAAAACGGAACCCTTATGGATTCGTCATGTCTGTCTGTCTGTCCGTCAATATGTCTTTTTTATTTTTCAAAAACTATAAGAACTATGCTGTTGAAAATTGGTAAGTACATGTATTCTGTGAACCACATTAAGATTTTTACACAAAAATAGAAAAATTCAATAAATTTTGGGGGCTCTTAGAACTTAGAACTTAGAACTGAAACCCCAATTTTTTTTTTCATAAAACCCATACGTGTGGGATGTCTATGGATAGGTCTTCAAAAATGATATTGAGATTTCTAATATCATTTTTTCCTAAACTGAATAGTTTGCGCGAGAGACCCTTCCAAAGTGGTAAAACGTGTCGTCGTCCCCCTCCCCCCTATAACTTCTAAAATAAAAGAATGATAAAACTTAAAAAAATATGATGTAGATTACTATGCAAACTTCCACCGAAAATTGGTTTGAACGAGATCTAGCAAGTACTTTTTTTTTATAAAAAAATACACTATACTTTGTAAAATATAGCATGAGTCCTGTGACATTGACGATTTCGTTTTTAAAGACAGTTACGATTTCGTTTTTAAAGACAATTCGTTTTTTTTTTAAATATTTATAATAAATTTTCGTGTAAAATTCAACGCTTCTTATTACTATACGAACGTATATTTAAAAATAAACATGTTAGGTTAGTTAAAACATAGGTAATTTAAGTGATTTTAATTTTTTCATAAGTATCTTTTTTTTCGTTAGCTTACTTTATAAACGCTTCTCGAAGACTAGTAGGGATGTAAAATCGACCAACAGACAAATATCGACTAAATTAATGTATGCCAATTTAATTATAAATACACATTTATTCTAGCGGTAACATTGTAGCCGCAATTTTATTTAGTGTAACGCGCGCGACACTTCAGTGGCTGTGCGAGTGCATAAATAAGTCTTGTTGTCACCTGTCTTTGTTAGTTTGTTTTGTGTTTTTAACCAAAAATTAATTTGTTTTGTTACTAGTTTCGTTAAGTTTTTGTTATTGTTTTGTTTTGTTAGATAAGACATAAATTGTGTTTTATTTTTGTGCAGTTTCCATTATCCAAAGCAATTTATCGATACCTCCCGTTTCGATTATTTACACACTGGCACATCCCTAGTAAAGTCATATTCACATCTGTCATAGGACTCATGCTATATTTTACAAAGTATATTATTAAAACATCTATTAAAGTTACAACGAACTACAAGAACTTTTATATGATGTTACTTGCTGCTGCTTCATGGGCGAGTCTGACTTGCACTTGTTTATTCTCTCCTTGAGCTAGAATAAAAAAAACTCGTGTGTACGGAGTATATAAGTAAGAAGTGAAACATCTTTGGCAAACTCAATTTAAAAATTATTAATTAATCGTTAAACATTCTATTGCTTAGTTACACGTTGCTAGGATACGCGACGTCATCGAGAATATCAAATCTATATTTACTATCTCGTTCTCTCCTATACATTTATGTGTTTGTTTGTTTCTTTATCGTGAGGCAATTTTCGTTATATCGAATTTCAAATCACAACGATTCTTAATAAGTATTCACTTCAAAAATAAAAATGTTTAATTGTATTTAGGTTTCCGTTTTATACAAATATTATTATTAACGCACGAAATTGCGTGTGATTTTTACAGGTTTCTAGTATTAAAACACTTTATTTTAAATTCGACACATAGGAAGTCGCGTGCAAAAAGTAGTGTTTAACTTAAGAAAACCAATACGGATAAGGAAAAGTTGTTTTATTTTAAATATGAAAGAAAACTTTCTCATACTTAGAATTTCTCGACTTTGTAATTATATATTATATAATAGACAGACACAAATGACGTAAATTATATATTTTATTCTTGTACACCTAGTTAAAAGTTATTTTCGAAATCTTAAAGCTTGTAGTACTATATCGTGACACTAGATGGCATTGCTTGTCTGAAGAATAAATTTCTAGAATTCTTAATATCTTATTTTGTAAGCAGATGGCGTTACTTGTTACAATCTTGAGCTCGTTCTACATTTTAAATTTAATCTAAAAACATTATCCGATGATTCATTACGTTACGTGCTTGCTTAAAATTTTTAAAATGACAAGAACTTGACACTGTTTATAATATTATAAAAGTGATAAGTTTGTTTGTTTGTTTTGAAAGTAGTTTTCAATATTCCAGTCTGACATTTAAAAATCCTTAGAAAACCAGTTTATTGAGGAATATTTTAAAATATCATGTATGTGTTAGGGGCCATTCATTTATTACGTAAGACGAATTTTGCTAGTTTTCGAACCCCTCCCCCCTACTGTAAGAAAAAATAAGAATACCCAAACCCCCTCCCCCTGTTTATTATTTATTACGTAAGAATCAAAAGGAAGAAATGAATAAATGTTTGGTTTGTTTTAATGTTTATTTTTCAAAGTTACAATTTTTAGAAGTGTTATTTGTACCTACTTATAAAGCTACCAATAATTTTTAGTTCTCGTAGTACTAAACTTCTGTTTTAATTATTCATCTTTACGTACATAAGAGAAGTCCAGGGGCACAAAACCCACTCGGAAAGTGGATCTGCCACTGGAACATCTCTAATATTACCTATACGTGAGGTTGTCCCCGCTTTTTCAAAGAATAATTTTAACTTTGCGCATTTTTGTAATCTTACGTAAGAACTATCGAGACTCCCTCCCACCTCCTTGTAAGAAAAAATAAGACATGGTCAACCCCCCTTCCCCCCTAAATCGTCTTACGTAATAAATCGATGGCCCCTTATGGTGTAGTAGTTACTATAAACGTGGACGAAACTAAGTGGGTTATTCAGTTTGGTCATATTTTTAAAAGGCACCAGTTACAGATAAAGTTTTAAGAATTGTTTTTCTGCTAAAAGTACCTATATAGGTTACTGTGTAAACCTTTATACGAATTTTATTAAAAGCTATAACTTCCGACATTATAGAAGTAAGAGTCACATTATGGTCTGTTAACGTTACAAGATATTTAATTCTCTTGGTTTTCGGAACACCTACAATTTCTGATACATTATTTTTATTTAAAATTTTTGTTATTTAACATTTTTAGTACTGTCAGCAGAAAATTGATTTTATCCTAACTTTATTTATTATCAAAATCAAAATATATTCCTTTTATAACAATACTTAATTTAAATTATCGTGAATATATATACAACACAACGCCTTGCGCCATTTGAGTAAATAAATCGGAGATAGTGACTTTGTTTTAAATTAAAATAATGATGATACGGCGATGTTACAAATATTTTTTGTTGAAAAGAAAAAAAAATTAAAGTCATAGTGATATAAAAAAAACAATTATTGATACTTAATAATAATATGCTGAAAATTATTTTTGTTAAATTCTGTAAGTAATGGGATTAGAAATAGATTGCATTAGTTTTTTGTCCAAGAATATAATACATCATATAAGATAAAATATGTTTGACTGGTATCGAAATTAATATGGATGAAATCGCGGGATACGCGTAGTATAAAGAAAAATATTTCTTAGTAACTTAAAGCTACTATAGAAGTCGCTATAACCAGACAAACCTGTCCGTATGAAGCCTAGTTGTGAATCAACGAACAAAAAAAAATGTTGCACAAGACCTAACCATATACAGATACTAAAATTGGAGTAAAAAAACAGTTATAGTATAAGAGCTGACAGTTTATCAGGTCGGTTTTGTGTTTAACTATAATTAACCTTTTCTAAATTTTTTTTTTATTGAAATAATTCCTGAGTTATTATATCATCAAAGATAAAGTAGTAAAGAAAAATAGATGGTAGCTAAAGATGAGGAAGGGAGAGGGCGATGTAAATTGGTATTTTAAGTATTACCTGATAGACTTATTCGATTTTTTCATCGCCATAGAAAAAAATATACAAGATTAAAAATCACGGTGATGGCCGCAAGTGATCGTCGGGCAGTAACTGTATTAGTGACGTCCCAAAATAATATCGAGATCAAGAATATATATTTTTTTGGTTTCGTAATTTTTTCGGGTAGGTGCACAAAAGAACAACAAGTAAATTTTAAGCTCGTTATATTTTATTTAATTTAAATTATACATACTATAGTTTTTGCAGTAGAATGTTTTAAGTGTGACTTCTGCCTACCAGCACTAACTGCTCCTACAATAATTTGCCACCAACTTTCCCTTATTTAACATATTGTACAACTGAAGTGATTTTATACACTCAAACTCAACTATGGATGCAATTAAAAATTCCATAACCGAATTATCAGAGCAGCTTCACTCAAGAATGACCGAATTTCAGAGAAGCCTGCAAAATTCATCTACATCCATATCAAGTCCAACTTCAGTCATCGCAGCTCAATTCAATGTATTTAGGGATTTTGCATTGAGTGCACTCGAAGGGCTTCAGAGACAAGTAGAACTTCTTGCTAAACAACAAGATCATTTTGAGATGAGAAGCCGAAGAAAAATGTTACTTGTTCATGGCATCCCTGAAAATAAAAAGGAGGACACAGTGTCAATTGTAAATCAAACATTCCACGATCATCTTAAAATTGATAAAGTATCCAATGATTCTCTTAGTCGTTGTCATCGCATTGGTATAAAGAAAAACGACCAACCAAGACCTATCCTAATAAAATTTAGAGACTTAGCCTTAAGAAATCAAATTTGGTTTGGCAAGACAGGCTTTAAGAATACCGGCATAACAGTTTCCGAATTCTTGACAAAAGACCGACATGAAGCCTTCTTACTGGCTAGGCAACGCTTCGGAATTACAAAGTGCTGGACTCAGAATGGTATCATTATCATCGTTGGGCCGGACGGCAAGCGTCATCGAGTTACTTCAGTCAACGAGGTCAATATGATACAGAATAAACCCGATGAATCTCCAACACCTGCCTCTGTTACTGCTTCGGGTACTTCCAACACCACAAATATTGCCAAAACGTCTTCCAATATAAGAAGTAAGAGAATCAATAAGAAATAATTGTTTCATTGCTTTTAGTTCTATTAACTGTTAAATTATATATGCAAGTACTTTTTATATTAACATTAACCCTCCTGTAAATTCATATTTATATTTTATCTTGATGTAGTGTGGTCTTATCATTTAATTTAGTTTCATATTATTTATATTTTATAATACTCTTTTACCGTCAAGTTATCACAACATACAAATGTTTTGATTTTCATGGTAATTTCATATTTGTATTATATCTTCATATAGTTTGGCCTTGTCATTTAATTTAGTTTCATATTATTTATATTTTATAACACTCTTTTACCGTCAAGTTATCACAATATATAAATGTTTTGATTTTTATGTTAATGTCAAACTTTAAATGAACTTTATTACTTGAAGTCGTAGAGAGAGTTTGGATTCTCTGTCTACGCTTGACGTACTGCTGATTGTTGCATGCCTTGGATACTAGGCTTTTTAGTTTACCCACATAATTTCATTTATCATTGTAAAATTGTAATTAGGGAATGGATTGTATTTTACCGTGGACTTTGTAAGTTAAATATAGCTGCGTTTAATTTATTTCATTTTTTATGTCTGTTAATTGTACAATTTTATTATATATAAATCTTGTTTGATTAAATCGTTAAATATTTTATTGTTGTGCTGGTGGGTACAAGTTATCCAAAGTAATTTTATTAGTTTACTTCTGGTTTTAGGTATCATATTAATATTATTATTACTATAATTATATATTAGTATTTGCTTTATATTATTATTTCTTTATTTATCTAGATATAGTTATTTATATTCATTAACACAATAATTATAATTAGTTAGTATATTATTATATTATTTATTTACGTATACTACAATATATTGTGAACATATTATTATTGTTTATTAAATTTTTTAATATGACTAACTCGATATTGGGGAGCGATAATTTAGCTGAAGTATCGGACGATGCTTATACCACGGATTCTATTTCGTCTAACGACAGTTTTCATAGTACGTGTCTGCCGCTTAACCAAGCTCTTGACTCGACTTTCTCAGCTTGTACTAAAAATTTTAATGTCGTACATATAAACGCTCAAAGCATCCCTGCCCATCTCTCTGACATGCTGACCTCTTTTGAAAGTAAAAACATCCACGCTATACTTATTTCGGAGACATTCCTTAAACCAAATTTACCTTCCACCTCCTTCTGCTTACCCGGTTTTTACTTAATTCGCAATGACCGTGTTGGAAAGGGTGGAGGTGGAGTGGCCATATATCTGCGTAGTAATATTCCATTTACAATTATACATAAATCACCTGCACAATACTCAGAAACTGCTGAACATATTTTTATTGAAGTTATATTTGGTCAGTTGAAACTTTTACTTGGAGTTTTTTACAGTCCATCCATGCACATAGATTATTTTGAAAGCTTTGAAACTCTTCTCGAGCAGTATGTCCCTTGTTTTGATCATACCATCATAATGGGTGATTTTAATACGTGCGTTATTAAAAATGATATACGTTCAAGACAACTTAAAAATATTGTAAGTGGTGCTAACCTTAACTTACTTCCAACTAATGCTACACATTTTTTTCCTAATTGCACTCCTTCTTTATTGGATTTAATGTTGGTTTCCTCCGTGAGCCATGTTGAGATTCATGGTCAATTACCGGCTGAAGGTTTTTCCTACCATGATCTTTTATTTTTGTCATATAAAATTCGTCCACCTAAAGAGAAACCCACAATAGTTATGCGTCGCAATTTCAGCAATTTCAATAACACAGATTTCTTGCAAGATCTAAATGAGTTGGACTGGGATGCTATTTACACCGCTGAGACAATAGAAGAAAAATTAAGAATATTTAATAATCATCTTTTACAGCTATTTGATACACATGCTCCTTTAAGACCCGTCAAACTCAAGCATCTTCCGGCTCCTTGGCTTACTCAAGACATTAAAACATTAATGACTAGACGTAACGCTGCTAAGTCTAAATATAAGGTCAAACCTACTGAAAAAAACCTTCTTAAATACAAAAAGATACGTAACTACTGCAGTAGAGTTTGTCGTGACGCACAGCGTGAATACATACAATCTTCCCTTGAAAACAATAATCCTCGTCAAATGTGGAAGTTTCTAAAATCACTCGGCTTTGGTCGACAGAAGGGTTATACTAGTAAACATATTGATATAGACGCTCTTAATAAAAGTTTCTCATCTACTACTAAGATTGATACACAGGCTAAAATTTCAACTCTTGACTACCTTAGCTCTTTGCCAGTCCCGGGACATGCTGCCTTTAAATTTGACCACATCTCTCCGGTGGAGGTTAAGAAACATATCAACGCAATTAAATCGGAAGCCGCTGGCAGTGATGGTATCAGCAAAAAAATGATTCTTTTATCTCTCGACTTTATCTTACCTGTGGTTTGCCATATTTTTAACTTCTCTCTTTCCTCTTGTACTTTTCCTAGTGTCTGGCGTAACGCATTGATTATCCCTATTCCGAAATCTTCTCCTTCGTCTTCTGGCACCAACTTTCGGCCAATTTCCATACTACCTTTTCTTTCTAAAGTTTTTGAACGTATTGTTTATTCTCAGCTTAATCTATACCTATGTACTCATAATTTGCTTAGTCCTTTTCAATCTGGCTTTCGAACTGGACACAGCACAGTTACGGCTCTCATAAAAATTCTTGATGACGTCCGATTTGCAATGGACAATAAGCATGTGGCAATTGTTGCACTCCTTGACTTTAGTAATGCTTTTAACTGCGTTGACCATGATTTGCTTATTGCTATTCTGCGGACTCTAAATATCGCTCCTTGTGCTGCCCAATGGTTTCAGGCCTACTTATATAATCGACAACAGTGCGTTAGCTTTGATAATAAAACTTCAGCCTATTGTTCTCTTTCCTGTGGAGTCCCTCAAGGGGGAGTTTTGTCTCCCATGCTCTTTTCTATATTTATAAATTCCTTATCTTTAATTCTCACATCAAAACATCACCTTTACGCTGACGATTTACAACTTTATGTAACAACACCTATTGATGACATCGGTAATGCTATCACTACTCTAAATACTGAATTAAATAAAATCGTTACATGGTGTCATTCGTATGGTCTATTGATTAATCCAAGTAAGTCTCAAGTGACTATTATTGGCAACTCGTATCAGCTATCTAAAATTAAATCACTGAATTTACCTCCCATCTTATTCAATTCTATCGCCCTCTCACCTCTTCCTGTCGTTAAAGATCTGGGGTTATTAATTGACAATTCTCTTACCTGGGTGCCTCAAGTTGCGGAGGTGAGTCGAAAGGTTTTTGCAACTATAAGCTCGCTAAAACGTTGGAAGAACTTTCTCCCCTTTAAAACCAAACTTACCTTAGCTAATTCATTACTGCTACCCTTATTGGATTATGCCGACATTGTTTATTTTGATTTGTCTGAACAATTGTTAAATAAGCTGGAACGATTACAAAATATTTGTATTCGCTTTATATTCGGGTTGCGTAAATTTGACCATGTATCTCAACATCGCAAACAGTTGGGTTGGTTACCAATTAGACAGCGTCGGAATATGCACGCTCTATCTTTGCTGTATAGTATTCTTTACCACCCTCACACACCCCCTTATCTTAAAGAGAGGTTTACTTTTTTAGGACATGACACTGAATGCAATCTGCGTTCTCGTAGCAATAACTTACTTGTCACACCTCTTTGTCGTTCAAAAGCGTACAGTAATTCCTTCACAACTAAAGTTATCAAACTTTGGAACTCTCTGCCTAGTGATATCCGTCAAGCAGAGTCATTGAGTACTTTTAAGAATCGGTTGCACAAAAATTATCACTCCCTTACTATGTCTTAAATATCTGATCTATTGTTTCTATATGTATGTATTATGTATGTATGTATGTATTATGTATGCATTATGTATGTATGTGTATGTATGTATGTATGTATGTATATATGTATGTATGTGTATGTAGATACGTATTTATTTGTGTGTATATATATATATATATATAAAGTATTTAATTAATTAATTTTTTTTTCTTTTCTCTGTTATTATTATATAATAACATTGCCCTGTCATTTGCGCACTCTTCCCGGCACTTTCTCTTAGCTAGACTACTATCATTAAAGGTTGCCTGGAAGAGATCGCTATAAGCGATAAGGCCGCCTTTGCATACATATATTTTGTTTGTACCTAATGTTTCTAAATTGTATCTTTTGTTTTTTATTTGTGTGCAATAAAGTTTTAATAAATAAATAAATAAGATTAAATAAAAATGAAACTATGTACTAATAAAGTAATATGTATGGGTGTATGACAAATAACCGGGACTCGTATTTTTATAAAGAATGACGTCAGCATTGCTGACGTCATTTACTTCTATATTGTCATCGTTTTCCATGGTGTAGTAATTACAACTACAGTTTCTTCAAATAATCCTTTTATTTAATTTCACTGAATCACATAACAATAATTATATGGCTGTTCACACGAGAATGCGTCAACTTTTTTTTGGTTTTTTTTTCGAAGTGTGTATGTTGGCTCTAGCGGCCTTTAAATCGTCACCGGTGGGGGAGCCGATTACTCAGACCCAGCTGTGAAAATTGGGAGCCCTCTCTAGGGCTCAGAATGGACGTTCGTCCTAGCGAGATAGTTCCTCGACTTAGAACGTCATCGGAGTGGGAGCGTCAAGTAAATAATTAATTACTCGTATTTATATCACAATCATGAGTACATAGATACATTTATTTATTTTATATAATGTGTTATTAAATCGGTTTTTTCATTAATAACAGTAACGATTATTTACATGCAACGATTTTAAGATAACTGAGCATTGCAATTTAGCTTTAACTACATTTTTAAAATAATCAAAATAACAACTTTTTATGAAAATCTGATTGAAATAAGATTATGCATTATATTTATAATTCATAATATGAGAGTAAAAATCACAATATCGTAATTAAAGTAAATGTGTAGTTGCGCCAATATGTATAATAAAAAATAAATACTTTAGATACATTATATGTGGGTCTCCCCAACGTGCCTAACCGTAACGATCGTTACTCGTGGGAAATTATCCGCCGAACCACAGTGGAGCAACGTGGTGGATTAAGCTCCAACCCTTTTCCTATATGAAGGCCTCTGCAGCAGTGGAAAGATTACAGGTTGATTCATTTCAGATATATTTTCATGTTCCTTTATAAGTTTTAAAATAACATCAATAATCTATTAAATCGATGAGTGTTTTTTGTTATCATTGCTTTTTTTAAATGTTTATCACCATTTTTAAATTGTTTAAAATTCTGGTCTTAATTATTCATATTTTACTTTTTACTTTCTGTTTCTTATTTGCATTAATTTTTAATGAAAACTAGATTGGTTTTTGTGTTATATTGCTATTATTATTTATTGTTTTTGTTCTACTGTCTGTTTAAATATAAAAAATAAAGGATTATTGCTTTTAAAATTAAATTCAATTCTTATTTGTGTGGCTTTTAGTTTCATCAGACAACCGCAGATTATTTTACCAATATTACGTAGAATGAGGAAGACATTACATTTTTTTATTTTTGGTTGTAAATTATTTTTTTTTAGATATTACATTCGTTAGTCAGCTCCTTGATTACAATTATAATGAATTTTAATGCTAGGCGTATTAAGTTAAATGTACATGTTCAGTATACTTTCATTTAGTGTATAAATTAGAATATGTATCTACGTTAAAATTAATGTAATCATTCACACACAGTTCACAAATTTTTGTAAAAGCGCAAATAAATACAACAAATAATACTTGCAAGCTTAACTTCAAAAATTCGTTAATATTATGATAATTAATTTCTGAAGACAATTAGTACAAAATACTATACGTAAATTAAACTGGACTTTAACATTCCTATACAATATTTATGAGAAATCTAGTAGGTGGGAAAGTTAAAACTGGACGAAAGTCATTATAAACTAGCGGCCCGCCCCGGCTACGCACGGGTATTTAACTAAAATTTTAAAAATTATAAATTTATATTTTTTATCACCTACATACGCCATCTATCGTATAATGGTAGAATATCGTTTTTATATTTAGTGACATTTAACATAATAGTACCTATATTAATTGAAAATGATGTTTATCTAAAATATTAAAACGATTTCTATTCCTATCCGACATATTTAGTAAACTTTTAAGTTTAACAAAATAATAACTCAAAAATAAGTTTTGTGAGTTTTTAAGATTCGTTACAATGAAACAAAATATAATTATACTGTGAGTTATGTATAATTTTTATGTATTAAAGTTATTTACATTGGTTTTGTACTTTTTACGTGATACGTGCACCACCAAAAAATGATAAGAGATGGCGCTGATGAAATTAAATCGCGCTATTAAAATTTATTCTTGATGGTATATAGTGTATTAATTATTTGTATAGACTAGAAAATGTGCGCCGTTTCACGATTAATCTACTACTCTTTTTAACGACTACTAATCGTTTTCCACCTAACATATAATGCCTATAAATGATAAGTATATATAATATAGGTATAATAAAAAATTGTAATTGAAACAACTGAAAATGACAAAGTTTCGTAAATTTTTAACTGATTGCAATGATATTTAAATGTTATTAAAATATACATATATTTGAATACTAGTTGCTGCCCGCGACGTCGTCTGCGTGAACGCTATTAGATTACACGTTGTTACAGAATGCATTGAAGAAATAAAGGTTCACTGCTCGTTCCCCGTAGGTGATAGCGTGATAATATGTAGCCTATATGTTGACCCGACGTCTTAATAATATTCGTGTCAAAGAAGTAAATCCATGCAGTACATTTTGAGTTTATCCCGGACATACATACAGACAAACAGACAAAAATCCTACAAACTATATTTTTGGCTTCGGTATCGATTGTAGATCACACCCCAAGTATTCTTTTAAAAAATATTCAATGTACAGTTTTGACTTTCGTACGATTTTATTATATGTATATTTCAAAAAAACTCAAAGTACAAAATAATATTTTTCTAATGATCATACAGGTGCTATTTTGTTGGACTGCTTATAAATGGCCGAGTGCCTATGCATATAAATACGTTAAACGTGTATAATATGTAAAATGTTATATACAAGCTATTTTTGAGTAGTTTCATATTATGTTGTTCTCATCATAGTCTGATTGAGTAAATATGGGAGTATCTCTGGAGCCCTTCAAAATATATACTTATATGTCGGATCGACAAAGTTATTCCTACTATCGTCAGACAGTCAGGCACCATTTGGGCAAATAAAAGGAAAAAAGTATACATTCGAACACAACCTCCTTTTTTGAAGATAAATAAAAAGAAAATATGTTTTTTTACGTGATAACGTCTTATAAATCGATGAACGCCGGTTGCACGCACGAAAAAGCATGACTCATCAGCGAGAGCTAGGAACAAGCGATAGAGAGGCACGATCAACCTAAGCGTTCGGCTTGTGGCGTATCTATCTCTTCTTCCCCATGGCAGATGCGTCCGAGTAGAAGAAAAAAAAAAATATTTGAATTAACGAGTGCAAATAAATGTTAATTTATCGAAAAAAATATAATTTTCAATTTACTCCTTCTTTGTATTATAGAAAATAATGATAACTCAGTGATAATAATTCAATTCAATTCATAAAAGTATGCAATTTTCCATCAATGTTTTCTTATGACGTTCAATTATCGTTCGTAAACCGACTTCACAGACAACCAATTTTTTTTTAATGCCTAATCGATGGACTCTGAAACAACCAAATTCTAATAATATATTTACCATAAGAATGCTAAACAATCCAGTATTATATAGAAATCACTCTACGACTTAAAATAGCTAAAAAAGTAACCATAAATATCACACAGGTGATAATACAAGGGAAGCTTAGTCTAGTAATACTGTTAGAAACTTTCAAACAAGTTGTACTGAACAGTGAACTCTAAAAGCCCTCTTGTGTTCCGGGAAATGAGTAACACGGTGGAACTGGCCCCGTGACGTCAGGTCTATGACGTCAGAGCCTTTCGATTCAAATCTCTTCGCGAAAGTTTATACCTTGACTAGGTATATAGGATAGGTATATAAAAAGAGGTATAAATAAAATGATAGAGGAGATAGATTTCAATTAAATCTTCTAAGTTTTATTTCTTAAAAAGTTAGATCTTATCTAATAATAGTTCTATATATCTAATAACAGTTCTATAATAGTTCAATATCTTCATTAAATATAAATATTAAGAAACAAAGATCGAAGAAGTCGTTCCTGTTTTCTTGACATGAAGTTTTGTTAATATACCTACTTAATAAGCAGACAAAATCGTGGGTACTAGCTAGTTTAAAATATTATGTTCTAAGGTGACTTACGCATATATCTTAATCAGATAATTATTTTAATGGTTAGTGATTTTATATTAATCAAATACCTACCTATGTTTTTTTTAAATTATTGTCGTTTTTTTTTAATGATTCAATTATAATATTACCGTGATTTGTTATTGTTTTACAGATTTGGATGTAAAATATATATATGCAGTAATTTAAAATATTGTAATATCACTTTGATTACAATGATGTTTAATAATAATATCAAAAATAAAAAATAAAAATTGCGGTAGCGATCTTGTCATATCTGACTGACTAATAGAATGGACTATTATATCTTCCCATTTGAATATCCTTACATAATAATTAGAATATAATCGTAACAAGATCATCATGTACTTTGAATAGTTTTTTCAAAAGAACATTTTATTTTGTTAGGTGTTGTACCTATGCTATTATGAAAAAATTATTCGTTAGGAATTTTTGTATTTACATACACATGTACTATTCGTATTAAATCACAAATACTTAAAATCCGTATTTGATATGAGTTATAGGTACTAACTCATGTCAAATAGCATATAATTATGTATCAATTATATAGCTTATAGGTAGTATAAGTATAGTCGTAACAAATAAACAACATGTAATGACTCATACATTGATCTATAAAAAACCCTAGATCAGTGTTTCCCAACGTGGGGCCCACGCCCCACTGGGGGGCAATTTGATAGTTAAGGGGGGCAATTTAAAAATGGACTCGACACGACTTTAACCCTTTCGCTTTGGATTATTTAAATGCAATGCTATACCTTGTCCAACCGTTTATTATCTTTTTGACAGCTTACGTCTATAAATTTCAGTTTTTTTTTTCATTATATGTTTTGAAATTTTACTTACGATGTTTCGATAACAATTTCATAGTGATTTCTTCCTAAAACTTATCATTTATATTTCTTAAGGGAACAAAACAATTTTAAAGGTTAAAAATTATGCATGGGGACATAAAAAATTTAGAAATGTTAAGGTGGGGCATGACCTAAAAAAAGGTTGGGAAACACTGCCCTAGATACAAAATCAGTGTGTCAAAAACGTCCGCCAAAAGAGCACACATTGTGTGCTCATTTCAATCAAAGAGTATAGAGAGTAGTAGAGTCGATTTTTTTATTATTATTTTTTGTTTTTATTATGTTTATTAAGTTTTGTCCTTTTTGTATTTAGTATATAGATACATACCGGAACTTTTCATAGAACGATTGCAAATGGTAACAACGAATTTGGTTCTGTATACATAAATGTGTTGTTGATAACCGCATTACTAAGTTGGAGGAAGGGTTTAAAGTATAAAAACTTAAAATTTTAAGTTAATGTATAAAAAATATAAAGTTTAAAAATTACTCGACTCAATTCATGCCTTGTCCTACCGACAAATTTCGGTCAAAATTTTTATTGTTTTTTGTACACTATTTTGTAAATACAACTTTAAGTTATGAGCGTAAGGTTGAATTTCTAAAAAAGTATGTCTATGTCATGAGAGTCCTTTTGTTTATTTGGAGCGTATTTGGCGACACTTTTAGGCGTTACTTTTGTATGAGACTGTGCATCTATGGTTTTTTAGATCAATGGACTCATATGAGTTGTAGTTATGAAAATAATTTGTAACAAATTATACATATATACATATATGTTTACTATCCGATCAATAAACTTTCCTTAAACCTAACTCGCAGAAAATTAATGCTAAAACGGTATTTAGTAAGCAAAACACGGCCGAGCATAGGAAACAAGGTCGTTTAGTGACGTCCTAACGCCGGGGGAATAACATTGCTAGTCCCGCGGTAATACTGATTACCGACGCAAATCACAATCCTTTGAGAATTTTAGGGTGTGACATACGTAACTTATGTTTTTAATCGAGTTTTCCACTATCTAAATGCAAAGTAGTAGAGTTCAAACATCAACATATTTCAAGGTTTTTAATTTCTTAGTATTCATATGACAGACAACATATATCTCATACATACTTTATCTTATAGGCTATAAGTGTAATGTCTGATTCAAAAGAATAGTAATCGCGAACAAAATCGCGGATAGAGGTAGGTTATTTTTTTTAAATCATGTACGCCATAAAATTAGATTGCATTCGTAAAATATTAAAAAATATAATTATGCTATTGAGAAATTACAATCCACAAGTGCCACGCCTACTATAAAACCATCGGAAATCAGATAAAAACAAAAAGCGTTTACAAGAAATTGAGCGAACTACCTACATAATTTAATTTATCAATTGTATCGTTATAAAAATAAATAAACAAACTACTGGGAATTGTTTTTTTGTTGCAGCAACACTTTAATTTTTATATTACAATCGGGCAACATTTTTAGGATTGTTTATATCACCTAGTAGTAATGACGATGTTTTTAAGCGCGCCTGAAGTATGAACATTTCTTTCTGCTTGCTGAGTAGATGAGTTTGTAGGATTAAATTCACTAATGTTGTGACTAACTGGGCCGATTTGAAAGACAAATAGATAGCCTGATTAAAGAACTAATCAAAAATGTTAGCCAATTTAAATAAGAGTATTCTATTAAGATTCCAAAACGTGAGATAGTTTTGAACCAGAATTAGAAGTATATATGCCTTATAATTTTATATCTTGAGAAGTCAGCTTGTTTTCTATGATGCTTCTCAATTAGAATTGTAATGTATGGATAATAAGTCCTTCTAATTATATTATTAAAAATAAATATTATTAACATTGGATATAAAGTAGATAAGTCTGTTTTTCAATGCTTTTAATAACTTTACAGTTATCATCATTTTATTTAGTGCTCTATTCAAAGTTAAGATGGGACCGACAATCATACGAAATTGATAATAAACTGTCTCTTCCACACTTTTATAATCAAATAAGTCTATATGTGTTTAAAAATTCTGACGTAATTAATTAATAATTTATTAATAAAATTTACAATATATTTCAATTGAAATAATTGAATAATCTTTTATTAAGGTATTATTCTAAGTTAAAGCTTTTGTTAAAAAGTATTTTTACATCTGTAAATTTACAAAATAAGTATTTTTACACTATAATAAATTGCATAATTTATCAACTTCTATATTACTACTGCTTATAAAAGGTAATAATAGAATACGGTCAATATTAAGTTTTAAATAATTAATTTTTTTAATTAAAATTTTGATAAAATACACAAATCATTTTCATAATTTAGTTATCGTGAGATATAAATGGGCCTTACGACATGAAAACTACCTAGTTTTATTTTTAGTCTGTGATCTATCTTTTAGGAGGTAAAATGTGGGGTGAGGGACGCGAAGGCAGACGACTTTATATTAAATGTATCAAATAAAAAAAATACCCGAAAATAAGGTTAGACTATATTTGATATTAAATTTATTTTAATTTTAACGAGAAGTAAATTACGAATTATCAATAAAATTCCCTAAATATTTAATAACATTATTACGATCTAATGAATCTGATCATCTTTTGTTTAAATACACAGACAACGTAAATTCATTTCTAACCGACTTCAAAAAGGAAGATGTTCTCAATTCGTCTATATTTTTTTATGTTTGTTACCTCATAACTTTTTACTGAGTGTCTGGTCCCATTTAAATTTGAATCTGAGGAGTAGTTTTTGAGTTATCCCTAATAATGCGTATTTCATTGACTTCGATTACGTTGATGATGTTCTCATTTTATTACTTGTAGATCTAAAAGAAACAAAATTATATGTATAAGATGGTTTGGAAGACTATCCCGTGCTCCTTTTCTAGTTTGGTTCTGATGAAGATTTTCGGAGACATTCAACGAAACTCTTTAATAAATGACAGCAAATCCGCCATGGTTGTTGCAATTATATGTGCATCATATTTGTTGTTTACACAATCACACAATATTACATCAACGCCTGTTGCAGTCGGTTCTTGTTTTGTTAAAATTTTATAGTTTTAATTTTACTGTCTGTTCTAAAAATTTTATTACAAAAAACCCATTATTTACTATTCAGTCATTACATATTTAAATGATTTCGTTTGTGTATACATACGTTAAGTTTTTTGATACTTTAAAGATATCGACTAACATAATATATTAAGGGACAAAATATTTTTCTATATAGCAACACTTTGCATTGAGCAGCGTACACAATTTACAATTTACATTTGTGTGTGATAAGTACATTCGCTCGACTCGTGCGCAAAGACGTCACATTGAAGTATGGTGTGAATTTAATTTGAATAAAAACAATCTCCACGAAATAAAAACGCGATGTGAAGTGAATTCAAGTGCTGGATTGCAGTGAAAGTTTTATAAACTGATTTATCTAAAGATAGGTGACAGTTTTTTTTTTTTTTATTCTGGACCTTTGCCTCTTGGATATTAAACAGAATACGTCAAACGGTATGACCTAGTTGAAAATATTATTTTCCTTAATTTACCATATTTTTCGTGTCTTGTGTTTTCGTTCTATATCTAAAATTTATTTATGTGTTAAATAAATATACATACATCTTAATTAAATTACAATCAAAATACATTCTAACGTAAATAAAAATATATAAATATTTTTTTATAAACGTACTTTCACTAAGTAAAACAACTTTTTCTTCTATTTTACCCGACACTTAAACCTAAATGTACTTTACATTTAGGTTTAAAGCTCGGGTCTGTCTATTCCCGCCAACTTTAAAACGTATAAAAAAGGCTATTGCATAGATGTGAAAAAAAAAAAACAAGAATTTCAACTCGTCTTAATTATGTATTCATAAATTATTAATATATACCTAATATTAGATTGTATGGTCAATGGCCTTAGAGGCGTAGCAATTCCAAAAGGCCTGGATTAATACCACCTTATTAAATTTTATCTTTTTGGGCTGGGGTAAAACCCAAAAACGTTTATCCCTAAAAATTTACATATGTTAGCAAAATTTTAATATATTAGTTGTGAATAACTTTTTACAAGTACTTACGCTTACACATGAGATAGGCCACTTGCTTATAGGCTTAGAATAAATTTTATAGTCTTTTTGGGTGTTTGCATTCTTTTATATTTAATAATCTTCGGTTTTCACATAATGTATTTTTCTACAGATTTATCTTGCTTAGAATATGGGTAGTAGACATAAGACAATGGTGTATGAATATAAATAAAAAGGAAAAGTAAAATATCTACATATTTGTCATGTGGAGACTATAAAATTGATGAATATGTGTTGATAACTTTTTGTATGATCTACTAAAGAAATAAATCAATTTGATAAATATGTTTTTTGTGTATAAATAACACGTTTTTATTTCTATTGAATTAAAAAACTGAAATTGTTTTCTAAATTCAGCACCAACTATAGGTAATATATGTAATTATATATAATATATATATATATATATATATATCGACTGTCCCTACGTATACTATCGAAACTGAAAAAAGGTACTTTACAGGAGAGCACTTAAGTTAATTTTGTGTACAAAATTGTCATTTATTTGTTAAGTATCGATATTATACTCATAAAAAATGTGGTCTAATATGTATTTTTTTAGTTTATTCTCTTTTTTTGTATGAAAACATATATAAAAAGGAGTTTCTTAGTGCAATAAAAAAAATCCCAAATTTTCAGTTTCGATACTGTACGTAGGGACAGTATATATATATATATATATATATATATATATATATATATATATTTTTTTTAAATAATTATATGCTTATAATAAAACTGTAACAGGTCCAACTCCATTTTGGAGGGCTATAATTGTTACTGAAGACAAAAAAAGTTATTTTTTCGTGTTAGTCTGTCTGTATGTTGGCCAATCATAGCTCCTAAAGTACTGAATGGATTTAAATGAAACAGCATGATTTCAGTCTAATCTATGACCTAGGTGCCTGGGAGCTTTTAAATATTTTGTTTTTGTGCATATCTGCGATCACCCTTAGGCTATAAGCGTAAGTAAGCGTTGTAAGCCATCCATGTCGTGCCGAAGAGGCTCAACAGGAGACTTCCTGTTTATCATGGCGTTACAGTTGTTTAATGTAGCTAATATTTGTGAATGCAATAGCTAGAGCATTTGGGTGATTTTCCAATCGAGTTCTGTATTTTATCCCTGTTAATGCTTTTAAAATAATAATAATAATAATATAATAAACATTTATTTTGGACAGGAAGTATTTTACAATAGGAGACAAGTAGAACACAGTAAAAGGAAATAAAATACTACAATATTATAACAGAAGCAATCAAATAAAAATATATAATTTAACATTTAACTAAAAAAAATCATGTATGTCAATACGAGACAATGTCAATCTGTCAAATTAATAATAATTAAATTACATTACATCAAAGTTAAAATATGTCATGATTAGAAAAATAAAAATAAAATAATAGTTTAATAAATGACGTAATGAAATACAAAAATACAATATCATAAAAATAACAATGAGTCAATGTTGTCCTATTGTAATACACATTCTGTGTTGGATCGGGCAGTCCGTGCGTGAAGCAATCATCCCGAGGATGCCATTGCAGATTGACACAGCAGTCTCTCAACCGTCTTAATAATGAGGCAACCTTTTTACGTATTAATGCTTCATAACCATCCATATGAGTCTCAGAAAACATAAGCGAACATAGATAGATAGAGAGCAATATGGCTTTTTAATGTTTTAAATGTGTAACCACTAACGAATGTGCGAGTACGGCTAATTACTAACTAACTAAAAGAGAACATCTCTTACTGTTAAAAATATATGAGAATATGTTTTGTGCCTAATTTAAATATTGCTTAAATTATTTGATATCTAAATTTTATGTTTTTTAGATATGTATTAATTATTGTATTTCGTGCATTTAGTAATTTTCTTTTTCGATTCGTTTTCGGGTTTGATTCCCGCTCTCGTCGTTTCTCTAGTTAAAGTTTATATGGAGAAGAAGTGCAGAATGCTAATTTTTTTTTTAATAATAATGTTTAAAAAAATATATAAAATTAATTTTAAAAAATCACTACACACTACGAAAAACACATATGTACAAAATATACATGTATACACAAATTTTGTTTATTGTCAAAGTCTGTGGTCAACACGGTCTTAAATACAGGTCTTTCAATTATAGATTAGGTCGAATTTTGACCACTGGCAACTGCTAGTATAAATAAATATATATTACAACCAGGCTCGGCAAGAATCAAGCCCACAATCCTGGAGCAGAAAGTAGGGTCACTGGGAACTGCGCTAATGAACCAATCAAAATCAATCAAAAACAACTTTATTCAAATAGACCCCACTGGCACCTTCGAATCGTCATTTTACAAATTAAAGCTTTAAAGTGATTATTATTTTTGTAAAAGTAAGGCTACCACTGATTCGGAATGTAGATTCTGCAGAGAAGAATCGGCAAGAAACTCCGCAGTTACTCTTTTGAAAGTAATATATAAACTGTGTTTTAGTACAAAATTAGTAATAGCTTGCATGAAATACAGCGCCACTAAGTCCACACATCTTTATCAACTAAATAATCCTGCACCGAATAATACGCTTTATCTATTAATTATCATTTATTACATATTTGGCAAGTAAAGTTATAGTTTTATCATTGAGTATCTAAATTGATAGTCCATTAATATTTAACACCATAATCAGTTTTGTTGTTGTTTGTGTTTGTTTATGCTTACCTTGTTGTGACATGGTATTAAGCCTGATTATCATACAGAATGAATGGTGAGTCACTATCAATATTTAAGAATAATACTCGGTACATGATTCTCATTCGAAACATGTAAAAAAAATTAGGTAAATATTAATAAACTTCTAAGTAAAGTTATTCAACGGTTATCTAATTATTTACGCGTCGTCTGGACATCCTAGCAGCTAGCTGCACTTTCGACACAAAACAGGTAGTTTACTTACGTCTAAACACCGCCACGTGTTAACAGGGTAGCAGGATAAACCAGCATGATCCAATCCCCCTTAATACTTTAATACTGGCTTAGGCAAAAAAATACTAAGATATTTTACTCGTTTAAGCAACAAATTTGTTGAATAGGTAAATGATGTGAACTTTGGCAATTTTTAGATGTGAACAAGCGGCACAGTACAACACCTGTACACGCGCCGCCGGCATGACTGGAAAAGTGTCTATGCTTCATTTATTTGAATTGAAATATATGGAAATTTGGTAAAAAATTAAGTACCTATTTTTTTACATAATTCGAATGAGAATCATGTAACGAGTATTCTCCTTAAATATTGATAGTAATTCACCAGTAAACCTGTATAATCTAAATGTTTCTTCATATGATAGTTATTTTTGTTTTTATACCTATGTTACTAACTTACATATGCAGGTATAATGATAATGAACATCTCTATGATCTGTACAAAAAATTGTGACGAGCTGGTATCGAACTGACTGCTAATACATCAGTCAGTTAATATAGCCACTGCTATATATTATCATCATTATATCAGCCATTGGATGCTGATGTAGCACTAGCCACTGCTGAACGTAGGACTCCCCCATCGACCTCCAGAGCGACCGGTGCATATACTCTGTTTTTATTATGGAAAATATTAGCAAAACATTTTCCTTCTATAAATTAATTGCAGAGATTAAAATGAAGATTATATTTTATAGTTTTTAACAAGTTTGTTTATTCAATAGTCTAAAGTTGTATTAGCCGTCTATTGATTATAATTACTGCTTTGCTCATAAAGTTGTGACATGTTTATATAGGTATTAAATGTTGTCAGTGGTTTTGTATGTGTAAAAAATTGATGTGTTTTTCAAATATGTGTCACCAATATCGTCAATATTTTTTTTAATAAACTTTATTTCTTGCTTATAAATGAAAAAAAAAAGTTTTATCTACTTTTTTCTATTTTTTCTATTATTATAATTTTATCTATTATTATTTCGACCCTCCCTCCCCCCTTGTTAAGATTTCGTGAGATTTTTCTCAAACCCCTAACTCCTAATCTCACGTGAGATCTTTTTAAATGCGTATTTGTAATGTAAATGAGTCATTCTGTGCTCAATTACATTAACTAGAAGTAACAAAATAAAAAACAAACATTTTATTTATATGTAAGACTAGTCAAGACTAGTATTTAAGATTTTTAATAAGTAAAAAAATAATAATTGAGTGAGACACCCCACGACAACCCCACGTGAGATTGAGTAAGATTTCGCTCGACCCTTAGAACCTTTTACTCAGCAATAATGAATCGGTCTCAGATCAGATCACTTTATATGTATAGATAAACAAGTATGCTTAATTAAAAAAATCAAAAAACCCGACTGCGTAAAATACTCCTATTATAAACCAAAAAGAAAAAAACAATTTACTAGCTTTCATTTGATACCCATATTGCTACAGTAAGAAAAAAAAAATCATCTCTTCCCCCTCATTCCGCTATTTGCGGGCGCCATTTTGAAAATTTATATAGCCTATGTCACTACTACAATTTAGACAAATCCAACGACACCTCATATGTCAAAAACCGTCCAGCCGTTTGGGCTGTAGGGCGTGCCAAAGAAATGGACATACATACATACATACATACATACATACATATATACATACATACATACATACATATATACATACATACATACATACATACATACATACACTCGAAAAACATAACCCTCCTTCTGTCGCAGTCGGGTAAAAATTCATTAAACGTTAAGTTCTCCGTGTTCTCCTATTATCGAGAACAGTTCAGGATGCGAGTAGTAGCCTTAACGCTGGCGTTCGCGGGTTCGATTCCCGCTCGGGACAGATATTTGTATTTGTGCAAATATTTGTTTCCGGTCTGGGGTCGTGCCTCGCAGAGCACGTAAAGCTATCGGTCCCGGTTGGTATCATAGACACCCGGTAACGATCGTTACTCATGGTAGGGATAAATACACCCTTCTTCTAAAAGAAGAAGAAGTCTTGGCCCAGCAGTGGGACGTTCACAGGCAGTCGAATATGTTTGTAATTGTACAAGAGAAATTTTGTTAGGGGTCGTCCATTAATCACGTGATGTTTTTAGCAACTTTTTACCCCCACTCCTCGTGATATGTGGTGAGATTTTAGAATACCAATTTTGGTTGCCCAAGTACCCAAAAACTAAATTCAGGCGAAACTGCGATAGTTTGTTAGTAAAATTACTGATTAAATAAAATCAACTAAGATACCTCGGTTAATTAGTTTGACCTTCTGAATTGATAGGTTACTACTTTACATATGTCTGTTTTCTGACCTTTTAAATTAAGCGATATATATACGTGGGTGTATACGTACATATATATACACTAGCTTTCCGCCCGCGTGGAATTCGGTTATATCGCGCGACATGGTAGGCGCGCCGCCGCGCCGCCCGATATAATTATATAGATAACAATTGAACAATCTTACATGATTTTATGTTTGACAATAAAGAACTTCCATACAAATTTTCGTCCCCTATTTCAACCCCTTCTACCCTTATTTTCGCGATAAAAAGTATCCTATGTCCAAGTTCAGTTCTATCTTCATACCAAATTTCATCAATATCGGTTCAGTAGTTTAGGCGTGAAAGCGTAACAGACAGACAGACAGAGTTACTTTCGCATTTATATATTAGTAGGGATGTATCTGTGTATGATACATCTATAATATATTACATACAAGCTTCACTCACGACTACGCGATAGCCATCTCTTTCGTTAAACCTATAAATTAAAGGATATACACCAGTTTAAGTTGAGCCGTACATTTAAAGATTTCTGTATAGTCTGGGTGTCGAGTTTTTTGGATGTAATACTGAGGATTTTATGATGACTGTAATTTCTGAACTAACGAATTGAAGACCTTGAAATATTTACGGAACGATCTTTAAATATATATAGTTACTTTCTAACAAAAAGCAATAAATGAGATCGGACTTCGCGTTAATCTATCGGTATTAGTAATATTATAAAGCTGAAGAGTTTGTTTGTTTGTTTGAACGCGCTAATCTCAGGAACTACTGTTTCGAATTGAAAATTTATTGTTGTGTTTGGATAGTCCACTTTCCGAGGAAGGTTATAGGCTATATAACATCACGATACGACCAATAGGGTCTGAGACTTAATAAGAAACCTTACAAAAACGGGGGAAAATATTATTTTTTTAGATACCTTATTTACTATAGTTCCACTTTTAAAATCAACATAATATCACGTTTTTATTTCCCAAAGGGGTAGACAGAGATGCACATATTAAATGTATCACCCATTTTTCGCCAGTTTCGAGTTCCATGTAATAGAAGGCGAGCCTATTGCCATACACCGGCACCAGACGACATCTCGGCAAGAAAGAGGTCGGGACTACTATTCTTCTGTACCGGTCATCGCACGACTATTTATGCCAATTATGCTTAGTTTCGTTCAAATCAATTCAGTAGCTTATTCGTGATGCCATGCCATGACAAACAGACAGACAGCAATAAAAATGATTACATTTTTAGCTTCAGTATCAATTATATGTAGAATGCCCTCCGAAAACTTTTTGAATGAATGAATGAATGAATGAACGAAACACATTTATTTGGGACATTACACAGAATCACAGACAACAACAATTAAATAAAAAAAAAAAACAAACTTGTAAAAGAAAAAAAAACATAAAAATCAAAAATTAAAATATAAAAAGCAAAAAATGTATATAAAAAAAAAACAATTAAAACATGAAAAAGAAAATAAAACAATTACAAAAAAAATAAAAAATAAAAACACATAAATCTGTAACTAGTGTTGTGCCCCAAAAAGGATTATCACTCAGCATTAAGTTTTTTTTCAGTCTGCAATGTACAGAATTGGACCTGGTACAATTTTATAATAAGTAGACCAGACAATATAATATTAATTTTAATCTTGATTATTGTATTAATTTGACATTTAATTGAATTGTTATGATTATTTTATTACTATTTTTTTTTTTAATTTGACTATAGTGAATTATTTAAATGATTGTTACTATAATTGCTAAAATGGACTGGAATTATTGTTTAAATATTTTTTTTTTTGGTCCAAAAATACAGTGAGGTTATTATACATAATAATGTTTATATGTACACATGATAATGTTTGTAATCAACGTCTAACGCATTTGGGTTTACCTGTAATGTTGGACGTAAGTTTATGGCTTAAATAAATAAATAAATATAAAATAGACCAAACAAGTATGCTTAATTAAAAAAATCAAAAACCCGACTGCGTAAAATACTCTTATTATAAACTAAAAAGAATAAAACAATTTACTAGCTTTCATTTGACACCCATATTGCTACAGTAAGAAAAAAAATTCAACTCCCCCCCCCCCCCCCCCTCATTCCGCTATTTGCGGGCGCCATTTTGAAAATTTATATAGCCTATGTCACTACTACAATTTAGATAAATCCAACGACACCTCATATGTCAAAAACCGTCCAGCCGTTTGGGCTGTAGGGCGTGCCAAAGAAATGGACATACATACATACATACATACATACATACATACATACATACATACATACTTACATGCATACATACCAGGGGCGTGCGCTCCTTGTAGGCAGAAATGCAGTGCTTTACTTGCCATTCACAGATATTTTAATAAAACGTTCGTACATTTTAGATGACTTTAATTGATAGTAAATAACTGAATAAACAAAATATAATAACTTAAAAACGCCTAATATTTTATAAATAGCACCTATTTGCAAGCACACAAACATTATCTTTCCCATGCGTTTGGCGACAGGCACGCGGCGCTGCAAAATATTGTACTTAATCAACCAAGTCATGCCGTCGCGTCCCGCAGGAGATTTGTTCGCATGTGTGTAGAAATTTTGGTGTCCGTACACAGTTCGCAAACGCACACACCTATGAATATCGAATGCCGGACCAGCCGCGACTCCTGCGGCAGGCTATAGTCTAAGATCCGAACCTAAGTCGACCTTCACCGGTGTGATAATAGATTGAGACCTATTTTATAATAAATTTAGTCTATTAAAAATGTATTAAAAATGGGTTTACTGGAATAATCCTGGACAGGATATTTTTAAATAATTATTAAAAAATCTATTATGTAGTATTTTTATTAATATTTATATATTATATTATTAATATTTATATATTATATTATTAATATTTATATATTATATAAATAATTATAAAAAAATCATGTATGTAAATTTGAAGTATTTTTCATACTTCAAGTCTATTGTTAAAAAAAAAATATATTTTCTTGATATTGCCAAATTAAAACACAAATATTAGGTTCGGATCTTAGACTACTACGAAAGTTCGGCCGCTGTCGGGAGTATTCGGAAATGTTAGTTACCTATAATCCGAGTAACCAATGTAATGTTTAATTGTGTTTCGTGGGGACCATTTTGCTTTTTTTATGTGATAAGCATTGTTTACTATTTTATTTGCGCCAGTATATTTATAGTTTTCTTAGAAGATTTTTCATTTTAACATTTAAAAGTGTGTACATTTAACAGTTTATTACTGAGTTTCTATAATAATTGTAGTGATTTGCTTTTACTAGTGCGTTTTTTGTTTGTTTTTAAATGTTATTTGATTGTAAGGTTTGTGTTGAAAATGTGTTTATTAAAAATTAAAAATAACAGGTTCTCACAAATTGTCATTCAGTGAAAAGATTCAAATTGTGTCTAAAGGTAGGTACAACAATTAAACCAGCAAAAAAAAGGAATGTAACTCGAAAGTTTCATGTTATATAACTATAATATAATATTAATAAAAATGTTAATAAAATAAAAGTTATGAAACGTACAACTAGCTGTGTGGTTGTGTACACACGATTAAATTATATAGTTTTCCTTGCAAATTGTTTAGTAATTCTAGTACAGTGTGGACTGATTCGGGATATTCAGATTTAAATTTCTACTCCGCGGCAAAGAAGCATGATCATAAAGAAAAACATCTGATCCAACAGAGATCCGTCGCGTGGCTGTGGCTATGCTAAAAATCTATAAAAGAATAAGTTTTTGTGACCGAGTACTCCGCCGCATACCCAGTGTCATAATCCTGTGCACGCCGCTGATACATACATACATACATACACTGGAAAAACATAACCCTCCTGTCGCAGTCGGGTAAAAAAGGTCACAATACAGCCAGAGACAGTACCAATGTTCACTAATCTGATTTAAAATTAAAACACGTGAGACCGGTTATCTGAAATCAATTATTTTTTAAATTGTGAAAGTTTTTTTAATATAAAATTGGTTTCGGCAGTTTTTGTTTCTTTATTTCTATTAACGACATTGCATTCTTCATGTAACTTTCTAATGATAGACGTTTTATGAACTGGCGAACAATATATGTACTCGTATATATATGTATTTGTATTCATGTTCTCGAAACCGCGCATTGTGCTTCCCAATTTCGTCGTCTCTGCTTTTAACCAGGCGCCATCTATTGATGTGAATTATTAAATACCGACTTTCATAGTTTCTGGAAAAGTTTGTTTTTTGATATTCGCAATCGAGCAGGGCTCAGTATTCCAAGTACCTACTGAGCTCTGCTCGACTAATTATTGTTGATGTATTCAGTACCTATGCTTAAAATGCAATATTAATTTATTAGTTACTCGTTGCTCATAATATATATAAAAACATGGCCTCGTAACTTAAAAAAAATAGTTATCTGTAAAGTAGGTTTACAGACGATAGTTTTACGTGATAACGTCATAAGAGAACATAGATGAAAAATTACATACTTTTATGAATTGAATTATTATCATTGAATTATCATTATTTTGTATAATACAATGAAAAAGTTAATTGAAAATTGCAAATTTTTCGATAAATTAACATTTATTTGAACTCTTTAATTCAAATATTTTTTCTCTTCTATACGGATGCGACTGCCGATGAAGTGAAAGAGAGATAGATGTGTCACAAGCCGAACGCTCAGACCGATCGTGCTTCTCTATTGCTTGTTACGCGCACTCGCTCGCGGACCGTGACAATGAGTCATGCTTCGTCGTCATGTCTCGAACTAAGCTAGATTAAACAAACAGTCTTCCGCTTTACGATATTAGTATTGACAATAATAATTGTACACGGCCCCGGATATAACCTTACAAAATCATTATAAATTCACCTCACATTGTTCACGTTGAGGTCTGTGTGCAAAACAGAGATCTACCGCGTGTAGCAATGAATTTTCTACCGTGTTTTCCGCAAAACTAGAAATGTATACTGGTGTTGACATACTTGTCGTTTGACATACTCGCGGTTTAACGCGGTTATCTTTGGCTAGCTAAACAGATTTAAAAATGGATTATCTGCTTATCATTATTACCAGCTACCACCACATGTTAGCCTAAGTCGCAAAAGCATCGGAATATTGGCTCAATTGGTTGCACTAATACCCCTGCCTACCACGAGTGTGGTGTGCCAATAGACACGGTGCGTTACGAAAATTAAAGTCCACCATTCATTTTTTACGTTTATCTGATTAGTACAAAAATAAACACAGACAGTAGGTATTCACTAACAAGTAGCGCAGACAATCAGTAGTTTGATTTGTAAAATTATGTTTTCATCCAATAGCCTATTTACTTATTTCTGTTTTCTAGACTATAGCTTTCGATTTTAGAAATGAAAGGGATAAGCAATAATAAATAATATTCTGTCCTTGTCACCTTTTAGATTTAAGTACTTTTAAAATAAATCGATTCTTTTGGTAAGAGTTTTATGCTTTCTATTGTTAATTTTCGAGTACCCACTTTTTTATATCAGTCTGAGACTTATCAAAATCAAAATATTTTTTTTATTTATTTTTATTCGTGCCAGAACGATATGTGTGGAGGCGTCGTCGCCTACCACTGCTGGTAGTGCCGACGGCCAGGACCAACCTGTTGGCCAAGACAGCACTTCGAGCGTTCAAGTATTACATAACGCAATTTAGGGGGGAGTGGGATCTTGTAAAACTTTACGATGCGCTACAAGGGCGGCTGGGGTTTTCATATAACGCGTTATGTAACATTGTTTTTGTTTTTTTATTTAAATAAAAAAGTGGGTAAGTAATTAAAGTCTCCCAATTTGGCAACCCTTTTCGTTTATGTTTTACGTCGAGTCCGTCGCGATTAAAACAATAACAAAGGTCTTTTAGGTAAAAATTGTAACTTGGTTGTTACGTAACGCTTAGGGAGGGGAGTATAGGAAAACGTTACGGCGCGTTACATGGAAGGGAGGGTCAATAATCTTCAAAAATACTTGAACGTTTCCTTACTCGAGCAATCAGTACATTAAATGAGGTACATGACAGACTCGACATATTCTCATGTCGTATCAGTGAGTTCACAAAAGTTGTTACATATTTGCTATCTTACAGTGGCGTAGCTTGACTTAGAATTGGCCCTGTATCAAAATCTGTAAAGGGGCCCAAATTAAGGGCCCAAATAAAGATTTTTCAATAAGGTCGTCGTAATTCCGGACCTCCGATATTTACTCCGTCGGGCTGTATGTATTCCTAAAAAAAAATCATCATCATCGTCGTCATCTCTGAATTTAAATTTCTGTCCCGAAGTCTCTATTGTGGAGGCCCTTCTTATGTGGAAGCCCTCTCCTAAATCCGGCCCTGCCTCTATAAACAAGTCTGATAGTCTTTCATGTTCCTACACGTTGGGGCTTGTATACATGGGGGGGGGGGTGCTATCTTATAATAAGTAATAATTGTTTAGTGATTAAGGTTTAAGATTAATGTTTTAATATTGAACTTGATTGCTACCCTATCGCATTGGGTGTAAACCTATGATAAGCGTGAAGTTATAAATAAATAGGTTTCAAAAGCAATTTTGATGCATCATTTACAAAGTATATATTTTATTTATTTATTAAAGTTAATGCGAAGCTACAACCGATTCGGAATGTAGATTCTGCTCAGAAGAACCAGCAAGAATCTCAAAACATAATTCATACATCTATACTTAATATTATAAAGCTGAAGAGTTTGTTTGTTTGTTTGAACGCGCTAATCTCAGGAACTACTGGTTCGAATTGAAAAATTCTTATTGTGTTAGATAGCCCATTTACCGAGGAAAGCTATAGGCTATCTAGCATCACGTTACGACCAATCTATACTTAATATTATAAAGCTGAAGAGTTTGTTTGTTTGAACGCGCTAATCTCAGGAACTACTAGTTCGAATTGAAAAATTCTTTTTGTGTTGGATAGCCCATTTACCGAGGAAGGCTATATGCTATATAACATGACGCTACGACCAATGGGGGCTGAATAATAATAAGAAATGTTATAAAAACGGGAAAAAAAAATCTTTTTGAAAGGTTTCGTTGCGCCCTTTATTATTTCTCTTCTCGAGACTTTTTTTAATTATAGTTCCACTTTTAAAGTAAATATAACATCACTCTTTTACTGAGAATTGTTGAAAATTAAAAAAAAAAAAAACAATATTATGTTGAACGACCCAGAAATCAAAACTTCTGAGGTTGACCTTGCTCAGAAGTAACACTTGCGACCACTCGACCAACGAGGCGGGTGCCTACTCTTAGAGTAATTGTTTAAAAATATTTAAGTACGTTTTTCTCTCAAATTAACGCGGGTGAATCCGCGGGGCACAGCTAGTATAATTATGATAAATAGAGACATTTTAAGTTCGAAAGATCACTCGTTTTGCGTGAAGTGAGAGTAGAAACCACCTCAACGCTTTTCTTTTGAGGCGTGAAATAAATAAATATTAATTAGTAATTACTAACACTCATTCGAATTATAATAATTCAATGATATAATTTGTTATTTTGTCCTTATTACTGAACATGTCCATTTTCGTTCGATGACTCACATAATTAATTTTATCATAAACATATTGTGTGGTTACAATGACAAAGGTACATAGGTTATATATATATATATATATATATATATATATATATATATATATATATATATATATATATATATATATTAATTAACTAGCTGCTGCCCGCGACGTCGTCTGCGTGAACGCTATTAGAATTACATGTTGTTACAGAATGCGTTGAAGAAATAAAGGTTCACTGCTCGTTCCCCGTAGGTGATAGCGTGATAATATTTAGCCTGTATGTTGACCCGACTTCTTAATAATATTCGTGCCAAATTTGAAGTAAATCCATGCAGTACTTTTTGAGTTTATCCCGGACATACATACAGGCATACAGACAAAAATTCTAAAAACTATATTTTTGGCTTCGGTATCGATTGTAGATCACACCCCAAGTATTCTTTTAAAAAAATATTTAATGTACAGTTTTGACTTTCCTACCATTTTATTATGTGTATAGATGCTGAGAAGAACATTGGCATATAAAGGAAATGCGAAGTCGAAAACTTAATATTAAATGTTTTTAGATAATTATAATAACAGTTTTACCCATTGTGTTAGCTCTCGTACTTAATATATATTATTTAAGTTTAATTCGAATAATATAAAATTTTAACAAAACAAAAACCGACTTCAACATGCGTGATGTAATACTGCGCGATTGTGTAAACAATGCATATACATGTGATTGTAGCAACCACGGCCGATTTGTTGTCATTTATTGAAAAATTCCGTTGCTTGTCTCCGAAGATCTTCATCAGAACATCACCAAACTAGGTAGGCCGAAGGGTCCACCTTGAAATACTACAATGCTCTTCCAAACCATTCTATACAGTTTTATTTGTTCATTTTACATCGACAAGTAATAAAATGAGAACATCATTTTTTTTTTTTTTAACATACACACACGGTCGACTGTTCCTAAGGTAGGCAACTTAATGCCTGTGTTTTAGGTAACAGCCGACTGATATACGTTTTTTTTAAATAAATATACATATAAATAATACAAATATAAATAAACATATATTACACCCAGACTCAGGGCGGGAATCGAACACACAACCCTTGGAGCAGAAAACAGGGTCACTGCAAACTGCGCCAACGGGTCAGTCGAAATAGTTTAATCATCAAAGTAGTTAAAGGCAATTAAATACGCATTATTAGGGATAACTCAAAAGTACTCGTCACATCTCGCTCAAATTTAAATAGGACCACATGACAAACACCAGCCTTCGAATATAAAAAGAATCATCAAAATCGGTACACCCAGTAAAGAGTTATTAGGTAACACACAAATACAATTGAATTGAAAATCTCCTCCTTTTTTTGAAGTCGGTTAACAAACTTACATTAAAGACATTAAAACGTACAAATATTTAACGGGTGCGAATTAAATTTATTACAGAGATTATTCAGCCCACGTTGTTCCATTTCAAGACGAAAATATGTCTCGAAATAACCATCTCACGTTTTCTCAAAATATTTTCCATATGTTGAATACTCAGAATTGGAACCGAGAAATTAAACTATGTGTTGCTCTGAAAAAACAAAGTTTTTATTTTACAATTTGTCTTTTTACATTTTGATACAAAAATAAAATATAAAAACCTACCTGAAAAAACAAACGAAATTCAAATTTATTTAACCGATTCCTTGACTACAATTAAGTGTTAAAACTTAAAATATTTTCATAAACTATACATGTCACTACTGCTATAAACGAGGTAAACAATACTTTATATAAAAACTCAAAGGAATCTTATTTCTTTACATATGTACTCAATATAATGAAGTTGTATGTATGATAATGGATTAACCGCAAAGCTCCATGCACGTGTTAACCGACCTCGTAAGAAATACTTCATTTGTACAAATAAACGCGACAAATTCGTTTCCCGATTTTTTAATTTTCGATCCATTTTCAACCGACTTTTTATTTATCTATTTATCTTATTGATATATCTTTATCTTTTGTGTATCTTTAAGTTCTGTGACAGACGCAAGAATTTACAGCGAAATCTTACAAATTTAGGATCTCATTCTCCTCACTGACTGGATTTCACGTTATTACGTGTAAACATACTAAAAGGCTACTACATCTACCTATACGAAGCCTTAACCCAAAAATAAGTTTCCCACATCGTGACCGGGGAGGATATGATTGAGGTTGATAATCCCCCTTAAAAAGCCAAACAACGTACCTACTAAAAATAGTATCTTGCTTCGGGCCGGGATGGGAAACCGGTCCTGCTAGACACGGCGTCGTCGGGACTGTTCAGAGGTGAACCGGATAGTCACCATGGAGGAGAAGTCTGACCTTTTCGCCGAGGCCAACCTGTCGCTGGAGGTATCCTGTTGCCTGCAGATCCTTGACCCTCCAATTAAAGCGGCTGAAGGCTCCCGCAGGGGTTTAGTACCGTATTGCACTCCCAAAATGCCGAGTCCGAGATAGGCCTAGGATTGCCTACCCGGGCGTGTTGGATATCATCCGTAAATGGATTCCTCTACGTCACAAAAAAAAGGCTAAAAGATAAAGTGCACAAAGCGTGAATTTAATGCCAATAACATTCTCTACCATTGGTTGCAGCGCCGTCTGTACATGGCCTAAGCTTTAATATTGGTACAGAATTACAGATTGCAATAATATATTAATTTGCATACCGTGACCCATTTCTCGTCACGGTATGTCGTCAACAATGTCGAAACTAAGACTACATAACCCATTTTTTTTTAAATTTGAATTTCATTGAGGTCACATTTTGTAAACGTCTTACCTGCACGTCTTGCCTATTTAGGTTACTGGATAAAAATCTGCATTTGTATGTAATAAAATTATAATGCCTATGTCTGTATATGATATATATTTCATAATCATCATCTCAGCCATGGATGTCTACTGCTGATCGTAAGCCTCCCCCGTCATCGCCCAGAGCCACTGGTTCAAAGCAGGCTCCATCCAACGGCTTCCGGCGACTTTCCTCAAGTCGTGTGTCCATCTCGCGGATGGCCGTCCATTTTATCGCGTTAATTACCCGACTGCGACAGAAGGAGGGTTATGTTTTTCGAGTGTATGTCTGTATGTATGTATGTATGTATGTCCATTTCTTTGGCACGACCTACAGCCCAAACGGCTCGACGGTTTTTGACATATGAGGTGTCGTTGGATTTGTCTAAAATGTAGTAGTGACATAGGCTATATAAATATTCAAAATGGCGCCCGCAAATGGCGGAATGAGGGTGGGGGAGTTGAATTTTTTTTCTTACTGTAGCAATATGGGTATCAAATGAAAGCTAGTAAATTGTTTAATTCTTTTTAGTTTATAATAAGAGTATTTTACGCAGTCGGTTTTTTTTTGGTTTTTTTAATTAAGCATACTTGTTTAAAATTACAGTTTAACAATATTTTATTTTAAGTTATTTCCCGACGTTTCGGCCCCTTTACAGCGTCAATGATCTCGGAGGACTGAGGTGGTGGGTGTCCAAATAATTATTCGGACACCCACCACCTCATTCGGATTTAAAATAAAACATTGTATATTGTAGAATACTATATGGTGATTTAATTTGTACAATACAAGAAGTCATACGCTGTTTCGACTACAATGAATTTTGATACTTGTCTAATTATTTAATTTTTTTAACTTACCGACTTGTTAAGTTTTACCCGCATTCTTATTAATGTTGTTTTGATGGCAATAGAAGAAGTGTAATAAAATATAATATATACCTATATGTATACATCAATTATTTTCTTTAGTAATCTTAGATATACGGAATTGATGTCACTACGATTTTATTATATGTTTAGATGTGCCGTTATGAATTTTAGCATAGAAAATTTATAATATATAATCTAGAAACTTTCTAAAAAAAAACAAAAAAAAAAACTTTCGTCAAGAACGTTGAAACTAAATGGCTCTTTTTTTCTTTTTAAACTTAATATCGATTTTTTTTTCGTTTTTACGTTTCAAATATTCATGTACTATATAATTTGATACTATATGCTTTAAAATGACTCATAGGAAATGACGTCATACATATCAATCATTCGACATTCAAATCATCCGGTCCCATTCATCCATTCAGGTGACAATAAATTAATAATTTAAACGCTACTATAATGCTAATCTAAGATTCTATACTAGTCGATATCTCACGGTTTCACACGCTTTTACATTTATCACAACGGATCGGTGTGCAATGCAACTAGCTATTGTACTAGCGGTTGCGGATTCGATGCCAGCTCATTACAAAATGTTTTTTAAGCCGATGTATAGATGTCTGTGTGGTCTGGGTGTGTGTGCTTGTGTTGTGTTTCCACATATCTGATATCTGATATATAGTGGATTCTCATCCTACTGAGGCGTTATTTTTTTTACTTATTTATGGTTGAATAGCTGCTAAGAGTATACATACAATGTTTAACAGCCCATGTCACCTCTAGATTTTATAACGGTAATGAAATGAAAATATTTATTTCGTCATAAGGTGAATTTACACACTTAACGAATGTCAAAAAAAAAAATCATTTAAAATAAATACGTCAAATGATTACAAGTCAATGTCTCGGTAGACATAACATTACTATTATATCATCGGCTTTATTAAATGTTACAATAAATAACTTAATCTAATGTCCCTAGTGTTGGCCGAGAGGAAAAAAAGCCGGAGGAAAAAAACTCTCGGTACTCTTTTAAAAAATTAAACGTCATCATACAAAATATATGAATAATGCACAGTATGACCTTGAAATGATTAGGACAAACACGAGAAGAAGAAAATAATCATCAGAAGTCTGAGTAATTTCTGAGTTTATAGACAAACAAACAAATCTGTCCTTTATCATAATACTAGATGCTAAATATAACAGGCGCAAAAAGAATTAGATTAATCAAAGTAGATAAGAGATTCCAATTAACCAATTTAGCTTATCTAGACTTTGGGAAAAACCTAGCCGGGAATGTATGGTCAATCGTCTAGAACAGGGATGGCGAACCAATGCCAACAGTGGCTCGCGACACATTATTTTGGGCACGTCACCGATCACGAAATTCATAATGCACTAAGAAAAAAAAGGGGGCATATTTTTATCCGATAATTATCGAGTAATATCGATACGTAGAAGCGACGAACTTTTTTTTTAGGAATACGCATAGCCTGGAGTTGTAAACATCGGTGACCGTTTTTTTTCCTGTGTACAGCTTCCGACACAGGATAAAGACTTTTCAGTTGTTTGACACTTGATATCCCCACCGTGCCTCGGAAAGCACGTAAAGCTGTCGGTCCCGGTTGTTCTGATAGACACCTGATAACGATCGTCACCCATAGATGGGAAATTATCCGCCAACCCGCAGTGGAGCAGCGTGGTGGATTAAGTTCCAACCCTTCTTCTATATGGAAAAGAGGCCTTCGCTCAGAACTCAGAAGTAGGTGGCTTACAGACTGATAGAGTACAGTACAATACAGTATTGTTTTGTAAATCTACCCTCATTCACACTCTTTCTTGCACGCCTGATTGTATTGATTGGATTGCACGGTTGATTGGTAGATAAGACTCCATAGCTTTAAGTCTGCCATTTATTCAATATATTTTATAGTTGTGCAATAAAGAAAAATAAATAAAATAATTATGATCAACTAGACGATGCGTGCGGTTTTACTCGCGTTAACTTTAATGGTTACTGCTTTACTTAAACATGTGTCGTAGCACGATGTCCATAGGAACATACAGATAATTGTGGATTTTGTCTCTATAGACAAAACGACTTCATTACGTACTGTTCTCTTATATTTACGCGAATTTTACTCATTCAATTAAAAGTCTAAAAACGGATTTACCTATATCGCGTTTAATGCAAATTTCAGTTTAACAATATTTTATTTTAATTTTAAATTATTTCCCGACGTTTCGGACCCTTTACAGCGTTCATGATCTCGGGGGACTGAATTAAACGCGATAAAATCCGTTTTTAGACTTTTAATTAAATGACTTCATTACGATTTCACTACATTTGTTTATAGATTAATAACTATACTTCTAGACAATGTATCAAGATGAAATCTACACCAGATTATAAGTTAGACCTCCAGGATCACAACTGTGAAAACTGCATCTAATTTCGTGCAGTAAATTTTACTAGATGCCAGAACAAACCTACATACCAATAGAGACAAAATATTTATTTTTAAATTCTTTTATTGTTTCTCATAAAGACCTTGTAATAAGTTTCTCTGAAATATCACTTGTGTATAAACATTGAAAGGTCAATGTCTGTACATAAGACATCGATCGAGGTCGATGGAGGAGGCCACAGTTCAGTAGTGGTCATCTAATGGATGACATGATAATGACATACATCGACAAGCTTCGGGACTGTTCAGAGGTGAGCCGGATAGTCCCAATGGAGGAGAAGTCTGGCCTTGTCGCCGAGGACAGCCTGTCACTGGAGGTATCCTGTTGCCTGTAGATCCGGGACCCTCCAATTAAAGCGACTGGAGGCTCCCGCAGGGGTTTAGTACGGTATTGCACTCCCGAAGTGCCGAGTCCGACATAGGTCTAGGACTGCCTACCCGGGCGTCCTGGATATAATCCGTAAATGGATTCCCCTGCGACAAAATAAAAAGGAGGCTTACATTCAGTAGTGGACATCTAATGGATAATATGATAATGATCATCGACCAGCTAGAATTTCGTTCTATATATAGAAGTAAGTACAAACTCATCACGAGAACATTCCGTTAATTAATTTTTAATTACGTTTTAATCGTCAATCGTTGAACTATTTAATTACTAGCTAATATCCGTGACTCGGTCTGCCTTGCCTATTTTAATTACAATTTACGAACGCACTTCACTGAATACGCAGTGCTTATAAATCGTTGCTTCTTAAAACTTAAATAACTTTAGAGAACGTACCCACACTACGTGACCCATTTTAAAATTTTAACCCCCTCTAGGTGACCATCCGTAGTATTTGCTAAGATCCCCCTTCCCCCTCGAGTTTACACATAATTAATAAATATGGTTTTAAATCATTTTTTGGCACAGAAAGTTATCTATTAGTTAGTTCTGTAGTTCTGTGAGTTTAAAAAGCGCTAAACGCTGCGCGCCATATTTGAATATAATTTGAAAAAGCGCGAGATTTCTCTAGAAGATATAACGTGACGATAACCTAAGATACCCTCGCCCCTGTTATTAAGCGTGTTATTTTTGAAGACTTAAGTTACTCAGATCCAGATCTACGATTTTTTCGAACCGGGGCAAAACTTGATAGAGGCGCAGCGCCCCTCCCTTCAGTGTTCGAGAATAACTGTTAAAACTGTCAAATGAGTAGCATTTTTTGTGGACATTTGTGAAAATAATAATCCTTCAATAAATTAATTATGAGATTGTAGGAAAAGAATATAAACTGTGTTTTAGTACAAAATTAGTAATATCTTGCATGAAATACAGCTATTTCTTGTTACCTTTTGTAATAATATTATTTTTTCTACACCACGATACAAACATACACCGTATAGTACAGAAAAGATATACAAAGGCGATTATATCGCTAAAAGCGATATGTTGCAGATAACTTTTGAGCATAGGACATGATATAGTAGCAGCGATTAGGAAGTGTACAAATATTCAAAATTACAATAGTTTTAACAAATATTTATTATTATTATTATTTTTTTTTTATTTTTTATTTTTTATAAATTATAATTATATTTATTTAAATTTTGTTTGTAAAATTTCTGTAATAAATTTATAAAAAATTAAAAAAAAAACAAATATTTATTATTTTTATTTCGTTTTGTATGCAAGTAAGTGTAAATAAATGAACATAAAGAACTGTACATCTACCATGAGTTTTTGTTATAAGCGCACATGACATAACTACAGTAGTAAACGTAGAAACGCAATAGTAGAGGAAAAGTACCAATTATGGAATACGTCCCTAATATGGAACACCATAATATTTCTAAAACTAAGAGCCACGAAAATTCTAGAAGTATGTCATGTTATTTTCCTCCCACTACCCGCGTTCGACGGCCATAGAACATGTTGCTTTCGGCAGCACTAGACGCGAGTGAGAGTGCGCGACACTGTTAACGAAACATCCATTGGATATTGAAGTAAGTTTTACGTACATGTTCTCTTATTATTCTTACATAAATATTTCATATAAGTTGGTAAGTATTTAATCGAATTATGTCATTTTTAAATGGTATTATTATTTTATGAATATTTAATAATAATAAAAAGTTGCGCTTATTTTTCTCCCACCATCATATTGTTCGTAATATGGAATATCGTTGAGTTCTTAATATGGAATACTATTCCATATTAGGAACTTAACATAACATCGACGTAAGCAAGTTTTTGATGTGGTGACTAATTACTATTCCTCTCTTTAACATGTATATTTATGATCAACATGGCCCCGCCAGTAAGAAAACGAAAAGCATGGAACAAAACCAATATGAAAAGTGCTATTGAAGCCTTGAAAACCCAAAAATGAGTTATAAGAGAGATACACAAGTCTTTAATAAACCTCGGACTCTCTCTCTTGCTCTGACTATTCCAGCTTGCAAAATTACAGCATCTCTCTATAAAGCTCAATTAGAAAGCGTGTCGTCAAAACAGTACAAGATACGAAAACTAAGTACTGCTCACAAGCTACAGCCATCAACGAGCGGCTATCAGAAAAACAAGCGAAAGAAGAAACCAGTGTTGAAGTCTGGAATATCTTCTAATAGAGATACCACATCTTTATCTAATGATTATAGTTACTATAAACCCTCAGTTCTTCTACCAAGAATCCAAATGCTGACGCTGAGTGCATGTATTGCTCTGTTTTTTTTCAGTAAAGACAAAAAGGGAGAAGAGTTGATTCAGTGCATTGCCTGTAGACAGTGGTGTCCGACGTTGCGTGTTCCGGAATAGAATATGCAGCTTTTATTTGTGATTTTTGCTTGTAGGGTTTATTTTATTTTTTTATTTTTTATTAACGAGACATTATTCTATTATGGAATACCCTATTCCATAATAGGATCACATTTTCGAGAGGCACATTTTTGATTAATTTATTTTAATTACTAATATTATTTATTTATTTATTTATTTATGCTTTATTGTACACCACAACATACAAATGTAATATAGTAATACAGATTACTTACAATAATTACAAATTTTGTAGTACAAGAGGCGGTCTTATGGCTAATTAGCCATTTCTTCCAGACAACCCGAGATAGAAATGAGTATTTATTTGAGAAATCGGATAGGTGGTGCAGTTATATTACAATAAGCTTACATACACATATCTACACATTAATACTTACAAGCAATACATATTACACACTAATATAATATAATAATAATATAATATAATATAATAATATAATATAATATCATATAAAACAATAAACTAATAAATATACCAGCAGTATCTCATAGCATTTGTAGTCAATTACGCCATAAAAATTAAAGAGAAACATGATATTAAAATTATAAAAATATACAAATAAATAAATTTAATTTGAATCGTGCCCAGCATTAAGGTAATGCATCTTAACTAACTTTTTAAACGTTGGGAGTGATTTGGCTTCTTTAACATACAATGGTAGACCATTCCATAGCTTAATTGCCTGAATGGTGAAAGACTGACTAAAAAATTTAGTTTTATGAACAGGCAATTTTAACATTAGTCTCCTTGAAGATCTAAGTAAGGAATGATCTCCAATGAATTCAAATTTATTTTTTAAATAAGACGGAGCCTTTGAGTCAAATAACACACAGTACAGAAGAGATAAAATATGCAGGTTTCGGCGAGAACGTATTGGAAGCCACTTGAGCTTAGAACGAAATTCAGAAACGTGGTCATATTTGCGAAGGCAGAATATAAACCGTATAGCAAAGTTTTGAAGCCGCTCAAGCTTATTAAGTTGGTCCTCTGTTAAATTGACATAGCTTACATCTGCGTAGTCGAGAATTGATAGGAGGAGAGAATTTGCCAACATAATCTTGGTAGGAATTGGCAAGAAAGACTTGAGGCGCCGTAGTGTGCTCAGCGCAGCAAAGGTTTTTCTGCTGACTTCTTTTATTTGTACTGACCACGACAAAGTCGGATCAAGCTGTACACCAAGGTCCCTTACGGTGGCACAGTAAGGCAAACTAACACTGTTATATGCGATGGTAGGTAGTGTAGAGCGATCAACCCCTGCAATCAAGCTTGGAGTGCCAATAATTATGACCTGAGATTTGCCAGGGTTAACATTAAGTCCGTAGCGCTTGCTCCACACAGAAATGTTGGCTAAATCTCTGTTAATTAAATCAATAGTATTATGCAGATCTTGAAGCGTAGTGTGACGATAAATTTGGACATCGTCTGCATACATATGGTAGAGAGAAGAAATAGATTGAGTAATCGAATTGATGAAAATTGAGAAAAGCAATGGAGATAGAACGCCGCCTTGAGGTACCCCGGCTTGGACATCACACCATGAAGATATGACATCATCATAGCGTATACGTTGTCGTCGCCCTTTAAGGTAGCTCAGAAACCAGTCTGTCACCGATTGAGACATGTTAAAAGCGCACAACATACTCAATAAAATATCGTGGTCAACACAATTGAACGCGTTACTAAAATCCAACAGTACTAATACTGTGAGTTGTTTGTTGTCCATAGCCAATCGAATATCGTCGGTAACTTTGACTAGAGCTGAAGCAGTACTATGACCAGAACGGAATCCAGACTGGAGAGGATCTAAGAGGGAATGCTTGTAAAGGAAACTGTTTAATTGTTCGAAAACTAACTTTTCTAGGATTTTTGAGAGGAAAGGAAGAATAGAAATCGGTCGGAAATCAGATACACAGGTAGCACTAGATTTTTTAGGAACCGGGATGATATGTGCATCTTTCCAGTTTTTAGGAAACGTACTACATTTGATGGAATAATTAAGGATGTGTAATAAAGTAGGAATAATTATATCTAGAATAGGAATGATCATATTACGGCTTAAGCAGTCGACCCCGACGGCATTCGATGCCACAGACAGCGCAGCTCTTTTAACATCACTCTCGGTGAAAGAGGAGAAAGTAAACGGTAGGATGTTAGAAGTTGGAATCGATGAAAGATAACTCAAAGTTTGATGCTTATCAACATCATTGAGTATCGAAGAAGAGGAGAAATGCTTATTGAGAAGTTCAACGTCAATATTTAAAGAGATCTTACGAGATGATTTACCAACTCCTAGTGTTTCGAGAAATTTCCAAGTTTTAGCAATGTCGCCGTTTTCGACAGATTTATGGATGTGGCGTCGTTGAGCGTCTCTACATAATGTATTGCAGCGATTACGGATTTTTTTATATTTATCCCGGTTTCGGTCTGTGTTGTTAATTTTATATTTAAACTTGGCTTTGTTTTTTTCAGCAATTAAAGTTTTAAGCTCCTCAGACAACCAGGGAGCCGGAAAGTGCTTTAATCTGACAGGCCTTACAGGTGCGTGTTTGTCATATAGCTGGATTATTCGCATATTAAACAGCTCCACCATTTTGTCGATAGAGTCAGCATCAACAACCTCAGACCAGTCTAATTGACGAGCATCATTATAAAGAAGGTCTTTATCAATTCCACCAAAATTACGTTGGAGAAGTATTTTGGATTTGGATTTAGGAGGACGAATTTTATATGAAAGAAAGATCAAGTCATGATAAGAAAATATATCCGCGGAGTGTTGCCCATATTTGAAAACTGAATCTGGTGATGAGACCATAATAAGGTCAAGAAGCGAGGGGGTACAGCCAGGAGAATGGTGTGTAGCAGACAGAGGTAGAATATGCAAATTACACGATTCTGTTATCTCTAACAGTTTTCTACTGTTTGTGTCGCCTTTCAGTAAGCAGGTATTGAAATCTCCCATTATAACTACGTGGCTGTAACTATGATTTAGGTCTTCTAGGATATTTTCAAAATTTGAGAAGTAATTAAAAAGAGATGAAGGATTGTAAAACACACCCAGAAGTAGTTTAGTGTTGGAAAGGTTAACTTCAATAAGTAAATGTTCAGCCGTATCGGGTTGAGGAGGTTGGGTAGACGAACTAATGATAGTGAAAGGAATGTATGACCGTAAAAAGATCGCAACCCCTCCACCCCGCCTACCAATACGGTCGTTACGAATCAGCTGAAAGCCTGGTATTGAGTATAAAGTGGATGGCAAACAGGGCTTAAGCCAAGATTCTGAGACAAGGATGGCGTGTATATTGCGCGAATCAAAAGATGCAAGCATATCGGGATAGTGAGCCGGAACACTTTGAGCATTAATGTGGATTACATTAAAATTTTTCAGGCAGTCTGAGAAGTAAGAATCAAGGGCGACATTTAGAGCAGGAAAAGATGTACTGTGGTAACTATCATCACTGGATGATGTATCAAATGGTGAGAGGGAAAAATACTGATCACTTTCAGTACTCATTTCGAATTATATATAAACTAAATAAACAATAAATTAAATATATAACAAGATATATATATGCTATATATGTATAAATGATCAAATAATATCTAATAGTATTAATAATAAAATTAAAAAAAAAGGATAATAACATGTGATTAAAAAAAATATATATAAATAATGAAGCATTATTTTTCTGCACAAACTGCTGGAACTGATTTAAAAAAAAAAATGCGAGAAGAAAGTACACCTCACACAATAAGAAGTGAAAAATAGAAAATAATTATTCCATTCGGTACACACGAAATAAAAAAATAAAATAAAAATAAAAATACAAAATGCACTTAGGTTAATAAAGATAAAAAAAGAATAATAATAAATAAGAAGCCTTATAAAAGATAAACAAATAAAAGGATTGAAATACAAAAATAGTTACAAAAAAAAAAAAAGAAAAATAATAACAAAAAAGCAACCAAAGAAATAATAATAATAATGCCATGCCTTACAACTCAACTACAAAAAAATAAAGTAATTAAAACTTAAAATAAAAAAGAAACAAAAATACATAATTAATTTTTATACATGGTATGTTAAGATTAAAAAAAAAAAAAAATAAATAAAAAAAAACAAACTAAATCATGTAATCAAATGTCTCAAAATGAAAGAGTCCAAGGCTAGATTTTAGTCTTTGACAGATTGAAACTGTGTCACTGTTACTTCTACTTGTAAACACTTGTAAACAAAACATTTGTTAGGAGTGAATACGAAATTAAATAAAAAGTTAAAAATATATAAGGAAATAAAACACAGTTACAACCCAAGCAATAAATTGAATTTAACAAAACATACCAGGTAGATTATAGTAAGAAATTTAGGTGATTTGAATATTATCATGTATATAATTATAATGTACAAAGTGCAAAATCACGTCATGGATTTCAAAAGCGAAAGCATGAGACATAGATGGATATTAACATATACAAACTAGTTATAAACAGACAGGGCAGTAAAAATACAAAAGCAGAAAATAAGTTAATAATAGAAATGAGCTAACATATTAACAGTTTTATGCTACTTATTTAAATATTATCATGTGTGTGATATACAAAGTGCAAAATCACATCATATATTTCAAAGGCATAGGCATGAGGCATAAATGGACATTAACATATACAAGCTAGTTAAAAACTGGCTGGACAGCACAATACAAAAGCAGAAAATAAATATATAAAAGAAATGAGCTAAAATATTAACAATTTTCCTTTCATTTTCCATTAGCCACTTATTTAAATATTAACAAATTATATGTAATGTACAAAGTGCAAAATCATATCATATATTTCAGAATCAAAAGCATGAGGTATAATAGGAAATTAACATATACAAACTAATTACAAACAGGAAGAACAGCAACAATACAAAAGCAAAAAAAATAAAAAATAAAAATACATTATATATAAAAAGAAAACGAATGAGCTAACATATTACACTTTTTTTGTTGCATTTCTAAGGGTACCAGTATATGAAGAGGGACTCACCCTCTTAGAGCGCTCTGGAATTTTGTTAACCGAACCCTTCTGAGGCATACGATTGTTCGATGGCAATTTATCAGCGGGAGCATCAGACGGAGAAGAGTCTGTGTTCTTAGGGAACTGCTCAATTAACCCTCCTAAGAACTCCTTGTCCATCAAACGTTTCCGGTCATTGTTAGGAAGCTTTACATATACTATACCATTGTTAGTCCAGGTATTTGAAATGCCAAAGTGTTTCCTGGCCATCAGGAAGATGGCTTGACGGGGCTTAGTCAAGAACTCGCTTACTGACACTGGTGATGATTTAAGCTTTTTTTTATTACTCCAAATTAATGACCTTACATTCAGATCATTAAAGCGAACCAGTACAGGCCGTATTTTACTATCAGATTTCACCCCTAAATGCTGACAGTACTGAATTGTAGTTGAGTGAAAATTCGAAAAACCCATTGTATCCTGTAACGTGTTGGTTATGATGGACACTAGAGATTCATCATCTGACTCTTTAAATCCATTAAATAGAAGGGCGTTCTCCCTGGTACGGTTGTCAATGTCATCAATTTGAGTAGCAAGATTCATTGTAAGAGATTTGAGTAAGTCTAGGATGTTAAAGACTGTCTTTTTAAATTCCTTAAATTCACTCTCCAACCTGTCAATGCCTGATACTGAAGATTGTCTGTCTGGTGACCTCAACTGACTCTCGAATTCAGACATCCGTTGTCCAAGAGAGTCAGCAATGCTTTTGTGAACCTCAAGGATGTCTTCAAATGTTGTCATTTTAGTTCACTTTAACACAATACAAGGTAAACAGATGTACTCAGAAGACGCAAGATGTGTGATGAGTGTGGTGCCAACAGTTGTGCAGATTAGGCCAAATTAGTGCATAAGCACCGCTGCCTTCATTTACTTCACTGATTTATTTGTATACAATAAAGGAAATTACAAGTTTTAACCAGTTAATAAATTAATCACTGTATATTTTTTAAATAAAAACTGAGGAGAAACACAAAAGACGTGTTGACTTTTTGACACCTACCCGCAAAAAAAAGACAGAAAGTGTTTATTATTTTTTGATTAAATTATTACTTTTCAAGAGTAATCAAAACTGCATTTAAATGTAACCTATTAGACTGATTAAAATAAAACTTTTGAACTGATTTTTTTAGGAATTTGTTTAAGTATTCCATATTCGGTCCCTTTCCTCTAATGATAGTATGCGGTAGAGGCGCTGCTCAACTTTCCATACAAATTGTCTACTACAATCGCTAACGTGTATCGTCTCTGGAAACACATGGTAGACGTACTGGACCATTTATCCCAACGTCCTGTAAACATACAGGTTGATTCATTTCGCACAAAATTTGTTTTATACCCATTAATCTGAACATCGAACCGTTTAACTTCTAATCATGACTCACAGGAACCGATAGTAACTAAATATATAATGTTTATTAGTAGCAAGTTTATTATCATTTCGACAATTTCTTGTAAATCATGATCTCATAGATACGTGATAACTTATCAAGTTACTCAGCAAGATTAGATAAATATTTGCAACTTATCGATGCACCAATTTGACATTTTAGTGTATCGATTTAGTGGACTGGTGTAATTTAGTTCTCAGAGCGGTCTATATTAACCTCTGGGAGGTCCATTACAAAACCTTGGTGCTCTATATATCTCTTACTTATGATTGTCTCCATTTAGATTTAGAGAAACATGGCGTCTTTCGAGTCTATGGCAGAGACGAAAAGCGCCCTCTCTGGTTCCGGCTCGCACCACAGTAACATCACTTCGAATGTCACTCTATATATAACTTTTGGAGTTTACTCCTTAAGCATCGATTTTCATATATAAGGCGCCCGGTATGAGAAAAATATGAGAGGTAAAATCTACTTATGAATGACCTCGTTACTTTTTCGGTGCGCGCGCACCTATGGTGCGGTGCGAAAGTAATGTTGCTCTAATTAATATTGAAAAATAATATTTAAAAAATAAATGATAATTGTCAGATAATAATAATTACATAATTTATCAACATTCCTTATGAAATATTTGTGCACATCTGAAATTGACTATTGTGAAAAGTTTAATGTAAAATATTTCGCCGATTAGTTATAATAAATGTATATAAAATGAATAAATATATATTTATATATGTATATTATTTTCATTAATTTGTTAATTTACCCTTTCATATGGTATTAATCTTATTTTCAGTTGGATAAACTCTTTTTGCGTATGTTTAGACAATCGTACTTAAGGAGTAAATTCCAGTCGTGCGTCGGAGCTGACACACACAATTTTTTTTTTTTGAAAAGAATATATTACTCTTGGTATTTATACATTACAAAGAGAATAAACTTGAACTTTCGAATAGATTAAAAATATATATATATATATGGGCACATCACAGTATGGGCTAATATATCGGTTGCCGATAAATTTCCTGATCAGACAATATTCAGATCTGACATGAAACGAAATCGATTCAATATTAAACTCAAGTTTATCTGTCAGATATTCTATTCAAAACTTGTAAATGCAAAAGTTGTAGTTAATTAGTTGAGTAATTAGAAGGAAACATGCGCCAACGGTCCAGTCATATATGTATGTGTCGTAAATTTGTCGTAATCGTAACTTTTAAAAAAGAAGAGAACGACGTGAAAAGTAATTTATGGGATGAGACTCCGAGTAGGTGTAATACTAGGATGTTGAAGCTTCTATAACCGCTCCACTGCTCGTGTCAACTACTAGTTGACAAGAGTTTACAAACTAACCGCAAGCGCCCGTGTCAAATAACGGTCGCCATGGCGCCATCAACTTTTTTTCGACACGGGCATTAGTACGCGAAGTTCACCTGTCAACTACAGGTTGATTGTTGTATTAAATTATCACCGGTGAGAAATTACGTAACAAAACGTGAGAGGCATTGGGCAGTTTTGTGCAGTTGGTAAACCAAAAGGTCATTGCCGGGACACTCGAGCGGATAATAGCGTCGAATAGCCAGTCAATGTAGAGAAAAACCGCTTAAAACTTTCGTTTGCTTACAGGCTGTTACTGTGACTGTTCAGTTCAATTTACAAAATACTAAGAATTGTTAACAATAACGAGGGTAGATTTCTTAAATATGATGAAAAATATTAGCATTCAATACATGTTATTTGAATATATATATTAAGATGGGTAAAACCACTTTTAAAATAACTTGATTTCACAACGATGTCATCAGTATACGAAAACTACGAGATCTTTGTTTTATGTGTGTATATACACACAGTCTGGCCATAAATACTGTTACAATTAAAAATAAATAAAATAAAACTTTTATTTGAATTTGGAATCTGTCATTTTTATATGATTGTTCATTGTGTTCTCATTTTCGCGACAATACATTTTACAATATATTCTGATAATAAAATGTGAGTGGGGTGATAAAGAGAACCGATTCGCTGTGATGATTACATTACACAAAGTAGGTATGGAGCCAAATCAGTTCTTAAAATTCTCCATACGCTTGGTATTAGTCAAATGTTTGTGTACCGGTCTATTGATAGGTACAATGAAACCTCCTCTGTTTGTGACAGAAAAAGATGTGGCCGTCCACGTAGTGTTCGTACAAAAAAGTCGATCGAAGCAGTAAGGAAAAGAATTCGAAAAAATCCTGTCCGAAAGCAAAAGATTTTATCTCAGGAGATGAAGACAGTACCTAAAACCATGTCGCGTATTTTAAAAGATAACTTAGGACTTGCAGCCTATCAGAGACACACTGGTCATTTCTTAACTGATAATTTAAAAAAGAATAGGGTGGTTAAATCAAAACAACTAGGCACTTAAGCAAAGGGAGATCACAGAAAAAATTTGTTTACGGATGAGAATTTTTTTACAATTGAGCAATATTTTAACAAAGAAAATGACTATATTTATACTCAAAGCTTTAAGAAAGCTTCCCAATTAGTCAACAGAGTAAAACGTGGGTGGTAGTCGAAGTCAATTAAATACAGGTTATTATGGATAACTCAAAAATTACTCGTCAGATCTGGCTCAAATTTAAATGGGACTACATAACAAGCACCTGCTTTTGAATATAAAAAGAATCATCAAAATACACTCAGTAAAAAGTTATAAGGTAACAGACATTAAAAAAATACAGTCGAAATGAGAACCTCCTCCTTTTTTGAAATCGGTAAAAACCATTTAGTTTTGACCAGTTTTTTTATAGATAAGTAGTAGAAGGCGGAAAAGTGGAATTAAATCCATGCGGATCACCTTGAACTTGTAAAACGCAAGGACAATGTTTATACCAGAAAAACCTGAGGCAAAATGTTTGAATACGAAGGAATAAAAAAAACAGACGAATGTTAAAACTAAATTACTCAAAACAAAATAGGGCCCACCTGTTATTTTGCTGTGTTGTGAAAACTTTTCACTTTTTTTATTTTGAATTTTTTTTTACATAAACTTGGGCAAAATTAGCAATTTTCTGCAAATTATGCAAAATTAACGGTTTTAGAGAAAATTTACACAAATAAGCAACAAAACAAAAGTTTCAATATAGACTTTATTCTTAAAAAATACCGATTTAATTTTGGGATTAGTAGCGTGTAGGGCCCCCTCTGCTCCGTATGCACTCTCTGAGCCTATCTGGGACACTTTCAATCGAGTAGGTTATGTTTTCTTCAGGCAATTGCTCCCAACAAACTTTAAGAGCGTTTAAGAGGTCTTGTTGGCTGTTGATGTTGCTGTAATTTTCCTTGAGGCTTCTTTTTAATTGATCCCACAGATGTTCTATTGGATTAAGGTCGGGGCTCATGGCTGGCCACGGCAAAACTATAATATTGACATCAGAGAGTGCTCTTTGAGTGATGCGTATACCTACCCTAAAAAATACGTGTAGGCAAAACATCGAGATAAGCTCAGATGGGCCCTATTTTGTTTTGAGTAGTATATTAAAGAAAAAGATAAAAATATTGACTTATGTGTAAGACAAACCTTATCAGCTATTTATACTGGTGAAATAAGCCCTTACACACACACACACACACACACACACACACACACACACACACACACACGTGCGCATACACACACGCACGCACGCACGCATGAACAAACGCACGCACGAACGCACGCACGCACGCACGCATGCACGCACGCACGCACGCACGCACGCACGCGCACACACACACACAAACACGCACACGCACACACGCACGCATGCACGCACGCACACGCACACATGTGTGGTTACACACCATTTGTTAGAATTCCTCATGTGATCCTAACCATTATAATTATTTTTATTCTGGTATGGGTATCTATGGATAGGTCTTCAAAAATGATATTGAGGTTTCTAATATCATTTTTTTCTAAACTGAATAGTTTGTGCGAGAGACACTTCCAAAGTGGTAAAATGTGTCCCCCTGTAACTTTTAAAATAAGAGAATGATAAAATTAAAAAAAAAATATGATGTACATTACCATACAAACTTCCACCGAAAATTGTTTTGAACAAGATCTAGTAACTAGTTTTTTTTAATACGTCATAAATCTTAAATTTCATAAACATAAACCTTATGCGTAAACCGTGAACTATTATTTTCTAATACTAAATCTATACAAATAATAAATCTGTTATAAACCTCCGTTTTATTAATACACTATATATCATCAAGAATAAATTTCAATAGCGCGTATTTTTTTGTATCAGCGCCATCTCTTATCGTGTTTTTCTCTGATCACGTATCACGTAAAAAGTACAAAACCAATGTTAATAACTTTAATACATAAAAATTGGAAATAACTCACAGTATAATTTAGTTTTTGTTTCATTGTAATTAAATTTAAAAATAAATATTTAAGAAAATAGAAATAGGTACCTACGCCGCCAACGCCATCTGGTCTAAGGAATCTTAAAAACTCACAAAACTTATTTTTGAGTTATTATTTTGTTAAACTTAAAAGTTTACTAAATATGTCGGATAGGAATAGAAATCGTTTTAATATTTTAGATAAACATCATTTTCAATTAATATACTATTATGTTAAATATTAATTATGTTAAATGTCACTTAATATAAATAAATTGTGTGTGTCAGCTCCGACGCACGACTGGAGTTTACTCCTTAAGTACGATTGTCTAAACATACGCAAAAAGAGTTTATCCAACTGAAAATAAGATTAATACCATATGAAAGGGTAAATTTACAAATTAATGAAAATAATATACATATATAAATATATTTTTATTCATTTTATATACATTTATTATAACTAATCGGCGAAATATTTTACATTAAACTTTTCACAATAGTCAATTTCAGATGTGCACAAATATTTCATTAGGAATGTTGATAAATTATGTAATTATTATTATATGACAATTATCATTTATTTTTTAAATATTATTTTTCAATATTAATTAGAGCAACATTACTTTCGCACCGCACCATTGGTGCGCGCGCACCGAAAAAGTAACGAGGTCATTCATCAGTAGATTTTACCTCTCATATTTTTCTCATACCGGGCGCCTTATATATGAAAATCGATTCTTAAGGAGTAAACTCCAAAAAGATATTCTACAATTATACGATAGATGGCGCAGATAATTTTCTGAATCGCGCTGACCAAAACTTCGGCCAAAAGAATGACACTCGCCCGTATTTAAAAATCTGTTTTTCTTTTTTGTATATAATTAAAATACTTTAGGGTACTACGGTCTTGATTGTTTGTTCGTTGTTAAAATTTAAAATATTTGGTTGTTATTTGTTTGTTGATTGTACAAAGTTGGATGGTTATAGCTATTTAAGTTGTAATCTATATATACCTATATAAAGTCGTGTTAGTTACACCATTTATAACTCGAGAACGAGTGGAACGATTTTTATGATTTTTGTGTTTTTGGATTTGTCTTCGTCGGGAATAATACTTATTAAAATATGGTATTCATCAATGAGAAAATAATTAATAAAAAAAACAGTTCAAATGTTTCATCCGTACTATCTATATACATATATATGTATATGTATGTATGTATGTATGTATGTATGTATGTATGTATGTATATATGTATGTATGTATATATGTATGTATGTATGTATATAGATATAATAAATCTGTCACTCAATCCGTCTATTATAAAATATTTTCCAGTATCGACGCAGGTGTAGGTGATAAAAAATATAAATGTATAATTTTTAAAATTTTAGTTAAAGACCCGTGCGAAGCCGGGGCGGGCCGCTAGTCTGTAATACGTGCCTAAGTAAATAAAATTTATAATTCGCTATATCCGACTCGCACTTGGCCGCTTTTTTTATTGTAATATACACCTACTACGATATTGTCCTACGATTTCGTTTTTATTGATAAGATATAAAGAGCGATGTGAATGTGTTATTTCTTCCGAGACATATAAGTTTTAGCGTTAGACAAGTATATCTATATACTTATATATAAAATATAGAGATACTGTTCTCTTATATTTACGCGAATTTTATTCATTTAATTAAAAGTCTAAATCTCGGGGGAGATCATGGACGCTGTAAAGGGTCCGAAACGTCGGGAAATAATTTAAATTAAATTGTTAAACAGTAACTTTAAATAAACGCGATAAAATCCGTTTTTAAACTTTTAATTAAATTAAATAAATATAGAGATCTCAAAAGTAGATACATGCCAATGTTGCAAAACTCATCACATGCCCGGTCTAAATAAAGGTGCATGCAAGTGCATGTGTCGGGAGAAATTTTGAGACACGTGTATCCGTTTATCCGCAGTCCGTCTAGCTGTACTATACTGTACTGGATCAACCTGTAAGCCACCCACTGCTGAGCGTAGGCCTCTTCTCCATATAGAAGAAGGGTTGGAGCTTAATCCACCACGCTGCTCCACTGATAATTTCCCTACCATGAGTAACGATCGTTATCGGGTGTCTATAACAACCGGGACCGAGGGCTTTACGTGCTCTCCGAGACACGGTGGGGAGTCCCACAAGGATATACACTCAGTCCGGAAACAAATAATTAGAACAAATACAAATATCTGTTCCGGGCGGGAATCGAACCCGCGACCGCCGGCGCGCGACTTTGAGGTGACTACTCGTACCACTACACCAGAACGGTCGTCCAGCGTGTATTAAAAATTCCAATCCTTCTTTCTAATACGAGGGTCATTCAATAAGTAAATAGACAAATTCTATAATTTTAAAACTATTTAATGAGTGTGTACAATCTTTTTAGGGGTGTTAGTTGGCAACCTTGGGATATGCTTGCCTTGAGGTGTATATTATGCTTATATAATTAATTATGTAATTATGTTTTACTACCACAGGTTGTTACTACCACAGGTAAACAACAATTTTATACTAATTACTGTACTATTTTTTTTAAGTGCAATAAAGAATATGATATATATGCCTAGCAACTGTTGGGGGTTAATTTTTTCAATGTAATTTCTTAGAAACATTGCCGAATTAAAGTTGAATATCTATGTAAAATTTATGTTAAAATTTCGCTGAAATTCGTATAAAAATTTATTGTTTTTATGCTCTGTTACTTTTGGCAAGTAACCAATATAAGGTACAGAGCAGACTATTGTATTATCTGTGATAAAATAAATCTTTAGTGTTTTAATAAGATAATTTTGTAATACTGTTCTCTTATATTTACGCGAATTTTACTCATTTCATTAAAAGTCTAAATCGGATTTTATCGCGTTTATTTGTTTTAAAACTTTACAGTTTAACGATTTTTAATTAAATTAAATTATTTCCCGACGTTTCGGACCCTTTACAGCGTCCATGATCTCGGGGGACTGAGGTGGTGGGTGTCCGAATAATGAAGTAAAGGGTCCGAAACGTCGGGAAATAATTTAATTTAATTAAAAATCGTTAAACTGTAAAGTTTTAAAACAAATAAACGCGATAAAATCCGATTTAGACTTTTAATTAAATCATTTTGTAATTTAAAAATCGTTGTCTGTTTTGTCGGTTTACGGACGATAATTTTACGTGATAACGTCATAAGAAAACATTGAAATAATAAAAATTGAGAAAAAAAATGCAATACCAATATTATATAATATATTAGTCATCTTTTATTAGTAAAAGCTTCTTTAAAAACAGTTCACGTCGGCCGATAGAGTGTAAGAGAGATAGATGCGTAACAAGCCGAACGCTTAGGCCGATCGTGCCTCTCTATCGCTTGTTCCGCGCTCTCGCTCGCGGAACGTAACAATGAGTCATGCTTATTCGTGCGTGCAGCCGGTTTTCATCGATCACGTCAAAAATTATTTAAATAAATCTGGGATCAAAACGACGTGAACTTAAACTAATTTCAATAACTAATAATCATTATATTTCTAAAGAACTGAACTAAATCAGCCTATAAACGTCCTATGTGTTCCCATACTAACATTACTAATGCGAAATTTTAAATCCATGTTTGTTAGTCCTTCACGCAAAAACTACTGAATCGATTGCAATGAAATTTGGTAAGTATATAGCTGGAGATCCAGAATAGAACACAGGCTATTTTATATCACTACATTCCCACGTGATCTGAAGTACTAGCTCTACGAAACTAGCAGCGCAAAGTCAGTAGAAACAAACTTGGTATGAGAATTTGTAGCAAATTAATTGCTAAAAAAACTAATTTCGTTGTTCAAAGCGATTTCACAACAAATGTAATTTTACCACATTCATCATAAGCTAGCAAAACTTTTCGAAATCAAATTTGATTGCATCAAAAATTAGGACGGAATTTATTGCTGAAAATTTTTCAAAACTAAAAACGGGAGAAAATTACGACTGGTTACTTGAAACCAGGGTTCACGCTACGTTCACGCATAGTTTCCAATAATAAGATGCAGTGATCCATTTTCTAGCTCAGAGGAAGTTGCGCGAGTAAAACTGCAAGGCACAGCTAGTAAAAAATAAATATAACACTATACTATGCAAACGACTTTACATTCTTTATAGACATTCGAAGAAGATATAATTTTAGCCGACCTTGTACGTGTTCCGATGTGAACCAGTGCAATGAAAAATTCAAACTCGTATCGGAATCGAAAACGAATGCCTCCGTATAATTATAATATTTAAATTTACAACTATTTTTTTATTTGGCTCTCGAGTAATGTATAATATACTGGATTCCCCATGGAGGAGAAGTCTGGCCTTTTCGCCGAGGCCAGCCTGTCGCTGGAGGGATCCTGTTGCCTGCAGATCCGGGACCCTCCAATTAAACCGGCTGAAGGCGGGGGTTTAGTATGGTATTGCACTCCCTAAGTGCCGAGTCCGACATAGGTCTAGGACTGCCACCCGGGCGTCCTGGATATCATTCATAAATGGATTCCCCTGCGACAAAAAAAAAAATGTATATACTGGACAGATAATTTTTTACAAACTCTAAAAACTTATAACTGTCTCATTTATTTATAGGAAAACACAGCATGCGTCATGCGCCAAAAAGGCAAAGCCATTGTTAAACCAACATGGTTTAAAAATGGCTTGCCTTTTTGCAATAAAATTACTGTACAATAAGGCATTTAAATAAACAAAACATAATTTTGATTAAATTAAATCATTAATAAATAAATAAATAATTAAAAATACACACACATCCAAATACCCATATTTTTATTATTTGTCGTTACAGTAAACAACCCCTATGGGATAACGAAAAATATGTAAGAATCTGTTTTCATATAAGGTATGAAACAAATATGAGGAGTAACTTCTACTGATCGAATGACCTCGTAACGTTTTTTTGTGCGCAACCTATTTTTACTTTTCAGTCGTGAGTATTAAGACGTATAGTCTGATCGCGAGTTTTGAGGAAACGGTGGTTAAGGTAGTTTCAGCGTGGTGAAGTGTAGTACTACCTTAATGCCTTCTGCCTTATATCGTTAGTTATAGTAATCTGTCAACGTTGCTCTGAGTGTTTTATACATATTTTATTTATATGATCTTAGTATATATACAAATAGTATTCCGCTTTCTAATAATAGTTTTATTAAATTAAAAAGATGAGAGCGTTGTGCACAGTGTTGCCAGATCACTTTAAAGGCTGATCACTTCAAAGGCTGCGTAACACCGAATACTTATGACGACGGGACGGGGCGGGGGGGGGGGGGGCTGGGATGCCGAAATATCTACGTGGCGTTACATGGTAATGGGGAGGTGTTAATAAAGTACGGAAAACACGTTATATCGTTTATGGATGGCCCCTAACACAAGGTTACTCAATACAGGATAATATCAACGGAAAATTTAAATATTTAATCACAAAAAAATATCTAAATATACGCTTCAATCTGTATGTTTTCCTCACTGTAGAAACTCCATAAAATCACGAATAAATTATACTATAATAATAGACTTCTACACATATATACTAAGTGTATATTAAACTTATATAAGTACTGTAGGAGTTAAGAACTTTAAAGTTTCTCTTGCTTAGGGGGCATCCATTAATTAAGTGAAGCGTTGGGGGAGGTTCGAGTGAAATCTCAATCTCTTCCTCGGCAAATATCACGTAATTTTTTTTTCCGTAATTAAAAATCTAGTAATCTCTAATCTATTAAATTAGAAATATATATTTTAAAAAAATCACGTGAGATTGGGGAAGGGGAGAGGGTGTCGAGCGAAATCTCACGAAATCTCACCAAGGTGGGAGCGATCGAAAAATCGCCAAAATTGTCTCACGTAATTAAGAATGCGTCCTTACTAGTAGAAGATCCCAAGTAAGGTCTGCTTACCAGATAAAAAATATATTTTATCAAATAAAATAATATATTTCTAAACATAATATACCAGTGGGGTTGCCATAAAAAAATATGGTCATGTCTATAATAAATAAAAATTATTAAAAATAATTTATTTTTAATAATTTCACTAACTTGCTTGCCTTGCTTATAATTTTATCCGGTATGCAGATGAGTAAAATCCGATATTACTTGGGATCTTAAACCGAACATTTTTATCATTTTTGACAACCTTCTTATGTTATGTTACGAGTAGCATTAACTCTGGCGGTCGCGGTTTCGATTCCCACTCGCGGCAGTTATTTGTACAAATATGTGCTTCTGGTCTGGGTGTATGTCCTTGGGGTCTCCCCACCGTGCCTCGGAGACCACGTTAAGCCATCGGTCTCAGTTGTTATCATAGTGATGGTTACTGTTATTACTGAAAATGATCCGCCAACACGCAGTGGAGTGGTAGGTTAAGCTGCAATACTTCTATCTATGTGGAGAAGAAGCCTTTGGCCTAGGAGGCCTAGCAGAGGGACGTAGGTAAACAGGCTGATTTAGTTCAGTTTAGTACAATTTCATCTTTTAAATTATTTGTCGTTAACATGCGTAATTCTCTGCTCTAGTCATAACGTGATGATTTACAGCCTATGATATACTCCAACAATTATATAATTTGAATTAAAGCCTATCTCATTTTTCACATTAACTTAATCTCATGCAAAATAGTTTTTAGAGGTCCGTAGACGTTTAAAAATTTTGCAAAATTTGGTTGTAGTTACTATTGATTAGTTATAAATTAAAAATGAAGTTTTGGAATTTTCGGCATTTTAGTTCATATTTATAAATTTAAAAAAAATAAATGATTGTACGGAATCATTTGTACGAGACTTTATCTCGAATTTGTCTCATTTCAATCGTCTGACAGATATCCTTCTTCCAGATTAGTTTACACAAATAAACATACTCTTCAGCTATATAAGTTCCCGTTGGCACAGTTGGCAGTGATTTTGCTTTCTGCTCCAGGGTTGTGGATTCGATTTCCGCCCGAGTCTGGGTGTAATATACATATATTTACTTATATATGTCCATTTATTTAAAAAAAAGTATATTAGTGGGCTGTTACCTAAAACACAGGCATTAAGGACCGTGTGTGTATGTTAAACATATTTATATCTATAAAATAATAATAATAATATAATATAAAACCTCTAATAGATCGTTGCTCCCAGACTATATGTCTTATGTAATCTATGCTCTCTCATATAGCACACAATAAGAACTTTGTCTATGTGTTGTGGGCCCACACAAAACACGTCTATAGACAACATGTTATGTCAAGTTTTTTAACTTTAGATTTAATAGAACATGGCGTGAAGGTGACTAACTCCCAGCCGAAATTTTATAAAGGATTCGTACTATTTTAATATTTAAAATATTATTTTAAGACCAAGCTAAAAAGAGTTATACAAATCTATATCTAAATATATAAAAGCAAAAGGTCACTCACTCACTCATCAAGATATCTCTGGAACTATAAGACCTAGAGACTTGAAATTTAGTAGGAATATTCCTTTTGCCGAGGAGAGGTCAGCTAAGAACGGATTTTACGAAATTCTACCCCTAAGGGGGTGAAAAAGAGGGGCAAAGTTTGTATGGGACAACGTGATTCCTTGGTCCAATCTACTTCAAATTTTGCATAAAATATTCTTTAACAGAATTGATTGAAGACGTGTTTCGTATTTCATCAAAATTCATTCCCTAACGGGGTTAAAAGGGGGTTGCTTTTGCTTCGAAGTTGATTTGACAACTCAATCCGTCTATTATAAAATATTTTCCAGTATCGACGCAGGTGTAGGTGATAAAAAATATAAATTTATAATTTTTAAAATTTTAGTTAAATACCCGTGCTAAGCCGGGGCGGGCCGCTAGTTATAAAATATTTTCCAATATCAACGCAGATGTAGGTGATAAAAAATATTAATTTATAATTTTTGAAATTTTAGTATTTTAAAATACCCGTGCGAAGCCGGGGCGGACCGCTAGTTTATTATAAAAGTGTAACGGTCCAATTCTGTACATTGAAAATATATTGGAATAATTTGAAGGGATGTGATAATCGATATTGTGTATCGATGTAATTTTTTTTTTAATTTTTTCACGCCAAATCACGCCCAACCTGCTAAATGAATTTGAATGGAACTTGATATGATTTGGTTCCATACTACGAGCTATTGGATACTTATTACCCCGAAATTAAATACAGTTTCATTGTGAGAGTGGATGAAACTAAAAATGTTAAATCGCTAACATATTCGCGATCTAGTCTAAACAATTATTTAAGTATTATAGTACAATTGAATATTTGTGTGAATACCTCTCTTAGTATATTGATTCATATTATAGGCTATTTAACGTCATGCAATGACTCAAAAGATATGATTACGTCTACCATTCTATGTGTATTTCAATATTATTTATATATTAATTATTGGACGTGTTATGATTCTCTTAATTATACATTGAATGTTTTAATTTTAAGTTAACTTATTATTAGCAATCACTTAAACGATTTACGAACACTTTCATCTTAACCCGAGTCGAAATTTAGCGCCGCCTACGGTAGGACTAATGTCGGACCTCTGGGCTCTAAATCGGTCCTAACCCATATAAAATTAGAGCCAACTTAGCACCCAAAAATGGCACAAATTTCCGTTTTTTCCACTTTTCGACCTAAATCGGACCTAAATTGAATAAAAAATTAGCGCCTATAATAGGCGCTAAGTCGGACCTAATTTAATTGCTTAAAAATATTTAAGTACGTTTTTCCCTAAAATTAACGCGGGTAAATCCGCGGGCACAGCTTGTTAATATTAATCATGTATAGGTTAAAAAATTATTAAACCATTATAAAACCGTTTAAAATATATTTTTTAGTCTTTTTTTAATATTATTTGGATAGGCAAACTGGCAGATGTGCCACCTGATGGCAAGTGGCCGACGTCGCCCATGAACATAAACTAGTTTACCTGGAACTAGCCCAGCCAACTCATTTATGTGTTGTCTATACTGAGACATATGATGTTAAGTCTCGTTGCCAGTAATTACACTGCCTGTCTTGCCTTTCCGAAACAAGGGCAAGCTCTATTCTACCAATCAAGCCCGTTAATTTGATACCCATATTGAGGTTGTTGTGAAGTAATAAGTGATTCGCAATTCTGTATCGGCAGCCATCTTGGATTTAAAATTATAAAGAATATATTATGTTGTATTGTCATCAAGATTAAGAGAATATGTACCAAGCATCAGATCAATCTGTCATCAGAAAGGGGGTAAAATTCCAATTACTAAATTTGACCTAAACAAATAAACTGGTAAAAAATATAGAAATAACCATGAATAGCAATATAATAAATAATAAATAGAATAAGTTTGATATGTCTCGAAATATAAAATGATTTAAAAAATCACTGGCCGGATGTCTTATAGCGGCCTAATACAATTTTTATTTTCTTTCAACGATTATGACGCATTGACGCAACACTGCAGTAGTTGTTATGCTAACGATCGCGGATTCGATCCTTGCTTAGGGCAAACTTTCTATACACAATATATTTATCGTAGCTTACATTTACACGTACACAGAGTACATTGTTGAGTCTAGAGTCAACAATGTAATGACCCTGTTGTAACTGATTTTGTTGAGTCTGTATTAACCTAATTCTAGTACATAAGGTAATCACTTTATTATTAAAAGTTCTAATAGAAACAAAATATATTGTTACAGATGACAGAAGACCTAGAAGCACTTTAGATAAGTCACATAAATTATGGGAACTTCGAAATCACTGGATACTCAACCACAACAAATGGCAGAAGAAAAGAAGTCGATAAAGTACCTACTCAAAAAACCCTTCCGGGCCCTTTTTCAAAAAGATAAACATAAGAAAGACAGTCTAAAACAGAACAAAGATGTCATTAATCAACAAAACATCTACGATGTACCAAAGCCGGAAACGAATATAGCTGTTCTTCTAGAAAAATTCAACAAACTTGAATTACAAAAGAAGCAAGAACAACAAACAGAAGAAGAAGATGATGAATTCAAAAACTTCTCATATATAATTATAAAAGAAGAAGACGACAAAAGATCCAGTAGAATCGACTCACACTCGTCAGAAGACAGTGGCTTCGCTGATAAATGCATAGCCATCGATTCTGAAGATGAAAAAGAAGATAGAAATATAATAGATTCTTTGAAGAATTTAAAAGTTGATACAGATGATTCTTCGGAAGGTTCAAAAGTTGAGGCAGAAGATAAAAAAGAAGAAAACAAGAAGAGGAAGAAAAAGTTACAAACGGTTTACACGTCGAGAGGTCCAATTAAGAATAGAGTCGCAAACTTTGGGACATCACTCCATACACATCCTTATGGTCAAGATAACGCCGAAAATGTCTACAGACAGGTGAGCTTAAACATTTTATCTTAGAAACAGCTACTCTATTGCATCTTACTATAACTTATTATTGACAATTGTACTGGTGTAGTGGTTGCAAGTAGTCGCTTTAACGTGGGCGGTAGCGGGGTTGATTCCGCTCTAGGCAGATATTTGTAATTTGCAAATATTTGTTTCTTGTCTTGGTGGTTACCTTTGGGTCACCTCACCGTGTCTTGAAAAGCTCTTATACAGGAGCCACACAAACGGGAAATGACGTTTAACATCGCGATGAACGTAGGTGTAGCCACGACTCATCGCGATAATTTGACAACGGCATTCGCATTGCCGTTTGGCGTTTGGTGCTAGTTCAAGTGGTGGTATAGTATTAGCGCCAATTTATCGCCAAAAATTGGTATTGACGTTGAACGTTCAATTGTAGCCACTCACTTTATCGCGATGATAGGCATTGACGTTTCCCGTTAGTGTGGGCCCAGTATTTCAATCAAAAACTATGCACACATTTAAAGAGCTTCTGAAATCAAATATATTAAACTATCCTAAGTACGCAGGCATTGCTGCACTTCAATAGTATGAGCCACATTCAGTCACTCTTAATCCGTACTGCGCTTGTGCAATTTTTTTTTTTCTATTTACCCACATTTCTTTTAACTTTGTACTGTTTGTGTATTCAACGCACCCAAAAGAATTGTAGTATATTCATTAGAAAATGTATTCTCATGTAAGTGAATTGTTGTATTCTTTTGAGAATAAGGATATCTCAAACCCCAACTGTGCCGAATTTCATACTTCTCCGTCCGCCTAATTTTCGTAAAAAGGGGTAGAAAGTTTTTGCTTCACGTATTAATATATTCCTACTTAATATATAAATGCGAAAGAAACTCAGTCTGTCTGTTACGCTTTCACGCCTAAACCACTGAACCGATTTTGATGAAATTTGGTATGAAGATAGAACTGAACTTGGGAAAGGACATAGGATACTTTTTATCGCGAAAATAAGGGTAGAAGGGGTTGAAATAGGGGACGAAAGTTTGTATGGAAGTTGCTTATTGTCAAACATAAAATCATGTAAGATTGTTCAATTGTTTAAGACAAAGACAAAAGAAGCGTGCACGGGGAAAGGGGGGGGGGGGGTTATCGGGCGGTAGGCGGGGCGCGGTGCGGCGGCGGCGGCGCGTTTACAATGTCGCGCGATATAACAGAATTCCACGCGGGCGAAGCCACGGGCGGAAAGCTATTAGATTCATAAAGTCATTTAAAATCTTTATTTTAAGTATGTTTACCATTGTTTATTTATACTTGAAAATTTGACAATTTATATAAAATAACGTTTCGTCGTGTTATAATATATCCTTGAATATACTAAATTAAAAGAAAATAGACAGAATGATATCCATAATTATAATATTTATAAGTAAATAAAAATTACAAAAGTTTTATATAATTTTGTTAGTTATCGCGTTAGTCTAATACTTTTTTAGTATCTCAATAAAAAAAACTCAACATCTTAGGTCAAAATCCGTCTCACAGTGCCAGTGTTTTTATACAATGTTGGAGACTAAGTAAAAAGACAATTTGATTTCGTATTGAGCAAAAAGTATTAACTCATAGTATAAAATCTTTCCTCTGAACCACGCAACGGTTTTCAGTACGGTTTTTAATATTATACAAAATAATTTTTCAGACATTTGTTTTAATACACTGAAGTTATTTTGCACATGTTGTACTTAGATATAATAGGGGATCGGACAAATTTTCAGAAAGTGTTTTAAATTAATCTTTATGGATACTTATTCCCATAAAAAATAAAACTTTATTTTTTTATAGCCGTTTAAGTACTCAAAATCATGTTTTAATATGTCTTTAAAAATCCCGCCAAAACGCCACGCTATATCATCTGAGAGCGCGTGACGTCATCTGAGGCTATAACAAAACAGCTGCATGAATGAGCATAAGTTCACGAGAAGTTTTGTTTCGTGGAGTAGATTTTTTATTTGTTCTTATGGAACGCAAAAAATATCGTTGGTGTGCAGTACCTCAATGTACGAACACATCAAAAAGTACTCCAAATAAAATATTCATTTGATGTGCCAAGAAAAGCAGATAAACGAAAAAAATGGTTAGACTTAGCGAGTAGAAAATGCAACGAAATGAATGCACCAATTTACTTTTGTGAAGATTATTTTCACGTAAATATACATTAATTACTACAAATAAATAGAATGAAATTTGCTTAAATTAATTTTTAGTAAATATATTATATTGTTTTCTCTCTACGGTCAACTACTGTTATAGATTTTTTCTTTTTGTAATTTTTTTTTGTAACACTAAAGAATGTGATATGGTGTTGACAGTATTCTACTTGCGACGACCGTTCTTGTGTAGTGGTGCGAGTAGTCGCCTCAACACCCCGCGCCGGCGATCGCGGGTTCGATTCCATCTCGGGACAGATAATTGTATTTGTACAAATATTTGTTTCCTGTCTGGGTGTATGTTCTTGTTGTTCTCCCCACCGTGTCTCGGAGAGCACGTAAAGCCGTCGGTCCTGGTTGTTATCATATACACCTGATAGCGATCGTTACTCATAGTAGTATATTATTCGCCAACCTACAATGGAGCGGCGTGGTGGATTAAGCTCCAACCCTTTGTCTATATGGAGAAGAGGCCTTCGCTCAGCAGTGGGTGGTTTAGAGGCTAGTACAGTAGGTACAATACATATATTGTGCAATATTAGAGGTTATTTTTCAAGGAGGTATTTTTTCAAGTACCTAGGTATTTATGGCAAATAATATATTATTATATATTTATAATAGTAATACAGAAGTTTTCACATTTCAAAACACAAATTTTGTCACAAAAGTCTGAATTACTTGCAAAGAAATTGCAATTGGGCCCATTATTATTCACCTTATTTATAAATGATATCTCACCTTGCTTTAAACATTCAAAGTTTCTTTTGTATGCAGACGATTTAAAAATATACTCGACCGTGGCAAACAATGACGATATCAGTCTGATGCAGGAGGACTTGGATAGACTAAATGAATACTGTATAGCCAATAAACTCTTTTTGGCCTATAGCAAGTGCAAACATATGCGTTTTTCAAGAAATAAAAATATAATACCATCCACTTTTTCGCTAGGAGATCATACACTCGATACTGAAACATCGATTCGTGACTTAGGTGTATATCTAGATACAAAGCTTACACTTGACACACACATTGATCATATACTAAAAAAATCTTACCGCATGTTAGGTTTCATCTGCCGCACCACGAAATCTTTTAAGCGAAAAGACACATTTATCTGTCTTTACAAAAGTTTAGTGCGCTCGCAACTTGAGTACTTGTCTCCCATTTGGAACCCTTTCTACGATATATATAGAAAACGCCTAGAAATTATACAAAAAAAGTTCTTACGTATCCTCAATTATCGTATTCATTACCCAAGCTGCTCTTATGATGAATTGTTAGATAGGTACAATATAATTTCTCTTAACGATAGACGTTCGATAGCTGATGCACTTACCCTTAGGAATATTTGCATGGGAGATATGAATGCGCCACAACTTCTGGCTGAACTGTATTTTCGAGCACCAGCTAAACCAACTCGGTCTAAAAACCTTTTCCATATAGAATTTACTAGAACAAATATAGGTCAACGCGCGCCACTTCACAGAATGTGTGTCCTATACAATTGTTTATTTGATTAAATAGATATGTTTTCGTGCTCCCGGCATCTTTTTAAAACTAAAACTAGGAAATTGTTTGTGTAGATCAATAATTATTGCATTGCTGTTTTCCATTAACTATAGATTAAGAATATTAATACCTTATCATCTTTACTGTCCTAGCTGTAATTCGAAACCCAATGTTCTTAGTGAGACACATAGGGGACAATTTGTATCTATTTTTCTGTTTTTATGCTACTCTGTTATTCTTGTAATTGTTTCTGTACCGTTCTCCAAATAAATAAATAAATCAGAAACGTATTCACTCTGGGAAGATTTCGATTGTCGGCTTTCGTAAATCCTGTTTTCATTTTAAAAAAAACTGGTTAAACACCACGTGACAGCTTTTAAATCGATTACCGTATCCAAATTTATCAATAATATTTTATAATTTCAACAAAATTATGGAAATAACTGAGTAAACTAAGTAGATAGTACCTATGCAGTCAATGATTGTCCACAGATGACGTCACGCACTGTGATTGGTGTGTTGGTTGTTTAAAAATATTGAAAATAACAACATTTTATTTCTTCATTTAAAAATATTTAAATGAATTATATTAAATTATTATTAGGTAAATAATCGTAAAACAGTATATTTATTTTATTTAACCACATTTTACATTTTAATCTGATTACTGTCCGATCCCCTATTCTTAATATTTTAAAATCTTTTATAAAAACGCGTAAACAAAAAGAAATGTTCAGGTAACTGTTGGTAGGTAGTATGGATGTGGTTTGGTAGATATGGTAGTATCATACCAGGTCCAATGACTGCTGCATATCCTCACCGTGTTATGGGCAATCTTATTTTTATGATGTTGACAATGCTGTCAATTATAGATTAGGTCGAATTTCAACCACTGGGCGACCACTATTTTGTATTAATATGGGAACGAAATTTAGCGAAATTGTTTTAATCTCTGGATTTAATAGCGTATATATAATATTAAGTCGTTTCTAAATCATACAAATATAACTAACTAGCTTTCCACCCGCGGCTTCGCCTTTGTAAAAAAACATTTGTATTAGTGATAATGATTTTATTGTAGTGGTGCGAGTAGTCACTTTAACACCGACGGTTGCGAGTTCGATTCCCGCCCGGGGCAGTTTGTATTTATACAAATATTTGTTTCCGATCTGGGTGTATGTTCATGTGGGTCGTTCCACCTTGCCTCGGAGAGCACGTAAAGCCGTCGGTTGTTATCATAGACACCTGATAGCGATCGCTATTCACAGTAAGGAAACTATCCGCCAACACGCCATGGAGCAGCGTGGTGGATTAAGCACCAACCCTTCTCCTATATAGAGAAGAGGCCTTTGCCCAGCTGTGGGATATTTACAGGCTGATTCGTTTCAGTTACAAAGTTATAAAGTCTTTTCTACCAGAAAACATCTCATAGCGTATTGCTAGCCTAAAATGTCCTGCTAATAACACTACAATCTTTATTACCCGACTGCGACAGAAGGAGGGTTATGTTTTTCGAGTGTATGTATGTATGTACATAATTATGTCCATTTCTTTGGCACGCCCTACAGCCCAAACGGCTGGACGGTTTTTGACATATGAGGTGTCATTGAATTTGTCTAAATTGTAGTATTGACATAGGCTATATAAATTTTCAAAATGGCGTCCGCAAATGGCGGAATGAGGGGGGGAGGTTGAATTTTTTTTTACTATACCAATATGGGTATCAAATAAAAGCTAGTAAATTGTTTTATTCTTTTTAGTTTATAATAATAGTATTTCAGCAGTCGGGTCTTTTGATTTTTTTAATTAAGCATACTTGTTATTTTATTTTAATTATAAATTACACGACCGGTTTCGACAAAGTCATAGTGAGGTAAAGGTAGATTAAAATTACCATTAAAAAAAATGTCCTGCATTCTAAAGGTATTTGAGTACATCTCTCGGTCTTTGTAAGTAAATAAGTATTTACTCAGCACTCGGTGGCCTCGGTGCTTCGTGGTGTTAATAATTGCTGACGTGTGTTCTTAACAGCCACCAGGCATTGTGCCAAACTGCATATGTTGATTAGTTAATATATTAATTTTATACTGGACGACCGTTCTGGTTTAGTGGTAAGAGTATTCACCCCAATGCTGGCGGTGGCGGGTTCGATTCCTGCTCGAAGCAGGTATTGGTATTTGTGCAAATATGTGTTTCCGGTCTGGGTGTATGTCCTTGTGGATTTCTCCACCATACCTCGGAGAGCACGTAAAGCCCTCGGTCTCAGATCTTATCATGGACATCTGGTAATGATCGTTACTAATGGTAGGGATATTATCTGCCAACCCGCAGTGGAGCAGCGTGGTGGATTAAGCTCTAACCCTTCTTCTATATGGAGAAGAGGCCTTCGCTCAGCAGTGGATTGTTTAGAGTCTGATACAGTACAGTACAGTAATTTGATAAGTGGTATATCTGGTTTTCCATTGTTTTCATCTCTGGACTGAAAAATAGTATAATAACTAATAGCTGATTATATTAATTTCTCGTCTTATTGCTAAACAGATTTTTCGTTACTTAAAAACTTAAATTATTTATTTCTTCCAAAAATCCACAGCTAACATCTAAATTTTATAAAAATTAAACAAAAATAACTAAACAAAAGTCAATTTCGGTTTTTTACATTATTTAAATTAAATTTTTATGGTAGATAAAGAATAAAGAAAAAAAATCATAGGTAATTAACATAAAGTAAAACAACAAGAAATAAAATTAACAATTAAAATAAAAATAATTATTATCCATGGTCAAATGTGTGTATGGGTGTGCGTGACTGTATGTATTATGTTTGCTTATATTGTATGTATAGAGTATATGGAGTACAAGAGTAATTACTTCCATTATAGTCCTTTTAAAGGTACGTCTAGACATCGAAAAGAAATCAATTTCAAAAAAAAAAATCTATTATATTGTTATGGAAGTCGATATCTCACAGAATTTCTGCTTTATAAATAATAACTGATACAGCAATGACTGAAAACTTTCGCAATTCTTGCGCTTACAGGCAGCACTAATTTCTATTTCTATAAATACTATCAACTCGCTCAGACTTCCGTCTTGAAATTTACCAGAAAAGTAAATAAGAAGTTGTCCTAAAATAAAATATTTAACTATATAATATCAGAATTGCCACACGTTACGTCCATATTTTATTGATATTTTCATAAAAAATAATGTTATCCATATTTCTATATTTTAGACAAAAAACCTTGTCTTACCAATTGTAAACACAATTGAAAACTTACCCAAAATTTTAGATAATTAACCAAAATATTTCTTGCTTACAGAATCAAGTGAACAAACATACTTTCTCCGGAGGACAAGTGATCGTTATCGAAGAACGTCCAAAAACCGAAAATGTATCAGAAATCGACATCGCTATCAAGCAAGTGGAATTAAACGTTCAGAATTTTCTTCATAACAGCCAACAGGAACAAAACGATCGCTGGCAGATAGCTCAGGAATTCGTCAACGACAATTCTAGAACAGTTGACGATATCCTATCAGAGTTTATCGACCAAAGCATCGAACTAACCAATGAGATCACGAACTATACAACAATAAAATGCCCATCACCGAATCCAGTGGAACAATTCTCAAAAGCTGATCACACTGAAGAATACGATATAGATTTATCGATGATCGACAGTCGTCTGGAGAATCAATCGATATTTCCAACCCCACCGCGATCTGAAAACGTTCCCAGCCCTATGTCCGATTCCCAAGCCTCATTTTACCCAACGAATTCCGACTACATTCTATCTCCAGACACATCGTCCCCGATTTACAACAGTGATTACGAAAAGTATCAAGACCTAACGTCCATTGAAGAGTATCCGAGCTGTATCACAGATAACGTAGAGTCGGATAAAGAAAGCACAGATAAGAAAAGAGGGAGGTCGTCCTCGTCATCAATGACATTGAAGCAATTTAAAGATCTGCAAAAGGAGATTGTAAGCAAGTTTTCGAAGAAGGATTGCTGCCAGATAGACAGACGGCCGTGTAAAGAAATTTTCAAAGAGTATCTGCACAAGTTGAAACTAGAAGAGAGAAAGAGTATTTGCTTCAAAGTTGCGCAATTAGATTTGCAGGCTTGTTACGGGTAAGTTTTTAAATATTTTTCTTTATGACCAATTTCACTGCTATTCTAAACTAAGCGTATGTTGATCGCTCAGTTTTGGAACTTTTAAGAATAAATAAATCCCGCTTCGAAAATCTACGCAATAAATAAATTATTAAAATTTTTGAGCAGTTTTTTAAATATTCATAATTGATTATATATATCGTATATACAATAATTAATAAGATTAATTTAATATACTGAAAATGTTCAATATGCAAAATCAAATTCTCGTTTTACATAAAACACGTTCAAAGGTTTAGTCCGGTCAAAATAGCAATTCACTCTTGCATAAATTCCCAAGAAGTTGAAAATTTACATGAACGTTTAAGATAACATTATAATGAAATTCTGAAAAGTCCCCATCGATTCCATGTGTGTAAATTTTTTTATGCATTTTCAGCTTCATTGGGATTTATATTCGGATACCCCCATTTTAATATGACTTTTTTTTTAGCTTTAGCGAGCATGTGACATTACAATGATTTTTCGCGATCGTTCTCTATTTGCAAGTTACGTGAGCTCCCACCGGATTTATATATATATATATATATATATATATATATATATATATATATATATATATATATAAATTATAATAAAATCAAAATCAAAATTAACTTTATTCAAATAGGCCCTAAGAGCACCTTTGAATCGTCATTTTACAAATTAAAAATTTAAATTTGATTATTATTTTGTAATGGTAATAATTTCTATATATATATATATAGAAATTATAATATATTATTAATAAAATTTAGGATATTTAATTGTAACGTATAAAAGTATTACAATTTAAGTCGCAAAACAAAAATTGAAAACGGAAACCCAAAAAACCTAATTAAAATATTTAATTAAACTAGGGTCAGGCGGGGTTAATATGAGACGCTCAAAATTTCGTAAAAAAAAATAAAACGTTATAGTAATCCTATAAAAAAAGACCAAAAAAGAACTTTATTTAACTAAAAAATGTGCTTTACGTGTAATATCTTAGAACGCATTACTAAATTGATCACTTATTGAATGTATACTTTACAACACAATTTTTTTAAAGTACCAAAAATATTGGCGCGAAAACTTGGCATTGGGATTTAGGTACTTTTCATTTGCTTTGTTCCGTCCATGTAAGCGCAGATTTATTCTCTACGCCTAGCATTCCGTGCGAGACGTGCTTGCGGAGAAGAGCAGCGGCTTTAGGGCGTTTGTGCACTACAAGGAATTTTACTATTCGGCAGTCCGGTTTTTTACGGTCCGATGTGGAATGAAAAATTGAATGAAATTGAGATAAAAATGAATGGGAAAACGTAAAATGTCGGATGGTAAAATTACGTATTGCACTATACGCCATATACATTTATATGGCTTGCCATATCGGACCGTAAAAAATCGGACTGCCAGACAGTAAAATTCGGTGTAGTGCACAAACGCCTTTATTCTACATCCAGTCATTGATTGGGAAACACGCCTTGCTTGGAGGGTTGACAATTGATACAAGCAAGTGACCGGTGGGAGGGATGCGCTGTGCCGCGCTCCCGGCTGCATGGGTACCACCATCTTGCTTATTTCTTCCGTGAAACAGCTTTGCTGTGTTTCGGAGAGAAGGGCAAGACAGGCAGTGTAATTACTGGCACCGAGACTTAACATCATATGTCTCAGGATAGGCAACACATAAATGAGTTGGCTGGGCTAGTTCCAGGTAAACTAGTTTATGTTCATGGGCGACGTCGACCACTTACCATCAGGTGACACGTCTGCCAGTTTGCCTATCCAACTATCATAAAAAAAAAAAAAAAAAAAAAGTGAGAAAAATAAGACAGCGTATGGTGTAATAATAAGACAGTTGATGTTTTTTGCGTATCAAAATGCTTCGCAAATATGTGCCAAAACACAAAACTTACAGTAACTTATAGTGACTTAAAGAATGGTAATTTATCATTCATATAAGTTGAGGTAAAAATAAATTTTGATAAATCATTATTATGGACGAAAGTTCACTATCTTAACACTAGTAAGCAAGGAAGGAAAACAGTTTTGAGCAAAGATGTCGAAGGTCTGAATAAGGGTTGGCGCTGACCAGGTCAGAAATCAAGTCAATTTGTACATACTAATGTTGTCCAAAATAAAATCAAAAATACCTTTAAAAATAATTATCCTGGTAAAGACCGGATCTTGCTCGTTTGAACATTACTTCTCAGTAAAACTCAACATATAAAGCCGTAAACCGGGAAAAGAAGAAAAGTCGATGGTAAAGGCAAACTTTTGACAAGCGAAGATTACTTGAAATTTATAGAAAATTTAAACAAAAGGGAAAAAGGAAAGAAGAAGTCAATGAAGGAAAAAGATAAACCCAGAACAAAGAAACGAAATCAAAGGATACTGACACAACCGGAATCTGAAACTGATACAGATATCGAAGATGAAGACATTACCTATCAGGACAAAATTAACTTAGAAAATGTTGGTTTGACAGCGATATTAGACCAACAAGACAAACTACTCAATGAGCTGATGGAAAGTGAATCAAATGTTATTGATTCGAACAAAACCCAGCCAAGTGTAAAAGACCAGCAAAACTATAGCTCTGATGTTACTAGTCAGTATGAAGTTAACGCAAGCTCATTATACAAAACCATTGCAGAAACCTCTGTCGAAAAAACCGGCAGAGTTGAATATGGATTTATGCAATTTTATTCTTGAATGTCATACAGTGAAGGAAGGTAAGAAGCATAATGTCGCTCAAATTGAAGCACTCGATGATATAAATCTGACTGTTCTTTATTTAAAACTAGCGGCCCGCCCCGGCTTCGCACGGGTATTTAATTAAAATTTTAAAAATTATAAATTTATATTTTTTATCACCTACATACGCCATCTATCGTATAATGGTAGAATATCGTTTTTATATTTAGTGACATTTAACATAATAGTACCTATATTAATTGAAAATGATGTTTATCTAAAATATTAAAACGATTTCTATTCCTATCCGACATATTTAGTAAACTTTTGAGTTTAACAAAATAATAACTCAAAAATAAGTTTTGTGAGTTTTTAAGATTCCTTAGACCAGATGGCGTTGGCGGCGTAGGTACCTATTTCTATTTTCTTAAATATTTATTTTTAAATTTAATTACAATGAAACAAAAACTAAATTATACTGTGAGTTATGTTTAATTTTTATGTATTAAAGTTATTTACATTAGTTTTGTACTTTTTACGTGATACGTGAACACAGAAAAAAACGATAATAGATAACTATTTAAAATTGAAATCAATCATTATTATTTATATCAATTAATCATTTTCAAAAACTGATAAATAGGTCTAGGTTAATTTATTATATCCTTAACGATTTAACCTGCTTGTGTTTTCTGTTTTCCTGGTACATGTACTTTGTTAATGGAATACCATATATATATTTATATATATATATATATATATATATATATATAATATTCTGTCTGAAATACGGCTAGCGCTGTGGGTTACAGTGAGAGAGCCGTATGCGTGAGAGAAAGGGAAGCCAGACAGACTTGTGCCGTTACGCGTTACGTAACGAAGCGGTTTACGCTCCCATAAGAAGTTATCACTTCAAAAATAAGACTGAAAAATATACCTACATTTCGCTTGAATATTTGGAATTGAATTGGTATCATGTGAAAGATAGCAATTATAAGTATAATACAATCGTTTTTGGGTACCCAAAGGGTAAAACGGGACCCTATTACTAAGACTCCGCTGTCCGTCCGTCTTTCACCAGGCTGTATCTCATGAACCGTGCTAGTAAGACAGTTGAATTTTTCACATATGATGTATTTCTGTTGCCGCTATTACAACAAATCCTAAAAAAACAGAAAAAAAAATTAAGGGGGCTCAAATACAACTAACGTGTTTTTTTCGTGCACGAGTCCGACTCGCACTTGACCAGACTTTTCATATAATAATTTTTACAGCATTAAAAATTTAAAGATCTTTCTGTCGTCTCATATTTACCCGCCTTACCTTACAATTCTTTATAAATTTTAAAACCACTAATCTCTGGTATTATGAGACACCATTGAATCGACTAAATGTTATAATTGTATAATTATGACGTCAGTGGTTAACCACTGGTCTATATTTTTTACACTTTCAACAGAATTGATATTATTTTATAATGGGTTAATTTTTTTTACAGAGTACTCCACCACATCTTGCTGAACTTGTCCAAAGGCACAGATGAGAACCTGAATATGTCTCTCTTCGTGCTCATCTGCGAAAAGGTTCTCTCAATGAAGCCTTCCTTATTCGTTTCCGACTTTGGTAAGTGGGCTGTTAGCCTTGGTCACAGCGATTGGCTGTTGACAAATATTTGAATAGATCATACATATACCATAGTACCCTAGGTGGCCACTGAAAATCAGCGTGTGAAATTTAGGGATCTTATTATGGTCCCTGAATTTCCACAAATGCTGAGTGGCCATCCTTTTTGTGACGGTACACTGCTGTACAGGTGTTCATAACTTTCGCAGATGAATGTTGTGTTTTTGCCTTATTTTTATTTATGTTTTTTTTTTCCTTACATTTAAGTTTTAAATTATAAAGCGATGCTGGATTTTATGCTTTTTTATTATCACTTTTTATTTTATTTTATTAATGTTATGTTAAAATTTTACTTTTTATTTTTTAAATTAATTATTTGAATTTTTACTTAAATTCTTACTTTTTTAATTTTTATTGTATTTGTGCTCTCTTTGTGTTAGTTGTGTGTCTGTAAGCAGTGTGTGTGTCTCAAATAAATGTCTTTCTTTCTTTCTTCTTACATATATTTTAAACAATATTAATACAATTAAACGGGATTAATACTTTACACACGAGATGAGACACACGAAATGTCCACGAGATGGACAGACGACTTGAGGAAAGTCGCCGGAAGCCGTTGGATAGAGGCTGCTTTGAACCGGTCGCTCTGGAGGTCGATGGGGGAGGCCTACGTTCAACAGTGGACATCCAACTGGCTGATGTGATGATGATGATGAATAATTCACATTTTTTCATCATTTACATCTATATGACGACGCGTTGGCTCAGTGATCAGAGCAACTGGCTTATACACTAGCAAAACATTTGTATAGGCCATGCGGATATTTTTCGTGGTCTGGACGTTGTGCTTGTGTGTTGTGTGTATTTTCGGACACCCAACAAAGGATAAACATCCTACTGGGTTGCCTATTATTATTTATTTATTAATATCACAGAGGAAATTATTGTCACAGAACAGATAACGCAACGAAAGTACCATCATAATGAACTAGCTGTTGCCCAGTTCGTTCGCGTGAAAATTTTGATGTTATCCTATATGTTATGCTAACAAATAGGAATGGTACACTTTACCAGGATAAAAAGTAGCTATTGAAAATTTTCGTCCAGTTACGTTCATTCGTGATTGAATGAAAAACAGGTTTCCAAACTTACGCATTTATAATACTGTACTGTATTAGCCTGTAGACAACCCACTGCAGAACGAAGGCCTATTCTCCATGTAGGAGAAGGGTTAGAGCTTAATCCACCACGCTGCTCCACTGCGGTTTGGCGGATAATTTTGCTACCATGAGTAACGATTGTTATCAGGTGTCTATGATAACAAACGGGACGGATTTATTATTTATTATACAAACTAGCTTTTACCCGCGGCTTCGCCCGCGTGGAATTCGGTTATGAATTCGGTTAAATCGCGCTTCTTAGTTTTCCCGTATATATAGAGTTTAGAGTTTTTAAACCAAAACTGCGTGGTAAACTATATTATATGTTTTACGTTGGGGAGCAAAAACATGCAAATTTTGGGCACTGGATACCCGGGAACACGCTACATAGAGCTGGCCATGCGAAAAACAATGCTTTTCTAAGTGTACTCCAGCAACCCTTAGAGTTTGACCTTGTGCTTTATTAATGGTCATAGCAAATGAAACCCTTATAGGAAATTGAAGTCTTTTAAACTGAAATGGGAGGTCTGTTGGAATAATCGGAATCCGAGGAATGAGTACACTTTCACCCTTTGCAGCGCCAGTTAAAATAGTGGCGGTAATAATATTCCGCCCAAGGTGAGTGACACGCAGCCTGGTACCATTGCACAGTCTAGGGGCATCGAGATTACGCATGAGCATCACCGGAACCCCTACTTTTAATTTTAAATTATGTGATGGCACCCCAGATAATTCCAAAGAATTTAAGAACTCTACAGGATATGAGGTACTATTTTCTGAGTCTATCACCGTGTCTACAGATAAATATTCAGTAGTTTCTCCCATAACTTCATCCAAAATATTTTCATTTATTTTAGTGACCGTTTCGTCTTTTGGTGCTAATATTGCGCGTTCGCAGAGCCATTGGTCATCATGTATATTATTGTGTAAGTCAGTATAAACTTTGGCTACCAACTCTGATTCGCTGCCCACAACATTACAAAAATCTTCCGTTAAAGTTATCATTCCCTCTGCCTCTACTGTCATTCTCCCATCACCGATTTTTAACAATGTTTCCGCGTAATGACCTGAGTGAAAGTCGTTAAATAATCTTACTCGCATGTTTGTTGTCAATTGGAATTTTATGACATGGTCCCATAACTTAGACGATTTTAGGCAAGCTTTTATTTCATCTGCTGGAGTCCCCCTTTGTATCCAAGCGCCATCTATCGCATACCTTAAGAACTAAATACCGTAACTGCTAATACTTTATACTTATTTCAGTATATTTGTCATATTTGCACGTAATAACCTACTTTTTTGAAATTTCTTCACTTTTGTAAACCCTCTGGAACAGTATTATACCAGGATAAAGGGTAGGTAAATAATAACAGAAGTACCAAATTCCTCATTTTCGGGGATTAATTATCATGTCATTTACCTTCTAAGTTTACATTGTGTATATTCGTATGCAAAACATAACTTTGTTTTAAACTACACACAGCGCCATCTATCTCCGAACTAACAATATTTTTGTTTTCCCTCGGGAAAATCTAACTTTTTCGGGATAAAAAGTACCCTATTATTTAATCCGGACTTCTAACTTTACGTCTGCAAAATTTCAAAGCAATCGGTTCAGTAGTTACGGCGTGAAAGCGGAACAAACATACAAACTCACTTTCCCATTTATAATATTAATAGTAAGGATATCTGTACCGAGCGGGAATCGAAACCGCGACCGCTGGCGTGCAGCGTTAAGGCGACTACTCGCACCATTACACCAGAACGGTCGTGCTCCACCAGAATGGTGGTCGCCAGTCGGTCGCATTTATAATAGTTGTAAGTAATTACTAACTTTTAGAAATTATTAAATCGTTTTTGAGAACGTTAAAATCAGAATGTTATGGACTGATGTAAAATAAATTGTGTTAATAAATTTTCATTTGAGAAAGGGTAGATGTAATATACATTACTAGCGGCCCGCCCCAGTTATGCCCGGTATATGTATATGTACCTAAACCTTCCTCATGAATCACTTTATCTATTGATGAAAACGGCATGAGAATCCGTGCTGTACTTTTTTGAGTTTATCGCGAACAGACAGACAGACGCGACGGTCTTTGTTTTATAATATGTAGTGATGTTGTGGCTAATATCAATGCGTCCAAAACCCCACGAGACGATAGTCAGAACGTACTAGCGAGTCCTTTAGATCAATTTTATGTTGCACCTTGTGATGCGGTGTCATCACATCTCTAAATATCCTAATAATACAAATAATAAATCTGTTAAAACCTCCGTTTTATTAATACACTATATATCATCAAGAAAAATTTTTAATAGCGCGTATTTTTTTGTATCAGCGCCATCTCTTATCATTTTTTTGTGTGCACGTATCACGTAAAAAGTACAAAACCAATGTAAATAACTTTAATACATAAAAATTTAACATAATTCACAGTATAATTTAGTTTTTGTTTCATTGTAGTTAAATTTAAAAATAAATATTTAAGAAAATAGAAATAGGTACCTACGCCGCCAACGCCCTCTGGTCTAAGGTAAGGTACTATTATGTTAAATGTCACTAAATATAAAAACGATATTCTACTATTATACGATAGATGACACATGTAGGTGATAAAAAATATAAATTTATAATTTTTAAAATTTTAGTTAAATACCCGTGCGAAGTCGGGGCGGGCCGCTAGTTGACTAATATAATTTGACTGGCCCGTGGCGCAGTTGGCAGTGGCCCTGTGGTCCCGAGTCTGGGTGTAATATGTATTTATATATATGTATTATTTATATGTATATTTATTTTTTAAAAAAATATGTATTAGTCAACTGTTATCTAAAACACAGACAATACAATAAGTTGCCTACCTTAGGAACAGAGGACCGTGTGTGTATGTTAAACATATTTATATTTATTTATTTATAAAAAAAAATTATGTAATCAACTGTATTTGATAATTCAATTATCAAACTTGTTTATCGTTATACACGTAAAAGACATATACAAGATTAGCAATTTATTAAAACATTTTAAATTTTACATATCATTTATTTAAATAATATATGACATTTTCGTATTTTATCATGCTCTGTGCGCATGCGTAAACAACTTTTGACAGCGATTCGTCACGCATGAACATTTTGACCAATTACTGAGCCGTGACGAATTAAATAAACGATTCGCTATACCTAATTTCTTATTGTATTTAGTATTTTTACCTATTTTAATACATAATTAGAATATTTAAATATAAAAACTGAAAAACACCGTTCTGGTGTAGTGCTACGAGTAGTCGCCTCAACGCCGGCGGTCGCGGGTTCGATTCCCGCTCGGGACAGATATTTGTATTTGTGCAAATATTTGTTTCTGGTCTGGGGTCGTGCCTCGGAGAGCACGTAAAGCGATCGGTCCCGGTTGGTATCATAGACACCCGGTAACGATCGTTACTCATGGTAGGGATAAATACAACCTTCTTCTAAAAGAAGAAGAAGGCTTGGCCCAGCAGTGGGACGTTCACAGGCAGTCGAATATGTTTGTAATTGTACAAGAGAAATTTTGTTAGGGGTCGTCCATTAATCACGTGATGTTTTTAGCAACTTTTTAACCCCTCTCTCCCCTTCTGGTGGTATGTGGTGAGATTTTAGAATACCAATTTTGGTTGCCCAAGTACCCAAGTTTCTCGCTCCGGCAGATATTTGTATTTTTGCAAATATTTGTTTCCGGTCTGGGTGTATGCCCTTGTGAGTTTTCCCACCGTGTCTCGGAGAGCACGTAAAGTCGTTCATCCCGGTTGTTATCATAGACAGCTGTTAATTATCGTTACTCATGGTAGGGATATTATCCGCCAACCCGCAGTCGAGCAGCGTGGTGGATTAAGTTCCAACCCTTCTCCAACATGGAGGCCTTCGCTCAGCAATGGGTTGTTTAATACAGGCTGATACAGTACAGTACAGTACATTATAAAAACTATGATTTGTCTACTATATTGACATCCATCAGAATTGTTAATATAAAAAAAATTGTGTCAACTCACCAGGTGTCTGTTTACACTAGGCAAGCAACTTGATCGAGTTTCGAGTAATTTAATAAATAAACGAATATAAATAACAGAAATTTAGTATCTAAGTTAGTATTAAACCTAAACTTACGCTGTCGTGACTCAGTCCCTACTTATCACGTAACTTCTAGGTATTACTGTATTTTTGTATTATTATTTTTTATATACAACGTAATTAATGACGTCAGAATAAAATTTTTACAGTAACAAACAAAATCCCTACTAATATACATATATAAATGCGAAAGTAACTCTATCTGTCTGTCTGTCTGTTACGCTTTCACGCCTAAACCACTGAACCGATTTTGATGAAATTCGGTATGAAGATAGAACTGAACTTGGGAAAGGACATAGGATACTTTTTATCGCGAAAATAAGAGTAAAAGGGGATGAAAGTTTGTATGGAAGTTCCTTATTGTCAAACATAAAATCATGTAAGATTGTTCAATTGTTTAAGACAAAGACAAAAAAAGCGTGAACGGGGAAAGGGGGGTAGGAGGTAGGCGGCGGTAGGAGGGGCGCGGAGCGGCGGCGGCGGGCGGCGCGGCGCGGCGGCGCGCTTACCACGTCGCGCGATATAACCGAATTCCACGCGAAGCCGCGGGCGGAAAGCTAGTATAAAATAAATACAAATTATTTTAGTTACTAAATACACTACACAATGACGTTGTAAGACTGCCTCCTCTAATTTATGTTAGCGATCATTCTTTTCTGGAAGAAATCTCTTGTTGATTAAGTGTTAGATAGTTATCGGACATAAAACGGTATCCGATAAATATAAGTTTAAAATATGTTTTTTCTTTTTCTTCATCAGACTCCAATTTATCTGTCAGATATATCTATTCCCAACCTGTGAATAAAATTATTTTCCTAGTAAACTAGTAATATAACGCGTTATACCGGAATGCTCGTACAACGCTTAGTACGCGCAATAACTAAGCTCGTCTCATAAGCATAACATTGTATTGGTGTGTTTCTTGTTGGCGCAACAACAAATAAATAAATAAACGCGTTCTGTTATAACGCGAAACTAATCTAACGTGTTATAGGGAGTATTACTGTAGTCTTGGAAATTTATATATCGCGATTCAACTAAGTACATATTGTGAAAGAACGTTTGTGTACTAAAGGATATTATTCGATTAACGATTTTCTAGAAGACAGTACGCCTTGGGAATAATGTGATCGCCGCCAGGCTATTTCAACTTATAGAGAATTATTGTCAATTGCAATTAACTTTGAAAAAAAAACCATTACGATAAAAAAAAAAATATTAGTCCCGCTGAGTTTCTTTCCCCAGTTCTTCTCAGGTCAGAGGCTTCTTCTTTCCGAACTGGTGGTAGACTCGTGACGTTCAGTAAGAAATTCTAATAATTTTATGCTTTATAAAATATTTTGAGTTTGAGTTTAAGTTTTAGTTTTCTAATTACTCCATTTTAAAAGTTTTTTTTATACACACAATTTTACAACCATCAATTCCTTTTTGACGAGCAACATAAGGTAGTAATGAATTTATTATTATTATTTGATATTAGCTTCTGCCCGCGGCTTCGCCCACGTCGATGTCGGTTATCGCGACCAAAAAAAGTATCCTATGTTACTTCTAATACCTCCAGGAATATGTGTACACAGTTTCATAATCGATTAAGTAATTTTTGCGTGAAAGCGTAACAAACAAACTTACTTTCGCATTTATAATAAAAGTATTAAATTAAATATATATATTATCATATTTACAATTCAAAACTTAAAATAATTATTTGCAAACAGTTTCGGTATAAATCATGTCCGCGTAGAATGTTGCCAAGAATAGCAGCATTTCCCCGTTGAATCGCAATTCCGATTCTTTGGACAAAAAATGCACCAGCCCTAAATTAAATTAAATTCGACAGGTCTAAGTCTCCTGAAAGCGTCGGTACTAAGATGCAATACTCGTCCGATCCTCACTCGTTACTTGGTGCAGTGCATACGCACGGTTACACGCAGCGACGCTTACAAACCGACCAAGGAGTATGTCTTCTCTGAGGTAAGGCGTTATATAAGTTTTTTTTTTCCAATAAGATGTTCCCGCGATTTTATTTGCGATGGCAATCTCTTTTAACGAGCCTATAAAAGAACTTACCCATACTACGTGACCCGTTCAGGGGAGGGGGAGTTCTTTAAAAATATCACGCTTGGTCACTGGGACGAGAGGGGTCATAGGTTTTCGTCACCTAGTCAATATCCTCTAGAATATAATAGAATCTCACGATTTTTTTTGTGTTTAGCGCTTTTTTTTACACTCACAGGTGGCATCACTACGCTGCACTACCATTACTACTATTGACTACAATTTTTTAACTTTCTGTTTGATAAAAAAAAATGATTTAAAAACATTTATGAATTAGGTTCTACGTGAAAATTTGAGGGGCGAATACTACGGGTGGTCACCGAGGAGGGGAAGGGAGGAGAACATTTTTAAAGTGGGTCACGTAGTATGTGTACATTCCCTAAGATAAATCTCAAGACTACATACAGGCGTCAGTACGCCAGGTTAAATTGAGCCGTTTAGTTGAAACTTCCGTAAATTGTGACATATCATTTAAAAATGAAATATATTACGTATGTTAAGGTGGACGCGCTGGGCGACACTCTCGTGACCGCGTGCGCACGCGGAGGCGACGCGTACGCAGACGCGCTCGCAGAAATAGTACGTTCTGAAGACGGAGACATACCGCTCTTTAATATACACCAGCCAAATACTGACGGTGAGATTTTTTGTTTGTTTTATTATTATTTGATACTAGCTTCAGTCCGCGGCTTCGCCCGCTTGGATGTCGGTTATCGTGACTAAAAAAAAAGTATCCTATGTTACTTCTAATACCTCCAAAAATATGTGTACATAGTTTCATGATGATCGGTTAAAAGCGTAACAAACAAACTTACATTTCACATTTATAATATATAAATGTGAAGTGTGTGTGAATGTGAGGAAGGATATATTTTTTATAGTATAATTTTTAGAATAAGGATTGATCTATTAATTGATTGATTGAGCATGCTGATGTAAATGTATTTAAATCTTTGAAGGAAGAATGAAAAAACGCTTCTAAACCAGGTGATGAACCAGGTGATGATGGTCAAATGAATCATCGGGAACCTTATCAACGAATACTATTAGCCTTGGAATTGTGCAAGATATTCTGGAAAAATCTAATTTCATTCATATTTCAACTATAATAATTATTTTGACGATTCTTTTACTAAACTATATAAGTTCTCAAGGAACGAATCAAGTTTCATATAACTAATTCAAATACTAGCTATTCGTATGTCTGTACGTCTGGGCGAGCTAATAGGCTATATTATATTCTTACCAGAAAAAATATATTGGTTGTCTGTAAAGTTGGTTTACGGCCGATAATTTTACGTGATAACGTCCATAAGAAAACATTGATGAAAAATTGTACATTTTTATGAATTGAATTATTATCACTGAATTAACATTATTTTGTATAATATTGTACGAAAAAAGAGTGAACAGGCACTATTTGAGTTTGCGTGCTCCACCTTAGACTTCATCTTTGTTTACCATCAGACAAGATAGAGGTTAAACGCGCTCAAATTTTTTGATAAAAAAATAAAAAAAAGAAATCATTGAAAATTTACAATTTTTTTCGATAAATTAACATTTATTTGCACTCGGTAATGTAAATACATTTTCTCTTCTACTCGGACGCATCTGCCGATGGAGTGTAAGCGAGATGGATGCGTCACAAGCCGAACGCTTAGGCCGATCGTGCCTCTCTATCGCTTGAAACGTGACAATGAGTCATGCTTTTTTAGTGGCTTTTCTGGAACTGTAAATATTTGTTTGTGCTCCCGGTGTTCGCTTATCTTAAACAAGCAATGTCTGTCCGTCAGGCTACACTGCGCTGCACGTGTGCTGCAACGAGCACAGCGCCCGCACGAGCACCGCGCACGCGCTTCACGTGCTGCTGAGACATGCCGGCGCGGATCTGTGGCGCGGGGTGAGGACACACACACACACACATTCTGACACTTAATGTACTGCACTGTACTGTACTGTATCAGCCTGTAAACAACCCACTGCTGAGCGAAGGCCTCTTCTTCATATAGAAGAAGGCTTGGAGCTTAATCCATCACGCTGCTCCACTGCGGGTTAGCGAATAACTTCCCTACCACGAGTAACAACCGGGACCGACGGCTTTACGTGCTCTCCGAGGCACGGTGGGGAGATCCACAAAGACATACACCCAGACCGAAAACAAATATTTATACAAATACAAATATGTCCCGAGCGGGAATCGAACCCGTGACCGCCGGCGCGCTGTTCGAGACGACTACTCGCACCACTACACCAGAACTGTCATCTTAACACTTAACGTATACATACCCTATTACAATCTCAAACCTTAATACTTTAGTCGCCGATTCGATTTTCGCACCAATACAAATTTTAGAAAACACCGAAAATCGCTGCTTATTCATATATATTAAAAAAAACTAATTGTTCATAAATTCATGTCTGTAGATTCATTTATAAGCCCCTCTCCCCCCCACGCCATACAATTTTTACTATCCTTATAAATCAGTCTTTTTTTTTTCTGACCTAAGAAATTATCTCTTACTGAACCGATATACAATGATAAATCTGTCAACCAATTTCTTTATCATTAAAAGAAACGAGTACGAGTAGTACATACAGACAAGCAGCCTCCCCTCACCCACCTCCTCTTTTCAAGAAGTTCGTTAAGAATTGTCTTTTGTCACCAAAAAATAATCTGTAAAATCACCTTATACTCACGAAAGAATCTCTCTTGACTTAAATTCATAAAATAATCTTTATTTATTTATTTTCAGGATATAAAGGGGGGTGACACACCCCTCCACGTAGCTGTGAACTCTGCGAACTGCGACTTGACAATTATTATGATAATATTTCAAAGTATTGATAGGAAGGAATGGAAGAAACTGGCGCACGTGCAAAACAGAAGGTAAACCCTTTTAAATACTAGTATCATAACAATTATCGAACGTTAGAATATCGACGCCAAAAAATTATATTATCAACTTTTAATTTTGATTATTATTGAAGAAATAAAAGTTCACTGCTCGTTCTCCGTAGGTGATAGCGTGATAATATGTAGCCTGTATGTTGACCCGACTTCTTAATAATGTTCGTGCCAAATTTGAAGTAAATCCATGCAGTACTTTTTTAATTTATCCCGGACATACATACAGCCAAACAGACAAAAATTCTAAAAACTATATTTTTGGCTTCGGTATCGATTGTAGATAACACCCCAAGTATTCTTTTTAAAAAAATATTTAATGTACAGTTTCGACTTTCCTACCATTTTATTATATATATAGATGACGCCTGAAAATATATTAATGCTGAGAAAAGGCTCAAGAAGACACATGATGACATTTTTTAATTATTTATTTAATTTTTTACAGCTCCGTGACTCCATTAGAATACGCGCGATCAGCCATCAAGTCAGCTTCAAGACAAAACTACCCAATCGAAGTCTTAGACTTCCTCAAGAAGTGCCGTTAAAACTATGACAATATATAATTATCTTTACAAATAAAATATATTACTAAAATTAATCGTCTTTTTATAAAAAAGTATTGTCATTTATTTATTTTTTAATATTTTGACAGATACTTTGACATTTGACGTCAATAATGGCGGTATTTTTTATTCTTAAAATATAGATAAGTAAAATTATAAGTTTATGGTAATTATTAAGATGAGTATAGTAATCTAAATTGCTAGAGTCAAAATAGATTACCTTGTGGTAGGATTGTGAATGTACTACTTTTTTAAGAGCGATTTGGCGCCATTTTAGAATAAACACTTTATCTTTTATAAAAATATGTGTTGTGATCATTTTAACAATATTATCTTAAAAACTCGACAAATGATTTTTTTTTTTTGGAATATTCATTTATTTTTTTAATATAATTATTGAAATGAGAGAAAAAAAAATTGTTTTTGATGTGAAACATAAGAACGTATAGTTAACGTAATAGTTTTCTTTTTAAATATTAAATTTGCTTTTTAAATATAGCGGTCGGTCAAACCGACTAGGCGTGGCGACGCGACGCTATGCTTTATGATAGTATGTAGATATGTGTGCTTCTTTGAAGATTGAAGAGAATTAATTATTATTTTGTGTACATTTCACCTAATTAAAAAAAATGAACGAATTCATTTCATTTTAATGATTGACATATATATTTTTAATGATGACAGATTAATTCCGTAGTCGAGCTTATAAGATTTAATATGTAGAACAATTAGTTTAAAGTTATATTATTAAGGCTTTATTTTAAATATTTTTAGTGATAAGAGCAGAAGATATATAATATTACACAGTTATATGATCTCCTTATTTTTGTTTTGATCTGATTCGTAATATGTTTTTTAACATTCGATGCTCGTCACTAGTAAAAAGGACAAATTAAAAAAAATGTAAAACATTTTATTTTAAGTGTTGCTATTTAAAAAATTTGCATGTCAAAATTTTAATAAATATTAATAATGATAAATAAATATTTAATTTTTAATGCACTATAAATTAAAAAAAAATTAAACTATATATAATAGTGACAGTTTTAAGAAAATTTGAAATATAGTCATAGTTTTTGTTCAATTTAAGATTTACACAAATATATAAGCTTACAGAAAAAAAAATTAAGTCTTTATCTGTATATGAAGATTACAATTAAAAATTTTTGTTGTAAATATTATGCTTTATTTCTAAAAGGAATTTAGTTTTCACATTAGAATAACGTGAAATAAAGAATAATATTTAAAAAACACATTAATGTTAATTATTGTATAAGTTGCAATAAGTGTAATGCATAATCTTTTTGACGCCATCTTCTTCTGTTTGATTTTTTCTCTATAAAAATGTTTCGAGAAACATTCACCCTTTTTATACACACTAGTCCTGAAATAATAATTTTTATCAAGAAAAGGAAGATTATCGAGATTTTCGTGTTTTTTGAGAGACATTTTTTAATCTTTTTAGCCTTTTGTGCTAAAACAAAAGATTTTGTTTTTTTAATTACGTTTTAATATGTAATATTAAGCTTTGTCATAATATTATTAGTTATATTTTGAATATGATAATTTCGCACCTTTTATGACAATAAACTTTTTGTTATCAGAATGTGTATTTTATTTTAAACTAGCTTCCGCCCGCGGCTTCGACCGCGTGGTTGTATTGACGAAAAGTAGCCTTCAACTTTCATCATCTGAACTGAACTAAATCATACTGTAAACAGCCCACTGCTGGGCAAAGGCCTCCTCTCCATGTTGGAGAAAGGTTGGAGCTTAATCCACCACGCTGCTCCAATAATTTCCCTACCATGAGTAACGATCGTTACCAGGTGTCTATGATAACAACCGGGACCGAAGACTTTATGTGCTTTCTGAGGCACGGTGAAGAAACCCACAAGCACATACACTTAGACCGGTAACAAATATTTGCACAAATACAAATATCTGCTCCGAGCGGGATCGAATCCGCGACTGTTGGCGTTAAGGCGACTACTCGCACCACTACACCATAACGGTCGTCATATATCAGTGTATTAGCTCGTAGTTATTACTCAAATCATGCCAAGTTTCATTCAAATATGTTCAATAGTTTCGTCGTGATACGCAGCCAAGATACATAGTGTGGAATGATGCATTATATAATGCCATCCAAAAAAAAAACAATTATTTTTTCATTTATACTTTTTTACACAAATAAACTTTTAAAAATACTAAAACAGACAAACTAACTCACTTTAAGAATTATAATATTAGTACGGATGGTAGTAAAATTTCAAAAATGTGTATCAGGTCGATCTTTTCGCTGATTTTCGTTATGATATTTGTAAAATTTCGAAGTGCAACACCTTCGTCAATTATTGAGATATTTGTACAATTCTTTTCCTAACTTTCGTTGATTTTTTTTAAATATATGTTTATATATAAGATTTTAAATTAACATAGTTATTTTTATAACTACAATTATTTAAATCAGGATATTTACCTTTTTTTTTTCATTTGGTGGAGCTCGATATTTCGACATTATCTACGAAAGTCATCACGAGACTCATAATTACGAAATATCGTGCTCACCAAATGAAAATAAAAAACATGGTAAATATCCCGATTAAAATAATTGTAGTTATGTTTATATAATTATGTTTAACTCACACACATATCTCACAAATATCTTTGAGTTTTCACTCATTTAAAAGTCGACCGAGGCACTATTGAACTTGTCGCGTTCTTTAGCAACTCCTAAGGAACGACTCAATTTTCCGAGATGAAAGGTGACCTATGTATTTTTCGGGGTTCTAAACTACGTACATGCTCGTTTTGATTGCTCAAGCGGTTGAGCCGTGAGTGTGAAAAAAACAAACTTACTGCAGATTTATAAATTAGTATGGATCAGCTACACTTTCTACAAATGTCGAAACTTCCATACATCCGTGGTATTCTTGGAGTTCTCAATTCGCTTGAATTTTTGTGGTTATTTTCTCAGAACTCCCGACATTTTTAAACGGATAGGGAAAATTCTTTTTTTTTTTTGTTTGTAAGAATAGATACACTTTCTCGTTGAATAAATTGGGAATAATTTTTTTATAAGCTCGAATTTTGTTTAAAAAAACAATTTTTATGAAGTGATTTCACAATTTTAGTAGTGTAGACGGTGTAGACGGGTGTAGACCAGCCAGTTTGGCCGGACATTTGGATAAAAAGGCCGGACACCTACATTATTGAGGATTTTTTGTCTCAGCATTAATAGGAACGACAAAAATTTTTTTATGTAAAATCAAGCTTTTTTCATTATTACCATCTTGTTAAATTCTAATGAAAAATATGTAAAAAATAAATAAAATCAAATGCCATATCAGTCTAAGTACATTATTATTAATCCGTCAAAATTAAATTCTAGATAAACATTTATAACATTTTTAAATGCTCTCTCGCTAGTTTGCGAAATGTAAAAAGCCTAACAAAAGCCGGACAAGCCGGTCACCGTATATTTTGGCCGGACACGGAACCAAAAAGTCTATCTATATCCGGCTTTATCCGGACGCCTGGCAAAGCTATTCGGGTGTTTAAAATATAACATTTTAAACTTTCATGGTCATATTACCACGTTTGTCGTCATTAAAGCAGTGCGGGTGACCATGACGCTTGCAACGTTATCGAAATATCTGGAACTCAGAAGAGTAACGAGAAACACGGTAAATATATTCCGTTTTATTTTTTAATAATTTTCAAATATATTAGTGGCATATTTAAAAAAAATAGGAATAACAAAATAAAACAAAATATAAAGAGATATTGTTTATTCTCTAATTCGAGATTTCCATTTGCACAAGACGCCTTACTGTAAATTATAACTATTAAAATATCAGGCACACAATCCTAAAATTCACTTTTAAATGCACAGACAAAGAAATACTTTAATTTTTTTTAAACATAAAGAAAACTCTGGTACAATCTTATTTATAATATTAAATGAACCATTATGGCAAGATTTTGAGCGATATTAACGATTTCTTTATTAAAAATATTCTTTTTATTTATATAAGTAGCACTAAATGGTTCACTCGGGTAGTGGTATTATAAAATTGAATTTATAAAAAAAATGTTGTAAATTTAGGTTCAAGAAAATGTGTATATAATTCGTAAAAATTTTGATTTATTAGAAATATATGATGATTCTACGTTGGGTGTGTAAAAATGAGCAAATATAATTAATAATTATGTTTATCTTATAAATATGTCACGTTACTTGTCCTTAAGAATGGTCAAGAGTGTTCAATCCTTCTATATACAGTATACAAGCAACGTAACATACCTATCAGACTTTATATAATTATACATACATTATGTATATGTAATATTTATTATTCATAAGATTTTTATCAGAGTGTTTGTTAGAAATATATTAATAAAAAAACAATTTGAAGAGAAAAGATTTCATCTCGCTTATAGTATAACCATATATTTTATCTGTAAACGCACCGTTTCTAAAAATATTTTGTAAAATTAACAGATAAAGAAAAAAAAACACACTACACTTTTTTTTTGTTTTCTGTTTTTAAACTACGAAAAAATTGAGATCAATTTTTTTTTACATTTTTTAAAAATTTATAATTTTTTTTTATTATTTATCAATTATTATTAGTTAGAAATGAAATGTATTACAATATTTTAAAACAAAATATTAATATTAGATAATTGTGAAATTCCAACGATAATATAAAATTAATAATTTCGATTAACATAAATGAAACTCAGTGAGTTAGTCAGTATGATAAAGAAGTATATATTAAAAATTAACTATTCTATTAACTATAATATCATAATACTAATTTACTGATTCGTAATAATTACAAGAAAAAAAACTCGGTGGATATATTTTTTTTTAACTTTTTTTTCGTAATTTTCATACATTCTATGCGACACATTTAAACGCTTACGTCTATAAAATATGGAATTTATTTATTATTATTTTTTTTTTCGTTTTTACAAAAATCATCACAGTACGAAAGCTATGGACGGGCGATAGCAACGCTCTTTCCCGCCAAAACCATTTTTTTTTTCTTAAAAAGTAAAAAATTATATTAATAAAGCTCTGGGTTCTGATAAAATGGCGGTAAAACAACCTCGCTTTCGCCAATGTTAAAAAAAAACTTACAAAATAACACTCGAATCATGAACATACAACAACATTAGCGCGCAAAAACACCCATATGCTATCTCTCTCTTTCACTGTCTTGCTCACACGCCAAAGAATGCTATATGGTGACTTTTTAAGTTTCGAACTGGATTCTTTTTTTTTTTTTTACTCGAAAATGCCTTGACGAGAAAACCTAAGTACAGCCTAGTCCCCGAAATCTACGCTTACACATGTACACTGCCTTTTTTTTTTTTAAAGTAAGACTTATCTAAAATTCTTTGACTTATTTTTCCGATTTCAAAAGAACAATATACTTGTGTAATCGTAGCTTTTTTAAAAGCGGATCACGTGATTTTGACTCAGTTCAAAAGTGGGATCACTACTAAAAACGATTACCTCAATACTTAAAATTTCGCTATTTAAAAATTTAACTATGACTAATAATTAGATAACGGCAATTGTGTGATTATTGTCATTTACATAAATTATGGCAATGTTAGATGTTTCAGTAAAAAACTTTTGATTTGGGAAAATTTTATTTATAATAATTATAATTATTATTAATAAAAATTATGCCTCGTTTATTATCTAATTATTATGTCGGATTCGTGTTGTTACCGCAAAACACGCGAAGTCATGAATAGCTACCGATGCTTTTAGAGCAAACATCTTAAATTATACAGCCATTGTATTAGACGATTTTTTTTTTACTTCTGTCAGAATTGAATATTAGGCAGGATGTTTTTTTTTTTCTTCAAGAGTCTTGTTAGCCAGTTTTCTTCTCAATTCAGTAACAGATCGCCAAATATTCTTCAGCCAAGTGGTTCTTCATTATTTTCCTACCTAATTATATCTTCTGATCAGGCGAAGGTAGCAGGGTATTCAGCATTAATACAAAACTTTGTTTTTTTCGTCGGACAAAGGTAGCGGATATTTCAGTCTTCGCGGTTATTGGTTAATGTCGTTCAGTTATTGCAGTAGACGGGTAAGACGGGGCTTCGCGGCCAGTCCGAGGTTTCTTCGCTTTCGCTGCTTACGCTTCCTGTTCTGCAACAAAAAAATTAACTTAAGTACTAATCTAACAGACGCATCTTACCGTATTCTCATCATTCATAGTTATCTTATTTATATTATTTTTATGATGCTTTGGCTGATGCGCTAGGGGTCGCGAGTTCGATTCCAGCACATAACAAATATTTGTTTTTGTGAAAGTGTTTCTAGACGGGATCCGTACACAATATTCACATATCTACTGAGCCTATCTACTGGGCCGTTTTCCATATGAACTTTTAACTGTGCCAAATTTCATACTTCTCCGTCCGCGTAATTTTCGTAAAAAGGGGTAAAAAGTTTTTGCTTCACGTATTAATATATAGATTCTTTTGATGACGCTTTGGTGCAGTGGTACTAGCAGCCGGCTGATGATAGCGGTCGCAGCTTCGATTGCGGCACATGACAAATATTTGTTTGGGTTTTTGCGCGAGGACGACGACGACGGGATCCGTACACAAAATTCACATATTTATCTATCTGGGCTGTTGAGTATGAAGCGTTTATTATTATTATAAAGCTGTTAACTTTGTCACTACAAATGGACTCTTTGATTTTACTAATTGTATATTATCAAAATTATATGGTGTTGTAATGTTGTTAATGTTGCCATATAAAACAAATGAATTATAAATTACCTGTTGCGTTTCGGAGTGGAGTCGACAGCGAAATGTTGCTCCTCGATGGTCGGCAATAAGGATGTTAAGCGGTCAGTGGGACGTAGAACCTGGTTGTGACAAAAAAAAAAAAATTACAAATTAGTTGCGCCTTGCGGTTTTTACCCGTGTAACTTTTGAAACAGTCAGGATAAAAATTAACCTATACATTATTCTTATTAGTCGGGTGTGGTCAAGTAATTAGGGAGTCATTGTCAGATACACAGTAAAAAAAATTGCATCATTTTTAACACAAATCATGTGTAAAAAATAATTAAACAAATTTTTTCCCGCTCGGGACAGACATTTGTATTTGTGCAAATATTTGTTTCCTGTCTGTGTGTATATGCATGTGGGTCTTCCTACCGTGCCTCAGAGAGCACGTAAAGCTGTCGGTCCCGGTCGTTATCACAGACAGCTGAAAACGATCGTTACTCATGGTAGGGAAATTAGCCGCCAACCCGCAGTGGAGCAGCGTGATGGATTAAACTCTCCCTTCTACATGGAGAAAAGCATCCTTCATTCAGCAGTGGTTTGTTTACAGGCTGATACAGTACAGCCGTGTGGTCGGGTGGTCATGTGGCCAGGTGATCGCGTGGCCGGGTGCGCATACCTTGAGCGTGCGCTCGGAGAGGCGCCACACGAGGCGCTGGCGCTGCGGCGCCGCCTGGCGCGCCTCGTAGCGCGCGAGCACGGCGCGCACGTGCGTGCGCGTGCTCAGGAGAGACGCGTCGGTCATCTGGTGGGAGTAACGTCCACATCTTTATACTATATCTACTCGATTTCATTTTTATTTTAATATTATTAAGAATAAATTGCGACAGAGTAATATTTTTATCAATATAAATGTCTTATGTCTTCTTCCATGTTCTTCTTCTTCTTCTTGTCTTATGTCTTGTAAGTTTTTTCAGGAACTTGTGTTTTTGATGAGACGAGAAAAGATTCAAAAACTAATTGATCATTACAAATATAAGTAAGTATATATATTTTAAATTCATTCTATACACATTTTCATATTCATGGAAATTGAATGTTAAAACATTCTTTTACAAATTTAAACAAAGTCATGTTGAAGTTCTTTAAGTTATTATATATGTATATTAAAGCCGGGAGGCCTATGTCATGGTGTGTGACTTTAGGTTTCCAGAGAATAACTTCGTTACAAATTTATCACAAAGAACCCAAAGGTTTACTTGCTCCTTCACTTGCTGAGTAACCTTGAATTTCTAGACTAGCCCTTAAGATAAGCTGTTTCTACTTCGGAAGTCACTACAGATAAAACGCACTGATTAAAGACCGAAGTCTACACACTGAAGGTCAGTCGATTCGAAAATATGACATAACTTCAAGTATTAGATTAAGCAAGTGTTACTAACGTTGCAGTGCGCCTGCAGCTGCGCCGCGAACTCGTACAGGTAATAGGCGTCGTCGGAGACTGGCGCTGCGCCCTCGGCCGCCTGTCGGCTACGGTCCACCAGATGCTTCTCTGGAACATTATAAACGTTATATTATATTTGTTTTGCTTGCTCGGGTTCACCGAACGAATTTTATCGAATCCTACATTTAAATTAGTGACTAGGGTTTATAATGTCTACAAAACTAATTAAATAAAAAAAAAACATTTATTGTGTAATCCAGAACAATGTGGCTCACATAGTTGTCCAGTGGCCTCTTTCCAAATTAAAACTTTACAATCTTCGAGACTTTTATTAATATATATATATATATATATATGACGGGGGTAGCTGATAAATACGAAAAAGGACAGCGTTGTCATGCGCTAGCAGAACGTGCACCGGTCGTCATCACCCCCACTACGTTTGGAGGGTATAAAATGAGCCGCTCTGTGGTATCGGCACGCATTTCTAACGATTGCGTCTCGGTGCACGGACTGCTGTCCCAGTACGAGTCTCTGCCTCCTTCACTGTCATTAGTCAGTACTCTTGCTAACTATATGGCTTGTGTAAAATCTTGATTTACTGTATAATCTATCTTTATATAAATTGTCTGTGCACCTACTATAAAATTATTCTTAATTTAATTAATGTCGGCTTATTTATTAAGTCATTAATAAGATTTGATGTAATAAAACATTTATAACTGTACTGTATCCTTCTGTTTTACTTCTGATGTCCGAGCCTATCCCGACATCAGAAGTGGGATTCGAAGATCAGCCCACTTCTGGAGACTCAGCCTCCAATACCATGCAAGACCAGCTTTTGTTGAGTAACGGCATGGAAGTCGTATTTTCTAAAATCGTTGAAGGATTTTCATCTACAAGCTCCTTTAGTCTTTTTCGACTTAAAAAGTTTATAACCAACTACCCTCTCATATAAAAAATGTAAACTCGTTTAGCGTATTAAAAAAGGAATAAGTAATTAAAATTGAAACTACGTTAAATTAGTCTTTATGTTTGTAATAAACGTGTTCTCATGTAAAGTGATAATAATGTCTTAATGAGAATAAATGTCTTTTAACAGGTTAAGAAAGTATTAAAGGCCCAATTTACCCGGTCTATGCTTATACAGAATAATTTTGATCAAATTTTGAAATTACAAATAAAATCTTAAGAAACTCCATCACTTTGTGTAGCGAGTACCCTCATAAAAATAAATGAATAACAAAAAACCGACTGAGAACGAAACATTACCTACCCGCATTCGCGAGTCGATTAATTACTTCACTGATTAATTATTTTAAAGATGTCAACAGGAAAAGAAATAGCCGAAGCAACAGCGCTTGCTCACATATCGCAGTTTGACCCGCGACTACAGCGTATGGCGTTTACTACGGCGCGTTGGCGTTATCTCGAGGGACAAATTACAGCAAGAATTGAACGCTTTTTCACATTCAAAGCGAAAAAAAAACAAGGACGACGGGTGAATCATCGAACACAATTAATATTAAGCGAACAAAGATGACCCAAATCAAATGTTTTCACTGCAGGGAAACCGGTCACATGCGACTTGAGTGCAGAAGCAAACCAATGAAAACGCGGAGAAGGCCTTCAAGACCTACATCATCGCAGAGTCAAACGGCGCAGCAACCGTCATCGACGCCTTTGATTTCTTTCAGGCGTAGCAAGCCTGTTCACATAGCCGTCCGGTGTACGAGCGGCAGCGGGTCGACAGACGGCGGAGCTTGCAGCGAGCGGCGAGTCGATGTGCGCGTCGTACAACCACCATTGGCAAGTTGCAACACAAAGGTGAATTGATACATTTTACTTACGATTCAGGTGCTGAATGCTCGTTAGTAAAATAAAGTTTTGCATCGAATTAATAGAAAACGAGTTAGTAATGTTGTTGCAGTGACTGGTATTAGTCCAACACGAGTATTCGGTACAGAACAGATTTTATGTTATGTAGTGACTAGCTGTACCGCGCGGTTTCACTTAATTTGAGTAGAAAGCGTGCTTAAATATTTTTAAACAGTTACTCTAAAAGTACCTAGGTACCCGCCTCGTTGGTCGAGTGATCGCGAGCGTGACTGCAGAGCGGGGGGTCTCAGGTTCGATTCCTGGGTCGATCAACGTATTATTGAGTCTTTTTTATTTTTCGAAAATTCTCAGTAAAAGTCATGTCATAACTATAGTTAAGAAATGTCTCAAGAAGAGAAAAAATAAAGGACGCAACAGAAGCTCTCAAAAAAAGATCATTTTTTCCCATTTTCGTTATATTTCTTATTATTGCTCAGCACCTATTGGTTGTAGCGTAATGTTATATAGCCTATAGCCTTTCTCGGTAAATGGGCTATCCAACACCAAAAGAATTTTTCAATTCGAACTAGTAGTTCCTGAGATTAGCGCGTTCAAACAAACAAACAAACTCTTCAGCTTTATAATTATATTAGTATAGATTCAGAACGATCATCCTATTTAAATTTTATTACGTTTTTTGCCTAATGATTACGGTTAGAGATATTTAGTTTCTCAAAAGATTTACATTTTAAATAAGTTATAGAAAAAAATATAGAACGATTAGTAGAAAAATTAAATCGAATAAGCTTCCATAATCGAATACATAATAATATGATGAATGTTACAATAACCACTTAATATAGATACAGTGCAGACAAGTTATTTTGTGATGTAAAGTAGAGTAGTCTAGAAAAAAAAATAATTGTGCGTAAACCAAGTTATGATAACTAAGGAAGATGACACATTAGACTTATTAGATGATTTTTGAATTTATTTCCTATTCTGATTATTCATTATTTCCAAAAGTTAATATACCTTGGCATACCATACATGTTGACGTAACGGCAACCAAGTTCACGTTAACTACAGTCCTTCTTGTAAATTCGTTAACGTAAAATCGTAAAGCGTACTTACAAATACGCACACGATAGGTTAAGGAAGATACCAAAGGGTCATGTACCAGTCGATGTTGAGGTAGATAATAATCTGATAAAAATGAGCAAGCTTAAGTTGTGGTGGAATCTCGAGTGGGAACCCTATCGGCCGTATTATGTTGGACCGTACCAGAGGTTGTCGTGCGATAAGCAGTCAACTCTGGTGGAGGTCGAGGTCTGGATAGACCTTAGTGTGTGGTCATTGGTTGATGCACAAGGGCGATCCACACGGTGGATGCGCACAGAGGTCCATGTAATGGATATGGAAGCAATGCTATTGCTCGTCGGCTAGAGAACTGTGGCGTTAGAGGTTTTACTCGAGAGTTTCTGTATGTGTATCATCATTTGTGATGATGTAGTTTTGAAATTTGATGCGAACGACTGTGGTACTTGGCCTAGGCTAGTGATTGTTGTATTTTATGATTTATGATATCCCCATGTTTTATTGAGTTAAAGATTTGATGGAAGTAGGATTATAGTATTTAAATTTCTTTAATTTACTAGATGAGTTGTAAAGAATGGTCAGGAGTGACCGAGTGGAACAAATTTCTGTCGTGGCTTATTTGTTCGCAGGGTAATCATCACACGAGGACATGTGCAAGCAGGATGGCAGTCTCGGAGTCGAGTGAGAGGCTGAGCGGAGCACCGGTGCCATCTACTGAGCTTGGCAACACTTGCAGTGGAAATCAATATTGAAAATGATGCTACGACATATAGTTATAATAATTTAATATATTATTAATAATTTGTTAATTTTAAATAGTTATAGCAGAAGAGGTTTCACCTGCTTTTGTGGGTTGATTTCCTCGTCCAGCGCTTTTAGTATACTGTAGGAATTACAAGAGTTGTAACCTAGTCTAGTTATAGCTGAAGAGGTTTCACCTGCTTTTGTGGGTTGATTTCCTAGTCCAGCACTTGTAGTATACTGTAGGGGTTACAAGACTTGCGACCTAGTCCAGCGGCAGCTGAGGGGCTTTCACCTGCTTTTGTGGGTTGATTTCCTAGTCCAGCGCTTGTAGTATACTGTAGGGGTTACAAGACTTGCGACCTAGTCCAGTTGCAGCTGAAGGGGTCTCACCTGCTTTTGTGGGTTGATAACCTAGTCCAGCACTTTGTGTATACTGTAGGGGTTGCAAGACTTGTGACCTAGTCCAGTTGTAGCTGAAGGGGTCTCACCTGCTTTTGTGGGTTGATAACCTAGTCCAGCACTTTGTGTATACTGTAGGGGTTGCAAGACTTGTGACCTACTCCAGTTGTAGCTGAAGGGGTCTCACCTGCTTTTGTGGGTTGATAACCTAGTCCAGCACTTTGTGTATGTCTGTGTGTATGTGCTGTAGGGGTATCGCCATGTATTTAAAGAACGATGACCCAGTCCAGCAGTACTAAAGTATGTCTCATATTTTTGAAAATTGTTTTTATCTAGATTAAAGAAACTTTTGCGCACGAGGACGTGCGATCGTCAGAATGGCCGTGACGGGGGTAGCTGATAAATACGAAAAAGGACAGCGTTGTCATGCGCTAGCAGAACGTGCACCGGTCGTCATCACCCCCACTACGTTTGGAGGGTATAAAATGAGCCGCTCTGTGGTATCGGCACGCATTTCTAACGATTGCGTCTCGGTGCACGGACTGCTGTCCCAGTACGAGTCTCTGCCTCCTTCACTGTCATTAGTCAGTACTCTTGCTAACTATATGGCTTGTGTAAAATCTTGATTTACTGTATAATCTATCTTTATATAAATTGTCTGTGCACCTACTATAAAATTATTGTTAATTTAATTAATGTCGGCTTATTTATTAAGTCATTAATAAGATTTGATGTAATAAAACATTTATAACTGTACTGTATCCTTCTGTTTTACTTCTGATGTCCGAGCCTATCCCGACATATATAAAGCAATGTTTCTTTCATTTTCAAAACCAATTAAATAATATTTATTTAAAGTTGTAATAAGCTTATTTACTAATTTATATATAATGTAACTAGGATGGGTTGTTGGTTTTGATGGGTGTATGTCCTTATGGGTTTCACCACCATGCCTCGAGAGCGCGTAAAGCGATCGGTCCCGGTTGTAATCATAGACCTGGTAACGGTCGTTTCTCATGGTAGGGATAAATACACCATTCTTCTACATAGAGAAGAGGCCTTCGCTCAGCAGTGGATGGTTTACAGCAGTGTTTCCCAACGTGGGGCCCACGCCCCACTGGGGGGCAATTTGATAGTTAAGGGGGGAAATTTAAAAATGTACTCGAAACGACTTTAACCCTTTCGCTTTGGGTTATTTAAATGCAATGCTATACCTTTTCCAACTGTTTATTATCTTTTTGACAGATTACGTCTATAAATTTCAGTTTTTTTTTTTCATTATATGTTTTGAAATTTTACTTACGATGTTTTGATAACAATTTCATTTCTTCCTAAAAGTTATCATTTATATTTCTTAAGGGAACAAAACAATTTTGAAGGTTTAAAATTATGCATGGGGGCATAAAAAATTTAGAAATGTTAAGGTGGGGCATGGCCTAGAAAAGGTTGGGAAACACTGGTTTACAGGCTAATACAGTACAGTTACTAGGATACTATGTATCAATTTATTTTAGGTACATATAATTATAAAGTTACCTAGTTGATGGAAAACGAGAACGAGTGCAAGTTCACTGGTACGAGCGTTCACACACTCAGCATCGCATACGGCTATTTCCAACAAGTTGATCAGCTCATTCTCCTGTAAGAAACATGTTTTAAAATTATATCTTACTTTATTATAAATTCTTTGACTCTCATTCAAATCAATGTTAGTATGAAATCAAATCTATTTTATAAAAACTAGATATGAACATTGTTACTATGTGACAATTTACACTGTCAGCAAAAATTAACAGATCTACCACTATTTTATTTCTCCCAAAATCAACTTGTATTAATCTAAATATAATTTCCACAATCATTAACAAAATGTACGGATTATTAAATCGTTCATCCGTCGTAAAGGCGAAGCATGTCTCCTATACATCATAAGCACAGATAGTGTCTCAAAGTTCATATAAATGTACCGCCGGTGGGGCGCAATCGATGGCAGCGTATGGTACTCTAAGACACCAGTATATTCTCATTGGTAGTATACGGCATCTCACCGGCAGCACACGTGCACAATGGGGGCGTTCAAGTATTACGTAACGCTATTTAGGGGGGAGGGGGTAAAACGTTACGAAGCATTACAATTGAGGGAGGGGGTTCATACAACGCGTTATGAAACATTTTTTTTTTAATTTAAATAACAAACTAGGAAATTAACGTCCCCCAAGTTGGCAACCCTTTTCGTTTGTTTTACAGCGCGTCCCTCGATTGTATTTTACATCATTGTTATTTTGTTCTCCTTGTATAACGAGTTAGAAATATCTTGTATTATTAATTATTACCGCAAACGCGATTAAAACAATAAAAAAGGCACTTAAGCGACTTTTAACCTCGCGCAACATAATTTTGTCTTTTAGGTATAAATACTAACTTGGGTGTTATGTAACGCTTAGAGAGGAGGCACATAAAAACCTTACAGTGCGTTACATGGAGGGAGGGAGGGTCAAAAATTTTCAAAAATTGGATTACGTAATACTTGAATGCCCCGATTCCGGCTGCTTATAGCACTTGTACACTCATCGATAACATGCAGCGTACTGGTATTTCCTATGTGTATCACACCGACACACTCGCACACCCGGACGGACGGGACAGTCACATGAGTAAATAAACGGAACATAGACAAAGCTTTATAGAAGCGCGCTACGATACGTACACTACTACAAGCTTGAGGCGTGTGTGTGCGTGAGCATTTGCGCTTCGTCACGTACAGAGAAACTGGCCTGTACGGCTCGGCGAGTGCTCAAACTCAGGGGCTGCAGTAAGCGTCACGTTTCGTGTTTTCATTTAATGATAATTTAATAATTGAAATAGTGTTTTAACGTAATTTTAATAGTGTTTGAATATAAAAGTGTAAATATGGTTTAGTGTACAGTGTGTATGAACAATAATAGAAAGAATAAAAACATATCACTTTTTATCTATCCCAAATTTTATCCGCCTAGCACAGGCTACCAAAATAGGTATAAATTTAGCTCGCTCCTTAGACGCTTTGTCTCTGTTCCGTTTCTTTTGTCATGTGGTACAGTAGCACTCACCGGCAGCGCTAGGTCGCGCAGGCCCAGCGAGTCGGCGGCGGCGAGCACGAGCGCGCGCAGCAGGCGCGCCCAGTGCAGCGCGCTCACGGCGCTCACGGCGCAGCGCTGCGCCAGCGCCAGCTTGTCGGCGATGACGCGCGACATGCGCGCCACGTCGCCGGCGGTGCACGCCGACTGGGACACTGATACTGCAATCGGATAATTTGGTTAACAAAAAAAAAAAAAGAAACAACAAAAATTTTTTCCTACCTCCGCCGAAAGTTCGAGTTTTATCCCTGTGAAACAGGGCAAAAGTAACACTTTTCGAACTTCGGCCGAGAGAGACAAAAAAAAATATGTGCAACACGGGAAGATAGTACTACATCCTTTCCCGAATGTTTTTGCAATTTCACATGCGGAACAGAATGTAGTACCTATCCCTTGTGACAATATAATATTTAAATAAAAACAGATTGCAATAAACCCTAATTATATTCCGAACCAGTCACATGGTCCGTGGTCACGACGGGAAAAAATCTAGTTTTTATCTTTCTTAACATCAAACACACGTCATAAAGAAAATGTCTTTTTAAAGTTAATTTTAAAAAAATCATCAAGTTTACATATTTTAGTTTGACTTAAATTTAAAACAATAATTTATTATTATTACGATATTCTCGCAGGATTGGCTCTAACGCGGGTAAATCTGCGAAAACAAGGTCGCGTTGTCATATTTTCCACTTACCTAGTTCCTCAACGGTGACATTCCGAGGCTGTTTGGTCATCTCGGAATACTCATCTATAGCTATGTTCATACAGGAGACGGTGATACAAGGAACATGGCACGGTCGCACCTTCATTTTTGTTAGGAACCTGAAAAATTAAAAGAAAATCAAACCTTTAATGTTATTTTTTTTTATAAGGGTAGAGCTAATAATTACACGAGCGCGAAATAGGAAAAGAACATCGTGAACATATAGACTGAGGCATGGCTGAAAACTTTTTACTCTTATTTTTCAGTTTTGTATTAAAAAAAAAATTAACCGACTTCAAAAATGGGTACTCAATTTAACTGTATTTTTTTTTGTGTTTCTTTTTATTGGGTGTACCGATTTTGATGAACAAAAAAAAACTGTATAGGATGGTATGGAAGAGCATCCCGTGGTCCACTTTAGTTTGCTGATGTTCTGATGAAGATCTTCGGAGACATACAACGGAACTCTTTAATAAACTACAGCAATCTGCCGTGATTGCTGCAATCTTATGTATATGCATTGTTTACACACAATATAACAACACGCTTGATGAAGTCGGTTTTTGTTGTGTTAAAATTTTATTTATCTCATATCAGTCTACGAAAACTAGTTCAGACTTCCGTCTGCTTATCGTTTCTAGGTCACTAATCGACTCGTTGGTTGTTTGAAGTGTTGAAACTCACCGATCAAATAGATTGATAGCACCGATGAGCACATCAGCTGGCAGGTCGAACCACACTTTAAGACAACGAAGAACATGGGCGGCGCCGTCACGCGCTCCCGTCGTTACTTCACCATTCTAAAAATGATTTGCTTTTTAGAACTTGCCTTAACTATGAGTACTTAATATATGTCGTTAATGTCTAGCCTTTTCGCCATAACCCCCCCACTGCCACCAACTTGTGGTTGCAGTAGTAAAAGGCCCTGGGTGTGCACTTGCAAGTAAGGGAATTTGGTTGCGGTGAATTGATGTGGGTGGTAAAAATGTGTAATGAGACACTTCTATATTCCTTTTAACACATTATACCACTCATATCAGGTCGAGACTGTAGTGAATGGCGTTTGTGCGTGACAATATTGACAATTTTTCTATCATATTTTAGATTTTTTAGAATGTTTTAGCACATTCCAAAACTTCCCAGAATGTTCTAGAATACTCTAGGATATTTGAAATGAACTACGAAAATGTGACGTGACTGTTGGTCCAGAATATACTGAATATTTTTCGAAATTTCAAGTGTTCTGGAAAATTCTGCAATTTATCCAAATACCTATAACACTGAAAACTATTAAAAATATATTAGTGTTTGTATCGAATATTCTAATTTATTCTGAAAATTTCTAGATTGATCTGGAAAGTTCTAAAATATATTTAAAATGTATTTTAATATTATATACATATATACATATTAGGGTAAAAAAAAATTACTCTATGAAAAGATATTTTATAATAAAAACCAATATTTAAAATTAAATATACTCTTTATACAACATATTATATGTACAAGTTTCGAATGTTTCAACAACAATTCTATAAGATTCGACCTCAGCGACGCATTTGCATATTTTCGTAATAATTTCGTATGGTAGCCGTGTTTATTTTGAACGTCTACGCAGTTACAACAATATTGCGAAACGAGCCAATTGTTGTTTCGTACATCTTAATTATGTTGTAATTTAATACGTTTACATGTAGTCTATCCTATCGTTTCGCAAAAAAAGAAAAAAGTAAACCGACCGTATAAAAAAAATCACTATTATAAATGCGATAGTTAGAATGGACGCTTGTTACTCAACCACACCAGAAAGTCGGAACGGATTACAATGATACTTGTTATGTAATTAGCTGAATCTGAATTTATCCCAAAATTACCGGAGATCGAAAGTTATGCTGTTAAAACCGCTATAGACCAGTGCCGATAGGTTTTGAAACGAAAAAAAATAATAGTAGAATGAAACGGATTGTAAAAGGAAGAGAATATAACAAAAATGTAGGAAAAAATAAATTACGGGCGATCTGAGTTCGGGAAGGGGTAGGGAGGGGGCGTTTAAGGGTAAAAAATGGTTTATCGCGATTTCTGGCAAAACCACAAGTCCTATGGAAAAAAGTTCCATGGCAAAGTTGTAGGTAATAAAAAGATCTACAATTTTTGTATCAATACTTTTTTCACATAACCTCAAAATTAATGTGAAAAATTCAAATAACCAAGTTTTTGGTTTTTTATATTTATCTTTAAAAAAAATAATTTGTAAAATTCGTATAATAATATCTCGGACATATAAGTTAATCATTGGTTATCGGAGACAATATTAGCAGGAGATAAAACAGCCCCTCAGGACCTGTTTCAAATCAACTAATAAACTACAACTTTTGGTTTTACAAATTGCGAATAGAAATATGTACAATGACAGATGAAGTGGAATTAGATGGTGAATCAGAACAAAAAAATGAGTGTATGTAACCTTTACACGCGGTCGAAGTAAAACTTCTTTGACATTGTGACAGGATGACGATTAAGTTAAAAATAAACAAGTCATATTAGAATTTAAAAAATTATATATTGATAATAACAACAGCCATATATACGCTTAGTTATATGGAGCATTATTAATTTAATTATAATTATACTTTAAATATGATATCATTATACTTTAAATATTTAAAAATCGAATTCTATGTCAACGCGTCATCGCCGTAACGGGTTTCCGTTGCATTGTCGTCTATCAAAGTATTAAATTAGCCCTTAGAAGTTCGCACATGAAGTTCGCACCTAAAGAAGTTTTACTTCTAAAACATATCTGCAACCTTTATCTGTTGGATACCCGTTCTGATACTTAATTAGCGACTGTTAAAATTGAGTGATTAAAGTGATCTATACAATATAGCCTTCAACATTTAATACGGTAACAATAATCTCACCTCTCCGTCAGTCGGCAGGCACAATCGCGGCTGGAACTTGGTCTCGAGCTGCAGGTACTCGTTAAGCGTGCTGTATAGCTGCCGTATGTCGGTGCCGGATGTGGATGCGCCGTCAGCATCCGGGTGTCCCGCGCCCGCTCTCAACATGATCGGGCTTTGGTGCGAGCAAAGGGTGAATCGGCACCTGTTCATATTAAATAAATAGAAATATTTATTAGCGTTTATGATTAAAGATAGATGGAGAAATGTTCGGTCTCTTTCACTCTAAAGGTATTCTCTATACCATTTACGATGAAATTGTTATATTATGATAGTTGAAGGCTCAAAATAACATTTAGGTTTTTAGTAGAATTATCTATTAATTAAAATTTGGAAATTTAATTAAGGAAATAAATAACTCTTCATTTTTCGATATAAATATGTATTATTGAATAATAAATAATAAATAAATAATAAACGTCTCACACTCAATATTAATAATAATATTGAGTGTGAGATTAATATATTATATATATAGATATTATATAGATATTAATAGTTTCGAATTACGTAGTAAAGGCAGTTTGGAATTTCATTATACCTACTATGTATGTCATGAATTGATGTTTATTGAAAAAAAATATTAATATTTTATTAACAAAAAGAACTTTTTTTTAAACTTTTATTAAAATAAAAGTATCTTTTAAAAGTCATCTTCTTTTAAACTGTTAAAAGAAATCTTTGTTATGAAACCGTTATCTGGGCTCACGTTAGCGGGGATCTGATATACAAACACCGCCCGAACCGAAATGAAATATTTATTTTTTAAAAACACATGTTCGGAGCGGCCGTTGACCTCGCGTTGCATGTGAAATATATGCAAAAAAAAATAATTAATTACTGTATTCTTTGATGTGATAATAAATTGACTAAAATTAGAAATTTACTTATTATAACTAAGTTAATATTTATAGATAACTTTTATGTTAAGGAATAGAATTTAGAAAAAATAAATTACAAATTAAACCAGGTCCCCATATAAAAAGCGTTTTTTTTTAGGTTTTTTATCTGTTAAAATGTTTCTTTAAATAACTTTCTAAATACTCAAAACTATAAATTAATTTAAGTAGTATATATTACCCAAAACCTGGTTTTTTATAAGAATTAAAATTACCAAAATGGGAAACAAAGACACGGGTGTGGCAGCCATACAGACCGAGTACCTACGTGTGTCGATCCTTTATGATTACTCAACCTACACCTTACGACGTTACGTAGACGCGGAATCAACAATCAATGTCGTAAACTAGGAAGTGCTTGCTGTATTTAGATTTAGAAAGATAATGGCAGGAGAATTTTCGAAAATTTATTTCTATTTTTACTTTTAATATTCATTATTTATTTCATAATTATATGTTGTGTTGATTATAGACGTTTTTTTTTTACTTTTTTTTCAGATTAAATATACCACATAATGAATATGAGTATTCATAATAAGTTGTAAGTATAAATAATGAAGGAAAATAGGCAACAATGGACACGCTTACTAAATAACTGGCCTGTGGCGCAGTTAGCAGTGGTCCTGTTTTCTGCTCCAGGGTTGTGGGTTCGATTCCCGCCCCGAGTCTGGGTGTAATATGTATTTATTTATACATGTATTATTAATATGTATATCTATTTTAAAAAAATGTATATCAGTCAACTGTTACCTAAAACACAGGCATTAAGTTGCCTACCTTAGGGACAGTCGACCGTGTGTGTATGTTAAACATATTTCTATTATATATATATATTAATGTTTCAGAGATAATATGCCCATTTTTCTTTTACAATAAGAAACTTACGAAAAAAACTAAATAAGAGAAAAGAAAAACCACTTACCTAAGCTGATATCAGGAGCAAGCACCAACTGTGTTATTGCTAGCGCCGATCCCCCCAAGGCTCGTCGACCCGACGGTTTGAGCGACCGGGCGCGGAGGCCTAATACCTGACAAGAGAGCTTTTCGTCACAACCAGTAGCTTTAGCCAGTGAGCTTTGACGGGATTATACGGGGATTTTGTCGGATCGATGGTATATACGTAAGAATGTAATAGTAATGAGAGTGAGGATTGATGTTGATGAAATGCTTTTTTTGGTAAAACTTTTAAAAGATAGGTAGGGCTTTAAAGTTTTTGTTTATTGGGATTTTTTTAAAGGATTTTAGTTAGGGCTGGAGATTACGAAAACTTAATAGTGGTTTAGTGATATGGTAATATGGCTTTTTCGTTAATTCGAAAACGTTTAGAAGATTTTCGGGTAGGATATTTGATAGGTAGATTTACAAAGGTTACCGGGTACAATGTCTTGTTGAAAGACAATTGCCCAGCTGCCTTGAGCTCTCGGTGAACCGTCAGATAAGTACAGCAGTGGTTGAACACTACTGTAGGCCTGGTACGTCCCACTCGAGTATCGAGACAGAACGACACTAAAAGTAAAAGTTCAAATAAATACGCCACGGTCAGTCCCTTGACCCTCTAGTACACACTGGGTATCGAACCCTTCGTACTATTTTTATATGAACCGTCGAAGGTTCTACGCAGCAAGCGCAAGGGTCTCTTGACAGGGAATTGTTTTGAAGGCGTTATAAATATCAGTTACCTGTAAAATCAGCATATTAGAAAAATAATGTAATAATGTAAATCATTTGCGAAAATTGTTATCATACGTTTGAATATTATCTTTTAAAACCAATGTCTTTTCTATATTGTCTAATATTTTAAAAGTTTATTTATCTCCACTTTTTTTCTTACTTATGCTTAGTTGATAGTATGAGATATAAAATAAGTTTAAAAAATATTTTAAGTATATTGGACACATTTTTTAACACTTGAATCAAACAAATATTCTTCTTAGTTTTTTCCCATAACATATTTACATACATACAATATAACATATTTATAATATACATATTAACAAATAATATAAAAAAGTCAATTGCTACTTAGGTCAATAAAACTTAAGTGTACGAATAAAAAAGTATTTTATTAATTATTAAAAATTTGAATAAGATATATAGGAAAGAAAATCTACTTAGCATCTTCGAAATGTTAAGGACATGGCTGTTATAATACAGCAAAAACGCATACAAAACGGTGAGGAACACGAACTTGCATAATTATTAGTATTGTTCTTACAATACCTGCCAATATTAGATCTTAGAATTAAAATAGAAGTATAATAAATTAAATAGGTTCAGAAGATTCAAAGCGAATAAAAAGTTTAAACAAATCATTTACGCAAAGATTTTAAATTAACATGATCATTTTTATTACTAAAATTTATTTATTTATTTAAGGACAACCAGTTGTAGTTACAATAAATACTTACAAATATAAAAAATTAAATTACAAAAAACGTTACATAATTGCACTACGTATAGGTGCCACAGCATTCGCAAAATGACAATTAACAACAACAAAAAAGAGAATTAACTAATGACAACACGCCAGTTAACTATGGTAAATTTATATAACAATATTATAAAAGGAGACTGCTAAATATTGGAAACCTGGTCAAATACGGCAGTTTTGAAAACAGTTAAATTGTCGTTAAATATATCCACAAAGATACACAAAGCATTAAAATTTTTGCACAATCTTGATACAGTATAATTCTGTTTTAAGTTAGTTCTAGCAGCAGGAGCGCTTAGAAGACCTAAGGGACGTCGAGGTAAATGTGAAGGAACACGAAAAGGAAACAATCTCAACAGAGTGGGGCAATCGATCTGACCTCTTAAAACTTTGAACAAAAAAATCATGTCATGAACACGTCTTCTATCGATCAAAGAGTGCATCTTATATAGCTTTAGTTTATCTTTGTAGGAAGCAAGTTTACCGAACTCATAACACGAGTAAGATAGATATCTTAAGAATCTTTTCTGCAAACTTTCTAAGCGTAGTTGATGTACAGTGTAATGAGGAGCCCAAATCACACTACCATATTCAAGTACACTTCTTACATATGCGCAATATAATGTAATTATAGTACGAGGATGTTTAAACTTCTTGGTATTTCTCATCACAAAGCCGAGCATTTTAGATGCTTTATTAGATATACTGTCAATATGTGGCACAAATGTGAGTTTAGTGCCAAATGTTATACCAAGATCAGAGATAGTATCACATTTGGTTAAAGGGGAACCACCTAAAAAATAACATGTCTCGTAAGTTCGAACTTTACGACTAAATATAACATGTTTGCATTTATTAATATTCAAGACCATGTCATTATCTAAACACCATTGGCTAAGCTCAGATAAATCGCTTTGTAAAGATAAAGAATCTTCACGAGTACATATGACTTTACATAATTTAAGGTCATCAGCAAATAGAAAAGATTGACTAGATCTAATAATAGAGGTCACATCATTTATGAACACGTTAAATAACCATGGGCCCAAGTGCGATCCTTGTGGCACACCTGATGTGGTCATGTAGGTGGTAGAATTAAAACCTTTAGCGACCACATATTGATATCTATTACTTAAATATGAAGCAAACCATTTCAACTGATTTCCGAATATACCATATTTCTTCAATTTTAAGATAAGAGTATTATGATTGACACGATCAAATGCGTTAGAGAAATCAGTATATAACACATCCACCTCATGCCCAGCATCAACTGCATTAACAAGATAATTGTAGTAAGTAACCAAATTAGTAATGCATGATCTGCCTTCAGTAAACCCGTGCTGTTCATCAATAATATATTGTTTAAAGAAAAATTTTAGATAGGGGTAAATTAGTGCTTCAAATATTTTTGCAAACACATTAAGTATAGTTATTGGCCTGTAATTTGACACCAATTCGTGATTGCCCTTCTTGAACACTGGAACCACTTTGGCCGTTTTCCACTTAGTTGGAAAAATTCCGGTTGATAAAGACCTATTATAAATCAAATATAACGGTAAGGTTAAAGCCGAATAGCATTTCGCCACGAAATAACTGGGAATACCGTCATCCCCGGCTCCCTTGCTAGAGTCAAGTCTTTTTAAATATAGATATATCTTGTGTTTAGATATATGCAAAGAACCAATTGTATTAACATCATAACCAGAATTTACAGAGTCATTAAAATCAACAACCCCAGAACCAGTAACTGAACCAGAATATGAAGAAGAAAAGTGCCTAGCGAAAAAATTGCATATTTTATATAATTATTTAAAACGGGATATTTACCATGTTTTTTATTTTTATTTTACGGAGCTCGATATTTCGACACTATCTAAATATCCCGTTTTAAATAATTTTAGTCATTTACGTAAATTCAGCTACGTCGTATCAATTAAATTTCACAAGAACCGTGTAACACGGATTCATAGTTGTAAGTTACGATTAATTTACGTTCAATTTATAAAGTATATATAATTATAGATATTCCAAAAATGAATACCAATTGTGATACTGAACAAAATATTTATTTTATTTTATTTTATTTTATTTATTAAGGACAACCAACAAAAGATACATTATAAATTACACTATTTTAAGCTTACATTTTAACAAAATGGTAAATGTTCTTTTAATTAAAGGTTATCACAGCACTGTAACGTCAAGTAATTAAAACAATTCATAGAATTAAAGTATTTGAGATTTTGAGAATATCGAGGAGACATAACAAAATTAATTTAAAAAAGAATTAAAAAATTAAATAGTATTTCTTTGTCATATTAGGTATCAATTTAGAATATATCATAAAAGTCATATGGTTAATAATAAGATTACAGTTTACATAGATAGTCGAGAACTTTGCGTTTGAACTGAGGCAGCTTGTCATGACATATGTCTATGTTCAGGTTTTTTGTTGAGATACTGTTGTATAATCTTGACAATCTTGGTACAGGGGAATTCTTTCCCAAGTCAGTCCTGTAGACCCTTACTTCTAACAAGTTACACGGGTGTCGGGGTATTCTGGGTGGGACGTGGAATGCAAATTTACTAAAAATATCAGGGCAGTCAATTTCATTGTTTAGGACTTTATAGAGGAAAGTCATTGCTAACATTTCTCTCCTGTTTTGTAGGCTATTAATATTGATATATTTAAGTCCCTCGTCATAGCTATTTAACTTTAATTTAAACCTATACGATAGTTGCCGTAGTAATCGCTTTTGCACAGATTCCAACCTAGTGGTGTGAATCTTCTTATAAGGTGACCACACAAGAGAACAGTATTCGAGCCGACTGCGAACAAGACTGCAGAACAACTTTAAGGTTGTTAATGGACTCTTATAACCTTTTGAGGACCTCATAATGAAACCAAGAGACTTATTGGCTAATTCGAGACAATAGTCAATATGATTTAATGTTATAATATATCATTAGAACGGACTAGATATACACGCGATTTCACCCACGTCGTGATGGTCACTGCTTCGCTACATCTTTTACGACTCTCTGATTTTCCTTACCTATTAACGATAAATTTTTGTCATGATTCGTATAGAGATCATGTCAAAATTCTATTTTTACTAAGCAAACCAGAATTGATTATAAACTGACCGTTAAAAAAAAACATCTCGCGTTAGAAAGTTTGTTCATTAAAAATTATATATATAAGCCATAAAACGTAACGCTATGACTCATTGAAGCAGAGCAGAAGAGCAGAACTCTTTGAAGCGATCACTACACGTGAACGCAAGTGAAACCTCGCGGGACTACAAGTTATTTTTTTTTAAATCATCTTTCTCAACAAAACCGTATCCTTAGATCAGGCTTGATACACTGTTTTCGCGTTCTTATCATTTATCTCGACCTTGGCAATACAAAAATAATCAACCATCGTTGTTTTCGACTCGCTCTTGCACGTTCCATTCTATTTCGAGAGATTTATAGATTTATTTACATTTCTAACATATTTTTAGATTTTAGTTTAGAGGTCATCCATTAATCAGGTGAGGAGTTTAGGAAGGTCGAGCGAAATGTCACCCGAGGGAGAGGGTGGTCTCGGCAAATATCACGTAATTTTTTTTCCGTCATTAAAAATCTTAAATAAAAGTCATAAAAAAAATAAGACATCTTTTTTTCTTTAAATAAACCTAATTTTATTGAGCACACATTAACTCATCAAAAATACGCATTTCAAAAACTCTTACATGAGATTAGGATGAGGGGGAGGGGGTCGAGCAAAATTTCACGAAATCTTTACAAGGGTCGGACCTAAAAATCGCCAAATTAATGGATGCCCCTTAATAATTGCTGATACTTTATATTTCACAATGGGACACTTGACTGATTTTATTTACAATTTAATGTACTTTATTGTACATCAACATAGCAAAGATTAACAAAAGAAAAAAACATGCCAATTTCACCAGTAACTGATATTTCTCAGATCTATTCGCAATCCACTAGTTACCTCATACCATAAGTTGTAGTTTATTAGTGAAACAGGCCCAAGTGCCTTTTAACATAATTTGATAAAGTCATAGATCTGATCAAGCTATCAGTAATTTATGTGCGAGATAATCTTTATCAGAAACCGGTAAAATTAGTCGCACGACATGACGTCCTTATCATCCAGCCAAGATTAAGGATTTTTAAACAAAGTCAAAATATATGTTATAGTGGCGTAGGATATTATATTTGAGATAACCAATCACACTTATATTACTCGTATTCAAAATAAATATTGTATGAAATTTCGAATCGTATTATTAAATCCTAAGACTTTCGATTATATTATAAGCATATAAATTTTACCATAATGTCTGTTTCATTGTCAAAAACAGAAGGACATATTTGAAATAATGATTCTTATATGACTTAATACCACTCGGTATTCAAAATAAAATTAATTATTGTATAAAATTTCGAATCGTATTATTAAAAAAAATCCTAAGACTTTCGATTATATTATAAGCATATAAATTTTACCATAATGTCTCTTGCATTGTCAAAAATATTTTTTAAGCGATAGTAAACCGTTTTAGAATATATTTCGTAACATTTATTATTATACTTATATTAAAAAAATCTTTGTATTATTGACAATAAATTTTTCGATAATATAACATCGTACGACGCAACCCCCCCCCCCCTTCTCCCTTCTTTTTATTATAAAAACAACAGATCTACATGATAATGCACTAACGTCACCAGACAGTTATCGGTCAGAGATACACGAAAGAATCATGCGTTGCCATTTACTTTTGCCATTTTGAAATCATGATATTGATAGTCGAAAAAAAAAACATGACTTTATCAATATTATACATATATACTTATTTTAAGATAACTATACTACGCATTTCATTTTGCGTTATTTACTGTAAGCATGACTAATTGAAAAAATCACTATTTTCTTTTAGCTTAACTATAGCATGAGAAGTACCAAAATATGTACTGCGAAATACAAACAAAAATAATTAATTATTCTACCAACGCGTAAAGTCGGAGACATCAACTAGTACAAAAATGAAATATTGATAATATTAGGGTGAACGTCCTTTACAATAATCACATTTGAAGTACAAAACAATGATAATTATGACAGAATATTTTTTTTAGATTTCGTAATAAACTGTTACATAAATATTTTTATGTGGCTTAGCGTTCATGGCTTTGTGAGTTGATTTCGCTTTAAAAAACATAGAACACGACAAAAAAAAATCTTATACAGCATGAAAAAATGTGTTTTTGTTTTAGGAACACAAAAAAAAAGTTTGATTCGAGTTATATTCCTATAATCGATTGTAGTACAAATATTTTAAAAAACCCCGTCAAGCAAATCAAAATATAAATTTTTGGTATGATACACACGTACTATTTTCAATTATAAAATGTCTTTTAAAAAATGTGTTCACTATTTTTCAAGACATTGGCGAACATACAAAAAAAATACATAGAAAAGAAACACACAACCCCATTTTTTTAAATCGGTTTAAAATAGAATTTTCGCTAGAAAAGTTTAACTACGTACTTAATTCGTAGAGCAAGCACCTACGCAATGATTTTATGGCACTTTTATGCATTTATCGACGGTTATATTTATAAGTATAGCGTGACACACTCTCTCTGTAATATCCAGACGTTTTTACTTAGTGTGCTTCTTTTTCTAGTCTGAATCCTACAAATGTTGTAACAGCGAAAGTATTTTTTTTTTTTCGTTTTCGTTGCAAACTTTTGAACCGATCGCGATGAATCTTAAGCATACATGTATACATGACTAGGGAATCTATTAGGGACTAGGGAATGGTATACCATCTACCTATTTCTTTTTCTCAAATTCTATCCTTAGGGTTGTCTGGAAGAAATCGCTATTGAGCGATAAGGCCGCCTGTTTGTGCATTTTTCGTTTTCTACCATTATTTTTGTACTATATTATTATGTGTGGTGTACAATAAAGAATATATAATAATATAATAATATAGCTGGAGATCCAGAATACATAGGCTAATTTTAATCATAAAATTTCCACGGGATTGCAAGGTACTGGGATAAAACTCGAGCCATTGCTATTACTATACCTATAAATAAATAAACCTTACAGTTAACAACTTTTTCTGTAATTATGCGTTGAGATATTAATTTTACATACACACTCTTTAGTAATCATATCTCCGTTTATCTGTATGTTCCGGAGAACTTTGACTGCAAGATAGCCGATAATTTCAGCAAAACTTACAATTCTATTTTAGAAAAAGTTACGCTTTAAAAAAACCTACGCGGACAAAGTCGCGAGTTGCAGCTAGTATCAAATAAAACATTCACACATACATCGCAACATACACACATAATTAATATATAAAGTTTAAAACGTAAAAAAACGCTCGAAAGCGTGTATATTAGTAGACAAGCGCTTTTGTTATGACTTTTTCAACTTTCTCCCGCATGCAGCGTAATATAAAACGTTTCATAATTTTCTAGTTCTGTCTTAAAAAGATAATGTGAATTAGTTTCTTCGTTAAAATACAAATTAAAAAGAATTATTAAATTATTCATCATATATATAAATCCAATGTGAAGAGGAGACCTTTCCCCAGTAGTGGGAGGTTTACAGGCTGATTAAGTTAATTTCATTTCAGTATATATATAATTGTTTTGTACGTATTTATATTACTATAATTATCCTAATTGTAATTACACGTCTGAATTGATTTTGATTTTTTATTTTATTTAAATAAACTTTTTTTGGCTTTTGGTATGGATGCGATGGATGGCGCTGTAATTTGAGCCTTTTATTTTTGACAAGACGTCTGTCGGACTTCTTACTAGTCATTAAAAAAAACAATAAATACCTTTTATACAACAACCACTTTAGTAAATAATATGAAATTAAAATTATATATATATGTATATATTTATAATTTGACCATCAAAAGCCACCTAACAACAAAAGCTTATTTAAAATTTATTTAGTCGCATACTTTCCCTGTGGGTCATATAAATTTATTGCGTGTCGAACCGAACTTCAAGCGAACTTCATTCAAAATTCTGTAAATTACGGGATGAATCAGCTGTGACCGAGGGACCAAACAGGGGAGAGGTCTGCTATTGCGCGAAGGAAGGAAAAATGTGTTGGATGTTTCAATTACCGGTTATCGAAATGAAAAATGCGATTTTTTCATTTAATATAAAACTAATAAAATTTTAAGAAATAACAGTTTTTATAAACGCTACATATACAAAGAAATTTTGTAAACAAAGTATACTTTTGACTGGCCCGTTGGCGCAGTTGGCAGTAATCCTGGTTTCTGCTCCAGGGCTGTGTTTGTGAGTTCAATTCCCACCCCGAGTCTGGGTTTAACATACATTTATATGTATATTTATAACAAAAAAAAAAAAATAATAATAATCAGTCGGCTGTTACCTAAAACATAGGCGTTAAGTTGCCTACATTAGGAACCGTGTATGTATAATATTAAACATAATTATTGATTAATTTTTGCTTCCGATCTCTAATGTTTTTTTCCTCAGCATATTAAAATATTGTTAATATATCACTACATATTATAAAACAAAGTTCTCCGCCGCGTCCGTCTGTCTGTTCGCGATAAACTCATAAACTACTGCACGGATTTTCATGCGGTTTTCACCAATAGATAGTGATTCATGAAGACGGCATACCCCAGGCGCAGCCGGGTTAATATAATAAACACAAGGCAGAAGTCACAGCTATTAACCACTTTAAAATATTCGTATAAAATGTACGAACCCTATATTTTAACGTCCAAAAATTATTTCCACATGAATTATAACGGCAGCTGTTTTTATAAACATCTGTCGTATATAACCATAAAATTTCCAAGAATTTTAATTTACGCTTCGAAAAGAAATCACTTAAAACCAGTTTTTTTTTTAAAAAGAAGGCACTCTATTTGTTTGTTATTTTGGTCTATTGCAATTGAAGATACATCGCTCGTAATTGCGAATTGATCGCTTACGAGTACAATCGATTGTCAATTGCGTTTACGATTGACAATTACAGTTAAATTACATTTTTTTTAAAGGTGATTTTCAATTTGATTATTTTTTTTATATATATCTCAATGGTGTTTTAGATTATGTTATATCTAAATGGTGGTTTTATTTATCAAAAAAATTATCCCGTTGTAAAAACGATCGAATGAAAAAGTTTTAGACTTGGCATATTTTTATATGATAATATGATGATATGAGATATTTCGAACAATATATTTTTTTGTTTCAATAGAACTACGATTAGATTTTTTTAAAGTTATTTAATATAAGGTTTAGGAGTTTTTATACGAATTCAAGCAGATATAAGATTTCTTTGGCACGCAATATCAACTGACCTCTACAGCTGTTTAAGTACGCTCCGTATAAATTTTCTACGAAAGATTTTTTATCAACAAAAACAATTTTTTTAAGATTAATATGTGTTTGGTAAACAAATAAAGTTTACTGAAGCTACAAATAATCTTGGAATTCACTTAGTCTATTTTATAGATAAAAAGTTATATTGCAAGAACAGCAAATCACATTCAAATAACTCTAAAAATAAATTCAGTATTTGGCTTTATGACAACCACATATGTTTTCTGTAAAAAAAAAAAAAGCAATAACCTATCTTTACGAATTAAACTTTTGTAGTTTTTTATCTGCCCAATTGTTACCAATAAAAAAACCGCGTATTAATTTAAAAAATTGAATTCCTTTTCAAACGATGTGTCGCGTTCCAATTTAAATGACCGTCTATTTCTGGTATAAAATTCATACGAAAGTAGACCAGCTGTGGTTCTGCAGGCAGGAAAGCCTGATTATACGACCTCCTCTTGAGTACTCTTTTGTAACATCCCACGCATCGTCTACGCCATATTTTTTCCGTTACTTTATTTAAAAAATTAACTGTGATGTCATTTTTAATGTGACGGTGGCTTTCGGCCAAAATTATTTTCGCGGTTAAATAGTTACGTGAAGGTGTGAGAGTAATAATATAACGGATTTCTAAAACAACATTGCGGAGGCCGTGTTATTATTCAATATATATATAGATAAAAAGGAAAATTACTGAAGACATTATGATGCACATTTTTTTGAATCTATATTTATTTAAAATTATATTTGATTACATTTTTATTGAGCTATAAAATAATTTGAATACAGCAAATCGTTTAAACGAGGCAAGATCTAAGTTACGGATATCATGCTAATAATAGTTGTGCTTCGCGGTTATACCCGCGTTACTTAAGATCCCATGTGAATTTTGAGCAAAAAAAAATAGCCTATATATTAATCTTGAGCTATATATATTCAAAGTTATATAATAATAAGTAAAGAAGTTTTTGCAGGAAAGAGTAGCAAAAATCTATACATTTTATAATATAAGTGGGTAGTAGAAAGGTAAAAATATATCCTACCTTCAAACAATACTCTATAATATATACAAATATTTGTATAGGTTATAGAAGCTGTAATATAATTCTGTCGTGGTCTAGATGTCTTTGTGTTACAAGTTATTCCGGACCCCCGACACACTATATTATGTACAAATTAGCTTGATATTTTTGACAGATATAAATATTTCTGATAAACATAAATTACAAAAAAAAAAAAAATGTGCGTGTACTAGCGTACACTCGTAAGAAGTGAAACTTATAATAAAAACAGTTTACTTTTTATACGATCGTAATTATACGCACATACGCACATACACACATACGCACATACATACATACACACATACACACACATACATACACTCGAAAAACATAAACCTTCTGTCGCAGTCGAGTAAATACAGTTTTACAAGATAGCGCGTAACGAAAAAATGTGACGCGTAACGCGTAAATTTTTTCCAACCCCGATAAAGAAGTTTCACTTCAAAAACAAAAAGAAAAGAAAAAAAATCCGTCCGACCGATGTAACATTGTACAAGCGTCTATTATTTTCAGTGTTCCTATTTAAATTTTACTTTGAAGCAATAAAAAGTCTTAAAATTTTCGGACGACGCTTGAATCTTTAGGGACTTTTGTGTTATATTTTTTTAATATTTTTACAATTTTTAAAATCATTTAAATAAAGAAAATAATATGTTCGTCATTGCAAAGTTATGTCTATCAGATAATTTACATCTGTCAAAAAGATCAAGCTAACTTGTACAGGCAATAGCGTAGCTAGGTAACCAAAGGCCCTGGTGCAAAAAATAAACTAGGGCCCCAACTAAACAATTTAAGTTTTATCAATACAAGCCAAAATATAAATAGTTATATTTAAAAAATTTTAAGGTGCAAAGCTACTTCATCATCTGCTCTTTATCACGCACAGCAGGGCCAGTCCAGATTCTACATGCAAACAAATTTCAATAGTTCAATTTATAGTTTTTTGGTCAGGCTATGAGGGCCCCCTGAGCTTGGGGGCCCGGTGCAAGGCACCGTCTAGCCCTCCCGTAGTTACGCCACTGTGTACAGGGTATAGTAACATTATATTGAGTGGCCGTTGAGTACGGAGTTTGTTATTAAATTTGAAAAACTATTCCGATTCCTTTTTATGATAAAACTACAAAGACTTCTATGTATATTACATAGAAGTCTATGTAAAACTACACAGTTGGTTAGTCTTGATATTGTACAAGATGTTTGGTAGTCGATGTTTTATAAAATTATTTCAAAAATATATATTATTTAATATTTAATAAAAGGTTTTGTGTAGTTAGGTTAAATCATCTTTTAAGTGGATCAAGGTGTCGCTGAGAGTTCTTAAAATCGCTGTGATCTTGAAGCCAAATATAGTCGTCTCGTTTATGTTAAAGAATAATTAATTCTTATGACGAATTAAAAAATATATATATTTTACTAGGATGTGACGAACACAACGAGTTATGTAATGTTCCAGACACTATCAATATATTCCTCGATACCGATCGCCTAAGTTCAAAAGTTTGCCAATCCGCAAAATTTTCACTTGATAAGTAATCGTTTTTTATTCTCTTTTTCATATTTTACTTTTTAAATAGTATTTTAATTTTAACACTCGTTTTTCAGTTTATTTATTGTAAACTTATTTAAGTGCTTTTTCACAAGAGACAATAATTTTTGCCAATATTGTGTAAACACGTCTTTAACTATTGAAGCTAATACAAAAGTTATCAAAAAAAAAACCAAATAAATAATGATTTTTGTAAATTCTACCCCTAAATGGGTGAAATAGGGGATGAAAAACCTTGTATAAAATTAAACAATTTTGACTGTTAACTGACTGTATTACATCATATTTTAAATATATCTTTTTAACGATATTACGTACAATTATGCCGTTAACTTTATTATAAAGATAGATAAAAATAAAACAAACATGGGAGTTTTAACGGACGTCGCTATTGGTTAATTTTAATCGTTCGAATGTGCGAGACAGTCGTATCGTGCTATATCGCTCGCACATTGATACAGCTGTTCGGCGGGCGTTATTAAAAAACATTTTCACAGTTTCAGTTACTACTCCCTCTTATAACAAGTTGCGTCACGTTTCTATAGCTTGTGGACCTTCTTAAACAAAAAAAAGAACATGAATCGTATCAATGTCGAAAATTGTATGTACTTTAGTATGAAAATCTCGAAGAACGAAAGTCCGTAACAACAAACAATTTGAAATGAAGGACAAACTACGAATAGCTGGAACCACTGAAGAGTTAAAAAAAAAAGCCCTGATATTATAGAGCGGACAATTTTCTTTGTCAATTTGAAGGGGCTTTCAGAAATCTAACGATACGATTTCATATTTCTAAGTCAGTTAGTCAATATGTATAAAAAATATACAATCTTTCATATCACACTCAGACTCACTCAGGGCGGGAATCGAATCCTCAACCTTGGAATCGGAAATCATTGTCAGTGGCAACTACGCCCACGGGCGTAAAAATAGGAATTTATAGCGCTTGACTGCTTCATGTGTACAAGGTGGCCTCGTAGGCATAGAATACGTCTATTCACAAATTTCATCAATTTATATAGGTATATTTGATATTTTGAACTATTTTTTCAAATAATGAAAAGATTGAATATTGATACTTTTTCGAATTAACTACCTGTAACATACAAAATTTTGCATTAACGGCTATAGTGAAAGGGCGTGTGACATCTAGTCTAGTCTATTTTCGGAATAAGTGACGTAAAGATAATAATACATTTATAAGGGTTTCTAAAGCCGAAAGGCCATTAACGTTAATACAATTACTAAATAAACATTACCTCGAATTACGTAAGCAACGGCCGTGACTTTGAAATATTTTTTTTTAACTTTTGGAAAGCTATCAATATCGAAAAAATATTTTGTTATTTTTAATTTTCGTTTAGGATAATGAGTTATTGACTTTCATTTGAATAAAAATAAAATAAAAAAAGTGAATTTAAATATTTTTATAAAAAATACCATACTAAAAAAAATTATACTTTATATTTGTATGTTAAAACATCAATTCTATCCACATCGCTAGTCTAAGTACGTGGCACAGACTTAAACATTTTTTTAAATTTAATTAGATATTTTTTTGTCGTTATAATTTTTTTTATTAAAAACAACTTTTAGATACTTTTTATTATTGTATCTTTCAGCGTACATTCTCTTCGTATAAAAAAAGGAAAACCAGTTTAAAAAAAAATTAGATAACAATTATCCTTATAAAAGGCCTAACGACAATCACGTCTACGCTACAATGCCACGCCGAGGTTAAACGCTTTATTTGACCTTAATTAATAGTATTAAACATTGACTATTCTAATTTATCCTATTTAATACCGCAATAGTCGAAGCTAATTAACAGTAATAAGAAGAACTTATTAGAAATAAATAAATAAAAAACTGTTTTTTTTTTAAAAGAAATAATGTCTTAAAATGGCGTATTTATATTATTATAAAGTTAAAGAATTTAATTAATCGAGTTTTGTATCGGGAACAAAGGACTCAAAGAAGAGGTGTACAAATTCGTATCATTAGAACTTAAGATTTTAACTCAAAGTAGCTGGCTGAATTAAAGGTCTCTTCCTCCTATACACATAGGTCTAACCCGCCACGCTGCTCGACTGCGGCTTGGCGCATAATTTCTCTATCAAGAGTATCGATTGATATCAGCCCGGCTAGCATGCGCGCACGACAAAATTTTGCCTACCCCTTTTCTCGTATTATCTCTCTATGTCTACAGTAGCTAACACGCGTGCACGTGATACTCTTCTTCTTCTTCTCGTTACGTCAATAGAAGAGATAATATTAAGTTTTAGATATTATGTATGGTATTTATCTCTGCGGGAGCTAACATGAAATAGTAATTTTGTCGAATTTCGCCGTGATTTTGACGTTTGAAGAAGAATATTATCGAAGAGAATTTGTCTCTCGTAGTGTTCATGTTAGGGTAATCGAGAAAATACTTGATGTAGAGTGTAGACACATTATCTCTTTCTCTCTCTCTCGTCAAGAGATATCTCGATACGCATGCTAGCCCGGCAGGTGTTTATATCAAATTGAACCGACGGATTAACATACTCTCCGTTGCACTGTGGAAACACGCCTAGAGAAAAACTTGAAAACAATTAATATTTGTAGAAATATAAATATTCGTTCGAAGCGATCGAAAGTTCTCAATTGGACTTATTGTTCAATTATGAACAATAATTTACAAATGCCCTAGATCGTCAAATATACCTAAGACTATAGCTAAATAATTAAAATTGGTTTCAAAACATAATATGTTATCTCTATGTTAGTATAATCTGTTTTCTATCAACAGACTTTCGCATTATTTATTATAACACACACGTCAAGGAACACACACCGACACATAAGGCGACCGTGTACGTGACGAAGGAGACGTTCTGCTCCGCTTGCGCCGATGAACACTACTAACGGGCGAAAGTTAAATTACAAAATATATGTATACATAATTATATTCAAATAACTCGAAAATATTTATTTATTACTAATCAAATTTAAACAAAATATATATATTAAATATCATAAGTCATGGGAGATATTAATGGATTACCTGAAACAGGGGTAATAAACTACATTTATAACAATAGATAGCGGCCCTTGTTATATATTTAGTTTATTACCCTATAATATGGCTAATAGTTAAATTTTACTCACAATAATTAAAGGGTTTTTTTTTTAAACAAAAACCGACTTCAAGATTATACCCACATATAAAAACTTTTTTTTATTTTCCTTAAAAAGCGCTAAATTGATTTCGATAAAATTTCTATGAGACCACCTCTGAAGTATAACCCCTACTGATTAAAAAAAGAATCATCAATATCGATTCATAATTGATGGAATAATCGCGTAACAAACGTACAAAAAAAAGTCAAATTGAGAACTCCTGCTTTTTTGAAGTCGGTCAAAAAAATAATTACTGAAATTTAAAATAGTAACGTATTTCAAACTGGAATTACAAAAGGATTAAAACTTTCCACTGAATAACCGCGCGGTTTCAATCGCGTTGACGTTTATTGTTACTGCTCCACTTCTCGTGTGTCATGGCGACAAGTTATAGCCTAGTTGTGGGTTCGAACCCCAGACGTGACAAGTATTTGTAGACTATATTGGACGTTAGTATTTATGTTGTTCAGGTTTCCGGACCCCGACAAGACACGGGATTCACATGCTACTTACTGGGGACCGTGTTAAGTGTTAGACATTTATATAATAATTTGACAAGACTTTCATTTTAATAATTAATTGTATTTCACCATACTACAATATCCTAGGAGTAAGGGTGCCTGTCCATTGAAGCGGAGCGAGGCTGCGGAGCGGAGAAGCGGAGAAATATTAACCAATAGCCCTTGTCCACTGGAGCTGAGGGGAGATTTTTTGCAATCCTATTGGTTAATATTTCTCCGTTTCTCCTCTCTGCAGCCCCACCCGCTTCAATGGACAGGCACCCTAACGTAGGCATTAAAACATGCCAAGATTCATGGTAGTTGAACAATAGGTGTAAAACTTGAAAGAGGGTGAACCCGCAAGAAACATGCATGACTATGTTGTTGGAATCACAACATTATAGTAGTGACATCGGAATGTTTCGGTTTCGAATCCGAGCAGACAAGGTTAATCTTTCAAATGATAAATTTGTCTTTAAAACATGGGGATTTGGGACACGCTGTAAAGTAGCGTGGCGGAATAGCCTCCAATTCTTCTCTTCATAGAGGTCTTTACCCAGCAGTAGGAAGTATTATAAGTTACTAATAGTAATAATAAAAATAAAAAAATATTATTATTATTATATACATATACATTTTTATATAGCAGCATATTCTATTTAATAACATACGCAGATGATATTAGCTTTTTTTTTTATTGAATCGACTCGGCCCTTTATGCTTTTAAAAAAAAAAATTCAAGGCGAGTAAGTAGGTATAGGACCTTGAAATAAGCGCTCGGTTTATTAATATCAAAATTATTTTACTCAATGAAATACCTTTGCCTGTGATTTTATTTTGACTACCGAAATAATTTGAATCCCTTTAATAAGTCGTTCTTCGTGTCACTTTGAACAATACTTGCAATTATTTTATGAATAAAATTATTTAATATATTATAATATGTTCTAATCTTACAACTTTCTATTATTATAAAGGTAAAAGTTTAGATGGGTGGTCGATACGTCGATGTTTTACGTCTAAATAACTTAAAACTCGGAATATATATTTTATCTTTAATGCTTTATGAAGGGAAGGCGAACGACGTCGCTAGTACAGCTAGTATTTAATAAGAATCACTATATACATATTATAAAACAAAGTTCTCCGCCCCGTCTGTCCTGTCTGTTCGCGATAAACTCAAAAACTATTGCACGGATTTTCATGCGGTTTTTACGAATAAGAGATTCATGAGGAAGGCTTAGATACATATAGGTACATTCCCCGGACGCAGCCGGGGCGAGCTGCTAGTATAGAATATAATTGATTAATAAGACATCTCAGATCATTACAAAATACCATGATCAAATACCACACCACAGAAGGAATAATAAATATTGATACACAAAAAAAAAAAAACCATTGAGACCACCTACATAGACGTTTTAATTTGATTGGTTCACAGCAAATATATTAAAACACGTACATACAGAAAAAAATATTCAACGAAACGAGAATATCTTTATGGAAATCTAAGCCCGTTTTATCAACAAGGCCTCAAGGCCCCATATATGGGTTAAACGCGTGTAAGGATTACTTCATTGAAAAGTCATCTATATGCCTTTTGACATAAAGTCGATTTTGTACTATTAAGTTCTATGACGCTGACGTAATACGGTGACGTGCGTTCATGTAGGGAAGTCGTGTCGTTGAGCGAATTCGACAAAGGATTTACCGTGACCGTTTATTTTGGTAGTATGTATGTAATATAATTATAATCGTCATTAAAACTGATAAAATACAATTAAACAATGAATTAATCGTAGCATGTCGGTTCGGATATCTCTTTGGGACGGCTCGAACGATTTAGCTGCTTTTTACCCGACTGCGACAGAAGGAGGGTTATGTTTTTCGAGTGTATGTATGTATGTATGTATGTATGTATGTATGTATGTATGTATGTCCATTTCTTTGGCACGCCCTACAGCCCAAACGGCTGGACGGTTTTTGACATATGAGGTGTCGTTGGATTCGTCTAAATTGTAGTAGTGACATAGGCTATATAAATTTTCAAAATGGCGCCCGCTAATGGCGGAATGAGGGAGGCAGTTGATTTTTTTTTCTTACTATAGCAATATGGGTATCAAATGAAAGCTAGTAAATTGTTTTATTCTTTCTAGTTTATAATAAGAGTATTTTACGCAGTCGGGTTTTTTTGATTTTTTTAACTAAGCATACTTGTTTGTACTTATTGTCAATCGTTATAATTAGTACAAAGTGTATACAATTTTTTTTGTACAAATTCGAACAAATTTTAATTTTTTTTGTATAAATCTCAATAATTAATTGAAACATTCACATTGTTAGATTGTTTTTTACGAATCGTATTTTTCATTTTATTTGCAGATTACCCTCAACCCTCGAATCGACCCGTACGGTAAAACCCGACTTGACTCGATTGATTCATGATTTTACATTTTTCAACGCGGTAAAATAAATCGCGAAATAAAAAAATGTATTATTAAAAAAAACTCGAACAATATATAAAATAGAATAATTACGGCCGCGTCTGTTATTAGATCTCAACTATTATTCGACATTATTTTTTTTACGTAATCAGCTTATCTATTACAATTCTTAGATCAATTCTCCGTGACTTTTCCATCACACGTGACACTCGCAGATTTTGCACACTGATATCGCAAATAATTTGAAATTCTATGCTTAACTTTTTGTAACTTCTTGATACAAGTTTATTTTTTACACGTACCTACTAGATAATTGTAGCTACAGTACAACCTTGATATAACGAGCCTCAATATAACGAATTCCTCGATTAAACGAATTTTTCGAAATCCCCTAGAACTGCCCGTAAGAGATAATACAAAATATACCTCTACATTACGAATAACATTTATCAAAAACCTCTTTATAACGATTTTTCAATCATTGGAGAATATAGGTAGAAAGTATTTTTACATCTATTTAACGAATTTTTTCAACTTAAAACCTTGATATAACGTATCCTATTAATTATTTCCACTTAATTCCAAGTTCTTACCTCGTTAAAACGAATCGCAGTCCAGTCTAACCTCTATATAACAAACCTCATTATAGCGAATTACTTGGTATAACGAATATTTCCTAATTCCCTTCAGTTTCGTTATATCGAGGTTGCACTGTATTAAGATCCAGTTTCACCACTTGCTATTAAGTTCCGGCTAACCTAACTGACACTTTTTTGACAGGTAATTGTATGGATTATCTGACAAAATAAGTGCTAGTTAAGTTATTTGGAACTTAATAGCAACTGGTGAAACTGGCCCTTAGTGTTAGTAAATAAATCGTGTGTTGACAAGTAGTCTTAATTTTGTAATAACAAGTATTTTTACTAGATTTGAGTGTAAATAGTAAATACAGTCAAGGTTCCTATGAGGCGTAACGTAATTTACAACCTTACCCACAAAAGGTTGTCTATCATCAACGATTTTTTTTCACGAACCCACAGATCGTTCATTGTCAAACAAAGAAACAAATTTCTTAACGTTAGGTCGCAAATATTAGATAAATATATTAATATAAGTGGTATACCCACTAGCCACTGATCATCTGGACATATTTGTAGTTGGCATCGACTAGTCATCCTGTTACTTTACTATTCAGATTCACATTTTTGTTTAAAATATGTTGATTGAAATGAGATCAAACTTTTTCCCATGAATCGTTCCCCGTTCATAAATTTGTTTTTCTTCACTTACAATACATAAAATTTTACAATATAGCAGAAATAAAAACTAACAAACTTAACCCTGTTCTAGGTTCAACTACTCAAAGTCAAAATATTTTATTCAGCATAAAATTATTACAATTTCTTACTGAACGTCATGAGTTTACCACAAGTTCGGAAAGAAGAAGCCTCTGACCTGAGAAGAACTGGCGGAAGAAACTCAGCGGGACTAATTTTTTTATTTTATCGTAATGGTTTTTTTTACTACTAGACTATATATTTTACACAAAAATAAATTTTAAAGAAAGCAGGTAGAAGTCTAGATAACAATATTTAAATCTAACCAAAGACCGATCTATCTAGCCAAGTTCAACAATGATTATAGAGATACTAGCTGCTGCCCGCGACGTCGTCTGAGTGAACGCTATTAGATTACACGTTGTTACAGAATGCGTTGAAGAAATAAAGGTTCACTGCTCGTTCCCCGTAGGTGATAGCTTGATAATATGTAGCCCGACTTCTTAATAATATTCGTGCCAAATTTGAAGTAAATCAATGCAGTTCTTTTTAAGTTTATCCCGGACATACATACAGACAAACAGAAAAATTCTAAAAACTATATTTTTGGCTTCGGTATCGATTGTAGATCACACCCCGAGCATTCTTTAAAAAAATATATTCAATGTACAGTTTTGACTTTCCTATCATTTTATTATATGTATATAATAATATGGTAGGAATAGATAATTATACAGAAACTTAAACGTTACCGAAAGCAATGATCTTCTTCGCCAATTATATCCGTATTTTTAAAGTCAGTCTGCCAGTCTGCAAATTAGTCATTTACTGTGGTTCTATCTCTAATTATTAGGCTGAAACTACCGCCAAACTTATGTAAATATTTCAGTCAAATATAACATTTTTTTTCAATAATGTATATATACTTGTCTAACCTTGAACACTCGCGAACAACCAATTTGACTATTAATATATTAGTTGTTAATATATGGTAAATATTGAGTAAAGCGATTTGAAATTAGATTGATATTTCGTTTGGACTTTGAACGATAACATGCATTAGTATATCAAAATTACTGCCGCCTACATCGAATGTAATATTACGAGTATAATCAACAAGTATGCTTAATTAAAAAAATCAAAAAACCCGACTGCGTAAAATACTCTTATTATAAACTAAAAAGAATAAAACAATTTACTAGCTTTCATTTGATACCCATATCATTAGAAAAAAAATCAACTCCCCCCCCTCATTCCGCCATTTGCGGGCGCCATTTTGAAAATTTATATAGCCTATGTCACTACTACAATTTAGACAAATCCAACGACACCTCATATGTCAAAAACAGTCCAGCCGTTTGGGCTGTAGGCCGTGCCAAATAAATGGACATACATACATACATACATACATACATACACTCGAAAAACATAACCCTCCTTCTGTCGCAGTCGGGTAAAAATACTATACAATTTTATCAAAGTTTTTACATTTCCATAAATCTTAATTATTTATCTTATATCTTTAAACGAGCAATTCTTGTATATATATATATAATCGGAATCTCGGAAACGGCTCCAACGATTTTCATGAAATTTAGTATGCAGGGGGTTTCGGGGGCGATAAATCGATCTAGCTAGGATTTATTTTCAGAAAATGTTGTTTTATCCCTTTTTTTACGCAATTAAAAAATACCATTAGAATACGAAGGTAAATTTCGCTGTCATTGACAAGCTTCTATTAGCGCATATAGGAATCGGGCGGATTCGAAACCAGAAAACCTGAGTTCGAATCCAGGATTCTACAGACCAATCTTTTTTTCATTTTTTTTTTGAATTAAGAGCTCTTTTTATTTTTTATTTTAATAACCAGTTCCTATTATTTAACTTTTATGTCGGTAAGATCGAAAATATTATTTATGTTTCATCAATATGTAATGTATCTAAATATAATTTAACCGAGCAAAGCTCGGTCATCCGGGTACTAACATTTATATGTTGAACATTGATATTATGTTGGGGTAGGTATATAATACCGATTTTAAAACTTTTCGTGATAAGTCATTGGGGAGTGTTATGGGCTATAAAGCATCATGTTATGACACAGGAGCGGAGTGGTATTCATAAGGGAAGAGAGGTCGTGATATTCAAGTGTTTTTCACGTATGTATAATGATATCCAGTAGATATTTTGATATACGTCAGATTACATAAATTCGCATATAGAGTATAATAGATTATAAAACAATATATTTAGTTACGGCGTAATTTATACTTTTTGTGTGATAAATTATATTATATTTATTTAATCATCCGTTTAATGAATGTAATATTTTCCGATATATTTCTTTTTTTTGGTGTAGTGGAGCAACTAGTCGCCTTAACGACAACGGCCGCGGGTTCGATTCCCGCGCGGAGCAGGTATTTTGTATTTGTACAAATATTTATTTCTGACCACGGTGCTTCGGAGAACACGAAAAGCCGTCGGTCCCTGTCAACGTCTCACAGCTGGGCAAAGGAATCTTCAGCATATAGGAGAGTTGTAGCTCTTAATCCACCATGCTGCTTCACTGTGAATTGGTGGATAATTTCCCTACTATGAGTAATCGGTATAGGATGTTTGTGATAAGAACCGGGAACGCTCTTGTGCTTTCGGAGGCATGGGGAGGAAGAACCACGTAACCTTAACCAGAAACAAATATTTGTACAAATACAAATATCCCAAACAGGACTCGAATCCGCTACCGCCGGCGTTAAGGCGGCTACTTTCACAATAACACCAAAACGGTTGTCAAAATCTATATCGAATAAGAATTGATAATTAAGACGACAAAGTTTAAGGCTCTAATATAATAAAAACGAAGTGTTCGTTTGATCATTCTAACAAATCGACTGTCCCTACGTATACTATCGAAACTGAAAAAAGGTACTTTACAGGAGAGCACTTTTAAGTTGATTTTGTGAACAAAATTATCATTTATTTGTTAAGTATCGATATTATACTCATGAAAAATATGGTTTTAATATGTATCTTTTAGCTTATTTTCTTTTTTTGTATGTAAACATATATAAAACATATATATAAAAAAGAGTTTCTTAGTGCAATAAAAAAAAATCGCAAATTTTCAGTTTCGATACTGTACGTAGGGACAGTCGAAATATACTAAACACGGAACTTCCAGTCTGTCCGGTTCACACTATTACGTTATGTGGTTTGTCGAGAAAAATTATCGGTAATATTATCATAATAAAAATATCTTTTGTTGTAATCTGTGACATAGGCCATAAAACATCAAGCTGTGAGTGTTAACTATTAACCTCAACACGGGTAAAACCGCGTGTGTTGTCTAGTAATCTAATCGTAGGATAGATACAAGGCTTCGTTAAATGCGCATTTGTATTATTTATGCAGCTGGTCGCGAAATTCGTTTTGAGGTCAAATGGAATGATAACATTGTCAAATATAAACTATAATCATTACGCCTGCAAACGCGTAAGAGAACTCTGTTAATAAAGTGAAACAATAAAAGGTTAAATATTGAATTATCACGACTATCAGACGTGGAGTTTTAAACTCCCAAACATTTCAATATAGCTATCGAGCTAGAGATACGGCTTCATTAAGCATCGTCGAGCTCAAAACTGCACTAGAGGAACAATGGAATACCCGTTCCACTGCCGTCAACTACTAGTTGACAAGAGTCTATAAATTAACCGCAATAACCGATACCATACCCCAAGATTTTATCGAAAAAAATTATAAAATCCATGGAAAATCGCATGCAAGACGTTATAAAAACTCGGAGAGGCAATACAAAGTATTAATGATTTTAATTATCTTTACTTTTATTAAAAATAATTTTTTTATTCATTATGTTATCGTGTTCATTTTTCTCCATTTTTTATGCATTTCTGTCCAAATTACATGTCATTCAAACATGTCGAACTATTATTACCTAGGGTCTCCAAGTACTTTTCTCATAGATAAAATTTCTCATATATTAGATTCTCTTATATAAGATATAATTAAAACAACTTTAAACACAGATCAAATATTTTTTCCAATACTTATATCTACCAATTTATTAATTTTAATGATAAATAATTTGCAATACTATTCTCAACCTAGTTTTTATCACTTGACCTATTTAAAAATAAATGAAAGTAAGAAAAATATAAAATAAAATAGAGGGTAAAATTATTTTAAAAAAAAAAAACTTATAAAAAGTTGACAGATTTTATTTTAATGAGGTAATCTCAGAATATAATTATGTTTTTATTTATGTTTTATTGTACACCAAAATAATATTACAGACATTTGATACAATTACAAATTTTGTAGTACAAGGGGCGGTCTTAGGACTAATTAGCCATTTCTTCCAATCGGAATTTATTAAGAGGTAATATGGAATGATATATCATGTTATCCCTTGAAGGAGACAAGAGGTAAGCATAAACAAAAAAACATTTACTTTAGTCTTACTTTGGAATCATTGTTTTAAAAGACAATATTATATTTATTGTAAAGCTACAGTAGGATTTGGCAGGATTGAATTCCATTATCGAGACATCTAGTCTACTAATTTAAACACTAACTATTAGATAATGTACAAATTTAACTTACAAATTATAGAAATACGAAACTTTATAAAGAAGCTTCTATACTATGTATATAATAATTAAGGAGTGTGTTTCAATACATAATATAATATAATCATGTATATAAGAAATTAAGAATCTATTATACATGTAATATTGAGTATGATTATAAGGGTCACATTACAAGTCATAGGAGCTTCAACAATAAATGTTCACTAATTGGAATAGTATTGAAATTTAAGACTGATATAATATTTTATCAGCATCAATATATACAAAACAAGTTATACAAAGAGAACTTATTGGGTTTTAAGCCGTGTTCCGATATATACTGGAGCACTGCCCCAGTGCTCTCAGTACTGAAAATTCGTTCCGTTATAGACTGCCAGTACGCTGCAGCTGTATATGACGTCATATATGACGTCATGAATCGCCGCCATGTTTGTACTGAGAGCACTGGCGCTTTCGAGGTAAAGTGCTCTCAGTGCTGCTCAGTACTGTGATCACGTGATCAAAAATATAACAGCGCGAATGATTGTTATTATTATTAATTAATATTGTTATTCAAAAATGTGTACAATATTCAAATAATAATTTTTCTAGTTGAATAGAAAACGTGTACATGATAAATATTTTCATTTGAAAAAAAAGTCGTAAAATGAGGATGATAACAGTAGTCCAGTATACTGGACTTCGTTCCGTTATAAACAGTAACCAGTATAGCGCAGTATAGCAAACTAAAAAGGAACGGCTTCGCAGTATACTGAAATGACATCACACCTTGCAGTGCTCCAGTACATATCGGAACACGGCCTTAGTAATCATTTGAAGTATATAACTAAATATGTAAGGTAGATAACAAAATTTTTATTACAAATAAGATATTTGACTGGACAGTCCTTTGTCTATTAAATAACTGCCTTGTGTTCCATCACCGGTTATCAAAGTTATTTAACAGTTTAAGATTAATTGGTGATTCTGATTTTACAACTTCAAGTCATGGCATAAAGTTTAAGTAGAAAGTAGAATCTTAATTAAAAAATATATAAAAAGTACAATCTTAGTTAATTTGATTATTTCATTCATAATTTTAGCAAAAGTTAGATCCTAGAGGTCTAAATAAACTGTTAAGTTGTTTAAATTTGGCTTTATACAGACAATTATTTTTTAAAGCTTAGTTCTTATTCAAAGTATTTAAAGAATTATGTAAAATATTGTACCTACTATGTCTCATCATACATTCCAAAAATACGCATTGTGTAACTACGCACAAGTTTCAACAAGTCTTGCGAACTTTATCGCACTTTCTAGGCTCATAAATTACATTAAAATAGCATAATATCTTAGACGCCATGAAATAGAGGGAGTTAATACATAGAAATTTCTAGGTACTACCAGAGTTCAAGAAATTCTTATAAACATACATCACAAATTAACTAAAATTTTTGACTGAATATTTAATAGTAATTTATGGATTTTGGTTAATGTTATGCATATAATGGCGAACCAAACGGTTATTTGACGACAAAGACATCGGTTGACCCAAAAACTTGTTCCCAAGTGAGCGAAACTAGGTTATGATAAGATTCAATGAAGAGTTCAATTTTCGCTACATTATCACATATATTACAAATAAATTTACGTGTATAAGTAATAAAGACTTACCCGGATGCTTCCGTGGTAGTTTAAAGGTTGAAAACTCCTTATGAGTTGTGAAATTTTATTTTACACCTCTCACGAATAAATTTCCCGAACACTTTTCATTCGACTGTCACAATTGGAAAAAAGATGGCCGATGTCCCAAAAATTACGTCATTACGCGGGAAAAATCAAATTCAAAATCACACGTAATTTATTTTTTTAAAGAAAATTTTCAAGGTAACAATTTGAAAAAATTATAAAATAAAACATTTAGACTCACCTCATAAAATATCTAGAGATGTGAGTTTATAAAACTCCAATTAGTTTTCTAATACATTTGGGCGATACAGTTCAGTCCGACTCCGCGCGCTGTTGCCAAACGGTTATTGCGTCAGAAAATGAAAATTGTTCACAAACAAACATTTCAAGGCACTTGTACATAACTTATTGTTTATATCCTTTAAAATTATTCACGCAATCGTTTAAAAAAGTAAAATACAGAAAAAGATGAGTTTTCTATTAACGCAAAGTTTCACACAATAAGAACGGCAACGTCGCTAACTTCACAAAACGAACAAAGACTTTTTTATGTACTTAAAAAAAATTCTTATAAACAAAACTAAAATGTTAAGTCTTTAGAAATTAAAGAATGTTTAATTGATAATAGTTTCCTCAGATTTAATTAAAAAAAAAGTAAGTACACAAAACACTGTTGATCGAGACTACAAATATATAACTGACTAGCTTTTTTAAACTTGTTTTGGTAAAGCGATGCTATGTAAACGGGTAAACAAAAAAGTAGCGCGATGTTGCCATACTTAAACACTTTGAGAAGAATTCTACCAATTATTTTTACAGATTTTATATTTCATACAAAAAAATATATGCAGTAATATTCATACAAAAGTTTTTCTTTCTTTTTATCATCTTCAAGAAATAACATAATCTACATTCTACAGTGACACAAGGTTTATTTGTACTAATACAAACACGAGATCTTTGGCGTCAATGGAATCTTCGTTAACCGTTACACTAGAACGATTATTTTATATAATATAAGATTATATGATTATAATCCTATTTGAATTTGAGGTTTTTAAAGTTTTTAATTTGGATATTAATGTCAGTCAGTAAATAGTTAGATATACAAAAGTTAAACAAACTTTACATAAATCTTGTTTGTCAAAGTAAAATTGAGTTGACTATTAACTTTTTACATGACACGAAAGTCACTGAGCCGCATGTTTCACGTCGTAGTTGATTAAGCAATTAAACTTCAACAATAGTAGTAATCTTATAAAAGAAAAATTTAATGTAAAATTATAAAGGCGGTTTTATCGTTAAAAGAGCTATCTCTTCCAGACAACCTACTCATACATTCAGCATTTATTTTCAATTGAAAATATACACTTTGTTTATTAAATCCAATTGTAATCCATAACTTCGGTTTTACATAGACCACTGGTTTTCTTCTATAAAACGAAAATTTGAAAATAAATATTCAGTATCAACTCTTAATCTTCCAGTGTGATTTATAAATTGACATTTTTTATTTATTTACTTTTTTTTACTTTAAAATTTTCTCAACTTGTTTTTGTTTCATTATCTAACATTTTGGTAGTTTTCTGTGTTTACTCGTAACACTGAATACACTTGATAGTAGCTAATGTTTTGGCGGTTTTTCCAAAGAATCTAATTAAAATGAGACTTCTGTGAGTAAAGTTGCGTTACGAAAAATACACATCAAATGACGTTTCAAGATTTATACACTAAATATTCCAAGGACATAATTACGTTTTTTCGTTAATCTATGATTTTCTTATCGCCTGATCAAATTAGGAACCTCTCAAGCATCTACGTATAGTTCTAGGAAAACTAAATGATAATTACATCACACAGTCAAAGTCATTAAATCCTAATTAGATCCTCGTTAAATCCTAATTAGATTGGATTTTTGGCCAGACGAAAGTCAAATTTCGGTCAAATCTCGAAGACATTGTATAATTATCAACACGTTTTCAGTAGTAGGTTACATAATATCCATTCCCAGAATTCGAAAAATACAGAAGCTAATAACAATTTTTTTTTGTCATCAATTAACACCAAAACCGCTGAATGGGCATTTTAATTGTCGCTACAAGCCGCTTACAAGCGAAATTCGACACAAAAAAAAATATTCCCACCAAACGACCGTCAAACATTTCACCTCTACCTGCAGCTGGTAAAATAATAACAAAGAAAGATCGACAGATGGCCCAACCGGCGATAGATATTGAACTACTGCCTATCAGAAGCAATACCAACCCACAATATATAAGTTCTTCACTTCTTGACGTCTACCTACTTCCTGCGTCAAACTAACAAAATGGCAGCTGACTAGTTTTTTTTTTCGAAATGTTTATAAGTGTTGGCCCTAGCGGCCTTTACAGCATCACCGTTGGGAGAGCCGAGTACTGAGACCTAGCCGCGAATAATAGAAGCCTTTTTTTTGTTTTTTTTTTTTTTGTTTTGGCGGGAAAAAATGTACCTGAACGCACACCCCGTCGTCCGGGGAGACAACGGGATAGTGTGGGGCTCTCACCCACTAAAATAACCCGCCGTGCGCCCTCATCCGCCCTTACAAGGCGGACCACGGGTACCGCGTACGTTGCTCCGTGGTCCGCAGACGGCAGCCCCATCGGGTACTCTCTCCTGTGCAACGCCCTGCGCACTTGAGCATTGCATCTTCGCGGTAGGCTATTTCAGCGGACGGTGGGCAATCCCCGACCCTACCGTCCGCAGCCTCGACTAGGGCGGCATCAGGCGCATGTGAGCGCGCCTGCGGCGCCCCGCACGCCGACGGCGAATTGGGTCCGAGAGAAGTGAGTCTTCCCGGGCCCTCTCCGCCGCCTCCTTCCGAGAGATGACGTCCTCACAGAAGGTGGCGTACGCGGTCCAGGCCCTATCTCCGCCGACCATTGCACGAGCAACGGCCGGCAGTGATAGGTCCTCTTCAATGACTGCAGCGAGATCCCGGCGCTGCTCAGCCCAGGCCGGGCACGATTCGAGCGTGTGTTGCGCCGAGTCCTCGCTGCAGTCGCAGTGGTGACAGCCCGGAGTCGTCTCCCTCCTTGCGACAACGTGCAAGTATTTGCCAAAGCAGCCGTGCCCTGACAACACTTGCACGAGTCGGAAGGTGAGGACTCCGTGCTGCCGCACCGTCCACTCCATCAATATCGGCTGAAGCGCCCCTATGGTCCGAAGACCAGCCCGGGGCGTCTCCAGCCGAGCCTTCCACCGTGTGAAGGTGGTGCGGCGGGCATCGTCCCGCCATACGGTGATTTCGCTCGGAGGGGGATTAATACCCCCCATTCGCGCCACCGATACCCGCCGATAAACGTCAGCGAGCACTTCCGCCTCCAAGTCCCACGGGGGTGTTCCAGCCAACGCGCACGCGGCCTCGACACCTACCGTGCGGTAGCCGCGTATAGCCCTGACCGCCATAACCCTCTGTGGACGCCACAGACGGGCTCTATTGTGGGCAGTCAGGGACTCCGCCCACACGGGGGCGCCGTACAGCGCCATCGACCGGACCACCCCGGCGTAAAGTCGTCGGCACGCTAGACTCTGTCCGCCCATATTCGGCATTAGCCTACCAAGGGCGGACGCCATGCCAACGAGCTTCGGCGCGAGTTGGCGAAAGTGCTCGTCGAAGCACCACCTTCCGTCGAGTACCAGGCCCAGATATTTCATATGGGCCCGGATACCGACCACAGTACTGTCAACCGTTATCGAGGCACCGGCAGGTGGACCACGTCGAGGCCCATGAAAAAGCAGGGCCTACGACTTGTTAAGGGCCACCCTAAGCCCCAGTGCCTCGATCCTCCTGACCACCTCCGCGGTACCTGAGGTGGCCAGGGATGCCGCCTCTTCGAAGGTCCCGCCCCGGGCTGTGACCAGTGTGTCATCGGTATAACAGATTACGCCCAGCCCAGGGGGGAGCCGGCCACGGAGGACCCAGTCGTAACCGATGTCCCACAGGAGCGGTCCGAGGACAGAACCCTGCGGGACACCGCACGACATGGGCCTCTTAACATCGTCCCCTTCCCGGTTGACGAAGAGGACGTTGCGGCCGTCGAGGTAGTCCGCCACCAGCCACCTTAAGTAGAGGGGCACTCCATGGAACCGGAGTGCCTCCGTTATGCAGCTGAATGGCAGACTATTGAATGCGTTGGCGATGTCGAGAGACACCGCCAACAGCACTCCCTTTGAGGCGACGGCCTCCGAAGCCACGGCCTACAGACGCAAAATGGCGTCGGCCGTCGACCGACCAGCCCGAAACCCGAACTGAGCGTCTGACAGGTCAGGGCCAACCCGCGTGAGGTGCTGAACGATGCAAGCAGCGACTACCCTCTCCAACAGCTTGCCCGCCTCGTCCAGCAGCACAATGGGCCTGAAGGCCGCGACTGATTGCAGAGGCCGTCCCGGCTTCGGCAGGAGCACGAGCTTCCCTTCCTTCCAACAGTCAGGGAACCGTTCGGACACCAGACTAGCGTCGAACAGTCCCCTGAGGCGAGGCTCCAGGTGGTGAAGGACTAGGGCCAGCCGTCGGGCGGGTACCCCGTCCGGCCCGGGGGCGGCACTTTTCCGCATACGCGTAGCTGCCGCCCCCATTTCCGACTCACTCACAGGCGGTACACCTTCCTGGTCAGCCTCCCGGTCGTCGCCTGGTGGAGCCATGACCGGGGGCGTGTGAACCGCCCGCGTTGGGAAAAGTCCCTCGACCACCTCGGAGAGGAAGCCCGGCTGGAGGGTCTCCGTAAGGGGAGGGGCCTGCGCACGGAGCTTGTTTAGCGCCGCACGATACGGGCGTCCCCAGGGGTCACGCTCTAGACCCTCCATCATCTCCTGCCGCTTCGCGTCTTTGGCGCGACAGATGGCCAGCTTCAGCGTAGCGCGCGCGTGGTTATACGCCGCATACAGCTGGCCCTCCCGCTCTTCGTCGCGTGTTCGGCGACGTCGGCTGTGGGTGTAAGACCTCCGGGCACGAATACAGGCCTCACGGAGGTCCGCTAGCTCTGGGGACCACCAGTATACCCCCTTCCGTCGAGGTGGGCGCCGCACGCGAGGCATGGCCGCATCACAGATCTGCGATAACATACCGCGAATGCGACCAGCCTCGGCGTTAACGTCCTCCGCCAAGGGGGGAGACAGCCAAGATTGAACAATGGCCGCCTCCACCAGTAGGTCCCGATCGAGTCTACCCACAGCCCATCGCGGAAAAGCGGGAGCTCTGTCCGCCGCGTAACCCCTGATGGGGCCCTGGAGAGACCGGGAGACCTCTATCCGGATGTAGCGGTAATCGGATAGGGTCTCAACCTCCTTGTAACGTGGGTTATTTAAATAAAATAATACTTGTAATGAACGGTTGCTTTATTGGACTTGTATGTAGCGCACGAGAGAGGAAAAGGAAGTATTATATTACGACAGATAATCATTAGGTGTCAGCCAGGGCTAATTTACGAAGTATCTTTTTGACGTCTAATGTCTATACGTTACATCTCCCTTTCTATAAAAACAAATTCAAAATATCAATAAACATATTAGGCTAAACAACAGTTACACACTGGCTTAAGAGATGTTACAATTATTTAGTTAGTAATTTAAGATTACAATATTTCAGTACTAAGTCTCTACTATTATTAATCTTATTTAGTATTTATATATTTTTTTAATATCTAAGTTATATTTTATACATTATAAAGTTTTAAACAAAGTAAACATTTGTACTACATACTAATTGTAATAACAAGTAATTAATCATTATAGAGTATCATAAATTTACATAAGTTTTCAAGTATATTATATACTAATGCGTTACAGACAAATATAGAAACTTAATAAGAATTATTATTCTAAAATTAATTAAAGATTAATTCTTTTTATAGGTTTAATTATTCTACCATATCTTGATGTCTTCGGTGCTGTCACTGGTTGAGCCGGATTTGACTCTTGCACATTGTTTGTAGAGCTTGTTGATGAATGTGGTTCACTCGACTTTGGAACATCTGGTGACTGAGCTTGTCCTGGTATTGGTTGTTCTGCTGGTTCTTGTACATATTTAGTTTCTGGTACTACCACTCTGTTGCTGGTTATGTCTGCTTGTGTCTTATGCAGGTGGTTTGAGTTTCTTCGTAGAGTTTGACCTTTGTCTGTTTGTATTATCACTGACCTTGGTAGACTTTCAGGCTTTTCCACTACTCTCGCCCCTTCCCAATGTCGATGAGACACTTTATGTCTGACTTTGTCATTGATTTCAAACTTCTGTGATTTTGTTGTATGTCTGTTGCTATAGTTAGCTTGCTTCTCTCTTAATCGTTGTAATTCAGCTGTAACTCCTTGTATGATTTTAGGTTTTAAATTTTTGTCACTAGTAGGTACTGGGCATCTAGTAATTCTGCTGAATAGTCGTTGGTTGGGTGAACCTAACAAGTCATTTCTTGGTGTGTTTCTCCAGTTCAACAAGGCAAGTTGGACATCTGATTTGTCGATGCTGCATTTCCTTAGGATATTCTTTGCTGTTTGCACTGCTCGTTCAGCAAGGCCGTTGCCTTGGTGATGATGTGGACTGGATGTGACATGATTAAACTTCCACTCTTTTTGAAAATTCTTAAATTCACTAGACATATATTGTGTTCCGTTGTCTGTTTGTAACTCTTCCGGTACACCATGAACAGAAAACCATAATTTAAGTTGTTTTATTACTTCACTAGCGGCCCGCCCCGGCTTCGCACGGGTCTTTAACTAAAACTTAAAAATTATACATTTATATTTCTTATCACCTACACCTGCGTCGATACTGGAAAATATTTTATAATAGACGGATTGAGTGACAGATTTATTATATCTATATACATACATACATACATACATATATATGTTTATAGATAGTACGGATGAAACATTTGAACTGTTTTTTTTTATTAATTATTTTCTCACTGATGAATACCATATTTTAATAAGTATTATTCCCGACGAAGACAAATCCAAAAACACAAAAATCATAAAAATCGTTCCACACTTTCTCGAGTTATAAACGGTGTAACTAACACGACTTTATATATATATATATAGATTACAACTTAAATAGCTATAACCATCCAACTTTGTACAATCAACAAACAAATAACAACCAAATATTTTAAATTTTAACAACGAACAAACAATCAAGACCGTAGTACCCTAAAGTATTTAATTATATACAAAAAAGAAAAACAGATTTTTAAATACGGGCGAGTGTCATTCTTTTGGCCGAAGTTTTGGTCAGCGCGATTCAGAAAATTATCTGCGTCATCTATCGTATAATTGTAGAATATCGTTTTTATATTTAGTGACATTTAACACAATTAATATTTAACATAATAGTATATTAATTGAAAATGATTTTTATCTAAAATATTAAAACGATTTCTATTCCTATCCGACATATTTAGTAAACTTTTAAGTTCAACAAAATAATAACTCAAATATAAGTTTTGTGAGTTTTAAAGATTCCTTAGACCAGATGGCGTTGGCGGCGTAGATACCTATTTCTATTTTCTTAAATATTTATTTTTAAATTTAATTACAATGAAATAAAAACTAAATTATACTGTGAGTTATTTCTAATTTTTATGTATTAAAGTTATTAACATTGGTTTTGTACTTTTTACGTGATACGTGATCAGAGAAAAACACGATAAGAGATGGCGCTGATACAAAAAAATACGCGCTATTGAAATTTATTCTTGATGATATATAGTGTATTAATAAAACGGAGGTTTTAACAGATTTATTATTTGTATAGATATGATGACTGACTTTTTAGTTCTTGAAAATCTAAGTATCCTGAGTAGCTGTCATATATTACAAGATAAGTTTTTCCTTTTAACTCAAATAAATCTGATGCAACTTAGGGGTGTTCATCGGAAAAAATTATCGATAATTTTATTATTATATATATAATTTTATTATCGATAATTATCGTATTGAGTTATCGATAGTTATCGATAATTATCGAATGAACAGTTATCGATAATTATCGGATAAAAAATTATCGAAAGTGACGAAAGTTATCGATAATTATCGGATAAAAATTATCGATAGTTCACGAAAGTTATCGATAATTATCGGATAACAATTATCGATAGTTGACGATAGTTGTCGATAATTATTGGTACTATTTTCGGACGACGGAAAAAAAAAAAAAAAAAAAAAAAAAAAAAAAAAAAAAAAATGTCATCCGCCATCCGGTGTTAACATAATCCTCCGTTCCCTATCACAATACCTAAACAAAAAAAAAGGTCATCCGCCGTCCGGATGCGATCCGATATTTATCGGATCACGCAAAAATATCGATAATTATCGGATCGGAAAACATTATCGATAATTATCGGATCGCAAAAAATTATCGATAATTATCGAATGAAAACTTATCGATAATTATCGATAATTATCGAATTAAAAATTATCGATAATTATCGAATCAAACTTATCGAATAACACTTGTCGATAATTATCGATAATTATCGAATGAAAAATTATCGAGTAGTTACGAATTATCGATAATTCTCGCACACCCCTAATGCAACTATTTGCCATGGGAGTTTAGGAATCCTTTTAACTAATACAGTATATTTAGTATTATCTCTTTGTGTTTGTTCGCATATTGAGCAACTTTTTATCAATTTTGTAATATCATTATATTGTCCTTTCCAATAGAGAAATTGTCTGGCTCTTCTTAAGCAACTTTGTATCCCTAGATGACCTTGATGAATACTCTTTAACATCTTAGGAATCTGTGATTTTGGTACTACAATTTTATCACCTTTATAAATAATTCCTTTGTAATAACTTAATTCTTCCTTGAAGTTAAAATAATGCTGTAACTCAGGAGGTAGGTCTTTGACTGTGTCAGGGAATCCTTGCATTATTATTTTTATTAATAACTGTAGATCTGGGTCTTCTTTTGTTGCATTGATAAGTTCGTCTATAGCATTTATTGACATGGGGATAATAGCAATTTTTAGATTTTCTTCTTGTTCATATTGTAAGTTTGATGCGTCACAGTCTCGGCTAAGAAAGTCTGCTAAAGGAATTTCTGTACCTTTTTTGAATATGACTTTTGGCGAGTATGGTGCAAGATGAAACATTATGCGTTGCAACCTGACTGGAGCAGATTGTATATTCTTCTTAAAAATTGTTTCTAGTGGTTTATGGTCTGACTCCACAGTTAATTCTTTACCATAAACATATTCATGGAACTTCTTACACCCAAAGAGTATAGCGAGCGCTTCTTTTTCTATTTGTGGATAATTTTGTTCAGATTTTGATAATGCTCTTGCTCCATAAGCTATAGGTTGTCCTTCTTGGAGAAGTGCTGCTCCCAGATTTTTAGAACTAGCATCTACGGTTAAGGTTACAGGTTTGTTTACATCATAGAGTCTCAGTACTGGGGGTCTTTGTAGTACTTGTTTTATTTTGTTGAATGCTTCTTCGTGATAATGTTCCCAAATAAAATTTGTGTCTTTATGTAATAACTCTCTTAATGGATTTGTTAAATCTGACATATTAGGAATAAATTTATTTAGGTATGTAATCATCCCTAACAATCTTTGAAGTTCTGTTTTATTTGTTGGTGTTTTTATTGCTTGTATGGCTTCTATTTTATCTGGGTCTGCTTCTAGTCCATTTGCGGAGATTATGTGCCCCAGAAATTTTATTCTTTGTGCTTCGAGAATGCACTTACTTTTATTAAGTTTGAAGCCTGACTTTTTCAGTATGTCGATGACATCACCAACTGTCTTGCGTAGTTCTTCTCTACTTTTTGCATGAATAAAAATATCATCTATTGATACTCTTACATTTTTAAACTTTCTGAACAAATTTGTTAAAATTTCTTGGAATATTTCAGGTGCTGATGATACTCCAAAGGGTAGTCTTTTAAAGGAATATCTTCCCCATGGTGTGGCGAATGTTAATATTTTTTGTGTCCTTTCTGACAATTTAATTTGCCAAAATCCCTTGGTACAATCTAATAGCGCGAAGAATTTGGAACCTTTTATGTCAGCTGAAATTTCTTCTATTGTAGCAAGTGGGAAATGACGTCGCAGGATATTTTTATTTACATCTGATGGATCTATACATATTCTTATTTTACCTTTTTGTCTGACAACAACCATAGGACTCACAGCAGGAGTAGGCTCTGTTTCAGGTTTGATGACATCTAATTTTACCATTCTATCAAGTTCTCGCTTAACCTCATCTCGTATAGCATGTGGAATTCGTCTTGACGGTTTAATTTCTAGTTTTGGGTTCTCGATCAGGTCGATGTCATACTCATAGTCTTTATAACAACCTAAGCCTTCATAAATATCTTCTTTGGAATGCGTCTCCTTTAACGTTTTAACTCTTGCGATAAGGTGCAATTTTTCACAAGTCTCAAGTCCTAGAATTGGTGTTACATTTTCTTGAACTACTTTAAATACAATATTAGTTTCTTCATTTTTTACTTTACAGCGTAGCTCTGTTTCACCTAGAACTGCCATTTTGTCATCTGTGTAACTTATAAAATTTTTAGTTCTACTTGCTTTTAAGCTTGCATTAGTTTTGTCCATCAAATATCTTGGTAGTACATTGCACTCAGCTCCTGTATCTAATTTTACTTTAAACTTTACATTGCCAACTTTTATTTCTTCTGTCCAATTATTGTTACCACTGGTACTAATCGCTGATATATAAACGTCATCTTCTGAATTTGAGCTTTCTTCTACAGCATTTACTCTATTTTTGTGTTTAATCTCATATTTCTTTTTAGTTCTACACATCTTAGCAAAATGACCGGTTTTGTTGCACTTAGTACATACTTTGTTAAACGCTGGGCATTCTCTGGTTTTATGATTTGTACCGCACCTTTTACAGTTGAAACTTTTGTTTCGTTCTTTTTTGGAATTTACATTTTTCATTGTAGATATTTTGTCAATTTTATTTCCACTTTCAAACTCATCTAGCTGCTTAGAGGCCTGTTCACTCGTCCTGCAGATGCTTGCTTTATTTAAGTTTAAATTATCTTCTGTTAATAATCTATCTCTTATTTGATTAGATCTAATTTCAAAAACGATTTTATCTTTTAACATTTCATCAAGTAAATTATCGAACTCTCACTTACTTGCTTGTGTTTTTATTCTTGTTAAGAATTCGTAGAACTGTTCATCTTCGTTTTGTTCGATTTTATAAAATATGTATCTCTCAAAGGATATGTTTGTTTTAGGCGCGAAGTATTCTTTAAACTTGCCTTTGATTATTTGTAAATTATTTTGATCTTCATCTCTCAGATTGAAACTAATTTCAATTGCATCCGAACCAATCACGGCCATAAATGTTGCTGCTTGCACCTCTGCTGGTTTTTTATCTAATTGTATAGCTGTGGCATACCACTCGAATTGTTGTAGCCATTTTTTCCAGCACGTGGATTTGTCCGAGTCAACGTGTAGGTTGGCTGGCGGTTTTATGCCGGATACTGCGTCGTTCGTAGCCATTATGCAACAACTTTTTCATTAATTTGTTTTTTTTTTTTTTTATACCACGACGGTGGCAATCAAGCATACGGCCCGCCTGATGGTAAGCGGTTACCGTAGCCTATGGACGCCTGCAACACCAGGGGCATCACATGCGCGTTGCCGACCCTTTAAAAACCTATTTACTCCCCTCTTGAAGGACCCCATACTGTAGTCCTGTGGGAAAACCTCGGCAGGGAGTTCATTCCACAGCCGAATGGTCCGTGGGAGGAAATTCCTCTGATACCGAACTGTACGGGACCATTTGGGCTGCAATGTGTGAGCATGAATTCCCTGTCGATGGCGAGCGGTGCGATGATAAAAAGTGGCCGTTGGCACCATTTCGAACAATTCTTTTACAACAATTTGATTAAGTATTTTTACTTCTGACACCATGTAACGTGGGTTATTTAAATAAAATAATACTTGTAATGAACGGTTGCTTTATTGGACTTGTATGTAGCGCACGAGAGAGGAAAAGGAAGTGTTACATTACGACAGATAATCATTAGGTGTCAGCCAGGGCTCATTTACGAAGTATCTTTTTGACGTCTAATGTCTATACGTTACACTCCTCCAGGACACACCAGCTCCTTATCCGTTGGGCGACACTGGGGCTAGCGAACGAGAGGTCCACTATCGATCCACCCCAGCGCCGCACACACGTTTGAGCTGACCCCCGGTTCAACAATACGAGGTCCGCTGCCGCCGCCCATTCTTCAACCGCCGCACCGCGAGCGTCCGTCCTGGGAGACGCCCACGCCGTGGATTTGGCGTTGAAGTCTCCCAGCACGAGCACGGGACCCGGTGCGCGCCGTAACGAGGTCTCCAGATTGTGTAGAAAGACCTCGTAAGCCGCCAGACTGCGATTAGGGGACGAATAATAGAAGCCTTCTCTAGGGCTCAGAATGGACGTTCATCTTAATGATGTCTCCTAGCGAGATTGTATCTTGCCTTAAAACGTCATCTAGGCGTGTTCGGATCATCAAAAATCGAGGTCCTCATCTCCGCCGACGGAGGCGATGTGTGTCTATTGTTGGTGGTCGCTACAAAAGGGGCATTTGCTACTGTGATCCTATCGTCAGGGTCGGTCAAGACGTATATAGGACGTCTGGCTGACTAAATGCGGAAAAACATATTTATAAACTCATCCATTAAAAAAAAAAATTGAACGAATGGCACAAGAGAAAGAGATGATACGATGTGAGAGCAAGACAAACTACTTAGATTTTAACTAATTAGAATAGTAAATTACAATATGTATAGCATTTCTTACTAGAATTTTTAAATATGATGAATAACCATGTTTTAATAATGCAATTGACAAATGGCTTCAGTTGCAAATGGTCAATTATGTAGTATCATCTCGGATAAGGATTACAGAGAGAAGAGAGGGACCATCTTGCGTAGGTACAAATTGACTCGAAAAATTGTCCTCTTGTATTTAAAACGGGTAAGCGGTAAGCAGTAGTTCAAACTACGATCAGAATGGATGAAGATGTTATTGATTTCGGATGAGGATATAAACACGCATATATGAATATTACGTTTGACAGCCGTTCTGGTGTAGTGGTGCGAGTAGTTGCCTCTACGTCGCGCGACGGTGGTTGCGGGTTCGATCCCCGCTCGGAACATATAATTGTATTTATACAAATATTTGTTTCCGTAAAATTGCTATGTATCTACTTCCCATAAAGATTGACTATATATCATAACTAAGTAATAGAAACAAAAAACAATACAAGCATGGTTAGTGTGTCTGTTTGTAACATGTCGTAACATGTAGTCATGTATTAATGAGACTCCGCCCCTATCTAAAATTATACAAAACTCGGATTACGTTACGGTTACTGAGCTCCATAACATCTCCAGTATGAAGTAAGTAATTATACTACAACATATCTGCCACTGAAGCAGACGCCATTCAGCGTATGATTATAAGATTTGATGTATGAAAGATGACAATGGGATGCAGAATGAAAGTGCGAGAAGCATAAAAGCGAGAACTGAGTATACAGTGCAACCTCGATATATCGAAACTGAAGGGAATTAGGAAATATTCGTTATACCAAGTAATTCGCTATAATGAGGTTTGTTATATAGAGGTTAGACTGGACTGCGATTCGTTTTAACGAGGTAAGAACTTGGAATTAAGTGGAAATAATTAATAGGATACGTTATATCAAGGTTTTAAGTTGAAAAAATTCGTTAAATAGATGTAAAAATATCTTCTACCTATATTCTGCAATGATTGAAAAATCGTTATAAAGAGGTTTTTGATAAATGTTATTCGTAATGTAGAGGTATATTTTGTATTATCTCTTACGGGCAGTTCTAGGGGATTTCGAAAAATTCGTTTAATCGAGGAATTCGTTATATTGAGGCTCGTTATATCAAGGTTGTACTGTATTATATTTGTAAATACTGGCGCCCCATTATCACAGAGTTGTTTAAAAAAAAACAGCAACCCTAATTGTACTACGTAACATCTGATATCTATAGTTGCTATTTGTACACAAGACACGAAACAGGTGGAAACTTGAAAAAAAAAACTTTAAAATAGAAAGTAGTGTAGTCAGGGCCGGCATAAGGAGTGTGCGAAGTATGCAGCCGCACACTCGAGCTTTTTGGGAGGGCATATTTTTTTAGGTATTCGGATTGGCTACAGTCGATGGTTCTCTGACTTTTTTTGACTGATGATCTCGGACTTTTTTTTTAGGAATTCGGATAAGCTACAAGGATAAACATCGATGGTGGATCTCGGACGACCTTTTTTTTTAAGAATTCGGATAGGCTACAAGGATAAACATCGATGGTGGATCTCAGTCGACCTTTTTTTTAGAAATTCGGATAGGCTACAAGGATAAACATCGATGGTGGATCTCGGACGACCTTTTTTTTAGGAATTCGTATAGCCTGGCGGCTGTTTTGTGTACACATCCGACGCAGCATAGTTATGCATAATAAAACTCGATAATGTTTTCATAGGGGCATAAGATGCGAGTCTTACACATTTGCAATTTTCGCCTTAGGCCGACCCTGAGTGTAGTAGTACTAAGGGACTTTTTGCTAAACAAATGTTGATGTTACATAGATCACAAAGTAATTACTATTCCCAGTGACAGAAAAATGTGAAATACACTTATCTTAGGGGGATCTTTAATAATAACGCAGTTTACTTAAAAATATTTATTATAAATAAAACATTATTTAAAGCTATAAAAACAGTAAATGAACTAAATTATAGAATGGAACGAACAAAAAATACATCATAAACTTAAGGCAATCATGTTCTTAACCGACTTCTAAAAAGGAATATATTCAATTTTCACATCATTTCATAACATGCTACATCTAATACGAATTTTATGTTCTAAAATACAATGAAGTAAAAATTATAAAAAAATATATCCAGAATATATATTTTAAAAAAGTATCATGCTCGATCAACATATATGTACATCTATATTTTACAAATATATAATTTAATAAAACCTTACGAAATTATATTTTTAAAACCTTATTTCGGTGATGTAATTGGACGTTTCAATGCTTTATCAGTAATACGGTTCAAATGAGTTAGTGGCTTGGTATTTTCCTGCGTTAACTGTGTTTAAAGTGTATTCCAGCATATAGCGGAATATCTAACCATATAATAAAACAGTTGCCGACCGATGACCGAAAAAGGTTTGGGGGTATCCATTCATTAAGTGAGGCGTTTAGAGAGGGAGGGGATCGAGCAAAACCTCACTCAATCTCACGTCGGGGTAAGGGTGGTCTCGGCAAATATCATGTAATTTTTTCTCAGTCATTAAAAATCTTAAATACTAGACTTAAATAGTCTTGTATAAATAAAATATAATTGATTTTTTTTTTAATTTAATTTTAAGGAGCACAGATTAACTCATTTACATTACAAATACGCATTTTAAAAAAATCTTACGTGAGATTGGGGTGAGGGGGAGGGGGTCAAGCGACATATCACGATATCTCAAAGGGGAACGGGGGGCAGAAAAATCGCGGAAGTCTGCTGGACGATATTGCACGTGGTTTACAGTTGTTATCTTGGAGATCTAACTTAAAATTTAATGTAAGTTTCATCTTGACCCATTACTGGATATGATGCGTTTTTAGGCTTTAGTTGCAAATGGTCAATTATGTAGTATTATCTCGGATAAAGATTAGATATAAGAGAGAGACTATCTTAGGTAGGTACAAATTGACCCGAAAATGTCCTCTTGTATTGAAATCGGGCAAGCGGTATAAGTAGTTCAAACCACGCGTGCGACTAGAGAGAGATAGCATGTAGTCCGATATGTCTGTCTCTCTCTACAACCTCGTCTACACTTTCGGCCTACGGGAAGCTGCCTCCAGTAGTATCTGCTCTAAGTTTGCAACAAATATAAGTCGCGGCTAAAACATAATAAATCAGCTAGCAATTCAACTCATAGTTCCACTGTGTAAGCTGCCTAAAGAGGAAAAACATTAGACCTGGATAAATCTTGATCCAGACCCTGCACCTTAGTATGGCTTTTCCAGTAAGAAATAGTCATAAAATCTGTAAAACTTAAATCTAACATATCTGCTCACAGTCAATAAAAAATGATAACTTAAGCTAAGTTGAACTTGTAATTAAAAGCGTCTGTGCGAAATACAGCTAGTGTACACTAGCAGCGCTGTGGGTTAGAGCGAGAGAGCCGTATGCGTGAGAGAAAGGGAAGCCAGACAGAGTGGTGCCGTTACGCGTTACGTAACGAAGCGGTTTACCCTCCCATAAGCAGTTATCACTTCAAAAATTGCAGTGATACATATACACATAGTAAATATGAAAAGTCTTCAAAACTTTTTATATAGTTGATGATTTAAATTGTAGTATTATTGAAATCTATTGCTTTAACGGCTTCGTTTTAAAGAAGCTTTCAATGGACGTTTGTTTTAATTTATCTGGAGATTTCGCTGTTTTGATATGTTGTCTTTTAATCGGAACCACATCAATATCAGGCTTGCCGATAATACCTTCAGAACCTTTATCTAAATACTTTAAGACGTACTGTTTTAAAACTTTACAATTAGCTTTTCTGGATTTTTTCTTCTTGGGCTTCGATATTTTAAGTTTCAACTCCTCGTCCTTCCATTTTATTTTCAAATTGATATTTTTATTTCTTATCGACAGTTCGTTTTTGTTATTGCGATACTTCCTAAATTTGCGGCGTTTGACTTTTTTAATTTTACGCTTTCTATTCTCAACATTTTTATCCGTTTTATTATCTTCCATTTTGGTAGTTTTTCTCCGTTTACTGGTAGCACTGTCGTTGGATGGGAGTTTTCGTTTTGGCGGTTTTTTGATAGAATCCATAGTTAAATCGACATTACCCAGTTCACTCGATAAATCAATAGTTTCTACGTTATTATGTTTGAAATTAGAATTAAATTTTCGATCAACTTCATTTAAATATTGATTTTTAAACGACTCTATGTCTATATCAATATTATTCTTCTGCAAAACATCTTTATCCAAAATATTAAACTTCATAGAGTGCTTCAAAGTTCTTTCTGGTATTGTAATATTTTTTATACACCCATCGTTTTCAATTTTAACTAAATCAATGTTTATAACTTGATCGTCTTTAGATATTTCCATTGAATCATTTTCTATGTTGACTTTCTTTAATTTCTTTGGCGTATCGAATATTGGTAGACTCTGGTCGCTATTGTAGTCCGCTATGAATTCTGATGGTAATTGGAATGTACTATTCGAATCATCGTCTTGGTTTGATAAATTTTTATTCATATTAATTTCTTTAAATACTTCCATAGTTTTAGTTTGTAAGTTTTCATTGATCTCATTGCTTATATCCGGTAATTCTTCCTCTACTCCAATTACGTTTGATATTACGTAATCTAATTTGTTTTTACTATCCTGTGAACAGAAGGAAATTAAATAAAAACTGTTTTTTAACTTTTAAAAAGTCGATGGTTTTTTTTTTATCCTTTCTTAATCTATACTTAATATTATAAAGAGGAAAATTTTGTTTGTTTGTTTGGATGTAATGAATAGGCTCAAAAACTACTGGACCGATTTTAAAAATTCTTTCACCATTTGAAAGCTACATTATCCACGAGTAACATAGGATATATTTTATTTTGGAAAAAAATAGGGTTCCGTAAAATATTTGGGTTTTTCGGACACAAGGTGTAAAAAATTAACCAGAAAAGTTACTTATTTTGCGTACACTGCCTAAACTATAAAAGATAGATCCATAAAATGTTCCAATTAATTGTAGATCTTATAAATATCTACAATAAAGTCCGCGACACACTATACCTATCTATGTCGAGTGAGGCACAACAACCACTTTTTTATTTAAAAATCTTGAATTTTTTGGACTACATTTAAACGCGTTTATTTTACTCATGCTATTAATCCTTATCAAAATAAATTATTTCATCACTAAGTACAGTTTATGTAGATAATATTTGGTCCTTGAATGATTAAAATTTGACGTTTGGTTTTGAAGTTATGGCGAAATTAAAATATTACGATTTCTGCTGCACGGGCCGTTGCGAAGTGGGCGTCACCAAGGCTGGGGTGCGCGTGCGGGAAGGACATAGGATACTTTTTATCGCGAAAATAAGGATAGAAGGGGTTGAAATAGGGGACGAAAATTTGTATAGAAGTTCCTTATTGTCAAACATAAAAATAAATCATGTAAGATTGTTCAATTGTTTAAGACAAAGACAAAAAAGCGTGCACGGGGAAAGGGGGGTGTGCGTATCGGGCAGTAGGCTTACCATGTCGCGCGATATAACCGAATTCCACGCGGGCGAAGCCGCGGGTGGATAGCTAGTTGAATATAAAATGTAATATTTTTAATGGACTTAATATAAATATAAATATATTTAACACACACACACGGTCGTCTGTTCCTAAGGTAGGCAACTTAATGCCTGTGTTTTAGGTAACAGCCGACTGATTTTTTCATTTTTTTTAAAAATAAATATACATACACATATATATAAACATAATATGTTATATTATATATCTGGGTGTAATATAATATTATATATTATATTACCCCCAGACTCGGGGCGGGAATCGAACCCACAACCCTTGGAGCAGATAACAGGGTCACTGCAAACTGCGCCAACGGGTCAGTCATTCGGTATGGTTCAGTCATATTATATAAATGGCTCTAGTTTGAGTGCTGTGAACATGTCAATTTTTTGTTAAACTAGTTATACATACCTAACGGCCTAGCATGCTCGCACGACAATATTTTGTCTACCCCTTTTCTCGTATTATCTCTCTATGTCTACAGTAGCTAACACGCGTGCACGTGATACTCTTGTTACGTCAATAGAAGAGATAACAGGAGATATATCATTAAGTTAAAATTTGTATTGATCAGTAAGTTATTATTATTATTATTATGGTAGGCTGCTAGGTCGGCAGGCGCGTATATCCAAGACAGCTTAGCAATATATATATATACTAGTAATAATTTATTAAGTCTAATAACCAGTGTACTATTTACTATTAAATTTGAATATTTATAAGGAGACACTCGATAACCGTGGATGTCGAGACGCGAGCCGGAACCAGAGAGGGCGCTTTTCATCGATGTTCACAGATATTAAAGACGCCGTGTTTTAGTGCAGATAATAAGAATAAGAGATATATAATATGATAGATATATAATCTAAATGGAGTAATTCATAAACAATTGATATATAGAGCAACCAGAACCCATATTAAAAAAAAAAAACTTTCTAACCATGATAATTTTCCTGTACTAAAATTTTCATCCCCATTTTAACCCCCTTTCAAGGGGACGTTATACATAATCAATCTATATATATCAACAATATATCAATATCAACAAACTATATACCGATTTTCATACTGTCTAGTTTCTCTCTTCTAGTCAAAAATTACAGTTCGATACTAACTTCAATTGCCATTCTACCCCGTTATGAAGGTAGTTTCCTAAAAATCTCCTCTAAGCTGACGTCTCCTACTCCTAATCTACCTCTAGCAAATTTCAACACCATAGATCTGGTATTATTGAATGGGTTTTCGCTTTTATGTATAATAATAACTTTAAATTTACGTATTCACTAGCTTTTACCCGCGGCTTCGACCGCATTGAAGCCATTAAATAAGTATCAGAGATCATTACAATAGAAATGAATCAATTACTGGAATACTAGATGGCGTTGAAGTAGCTAGATTTTGAGATTTTTTGATAAACATTTTTTTTTATATATATTTCGTAAATTTTTTGCAATTATAATATTAGTATGATTATACATAATATTATACAAAAATATACAAATTTTAATAATAAAGAACATACCTTTACATCATTTTCTTTATCATAAGTCTTTTTAGGAGAATTCCACTCTTTGATCGGCTCCTTTGTTTTCGTGTTCTCTTTAGATATGTTAATAATAAATCGTTCCAATATTTCGCTGTAATAAAAGAATATGCACTTAAAACTAGACGACTCACGCAGTGACGCTTGCTTTAACATTTAATGTATGGAGGTACAGGAGCACAGTCTTATTACATAAAGTTTCCCCGACATTAGCTTAAAGATGGCGTTACTGTACCCGAGGACCGTTTTTACGTTAGATAATTCATTTAACTCGCTAGCCGATTAACTTCAATTACAACACATTTACTAACTACTCTATGAGAATACTTGAAATTATACTTCCACTCAGCAAGCTTAGTCATCTAAAACAGTTGAGTTCAGATCATTCCCTCCACTACACCAGCGCCCCCTTTATTTAATGTTATTTTGTGGACACTTTTTGTGTCAAACAGCCATATGAGATTGTGCTCCTTGCTCTACCCTCCATAATTTAATGTTACTTTAATTCAGGCGTGTCAAACTCCAGTATTTAACAGAATTGGCCACATTATAACATAAATAGTCTAGGTCTAGCGGTAGATCAAACTATTTGCTAGCTTAGATCTCTTATCTAGCAAACTAGTAAAATAATAAATAGCTAGAATCTAGCTATAAATTGCTACGGCCCGTACCTTTGACATCCCTGCAATTCTTATAGATATTCGAGGTGTTTCAATATATGTGACTTTGTGAGATTTTTTTAAAATAATCCTCATATTCACCGACCCGCAGTTGAGAGATATGACAGATTACGCTGCAACATAAACAATTACTCACTTGATGATCTTCTTCTTCTCGGTCAATGGTTTGGGTTTTCTATATTTACTCTGTACTTCATCCATTATTTCTTGATCCAGAACAAAACTATTACTACAGATTTTTTCGTATAGATCTTTTTTTAATAGCTTCAACGGTGACGATATCTTATTTTCTATGTTTAGTAACGATGACTGTTCTATGAGGCGATTTTTTGGTGATTTCAAATTGAGTTCACGACGACCTAATTCTGTTGTATTTGCTGCAAAAAAAATTTTTTTTTAAGTCAATTTCTACATAAGTCAACAACAGTTTTTTTTTTTCTCCAATACAAAACTAAAATTAATTAATTAGGGGCCATTTATTTATTACGTAAGACGATTTAGGGGGGAGGGGGTCGACCATGTCTTTTCTCTTACAACGGGGTGGGAGGGAGTCTCGATAGTTCTTACTTAAGATCACAAAAATGCGCAAAGTTAAAAGTGCCGAGGTTCGCTCGGATGCGTAAAGGTAATACATAATAGAGATGTTACAGTGGCAGATTCGGATTCGGTGTGGGTTTTTAACCCCTGGGCTGAAAATCATATGTAGGTAAAGATGAATAATTAAAACCAAAGTTTATTACTACTTTGGGGAATGTGAGGCTTTTAATGAGGTTTGGCGTTGAGTCGGTTTGCCATTGAAAAGGAAGGATCCTTCGACCAGACGGATGTGTCTGGTGGGCTACGCGCCACTTAACGTTTGTTGTCGAGTTCTTGTATATTATACTCAATCGCTTTGAAAACTTTGATAGTGCGATGTAGGATACGTAAGTTTCATATGCAGCGAGATACATCTATCTACACTAGCGACATCTCGCTACACTACCAAAAAAATATATTATATTAGATTTTTCCCTAAATTGCCTTAGTTTACTCAATTATTGTAGTACCTTTTCTAATAAAATTACTCATTATATAGTTTTGAAACCGTGCAATGTTGTGTGTGATGAGATCTAGATATGTTACTAAATAATATATATTTTTTAAAGTATTATATTCGAGATCAAACTTAAGTTTTATGGGTTTGAATAAATTATAATTTTTTGTTATATAAATGCTTGTGTTGAACAGATAAAAAATTAATGTACTTACTATAATCTTTTGCTTCTGTTTTAATGGCGGTGCTAGGCGAGTGTGATATTGATGATCTGAAAAAAAAATTAGCCGTAAATTAGTCGGTTTACGGAGGATAATTTTACATGATAACGTCATACGAAAACATTGAAAAAAAATTGCATACTTTTATGAATTGAATTGAATTATTATCACTGAGTTATCATTATTTTGTATAATATAAAGAAGGAGGTAATGCAATCAATTACAATTTTTTTTCGATAAATTAACATTATTTTTTAGCTCTCGTTAATTCAAATATTATTTTATTTAAATTATACAGATTAATTACAAGTAACAATGTCCTATTAACAATTTATTTACAACTTATATACATATGTGATATTTAAGATCCTCCAATCTGCGTTATTGTTTTTCCGCGACACGTGACACTTCTTCGTGCGTGCAGCCGGCATTCATCGATTTTCAAGATGTTATCACGTCAAAACATTTATTCATAAACAAAATACTATAGTTGTTATTTTTGAGAAATTAAATAATCTATACATATAAAATATTAAAGGTCAGTTCTGTACATTCAATAATATTCAATTTGAAACAACAATTTTACATAATCTTGTGCAGAAGTAGCGAAAAAATATTTTTTCAGAATATGTATTCTTGTAGAAATACCCAAAAATTCTAAGGCGATATTGATGAAATTAGAAAAATTATAATCTTACAAAGGCTTATCTAGTTATTAATAAAGCCGTATATATTTGGGACTTTTGTAAGGATACAGCGTTTATTATAGGCTATATAACATCAAGGTTATAGGAGCGTTGCAGTATCCGTAAACGTCAATGATAAATCTGTCTAGGATGGGTAAACTCATAGATGTGCAGTGCGGAAGGAAACCCAAGTCATCAAGCAATTACTTGGGACAATTAGGATAGTACAATATTTGTTTAAAATATAAATAAATTCCTCTATTACGAAAATAAAAAAATTAATTTAATTAAATTCAGCCTAAATTAAACGAAGTATGTCAGATTACTAAAATTTTGATTTAATTCTTTTTGCTATTTTACATAAGCTAAATAATTTTTTTTTACACAATTGTTTTTGCTATTTTTGTATACGTATGCAATAATTAATTTAATACTTACGCGTTCATCTGTCTCCCTTTCGTTCGCCTCAACGACATTCGACATGGCATGACTGGTCCGGCTTGGTTTCTCTCTGTGCTATTATTTTGTGAGGGTAGCGGCACTGGAACATATATATGATTCGATTTTAAAATCATAAATACTTCAAATGGTCTTTGAAAAGGTAACTTGATACCTGTGTTTTAGATAACGGTTCGTTGTTCGGTACATAGTTAAAACAAATATAGTATTTTTTTGTCACAAGGGATGAAAGTACTACTTTCTGTCCTGCATGTGATATTGCCAAGATGGCAGTAAACATGCGGGAAAGGATGTAGTACTTTCGTGCCATGTCGCAAATACTTTTTTTTCCTACCTAGGCTGAAAGTTTGGGTTTTGTCCCTGTGAAGCGGGGGAAAAAGTGTCACTTTTTTCCTACCTGGGCCGAAATTTCGGGTTTTTTCCCTGTGAAGCGGGGGAAAAAGTGTCACTTTTATCCTACCTGGGCCGAAACTTCGATTTTCGTCGTTCGATATCACAGCTGCAGCGATTGGCTATTGCACTAGCGTACATGACAATCGTTTTTACGGCTCATAAAGATGCTTTTTGGGGTCTGCGCTTTTGTCTTTGTGTTTGGACACAATAATTTATCGTTCATTGTAACTCCATTGCGTCGACGACCGTTCTGATGAAGTGGTGCGAGTCGCCTCAAAACGCGCGCCGACGGTCGCGGTTTCGATTTCGCTCGGGACAGATATTTGTATTTGTACAAATATTCGTTTGCCGTTTGGGTGTATGTCCTTGTGAGTCTCCCCACCGTGCCTCAGAGAGCACGTAAAGCCGTCGGTCCCGGTTGTTATCATAGACACAGGTGTCTCAGGTGGTTATCAGGATAATGATCCTTACTCATTGTTGGGAAATTATTTGCCAACCCGCAGTGGAGCAGCGTGGTGGATTAAGCTCCACCCCTTCTATATGAAGAAAAGGCCTTCGCTCAGCAGTGCGTTATTTACAGGCTGATACAGTATAGTACAGTACATTGTAAGTCCTCCTGCACACTCGCACGCTGCCCGCGCACCCGACGTGACCCCCCCACCCCCACACGGCACACGCTCGCCGAGCTCGCGGTCTCACCTTGTGCCAGCTGCGCGAGTGTGCCCTGCGCGGGCGCGGCGGGCTCAAAGTCCGCACACACCCGCACCCGACGTGACCCCCCCACCCCCACACGGCACACGCTCGCCGAGCTCGCGGTCTCACCTTGTGCCAGCTGCGCGAGTGTGCCCTGCGCGGGCGCGGCGGGCTCAAAGTCCGCACACACCCGCACCCGACGTGACCCCCCCACCCCCACACGGCACACGCTCGCCGAGCTCGCGGTCTCACCTTGTGCCAGCTGCGCGAGTGTGCCCTGCGCGGGCGCGGCGGGCTCAAAGTCCGCACACACCCGCACCCGACGTGACCCCCCCACCCCCACACGGCACACGCTCGCCGAGCTCGCGGTCTCACCTTGTGCCAGCTGCGCGAGTGTGCCCTGCGCGGGCGCGGCGGGCTCAAAGTCCGCACACACCCGCACCCGACGTGACCCCCCCACCCCCACACGGCACACGCTCGCCGAGCTCGCGGTCTCACCTTGTGCCAGCTGCGCGAGTGTGCCCTGCGCGGGCGCGGCGGGCTCAAAGTCCGCACACACCCGCACCCGACGTGACCCCCCCACCCCCACACGGCACACGCTCGCCGAGCTCGCGGTCTCACCTTGTGCCAGCTGCGCGAGTGTGCCCTGCGCGGGCGCGGCGGGCTCAAAGTCCGCACACACCCGCACCCGACGTGACCCCCCCACCCCCACACGGCACACGCTCGCCGAGCTCGCGGTCTCACCTTGTGCCAGCTGCGCGAGTGTGCCCTGCGCGGGCGCGGCGGGCTCAAAGTCCGCACACACCCGCACCCGACGTGACCCCCCCACCCCCACACGGCACACGCTCGCCGAGCTCGCGGTCTCACCTTGTGCCAGCTGCGCGAGTGTGCCCTGCGCGGGCGCGGCGGGCTCAAAGTCCGCACACACCCGCACCCGACGTGACCCCCCCACCCCCACACGGCACACGCTCGCCGAGCTCGCGGTCTCACCTTGTGCCAGCTGCGCGAGTGTGCCCTGCGCGGGCGCGGCGGGCTCAAAGTCCGCACACACCCGCACCCGACGTGACCCCCCCACCCCCACACGGCACACGCTCGCCGAGCTCGCGGTCTCACCTTGTGCCAGCTGCGCGAGTGTGCCCTGCGCGGGCGCGGCGGGCTCAAAGTCCGCACACACCCGCACCCGACGTGACCCCCCCACCCCCACACGGCACACGCTCGCCGAGCTCGCGGTCTCACCTTGTGCCAGCTGCGCCAGTGTGCCCTGCGCGGGCGCGGCGGGCTCACAGTCCGCACACACTCGCACGCCGCCCGCGCACCCGACGTGAGCCCCCCCTCCTCCACACAGCACGCATAATTCTATGTCCCAATCTCTGAAAATATACATATACTTACATTTTGAATTAGTGTAATTTATACACATTATAGAATATATAAATTATTATTTAAAAATTTAATTATTTTGAACCAAATTCATCAATTTCTCTAAATAGTAAATTACAATAGTTAGTTTGTGTTTTACGATATCTTTTTTTTTTTCAATGCCAAATACAAAATATTACATGTCTGTCTTATATCTTAAACAAGACTATATTATATATTATGCCCTTACAGGAGCGAGCATTTAATTTTAAATAATAATGCATTAAATTTTTTTAAAAATATTGAATGTTTATGTTACTTTGTGTTTTTTTTTCACAATCATTTAATATTAAATGTTAATTACTTACCCGTAATCCTCATCAAACTTCCTTCCCTTTGGACACTTGCAATCTTCAACAGTACATACAACTGGACGTTCATATATATCTGAGAATGCGTTCTGTTCTAATTCCCATGCCGCATCCCTGAAGCAAATAAAATAACTTAAAAAAGATTACTTTAGAAACTTATTTATCTTTCAAATGAAATGAACCTAGAATCTCAAGCTACCTATTTTAAATTAAAATTAATCTTAATATATATAAATCTCGTGTCACAATGTTTGTCCTCAATGGACTCCTCAACCACTTAACCGATTATAATAAAATTCGCACACCATGTGCAGTTCGATCCAACTTGAGAGATAGGATAGTTTAAATCTCAAATTATAGTCGCAATTCTATAATATAAAAATAAGTCGGGTTTTCCTTTCTGACGCTATAATTCCAGAACGCACGAACCGATTTCCACGGTTTTGCATTCGTTGGAAAGGTCTCGGGCTCCGTTAGGTTCAGAAAAAATTTCAACAGAAAAGCAGGAAAACAGGGAAAATCATTTTTCACATACAGCGCCATCTCTGATACATAGCATGTACTACAAACCAATATGGTTTTGCATGGTGGTGGAGCAGATGACGCCAGTATGTGGTGTGAGTATCCCTCACGAAAATGATATATCATTTGCAATACCCCGGGCGGAGCCGGGGCGGGCCGCTAGTTATTCTATAAAAATAATTGAAGATTTTAGATAACTAGTATCCAGTAATGTATTGTTTTACCCATGTAAGTCTCGATTCCATGAAAATTTTCGGGTAATCTGAGTCTTTGGTGCTATTGGCAGTGACTTTGTTTTTTACTCCAGGGGTTACAGGTTCGATACGACCCAAGTCTCTCAATATACATTTAAAAACATATATGGATACAGACATAGGCTGTTGATATGAGTTGCCTACCTTAGGAACAGACAACCATGTGTTTTATTGTGTGTTATAATAATATATGTTAAATATATTTAAACATATTTTTTATCAATTGTAATCAAATACAATTAATTAATTATATCAAAAAATAAATAATAAACATAGGACTAATAATACAATCCTATTTCTATATTTTTTCTTGGTCAAAATTAACCTAGTTGATTAGAATTTCAAAGACTTACCGATCCGGTATGTAATATCCTTGGCTGAGAACCGCTTTGTAGAAATTTTCTGAATCGTTACACAATGGACACTTTAAATAATGGATGCCAGCACTAAGCGCCATTCGCTGTAAATAAAGTAAATATATGAACATGCCAATTTAAAACCTGTATCTCTTACATATGTTACTGATAGGTTTAATCATCAGGAGGTAAAACGGAGGCCCTGAAGGTCTGTTTCATTTAATAAACTACAAATTTTGCATTCACAGGTTGTGAATAGAAATATGACAGATAAAATTGAGTTAGATGTGGAAAGAGAAAAAAATATATATCATCAAATTATTTGTTGCATACTGTTACATAGTGAAATAGTTCAAAGATCTATTAGGTAGACATGATAAATTCTTTTTGTGTTGAATTCGTCTTATTATTGAAAGATTTAGGGCAGTGTTTCCCAACCTTTTTTAGAGAATGCCCCACCTTAATATTTCTAAATTTTTTATGCCCCCATGCATAATTTTTAACCTTTAAAATTGTTTTGTTCCCTTAAGAAATATAAATGATAAGTTTTAGGAAGAAATCACTATGAAATTATTATCAAAACATCGTAAATAAAAATTCAAAACATATAGTGAAAAAAAAAAAACTGAAATTTATAGATGTAAGCTGTGAAAAAGATAATAAACGGTTGGACAAGGTATAGCATTGCATTTAAATAATCCAAAGCGAAAGGGTGAGTCGTGTCGAGTCCATTTTTAAATTGCCCCCCTTAACTATCAAATTGCCCCCCAGTGGGCGTGGACCCCACGTTGGGAAACACTGATTTAGGGTATAAAACATCTACATAAAAATCGTGTTACCATCTTAAATAAATAATTAATAAATCTCTTACAGATAACAAAATGTGGAAACCCTTGGATCATTAAATACTAAACACAAAGTATATTTTATTCAGATGTAACTAATGCAAACTAAAAACTTAACTTCGAATTGTAAATGTATTTTTTTTTAATTTTTTATTTATCTGTATGAGAATTTTTTTAAATAAATTAAAAAAAATAACAATCAGCTAGTTCTAGTCTCGCGGTTTTATCCGCGTAACTTCCTATCCTTAAGGAATTCCAAGATGAAAAGTAGGCTATGTTATTCTCGATCTCCAGTTATCTATGTACCAAGCTTTTTTTTTTTTTTTACGCAGGGGAATCCATTTACGGGTGATATCCAGGACGCCCGGGTCGGCAGTCCTAGACCCATGTCGGACTCGGCACTTTGGGAGTGCAATACCGTACGAAACCCCTGCGGGAGCCTTCAGCCGCTTTAATTGGAGGGTCCCGGATCTGCAGGCAACAGGATCCCTATGAACCAAGCTTCATCTAGGCATCATCTATCTATTTTTGATATTTGTAAGATTAATTTAGGTGATGAACATACACTTATGTCATTATATGACAATTTATGATAGTGATAGAGTTTTGCAGCAATTCCCTCGCATATTGATAAGGGAATAAATATTTCAATGAAATTTTATTATCCCTAATATTATAAATGTAAAATATAAGTTTGTTTGTTACGCTTTCACGCGAAAACTACTCAACCGATCATCATGAAACTTTGTACACATATTCTTGGAGGTATTAGAAGTAACATAGGATACTTTATTTTTTGGTCGCGATAACCGACATCCACGCTTGCGAGCTGAGGGCAGAAGCTAATTAGTTATATTATTACCTCTAAACAGCTTCTATGAAACCATGCATCTTTCGCACAGCACGGAGGCCAAAAAGTCTGTGTCGTTGGAAACCCATCGACTTCTTCGTAACATATGACACATACAGACTGGAGTTCTTGCAGATTTTCTGGAAAAGGGGTTTTGATGACTTTTATTTATTTATTATTATTCTTTATTGTACTATAAATACACTAATACAAGTGTTTACAAAAGGCGGACTTAACGCTAATGCATTTTCTACCAGACAACCTTGATATGTGCAAGAGTGTAGTTTGTAAGTGTACAATAAAAAATAATATTATATTATAATAGCACAATATAATACAATTTTATGACTTTTAAAAATTAATCTATTTCTTTTTTAAAATATAAATAACAGGCATATATTGTCCACCTGTTCCTAAGGTAGACAACTTAATGCCTGTTTTTTAGGTAACAGCTGACTCATATACATATATATTTGTTAAATAAATGTAAATTTAATAATACAGTATGTAGACACGGGGTAGAAATCATACTAGAATGTGTGGGTGCGAGCGTGCACGTACGTACGTAAGTGCGGGCGAGTGTGCATACGTGCTTGTGTGCGTGCGTGTGTGTTTGCGTAGGTGGGGCAGCGTGGTGGATAAAGCTTAAATCCTTCGCAGGGTGAGAGTATTTACAGACTATAAAACTGTAATTAGCTTTCACTTTTTGAACTAGACTGAATCGACCCATAAACATCGCACTGCTGGGAAAAGGCATCCTCTCTATATAGGAAAAGGGTTGGGAGTTTCATCCGTCACACTGCTCAACTGCGTATTGAGTGCTAAAGGGAAATTTTCTACCATAACAATCACTATCAGGTGTCTATGATAACACCCAATAATTATACATTATATGATTTATACACATTACATATATATTATTATTAGAAATTATTAGATAATTATATAACATTATCCGTCTTACTTATAAAAATCACGTTAAGTAATATTTAGCCACCGTTTAGTTAATCCACTCATAAGCTATAAATCAAGGATTAACTTTTGTTTACTTATAAACATTGACTAGCTGTTACTTAGTTAAGAAACGAACAAAGAACAATACATAGATGGTTGGCACAGATTATAGCCAAAATAATCGATTAGATAGAGAAATTGAATGAACGAAATTGTTAAAAATAATATTCAAGCGACATCTATTAACATTATAGAGAAAACTCTCGAAGCTCGATATTGTAGTGAGTCACTACTAGTGACCTCTATTGACAGGAACTTGGATCAATATTCTAATTTCTAATCATTTTTATTTTGATGGGTAGTAGTCGGATCCTCAATTACAAAATTCAACAAAGCTTATTAAATATTAAATTAATAAATTTACTTCAGATATAACCTAATTTAAATTATGTTATTATAATTAAAATTAGGTACCTCTAAATATCTGTATTAAACAGACAGATAACGCTAATTTAGTATATATTAATTTTTATATAGAGGAAATTTCATTCTAAATCTCTTCTTACTAACAAACAAACGCAAGTAAGTAGATCAGACGTCGTCATAGAACAGCTGATTTATGTGAAATCCGCCATCTTTCCGCTTAACGAGGGTTAAACTATGTCTCGGCAGGGTTTAATTTTGACAGCGATTTACGCATTACTTAAAGAATTCTTAACGCTAAATAGTGTTTATGAGTGAGGTTTTTGCTGATCAGTTGTTAAGAAATGGATTAAATATTAAGAAACGTTTATGAGTAAGACCGTATATGATTTATAATGACACACATCTAATGTAATGAGTGTGAGAAATATCAAAATGTTACTTTTTCAGAACATTACAGAATTTGTAATGAAAAAAATCTTACCACTGTCACAAGAGCGCTCCTTTTTAATGTTTTTTAAATTTTTAGTGTTTTTTTCGCGTTTTACTTTTCTAATAACCGATAAACGTTGTTTCGCTTTAGCCATTACGTCATCTGTTATTTTTTGTTTCGGAGCGTGATCTTTGCAGAATGTCCTGAAAGATTGTTTGTATAAAGTTTATTATTTAAAACTAGCGGCCCGCCCCGGCTGCGTCCAATGAATGTATATGTACCTAAACTTTCCTTATGAGTCACTATCTATTGGTGAAAACCGCATGAAAATTCGTGCAGTAGTTTTTGAGTTTATCGCAAACAGACAAACAGAGGTGGCGGAGGACTTTATTTATTATATACAGGATGACTGGTAAATTACTATCAATATTTAAGGAGAATACTCGGTATATGATTCTCATTCGAATTATGTAAAAAAACCAGGTAAATATTAATAAACTTTTAAGTAAAGTTACTCAACAATTATCCAATTATGTACGCGTCGTCTGGACACCCTAGCAGCTAGCTGCACTTTCGACACAAAACAGGTAGTTTACCTACGTCCAAACGCCGCCACGTGTTAACAGGGTAGCAGGATAAACAAGCATCATCCAGACCCCCTTAATACTTTAATCCTGGCTTAGGATAGGCAAAAATACTAAGATATTTAACTCATTTAAGCAACAAATTTGTTGACTAGGTAAATGATGTGATCTTTGGCAATTTTTAGATGTGAACAAGCGGCACAGTACAACATCTGTGCACGTGCCGCCGGCATGGCTGTAGGGTGTCAACGCTTCATTTACTTGAATTGAAATTTATGAAAATTTGGTCAAAAATTAAGTACCTATTTTTTTTACATAATTCGAATGAGAATCATGTACCGAGTATTCTCCTTAAATATTGACAGTAATTTACCAGTCATCCTGTATATATTGAAAGCAAGTATTAAGAATTACACTATTATGTAACATTAGATTAGATAGCGACCTCAAATAATAATGTTTTTTGATTTCAATAAGACTTCACTTTCAATCGTAGTATATACTAATGTATATACTACGATTGTATTGTGTGTGTGTAGTGTATTCAATACTAATTAATGCCAAAAATTCTTTGCGAATAAATTATGAAATTTCTTTAAGTTCACTAATACAAAATAGCGTCATAAGAGAACATAGATGAAAAATTACATACTTTTATGAATTGAATTATTATCACAGAATTATCATTATTTTGTATAGTACATAGGAGTTAATTGAAAATTACAATTTCTTCGATAAATTAGCATTTATTTGCACTCGTTAATTCAAATATTTTTTCTCTTCTACTCGGACGCATCTGCCGATAATCACAAGCCGAACGCTTAGGCCGATGGTGCTTCTCTATCGCTTGTTCCACGCTCTCGCTCGTGGAACATGACCTCGCACTTGTTCGATCTATATTCAAATATAGTAGGGATGGGCAAAAATAATCGATATTTTTTCAGAAAATAATCGATATAAATCAACGATATTTTTATCCTCGATATATTGATTATCGATATTTATTTTCAGATATCAAAATCGATATATTTTTTTAAAGTTCAGCTATCTGCATATATTCGACTAATATATTATATAAGGATAGGCTACAAGGGTAAACATCAATGGTAGATCTCGGACGACCTTTTTTTTTTAGGAAATCGGATAGGTTACAAAGGTACAACAACAAATAATATGGGACAAAAAATACGGATTATCGTTATATCGATATTTTTTAGTAGATATATATCGATACGATTGAAAAATATAGATACAATATATATCGATATTTTTTTCCCATTTGCCCATCCCTAAAATATAGTGTGCAGCATTTAGCGTTTTTTGTTCGCAGGGCAACACTACACTACGACTACTACAACTGACTACATTTTTTTACTTTTTGTTTGCAAAAATTTATTTAAAACCATATTTATTAATTACTACATGAAAACTAGAGGGGGAACTTACTTATAATTCCCGTAAAACATTGAAATTGCATGCTTTTCCCGTCCGCAAGGCAAATGAAATTGTTTCCTACATTGAGGAACACTGCAGCCCAATGTTGCACCTTCACGTGAGCAGTATGAACATTTCTGTAAAGAAAGAAAAAATTTCAATTCAAAACTAAGCAACCCACCAGTTGTTACCCATTTTTGGTAATCAACCAAAAATGGGTAACAACTAAACATCAAATTTTATAATAGGTTAAAAAAAAAGAAAACCCTCCATTTTTGAGAATATGTAAGCAGTTTAGTATATTTTAAACTTACATGTTTTTTGCTTCTTTCGATTTCGGCTAATATATCGGGATATAAAAACCCAAATAAACCATCTTCATCTCTACCTTTCTGTATTAAGCAACAGGACAGCAGCTGTAAGGAATGATATTGTTAGTGAGAAATTTTAGTTAATTTAAATTGAAATTGTATAGGAATTTTTCAAAGAATATTGGCTTATATTGTGTCTGAGGTAGTTAAGACGTTTTATAGTTTTAAATTTAAATAAGATGAAGGCCGTGTTCTGATATATACTGACAGCACTGCCCAGTGCTGTCAGTACTGAAAAATTCGTTCCGTTATAAACTGCCAGTAGACTGCCACAGTACCATAGAGAAAAATATGACGTCATGAATCGCCGCCATCTTTGCACTAAGAGCACTGGCGATATAATAACTTATAATTAACAAGCGCTAATAATGAACAATTTTACTCTCTATATAGTAATTATCTAGCTTTTTGACAATGTGTATTGTACTAAATTATATAATAAAAATGTTACACATCAATGTCTGTAACTTGTCACACATGGAAGACATTAAAGAAAACTAATTATAGGAGTATTTATAAGAATAATATAAGCCATAATAAGTATTTTTATAGTTTTTGTCTCTCTATGTATGTCTGCAGTTTTCAGTTTACATTCTGGAGGTCTAACTTCTCCTAAAATCTAGTGTAGGTTTCATCTTGAAACACCGTCTACTACACTATAATGTACTTTACAGTTCTATAACAGCCTGAAAAAGTTCTACATCTGGGAAAACAAAAAAAAAACTGTTTTCCTTTTAAAATGGACAATTATTTATTTCTTTCCACTGCAGATTTGGTAGCTTTATAATCAGTACTGAAACCAATTTTTTTTTTCTTTTTCAATTTGATGTTTGCCTATGTCTGTATCTTGGCGTGCATTACACCCATACTGCTGTGATTTGAAACGAAAATAGGCACAATTTGAGTCCATACTATGATGTGTATCCATACTACGTCGAATAAAGTCGTCTCTACAATTCGTTACTAATAAATTTACAGGAATAAAGGAACTGCGCTTAATAAACTTACTAAACTTTGAATAACTACAATATATAATTATTTTACTAAAAATCCATAAATATGTTTTATCTATATTATATAACACATATCTTAAAAGCAAAAGAAAAGTAAGTTTACAGGATTATAGGTAGTTAGTAAGTAAACTTACCACGCAAAAATAATGACAATGTATATCGCCAATTTGATATAACTTGCCGTAAGTAGTTTCTTCATCGACCATACGCTTACAAAACGCACAGGGAGCTTGTTTATTAGCTAATTTAGCTAAATACTTGTTTGATTTCGATAATTTCTTCGACGTCATGATTATAATACGTTTAATACAAAACAAAAGGACACTTGTGGTTAAGTAAGTATTTAGTCTGTTAACTACATTGTAGTATAAGAATAAAAACGAAACATTTGTGACTAAAATACCAAAGAGTATATATAAAAAAATACTAAAATAACTGTAGTTTTAATTCAATGTCCACCTATACCATATGTCAAAACATAATAATGCCGATTGGCGGGAAGTGGGAACGCTTAGTTTCCGTTTAAAAATATTAATATTTTTATTTAATTTTTTTTTTGTCGATGAGTAAAGCTGTTGTCAATATTTTTTAATAATAATTTTTATATTTTTTTTATCAACTTTGTTGAAATATATAATTAATTGGCACAAAATGTAACATTTGCTTTAAAGAACGATTTTCATTTTGTCTTTGTACTATGTATAAAAAATATATGTATAGTTATGTCAAAGGTATGTATAGTTCTGACGTGCAACATTTGATCAAACAAGAAAGCTCGAAAGTTGCGTTTTTGTGTTTCTGAAGCCACCTAAAGATCAGTGGTCATTACTCGTCTTACGTTTATCTCGCAATTGAATTCAAGGTTAGTAATTACAACACGGAAGTAAACAAGTTTATTGTCTATGGTAGAAATCATTTTTCATTAAAAATTATGAGCAATTAATGTCAAGCAACACTTAAATAAACGTCAAAAAATCCAAAAAAAAAAAAAGCCGAAAGGCAACTGTTGTAGTTTTTAATTTAGTTTATAAACTTATTTCTGTTTTATTATTGTTGATAGTATCTCTGAATGTGTACCAACTATTATTTTATCTAGTCTTAAACATCTATATTTAAGTTTGGGGGCAAACCGAGGTTCGTGATGTTCGCTAATGTGCCATAAAAATGTTGATGGATGCCTCTTTGTTGTGGAAATAGTGATTTTCGGTGCTTTACGCAGGAGTTATGGAGCGAAATAGTTTTAAAAACATTCGCAGATTAAATATAACGTGTCCTAGATGTGTTAAATGTTAAAATTGTATTTCTTTTAAGAAATCCCGCCATAATATTGCAAGTGATTTTTTACTGTTTCGTAATATAATTTAATTTGTAACGTTTTAAAAAATGGAACAATTGCTCAATATAAGCAGGAAAAATACCAGTATTGGTGCAATGCCTGAATCGTAATGAGTCTGATATTAATCTAATAAGAGAGAAAATATGTCCACTGTACAAGACAATCATTCCTTCTGGAATATATCAAACGATAATACTGATTTGAAATATGAAAAATGTCGGAATATTACCGAAGAGATTTATAAAAGGATTGATATAACTTTTAAAATAAAAAAACTGGAAACGGGAACACAAAGTGATTCTGACTACAGGTAATAAAAATATTCATTATTTTTTTTAGAAATATGTTTAAACACTAAAAATAAGGGACTCTTAACGAAGGCCCCAAAAAATGTAGGCATAATGTGTCGTAGAAGAAAGAAACAACCCTTACCTCTATTTCTGTCAAAGAAAGAAGTCTAAAGTCTTTTCAAATTTTTATGATAATTTTCTTTATATTGGTACAGGACTATGACATTATTGTTTTTATATACAAAACCAAATACTAAAAATAAGTCTTGAGAAATAAATAAAACTCCCAAAATAGTATTGCACAAATAATAAACACCATAATATAGTTTAATATTTAATATTACTAGTTGTTTAAGGATAAAATCATTTTGAGTATATTATTATTTGAAAACTAAGTTTTCCTCATAAATATCAGTAATGTCAAGGAGAAATTATAAGCTTTTAAAAGCAAAAGAGTTTTTAGCTAAATACTTAAAAATTATTGGAGTTTACTCCTTAAGAATCGATTTTCATATATAAGGCGCCCGGTATGAGAAAAATATGAGAGGTAAAATCTACTTATGAATGACCTCGTTACTTTTTCGGTGCGCGCGCACCTATGGTGCGGTGCGAAAGTAATGTTGCTCTATTTAATATTGAAAAATAATATTTAAAAAATAAATGATAATTGTCAGATAATAATAATTACATAATTTATCAACATTCCTAATGAAATATTTGTGCACATCTGAAATTGACTATTGTGAAAAGTTTAATGTAAAATATTTCGCCGATTAGTTATAATAAATGTATATAAAATGAATAAATATATATTTATATATCAATATAATTTTCATTAATTTGTTAATTTACCCTTTCATATGGTATTAATCTTATTTTCAGTTGGATAAACTCTTTTTGCGTATGTTTAGACAATCGTACTTAAGGAGTAAACTCCAGTCGTGCGTCGGAGCTGACACACACAATTTTTTTTTACATAGTATGATGGTGTATTAATTAATTTATACAAAAATTAAATTAACCTTTAAAGAGATAATAGGAATTGTGACACTGACATCAGTAGACTATTCTAATCTTGTGAACTATACTTAGGATCTCTAGTTCTGGAATCATTAGTTCACATTGACCACTTAATTCTAAGATTTTTGGAGTTTACTCCTTAAGAATCGATTTTCATATATAAGACGCCCGGTATGAGAAAAATATGAGAGGCAAAATCTACTGATGAATGACCTCGTTACTTTTTTGGTGCGCACCTATGGTGCGCAACTTTCTAATTTGGTTGTGAGTGTATTAAGGTGGACATGCATAGGTCGACTTTCATACATTTTTATTTTTGATTATTCTTGAAATGTATACATTTTTTTAAACATTTAATTTGTTTTATCATTTCTTTAGAGCTTTTTATATGAGCAATGTTCATGTCAGGCAAATATTTACATTGTTTATAATATAAAATCCGATTAGTTATAATAAATGTATATAAAATGAATAAATCTTATATCTTTAAACGAGCAATTCTTGTATATATATATATAATCAGAATCTCGGAAACGGCTCCAACGATTTTCATGAAATTTAGTATGCAGGGGGTTTCGGGGGCGATAAATCGATCTAGCTAGGAATTATTTTTAGAAAATGTCGTTTTATCCCCTTTTTTACGCAATTAAAAAATATCATTAGAATACGAAGGTAAATTTCGCTATCTTTGACAAGCTTCTAATAGCTCGGATAGAAATCGGGCGAATTAAAAATCAGAAAACCCGGGTTCGAATACACGTGTCTACAGACTAATTTTTTTTTTCCTATTTTTTTCAAGTTTCTTCTTTTGTGAGAAAAACTATTATTGAGAGCTCTTTTTATTTTTTATTTAAATAGCCAGTTCCTATTATTTTATTATTATGTCGGTAAGATCGAAAATATTTATGTTTCATCAGTATGTCATGTATCTAAATATAATTTAACCGAGCAAAGCTCGGTGATCCAGGTACTATATATTTATATATGTATATTATTTTCATTAATTTGTTAATTTACCCTTTCATATGGTATTAATCTTATTTTCAGTTGGATAAACTCTTTTTGCGTATGTTTAGACAATCGTACTTAAGGAGTAAACTCCAGTCGTGCGTCGGAGCTGACACACACAATTTTTTTTTTTGTATTGCCTGTGTATAATATATAAAGAAAATAAAAAAAGTACGGGTGCTTGAAAGCCGAAAGGCGAGATGTATTACTACTAACAAATGAAAAAAAAAATAGACGAAATAAGAACCTCCTCCTTTTTTTGAAGTGGGTTAAAAATAAACAGGAAATAAGAAAATACAATTACCTATACATGTAAATTTCTTGCCCTCTAATCTATTGTTAGGCAAAGGCCTCTTCTACATTTAGAAGAGTTGGACTTTATTACACTGTGCTTCTCCGCTGTTCCACAGTGGGCTGGCTGATGCCGTAATTATTATTATTATTATTTTATAATGCACTAGCAGCTCTTGGAGCTGAAGCGTGCATATCACTGCACTTATGTTCTCTTTAGTTTACTTTTTAAATGTTCATCAAGTCTCTTTTTAAAGTGTTTACTGATGGTGCACTATTCACTGATTCTGGCAACTTGTTCCATTGGGTAACTACGTGATTTGGCTAGAAGTGACATCTAGGGTTGCTATGGCAAGGAGATCTTGTAAGTTTTTGAGAGTGTCCTCTCAACTTTGGATTCGGATTCATAATATACATATTTTCAATATTCTTGACATTATAATGTCCATTTAGAATTTTGTATGTTTCGATGAGATCTCCCCTCTGCCTACGTTGCTCCAATGTACTTAATTTAAGTTCAGAAAGTCTTTCTTCGTATGTCTTATGCCTTAGTAAGGCCACCATTTTTGTAGCTCTACATTGTACTTTTTCCAGCATCATAAGTAACTATATCTATTAGGTGTCTTTGATAACAACTGAGACCGACAGCTGGACAGGACGTACACCTGGACCTTAAACATATTTGCATACATATAAGCACATATCTGCCTTAAGTGGACATCAAACCCGCAACCTCTTGTTTTAAAACGACTACTCGCACCACTATACCGGAACGGGTGTCTTAAAGTATAGTCTATCAGTAAGTAAATGAGATTATAATAAACAAGTATTAAATTAAACTACGATAGAAAACTAATTATGATTGAACAAAATAAATTAGTTTTATGAGCCAAAATAAAATATTAAAGTACGTACTGTTATTTTAAATATTATTTTTTAAATGGATTTCATTAAATTTAACATTTAAAATTTTTACAGTAACTAGCACTATAATTAAGACGTAAAATGTAATATATACACATGTGGTAAATATCACATTATTTCGTGTAAAATAATATTTATAATGTTAAAAAAAATGTATTTTTATATTATCTATTCAAAAAAAAAAAAAAAATTTTTTATAACCATATTTTTACTATTTTGTAGTAAGTAAAAAATTATTACTAAAATATTGATATCTTTACAATTTTCAGTGATCAAATAGATAGTAATGAATTGAGCAACGAAACAGATTTATTCGCTTGCGACAAGAGTTCCATATCAAGCAGTACGGAGTTAGAAGCGCTGGAACGTGGCAGTGCTATGTGTGAGAAGTTTATTAATAACAATAATAATGAGGAAACTAAAAAGAAACCAACCACTGTTTATAAAAGGCCTCGTAAACGGTGAGTTGATTTCATTATGCTTATACTGGGTTAAATGTGGTTTTAAAAAAAATTGTCTTCTTTGTAATTGTAATCAGTTGTAAACTAGCCAAATAGCCTTATAAATAAAATAGACTTAATGTAAGTTGTGTCATAACTTTGAAATGTATTTAAGCAATTTTTATTCCTCAAGATAATTTTTTTTACCCGACTGCGACAGAAGGAGGGTTATGTTTTTCGAGTGTATGTATGTATGTATGTGTATGTATGTCCGTCCATTTCTTTGGCACGCCCTACAGCCCAAACGGCTGGACGGTTTTTGACATATGAGGTGTCGTTGGATTTGTCTAAATTGTAGTAGTGACATAGGCTATATAAATTTTCAAAATGGCGCCCGCAAATGGCGGAATGATGGGGGGAGATTTGAATTTTTTTTTCTTACTGTAGCAATATGGGTATCAAATGAAAGCTAGTAAATTGTTTTATTCTTTTTAGTTTATAATAAGAGTATTTTACGCAGTCGGGTTTTTTTTTATATTTTTTAATAAAGCATACTTGTTTACAAAATTAATATTTATTTTTATTGTTTCTGTTTATACTACAATCTGTCTCCTTTTGAAACAATCAGTAGTATGATGGACGTAGCTTCTATTTGGCTGCATAATATGTGACCTATGTTACATCCTCTTAATATAGACAATTAATATTTAACTATTGAAATATGATTAGTTAATCAAAATGATTATTTAAATAGTCAGATTTAGAAAAGATGTCACTTTACAACAACAATAAACCTCCACCTTATTTGAAGTAGGTAGTACACCTTATTAGTATGGCTCTGGGACAGCTTAAAAACAATAAGGCACCGGCCGAGGACGGTATTACGTTGGAGCGTCTGAAAGTGGGTGGGACACCGGTACTTAATGTTTCAGAGGCTCTTTAATGCCATCTTGCTCGAGGGCGAAACGCCGGAAGCCAGGAACAGAGGCGTGGTGGTGCACTTCTTCAAAAAGGGCGATAACACTGTTGAAGAATTACAAACCTATTTCGCTTCTGAGCCACGTTTATAAGCTGTTCTCTAGGGTCATTACGAATCGTCTGACGGGCAAGTTTGATGACTTCCAGCCTCCCGAACAAGCCGGTTTCTGAAAAGGTTAATTACCATAGACTACATATATACGCTGCGGCAGATTATACAAAAGACCGAGGAGTATAATCGGCCATTGTGCTTGACGTTTGTGGACTATGAGAAAGCCTTCGATTCAATCGAAACTTGGGCGGTGCTGCAGTCTCTCTAGCGGTGCCACATTGACTTCCGGTATATCGAAGTTTTGAAGTGCTTGTACAATAACGCTACTATGTCGGTTCGAGTATAGGAGCATAACACGAGAGCGATTCCAATGCAATGAAGTGTAAGACAGGGAGATGTCCTCTCTCCGAAACTTTACCGCTCCATTGGAAGACGTTTTTAAGCTTCCATTCCAGAGAATGGAAAGGATTAAGGAAAGGATTGGAAAGGATTAAGGTGGTAGGGGGTGGATATGGATTCCCCCGCCTGGCTCGCGACCACTATCATGTCAAAGCCGAACCGCAAAATATCTTCGGATGTGTTCCGGTTCGATGGCATGTAAGCCAGTTCCCCTTATCCCCACCCTATCCTTTTCCTTTGCGTGTGGCATCCCCGTCAGTCTTTGGTCCTGCATCGGTAGCGCGGCATTTCGTGTGGCGAAGCGTGTGGCGCTGTCATGGGGTCCAGGGAGACCCGATGAAACGGTTCACCGCTGGCCGCCCGGTGGTTCGTAGGGGACCCGAACCCAGGCCATCCCAGCTTAGGAGGCTGTCCCGCCACCACCGAAAAAAGCCCGTTAGCTGATCACCGTGCCGGAGTGGGAGACTGGAGTGGAACTCGGTGATTGGCTAACGGGTCGGATCGGGGGCCCTTCCGTCCCCCATGCCAGTGACATACTACCCCCCGTCGTCGAAATTGTCTAGTGCCTGGTGCAATCATTGCCCACGAGACTGCCGGAGTTGCCACACCATCCTATCTTTTCCCCCTTTTTTTTCTTTCTTTTACACACACATGACTCGCGACGGAAATATACAGGTTAGTTCTACAGCGGCTCCCCTTAATTCCACACTTGATGTGGATTTCTGCAACATAAGGGGTCTTCATAGTAACCTGGATGCCGTCCACTACCACCTTGAGACGGCTAAGCCGGCCTTACTCTTTCTTGCTGAGACACAGATATCTACTCCTGACGATACTTCGTACCTTTGTTATCCAGGGTACAGGTTTGAGCACGCCTTTTTACCCAAAGCCGGCGTGTGTATGTACGTCAGGAGTGATATCTGTTGTCAGCGGCTCGACACTTCATCCGTTGGAGTCAGAGACCTGTCCATTTTATGGGTGCGCGTAGAGTTTGGTGGTGTCACACGTATCTACGCGTGCCTGTACAGGTCTCATAGCGGCGATGCTGAAGTCAATCGTCTCTTCGGGCACGTCGAGAAGACTGCTGAATATCTGCTACATCGGTACCCCTGCGCGGAGGTGGTGATCCTAGGTGACTTCAACGCCCACCACGCCGACTGGCTAGGTTCACGTACCACAGACTACGCAGGGAGAACCGTATACAACTTTGCCCACGCGTATGGTTTTTCACAACTGGTGTCAGGTATTACCAGAGTTCCTGATAGAGAAGACCATACTCCTTCCCTGCTGGATCTTCTGCTGACTACCCGACCGGAAGGTTACCGGGTGACCGTTGGTGCTCCGTTAGGTTCATCCGACCATTGCCTGGTGCATTCTGAGGTACCTGTAGTGCGTACCGGTCGTTCCCGACCACCTGGAAAGCGCCGAGTGTGGCACTACAGGTCAGCGGATTGGGATGGTCTACGTGAATTTTTTGCATCCTACCCATGGGGGCGACTTTGTTTCTCTTCAGGGGACCCTTCGATCTGCGCAGATGCCGTCACGGACACCATTCTACAGGGAATGGAATGCTTCATTCCCAGTGCGGTTGTTCGCGTCGGTGGCAGGTCGCGGCCTTGGTTTGGTGCACCTTGCAAAAAAGTTTGTGACTCCAAGCGAGAGTGCTATCGGGCTTGGGCCGCGGCCACAGATGCGGGGGATCCACAGGCGCATAACCTGAAGAGGAGGTACAACGCCGCCTCCAGGTCTTGCAGAAAGGAAATCGCTAAGGCAAAGGTCAAACACATTCGCAGAATAGGCGAGAAGCTATTGACCTTTCCAACTGGAACCCGTGCCTTCTGGTCTCTTGCCAAAGCTGCTGAAGGTAATTTCTGCCAGTCTTCACTACCATCATTGCGCGAACCTGAAGGAACCCTGGCGCATTCCGCAAGAGAGAAAGCGAAACTTCTTTGCACTCTTTTTGCGTCGAATTCAACTCTTGACGATGAGGGAAAAGTACCACCAAGTATCCCTTGGTGCGGACACACAATTCGTAATGTGCGCTTTAAGCAGAGTGCTGTTCGTCGTGCACTGCTTTCCCTTGACGTCAAGAAGTCCAGTGGTCCTGATGGTATTCCAGCTCTCGTGCTTAAGACGTGTGCTCCTGAATTGACTTCGGCTTTAACGCGTTTATTCTCACTCTCTTACACCACAGGTACAGTGCCGTCTTCGTGGAAGATAGCAGTTGTGCACCCTATCCCTAAGAAGGGTGACAGCACAGACCCATCTAATTACCGGCCAATTGCGATTACCTCCTTGCTTTCTAAGGTGATGGAGCGGGTAGTTAATACCCAGCTTCTTGGTTACCTGGAAGATTGCCAGCTAATAAGCGACCGACAATACGGATTTCGTCGTAGTCGAAGCGCTGGCGATCTTCTAACGTACCTAACACACCGCTGGGCAGCTGCCATTGAAAGCAAGGGGGAAGCTATGGCAGTCAGCCTTGATATCGCGAAGGCCTTCGATCGGGTCTGGCATAAAGCTCTTTTAGCGAAGCTACCATCTTACGGCCTCCCCGAGGGGTTGTGCAATTGGATAACCAGTTTTCTTGATAGGCGTAGCATTATGGTCGTTGTCGACGGAGTGTGCTCGGAAACCATGCCTATCAACGCTGGAGTTCCTCAAGGCTCAGTGCTCTCACCCACACTGTTTATTCTTCATATCAACGATATGTTGCAAACCAACAATATTCGTTGCTATGCAGATGACAGTACGGGTGATGCCTTTTACACTGGACGAGCTAATATCCCTCGGGCGGAAGTGGAGGAGAGGAGATTACAACTTGTGAATGAAATCGAGACTTCCTTGGAGCAAGTCTCCGAATGGGGTAGACGCAACCTCGTCCAATTTAACCCCTCGAAGACACAAGTTTGCGCGTTTACCGCAAAGAAGACCCCCTTTACTATAGCGCCGAGTTTCCAGAACATAACCCTAAACATCAGAAAAAGTATTGGAAGTGGTCACTTGGAGAGCAAAGCCAAACTGGCTGCAAAAAAGCTAAACTGGCTGCAAAAAAGCTAGGGGTTCTGAACAGGGCGGGCCGGTACTTCACATCGGGGCATCGGCTTCTGCTTTATAAGGCCCAGGTGCGTCCTCATGTGGAGTATTGTTCACATCTTTGGGCAGGTGCCCCTCAATATCAACTCCAACCATTTGACTCCATCTAACGCCGGGCAGTTCGCATTGTCAACGATCCCATACTTACGGACGGTTTAGAACCCTTAAGTATAAGGAGAGACGTTGGCTCCCTGTGTGTTTTATACCGTCTGTATAATGGGGAGTGTTCTGAGGAACTCTTTGACATGGTGCCACCTTCACGTTTTTATCACCGCACCCTTCGCCGAAGGACTAAATTTCATCCACACCACTTGGATGCCTGGTTTGCAACCAATGTGCGAGCTTCGCGCGCATTTTTGCCGCGCACATGTAAGCTGTGGAATGACCTTCCTCCTGAGGTTTTCCCTGAACGCTATAATTTGGGGGTTTTCAAGTGTCGTGTGTACAGACACCTTTTCCCTAAAGGCCGGCAACGCACCCGCAACTCCCCTTGTGTTGCGGATCTCCATGGGCGACGGTAGCCATTTAACATCAGATGGCCCGTCTGCTCGTTTGCCCGCATTGTAATAAAAAAAAAAAAAAAAAAAAGGATTCGGCATCAACATAAACGGCGAGTACATCACTCACCTTCGATATTGCCGACGATATCGTGCTTATGGCAGAATCCCTGGAAGACCTTAGCATTATGCTCAGTGACCTCGATGCACTTTCCAAACGAGTGGTCCTTAAAATGAATATGGATAAGTCAAAGATCATGTCGAATGTCCATATCGTGCCCACTCCGATATCGGTTGGAGATTCTACTCTCGAAGTTGTTGACGAGTAAATTTATCTAGGACAAAATGTCCATCTTGATACGTCCAACTTCGAGAAAGAGGTCAATCGTCGAATCCAGCTAGGTTGGACAGCGTTCGGGAAGTTGAAAAACGTCTTTTCATCCGTCGCACCTGAAGTCGAAAGTCTTCGACCAATGTGTGTTACCAGTGATGACATACGGATCTGAGATGGAAGCTCTGTCTATGGGCTTTGAACTTACTCTGGTTTGCACAGTGTGCAATGGAGAGGGCTATGCTTGGTATTTCTCTGTGAGATCGAATCAGAAATGATGTGATTCGCAGACGAATGAAGGTTGTCGACGTAGTCCAACGGATTTGCAAGCTGAAGTAACAGTGGGCAGGGTACATAGCTCATAGCTGTCTGCCGATGGAGTAGAAAGTTTCTCGAGTGGAGACCACGTACCGGCAAAAGCAGCGTCAGACGGCCATCCGCGAAATGGACAGACGCCTTGAGGAAAGTCGCCGGAAGACTTTGGATGGAGGCTGTCCGCTCGCCCGTCGCTCTGGAGGTCGATGGGGGAGGCCTACGTTCAATAGTGGACATCCAACGGCTTATATGATGATGATGATGACGAGTGTCCAAATCGGCTAGATAGATTTTGACTAAGCTTTTTAAAAAAAATTGAGATCACACATGAAAAATCAATTACAACGTAGACGAAGTGGGTAACAGTCGGTCTAAATTAATTTTTTTTTTCAGGTTTCGTAAACGTGTTAAGAAACAACAGCGTTCGAAACGTGACTCGGACGGTTCAAGCGACGAAGCAGTACCGTTGAGCCGAGTCGTTGATTTAGATTTCAGTCAGAACAGAGTCACACCATCGCCATCCCATGCTGTTATGGGAGTACCGAATGTTGTTATAACTCCTATTGGTACGTTGAAATACTGTATTTGCAGTAATTCATGACAGCTTTGTTTCCATAACAATTGGCAAATGTTTTAAGGCATATAATGCTAGATTTTTGTAGGTTTTCACAAATAGGCCCAGAAGATCCTGAAATTGATGCATACCAATAAAAAAATCAAACTTTTGTCTTATTAAAATTTTATATTTATCTTCCAGACCTAAAAAAGTTTAAACTTCCATTACTGGAAAAAAAATCGGCAAAGAAAAGCGAAACAAAACAAAGTCCTTCAAAAGAATCCAAAGATAAAGTCATAGACAAGGACACAGATAAACAAAGCAATAAGACGACAGATGATAAAAAAACCATAGACAAGACAGATAAAGAAAAACCAACAGAATGGAGTTGTTCTATTTGCAGTTTGTCGTTTCGTGGCGAAAGAGGTTTAAGGTAATTTATAATTTGTCTTAATTTCTAAATGCGTAAATTAACACTGATTGTCTATTATACACTGCTCCAAACACAGACACATACAAGTTAGATAACATTTTCACGGTCATATAGCTCAAGCAATTTTGATGAATTTTTGTTTATATATAGATGAAACATTTGATAAGCACAGAAGCTACCTCTAGCTCCTAATCGTGACAGCTAAATATGTAGGACATAAAATAGGGGTTGAAAAATTATATATAGAACTCGACATATCTATTTCTTTTAATAAATAAAAGTGTTTTATTGTTTTTGTCAATGATATACAATAGGGAATGATTTCAGAAGAAAGAATTTTTTTTACATAGTCACTGGCACCAACTAGTTTATAATATATTCTATAATAATTGAAGTCAATATTTAAATAGTAAACTATTTGGAGATAGTTAAAATTCACCTCCTCCCTTTCTCCGTAAAGCCGTCGGTCCTGGTTGTTATCATAGACACCTCATAGCAATCGTTACTCATGGTAGGGAAATTATCTGTTACCCGCAGTGGAGCGGTATAGTGGATTAAGCTCCAACCCTTCTCCTGTATGGAGAAGAGGCCTATGCCCAGCAGTGGGTTGTTTACAGGTTGATTCAGTTCAGATATTAAATTAGAGCAGATGAAACCGCAGCGCAGAGATATCACATGAAGCAATAAATATTTTTTTTAATTTCAGACGCCACATGACAATATCACACATTATAGACCCTATAGAAGCGAAGAAGACAAATAAGAAAGAATAATCTACATGGATCGGTAAATTTAAAGAAATTTATGTTAAATTAAAAAAAAAATACAAAATAATGTTGCCAGTTAACAAAATGTCAAAAACTAAAATTAGTTCTATCGAAATTTTTCGAGATTGAACTACTTTTTAGCTTAACTAGGAGAAAAAAAAACATTTAATGTTTTTCGTAAAATGTGAAATTACCATTTTTTTTTTTTAGTAAGGTTAATAGTGTTAATTCTGTCACTAAACCAAATTTTGCGTATTATCGTATTAGTATTTTTATAAGAAAATCAATATGATAACAATAGACGCTATCATGTTATTACAATTGAGAAGTATGAAAAAAAAAACAACAATTATGAAGCTATTGATCAACCACTTATCTACCATTGTGAGACAATTCTTATATCAGAATGGTGCGTCACTGTCATTATATACTTTAAATAACATATAGAATGCCAATATGATACCTTTTTAGAAATAATAATATAATAGTAAAGCGAAAATAAAAAAATATTTTAATTAACAGAAGTGTACGGAATTAACACTATTATATATTAATCTATATCAAATACTTTTTGTTTACAAATAAAACAAAAATTAAATTTTTCAGGTTTTAAACCTGTCGCAACATTAACACAGTGTTTATACTGTATATCTATTTTTATCCGACTAAATTAAGTATAAAATACTTTAATGCAATTTGAAAATAAAAACCGAAAATCCAATTTAGTAGGATTATAAAAGATTTTTAACATAATCCAACGAAATTTGACACAAAAACCGTAGTTTATAAACCAACCAATATTCGTTAATTTTACATGGGATGTTAAAAAATATCAAAAAATTAGTCATTTTGCTTAATTCTTGTGATTCCTTTTCTGATAAAACTGCTCAGTGTACAGTCTTAGAACTGTGTATTGTGATCCGTGATGAGCTCTGGATGTGTTATCAATTAATTATATATGGTAATTAAATTATGATAGCTATTCACTTAGAGCATATACTACTGGGGGCGGTAGTCGAGTAGCCAGTAGTAGAGAAGTCGCACGCGATTGGGCATAACACAGCTGACTCCCCACCGCTTCACTAAATAGAAACGAATTATGTCATGAAGGGAGAAAATCAACAGCGAATCGCGTGCGACTAGAGAGAGATAACATGTAGTCCGATATGTCTGTCTCTCTCTACAACCTCGCCTACACTTTCGGCCTACCGGAAGGTGCCTCCAATATGTTCTAAGGTTATTCATCAAAAATATTTATGATAATAGATAAAATTTGTGAGAATTTAAAAGGTTTGGTAACTTAGTTAAATGCTGTAATATTAACTAATATGTTACGGTTGGTTTATAAATTATGCTTCATAAATGTAAAATTATATTTTCTTCTATAAAATTTTTCATTTAATTTGGTAATTATTACCGAAGCATCTTTTCATAATTTCAGTAGTATTGGTACAACTATCTGTTACGGGTTTAATGTAAAGAATAATACTCGTTTGGGGGCATCCATTGACTACGTGAGACAATTTTGCCGATTTTTTTTACCCCACTCCTCCCTTGGTGAGATTTCGTGAGATTTTGCTCGGCCGTCTCATTCCCCCCCTCTCTCCCCTAATTTTTAAAATTCGTATTTGTAATGTAACTGAGTTAATCTGTGCTCGATTACATTAGATTTATTTAAAAAAAAAAACAATTTTCTTATATTGTTTATTTAAGACTAGATAATACTAGTATTTAAGACATTTAATGACGGAAAAGAAATTACGTCATATTTGCCGAGACCACCCTCTTCCCCACGTGAGGATGAGTGAGATTTCGCTCCAAATCTCTCACATAATTAATGGATGCCCCCTTTTGGGGGTTTCTTCATATCAATGAAAACTTTAAGGAATCAATAATTTTTTACAAATTTCCAAAATATGTTTATACTTTAGTATGTTTTAAGTTTTAACATCCCTTTACGATCCCTTAAGGTTTATTAACAAAGTCAATATATTGTCTTTTCTTAAGTGTGTACTAATTTATTAAAATTGGTCAACAGAATATATATGTATATATAGTGCGCCTTTCGGGATTTAAATTTATTTAAATCCATTCTAAATCATACTAAATCTTCTATCATATGTGGATTCCACATTACAGTGTTGACCTCAGCTCGTTCTCGGTCCGATCGCGATCCGGTAAATTTTTATTGTGTTCACAATATACAATCTAACTATTCAGGATTCAGTTTCCAACCGCCATCTATAGTCAAGGTCGTGTATATTTTGCTGGTTGGTTTTAACGTAATTCTAGTATTTAATCGCTTATTGTAATATTTACGGTCGATATGTATATCACGCTACAAGTTCGATCTCGTTCAATCAAATATTCCTTGAAAGGGATCGTTGATGGAGTGTGATTTGATTGGACCTTGACTGTTAGGCCTCTGCCTCGAATCTTGCGGGTAGCGGAACGGCGGCGGCAGCGGGGTGGGAGCGGCAAGATCTTATGCGTATAATCAAATGGACCGACGCTCGAAACCAGCGGCGCGGGAATGGGCGACTAGCGGTGCACTACTGTATTCGAATCAAGCGGTGACCGCCCTCGCATCTACATTGCAGTGTTGTGCAATTAATTTTGGTGACGTGTCGAAACGTCGGACGTGATAGAGCAAATTATTTCATCAAAACAAATATCTCGACGACATAACCGCGAACAGAAAACTACGCCGCTATAGTCAAATGGCTATAATGCCACGCGATCAGCCCGCTGGTTTGGAGAACGGGTCTCCGTTGCCCGCGCCGCACCCGCGCCGCCGCCGCCCCGCTGCCCGCAAAATTCGAGGCAGAGGCCTTAGCGATAGTATACACTCATTGTTTCTTGTTTACCAATATTTTACCGGATCGAGAGCGGACCGAGAACGAACTGAGATCAACACTGTAATGTGGATCGAGCCTTAGTGCACTTAATTAGTCTACCCCTTTAGGGTTTTATAATTTTTCGGTCTATAAATGTACCAATACAATTGAAATGAACAATCGTAATCGTAATTTATAAGATTTTTGAAACCATATCCCACGAGGATAAGGTTAACATTTCCATAAAGTAATGATAGATAGGCCCTAGTAGTTAGCATAATTCGGAGTTTTGAAATTATTTGAAGGAGAGGCGTGTGTTATTGTGTCATTTTGGTGTTTATAGAAGCTGTTTTATTTTTTCCGAATTTGATAAATGGTCTTCTTTATTAGTGTTGTTCCGATTAACCCTTTCGCTTACAGCGTCAAAAATGACGACCAGATTTTCTTTGCCGGGCCCGGTGTCACAAATATGTGACGGATGTTCATTATCAATTGATAATAACTGTTGTATCAAGTCGTACTGCACATAGATGTATAATGTTATACAACAATAAAGTAAATGAAAGATGTGGGGGTGTTCATCGAAAAAAAAATTATCGATAATTTTATGGATGGATGGATATGGATGGATGAAAACTTATCGATAGTTATCGATAATTATCGAATGAAAAATTATCGATAATTATCGGATCAAAATTATCGAATAACACTTTTCGATAATTATCGATAATTATCGAATGAAAAATTATCGAGTAGTTACAAATTATCGATAATTATCGCACACCCCTAGAAATATGTTATTATTCTGGTAATAATTACAGTTGAAGATCTGAGCGATTTTTCTCATGAGGCCCTGGTAGCGAAATGGTTAAAGAACGGGAGTTCAAAGTTCACACGTATAAGATTTTTACATAAAATTCTTTTAGAACAAACAAATTGGAAATTTTTATCAGTGTAATTTATTTTATTATGGCAATTGTTCGGCTGAGATTGCTCAATGTAGTACCTAAAGGTTGCCAGTTACAAATTTAAGTTGGGAGAAATTTAATTTATATTTGTCGTTTCGTAATGGAGTGACGGATTAATCGGATACTTACGTTTTTATTACGGTATTCTTGTAATTCGCTAGTGACTATTAACATCGTCGGAACGGCAAAATCGTTTTTTTTTTTTTGTTTGATTTCATAAAATGTTCCTAAATAAACAAGTCTTACATCAGCTGAAAAGAAAAATATTATTTTTTGCATAGTTTTTTAATCACTTAATTTATAAATGTCGGTATTTAAAAAAAAATATGTTAAAAGACGCATGCAATTTACACTTTGCATCGCTCTCCTGTAAAGTTATTTTTTTTCATATCCGACATTTTTAATAGTCATAGGCTAATCTCGTAAAAAATTTTTTTTCGAATATTAACTATATAATATAAACTCTTTTCAATTGATGCAAATTTTAAAATTTATCACATAACTTCTTACTTTTGTTCCTAAAAATACCAAATGGTTTGATTTATCTAGTTTGGTATTTCTTAGTTGATGTACTACTAACAAACATAACTTTTGTTTTTATGTATATATATGTATCAAGAGCTTTTATCAAATAAGGTAAAGTAAATAATACACACCAAAATGTCCGCAGTAACTGATTGGCAGGGTTTAAATCTGTGATCAGTTCGGTATGTGATCGTAGGATAATGAATATATGTCATGTGTCATAGATATATAATAAACACATACAAATTTATATAAATCGATATGAAAAGAAAAAAAAAAATATAATAAAATTAAACAGGATTATTTGTTATGCGGTCTAGATAAATTAATATATATTTTTTTTTGATAAATTGACATATCATTTTTTTCGACTCAGTAAAGATTATACAAACACACAAACAAATATACACACTTTTGAAATTTAAAAATTTTGAATAACAAAGTTACAAAAGTTATCATTAAAACAAAAAAAAAAAGTTTAAAAAAAAACTATCTATGGCACAGAGCATAGAGTATGGGATGAAGAATGTTTTTCAGTACAAAATTTTAAATTAGTCTTACAATATTAGATTTAAAAATTCTTTAAAATATCTACTTAGATATAAAAATAAACTTTTCTGAAGATCTTTAAGTGTTAGAAAGAAAATAGTCTATGGTAAGTTTCCGACTACGGAATAACATAAATACGGTCCTTATTTTTTTTTTAATGTTATTTTGTCACAAAATAAGAGATTTGATATTTATATATTCATGCTAGATGACCTGACAGACGTTGTCATGACGTTTAGCTATGAATATTCAATTCTAACTGGAATAAATAATTAAAACAAGTATGCTTAATTAAAAAAATCAAAAACCCGACTGCGTAAAATACTCTTATTATAAACTAAAAAGAATAAAACAATTTACTAGCTTTCATTTGATACCCATATTGCTACAGTAAGAAAAAAAATTCAACTCCCCCCCCCTCATTCCGCTATTTGCGAGCGCCATTTTGAAAATTTATATAGCCTATGTCACTACTACAATTTAGACAAATCAAACGACACCTCATATGTCAAAAACCGTCCAGCCGTTTGAGCTGTAGGGCGTGCCAAAGAAATGGACATACATACATACATACATACATACATACATACATACATACATACATACATACATACATACATACATACACTCGAAAAACATAACCCTCCTTCTGTCGCAGTCGGGTAAAAAAGGTTGAACTTTTAAGCGCGAAACGCGCGAACTGTCAAATGCGTGAAGTTTAAAAAAGTCGTTAAGTTTTTTTAATTTTCTGCGCATTTTATAAATTTCATTCTTTAAGAACCTTCTACTTTATATTTCTATAATACTTTATATATAGGTGGCCTGTTAGCTTTATATTTTAACCGTTTTCAAAATAGTTTCTCAGTTTTCTCTCTATCTTAGCTCTCAGGAGGTTCTCTCTTCATCATTTGAATATTTTTATAATCGTTACATCAAAACTGTCATTTATGAACCGAAACGTACACTTTCCGTTTGGTCGTAAATAAATTCGAAAAGGAAATACAGATTGTATTACTATTACTCAAAATATTGCGCTCCAACGCAGTGGAGTTAAGAACTATAAGGCCGAGAACCCACCAGAGTGGAGATGTGCGGAGATGTGTTTTTGCGGAGAATTTCGTTCAGTGGTATCCACTCAAGCGGAGGGGAGACGAGGTGTATAAATAACGATCTCCGCACATCTCCGCTCTGGTGGAGTCCCGGCCTTAAGGAAAACATGGGCGAGTTTAGATGCTTACTTTAATAAAAAAGAAACATGCATTGTTTGCTTACAGTTCGTTCAATTGTTGTATTTATTTATTTCTTTTAAAGGATCGTATATTGTTATTCTAAGTCTTGATATTCAAGTTTTGAGATGCGTCGCGTTCGACATGCTACAAAACTTACATCTTGATGTAAGTATGTTGGTTGAAACTGCGAAATATGTATATTAAATTAAAAAAAAAAAGTTAGTATCGATAAACGAATGAATTGAAGTTAGTTTCTCTTTCACGCTGAGTGTTATATATTTTATTATAGCCCTTTTTTTTAACTTAAAAAAAGTCTTAATTTTGGACCTTCTATCGGAGAAGAAGCCTTTGTCCATATTTAGAATCTATTTTGTTTAAACACGTCTCTTTCTTGCGATAATGTTAAAAGTTTAAGCAATATTACATATCGAAATTTTATGAGACGTTAAGGTGTAAAATAAAAAATGAAAACAAAACTTATAATATGCTCGATTGGGTAAAAAAAAAACCAGTTCAACTTTCATAGCATGTTACAACGGCACGCAACTCGAAATTTGTAATTAGTTTAAGAGAAACGTAGATTTAAAAAAAAAAACATTATTTTTTGCTTTGGCAAGGCCAAAAAATGTTGAAATTGGATTGAAAATGCGTTGATTACATTGTAATTATTTTTATGTCTGTCGCCGATAAGTCAAGTCATCGTTAGGAATTTTGTGTGACGTTTGATTCCGATAAAACACTCAGGGCCAGTTTCACCACTTGTTATTAAGTTATGGATAACCTAACTGGCACATATTTTGACAGATAACCCATAACTGTCAAAAAAGTGGCATTAGATTAGCCGGAACTTGCTATTAAGTTCCGGATAACCTAACAGGCACATATTTTGACAGATAACCCATACAATTACCTGTCAAAAAAGTGGCAGTTAGGCTAGCCGTGGTGAAACTGGGTCTAAGGTAAATTAACTTAATGCTGGCACGTACTTATATATAGCACATTCATATATTGCGCTTGTGTGTGTCTGTGAGCGTACGACGTGACGTCACTACGTATCGTATACATTACGAAACATCAATCCGTCTCTCTCGCACACAGGCGATCTTACATCCGTGACAGATATTGTCTAATATTTTGTTTTAATTACTATTACGAAAATAAAAAGATTTTTTCTGAATTTGAAGTAAAAAAAATCTACAAAAAGCTGTGTAAAATAATTGCATGTGTATAAGTACTATTTGTGCCAGCTTTTGATTATTTACCTTTAAAATTCATTGATCGTTAAAACTTAAATCGTATTTATCACGTCAGACTCAATGTTGCCATCAGTGCTAGGCGTGACTCTATATCATGATTTAATATATCATGTCATATAGAATAAAAACATATAGCTTAGATGATATTGATGTGATTTTAATTATAATATTTTCGTATTATTAGGAAAAAATAATAACTAAAAATCACATTAAAAGTTAACGAAAATATTACGTAACTTCAAAGGGAAAATTTTATAATTGGGAATCACCTTTTTGTAGTTCGTTAAAATGTCATTATGACTTGTGACGTCATTAATTAAATTAATCAGCGCATTTCATCGATTTTAACATATTTTTCTTCGTTCATGCTTACTTTAATTTTAATAAGGTGCTATTTTTATTGATATGTAATGTAATAAATAATATATGTATATTTTAAATGAAAACAAGAACTTCGGCAGAAATCGAGTCCAAAGGGCCTTTTAGTTTTTAAAATTTAATTCGATATTTTTATACGATTAATTTTGCTAAAAAATCTGTAGTGTTATTCCAAAAAAAATTTTATTTACTATAATCAGATATATATTTTTTTTCATTAAAAAGTTTTTAAATCGGTTTTCTTGCCGCACATTATATGATTATAAATTTTTTTTTAGATATAACAAACAGATTCTTACAATATGCTTAATGATTTAATTTTTAAACAATTGTACTTTTAGTAAATAGGGAGTAATTTACACTATTATTCTCGTTATATCGACACCGTTGCAAGCGACATAGTGATGAGGTAACTCAAAATGACCAACGACTGATATGGTAATGTCTCGTATTAACCGCTTGACTGTCCGGGCAATGACCTTTTAGTTTACCAACTGCACAAAACTGCCCAAGGCCTCTCTCGTTTTGTTACGTAATTTCCCACCGGAGATAATGTTATATACGTTAATCAACCTGTAGTTGACAGGTGCACTTCGCGTACTAATTCTCGTGTCGAAAAAAAGTTAACATGGGCAATATAGCCATGGCGACCATTACTTGACACGGGCGCTTGGGTTATTGCGGTTAGTTTGAAAACTCTTGTCAACTGGTAGTTGACATGGGCAGTGGGGCGATTATGTATCGATACTAGTGTTCGTGAGCATTAAATTTAAAAAGTTTTAATTACACTAGCCGAGTAAGAACTTCATGATGTTTAGACATGTTTTGTTTAGTCACTCGCCGCTAAAGTAAATTACTCCGAAACTACAGCATTTTAAAAGCTAGTACAATTGTTTGAAAAGAGGGTATATGAAAATTAGCAAAATGTTTGAAAAATGGAAAAATTGCCGCCTATTATGTGAAGAGCGAATTGCGTAACGTATAAGGATATAACGTTGGGTTTCGCACGTGACGTAAAAATACGGTTTAATTATTATTTTTAACAGATTAAATTGTAAGCGTAAGTCTAATTGGCCAGTAACATAAATATTATATTTTCCAAATATGTCTTCGATTAAACTTTTTTTTTCTTTTTCAAACTGATGGGACAGAGATAATTAAATAATAAAAGAGTTTTTGTTCAAATGAGTATGTAATAATTTTATTTTATGTTTTCAATCGTAATGGATTTTCGCATTTCAAGAAAAAAAAAGTTGTTAAAAAATAAAATAACATTTAATTATTGTTTGTATTTTACGATAAGTAATTGTAAATGCTTTTTATGTAAATATATATTTTTTGTTGAATTTATAATGATCTCTAGAGTGTCATTTTAATCTGTGGTGCAATTATGGGTGTTGCCATATTTTAGTTTTAATTACTATTTTAATTAATAGTTTTATTAAGTATCCGCTTAGGTGTAGTAGTTTTTCTATTGTTGTAATTTTTTTTTTATAAATACTGTGGGACATATATAGCAATATAAATACATGTATTAAAAATCCACTGTATTTACAAAAATGCCTACTAGAAATATTAGATGCGTATTCCAAAACTTAGCTGTGCTTACTGGCTTCTGCTAATGACGTCACATGATAGTCTTTTAAAAGTTAACGCAAAAACACTTAAAGATGTGTTGATGAAGAACTCACTTCTCTCTTTTTGCATACCAATACAATATTAACAATAAATCTAATATAAAACAATCAACTTGCATTAGTTGCAACAGGCGGTCTCATCGCTAATACAGCTATCTCTTTCGAGCAACCTTGGGGCGGAGGTCAGTATACTTACATACATACATAAATACATACATACACAAATACAACTTGATAACTTATACTTAAGACTATATTTCTGCTCCTAATAAGGTTTTGTAGAGACCATACAGTAGGGATGATCGATGTTAGTAAAACATCGATGTTTACATCGATTTTAACATCGAATCAAAAGTATCGATGTACGATATATACTGGCTGAAAAACATCAATGTATCTAAAACATCGATGTTTTTGGTAACAAATGAATAAAACAGTAATATTTTTTTATGAAATGTGTTTATATTTATAAAAATATTTGAAATAAAAAATAAAGAAAAAAGTAGCAGTCCCAGTGTTGTTTAGGCACACTGCGTAAAAAATATGCACGCTAGATGGTGCTCTAAAGAATTATTGATTTTTCGATGTTTATTATTCTTTTTACATCGATGAGTCGATGTTATCGAAGTCAAAACATCGATGTTTTTCTGCTAAACATCGATGGTTATGAAATATCGATGAATATCGCTCATCCCTACCATACAGAGATCATGATATGAACATGTGAGTTATAGTAAAGTATACCATCAATTCGATATTGTACTAGCCATTGCCAGTAAGTTAAGCTAAATAAAAAATACTATTAAGCACACACCCAATATATGAGTTACGCTTTAAAATCTTAGAAATTATTGCTGTTTTCTTCTTGCTGTAATATCATAGACATTATTATGATTTATGTACATTTAAATTAATTTATTTCGGTGTCTTTATTAAGTTTTTCCTTATCAATATATAATATATGATTTACGAAATTTGAATACAGTTGAAAAAGTTATACAACTATAGTTTATTTACTAGTCATTAGTAATTTAATTGTTTGTCAAAATAATGTCTATGACACATAAAATTTGTAAAAACGGTCTAAAATTTAATTTTTTTTTTTTAAAAAGGAATTGTATTATTTTTTGGTTATAATGACTATATTTTATTATAAATCTATTTTCATAAAAATTGATTTATTTAGTTTAAATAGCCTTAAATAACAGTCGCTTATAAATTAGAAATTGAATTTATATTTAATAAGATTATTGAGTACCATAATTTGTTTTTAATTGTGTTATCCCTATAATGTATCTGTATCTATGGTTATTTTTTTTTATGTCATTCACTCTTCAAAGATGAATCCTAGTCTAAATTATATTCTTATGATGCTGTTTTACGGTGTGCTGGTTAAAATAAATGGATTTTTTTCTTGGAATTGTTTTTTTTTCTTTTAATAAACAATGACAGCAATATAATGGGTTATTTATACTCTATATAATTATTATCTACCTTTAGATTTTGATTGCGCCAAGGAATTTATATCATAACTGGAACGCTCACTTAATAAAATTGTATATTCAAATATGCACCTTGAAGTAACTAACATAAGGTTGACATTTGTTTCCAACATGTAAAGTGAAAAAATCGTTCCGAGTATTGACTACTAGTATTTTGTCTCTTTCTTACGAGTTGCCTTGAATCCATTCCATCGAAAATTACGCGGACGGAGAAGTATGAAATTTGGTACAGTTAAAGTTTATATGGAGAAGAAGTGCAAAATGCTAATATTTTTTATAATAATGCTGAAAAAATACATTAAATTAATTAAAAAAGACGCTACACACACTACGACACACACACATATGTACAATGTACATATATACACAAATTTGTTTATTGTCAAAGTATGTAGTCAACACGGTCTTTAATACAGGTCTTACAACGAATTTTTTATCGAATTTTTTTTTATCACAGAATAGGTCCAATGACTGCTGCATATGCTCACCGCCAAACCTACCACCGTCAATCATATTTTTATGATGTTGTCAATGCTTTCGATTATATATTAGGTCCAATTTCGACCACTGGGCGACCACTAGTCAAAATAGATTGTCAAGTAGTATGGAATAATACGTTTGCAATGTTTAAGCGCGCTAATCTCGATATATATGAGTGTTATGAAAAAAAAAATCTACATTAAAAAACCTTTTTATTAGAGAATATAAGTTTTAAGAAAATATTAGTTTTAAAATTTCGTAGTTTTTGGAGTTTACTCCTTAAGAATCGATTTTCATATATAAGGCGCCCGGTATGAGAAAAATATGAGAGGTAAAATCTACTTATGAATGACCTCGTTACTTTTTCGGTGCACGCGCACCTATGGTGCGGTGCGAAAGTAATGTTGCTCTAATTAATATTGAAAAATAATATTTAAAAAATAAATGATAATTGTCAGATAATAAAAATTACGTAATTTATCAACATTCGTAATGAAATATTTGTGCACATCTGAAATTGACTATTGTGAAAAGTTTAATGTAAAATATTAGTTATAATAAATGTATATAAAATGAATAAATATATATTTATATATGTATATTATTTTCATTAATTTGTTAATTTACCCTTTCATATGGTATTAATCTTATTTTCAGTTGGATAAACTCTTTTTGCGTATGTTTAGACAATCGTACTTAAGGAGTAAACTCCAGTCGTGCGTCGGAGCTGACACACACAATTTTTCTTTTTAAATTCATTTTTTTGTGAACGTTAAATTAATTGTGAAAAATAATATCAGTTCAAAATATCGTTCCTGAACATTCGTCGGGAGCTGATTCACTAGAGAAAATTTTCGATAACATTTGCATACATTTTCGTTATTTTATAACCGAGTCTGTAAAAATTCTTTAATTGGCTTCAGTCCATGAGCTATCTGTATTTAATAGTGGTTTAGGTGCGAGTGTTTATTCAAAATGCCTAAGAAATGTATAATAAAGAACGATGACGAAGATGTAAGACCGAAAACAATGAGTATACAATGATTGCATTTGACCGGAACTTCAGACATAAGATTGCTCATAGCAGCACTATACATGTATAATCACTGTTAAAGCATCTATATGTGTATAATCACTGTTAAAGCATCGAGTATAAAATTAAAAGAGGATCATCTTCTATGGGCAATTAGTTGAAAAAGTGTCCACGTTTTTTAGCAAATTATTGTTCGAACACTCACCGAAATAGCGCTAGTGTAGCAAATGGAAATGATCTGGGTTGAAAAATTTAGTATTTCTTTTGACTTCTGTAGTTAAGAAATAGTCGACTAAATTAATACTTGTGATTTTCATTTTAATTTTTAATATTTAATTTAATATTGATAATGTTTAGGTAAATAAAATAATTATTGTGTTTTGAATATTTTAATTAATCTTAGCATTCTTCGTCGTCATCACAAGGTGTTGTTTCAGTTTGACCTTTCTTAGGATACTTTGTGCCTTTGGGTGATTTTGTTGAACCTAAAAAATACATATTGACGTATTAAAAGTAAAATCTAATAATTTACATAATAGTTTCATAGTAAATTTTTTTTTCATACATTTTGTCGTAAGAGATTGTTTTTAAGGCTAATTGTAATTATATCAATTATTTTTGAAATCATTTTTAGGTTCCCGCAGCCAAATGGCAAAAAACGGAACCCTTATGGATTCTTCATGTCTGTCTGTCTGTCCGTCCGTATGTCACAGCCACTTTTTTCCGAAACTATAAGAACTATACCTACTGTTGAAACTTGCTAAGTAGATGTATTCTGTGAACCGCATTAATATTTTCATACAAAAATAGAAAAAAAAAAACAATAAATTTTGGGGGTTCCCCATACTTAGAGCTGAAACTCAATTTTTTTTTTCATCAAACCCATACATGTGGGGTATCTATGGATAGGTCTTCAAAAATGATATTGAGGTTTCTCACATCATTTTTTTTTTCTAAACTGAATAGTATGCGCGAGAGACACTTCCAAAGTGGTAAAATATGTGTAGCCCCTGTAACTTTTAAAATAAGAGAATGATAAAACTAAAAAAAAATATATGATGTACATTACCATGCAAACTTCCACCGAAAATTGGAACTACTTACGAGATCTAGTAAATAGTTTTTTTATTTTTATTTACACTATTATTAAAACATCGATCAAAGTTACAACGAACTACAAGAACTTTTATATGTAACTTGCTGCTACGGAACCCTTCATGGGCTAGTCCGACTCGCACTTGTTTAATTTTTTTATCCTATTCCTAGGGGAACAAAGGCTCGGGTAAAACCGCAGGGTGCAGCTACTGAATATCATAGTTATACCATCAAATGTAGACACTCGAACGCAAGGTGGTCGGAATATACGCGCTTGTCGTAATAAAGTACTTGTGTTGCTAATGTCCAAACGCCAGTTGTGGAATAGGTCTTGAATACCGTGTTTCAAATTGGCGAATGTGTGTTTTCTTTCTAAAAATAAATGAGAAAAATGTTAGTTAAATTAATCATTGAAATGTTAATATAATTTATGTAATAAAGACGATAAGTAGAAAAAAATGGTTGTCTGTAAAGTCGGTTTTCGGACGATAATTTTACGTGATAACGTCATAAGAAAACATTGAAAAAAATTGTATACTTTTATGAATTAAATTGAATTATTATCACTGAGTTATCATTATTTTGTATAATACAAAGAATTAGTTAATTCAATTAATTAAATTTTTTTCGATAAATTACCATTAACCATGTTACACATGGGACTTTCTCTACTCTTTTTACGCTGACGTCAATTAAATGGATATCATTTTACTTGACGACACCGTGTGTCGGTGCCGTCTGGGAATACAAACTTTTACACACTAATACTGGGGCTATACTAACGGGAAATGCCGTTTAACATCGCGATGAACGTAGTAGTGTAGCCACGATTCATCGCGAAAATTTGAAAACGGCATTTACATTGACGTTTGACGTTATGTGATAGTTCAAGTGGCGGTATAGTATTAGCGTCAACTTATTGCTAAGAATGGGCATTCAAGTATAGCCACTCACTTTATCGCGTTAAAATTAACGCAATTTTTACCCGACTGCGACAGAAGGAGGGTTATGTTTTTCGAGTGTATGTATGTATGTATGTCCATTTCTTTGGCACGTCCTACAGCCCAAACGGCTGGACGGTTTTTGACATATGAGGTGTCGTTGGATTTGTCTAAATTGTAGTAGTAACATAGGCTATATAAATTTTCAAAATGGCGCCTGCAAATGGCAAAATGAGGGGGAGGGGAGTTGAATTTTTTTTTCTTACTGTAGCAATATGGGTATCAAATGAAAGCTAGTAAATTGTTTTATTCTTTTTAGTTTATAATAAGAGTATTTTACGCAGTCGGGTTTTTTGTTTTTTTTTAATTAAGTTATCGCGATGATAAGTATTGACATTTCCCGTTAGTGTGGCCTTAGTATAAGAACTGTTAATGAAACTTAATATGTAGATTGACTTAAAGATTCAGATTAACACATTTGAGATTTACTCGTCTTTGTGTGCGTTAATTGTTATTTTCTTACCTTTTATAACAACGTTTAATAACATGTTTAAAGAAACTACGTCCCATTGAAAAAGTCTCAAATGCAAATTACTGATTTGGTACAATATCGAGTAGATATCATCTCGGCTGTACGCTGATGTGTTGACATTTAACAGCTGAATGAATCTAAAAAAAAATATGTTAAGAAAATACTAAGGATTAATTATTTTGTTAAAAATTATATTATTGAACTGAAACATTGGTTTCGATATTTCATCTCTTTTTGTTTTAAGCTTTATATTGATGTTAAAGAAAAAAAAAACAAAAAAAAAAAAATGAATTAATATTTCCTCAGAGCTCGCGCGTGAACTACTATATGTACGTCTTAATACTAACGACTTAAAAGTGAAAATAGGTTACGCAAAAAAACGTTACGCGATACGATTTTTACTCCTCATATTCTTTTCATACCTTATATGAAATGAAATGCCTTATATGAAAATCGATTCTTTAAGAGTACCTAAATTCCAAAATGTCTTTTTTAAATAAGTCCGATTTGGAGTATCTAAACTAAACGGAACCAAGCAGTAAACTTGCCACTGCTTGGCGAAGGCCTCCTTTCCATATAGAAGAAAATTTGAATTGTAATCGGTCCCGCTTTACTACTGCGAAACCCTTATTCGAAAAATTACGTCAATTATTAAAATTACCAAATCAATCCCAAAGTTTTCTATTGATGGCATCACAAATATATGGCATGTAATGTTTTTATAGTTACCTTAAAACATTTGGATCTTTTGGTGAAAGTCTTTTCGGATTACTTATATTAACTTTTATACCACTCAACACAGGTGTGATCGTGTCTTGACAATGCAACCATTCTAGCTTTTCTTGCAACATATCCGTGTTATACTGTCGTCTATAGAATGTCTCTATGGGTTTTTTAACGCGGGCCTTTTTTTCTTTACGAAGATTTTTTTTTGATTTTGAACGCAACCCCCTTGATGTACTATCTGTGGTAGTTTCAGTTTTCGCGGTTGTTTGCTTGACAGATGACGTTTTATTTTTTAACGTTCGTAATTTAAATTTTTCGTTTATTTTCTTAGTATCGAGTTCCATTATAGGTGTAATGGGTAGTTTTTCATTTTCAACATCTTCGTAATCTTCTAGTGTATGGTCTATGGTGTCTATAGGGTATAAGTCTTTTGTTTTACGATTTTTGATGATTTCTTCGTCGATTTTCTGCTTTAATATTTGTATTCTTTCTTTTTGGCTAAGCGTTGTTGATGTTATTTTTAAATTGGTTTCTTGTGTCCACAGAACTAAAAGAATTTTTGTGTTTAACAATACTTGTAATCAGGGTTCGAGGATATATATCAATGGATATTTATCCGATATATATGAAATGATTTTTATAATATATATCAGTACAAAATTGGTTTAAAAATTTTATATTATTAACTAATTTTTGGCGTTTATTACTGTATTTCTACTTTCCAAATATAGACGGCGTTGAAGTAGAGTTAAAACGAAGTCCCTAATACGACATTTTTTTATAATTTTATTTGAAAATTAACAGTTTATTACGAATGACTGATGACTGATTTGATAACTAAAAGACTTTTTGTTATATACTAGAGTTATTATTTGTAATGTTTATTGTTTTGTTACTTAAGTGTAGGTATTGATTGATTAGAATTTACAAAAAGGTTTTATGTTTTTGAGTTGATTTTGCTGATCTAAAAAAAAATTTATTCTTTGCTTTCATTTGTCTGATTTTAAGTACCTAAATTAATAACACATTAAAAAGTTTTTGGAGTTTATTGGAGTTTACTCCTTAAGAATCGATTTTCATATATAAGGCGCCCGGTATGAGAAAAATATGAGAGGTAAAATCTACTGATGAATGACCTCGTTACTTTTTCGGTGCGCAACTTTCTAATTTGGTTGAGAGTGTATTAAGGTGACCATGCATAGGTCGACTTTCATACATTTTTATTTTTGATATTCTTGAAATGTATACATTTTTTTAAACATTTAATTTGTTTTATTATTTCTTTAGAGCTTTTTATATGAGCAATGTTCATGTCAGCTGTAATTAAAAATGAAAGTAATGTTGATCTAATTAATATTGAAACATAATATTTAAAAAATAAATTATATTTGTCAGATAATAATAATTACATAATTTATCAACATTCCTAATGAAATATTTGTGCACATCTGAAATTGACTATTGTGAAAAGTTTAATGTAAAATATTTCGCCGATTAGTTATAATAAATGTATATAAAATGAATAAATATATATTTACTAGCAAACCCGGCGAACTCCGTTTCGCCACCAGATGGCTTCGTTTTTTGTAAAACCATATTGGTTTGTAGTACATGCATCAGAGATGGCGCTGTATGTGAAAAATGATTTTCCCTGTTTTCCTGCTTTTCTGTTGAAATTTTTCCTAATTTTGTTTGCTATAAAGCTCACGGAGCCCGAGACCTTTCTAACGAATGCAAAACCGTGGAAATCGGTTCGTGCGTTCTGGAATTATAGCGTCAGGAAGGAAAACCCGACTTATTTTTATATATAAGATATATGTATATTATTTTCATTAATTTGTTAATTTACCCTTTCATATGGTATTAATCTTATTTTCAGTTGGATAAACTCTTTTTGCGTATGTTTAGACAATCGTACTTAAGGAGTAAACTCCAGTCGTGCGTCGGAGCTAACACACACAATTTTTTTTTTTTAATAATTCATTATGTTTATGTAACACATATGCAAATAGTAATACATAAATAATTCAATAAAATAATAATATCACTTTCATACAAAATGGATATATTATATGGATACATTTTGATATTAATAATAAATATCGGATATTTTCGAACCATACGAGAATACCATGTTTAAGTAAAATCAATTATATTGGGAATTTGTGACCTTTATAAAAGAAGTGCGATTTTTCACAGATGTGTTGATAAAGAAACTCTCTTGACTTATTATCTGGCGTTTATTTCTTTTTGTACACCTTCTAGAAGTTCACGCAAATAAAGTTGTGCGCGAACGCTAGTTTCCAAGCCACTTTATTTTAAAAACATTTATAAATTTTATAAATTTTGATATTTGATATATGTACGGACTTAAAAAGATCTATTTTTACAATAGTGAACTCACTATTTCGATAGCAACTGCAATATTGAACCCAAAAATTATTTTATCGACAATGATAATAATAACAACAAAAATTTCAAATATACATACCCAAAAATAAAACCGTTTTTACGAATTTCATTTCTTATTGTAAGATTTAAGTTTATCGCAATTTTGTCATGTACAACTACGTTAACGCGTTAACTTAGATTAAAATCTATTCAAGCATTTAAAAATAACTTTTATAAATAATTGGTAAGTATATTCCGCGCAGTTTTACCCACACTAACATTATAGCTATTATGATCTGTTGTTTCGTTATTTCAATAGCTTAAATTTCTTATAGATTTTTTTAATAATTACAAAAAAATAATTCCATCATAATTCAATCCTTATTATATTAAATATATACCTATTATATATTATTTATATATTATAATAATCCTTATTATCATTTTCCCGATACGTACAATTTAGGGATTTTTAAGGCAAGAGTGAACAGGCACTATTTGAGTTTGCGTGCTCCACCTTAGACTTCATCTTTGTTTACCATCAGACAAGATAGAAGTCAAACGCGCTCAAATTATTTCATAAAAAAAAAACAAAAAAAAATATCATATATGTGTTTTGTCTGTGTATATAGGTACATGTATTGTATGAAATCATTTAAAGCAGAGTTCCCCAAACTTTTTTGTGTCGTAGACCCCTTGCCATGTTTTTTCGTGTTGGGTAGACCCCCTACTTACCTGATATTGATTTCCTGTAAATTTCTAACTGTGGTGAAGTTTAGTGTTAAAAACTTAAAGTAAAAACACATGTTAATTTATACATTTATTAATTGAATTTAAATTAAAACTACTCAAAATAAAATTTTGTAACCAACATCCTAAAACTTACACAATTTTATAAACATATATAATAAATTTTTTACTTCATAGGTAGTTTTATAAATAATGTAGGTATATGTTTTTATATTATAAGATAGTATGATGTAAGTAAATAGGTACTATCAGTGTATGTGTTGAGATCCACTATCGTGGACCCCCATTTTCATTTCATGGACCCCCAAATTTTTTTTCGCTGACGTAGACCCCTTGCACGTTGTCATAGACCCCTAGGGACCAGACCACTTTGGGAATCACTGATTTAAAGCATGTATTAATTGCTGTTACTCATTATAAAAATGTCAAGGCTGTTATTATATAGCCAAAAGTATTTAACCTATTTTGAATGTTAGACGAGGAAGCTACACCTTTTTGTAAATCACTTTCGGAATCCACGATACAAGTTTCTCGTGAGGGTTTACTTATTGTTAGTGTGGACTCCCTTGGTAATTTTAAGCCGAATTGTACATGTAAATTTCAAATGTTGTAAAGTGTACTCAACCTGTTTTTTGGAAATAAAATATTTTTTTATTTTTCATCATCATATTATAGATGAATGAACTAGGTACATGAATATTCCGGTATGTAGGTACGTATTGAGTTTCAAATGCTTGTCGAATTGGATTACGTTAAAGTTCACGTAATAAACTTAAAACAAGAAATATCGCCCATTGTAAATAAAACGGCTCAAAATTCGGAAATCATTGAAAAATTTTCAGAATCGCTTTACCACCCGCTTTTAGAAGTTGTGATTCGGTTATCACCTTTATTATTAATACGCTTTGTTCATCTTTGTACCTGTTTAGCAGTTGTAATAAACTTATTAAGTTGATGTTAAGGATACATTCACACTAATTGCTTTAGGCATTCTGTATAGTGTACCTATGTCTATACTTATAACTAGCAAAACGGGGAGCACCTCGGGTTAGAACGTCATCGGAGTGGAGGATGTTCCCTACATCCAGCAGAGGGCAGAGTCGATCGAGCACGTAAATCTACGTTGCGCACTTCTTTTTATAGGGTTTTGGTGGGGAACTTTTGCCCGTTGCAAGTGCTACTTAGAATAAGATAGTGATGCTGTCATATAAATTAAATAAAAAAATTGTATTATTTTTTATATACATAGTTTATTTTTAAATATTAAGAAAATAACTACAAACTTCGATGTCTACTTTTTCATACTCTGCAAAAAAATAAAAAATTAAAGTTAACTAATTTCGATCGGTAAGTAATTCTATAATATAAGGATAGGTATATTCATTTTTGAAATTAATTTAAAGTTTCATTAACACCAAGATGGTCCAATGTATGAAACACGTGACTCGACACAGTACAACGTCATACCGTCCTGATTTAAAACTAATTTCAATTTAGGTAGGTACTAGTGATTGAATTGTGACACACATAATTTATGTTTTTGTCACTTATAAAATAATTGATTAGAGCAATGTAGCCTCAATTCTTTTCGATAAACAAAAGGCAAGAGTGAACAGGCACTATTTGAGTTTGCGTGCTCCACCTTAGACTTCATCTTTGCTTACCATCAGACAAGATAGAGGTCAAACGCGCTCAAATTATTTGATTAAAAAAAAAATTGTGTGTGTCAGCTCCGACGCACGACTGGAGTTTACTCCTTAAGTACGATTGTCTAAACATACGCAAAAAGAGTTTATCCAACTGAAAATAAGATTAATACCATATGAAAGGGTAAATTAACAAATTAATGAAAATAATATACATATATAAATGTATATTTATTCATTTTATATACATTTATTATAACTAATCGGCGAAATATTTTACATTAAACTTTTCACAATAGTCAATTTCAGATGTGCACAAATATTTCATTAGGAATGTTGATAAATTATGTAATTATTATTATCTGACAATTATAATTTATTTTTTAAATATTATTTTTCAATATTAATTAGAGCACATTACTTTCGCACCGCACCATAGGTGCGCGCGCACCGAAAAAGTAACGAGGTCATTCAATAGTAGATTTTACCTCTCATATTTTTCTCATACCGGGCGCCTTATATATGAAAATCGATTCTTAAGGAGTAAACTCCAAAAAAAAGAAGAAAATTCCAAACATAAGCGAATTCTAATAAACAAAGTAAAAACTGGTGGGAGGGATGCGCTGTGCCGCGCTCCCGGCTGCATGGGTACCACCATTTTGCTTGTTTCTTCCGTGAAACAGCTTTGCTGTGTTTCGGAAAGAAGGGCAAGACAGGCAGTGAAATTACTGGCACCGAGACTTAACATCATGTCTCAGGATAGGCAACACATAAAAAAGTTGGCTGCGCTAGTTCCAGGTAAACTAGTTTATGTTCATGGGCGACGTCGACAACTTACAACTAACATAAAGAAAAAAAATGTCTTGTTATAATGTAATTAAGTGTAGATACCTTCTAAAAGTCCGCTACGACAATTCGCACGTTTAAAAGCGCAGTCATTTTTAAACAAAACTACACGGTTATCAGTGCTGCTTATTCCACACACAGGGTCTAAATAGTCTGGACAATCTAGTACACAACTAGACCTTAAATGCATTACGTACTGCATACAGTATTTTGTCGCGATAATATCGTATTCTGAAAAAAAAAACAAGCTTATAAATCTTATAAATAGTATAACTTGACGATTGTTCAGCGCAGTGGTTACAGCGCCGACTCAAAATCCCACTCAAAACAAATAGGTATTTGTTTGAGCCACACAGACATTTGTCGTCGTCTGGTGGTTTTTGTTTGTGTTATGTGTTTCTGGTCCCTGACACAGGATTTTCATCTTACTAGAGCCCTTTGAATAAAAAAGCTTATTTATTTATTTATAAAAGCGAAAATTTTTAGGATTGATTAATGATTTTATGGGTGCCAGACATTGATGAGGATGGCACAATTATGACACCGTAGAATTACCAAAAAAATAAATAAAAATCAGAAGTTGATTTAAATTATTGATCGTTATACAGTTCTAATAGCAGCCTCGGGGCACTGTTAAAGAAAATATACTTACGTAAAGTTCCACGGTACTTTGCACACCTATTGTTCAAAATTATGTGACAGGCGCTTTGGAACCACTTAAATCTCATCGTTTTTCTGTTTAGACCGCATGCCAATTTGTGGTAATCGTTGCAATGGTAAGGATCGCAGTAGTCCATCCACGCTGGATTATATGGTTTCCTGAACCGATTCACCCAGTCCTCGTTCATCATTGGTTTCCAAATTTCATCTGTTATCGTTTAAAACTTCATCGATGTTAGATAAAAAACGTCTTTTTTTGTAACTATTTACCTAATTTCAAAAATATAGTGGATGTTCTCATGTGTTTTTCAAAAACTTACCATGAAATCTATCCCTAATGAAATTCGGATTATCATATTTAGACGATGGCCTGCAAAAGGATGATACGAACTCAACATTTATTGTCAACAAAATATTATGACAAATTAAGCTTAATGACTATTTACTTATTTATTTATATTTTATTTCACACCACAAATAGGTACACTATATAACAGTGTTTCCCAACGTGGGGCCCACGCCCCACTGGGGGGCAATTTGATAGTTAAGGGGGGCAATTAAAAAATGGACTCGACACGACTTTAACCCTTTCGCTTTGGCTTATTTATATGCAATGCTATACCTTGTCCAACCGTTTATTATCTTTTTGACAGCTTACATCTATAAATTTCAGATTATTTTTTATTATTCATTATATGTTTTGAAATTCTACTTACGATGTTTTGATAACAATTTCATAGTGATTTCTTCCTAAAACTTATCATTTATAATTCTTAAGGGAACAAAACAATTTTAAAGGTAAAAAATTATGCATGGGGGCATAAAAAATTTAGAAATGTTAAGGTGGGGCATGGCCTAAAAAAGGTTGGGAAATACTGCTATATAAAGTGATAGCGTGGCAATTAGAACTGTCCACGATGTATGGTTCACAATTTTACTGACGCTGCCGATTTTGTTTACAAACTAAGAACATTAATTTATAAAACAGTTCTACCAATTTTTTAATTTTAGAAAAAATTGTATTCTTATACTTTTACCCGAACAGAGCTCGGTCGCACAGGTACTAGATATTCATAGTATATCTACACTGTATATTAAAATAGGTTAAAGTATTTTAAGATATTATTGAGCAGTTTTATCCAAAAAAAGGTTTGGCAAATATAGAACTAAAGTCAATTCAATCTTCATACCTGGTTTGATTAAAAGGCTTAGAATTTTTGCAGTCTGAAATAAAATAAAAAGTTTTTTCTTTAGTCCGGGAAAAATGATTGGATTTTATTATATATGAGTGGATGTAATGTAAAAGTAAAGTCTAGGAATATATAAATTTGTATAATTATATCAAAATTTTTTGTTTGATTTCATATAATCATATCCCATGGAATTATAATGTACTGTGTACAACCCTAGTACATAATAATTCCATGTCATATCCAAATATAATAGAGCTATATATGATTATATCTAGTAAGATATAACTCTTGAAATAAAAACCTTATCGTTAGATACACGTAGAAATAATTAGATCATACGATATCTGTTTATATCTAAATATTGAGTCAATAAAAAATTATGAGTTCTGACTATATATTCCTTGATATGATTAAATATATTTATATTTAATAGAGTTGCAAGCTTTGTACCCCTAGATGGTGTAAGGCGTCATTTAGATCGCGCTATTATTTGACTTTTTTGATTTATTGACTAAATATGACATTTGTACATTAGTATCTGTGAGACTGGAAAATAAATCATCAAACAATCCACACTGTTACGTTTTATTTATTACGACACCAGAGGGAACTAGTTCCCAGGGAATTACGGATTGTTCATTTTGGTCATTCGAGTTGGATGGTGCCAGCAGAGGGCGCTGGCAGGAAAGATGAATCTATAACTATCATATAATTATAACTATATATATCTATATCTTATCATATATAATTAATAATTTATATCCTACTAATATTTGGATCTGTCAGTTAGATCCAATTGTATATGATTGGATCTAATATTTTTTTCTCGGGAGGTAAAAGTTAAATGTGTATTAAAGAATGTGTGTACCAACATATTTTATATCCTATTGTATAAAAGTTAAGTCACGGGACACCACTTGATGTGATCGAACTAAAAATATGGAAAAAAAATTCATTTATGAAAAATTTTATTTTAATTTTTACTTTTCTATCTGTCTATTACGTTATTTTCTATGTTAAAATTTTATATCTGTCCATTACGATTCCAAACAGATTCAGTAGGTAATAGGGTTCGTTTGGCGTCCTTTGGGCATGAAACCCTTAAAAACGCTACTAGAATCGATTAATAATTGCTAAAATAATACAAATTGAAAATCATTTATAAAACTTGGCTCATATTTAAATTGAATACCTCAATTTAAAAAAAAATTGTTTGTCTGTAAAGTCGGTTTACGAACGACAATTTTTCGTGATAACGTCATAAGAAAACATTAATAAAAAAATTGCATACTTTTATGAATTGAATTAATATTACTGATTATTATACTTTTCATTATTTTGTATAATACAAAGAATGATTTAATTAAATTAGTTAATTTTTTTTTTCGATAAATTAACATTTATTTGCACTCGTTAATTCAAATATTTTATTACTTAAATTATACAGATTAATTACAAGTAACAATGTCCTATTAACAATTTATTTACAACTTATATAAATGTGTGTTATTTAAGATCCTCCAATCTGCGTTATTGTTTTTCAGTCACACGCCGAATAATTAGGCCGATCGTGCCTCTCTATCGCTTATTCCGCGCTCTCGCTCGCGAAACGTGACAATAGTTCGTGCGTGCAGCCGGCATTCATCGATTTACAAGACGTTATCACGTCAAAATAAATACTTTTGAAAATAACTTACCGATAAAATTTATTGAAACTATTAAAATTAACAATGTTGTAGACATGTTGTTACGAATTTAAAGTATAACAAAATAATTAATCTATAGTTTCATTAAATGCCTTAGATTCCTTAGAATATTGTATTCAAACAATTAAGCAGGTAGATTTTATGGTTAATTAACTTTGGATCATTAAATAGACGTAAAGATTATTTTAACGACACTTAAAATTGTCTAGATTCGACTTCTAGAGGAACTTTTGCAATAGTTACAGTTTTATTTTGCCTTTTATACCTGGATAATATCGTACAATAATACAACCAAATTGTCAATAATATCTTGGTAATGGTATACTAATTACCTACGACGAATCTTAGTGAATAATTTTTGAAGTCTCGTCGTATGACCGTATAATTGGCCAGATCATGAAATTCCTCGGCATATCATGAAACACCGCCATTTCATGACTTGGCTAGACATATCACTATATGCCTAATGTAAAATATGGCAGATCGACAATATTCCTATTCAATCCTGGGCACATCGTAATGTAGCTTGATTTTTCTCAAGGTTCAACATTAGTCAATTCTAATTAATTTGATAAATATAATTATTTCTGATACATTTAAGAGTTTTTGTCAATGTTTGATACATTTTATTTTAAAGTTAAAGTAAGTAAACGATTACCAAATGTGCACTGCACTTTATTAAACTACCCTATTGTACTGCAACCTAATGTACTACTCTGGATTACTAATAAAATAAATAAATATTAACCAACAATCACACCACGTTAACCTAGCCCCATGCTAAGTTCGTAAGAACTTGTGTTACAGGTACTAGGAACGGAAATAAATTTAAGATATAAATACATATATACATAAATACACATCCATGACCCGGTGCAGACATCTATATTCGTCATACAGATTATCTGCACCTGGCGGGATTCGAACCCGCGACCGCTGCGTAGAGTGTCCAGTTGACTGACCACTAGACCAGCCGGCCGTCGAACTACTACTACTACTACGGCCTATTGTCCTGCACATTAGTGTAATGTTCCCTAGCGTACTAGTAGCGTATTGTACCCTAATGGCTACATGAGAGGCATTGGCGTAGCGGGCTACAGGCAGGGGGGGAAGCCCCCAGAAGAGCGGTTGGTCACTGATAAAAATGATTTTTACATCTTTTCTTACTCTAAGTAATGTTACTAATAACGATAAGTGAAACGAATAAAAGAACACCTCAATTACTAACGTGAATTACTCATATAACATGTTAAAAACCACGATTAAAACAGTAGTCTTGGATTTTCTTGACCTGCCCCCCCCCCCCCCCCCCCCACAGATAATCCTGGCTACGCCCTTAATGAGAGGCAGTACCTAATAAAGAGCCGTCAAAAATAAAGTGCTGAAACCAAGACATAATTACAGTTGTAGTAGTATAATATCTATTAAAAATAAAAAAAACATATTTAAAGAAAAAACAATTAGACTTTGTATGCATTTATTTTTGTATAAAAATATCAAAAATACATTTATATTAAAATCGTATTGTGTACAAAATTAAAACCATTTAACTATAAAATTCATCACAGCCAAAAACATCTCAACAATAGCACAAAGTGTAAGTACAGTGTACACATTATTTTCTACACATTTTAAATTAGAATAAAAAAATTATTCTTCTAACAATAAATAAAATCATTCAAACATCAATTTTAACATAATTTTATCAACTTTCTTATCTACTTTGACTTTTTTATTAACAATTTCTTTATCAACAAATATACTCCTTTTACGTACATTAAATTCATTTGGAAATCCTACAACTTTATTTGGTTTAAGATAATTAACGAAATATTCCAATTCCGCTTTACTACAATGTGTAGCAAAACACACATCCAGTCGTGTCGATGCCTCGTTACGAACTGAGCAAATTTCTTCTTTACAGTGTTGCCATTTCATTGCTGATAAATGTATAAATAAATAATTACCGTAACGTTGTTGTATACATGATTTGTGTGATGCATTTTCGCTTCTGTTCCTACATAAGTGGATTTTTGTTTCCTCATTCGTCACTCCGGGGACTAAATGTGGAATTGTGCTATAAAAAAATTAATTTATTAATATTTAATTATTTCATTCATACTAATACAGCGAGGGTACATAACGGAATTTAAGTAGATGAAAAATTATATTTATTTATTATGTCATTATATATTTTTTTGGTCGCGATAACCGACATCCACGCGGGCGAAGCCGCGGGCAGAAGCTAGTCATACATATATAGGTATTATCCGTGCGCAGAAACTTTGCCGATGACCACCCCTCCCACCGGAGTTGACTGCGTCCCTCGCTCGTCTGATATGTACCGCTAGCAACGCAGCCGATACGTACGTGTAATTTTTTGCTTTCGCTCCGAATTAATTAATTGTTATTTTCTTAGGTTTTAATTGTTTTTTTTTTCTTGTTAGTTATTTGTTTTCGTTGTTTGAAGCCATTAAACTTTTATTTTATGGCTTTGTTTCATACATTCACTAAATATAAATATATAAAAATATAAATTCTACATAATAACAATAGCTTTTTTTTATTTACTATTTATAATTACACTTTATATTAAATTTATAATTCGACCGAGACTATTTTTTATTAGTTTGATGTAAAATATATACAATAATAATCTACCTTTATGTGACTTTTTTTTTTCAACTCTACTGACTATCGAGGCGTGACGTCACAAGGCCATCGACAAAGTTTCTGCGCACGGATAGTATATCATACATCAGTTTCTCTTTCTAGTCTGAGAATGTATGAATGAAATAACACATATCAACAGATTCATCTGTCAGACAAATTTCTATCAGAATTTTTTATATGGTCTTATGTATAATAATAAATATATATCCATAAAAATATTATTAATGAAACATATATTTTTTAGTAATTCATAATTTCTGTAACATTTGTCATAAGATATACATAAATGTTAGCACTTGTAAAAATAAGAGGAAATTTACCTATAGAAACGCCATCTCTCAGATCCGACGTACACTTTTATGTTCAAATGCTTATATATTTCATTGAAGATAAATTCGTAACCATACTTAGCTGAAGTGTGTAAAGCTATTGCATTCATTTCATTCAAATTTAACCATTTCTTAATTTCATATAACATTTTTTCGACACTTTCACTTCTCTTCGGGAAATAATCATATTTCGTATTAAGAAACGTAGTATCTATATACAGAGTGTCTATTTTAATTGGTTTCTCATTATTATGCAACTGTTTATACTTTGGTAAGTCACTCTCGTTGATACGAAAGTCTCCTGTGAACAATATGTTCGAAGATCCAGTTGAAAATAGGAACATGGTGGAACCGGCACAATGTCCCGCTGGTATTAGTGTTACGGTGAAGCAAAATTCTGGTGTATTATTTTCCAGTATTATCGGCAACGTTATAAGGGTCGAACCTGACATTAAGAGAATAGAATATTAAAAATATGGCAAAATAGGGGAAAAGGGCAAAAGTCTCAGTAAGTAAATTAAGTTTTAAAAATTATGCTTCTGTAACTTTTTAAACTTTCATAGTCTCTTATAACTGTATCAGTCTGTAAACTACCTACTGCTGAGCGAAGGACTCTTCTCAGAAGTCGAAGAGAAAAAGGGTTGGAGCTTAATCCACCACTCTGCTCCACTGCGGGTTGGTGGATAATTTCCTTATAATGGGTAACAATCGTTATCAGGTTTCTATGATAACAACCGGGACCGACGGCTTTACGTGCTCTCCGAGGCACGGTGGGGAGACCCACAAGGACATACACATAGACTGCAAACAAATATTTGCACAAATACAAATGTGTCCCGAGCGGAAATCGAACCTGTGACCGTCCCGGCGCGCGGCGTTGAGGCAACTACTCGCACCACTACACCAAAACGGTCGTCGTCTTATGGTCTCATACCAATTAACAATAAGCATGGTAAAATATCAAAATTATGATCTAATTTACTATTATATTTTTTAAGTACCTATATCTATACAAATAATAAATCTGTTAAAACCTCCGTTTTATTAATACACTATATATCATCAAGAAAAAATTTTAATAGCGCGTTTATTTTTGTATCAGCGCCATCTCTTATCATTTTTTTGTGTGCATGTATCACGTAAAAAGTACAAAACCAATGTAAATAACTTTAATACATAAAAATTTAACATAATTCACAGTATAATTTAGTTGTTTCATTGTAATTAAATTTAAAAATAAATATTTAAGAAAATAGAAATAGGTACCTACGCCGCCAACGCCATCTGGTCCAAGGTAAGGTACTATTATGTTAAATGTCACTAAATATAAAAACGATATTCTACTATTATACGATAGATGGCACATGTAGGTGATAAAAAATATAAATTTATCATTTTTAAAATGATGTTTTAGTTAAATACCCATGCGAAGCCGAGGCGGGCCGCTAGTGTAATAATATGTATAGACTTACTATTAGAAAGACAAGGACTTAATACGTAGAATCTAACCTAGAGCTACTAACTTTTCTAATACTGAACTAGTTTAAAATTTTGTCTTATTGTTAGTAGTGAAATGATATATAGTGAGGAAATCTGTCTTAATTATAAATATTGAGATGTAACTGTATATAAGCATCTCACACTCAAATTCAACGGCTTTTACAAGGATATGAATCCTGTGTCAAGGACCCATAAAACAACGCCTAGACCAAGCCAAACATTTGTATGGTTTAAACCAGGGATGTGAAAGTTATAGCTAGATTATAGCTATTTACTATCCTACTAGTTTACTAGACAAAAGATCTAGCTAGCAAATAGTTTGATGTACCGTTAGACCTAGGCTAGTTGTGTTACAATGTGGCCAATTCTGTTAAATAGAATCTCTAAAGTTTAGAGATTTATTTGATTTTGACACCCCTGGTTTAAACAAACATAAGACATGTGCAGGAATTAAACCCATAACCATTAGCATATCAGTCAGTTGTTCATGACTACTAAACCAACGAGCTGTATATCTATTTAAATTCAATAATCGAGCATTACAATTTAAGTATCAATACTCCGTAAATAGAGAAGACTTTGTTGAGCAGTGGTCTTTTAAAGATTGTTTAAAGTACAATATAATAAGTTGCATTTATTGTAAAACAAGAAATTATTGCATTTAAATATTGGAATATTATATATTTTAATTATATAAACTAATTATTATTAATTGCTTTCTTTCAATTATTAATTTATGTGAGATGGTTTAATTCTTGTCAAGAAACCAGTATGTATCGGAAGTAATTCGTAGACATCTACATCAATTTACAATGGAGCAGTATGGTGAATTAATCGCCAATTCTTCTTAAACAACGACTATTGTCTAGTAGTGGAACACTTATGAGCTCTTTGGTAACAGTTTTTTGGGAGACAACTAACTTGTTTTGTTCGAAACACTTACCCATTTTTAAACCTTTAACGTGTTTCATAATTCTTTCATCATTTTTATTGTCATTTATAATGGCAGCCGTTAGCTCCGTTGCGTAAATTGTCACGTTATTCTTTATTAAAACTTCTATTAACTCTCGGGAATGTAAGCCTTGTATGTGGTCTGTGTGATAGTGGCTCAAGAAATATGCTCTCGCGTTTTGATGTTCGGCATTTTCGAAATTATCCGCATATACACCTGGTATTTCATCGATTTTACCGTGAAAAGAACTTTTCATTTTCTCGTAATAGTTCTACAGTGTAAAATTAATACATATGTACTAAATACTTTTCACCATTTGTAAGTTTGATATTTATTTAGAATTATAGTACGACAAATAAACAAAAATATCTATTCAATTAAATTCTTTGTTGTTTGAACGTGTTCAGTAATCAGTTGTGTCAATTTGACACATATTATTTCGATAATGTCATGTGGGATGGCGAAGACACAGTGGAGATTGTTCGGTGTGATCGAGAATCCAACCTCAATTAAATGTTGAAGACATTTAAATAAAAAATTATGGATTATTTCAATCTATGTAAAAAAAGAAGTCAAAAGTCGTCATAATATTTGTCGTCATCAAAATATTTATCGCGTATGTCGAATCGTCTGAATAATAAACACAGACTAGTAGAGATACCATAGTTTGTCTACTTTTGAGCATCAATTTTTACACCTCACGCCCTATATTGTTTAATATTTTTTTCGGTACAAATGTATGCCAAATAATGTCATTCTTCATTGAAATGTTCTATCCACGTAGCGTATGCTACGCACAAAAAACAACCACATGTTATTGAAAATCGGGCTTGAAAAAAGAGGAGCAGCGAAGAGTAATTTATATGAGTCATCCATCGCGTTTCGATTGCAATGAATCAGGGAATTCAGGAATATTAGGTAGATGTCGGTTATACCGACTATTCTAAGGCCTTTGATAAAATTTCACATGCTATATTAATAAATAAACGAGCAAAAGCTGGCAGACATAAGAGACAACTTTCCTGTTTCGTACTTATTTATTCTTGTGTTCCCCAAGGGTTGTATCTTGGTCCTCTTCTTTTTGATATATTCATAAATGACATACTTGATGTTTTCGTGAATTCGAGTACGAGATATTTAACAGAAATCTCTGATTGCACACTTCTTTAGAATAAGTAAATATATTATGTGAATACTGCTTGGAGAACTCTTTTTATCCGAATACAAGAAAATGATACGTTACTTCTTTTTCTCGTAAGACTACTATTGTTAAATTAAATTACCAACTTATTAAGTAGTCAATAACGTGAGTTATTGAAGTGCAAGTTACCCACTCCTGCCGCCTCCGGTCGCCTGCGGTTTCCAGAGCGCGACTCCCGGGATCACCAATTATACGCAGGAGAGTACCTGAACCGGGATAAATTTAACTTCTGTGGATTAAGTGCCGAACACCGCCTGAGAACAATTATTTTTTTTAATAAATTTATTTATTTAACGTTTTTTTTAAAAAATTTTTTTTATTCTAACGTGACAATGTTGGTCAGTTGAAAAAAAAAAAAAAAAAAAAAAATATTAATAATTACGAAGCTTTGCCGCATCATCAATAATACATCATTTGGACATTATGTATATATATGTCTTCTTTATGAAATCGTCGATTGAACAGAGATCAAATATTTTTATTTAAGCTGCTTCGTAACTTTGTCGATTCTCCTTATCTACTAAGCAACATATTATTTAGATGTTCTTATTCAAAAATGCCTTAAACTCTTATTCTCAAAGCTTGCAAAACGTACAAAAAATATTCAAATGCAAATAAAAGAGTTAAATAACAAAATAAAAATAACAACAAAATCGCTAGACAATTATTAAATACATACATACGCGAAAAATATACGCCATATGATTGATAATGAGAAATAAGACTGAGTCGCTTACAGTCGCTTGTCACTCAACTGCTGCGAACGATCGTACCATAGATTATACACGATCGTACTAATCTCTCAGTACTGAAATTGAGTGTCGTTGCATGATCTGTATATAAGACCGTGTGTGACCGTGGATTCATTGTAACGTTAAAATGCTGTTTGTTGTACAACATAACCATGAAACTGTGAGCTGTCCTCACGTAGTATACAATTGCTTATTAATTTATTCGATTATCAACTTTTTACTCTCGTAGAACTTTAAATCGATAGTTGCTTGTCAATGCTATATGCATAATTGACAAAACGGTTTAGTGATAATTATATATAAAAATATATTTATAAAAGACTTTATTCAGAACAAAAACACATTTTTTGTCTGTGGAAATTCCATAGAGGTATAATACCTCTATGGGGAATTCCCGATTTCCTTTATTAATCATTGTTGTTCCTTACAGTGTCATATTTAATTAGTAAGTTTGCCAACGGAACCATAACTTTATTTCTAAGATTTCCCTCAATTTCGCTGTCCGTTTGTCTATCTCTGAAGCTGTAATAAGTGGACACTTGAATTATGCATAGAATAATTATTGTTTTCTAAACGTTTTAAGAGTGCTCTTATCAATAGTTATCAATTGTATATTGTTAAACTGTATTGATAAGGAACCAGTTATAAGAGAGCCAGACTATTTGGCCATTGTTTATTGACTAGTGTTTGTATAAATTTATATTTTCTTAAGTAAGTTAGTAAAGTTAATTAAATTATATATTTGTATTTGAAGTGAAATGTGCTTTATATCAGTGCTTGATTTTTTCTGCGAGAACTTTTTTGAAACTTTGATCGCTGTTATGTTATATTTGAAAAATACAAATGGGAATCGAAGTTCTGACTCAGCTATGAAGTAAGTGTTTTATTTTTACTATACGATATTTAAAAAAAAAGCCATATATATATTTTTAGCTATTTTTGAAAGAAATAAAAATGATCGCACAATCAAAACCTTTTTTAAATGGTTAATTTGTAACAATATATAATATTATGAAAAATTTATAAAATATTATAGATTTAAAACAACTTTTAATATAATTTGTGAAAGGTAAAGTTACATGTATTCACATTCATCTGTTAATTTTTTTTCACAATAATACAGATAAATAAAAATAAATTTCAGATTAATACCTATGGTTAATATATCGGTTACTAAACACTTGATTTTTTAAAAAAAATTTGTACCAAAAAATTATATATATACTTATTTACTTATAAATATGATGCGAATTGAATTATTATTACTGAATTATCATTATTTTGTATAATACAAAGAAGGAGTTAATTGAAAATTACAATTTTTTCTCCCTATCTTTTTAATCTTATTATAATAATTCCTTATAAACATTTATATGTATATGTATATGTATAATATTTGTTATCTGTATTGTTAAACTCAACATAAGCCCGGTTTCTATATTCAGAAAACTATTTGAGTTACTGTTTTATTAAATTTATTTATTTATATTTTATTGCACAATACATTAATGCATTGTACAAAATGCAGACTAATGCTAAAAGCGTTCTCTACCAGCCAACCTTAGGACGTACAGAAGCAGATATTTGTAGGTTGTTATGTATTAAATAGGAGGTACACTTGTTTAAATTTTCAATATAAAAGATAAATCAAGTGGGTAGAAATATATAATGCATATGTCACTCAATTAATGTAACTTGGCTACCTAGCACAATAAAGCAATCTCTATTAGATGCGTATTATTTAAACATAATATAGGCATATATCTATAGATTGTAAGTGCAGATTTTAATTTTTAAATATCTTTGTTTATTACGTAAGAAATAACGTAAACCTACCTATACCCGACCACTGAACTTTTGTCTCAGTTATTTCTTTAATTACAAAAAGATTATTAAACTAAGTATTTTTGAAGACCTATCTATAGATACCCCACACATATGGGTTTGATGAAAAAAAATTTATTGTTTTTTTTTTGTGTGAAAATCTTAATGCGGCTCACAGAATACATCTACTTACCAAGTTTCAACAGTATAGCTCTTATAGTTTCGGAAAAAAATGGCTGTGACATACGGACGGACAGACATGACGAATCCATAAGGGTTCCGTTTTTGCCATTTGGATACGGAACCCTAAAAACGGATTTTTAAAATAAAACATTCATTGAATTAAAAAAAGAAGTCCCGTTATTTTCTGTACATTGAAAATATTTTTAAAAAAATATTATAAATTATGTTCCTTGAGGAGGTTGCATAGACGTATTTCCGACCACCAAATTCCTGCCTGCCGATTACCGACCACTACAAAGCCTATTTATAACCAGATCAAATAAACTGAAAAATTATATTTATTTGTGGACAATTATATATTTCTACATTAATTATGGTAAGGGTTTAGCTTTGAATGATTACACTGACTGACTGACCAACTGTATCAGCATGTAAACCACCTATTGCTGAGCGAAGGCCTCTTCTCCGTATAGTGGCGTATAGAAGAAGGGTAAGAGCTTATTCCATCACGCTGCTCCACGGCGGGTTGGCGGATAATTTCCCTACCATGAGCAACAGTCATTATCAGGTGTCTATGTGTGTTTTATGTGCTCTCCAAGGCACGGTGGGGAGACCCACAAAGACATACACCCAGACTGGAAACATATATTTGTACAAATACAAATGTCAGTCCCGAGCCGGAATCGAACCCGCGAACGCCGTCGTGCGGCTTGAGGCGACTACTCGCACCATTACACCTGGACGGTCGTCGATATCGTTCAATATCGTTTATCGATACACAATTTTTTTTTCTATAAAATTATATTAATAAAAAATGGTGACTTAGATTTTTTTTTAAAACATAACAAGGAGGGTTATGTTTTTCGAGTGTATGTATGTATGTATGTACGTATGTACGTATGTACGTACGTACGTATGTACGTATGTACGTATGTGCGTATGTGCGTATGTGCGTATGTGCGTATGTGCGTATGTGCGTATGTGCGTATGTGCGTATGTGCGTATGTGCGTATGTGCGTTTTTATTTTTTTAATTAAGCATACTTGTTAATTTATTAATGAGCCTAGTTTTAGGAATTTTAAACGTTCATTGCTGATGCTTTGCGGATGCTCATAATGTTGGATTTGATCGCCGTTAACGCCGGATTCAGAACTATCGGAGTAATTGATTCGTTTAGAAGGCGCCATGATGTTACTACTTAAAAAATACAGAATTTGCACGATGGTTGTCAAAAATATAACAATAAATAATAATAAACAAATATTTTTTTAATATCAATAAACAGAAGTCCGCACTGATACGAGGCTTGTCTAATAATGCCAAATTCTCAAAACTATCGACGATTATATATATCGATAATTGCTTTAAAAAATAAACAATACAACGCTATGTTCAAATTTTTTAAAGACTTCCATTGTACCTAGGCCGGTCGGAAATACCTTATAGCCAAAATCCGTACCCGACCAGTGGTCGTAAATACGGTCAAGTGCAGTATTCCGATGTCATATGTCCGTCCACAATATTTAATTAATTTTTTGGAAGTAAATCGAAGAAATAAATAATTTCTATCGCTCCTCATCAAAGTTTAAGGTGTATACGAACAAAAAAAAAATAATAAAAATAAAAAGTATTCATCTGAAAGCCTAATAACACCTTAAAAATACTAAAAATGAATACTCAAAATTTAAGTATGTCGAGGTAATTTTTTTCAGAGAATAGGTTTTTCATTATAAATCATTGAATTAAATTCAACATAATTATGTGAGTGAACTGTTTGTAACTTCGCATATCTTAGTACGAATATTTTTATTATTTGTTATAAAAAGTCTTAACTTGATTGCTTGTTCCAAAAAATAATTATTAACGAAAATGAAAAATGGACGGAATTAGGAAGGCGGTCGGAGATCGGCCTGTTTACGTTATTACATAATTTTAAATCGCTGCTTAATATTATCAGCCGAGCCACTAAAATCAGATATAATACGTTGCAATGCAAGTTACAGGTCAAACAATTTATTTATTTATGACGGCCTGCTGGTCGAGTGGTCAGACAACTGGACACTTTACGCAGCGGTCGCGGGTTCGAATCCCGCCAGGTGCAGATAATCTGTATGACGAATATAGATGTCTGCACCGGGTCATGGATGTGTATTTATGTATATATGTATTTATATCTTAAATTTATTTCCGTTCCTAGTACCTGTAACACAAGTTCTTACGAACTTAGCACGGGGCTAGGTTAACGTGGTGTGATTGTTGGTTAATATTTATTTATTTTTTTTTATTTATTTATTCACCTATTTGAATGAATTTAATTCCATTTCATTTCATTTTCACTTCATTTCATTTAATTTCATTTGTACAATATACCCAAAATGTTGACAAGACCACCTAAAATGTTAGTAATTTTTTTTTACCCGACTGCGACAGAAGGAGGGTTATGTTTTTCGAGTGTATGTATGTATGTATGTATGTCCATTTCTTTGGCACGCCCTACAGCCCAAACGGCTGGACGGTTTTTGACATATGAGGTGTCGTTGGATTTGTCTAAATTGTAGTAGTGACACAGGCTATATAAATTTTCAAAATGGCGCCTGCAAATGGCGGAATGAGGGGGGGGAGTTGAATTTTTTTTTCTTACTGTAGTAATATGGGTATCAAATGAAAGCTAGTAAATTGTTTTATTCTTTTTAGTTTATAATAAGAGTATTTTACGCAGTCGGGTTTTTTGATTTTTTTAATTAAGCATACTTGTTTGTTTCAGCGACGTGATCGACGATATAACAAAGGAATCAAATGAAAATACTGAGTTACCAGAAATATACATAAATTATAATTTTTTAACAAAACAATATGAAAACTGTGAAAATTTTGAGGAAAAACTGATTTTTAAGAAAGAGTATTTAATAAATGGATTAAGCTTTTACGAAGAACCTTTTAAAGATAGAAATGTTTTACAAGAATTCGAAATTACAAAAGATAAAGAAAAATTAGAGATAAAAATTCTAGATGGATATTCAAATGCTAATGGTAATTGTAAAAAATATATTTTTATTTATTATCTATATTTTACAATTTGCAAGTTCCGTTACATACCCAGGGACCCAGCCATTGGATTGACTGACCGTTGGCGCAGTTTTCAGTGAACCTGTTTTCTGCTCTAAGGGTTGTGGGTTCGATTCCCGCCCCGAGTCTGGGTGTAATATATGTTTATTTATTATATGTATATTTATTTTAAAATAAATGTATATCAGTCAGCAGTTACCTAAAACACAGGCATTAAGTTGCCTACCTTAGGAACAGACGACGTTGTGTGTGTGTTAAAACATATTTATTTATTTTATTTATTGGATGTCCACTGCTGAACGTAGGCTTCATCTACTATCTCTTAGGGTTTTTTGATTCTCGTCCCGCGTGGCAGGTGGGTTGGCGAGCCAACTTCTGCGAGAACGTCATCTTGCAGAAGGAGGCGGCTGAAAGGGCCCGGGAGGACTCACTCCTTTCGGACCCAATTCGCCGCCGGCGCGCGGGGCGGCGCTGACGCGCTCACATGCGCCTGATACCGCCCTAGTCGAGGCCGCGAACGGTAGGGTTGGGGATTGCCCACCGTCCGCTGAAACAGCCTACCGCGAAGGTGCAATGCCCGAGTTGGTTGGCGAGCGCAATATATTGTGGTTGATATGGTGACGCTGCTGCCCATCACCGTCCTGGTTGATGCACAATTGTTCGCATGTTGTATGATGTACATGTGTTCTCTATAGCCTTAGTCGCCTTTTATGACGCGACAAGAAAGAGATCGATGAGAGAGAGGGACTATTCTTCCCTGCCGGTCACGATCTGTTTACTCGGTTGCTCATAAAGTTGTCCAATAGATAAAAGCTTATGATATTTTTTTTATCACAATCAATCACCACTTTTTCTGTCACAAATTTCTATTCGCAACATTTGAATCGAAAATTTGTTGTTTATTGGTTGATATAGAACAGGCCCTATGGGCCTATAAAAAGTTACACTACGATTCATAGAACTGTTCTGTGAACATAAACGACGGGCTTGTGTAATGGCCACCATTCACAGGACTACCCATCCGCCGGACTTGTCGCTGGCGACAAGTCCGCAGACAAATCTGCGTGTGAATGTATTTCGGCATCCGGCTCCCCGGCGTCCCGGCGGTAGTGTGTGGACGACGTCGGATTTGTCCACGGATGGGTGCGCGGATCGGTGCGCCTAGTGAATGGTGGGCTTAATAGTTACGGCAACTGATCGCGTTAGTGGTCGGTTCGATCCAAGTTCAAGATAAAAGTTTGTATAGGTCATACAGGTGCTTGTGTTCTAGCGAGGCGGGGGGGGGGGGGGTGTTGTCGTCGTTTTTATATATACACATACACTTGCCTTTACATATATTACATATATTTTTACATATATTACATACACTTGCCTTATTTTATCACAATTATAATAATTATCATATACTAAGTGTAAGTACCCAATACAATTAAAAATTGGCACTTAAAGCAATTGTATATATTATGATAACAAGTGTTTGCACAATAAACTAAACGATTTTGATATTTGCAAGGTTATTAGATGTTGTTTTATAGCCTACTGTTTTCCGCGATTTCGTTATTTAGAGATAGATGTCGCTACAGTTCCTTTGAAAATTTTGTTGTGTGTGCCATGGTCGAAATGTAATCAATGTGTATTTTATTTTACGAAGTTTAAAGAATCTTCAAAATAATAATAAAATCTAATCTAAATCTTCGATCGATTCCAAAAAAAAGAGGAGGTTCTCAATTTGACTGTATTTGTTTTTAATGTGTGTTACCTCGTAACTTTTTACTGGATGTACCGATTTTGATGATTACTATTTTTATATTCGAAAGCTGGTGCTTGTCATGTAGTTCCATTTAAATTTGAGCAAGATAATGACGAGTATATTTTGAGTTATCTCTTATAATGCGTATTTAATTGACTATGATGTTGTCATTTTTTTTAAAGTCGATTAAAAACAGTGTGATCAACACTTCTCTTATCAATACGGTTCCTGACTCCTGTATACAATATCGTTATGCTATCCCAAAGGTAAGCACAATTTTTTGGGATAAAAGTAAACCCCTCTCTCTGACCCCTAAACTATCACTATGTAAAAAGTCATGTCGATCCGGTGCTCTGTGAACAACCAAAAAATCAAAAAACTAATATATCCAGCGGGAACCGTACATTTTTAGTTCTTCTGATCGATCTGTTTTCTTAATTTCATTCAGATCCGTAGTTCTGGTGTGATTGAGTGATAAACATCCATTCATCCAATCTTTGGCATAAGCTGACTCAATTTTTTTGATGCAAATGGAATTTTTAAAACAGGTCCTTATGATTTAGATACCAGTGTGTTCAAACAAATTGCTGTACTTTATAATATTATCATCATATCTCCAAAAAAAAACCTCGAAGAACTTGTAGGTACCGAATTTTATTTCGATTTTTTTTTAATAATTAAATTATATTCTGGCTGTCAAGTGAATCGTTTATTTAGAATAGAAAAAATTTAAGTAGTTATTAAAATTCAATGCTTTCGACATTTGTATCACCAAGTGTAATTAATGTATGTTTTAAAAATAAAATAAAAACATCCTCTCTTATTATTTCCTTTTTAATAATGTTTTGCCTATTAATAGAATAGATTTACACTTACTATTCGATCATCCTAATTTATTAATCACATGAATACTGCAATTAAAGTCAAATGCCACCAGGGGAATTGATATAAGTCCGGTTCCTATAATCGGTTCTTAGGTTCGTAAGCAAGACAAATTATTTTCTGAATAAACAATTTTGGGAATCAATTATCTATATTATATAGAAACAGAGCCAAATATCAGATTTTAACCTTCCGAAAAAACAGATACTCCAATATTTTTTCCTAATTTATTGTATATCAAAAGAACTAAAAAAAAAAAAGTTTTTGTATTAACATTAATAACAATGTTTTGAACAAGGAATTTATATACAAACTGGAATGCTCATGTGCACTCAAAAAACGTTCCTACGGCCGGGATTGCATCTCTTTCTACCACGGATTCAAGGCAACTCTCGTAAGAAAGAGACAAAATACCAGTAGTCAACGAAATGCTTGGAACGATTTTTCACTTTACAAGTTATAAGCTAGTTCAAGGTGCATTATTGAATATACAATTTTATTAAATGAGCGTTCCAGTTATGATATAAATTCCTTGGTTTTGAATCAAAGATATCCCAATATTTTTTCATAATTTATTTTATATCTATGTATATCAAAAGAACAAAAAAAAAACTTTAGCTTTTTGATCAACATTAATAACAATGTTTTTTTTAATCCTCAGACACGTCTTCGGATCAATATTTGGAAATTTCAATTCAAGAGACGCCGTATGGCTTAATAATTAACAGCATGTTAGTACCCGAAAACAATTGGCATTCCATTATATCTGAGCAATGTGGCGTGAGGTGTATGGTCTGTGATATGACAGTGGCCAAATCGGAAGATCATATAAAGCTAAAAACACACGTCGACAATTTGAACAAATACAAACCGTTAAAAGAATTCAATTTCAACATAACGAGAAAGGTATGTGATTCCTTTTACAATGGTATTATTTACTGTGATGTTTTTATTTTTCGTGTAAATACTTTGTTTGAATTAAAACAATATGCGATAATCGCACAATCATTCCGCGATCTATTTTTTTATAATATTATGTTCATTTCTATAATTGTTTTATGGCAACCGTTTGGTGGGTCCCGCTCGGGTATTTTTGTACTTGTACAAATATTTGTTTCTGGTTTATGTCCTTGTGGGTCTCCCCATCGTGCTTCGAAGAGAGCGTGGAGCCGTCAATCCCGGTTGTTATTATAGACACCTGGGTAGGGAAATTATTCACCAACCTACAGTGTAGTAGCGTGGTGGATTCCCCTACCCTTCGCCTAAACGGAGAAGAGGCCTTTGACCAGCTGTGGGACGTTTACAAGCCGATTATTTATGTTATTATGATATAATTCCGACTTCGCAAAGTAAACTTTTTATTTACAGGCCAAGGTGTGTGCATATACAAATAAAATCCCACAAACAAACGATTTTAAATTTGTCAATTAATAAATTTAAAGTTTATATTAAAACTTATTTGATAGCTAAATCATAATATTCAAAGATATTTGAAATAAGGAGATATGCCCTAAACACGAAATAAGTCCGGTACCGCTGTCGCCACTTTTGAAGATGTGTGCGTTTTCATTACCGCACAACTAGCGTTCTAATCCTCTAATTGGTTCGCACACTACGAAAAACAATTGTACGAATACACTCACACATGTAAAAAAACAGCGTCGGTGAACTCGGTGAACTCGTGAAAAGGATGTGACATCGCATTTATCGATAAAATCATGCGATGAGAATGTTACTCATTGTTAACCAATATTACCTGTGTAAACGCATATAAAATACAATTAAGAATAGTGATGTGAAAATTATTAAAATAATACAAACGAAATGAACAGAAAATTGTTTATTAAAAATAAAAAAATGTTTTGCACAAAATGAAATGAAATAAAACTGTTTTATTTTGCTTACTTAATATTGTCATAATTATAAAGATCGCTTTTTACCCGAATCTACGACGCAACCTTTGCGTTTATCACTATATTTACTCAATCGTGTTTATCATTCTATGTCCCCATCTTTTGGAAAGCTGGAAAGGTAAAATAATAGCTAACACACAAAGTACACTTGCATATAAGCTAAGCTAAGCTGAAACTTACAAAGCAATAAGTAGTAGGCTTTTAAAAGGTCAATCACAAACCCATTCGTAATAGGTACATGCAGGAATAGTCATGTTGACTTGTGTTATGGACCATGTAAAATAAAAGGGAGTCTGTGATAACGTAGCGGTTAATAGTATGAAAAAGATAAACGTAAGAAAAGGAAAAAAAGATGATACTGATGATAGTAAACACCATTTTAATCTGAATCATGCCATTTATTATAATATTTCCAATCTTATTGTGAGCTGTATTGAAAACATGAAGCTGTAGTAAAGTACCCGAAAGCGTGTCAAGTTGGGCAATAGCTCGAGGCATGCCATATTATAAATCATACCTAAATATATTTCATATATCATTACCATTGTACACCTAAGTTCCTATGAACTTACTTTACCATCTCTGATTACACATCTCTCAACTACGCTGTAAAATAATAGAAATAAGTAAAAACCTATTCACAAAACTATACGGTTGACAAATATTAAAATTTGGCTATATTTCACATATTTTGTCGTTAAACAAACATACTCAAATACAATAGAATAGCACATGTACAAAGACGCTTAACTCATAATTTACAGCTAACCTAAGTGCCATAGAGAGATTTGAAAATTATGACTAAACAATATAATAATTAGAAACGCTTAAAATATACATTCTTGGTAAATAAGCTTAACAAATACGTTTACAGAACACAACGCATGTATATACAACATACATAACTAACTAAAAACATACATACACAAAATGTATTATAAACTTCAATAGCAATAAGTAATTCGATAATCGCCGTGTTGTCGATAGCTTACACCTGTTGCTCCGTATGGACACCACTATCTCATCGCACAAACAAAACGGTAAAATATGCGACATTACCATTACGATAGTATCGTTGTGTAAATTTTACATTACTTGTTCAGTTACTCCGCAACATACTGGGGTAGTGGTTAGAAAGCAATGTATTTGAATGTAGTAGAAGCAAGAAATATTTCTCGTATACTTGTTTTTTTACGATTTTTAAGTAAAATATAGTAATAAAGTAATATTTACGTGTGGTAACTGATTCCATGACTTGTTAAATGTTTAGTTTCACTTCTATTCTTACAAGAAACAACTGAACAAGACGACATTGTTAGTTGTTTTCTCGCTCGCGGTCGAAATCACACTGATTAGCAGTGACGGCCATTTAAGCAATATGTGAGCATTTTGGGCAAGTTGCGTCTACGCGGACACGCCCCCATGCCAGTTCTCCTATTTTTAATATTTCTATGATAATATTACTCTGTACAAGATTAAATAAATGACAAAGACGTATAGGTTTAGTGGCGTTTTCATGCAGGACATATTATGACTGAATGAGTGATTTAATATTATGTTGATCGTTTTTTTTAAAGAGCAATTGTTGACTTTCTTTCCGATTATTCTTAGCGGAATACACATTCCGAATCGATGGTAGTTTCAGATTAACTATAATAAATAAATAAATATGTTTAACATACACACGGTCATCTGTTCCTAAGGTAGGCAACTTAATGCCTGTGTTTTAGGTAACAGCTGACTGATATACTTTTTTTATAAATATACATATAAATATTACATATATAAATAAATACATAATACACCCAGACTCGGGGCGGGAATCGAACCCACAACCCTGGAGCAGAAAACAGGGCCACTGCCAACTGCTCCACGCCAGGCCAGTCTTACTATAATTAATTAATTAATATATACTTCTTAAAATGACAATTCAAAAACACTTTTGTAGCCTATTTGAATTTTTAGTTATAATTTTAACGTTCACATCTAATCGAAAAAATATTTGTACTTCAAAATGTTCCGGTTATGTCCGGTTCATATTTGGCTTACGTAAATATGACCACATATCCGAATTCCGTAAAAAGCTCAACTGGTTACCCATTCGTCTTCGCCGGAATTCTCACATTTTATCTCTTCTGTACTGTGTATTATTTCACAAATGAACACCTGTTTACCTAAAGGAGAAGTTCGAATTTCTTGGTAATCGTAGTGAAGTTTTGAAGTCATCTGAAAATCTTAAGCTGCGAATACCTCTACGTAATACAAACTTCTATAGAGACTCCTTCGCTATACAAGCTGTCTTGTTATGGAACGCATTGCCCGTTACAATAAGGCGTGCCCAAAATATAAATATATTTAAAAAGCTTCTTAAAAAACACTACCTTAGTCAATAAATTATTCCATACTCAAATAATAACCGTTCAATTTGCCTTATTCTTATTTATTTATTTTTTTATTTTTATGTATATGTTTATATGTATTGTATTTGTATATTTACCCGACTGCGACAGAAGGAGGGTTATGTTTTTCGAGTGTATGTATGTATGTATGTATGTATATATGTATGTATGTATGTATGTCCATTTCTTTGGCACGCCCTACAGCCCAAACGGCTGGACGGTTTTTGACACATGAGGTGTCGTTGGATTTGTCTAAATTGTAGTAGTGACATAGGCTATATAAATTTTCAAAATGGCGCCCGCAAATAGCGGAATGAGGGGGGAGAGTTGAATTTTTTTTTCTTACTGTAGCAATATGGGTATCAAATGAAAGCTAGTAAATTGTTTTATTCTTTTTAGTTTATAATAGGAGTATTTTACGCAGTCGGGTTTTTTGATTTTTTTAATTAAGCATACTTGTTTACATAATGTATATTATATGTGTAATATATGTTATATTTGTGTATATATATATGTGTATATTATATATATGTATATGTATTATATGTATGTGTATTATAGTATATATCATTACAGGTATCTATTAGCTTAGTTATTTTAATATTGTTATTAGTCCTGCTTTGCCATCTACCCTTCTACTAATGCAATATTTCTGTCACCCTCAGGTTGTCTGGCAGAAATTGCTATTTAGCAATAAGACCGCCTGATTGTACAGCTTAAATGATGTTAGCTTGTATCTTTAATTTTGTTCTTTGTTTTGGTGTGCAATAAAGTATATTATTATTATTATTATTTAATTGCTACACTCCACCCTTTCAAGATATACATATACATGTCATATAAACAAATATAATACAATACTTATATAAGGAATATAATAAATTTACATAAACTTACTTAGATAAATATAAGCGGGTGGAGGATTACGCCCCGGCAGGGAGATCAAACGGCCGGGGGTTAGGGCTGTAGGCTGAGAAATCGGCGGACAATCCTAGCCGAGTCGAGTAATACCGCCTTCTGCATCCTGGCTGCGAGCGAACCGTCACGGATACCCAGTTGCCTCAGATGGTGAGCGAGGCTAACCGGGATCAAACCGTTGGCAGATATAACGATAGGGATGATTTCAGTGGAATCAACACCCCACATGTCGACAATCTCGTGCGCCAGATCCAGATATTTACGTTTTTTCTCTGTTTCGGCTTTCACGAGGTTCTCGTCATGCGGGATGGTAATGTCCACTAAAAACACCCTCGACTGTGCCCTATCCATCACCACGATATCAGGCTTGTTCGCCAGTATCGTCCTGTCCGTGGCGATAGGCCGGTCCCAGTAGAGCCGGACTCCGTCGCGTTCGAGCACTGGCGCCGGTGTGCACTGGTAGTACGGCACCCTCTGTTCCAGAAGACAATACATTAGAGCAAGCTCTTGATGAAGAATTTTGGCCACTTGGTTATGTCTGTGCAAGTACTCAGTGTTGGCAAGCGCTGAACGCCCGAAAGCACATGTCTGAGTGACTCGCCGGGATGACGACAAGCTCGACAGAAGTCGGGAGTGCCATCCTTCAGAATGTGCTTCCGGTAGTTGTTCGTCTTAACCATCTGATCCTGTATTGCACAGACAAAACCTTCGGTTTCCCCAAAGAGGTCCCCGAATCGCAGCCACTGCACGGAGGCCTTAACATCCACGTGAGGTGCGTGGAGCGCCTTGTAAAACCGTCCATGCAGCTCCTTCTCCATCCATACGGTCTCCCGGTTAGAGGTGCTAAGTACAACCGGTCTTCGCCATTCCTCTTTGGCCAGGGATAACGGGGTGAGACCTTTGTCACATACTATAACATCACCATGCATAGCGCTCTCCCTCCTCGTCTCAAAGTAGGCCCTGAGGCTGCACACCTCCCGGTTATGCATGGACTTGGCGCTTAATAGGCCTCGGCCACCACACTTCCGTGGGATGTACAGTCTCATGACCGACGATTTCGGGTGATGCATGCGATGGTGAGTCATAGTCGTGCGGACTCTTCTGTCCAGGGCGTCGAGTTCGGTCTGAGTCCATCTGAGCACGCCAAATGTGTACAAGAGAGTGGGCATGACCCAGCTCGGACCTTGTTGGCGCCCGACAAGTAGCTCCGAAGAACTTTTGTCAGCCGTCCAAAAAAGACCTCGCAAACAGCCTGTTTCATATCCACCTCCTGCACCCCTATGCATTGTGACATGCCCAGATACCGGTAAGATTCAGCTTCGGAGAGGGTCTTGAAGTTAGAAAGCTCTATGCTAATTTCAGCCGATTGCGTCACCTGTCCCCTGTCTACATGCACGACCGCACACTTGTCCACTCCAAGCTGCATCCTGATGGAGCCGCTGAACTCAGTAGTGATTTTCATCAACTCCATAAGGCGTGCAGCATTAGGTGCCAGCAGCTTGAGGTCATCCATGTAGAGAAGGTGGGAGACTTTAGTACCTCCTCTCCGAAACTGAAAGCCTGTCCCCGAACGCTCCAGCAGGGTGCTTAAGGGGTTCAAAGACAAGCAGAACCATAGCGGGCTCAGACAATCACCCTGGAAAATACCCCTTCGTATCCGGATTCGGTCATCGGCACCCGTCGTGAGTCTCACGCCCTGGAGACAAAGGATCGTACTCCATTGCCCCATGCATACTTCGAGGAAGTCTCGAACTGCACTGTCGATCTTGTACAGTTCGAGGACCCTCAAAAGCCATGAATGAGGCACCGAGTCGAATGCCTTCTTGTAGTCGATCCAGGCAGCAGAGAAGTTCCGACGGTTGCGTTTGACAAGCTGGCCCGCAACAGAGTCAATGAGAAGGAGCTCCTTTGTACCGCGACAGCCTCCATGGCATCCGTTCTGAACTACAGATAAGATGTTGAATTCGTCAATATGACGAGAGATCTTGCAGCTCAGAACGGATGTCAGTGTCTTGTAGATGGAAGTCAGACACGTTATGGGGCGGTAGTTGGTAGGATCCGCGGTGTTGGTGGACTTAGGAGCTAGGTGAGTGATCCCAGTAGTGAAGAGGTTCGGAAGTGTCCTCCTCTCTATCGCCTCTTGGTATTGTCGAGCCAAGGTCGCATGGCATACCGAGAACCCTTTCAGCCAATAGTGGTGCAGGCCGTCAGCCCCCGGACTCTTCCAGTTCGGTGCCCGCCGGACCGCATCAGCTACGTTCTCATAAGAGATGGCGATCGGGTTCATCGGTTCGATTCTAGCACATGCTTCCTGAATCGCCGCAATCCAAGGGCCCTCCTCATGCTCTACCTCCCGTGACCATATATTTCGCCAAAAGGCGACGAGGTCAGCCGTATTCGGTTTTGGGGAGGTAAAGCACGGCGTCAGGTTCTCCAACTTCCTGTAGAACCTCTTTTGATCACTCACGAAGAGGCGATTTTGTCGGAAGCGCTCAACTCTCTCAGAGTACCTACGAATACGCTTCCCCCATGCCGCGATTCTTTGCTTCAGGCCGTCGATGCGCTCCGTCAGTTTTTCAGCTATATCAGGCTGGTCAAGCCTGACGCCTAATCCATTGAAAGCTATTCTGACGGAGCGCACAATCCTTGGCCTAGTGTTGCCCGACCTGAAGCTTTGCAGTCTGCCAATGAGGGCCCTGGCCAGGCTGATACGGCGTTCTATTCTCTTCTTCCAGGCTGGTACGTCACTAGTCTTATTAATAGTGCGTCCAGGCTCCCGGGTTTTGGCTCCAATAAAGCGGTGTATCGCTAGAGCGGCACCAAAGAGAATAGAACCCGTATCATCCAAGCCCAGACTGCCATCCAAATATGGAGGTAGCAGCCTGTTAGCTGCCTCAATGGCAGCCCGCGTCGCAGCATTAAGAGGAAGACGGGTGAGTCGTGGCCTCTGTTCCAGAGGAGTGCTCCGGATCTCGGAAATCGCCTCCTCCAAAATCCCTCTCATCTGCTCTACTTTTTGGGAGACTGCTTCTTCAGTGATCGCATCCACAGGCACTTCGCTACGAACGCTTTCCTGTTGCGTTACAACTGCGTTATGCTCCGTAGATACGGGTTCGACTTCAGGAGCAGCCTCACGTCGTAATCGTTCGAGCTCGGCGGCGTTGAATAAGCCCTTTCGTTGGATGTACCGAGCTCTATCTGCCAAGTTTTGCTCTGTGACAGTTAGATTTGGCTCGAGCAGCAGGAACTCGCGGTGCATTACTGCTCGGTAGCCAGTCCGCCCGGTTTCCCCCCCTACAGCCCTAAAATACGCGCGCATGACATTTCGATTCATCTCCTGTGTCCATCTCATGCGGCGTACTCCACCAGCGGCGGGCGCCGAATGCTGAGTCCCTGGAGACTCTGTCGGCGCCAAGCCAACTGGTGGGGATGGTGGAGACACCGGCCGGCTAGGTGGTGGTACCGGTCGGCGGGGGTTGCTGGCGGCCCGCATGCTGCCACGTCCAGCGCCAGCTCCAGACGTGCCCTGGCGCCCCCCAGGCAGCGGCCCTATGCGCTTTCTATTGTCCTTGTCCATCCATTGAAAAAATTGAGTGCTAGATTACTCCCTCGGAGAGGCACTCACGCTCTCCAAGGAGGCTGCGTTGGTGTTGTGCAGCTTTAGTTGCCTTTAGTCGCCTTTTACGACACCCTAGGCTGAGGATGGGTTGGTCCTATTCTACTCTGCCTATTCTATTATATTCTATTCTTATTAGAAATTATTATTATTATTGTACAAGATATTGTAGTGGTTATTTATTATCACTATGTTAGTAACGATAATTATGAGGAGAATGTCGTCATTTCTGATGTCATTAGTTTTAAAATGTGGGTCTGACCACGGTACCTCGGAGAGCACGTAAAGCAGTCGGTCCCTGTTATATATGTCCTGTCATAGACACCTGATAATGATTGTTACTCATGGTTATGGAAGATATTCGCCAACCCGCAGTGGAGAAGCGTGGTGGATTATACTTGCACCCTTATCAAATATGAAAAAGAGGCCTTTTCCAGCAGTGGGACATTTACAGGCTAATTTAGTTCAGTAGTTTAAAAAGATGTGTTGAGCACTTTCTAATATTTCATTTCATAATACAGATTATTCCTAATACAAGTGCAATTTTATTTTAAACTAGCGGCCCGCCCCGGCTTCGCACGGGTATTTAACTAAAATTTTAAAAATTATAAATTTATATTTTTTATCACCTACATGCGCCATCTATCGTATAATAGTAGAATATCGTTTTTACGTATAATAGTAGAATATCGTTTTTATATTTAGTGACATTTAACATAATAGTACCTTACCTTAGACCGGATGGCGTTGGCGGCGTAGGTACCTATTTCTATTTTCTTAAATATTTATTTTTAAATTTAACTACAATGAAACAAAAACTAAATTATACTGTGAATTATGTTAAATTTTTATGTATTAAAGTTATTTACATTGGTTTTGTACTTTTTACGTGATACGTGCACACAAAAAACGATAAGAGATGGCGCTGATACAAAAATAAACGCGCTATTAAAAATTTTTCTTGATGATATATAGTGTATTAATAAAACGGAGGTTTTAACAGATTTATTATTTGTATAGATGCTGTTAAGTATATTAAGTTTTTAAATCTATTAAAACACAAATAACTTTCAGATTGGTGATAACTACCAATGCGTTATATGTAACGTAATTTTTAACGTTTCAAATATCGAAGAACACTTGGAAAGTAATAAGCATGTAGAACAAATTTTATATTCAACGAATCGAGCGTTCGACATACTCGATTTTGAATTACAAAATTATAAAAATATCGATCATTCTGATAATCGAATAAGCAACGATAGAGATGTGAATGAAAGCGTTTTCTCTTTTAACGATAAAAATATCAACGATAATAATATATCGAGTGTCGATAGTAAAAACGATGACAGAAGCGATATATGCCCTAACAAGAAATCCTATGCTTTGATTCTCAAAGAGTCCGCCAAACTTGATGGTAAGTCTGTATAAATAAATAATATTAGTAGGATGAAAACCAGTGTTGGGTATCCTTAAGCACACACAATACAAATTCAAAACGCCCAGTCCTCGACAAACATGACGTGTATGGCGAACACAAATATTTGTTATGAGTAATAATCTAAACAACGTCTGTTAGTACAACAGCCTGTTAAAAGTAAATTTCTGAGGATCTTCCTATGAGTGATGTGCCGGATATCCGTATCCGCGGATATCCGAGGGAGAAGAAAGATTCGTATCCGTATCCGTTACTTTTTGGCTGATCTTTTACCTTATTAAACGAGGTATCTGAAAATATACAAAAATTAAAAAGTGCATATTATTTTAAATCATTTACGGCTTGTGTGAAAAAAACAAAAAAGATTTAAATTTTTTATTTAAATACGACTTTCGCACCTCGAATCAAAAAGTTTACAAAGAAACTGGTCTTCTGAATGTTCATCAAAACTATGTATATTATAATTACTTATTAACACGTAACATATTAAACAAAGATTTACATTCTAAAATAACTTTTACAAAAAAAAAAAAACAAGAAATACAAAAAAATAAATTAAGATTTGCCAATGATATTAGCTTATAAACCACGTACTAACTATGGGAATAAATGTGTAATGTTTGAAGGTGTCCAAATGTACAATAAAATACTAAATGACATTAAAGAAGCTAAATCGCTATTAACTTATAAGAAACTACTCAAAAGCTATATAAAAATCGAATAATTAATCATATAATTTTTAACCAACCAACCCGCAGTGACGAGGCGTGGTGAATTGAGCTCCGATCCTTCTCCTAACATGGAGAAAGAGGCCTAATATTAATATGAATGCTAATCTATTAATACAATATAAAATATTAAAATAATATTACAATATTTAGCTTTTTAGAAATAGTAACAAATAGATAATAATATAAATAAACTATTTCACATTTTTTTAGTACCTAAATCAGTATCAATAAAATAAATTCCTACACCAATATAACAAAATAACTAACACATTAGTACTTCGTAAGTCGTTACATTGACAAAAGTAGTATTAAATGTTATATATAGTGTAACATAACATTTCCAGTTGCGCCTACATTTCTGTTAACTTTTTGTATAAATATTTTAGTCCTACCGTCCATATTGTTTGCTTGTCTTACCTTAGAATTGTTTGTATTATTTTGCGATGTACCCAACACATAGTTGTTTAATCTTAGTGAATGTAATTTCTCATGTAAGTGAATTGTATTCTTTTGAGAAATAAATCGCGGGCTTCAAGCCAAAGGGGCGTATAAATAAATGCGTTTTTTTATTACGTCAATCATTTCTAAGTTTATCGATACATGGTACGACTTTCTGGCATGAAAATAATATCTGACTTCAGTTATACGCCTAAAAGTAAAACAGAGGTGGTGCATCGATAAACTTAGAAATTATTGACGTAATAAAAAAAACGCATTTTTATTTATACGCCCCTTTGGCTTGAAGTCCGCGAAATGATCTATTTAACCTTATTAATTTTTAATACATAGATGAAATTTTATATAGGAATACAAAGACATTAAAAGAGATTAATTTCTTCTAATGTCTTTGTAGGTATAGATGATTAGGTAGTAATGAAAAACTATTAAGTTTCATTCAGATTATTTTTTTTATTATTATGTATTTTGATTATTTTAAATTTTGATTATTTTATATTATTTTCGTTATCTATAATGCCCAGTGTCGTACTAAACTATAAACAAAACAAAAGAAAGACCCGCGCAATGCAAATCGAAACATGTCCTGTCAAGCAAAGTATCAAGTGGCATCAATTATCGTTTCAACAACAACGCGACACCGATTGAGTAAGAAAGTTAAGATCCGTATCCGTAATCGTGGATCTTGACACAAAATATCCGTATCCGCGGATATAAATTTTTAACGATCCGGCACATCACTACTTCGTATTGGTGTTTGTCGCTCCTCCGCTCAAATTCTTGAACCGGTTGTGTTGAAATTCCGTATATAGAAGAGAAACCTTATTAACACAGTGGCTTCTTCTGGATAAAGATGCCGAAAGTTTTTGCATTCAAATGATTTCTTTTATTAAGGAATTTTTAATATCACGTTGTTAAATTTAAATTTTTTAACTGTAGTAACTGTTAAGTTTCGTGTCAGTTCTTCTTGATAGAATTTACATTCCGAATCAGGGGTAGCTGCTCATTAATGATAATTAAATAATAAACAAAACTTGAATAAATTAGGTGTTTTTAATTGATTAGAATTAATGAATATGATTTTTATTCCAGTTTCCAAAGATAGAGAAGTTAAATTAGAAGATGATTCGTGGCATATGATAGTGACTCCAGGAAATAAGGAATTCTATTGCATGGTCTGCGTTAGTTTCGATGATTTATCGAACAAAACAAAACACTATACCGATAAAGAACATTTGAAAAAATTGAACGAATGTACAATTGTTGAAAAGTACAAACAGTACTTTGTAAGACAGGTAATTTCTATTTTTATTACATTCCCATATCATATTCTAGAATAGGATGAGATAAAAGGCTCTTGGGTGTATTTTCGTAAGACCTTTTATGATAAAACTGGAAAGTCTTGAGACCGTGTTTGGTGTTCCGTAATGTGGTATGTGTGTTATCAATTAACAACTTTTATTATAAACATTATATCACTTTATATTATAAAACAAAGTCTCCCATCGCGTCTGTCTGTCTATCTGTCGTTCTGTCTGTCTGTTCGCGATAAACTCAAAAACTACTGAACGGATTTTCATGCAGCTTTCACCAATACATAGAATGGTTCATGAAGGTTTCGGTGTATAATCTGTGAAGGTTCTGTACAAATTGGTTGAAAATGTCGGAATAAGTCTAGCCATCTGGAAGCTTTCATCAAAAACGCTGCGTAATCCCTTTGAGATACAACAAAACAATGTATGGTGGAATTACATCTTTTAGAGATATCTTACTGTAAACATTCTAGCTTCTAAAAACATGGTTATGAACAATATGGTAATTGGAAAACTATTTAGATGGAAACAGTAATAATCCTTATCGATTTAAATACGTTAGTCGCCTTAAGTATTTTGTATTGATTTTTATATACCTTTCCAACAATAAATATATTTTAATATTGAATATATAAACATTCGTCCTATCATCACCGATGATGCTAGTCAATGTTATTGAAATTAGGTAATTTTTTATATTTTTTATATTTTTCGTCAAAAGCTTTAAAACGGTATATGAATTATTAATTTTGGTTAAGTATTTAAAAAGACCTGCTCTCCAGGAAAAAGCACATTTCAGAAATAATATATATGATGATTATCACATTGACTTTATGTCGATGTTGCCTAAAATTTTACTTTAGTGTAACATTATTATTTCTAATAGGTACATGACTCTTTAATGAATCCTATCTCCTAGATCTTTATAATGAATATTTTTAAAACTATATCTTGTTATCAATCCTAAATTAGTTAATCTAGTCCTAGTTTTAAGTAAATCTCGGAGTGACAACTAGTTTTATTTGAAAATCAAATGTATCAGTGGTAAATTTTATCAGTGGTCATTTTTATCAGTGGTAGTTTTGATTAAATATTTCTAGTTTTAACAATGGCGTTTAGTAATTAACTTAAATCGCTTCAATCTCCTATACTGTTTCTGAGATTTTTGACCTCTATTTCTAATTGTGCTTTTTCAATTTCGTCCACTAATTTGTCATAGGTTTCTTTTGTCATAATATAAAAGTGGTCCTCTTTTTTCTCGTGATCCCGAATCGCTAATAACCTGTTTAAAAACTTCCCTTTCCATCGCGTTCCCTTTTTTAAGATTACTATTACAACAATCATTGCGCTCGAAACAATCTATACGTGCTTATCAAAATAAAACCAAAGCGTGAAAGAATGGAGCAAACGCACGGCGCCACTGCTGCCAACTAGTCTTGGCAAAAACGCGCTGTCACCGCTGTAAAAAAGCGCTAGAAAGCGCTAAAAGAGATATTTTTTAAAAAGCGCTAGATTTCGCGCCAAATACAAATGGTTTTACTATTTGCTAGTTACAATAAATAATCACCTATTTAGATAAAATATTTTTTTAGGATAGCATGAAATGAAACAAAGATATATAAAATCATTTTTTTTTAATAATAAAATAACAATGATATAAGAAACAATATTTTTGACTTAAGAACCAATCAGGGTTATATCTTCATCATCGTCGAATTCTTGGATTTCTTCTTCTTTATATTTATTCCAGCATTTCCAGTCGAAGTAGAAAGTTGATTGTGGTCTAGTTATGTTATTAATTTGTACTTAGGGGCCATCCATAAATTACGTCACACGAATTTCATGATTTTTTTGACCCTCTCCCCGTCTCACAAATGTGTCACAGCTGGTCACATTTGTGAGACTCCTCCCCCCTACCTAGTGTGACGTCACATATTTTGCCATTTAACACCTAGAAATGACTTATTTTTGCTTCTTATGTGATTGTTTGTGTAGGTTAGTGGCCTTGTATGATGCAAAATACAGAACACAGATGCCACACCATCGCTTAAATGAGCCTCGACACTGGCACTGGGGCAATACCTATCATTCGAAACTTGCTTCCTTGTTTATGTTCATACAGATAGAGCTGGAAATATTTTTAATAATTTTAATTATAAAATTAAATAAATATTTTTAATAATAATAATAATACGTTAATAGACATGTAATTCAAATTTCGTGTTTTATACTTAAATATAGTATATTTTAAAATGTGATGTCACGATATTTCGGACCCCTACCCACCCCTAGCCACACAATGTCACACTTCGTCAACCCCCTCCCCTACCTTAACGTGAGACATACTTTATGGATGAACCCTTATTGCCGGAGACATATCGTTTTCTTATTAGATGATAACTTATGATGAAAAAATATAGACATCGTTTTTAGTTTTTCAATGTTATTAGTAATAATTTTATTTAGCACTAGTAATTTATTATGTTTTACGCTGTATTAAATATACCTAGTTTTATATAATTTGAAAAAGCGCTAGATTTAGCGCTAGGCGCTAAAACGCGCTTCGAAGCAAAAAAAGCGCTAGATCTGGCGCGAAACGCGCTAAGTTGGCAGCAGTGCACGGCGCGCGGACGGCGCTAGGAAAGGGATTCCCCCGCTCCCCAGCACTTGTCAAATTAGGTGACGTCTCGCGACCGAAGTTACGATGAACTTTACCCTCGGTCGGAAAAGTTTTGACTGATTCGCTTCGGAAAAACGCGTTTTATCTAATAAGAACTAGTTGAGCATTAGTTAATTCTAGTTTTAACAAAGGCATTTAACTAGAACTAGTTCTAACTAGGGAAAACGCGTTCTATCTAATAATTGGTTGTCACTGTAACATATATGATGATGAATGTGTATTTATGTAAAATTTTAATGTAATGAATTGTTATGACACTAAGTTCGCTTTTTTAATATTAATTTTCCTTCCATCGTTTATTGGAAATGTTGGCGACACAACGCGTAGATTCTTTATTTTTTTATTTATTATTTGAAACGCATATACTTCCCGTATCTTCCTCCTTTTTTCTCTTCTCTCCGTTACCTTCGCCTGAAGAATGAAAAGGACAACGCATAACGATGAGTTGACGGCGCTCGCGTCGACGTTGTGAAATATTTAGTGTCAGTCGCGTTGTAATATATATGTGAAAAAGACTCCGCGACTGAATGGAATGCCTCCCGTTATATTTTGTAATAAATCGTTATAAAAGTGAAAAAGCAAGAAAATCGCTGTCTCTGAAAATCCTCAGGAACAGTCAGGAACGTTTTCCGCCGGGTTTGAAAAAATCATCTTCTCCGAAGAACAAAGGTACGCTACGAGACGATCTTATTAAAATACTTCACCTCCCGCACCTTTTGTCTACAAGTACACCCACGAAGATATTTCTTAAAAGATTAAGTTGTGGTCTAGTAAAAATTTTTGTTATGTTGTACTAAAATGAATAAGATTGTCTTTATGTATTACAATGTCAAAATGACAGATTTTTATTTATACACACACACACACACACAACACAACACACACACACACACACACACACACAAAAAAGTTATACATATTTCCTCTATCTGTTGTAGCGACTTCTATCTCGTCATATACGAAAAACTGACGTATCCTAAATCACGCTATCAAAGTTATCTGAGCGATTATGAATATATATACAAGAACCCGACAACAACCGACCAGGGGCAGTAGCCCACCAGACACAACACTTGTCTGGTCGGAGGATCCTCCCTTTTCAATGGTGGATGAGGAACTTTACGCCCCGTTCCTCAAGCTCCCAAACTGTTTTAGTCAATTTCAGGCTAGACAGATTTTGACGGGACTTTCACTGGCACATAGCTGTTACTATGGATAAGTAAGGCTGCTTTTAAGAAAATAATAGACGTTAAACCCTTTAAAGTTATCTTTGAAGTTTTAAGGATGAACGCCATATGGTTCCTGACAGACTAGAATAGGGCCAACCCATCCTCTGTATAGGGTGTCGTAAAAGGCGACTAAAGGCAACGAAAGCTGCATAACTGAACAGAATCTGGCAGATCGAGCTCGACACATCCAACGAACAACGTATTCAACGCCGCCGAGCTCGAACGATTTCAACGTGAGATTCCTCCTGAAGTCAAACCCGTATCGACGTAACGCAATAGGAGAGCGTTTTTGATTTCGCAAGAAGCGATCTCCGAGATTCGAAGGGCTCCTCTAGAACAGAAGCAACTTAGGATTTGATATAATAATTATAGAGGTTGAGAAGCGGCGTTGAAAAGGAAGGATCCTTCGACCAGACGGGAGTTGTGTCTGGTGGGCTACGCGCCACTTAACGTTTGTTATCGGGTTCTTGTATATATATTCAATCGCTTTGAAAACTTCGATAGCGGGATGTAGGATTCGTTAGTTTCTTCTAGTTCGTATATGGCGAGATAGATGTCGCTACATCACTCCCCCTCCGAGACCGGAGGTCGATAGCAGGTTGAGTCGTCCATACATCTTGTGATGCTTGCCGGGCCAGTGGAATGTTCCAGTGAGTCGGAACCAGATGCCGCATAGTTCACGGTGAGTCTGAACTGTCTGCGGTGATGCCCCAGTGAGTCTGGGTGGTGCAGTGCTGCGTAGTGGCGGGATGCTGCGTCGACCAGGAGAGAAGTGCGTCTCTGCTTGCTGACCGGCCGAAGTGCAGTGTGCTGTGCCGAGGTCGCTGCGAAGGCTGTGGGTGGTGACCAGGAATGCGCGTCCGCTGCATGCTCGTGGTCAGGATACCCGTAGTAGCCGTGGATGCTGGCTGGCTGTATGACTTCGCTGCTCGAAAGCTTGAGGAAGTGATGATGATGTCATGATGACGTAGCTTTGCGAAGGCTGCGCTGACGTTCATGCTCGGGGTCACCAGTTTGGCGTAGAGGGGCTGCCTTTGAAAATGAAGGATCCTTCGACCAGACGGTGTTGTGTCTGGTGGGCTACACGCCACTTAACGCTTATTGTCGAGTTCTTGTATATATATATTCAATGGCTTTGAAAACTTCGATAGCGGGATGTAGGATTCGTTAGTTTCTTCTAGTTCGTATATGGCGAGATAGATGTCGCTACATAATGTTCTGTATACTTGAATCTTGTTTAAGTTTGAAACCGTATTACGTTTGAAATTTACTAAAATGAAATAAATAATTAAAAATTTAAGAATTCTCCATAAAAGAAATATTAAACAATAAAAAAATGTGTAGTTTAATATCTTACGGTGGTACCTAGTACCTACCCTTTATTCGCGACTCTCACTTGGTTTTGTCTCATCCCATTTGTTTACAGGTAAATGACAAATACTATCACTGCGGTGTCTGTAACAGCCTTCAATACATTTTTTATATCGAGGACCATATCGAATTAATTCATAATTCAAAAAATTCGAAAAGTAAACAAGAAAAACCACTAGAAAATATAAATAATGAAAATCAAATAAACGCACAGAATGAAACGAGAAATTCGTGTAACGAAAATATGAATCATGAATCAAACGAAAATCTGATTTATATGAATGAATATACATCGTCGATTCTTTCTAATAAATATATACATTTATATCAGTTCCAATATATGTTACGTGTTTCGTTTATTTCATACAATTTTGTATGCCAGCGGACAAACGATTATTACTGTGGTGTATGTGATTTTTCGTCATCTGAATTGTTTATGACACAGCACATAAATGAAATAAGGCATATGGAAAATGTTACGACTATACCTTTTCTAATAAATTTTGGTCTAAACTTAATAAGGATGGTACGTATAAAAAGATTTATACATTGTTTTAAGTTTGTATAACATATAATTAATAGTTTTTTTTTTGGTTTTTTTTGGTTATTTTACTTTTTATTTTATGGATTTTAGTTACGTATTATAAAAATGGAGGCTTTGCGACATGCAATGTAAACCAAATATGATATGAAATAAACTTACTGTTCTCTTATATTTACGCGAATTTTACTCATTTAATTAAAATTGTATATCAGATTTTTTCGCGTTTATTTAAAAACTTTGCAGTTAAACAATTTTTTAAATTTATTTCCCGACGTTTTGGACCCTTTCTTTTTTTTTTGGGTGTTCGAATATTCGAAAATAAAAAAAATTTGTTAAACATTGTTAAAACACAATTGTTAAAAAAATTGTTAAAGGAAAATTGTTAAACTGTAAAGTTTTTAAATAAACGCTAAAAATCTAGTATAGACTTTTAATTAAATGGAATAAATTTATTATAATTCATAGTTAATTATTACTTAAGTGAAAAATAATCCTTTTAAATATTTTCGTACAGGTCAAACAAGTAGCACATTGCGCGATATGTAATGTTGTTTTCGTTATAACGCTAACATACGAACATACACTCGACCCAACGCACATCAGATTACTAAAAGCAGCTATTGTACAATCACCCAACCATATGAATGTACCAATACAACAATCACAAATGAATCAACTTGCAATCGAATCAACATCTACGAATCAGACGAAAATCGATGTGAATGAATCAAGTAAAAAAGAAACGAAATTCGATGTAAATGAATCAAGCGAAAATCTAAAGAAAGTAGAATCGTATAATTTCGAATGTATTTATTTAAAATTAAAAAATACCTATGTAAAAGTAACTTATAAATCATACAATGGTCTTATAAGTATAGGAGATGGTTCTCACTATTGTTTCTTGTGTTCGTTGCGTATGTTTGGTTCGTTAAAAGAACACATGGAAGACGAAAAACATTTGTTTCATTTGAAAAACTGTTATTTTATTGATAAGTATGACAAGCATTTGCTTCGACAGGTAAGTTTTTAGTTTTTTTTTATTTTATTAAGTATTAAAATTCGCTCTAGATTATTTAATTATTATTTATTAAATTTAAAAATATATTAAAAAATATATAACAAAAAAAATGCACTAAAACGTAAACCACCCGTGCCTGTCGAACCGCCCGCGCCCCGCCCTGTTACCTCTTTGTGCGTAATTGTGTACACCTATTGTAGTGTTAAACTACGTTGGATGACACCGACTCCGAAAACAACAATAATTGTACATTATATTATCATAATAATTTAATTATAGACAAAAGAATACGTAATTATTGGAGTTTACTCCTTAAGAATCGATTTTCATATATAAGGCGCCCGGTATGAGAAAAATATGAGCGGTAAAACCTACTATTGAATGACCTCGTGACTTTTTCGGTGCGCGCGCACCTACGGTGCGGTGCGAAAGTAGGTAATGTTGCTCTAATTAAAATTGAAAAATAATATTTAAAAAATAAATGATAATTGTCAGATAATAATAATTACATAATTTATCAACATTCCTAATGAAATATTTGTGCACATCTGAAATTGACTATTGTGAAAAGTTTAATGTAAAATATTTCGCCGATTAGTTATAATAAATGTATATAAAATGAATAAATATATATTATATTATATAAGTATATTATTTTCATTAATTTGTTAATTTACCCTTTCATATGGTATTAATCTTATTTTCAGTTGGATAAACTCTTTTTGTGTATGTTTAGACAATCGTACTTAAGGAGTAAACTCCAGTCGTGCGTCGGAGCTGACACACACAATTTTTTTTTTACTTTTTAGTGCATTTTTGGTATACAATTTTTTTGTTTTGAAGTCGGTTTTTTTTTTTTGTTAAAAATTTGTTTTATTTTAACACTGCTGCCAGCAGAACATGTTGTTAACGTTTGTCTGTTTATCTGTATAATTTATATTTTTAATTTTTTAAATATTTTAACTAGAATGGCGATTATTCTGGTATAGTGGTGTAAGATGTATCTTTAACGCCGCTTGTATTTCTTTTGTGTCAGAATTCGTTCGCATATCACTGCTGCAGTTGCAACATCATGTTCACAAAAAGGGAATTATCAGCGCACTTGACATGGCAAGTAATACAAATTAAATCCGATAAAAAAACAAGAAAAAATGATTTCAAATCCGGCATAAAACAAATTAATATAAAAACAATACAAGAATCTGTTATATCGAATGTGGAATCGAAAATAACAATAATAGCTAAAATAATAGATATAAAGAAAAATGATGGGAATGTTGAAATTAAAAAATTTAATAAAGTTGTTGTATTTAATGGCAAAGCTCTAAAAATTTCATGGGATAATTGGCATGGATTTTCGAAAAATAAAAATGGTTTTTACTGTACTCTGTGTCAGAGAGATTTGAAAGTTTATGATGTTAACACTCACATATCTGAAGAAAAGCACATAAGTGTATTAGAAAATTCGTTTGAAAAGAAATTTTTACCTTCGATCATTAGAAAGGTATGTTATTTTTTATGTATTATTTCAATTCTAATTAATGTATATATAAATTTCATTTATTTGTGTTGAGAACCGTTGTATGTTAGTAATGCGAGAATTTGACTCAGCACCGACGATCGACGGTTCGATACCCACTCGGGGCAGATATTTGTACTTGTACAAATGTATGTTTCTGGTCTGGGTTGGTTCTTGTGGGTCCACCCAATGTGCCTCAGAGAGGACGTATAGCCGTCGGTAATGGTAGTAATTATAGATATTAGATGATGGGTGAGTTTCGCAAAGCATATGAATGTATGTATATCATCGGCAAACATAAATAGTAATTTTGTTGTCATTTATAAATGAAATAATAAATAGGGGACCGTGATTCCATCCCTGTGAAACCCCAGAAATGACTTAAAAGCAGTCGTATTGCTTGCCACAAATATTTTACATTATTAATTATTAAGATAGGATTCACACTCACACGATATTGTATTAGTTATATATGTATATATAATGCATACCTATATTTATAATAAGTGATCAACATAGTCGAATGCCTTTGAAAAATTGATATTTGAAAAAAAATTGTTTTAGACAGCCTGTTTGTGTAAGGCTATATATATATATATATATATATATATATATATATATATATATATATATATATATATATATATATATATATATATATATATATATATTTATTAAGATTGGAACGACGGTTTGTGTGCTAAAAATATAATGCATATATATATTTTTTTTGTTCATTACAGATCAAAGACAATAAACTACAGTGCCTTATATGTAATGTGAAGGTCTTAGACAATTTAGTGGTTGATCATATTAACAGTAAAAAACATAAAAATAATCTCACGATCAACCATATTGACATTGAAAATCTTTGTGGTAAGGACATTTTATATGTATAAAAATACTTAAGTACCTATATAATTTTAAGTAACATTCGTACATAAATTGTTTTATTGTAATTTAAAATGTAATCTTATTTTACATGAATTCTATTTTCATAATCTATTTTTACACGGGTGAGAAGGTATCTCGAGTTGGATTTGTCCGTCTAGCTGTTAGTCAGATATACATGGAGCCATATTCTTATATATAGTTCTAAACGACTAACTAGGTCGGGCGAAAAATGTTGTTTATTTCTGCAACCAACCTGCTAAGAAAATTATTAGGTTATTAAGAATGTTGCGAGGTCCCTCAGAGTATCTTCCACTATAACAATGTTATGGCAAGCTGAAGTTAACGTTAACGTGACTGTCACGAAACATTCGTCATGACCCGAAAACGGCTTGTAGTCAAATTTTATCAGCAAAATCGGTCTATTGTTCGTTAATAAGGCGTTCTCTTTTGAAGAACAGAACGAATATACTCTGATATAACGGTATTACCTTACAAATGCCCCAAAAGTCACACGAGAGAATCTTATTTAGTCTGCTTCTCTCATGTAACTATCGAACGTCGAGCAATTTGTATTTTAAACGATACTTTACTCATACACGATAAAAAATCTATTTATTCAACCTCAGAGTAGGTGAGTTTCGTTTAAGTCAGTGTTTCCCCACCTTTTTTAGGCCATGCCCCACCTTAACATTTCTAAATTTTTTATGCCCCCACGCTAGGGGTGTTCATCGGAAAAAATTATCGATAATTTTATTATCGATAATTATCGTATTGAGTTATCGATACTTATCGGCACAATTTTCGGACGACGAAAAAAAAAAAAAAAAAAAAAAAAAGGTCATCCGCCGTCGGTATCCACATAATCCTCCGTTCCCTATCCGAATAACTAAAAAAAAAAGGTCATCCGCCGTCCGGTATCGAAATAATCTATCGATAATTATCGGATCACACAAAAATATCGATAATTATCGGACCGGAAAAAATTATCGATAATTATCGGATCGCAAAACATTATCGATAATTATCGAATGAAAAGTTATCGATAATTTGATAATTATCGAATGAACAATTATCGATAATTATCGAATCAAAAGTATCGAATAACACTTATCGATAATTATCGAATGAAAAATTATCGAATACTTACGAATTATCGATAATTATCGCACACCCCTACCCCATGCATAATTTTTAACCTTCAATATTGTTAAAGTCGTGTCGAGTCAATTTTTAAATTGCCCCCCTTAACTATCAAATTGCCCCCCAGTGGGGCGTAGGCCCCACGTTGGGAAACACTGGTTTAAGTGGTTATCAAATGTTAAAAGAATGGTGGCCATTTTGTGACAGTACAAATAATTAATAGTTTTGACTTGAACTGAATATTGGTTTGTAATAAAAATAGTATAACGTTTCTGTTCTAAATATGGATTGAGGCGAAAAATATAAAGATTATAAAATCATGCTGCCTTTACGTTTCATAATAAGAGAAACGGTTTCGAAAATTTTCGCATTTATAATAGTATTAAGATTATTATTGTAATAACCATTATAAAACTCTGTTAAAAGAGATTTGACTTGTGATATTATATTTCGTAATTTTTCATGATTTTTATAATTGTTTATAAATAAATTGGAAAATTTACAATAATACATATTTTATGAAATTTTAAAAAGTGTTTTATTTCATTTCCAAAAAAAAACCGTCGATTTGTTATTAGGAAAGTACATTTGCATAAAAAAATAGATCATAGTATTAGTTCAAACGTTTATCAGTCAAATTCGTAATATGGTAATTTTAATAGGAAAGTTTTTTATCAGCACATGTAGAGCTCACAAGTCATCCGATAAGTAATAATCGTTGTACCTACTAATCTTCAATAATTATCAATATTTTATTAAAATCATAGTTTCATTAATCATCCTTAGATGATATTTTAATTATAACTTTAGTCTGTGCAGGTAATTTTAGTCTGTTTGCATCTTCTTTTTTAAATTAAGGGTTAAATATAAAGGACTATTATATGTAATTAACTTTTAGCCAGCGACTTCGTTCTTGTAGAAGTCGAACTCGTCTTTTACGTTATTAATTTTGTTATAACGTATAAATTATTGTTTAAATGTTTGAATAAGGTACTGTCACCTAGGATGGCCCGGCTTCTAGGATGGCCCATTTAAAAAAAAAATACTTGGTAATCTCAAGACGATACACGTTTTATAATTTCTAATAAATAAACTCTTTTAAACATTTACAAATTTAAGGCAAATCTCTTTGTTATAAAATATGAAACTTCATATTTAATCTATTTATCATCGAACTACATGTGATTGTTATTTTTTTATTACCTTTTTTTTATTTTCATGAGATTTTACTTAACCCGGGTATAAATTCCTATCATGGCCCATTATATAATTCCTTAACAAAGCCCGGGCCTTTCTGGGATTATTGAAATAATAGTCCAGCGAACATTTTATTCATAATTGACATTCTTTTGAGTTACATTTCTAATTAAAAAATACCTTGAACTCATGTCATCAATATAATTTTAAAAAATACCGATTTTAGCTAATTTTAAAGCAAAATTTATAATTAATGGCATTTAGTTTTTTTATTAATTTTTTTTTATTGAAGTATTTTTTCTTTTGTTAGTAGTATGAGTATAAGCAGGAGATTTTGATTAGTTTCAACTAAGTAAATATCTATATTATAACGTATACCTAATAAAGAATGTGTTAATTTTCAATATTCCTAAGATTGCCCGCCAACGAATATCACTAAAAAATGTTTTCGTAAAAAGGACTGAATTACTTTTATTTTTGATAAGTTACTTTCATAGCTGATGTCCAAGTTAATATTTATTTAATTTACAAGTTTATTTTTATTTTGTAGTTTATTTTTATTTTAATAGATTTAAGATAGCCCACATTTAATTTTCTGGTTAAATTTTTTAGTGTCATGAATAATGTCGAATGGAGGATGTGTTTTTAATTTGATATTTTATGACAAAAGTGTTTAAATGTTGAAAATGTATCCTAAATTGTTAATATTTTTCGGGCCATGTTGAGCGACCAGCTTCCTAAGATAGCCCAACAACAAGTTCTTAAAAAGTTTTTGTTTCTTCCGCATAGTGGCAGAAACTTTGCGATTTTTTTAAATATTTTGTTGCACAAATAAATAAATTACAACTTCTTTTATGGTTTTAATTTGTTTTACTTATCTGAAATATTTTATGAGGTTTTGAAATTAAGCGGGCCTTCCTTGGCGACTGTACCTTACTTATAAAATGTAACAACAGTTGCTACCAACCAGGATGGTAATGGGCAGCAGCGTTATCATATCCTACCACAACATACTGCGCTCGCCAAACCGCCTGCATAGATGATGAGGAAGCCGTCAACGTTCAACAGTGGACATCCAACGGCTGGTAGTGGTGGTATGGTGTGTCAAGGACTTTGTAGATAATGGAAGGGTACAACGATATTTATTATGGAGTGAAGGAATAGAAAGAGAAATAAAGCTATCAAAATCTAAAAAAAAATTACTTACAATTAGTTTAAAAAAGTTTTAAATGAACTTATGTGTCGTCATTGTATAATAATATATTATAGTTAATATGAAGCTGCCATCGGACTCTTAATGTAGATTCCGTCGAGAATAATCGTCAAGAAACTCAACAGTTACTGTGCCTTCAACAACGCTTGGTGGCCACGTATTAAGGTCAGGCTGGTGGAGGAATGAGTGCCCATTAACATCAGAAGGCTCCTGGGCGGCTACCTGAGCGGCAGGCATGTGACAGCACGCCACTGTGGGGAAGAGCACGTGAGGGAAACCGGGAAGGGCTGCGTGCAAGGTTCTATCGATACTGTGGAACCTATTACCGGATCCACTGCTTCGTGAGTTGGAGGCTAGGAATAACTACGTGCAGGCATTCGCTGACGATGTGGAGCTGGTCTTTAAAGGTGAGACGGCTCACGAGGTCGAACATCGTGCTAATGCCTCCGTCAAGCTGCGAACATGAGCTGGGGCCTCGACCCCGAAGTTATCCGCGCTATTTACAGAGTGGTGGTTGAGCCCGTGATAATGTATGTGGTTGCTGTTTTGGCACCGGCCGTGGATAAGCTTAGTTTTCGCAAGCGGCTAAACATGGTCCAGCGGAGCTTCGCGTTGAAGCTATGCAGGGCATACCGTACTACCTCCTTGAACTCGGCACTGTTGCTCACTGGGCTGCTCCCTCTCGACTGCGGCGCTATATGGTGCGAGGAGGGGGGTGCACCAGCCTGAGATAGGTGATCGGGAGGTGGAACGGATGTCCTCGGCTCTGCGGTCTCCGCATCCCGCTCAGCATATCGACCTCGAGTATTTCAACATCTATACGGACGGCAGCAAGATTGAGGGCAAGGTGGGTGCGCCGTTATCCGTATGAGTGGCGCCGCCGAAATCAAAACCCTCTAGCTTCGTTTGCCGTCCTTTTGTATAAAACTTTATATAGTATTGTATAAAATATTTTATTTGATACAACCAAAACCGTTATGTATTGGGAACCTGAGGATTTCTATGCGCCAACTAGTGGCGATAAGTATAACCTCTCAAAGTAGGTTAGACTCAATGTTTACATGTGTCTTTAATGCAAATAGTAAGAACTATTTATTGTATAAAATTAATTTAACTACTAGTTTCTTAAAAACTATTTTTGTGAATTGATATATAAACTTTATTTTAAATTATTGTTATGGAGTTCTCACCAAAACCAAATAAAAGCAATATTTATTGCTCCTTGTACGGTTGTAAAAGTCGAGCATGTAAAAACGACACGGTTCATTTTATTTTTTTATTTTTACGATAAGTAAAAAGTTTGTAGGCATCACTCGCAGTTATTCTAAATTGCCTTTCTTGAATCCAAACACTTAACTCATGAGTACTTATTTTCACAAATTTTTTGAGTATCCTTTGAGAGACGACTTCATATTTACCCGACTGCGACAGAAGGAGGGTTATGTTTTTCGAGTGTATGTATGTAAGTATGTATGTATGTATGTATGTATGTATGTATGTATGTCCATTTCTTTGGCACGCCCTACAGCCCAAACGGCTGGACGGTTTTTGACGTATGAGGTGTCGTTGGATTTGTCTAAATTGTAGTAGTGACATAGGCTATATAAATTTTCAAAATGGCGCCCGCAAATGGCGGAATGAGTGGGGGGAGTTGAATTTTTTTTCTTACTGTAGCCATATGGGTATCAAATGAAAGCTAGTAAATTGTTTTATTCTTTTTAGTTTATAATAAGAGTATTTTACGCAGTCGGGTTTTTTGATTTTTTTAATTAATTATTTCATACAACATTCTCCAGGTGTAAATTTTATATTAAAATTCTTCCTAATTCAGACAGTGCTTGATTCTTTATTATAGCCAACATTTTACTACAAGATATATTACTTTGTTAGTTTCTGCATGTGCAGGGTTATTCCTTCCAAGTCTATACTACATGCAATAAAAGTAAAAAAAATACATTTCTTAATTATTTTGTTTATTAGAAAAAAATGTTCTGGCACTTATTTAACCACTTATAACATCAAAATTCTTATTTTCAAGTATATATTTTTTTTTTAATAAATGGCTAAATTCCTAAAATTTGTTTACAAAAACAAATAAAAAATTAAAAATAAAGAATTAAAACTTCTCAAAATAGTGACTTCTTTTAAAAATAAATATTGGGATGTAGGTAAATTGTGTGAAATATTAAAAATTGTAAAAAGTGTGTATATGATTTTAAAAAAAAGTTAAATCACAATAGGGTAAGCTATAGTAATCTTGGCCCCCCTACAATCCGTGGCCTTCCGACATTAAAATCAATATATTACGCGTTTTCATTAAGTAAAAGGTATAAAAAAAATTGTATATTTTTCTATGTTAACAATGCTCTTAAATAAAATTGGCAGTTTTTAAATATCAGTTAGCAATACTTGAAAAAAAAATAGTCTAGCAGCGTGCATGTAAACGGTGTAGATTATTAGGAAAATCATAAGAAGTTAGTACTTTTTAAATGTAAATTTCCTGTTTTCTTTCATTTTATTTCATTCCTATAGATTATTTATCATTGATTTTAGGTTTATATACCTTAATTGGTAGAAAAAGAGTCTAACTAGTGACTGGCACTAACACTCTATAAAGATTGGCAGTGCAAATGTATACAAAAGTATAATGATTGACATGCCAATCATTAACTTTTGGTATGCCATTCACTGTACTCCTAGGCCAATCATTGTACTTTTGGCTTCATTTTTAAGTTTCTTTCGATAAAGTACATAAAGAGATGTAATACTATCACAATTGTGGTTTATTCGAATTCTCAGATTGTTACTCAACACCTTTCCAGCAAATGTTATTTATTTTTGACCCTTAATTCGACGGAATAAAATTTTAAAGTCAATGTTCTGCTTAAAGGGCCAATCATTATACCATCATTTTACTGCTTACCCTACTTAAAGTAAGTAAAAAAAAAACGAAACAATATTTATGACCACTCGTAAAATATTTAGAGGTGTTGCAAGTGTGAACGCACAAATATCTTGAATAGAAATACGCATATTTCAATCAACGACCTTACAACGTATTATTATTCAAAAATAATTACAAAATATTAATAAACCAAGTAACAGAGTGAAACATTGACAATAGCCTACTTTGAGTAATACATTTTTTTGGCCACTAGACGACTAGTCGTCGACTAGTCGTAGTAGTAATGTATACGCTTATACAACAGGCTCCCAGAAAACGTTCAAAAAGCTTCTATTGCCAAATTTAAAAAAATTGTGAAAGAACGTTTGTGTACTAAAGGATATTATTCTATCAACGATTTTCTAGAAGACAGTACGCCTTGGGAATGATGTGATCGCCTCCAGGCAATTTTTTTTTTTTAATATGTTTGTATCACATCTACAGGCTTACATGCGCCTATATATACATAATAATATGCCTTTTCTTTTCATATATTTTATTGTTATATACAGACGTTTTTACACAGCAAAAGTAAATAAGTACTTAAAACTAGACTTAATATCTCTAGTCCCTGAGACGAGAGCCCAAACTGACCACTTTTATCCTAATATATTATACATTTTTTTTTTCAATACTATATCTACATGTATTTACTATTTATATTGTTTTACAAAGTTTGAATTAGATTGGACCAAGGAATCATGTTGTCCCATACAAAATTTGACCCCCTTTTTCATCCCCTTAGAGGTAGAATTTCGTAAAATCCGTTCTTAGCTGACCTCTACGCGGCAAAAAGAATATTCCTACCAAATTTCAAGTCTCTGGGTGTTATCTAGAGCGCTTGCGGGCACCGTGAGCGCTCTATTGCCCTAGTGGCGAGTGGGAGGATTACAGGTGCCCCTTCCACTCTAGTGCGGAGGATGAAGGAATGCGTAGCGGCGTCTCCTTCTCCCCGGTCGTCTTCTGCGGAGCGGGTCAGCGTTAACGTCTGCTTCATGCTCCCGCTCCGCAGCCGCCTTCAAAGCCATGACCTCCTCGCAAAAGGAGGTCACGGCCGACCAAAACCTCTCGCTGCCGAGCATGCAGTGGATCATGTTCGACAATGAGAGGTCTCCGCCTATCATGACCACCAGGGCATGGCGCTAGGGCCCCCAGGCGGCGCACTCCTCGAGAGTGTGACGCGCCGTGTCTATCGGTGCGCCACACTCGTGACAGGCAGGTGTGGCTTCCCTTCTTGCAATTTGATGCAGGTACTTACCAAAGCACCCGTGCCCGGTAAGTACCTGCGTCAGTCGGAAAGTTAGCACCCCGTGCCGCCTTCTGACTCAGCGACGAAGATGTGGACGTATAGCACGCTGGCTGAACTCTACGAGATAGATCAAAATAATGTACTACATTATTGTACACCTTAAAATGTTCTACAAAAAAGTCCGCGATGGTACATGTCTATCTCTTACGGATAACCCACAATAACAATTTTTGATCCCTTACTTTTCACGAGAAATAATGGCTTATTTACGAAGCAATTTTAGGCAATACTGCATCAATCCTTATTCAATTAAGTACCTTAAATACATTGTGCATTTAATATAGATCAATATAGCCCTTTACACCATGTAATTTAAATGAATATTTTAGAAGATATTACAGTTTTAAAATGCAACAACATAGTGCTTGCGGCGGTACCGACCGATTTGTATCAGATACCGATTATGAATACTGATATATTGCACCCGTGCGGAGCCGGGGTGGGTCGCTAGTATATTATAAATACGAAAGTTTTTATTTTTATGTTAGTATTAGTTATTTACCATAAACAAAGCTTAAGGTCAAACTCTTAAGGTAGCGGGAGTATACTTGAGGGAAAGCTGCTTCTCCCACAGCCAGTTGTAGTTATGTGGCATGTTCCAGAGTAGCATGGTGATTCTAGCACCCGGAGGAAAAGCAAAAAATATTGTTTATAAAGAAATACTGCGGAAGGTGTAGTATCTCGATTTCGGTTTTTATTGTAAAAAGATAATACCCCCGTGTAACTTTCTCCAGATCAAAGGCCGAGCCGTGCTCATAAAATATTACAAAATTTTATTTTATTTTAATGTTTATTTAAACTTAAAATCCCTATTCAATAATAAAGATTGTTATATTTTATAAGTCTTCAAACATTTCAACGTATAATTTCAAAGTAAAAAAATCAATTAATATCCTATTAGAACCATTTTCGACTTCTACGTGGACGAAGTCACGGGCTAAAGCTAGTAATTAATAAATGTAATCCATAGAGTTTTTATAACTTGTTTTTTCTTTTTGTAAACTATATATTTTTTGATTTTCTAAACAAGCTATTTATAAATAGTTATATTTCATTAAATATTTTTGGAGCTGGCAGCATTCTATAGTCCATCTTCCTATATTAAATGTTCCATGACTTCAAATCATAAGATCTCTCTGCGATCATTTCGATTCCACTTACGTTCTTATTATCACTAACAGACTTAAAATATTCGTTTAAGTATTTTTATTAATTCTTAAAATTAGTAACGCGTATTAATTTTTCTTTCTTGTAGCGAGTATATCGTTGAATCATTTTCGAGTCTAATAGTAAGTATTTTAAACTACCTACCAATTACAAACATTCTGTAAGTTATTTTTTTATTAAGTACTCTTTGGTATAATCTAATATGTTAATGCATTTAACCTACATCTATATAAGTGTTTTGTGTATTTTAAAACGTTTTATCTCTATTACAGGTTTATCATACATGTGAAAAGATTTTTTTTAAATATGAAGGTATATGACAATAAATATCATAATGGCGAGATAAGAGAACGATGCCGTACAAAGATCTTAACAACTACTAGACAGGAGTTCAGCTACATTGCAGTAAAGGTACAGTACATCCTTATAATATATCATAATTAATAAATAGACGATCCCTACGGTTTCACTCGTTCTTACATCTGTCTGTCGTTCCGCTGTTGTGAGTCGTAGAATGATGTCTTGTAGAATTAAAATTATTAAAATCGGTTTATTACTTTTAGAATACATCAGTTACAAATACAACTTTCTTTAACATTGTGATAAACTTTTCTTCAGAGTATTATTATAGATAACGCTTCTTAATAAGCAGCATGCCGTAGAATAAAAAAAAATGTTTTTTAGACGTTTAGATTTTAATAATATTGTATAAAAAAAAAAAAAAAAAACGTCGTCCGCTTTTTTGATTTTATTGCCAACTTTCACAAGTCTGTTCACAAGTCTGTGGTTTCACAAGTCTATTTCTTCAACCATATTAGTAATATAACGATTTGTTGTAATAATACTAGGTATATATGTATATGCTAGTTGTTCGTTTTTTTTTAAATTATTTAATTTAATTCAATTAATATTCCAATATTTAATGAGTTCTTAAGAAGTGATTTACCAACTCCTAGTCTTTCGAGAAATTTCCAAGTTTTAGCAAAATCGCCGTTTTCGACAGAAATATACATGTAGATTCGTTGATCATCTCTTCATAATGTATTGCAGCGATGAGCGATTACGGTTCTTTTTTATTTATTTATTGCGGTTATAGTCACGGCTTTTATCAGAAATTATATTTTTCCTTTTTTATGTGAGGGTATTTCGAAATATTTGGAGTATCCCAAGAGTTTATCTCTTAATACGACTTCCAATTTTATCAAAAAAAGTAGCGTTGGAGATATTATATGCATAGCATTGATTTTCAAGTATTTCTGTCTGTTTAAAGTTTATATTTAGTATAATTGCGCACAGAGTATACTATTGGTAGTGTAGAAGCTTCCCTGTTATTTTCCATTCCACTCGTGTCACTAAGACATGCTACATTTCGAGTGCATTTTCGAGCTCTCCAAAACACTTTATTTTTATATTTTAGCCTATTGAGATTAAAAGCAATAAGCATTTTGAATTGTGATTAAAAAATCGAAAAAAATCATTTTTTTTTAGTTTCACGATTATTTTTTACTTATTTAATTTAAACTAATCATGGATGGAGACTGCTTCGAAACGGTCGCTCTGAAGGTCGATCGGCGAGGCCTACGTTCAGCAGTGGTCATCCAATTGATGACATGATGATGAATTTGATAATACATCTGTCTTACGGAGAATTGTTTTAACATTAATTTGAAGATACAAAAATACTATATATATATATATATATATATATATATCTTATATCTTTAAACGAGCAATTCTTGTATATATATATATAATCGGAATCTCGGAAACGGCTCCAACGATTTTTCGGGGGGTTCGGGGTTTCGGGGGCGATAAATCGATCTAGCTAGGATTTATTTTCAGAAAATGTCGTTTTATCCCTTTTTTTACGCAATTAAAAAATATCATTAAAATACGAAGGCAAATTTCGCTGTCATTGACAAGCTTCTTATAGCTCAGATGGGAATCGGGCGGATTCGAAATCAGAAAACCTGGGTTCGAATCCAGGTGTTTACAGACCAATTTTTTTTCCTTTTTTTTATTTTGAACTAGCAAACCCGGCGAACTCCGTTTCGCCACCAACTTATTTTCGTGAGGGATACTCACACCACGTACTGCCGCCATGCAAAACCATATTGGTTTGTAGTACATGCTATGTATCAGAGATGGCAGTATGTGAAAAATGATTTTCCCTGTTTTCCTGCTTTTCTGTTGAAAATTTTCCTGAATTTAGTTTGCTATAAAGCTCACGGAGCCCGAGACCTTTCCAACGAATGCAAAACCGTGGAAATCGGTTCGTGCGTTCTGGAATTATAGCGTCAGGAAGGAAAACCCGACTTATTTTTATATTATAGATTAAGAGCTCTTTTTACTTTTTATTTTTTATTTAAATAAGCAATTGCTATTATTTTACTATTATGTCGGTAAGATCGAAAATATTATTTATGTTTCATCAGTATGTAATGTATCTAAATATAATTTAACCGAGCAAAGCTCGGTCATCCAGGTACTATACATAATAAGATAAAAAAATACGACATTTATTAGGAGCTAGATATTCTAATTTATAGCATTGGGTACTTTTCACCCTCATTGCCTGGAGAGTAGGATGTTAATCCTGTGTCGGGGGTCCGGAAACACACATAATACACAAACACAAACGCCCAGACCACGACAAACATCTGTATGGCCTATACAAATATTTGACATGTGCGGGGATCGAACCCGCGACCGCTAGCACATCAGCCAGTTGCTGTGACCACTGCGCTAACGCGTCGTCAAATAAATACATCAAGAAGACACTGACTGGACTTTTAAACAGTTTATCATGATCACTACATTATATAAAACAAAGTCCTCCGCGGCGTCTGTCTATCTGTTTGTTCGCGATAAACGCAAAAATTACTGCAGGGATTTTCATGCGGTTTTCAAGTATAGATAGTGATTCATGAGGAAGATTTAGTTACATATACATACTCCGAGCGCAGCCGGGGCGGGCCGCTGGTTGTAAATAAAACTACTTGAAACTATCTTAAAGCCAGTAGTAGAAGTATGTCTTAGTGACACGAGTTATTTACTATGAACACTTAAGCAATAAAATCACTGATAATAATTTGTTTAGGAAAACTATGTGTATGTGTATTTGTATGTATGTATGTATTTATGTATCAATATGACTACATTTATATGTATTGATATATTTATTTTAATATCTGTTCATACATATAGTTTTGCGCCCCTTCCCACACCTTCTACGCTAGTCCTCTGCCCAAAGGTTGCCTGGAAGAGATCGCTGTGTTAGCGATAGGGCCGCCCGATGCAGCTGATGCTATGTGATTGATGTAATTTATATGTATTGTCTCTTTATTGTATTGGTGTGCAAAAGTATAAATAAATAAATAAATATGTCATGACTATTTTGCAACACTATATATTATTATTATTATTATGTATTATTAAATATAGAAGCTATCTATAAACAGTTTTATTTAGTAACATATTTAATAATTATAATTTTATGTATTAAATATGTCGGCGGGATATCGCATATTTAAGAAAAACACGTGTCCGGAAATGATTATTTAAATTAATTTAATCAAGTTTAGTTCCTATTTATTTTTATGTAATGATTCAGCTGTTTGAATTGCTGAATAATTTGTGTTAAAATGTTATTGTTATTCCTGTTTATTTTTATGTAATGATTTTGCTATTTGAATTTCTGAATAATTTGTTATTTGATATCCCCATACTTTGTAAAAAATTAGATGTACCCACATTTTGTAAAATCACTATGACTATAAAAGCACGCACTTAGCGATGCACTGGGACTTCTCAGCCAGCCAGCGCTCGGAGCAGACGCATTTGGACTATCCGGTACACGTGAGCCATTTCGTGATATTTTTATAATGATTTAACATTGTATTAACGATTTATTATTTAAAAGAGTAACTGTCGAGTTTCTTGCCGGTTCTTCTCGGCAGAATCTGCATTCCGAACCGGTGGTAATAAAGATTTAAGCAATCAGAGTTTTAATCTTTTATTTCCACTAATTTACAATCCGACATCAGAAGTGGGATCGCTCCAGCGATCCCTTTCTGCCGCTCAGTATGTTTCAGATCCTGACTTCACAGACGAGGACCTCGTAGTACTACGTGCTGATGCCCCCGGTCCGAGTACTCTTGTAGCGACCTATGCTGCGGTTCCGTCACAGTCACTGAAAGCAGGCGCTGTACCGCCCTCCCGCCCGAGTTCGTCGCGAACATAGTAACTATGATGCAGAGCATGAGTGAGCGACTGCTATGACAACCATGGAACAAAGTGAAGACAACCGACCTATTCCTGCCCTCCTATGACCCGGATGGTAATGTTGGAGTACGCGGGCGCAGAGCACGCGCCGCCTGTCAGGATGGCCGTGTCGGTAGCGGCGCGAGTGGTCACCTCGGAGCTGGTGGTCGCGGGTTCGATTCCCGCTCGGGGCAGATACTTGTGTTGGTGCAAGTGTTTGTTTCCGCTCTTGGTGTATGTCCTTGTAGTCCTGTCCGTCCCGGTTGTTGCCATGGAGGCCAGGTAGCGTTCGTTACTCATGGTGGGATAATTATACGCCGGTTCAGTGGAGCGGCTTGGTGGATTGTGCTTCAGCCTTTCTCCTGCCTGGGGAGGAGGCCTTTGCCCAGGGGTGGATTGTTTGCAGACTGATTCAGTTCAGTCTCTTCTTTAAGCAATCAATCGAGTACCTCGGTAACGTAATAGAAGACCTACAAGTTCATCCCATCCCATGAGTGTCACGATTGTGGCGCAGCGGTGGACTCTTGTCCAGCACACCCTCGAGGTGTGCCCGAGATGGACGGTGCTGCGTCAAGGTCTGACGTCGGTTGTCGGGGGGGACTTATCGTTTCCGAGCGTCATCACCGCGATGCTCGACGACGACGAGTCCTGGAAGGCGATGGTCTCCTTCTGCGAGACCGTAATGTCCCAGAAGGAGGCCGACGGATGATGGATGAGATCCGATGGATGAGAGAGGAGGCCGCCGACGTGGCCTCCATCCGCGGGCGACGAATAGGGGTGCGTAGGAGGTGCTACTTAATGCGCCTCCAGTAACGCCCTTGTGCCCATGTCGGGCCGGGATGGGAACCCGGTCCTGCTAGACACGGCGTCGTCGGGACTGTTCAGAGGTTAGCCGGACAGTCCGCATGGAGAAGAAGTCTGGCCTTTTCGCCGGGGCCGGCCTGTCGCTGGAAGGATCCTGTTGCCTGCAGATCCAGGACCCTCCAATTAAAGCGGATGAAGGCTCCGGCAGGGGTTTAGTACGGTATTGTACTCCCAAAGTGCCAAGTCCGACATAGGTCTAGGACTGCCGACCCGGGCGTCCTGGATATCATCCGTAAATGGATTCCGCTGCGATGAAAATACAGTAACGGATGACCGAGGCGGCTACGAAAGATAAGGCAAGATTCGATGGAGGACGGTCAAAAAATACTTCATTTTCAACAATGGATAAGGCATCTGGGTGCTCACAACACCGTCTATCAGGCGGAATGTATGGGTATCATAGCAGCGGCCTCAGCTACTTTCACTCGAAAGGTAAAGGACTACTCCATCCGAATCCTCTCGGACAGCAGATCAGTACTACAAGCTCATCAAAGTCACTCTATCACCTCAATACTTATCTACAACTGTCACCAATCCCTGATGGAGGTATGTAATAACAGCAACAACGTAACTCCTCAGTGGATCAAAGGTCACAGTGGCTCCCGTGGTGACGATGCCGCTGATGAACTGGCCAGAAGAGGTTCAGAGATGGCTGCGATTGGACCAGAACCAATTGTCCCCCTTCCTACAGCATGGCCTACATCAGTCAGTCGACAACACACGAAAGAGCTACATAATAAATACTGGACGGAGGTGTTACCGAACCCCCTGTGCAGAGCCTGCCTGGAGGCAGAGGAGACGGCCGCTCACATTGTTCTGGAGAGCACGGGCGTGACCACCTACCGGGCCAAACATCTGGGGTCACCGAAGGCTCTCCCCGAAATCATTGGTGACACCAAAGGTTTGATAAATTTCTTACAGGAGTTAGGGTGGCAAGACTAGCTGCCCACTCCCACACGCAAAATAGGCGCACAATGACGCCGAGTTGCGGAAACAAGCCCGTCATTACTTATCACTTTACTTCATTTTCAACGATACTGGGTTAATTAAGAATAACCCTAGAAATCAGTTTTTACTAAACCTTACATTCAATGACCCTTTTTGAAGTTTACAGGGTACTTGAGATTGACAGATGGTAAAGAAAGTCATCGGTCTCTATGGACAGCCACGCAAGGTCACCCATCATCGTGCTACGAGCAGATATCACAGTGACAGCAATCGCAAGTTAAGAAGTGTGAATTTTAAGGCCGATTTGAATCAAAGAAATAAAGCGCTGCAGAGCACGCATCGCTTGCAGAATGGCCGTATCGGCGGGAGAAGATGCTGAGATTCTCCTCGAAGTGTTGTCACAACTGCTTCCGATCCAGGGCTATCCATATATCGAGCTGGTCAGCCAGTCCGAGTGATCATAAAGACGAGCACTCATCACCGAATTAAAAGTTAACTAAAAATTCACTCGGTTTATCTCGTAATATCTACGAAAGTGCATGTGCAGTTGCATGTGCAATTGCATGTACCTCTGAGCTAGTTATGTGTTACCCTTGTACTAAGACCACGGGTTTTGAATACCGTTGGGTACCGTAACTAGACATGTACGCACCGTAATCTGGAGAGTGGTACCTCTGAGCTAGTTATGTGTTACCCTTGTGCTAAGACCACGGGTTTTCAATACCGTTGGGTACCGTAACTAGACATGTACACACCGTAATCTGGAGAGTGGTACCTCTGAGCTAACCACGTGTTACCCTCGTGCTAACCACGGATCCATGATGTATCCATACGAGAACCATGAGATGCCGTTGGGACGCCTTGTGGAACCGTGGTAGACATGTATGCATCACAGATCTAAATCGTAATCTGGAGAGTGGTACCTCTGAGCTAACCACGTGTTACCCTCGTGCTAACCACGGATCCATGATGTATCCACAGAGAACCATGAGATACCGTTGGGACGCCTTGTGGAACCGTGGTAGACATGTATGCACCACAGATCTACATCGTAATCTGGAGAGTGATACCTCTGAGCTAACCACGTGTTACCCTTGTGCTAACCACGGATCCATGATGTATCCACATGAGAACCATGAGATACCGTTGGGACGCCTTGTGGAACCGTGGTAGACATGTATACACCACAGATCTACACCGTAATCTGGAGAGTGGTACCTCTGAGCTAACCACGTGTTACTCTCGTGCTAACCACGGATCCATGATGTATCCACATGAGAACCATGAGATACCGTTGGGACGCCTTGTGGAGCCGTGGTAGACATGTATACACCACAGATCTACGAGAACCTATTTGTTTACACCATAATCTGGAGAGTGATACCTCTGAGCTAACCACATGTTACCCTCGTGCTAACCACGGATCCATGATGTATCCACATAAGAACCATGAGATACCGTTGGAACGCCTTGTGGAACCGTGGTAGACATGTATGCACCACAGATCTACACCGTAATCTGGAGAGTGGTACCTCTGAGCTAACCACGTGTTACCCTCGTGCTAACCACGGATCCATGATGTATCCACATGAGAACCATGAGATACCGTTGGGACGCCTTGTGGAACCGTGGTAGACATGTATACACCACAGATCTACGAGAACCTATTTGTTTACACTATAATCTGGAGAGTGATACCTCTGAGCTAACCACGTGTTACCCTTGTGCTAAACACGGAATCATGATGTATCCACATGAGAACCATGAGATGCCGTTGGGACCCCTTGTGGAACCGTGGTAGACACGTATTCACCACAGATCTATTAGTTAACTTGTGTTGCTTACAGATCCCTGCTTCAAAGAAATAATTTATTTTTAAGATTACATAACAGTTGTGTTGATGTAACTGAAAAAAAAAAAAAAAAAAAAAAAACGCAACTGACGCCAGTTGCTTACAGACCCACTACTCACAGAAAGTTCTTTCGTTGCTTACAGTTCCACAAGAACCAACGAAAACCTGTAAGAATCAACAAGGCAGGCGCAGAGCACGCGCCGCCTATCAGAATGGCCGTGTCGGCGGGATATCGCATATTTAAGAAAAACACGTGTCCGGAAATGATTATTTAAATTAATTTAATCAAGTTTAGTTCCTATTTATTTTTATGTAATGATTCAGCTGTTTGAATTGCTGAATAATTTGTGTTAAAATGTTATTGTTATTCCTGTTTATTTTTATGTAATGATTTTGCTATTTGAATTTCTGAATAATTTGTTATTTGATATCCCCATACTTTGTAAAAAATTAGATGTACCCACATTTTGTAAAATCACTATGACTATAAAAGCACGCACTTAGCGATGCACTGGGACTTCTCAGCCAGCCAGCGCTCGGAGCAGACGCATTTGGACTATCCGGTACACGTGAGCCATTTCGTGATATTTTTATAATGATTTAACATTGTATTAACGATTTATTATTTAAAAGAGTAACTGTCGAGTTTCTTGCCGGTTCTTCTCGGCAGAATCTGCATTCCGAACCGGTGGTAATAAAGATTTAAGCAATCAGAGTTCTAATGTTTTATTTCCACTAATTACTAATCCGACAAATATTAATATTTTGAAAGATTAAATAAAACAAATCAAATTCAGATTTTTTTTAAAACATATTGCTTTTTTTTTCTAATAGGAAAGATACGATATTTTTATTTTTGTTTTTACCCGACTGCGATAGTTGTTTCTAGTAGACTAGAGTACTACTCATAAATGAAGGTACCCCAGTGCTTTGAGTTTGTATTTCTTTAAACTTATCTCAAAAACTATTATTAAATTTAAAATTTTCAAACATTGTAAGCATTTCAGTTATTATATAATTCAAAAATTAGAACATATTTAATATAAAAAAAATCTATTTTTCAACCGGCAATAACTCAAAAGTACGCAAAGATAAGTAGAAAGTATCTTCGCATGAAATACTCAGAATAACTTGTTTTCTAACATGTGTGATCGCCATCTCGACAACTTTTAAGAATTTCGAGAAATTAACAGAAATGTATTTTCTTTCATACAAAAAAAAGTAATTATTTTTTTTTAACAAGAAATAGTCGTGGTAGGATAATAATATTTTTTTGACTTATTAGTTATCTTAGTTTTAACCGTCAGTAAAATTTTCGTGCATAGGCACGCTATAGAGCATCAATGTCCATATTTTATTAAATCGGGACCACTGTGCGCCCTACAGCCCAAACGGCTGGACTGTTTTTGACATATGAGGTGTCGTTGGATTTGTCTAAATTGTAGTAGTGACATAGGCTGTATTAATTTCCAAAATGGCGCCCGCAAATGGCGGAATGAGGGGGGGGGGGGGGAGTTGAATTTTTTTTTCTTAATGTAGCAATATGGGTATCAAATGAAAGCTAGTAAATTGTTTTATTCTTTTTAGTTTATAATAAGAGTATTTTACGCAGTCGGGTTTTTTATTTTTTTAATTTATTAATATTATAAATAAATACATTAATAATATAAATCGCACATACAAGCGTACTACTTCTACTCACTCACTCACTACAATCCACTACAAACGTTGCCCTACAAGAATCGAAAATCGAAGAATCGAAGAATTTTGAAATGTGGGGGGATGAGTTTTTTTTAAGTGTCAAAAATTTTTTTTTGGTACTACTAAAACCAAAGCGTCACTACTATCAACTACATATCGAAATATTTCTAATGAACCAAAATGTCGGAATGAGGGGGGGAGTTGAATTTTTTTTCTTACTGTAGCAATATGGGTATCAAATGAAAGCTAGTAAATTGTTTTATTCTTTTTAGTTTATAATAAAAGTATTTTACGGGGTTTTTGATTTTTTAAATTAATTTATATTTACTATAATCGATACTTATTTTGACATTCGTTATGTGTGTAAAATCACCTTATGACGAAAAATAAATAAATATTTTCATTTCATTTCATTTCATATACATGTACAATTATGTAAAATAAAGATTTTTTTTATAATAAATGTCGTATTATCATTTTAAAGAATCCCATCTAGAATTGACCACAAATATATTATAGACACAATAACAGAATGCAAATGAATTGTGAAAATATTGATTGGTGCTACGACACATTTATAATATTTTATTTATATTGTGTAGTAGTTATAAGACAGCCTTCCTCGCTACAAAGGCTATGAAATGAAAAAAACTATTTTCGAATTGTATCAGGAGACCGAAGTAATTGTAATGTTATAAGAATGACATTTTACAAAATAATAAATAAATATCCAAACAATTAAAATGGTCAAAAAATCCAGACTTAAAAAAGCAGGTGGCAGATATGTTCCCACGGGAGTTGCTGGATCTCTTACTGGGCGCGTCCCCGGGTGGGGAATGCCGTTCGCATTATTTGCGAGTGGTAAGGTTCTTCGGATCCCGAGACCGAAACCAGCAGGAGGGGCGCGAAAGCGCAATGGGGCGCCGGGGCCACATAGTCTCGCGTTGTGGCCAGCCCAGTCATGGTCCACTCTACGTTGACCATGGCTACCCCGGACGCGGCTAGCGATGGTTCTCTAGCTGTCGTTAGCTGAGTCGACCCGGATCACATGGCAGGTGGACAGATCCGCCTTGGTTGCTACCGGTCAGGCATCTAACCGGGGGTGAAATTTGAGATTTGAGGGCTGTGTTCCGAAATACACTGTGAGCACTGCTCAGTGCTGTCGCTGGTGGTAGCATAGTATTCATTTCCATTTTGTAATTGTGGTTCATAAAGTGGGCGTTATACGGGAAGTGTTGGTTCAAATAAAGAATAGTGAAATTTGCAATTAGATTATATTTTAAATTTCAAATTAATAATCACTCAGTACTTTAAAACACAATGTTTTAGCACTTCATAATCACTAGGTACAGTCACTACGTAATGCAAGACAGTTCCTATTAGTGTACCGTGTGACAGACCAAGCATTAACTGAGCTGAGTCTGGTCGACTGCCACGATATAGGCTCTCTCAAGCCCAAATAGATGGCCAGGCGTTCAGATTAGTTGTGATTATTACTTGATTTCGACAAATAAATATTGTTATTGTATGAATATTGTAATTTAATGAACGATAGCATATTATATGAAATAGGTCTTTAATAATAATTTGTTTATATTTCGATCCAGTTGCAGGGAAGTCGGCGATCACGAATCAGACACTACACCAAACCTACTTCGATTTGACTCGTTCAAAGATTCGATTCGTACGATTAGCACAATGGTGTCATATAGAAGAACCATTTCAGAGGGGCCCTTCGTACAGGGGTATAAAGTTACTGCATAAGTTGACAACTGAACATGTGGTGCCTTCAATGATACCGAAGATGAGAGTCAAACACTGCACACAAGTGTTCAACAAGTCTGTTGGCGGGCATGGCAGGTATGTTTACATTATTTTTACTACAGGTCGATTAATGGCTGTATGGATAATCTTTTTATGTAGCTGACAGCCGACTATACCAAGTAATATTTATTAAGACATAGAATACTAGCTGTTGCCTTCAGTTCGCTCGCTCACGTTAAGTTCGATTTTCACAAATTCCAAATTCCTATTTTATTAGCACTTTAATGACAGCCTGATCTGTCCATTGGTTTGAGCTGTATGTTGATAGATCAGTCAGTTAGCCTTTTATATACACAGATTAAATATTCTTAAGATTTGTGAAAATATCCAATTACTTGGTCATTAACTCATCACTGTTTTATATCTGACATTAAAACTCAAAAGTAAGTCTGAATTAACTTAAACTGAATCTAAATATAAAAGAAATTGGTGATTGACTGATTGACTATCAACACACAGCGCAAACAACTGGGTGAATCAGGCTGTAATCTCTACCTCTAAGGAGTTAAAATAGGTTAAATAGGGGTCGAAAATTATGTGATCCACATGGACGAAATCTCAAAGGCTAGTTAACTAATGGTTAGTGAAAGTAAATTTTGTTATGATTTTATTCCAGATCTTTTTGTAATGCAATTTTAACCTTTTTAATTTGATTTAAAAATTGTATAAAAACTCGTTCATGTAATACAAAATGCTACAAAAGAAAAGCAAATTCCAATGTTACATTTTTATTTACAGAAAATGGGAGCATGCCAGCGGAGTGTATGGACACTGCAGATTTGTTACTATTGTTTGACAGTCTATTCGACTCTGTGAATTGAAATAACTTCAATAAAGAAGAAGGAAAACTACGTCTACTTCTCTCTTGACTTCAAAGACCTTAATTACTCACCACAGATCATAATCTAGAGGATAGCGCGATAAGTGATTGAAATTCGCAAAAACCAACATTTAAATCATGATGACGAATTTAAGTTTGGAAACAATTGGAATCCAATAATAGAATTGGTCATACCAGGACTGCACCCCAACAAAGAAAAGTGCAAATAGTGATGTTTTATGTGTATTAAAAGAATGAGGAGGGCAGACCTGCTACGGTGACGGTGCTACCTGTGACAGTTCCACCATCAACCATCGCTTTACAGCGATCAAGACACGACCACGGGCTTGAAGAATTGTGAACCTATGTCGAGGTATGTAATTAATCTTTTATTATTGTACAACATTTACAACTGTCAAATAAATTTGAAATAATATAATGTATATAATATTAATCAGTGATCATCAATTTGATCAATTATTATTTTTATTCTGTGATAAAAACATAATTTATTTCGAAATGTTACAATCCACTTGTAACTGCTGCGGAAACTTTATCTTCTGAGCTAATCATGGAAAATGATGAATTGTATACGTATTTGCGAAAAAAAAAAATTTTTGGCTGATTTTTATTGAAGGTTAATTTGAAAAAATTCCATCATACAATGATTTGAATGAATGATGAGTGCAGTCTTGTCATCTAAAGTGACTTCAGGCTCAAAATGTTTCGCATTGCAAAACCTGCATTGTATATTATCACAATTTTCACATATTTTCACAATTATAATCATCTATATATTAATACGTGAAGCAAAAACTTTTTATCCCTTTTTACGGAAATTACGCGGACGGAGAAGTATGTTTGAATTAAGAATACTGTACAAAAGAAAAAAAAAATGTGCTTTTTAAGATATTACCAAAATTATAATTCTTCTACTTATACCTGTCAATATATATCTATATTTATATCTATTAACAGCATGCACCCGACGCCTTTTTTTTTAATAATAAAATACATTTTTTTCTTTGTTTTTGTATTTATATTATATGGGGCATATCACGTCAAGCGGACAACCAAAAAAAATTGCGAGTCGGACTCGCCCATGAAGGGTTCCGTAGCAGCAAGTAACATCATATACCTAAAAGTTCTTGTAGTTCGTTGTTTTATATTTGTGTTGATTGAATGAAAGGTAAATTGCGGTTTACGATTTATGACGTATTAAAAAAAAAAACTACTCACTAGATCTCGTTCAAACCAATTTTCAGTGGAAGTTTGCATGGTAATGTACATCATATATATTTTTTTAGTTTTATCATTATCTTATTTTTGAAGTTACACACACTTTTTACCACTTCGGAAGAGTCTCTTGCGCAAACTATTCAGTTTACAAAAAAATTATATTAGAAACCTCAATATCATTTTTGAAGAACTATCCATAGATGACCACACACGTATGGGTTTGATGAAAAAAAAATATTGAGTTTTAGTTTTAAGTATGGGGAAGCCCAAAATTTATTGTTTTTTTCTATTTTTGAAAATCTTAATGCGGTTCACAGAATACATCTACTTACCACGTTTCAACAGTATAGTTCTTATAGTTGCGGAAAAAAGTGGCTGTGACATACGAACGGACAGATAGACAGACATGACGAATTCATAAGGGTTCCGTTTTTTGCCATTTGGCGACGGAACCCTAAACACGAGGTCGTGAATTTTGTTTATACTCTGGTCAGTTATACTTCTAGTAGACGTGGATGTGTACACATAATGTTTTTTTTTCGTATGATGCTTTATTGCTTAGTTATGAGCTTTTAAAAATTTACTTATACATAATACAACCATATGTATTTTTTATAGCAACCATACTAAAGTTAAGACAAAATCCCATAAAGTCAACGGTCCATCTTATTTTCGTTATTTCAAGGTGCACATTTGAATATCCTATATTTTTAAGTGAGTGTTCCAGTTATGATATAAATTCCTTGGTTTCACAGTCGTATCATCGTTTTTGAAATTATTCTTTTGTATCAACTTGTTATTATTTATTGTAACAAATGCGTATATTTATATTGTTAATTATATTTTATTTAAAAAAATCGTTTATTTAGTATTTTATTATGTTAGAATGAACAAATAAAATGTTAATAGCGTCATATTTAAGCATGTTAGTGCATAATCCCGATCGCTTAGAAAGTGCTCATAGCTATATGTATGTACTCTATATGCTCTAAGTCTAAAACTATTAGAGATCATGTTTTAATTTTTTTCGTGAAGAATTAGTACATTTACGGTCTTACTTATAAACGTTTCTAAAAATAAAATCCATTGCTTAACTACTGATTCGCAAAAACCTCACTCATAAACACTATTTAGCGTTAAGAAGTCGTTAAGTAATGCGTAAATAGCTTTCAAAATTAAACACTGCCGAGACATAGTTTAACCCTCGCTAAGCGGCAAGATGGCGGATTTCACCTAAATCAGCTGTTCTATTGAAACGTCTGATCTACTTACTTGCGTTTGTTTGTTAGTAACAATTAAGTGAAAGATAAAAAAAAAGTGATTTAAAATGAAATTCCTTCTATATATAAATTAAAATATACTAAATGAGCGTTATATGTCTGTTTAATACAGATCTTCAGGTATCTAATTTTAACAACATAATTTGAATCAGGTTCAATCTTAAGTAAATTAATAAATAAGCTTTGTTGAATTTTGTAATTGAGGATCCTACTCCTACCTATCAAAATAAAAGTGATTAGAAATATTAGAATATTGATCCAAGTTCCTAACTGTCAATAGAGGTCACTAGTAGTGACTCACTACAATATCGAGCTAGAGTTTTCTCTATAATATTAATATATGTCGCTAATATGTAATTTTTAACAATTTCGTTCATTCAATTTCTCTATCTAATCGATTATTTTGGGTATAATCTGTGCCAACCATCTATATATCGTTTTTTTTAAATTTAATCATTGATTTATAGCTTAAGAATGGATTAACTAAGCGGTGGCTAAGTATTACTTAACGAGATTTTTATAAGACCGTTAAAGCTTTAATTCAAGGTTAAAATATTAAAAATAAAAACGGTCGAAGTTACTCAAACATCCATTTGAAATTTTCACTTCCGGTTTAATATACGTAAAAAATTCAAATTTAGAATTCGATAAAAAAATTAAAAACTTCCACTTTTTAACCGACTTCAAAAAAGGAGGAGGTTCTCATTTCGACTATATATTTTTTTAATATGTGTTACCTCATAATAACTTTTTACTGGGTGTACCGATTTTAATGATTTTTTTTATAGTCAAAAGCTAGTGCTCGTCATGTGGTCCCATTTAAATTTGAGCGAGATGTGACTAGTAGTTTTTGAGTAATCCTTAATAATGCGTATTTTTGTTCCTGATACTGCGCGTCGCTGCGCGGGTCGCGTTGCACACAATCGTTTTTTGTGACTGAATTTGTTTCGGAAGACTATCACATGTTATGTTTTTTATGTTTACTACGAGTTAAACTATACAATATTATATTTTGTTTCTCAGGTTACGACTCAGATGTAGAGTTATGTTGCGCTGAACTTTGAGATAGCACGTTTCAAAACGCGTCCTGTATTTAAAAGATCATATCTCAAATATAGTTGATAGTCCTTCTTGTAAATGTGAAGAGGTAGCATAGATGGAGCAGTACACTGAAATAATTTTAGATGAACATTGGGAGCAGTGATAACGACCCTAACGGACACAACCTCTACCCGACGTGAGTTTAACTTGATCATATACCCTAGACCAAGGATGGCAAACCTTAAAACGTGCCGTTTATTCTAAACAGATATTTACTAAGATCTTAGGCGTACCATCAATTAACTTTATCATAATTGAGAAAATAATAAAAATAATAAATTGTGTCAAACAACTGAAAAGTCTTTATCCTGTGTCTGTTTCCGGACGTGTTTGTAAAGATACGCCAAGTGTTTCCCGTGAGATTACCTACTTGAAAAAACTATGTTAGAGTCAGAATTCAAATTCTTAGAATTTAAAATTCAAGCATTAAAAGAAACAATAATTTTTTTTTAAACAAAAATTCTAAAAAGAAAATTATTAGAATCATACTGAATATTAAAACTATTCAACAAATGTTTTTTTTTCTTTTTGTTACTTTTATTGTGTTCTACCAAAACAGGTAACAATTTGGCACGTTCTTAATAACGCGCAATATTATGAAGTGACGAATCGATTGTTAGTAACGATCGCGTTCAAATTGTCGTTAACCTGCGGGTAAGTCGGGTAACAGTTTATTAATATTATACAGGATGACTGGTGAATTACCATCGATATTTGGGGAGAACGCTCGGCGCGCGGTTCCCATTCGGGTCATGCAATAAAAATAGGTACTTAATTTTTGACCAAATTTTCATAAATTTCAATTCAAATAAATGAAGCGATGACACTTTTCCAGTCATGCCGGCGGCACATGCACAGGTGTTGTAATGTGTCGCTTGTTCACACCTAAAAATTGCCAAAGTCACATAATTTACCTAGTCAACAAATTTGTTGCTTAAACGAGTAAAATATCTTAGTATTTTTGCCTTTCCTAAGCCAGGATTAAAGTATTAAGGGGGACTGGATCATGCTTGTTTATCCTGCTACCCTGTTTACACGTGGCGGCGTTTGGACGTAGATAAACTACCTGTTTTGTGTCGAAAGTGCAGCTAGCTGCTAGGGTGTCCAGACGATGCGTAAATAATTGGATAATTGTTGAGTAACTTTACTTAAAAGTTTATTAATATTTACCTATTTTTTTACATGATTCGAGTGGGAACCGTGCGCCGAGCGCTCTCCCCGAATGTCGATGGTAATTCACCAGTCACCTGTAGATACGAGTACATTACGAAGAAATTTTAAAAAATGAAAAATCATATTTTGTGACTAAATTCATGGATGTATTTTGTTGATTTTTTGTATGTGGGCTTGGAATGTCATTACAAATACGATGTCCAATTTATCGTTGTATTATCATCCCCACTCTGTATATAGCTGAAGATCTTTCATTATTTTTTAAATTTATTTATTTATTAGTTCAAGTAAGTTAAATGTACATAAAATACTCACCAAATTTAACGTTTGTCGGCGAGATGCGGTCATTATTTTTTTTTACATTACTTACTATACTACTTATAACTATACAATCTATACTAACTATACTATATCTATAAAAACTTACTGTATTATAACTATTAAATCATAATTGTTAATATAGTCACAAGATTAATCCTTCGGTTTTACGTAATATCTAATAATATTTTTTTCAGTTTATTTTTAAGTAAACAAATTTTATGTATCTTTGGCGTCTGTCTGAGTATGTCTGTTTTATTAATTACATGAGGTACTAAATATTTATTTGTTCGTTTACCATAATAATTTCTAATTTTTACATTCTTTAATTTTTGTTCCCTAACTCTTTTTGTATTATATTTATTATATACTATTTCTTTAAACTCGTTACTGTAGTAGTATTCTAATCCTAATTTCAATCATGTTTTTCGAAAAATAATTTTCATACTGAAGGAATATCATCTCAACACTTAATAAGACGCCTCTGTCTGCTCATCTGTCCATCCGTAATTTGAATCAGATCATAATACTAATTAAATAAAACTATATAGGATCATAAAAGAAACGTATATTACATTACAGTGTCGCTCAACCCTTTCGGAATGAAGAAGTCCGTCTCACACTTGGCAGGTTTATTGGCTGGTGTTGTAGTGAAAGCTGCAAGAAAAGGCTACCAAGAGAAATAAGAATCAGAATCTCGAGCTCGTTGATTTATCAAGATTCCCGTGGTAATCCCTGGTTTCCTCAATGGTCACAGCATCTGACTTGCGCTTGTTGTCGTGAAGAAAACCCCCGTTTACGACATGCAATTGTACAACACTACGCTTATACAAATAGTACTGAGCACACTTGTTTTTCGTGTCTACTTATAAATATTTTAATGTCAAAAATCGGCCCAATAGTTCTTGAAAAAATTGTACCTTTTAGGAATATGTGTTAGATACAAGAGAGAGGTCGTATTTTGATTCGGTGAACATGGGATCATCTGTACTGCATACGTATATTAGACATGACTGTACATGATTTAGATATATCATATAGTTCTGTTTTAAATTAATTAATGAACAAATTATTTCGAAATAAAAATAAAACTTACAATAATATTATCTTGAACTTAAACGAGTGGGCAACTAATGTACTGCGCAAAACGAGGTCCGGAATGATTGCCCCTAACAACCAGATCGCTAGGCCTCCGTTTTTCTATTCCGCATTGAAGTAACCCTTTCGCACGTAATGTTATTGCAGCACCGGTAACCTTAGCTTTCAAAAAAGAAGACAATAGAAAGACTAACTTTATTGAGGGAGACATAATTGCGTAGGTACTCTGTTTCAATAATATTGTATTACTAAGTTAGAGACAAAAAATGTCGTCGACATCTTGAGTTGTTTCGTTCTAAACCAGAAGTCAAAATTTTTCAGTTAAAAAAAAAATAGAACAGCAAATTTTTATAACAACATTTTGGAAATTTTGCAATCGGGCTGGGAAAAATTTTTATTTTAAAAAATTTAGCGCGAATAGAACTGAATGGATTAAAATAGTATAAAAAATATTGAAACTATTGAACCTATTATTTTTGAGGTAATTTATACAGCACTAGATCATTTTTTGACATTTTACATTTTACATAGAATTATTTTTATTGTTTTAATATTATTTTAGTATTCTTAAGCCATACGTAGAAAAGGATATCTAGAATTGAGTTGTTAGCGCTTATTGGTAATTCAGCAGCGATACCAATTGATCCACAAAGATATCTAGAACTGGTCGAGTCCATAAATCTAATGAATAAACTCGTTCACCGTACTCCATCTATCACTGTCCACAAATTACATCAATACTGTCACTCACACGAACGGTGGCGAGCTACCAGCCGCCCATAGAGGCTAAGTAGGTTATAATTTACTGCACCTCTTAATGGAAGAAAAGCATTAAAAGCGCCCTAAAACGCTTAATGTATTAATAGAATACAGCAGTACGCCAGGTGCTGCCGGTAAGGAGAGGTAGGTTTAATAGCCGAAGACACTTTACCCAATCGGAGGGTCGCTATTTTTACTTGACGATATTCCGAGATAAAAATTATATTTGAAGATTTGTCAGCACTAAAGTTAAAGTTATGAAGGATAGGTACAATTTCATGTTTTTTTTTTTTTTTAAATAAGGTTCTTTCTAAAACCGAATATCAGTAAAATTTTCTTGGGAAAAGTTTATTATTAATTAATTATTTTAAGGATTTTAGTAAAAAATAGCAGTATTTACTTAATCAGCAAAATTATATAAAATCGCTCCGCTAAAAATGTTACTATAATTTCAAAATTCAGAATGATGTCAGCATTACAGTTATTTACGAAACCTTTAACGTATTAGAACCAAAAATCATCTGACAGAGTGCTGTAAGGGCGCAACCCTTTAAAATCGGTTTTCGAAAACGGTTTAGATTATGTATTGATTTCAGAGATTTAAATAAAATAGTGGTACGACATGCTCAACCGTTTCCATTAATTGAAGACTTAGTGATAAAAACTGCAAGTACAGAAACTGTAAGTACTTTCCAACATTTGATATAAGCTATGCATTCTGGTCTATTCCCTTGTCTCGGTCACTTCCTTCCTTCCGGACCTCAATGTTGAGCATCCTTAGTATATTATTATTATTCTAACTGGTTCACTGCACGGAGATAGGCAGGTCCCAGTATAGCCGGACTCCGTCGCGTTCGAGTACTGACACCGGTGTGTACTGATAATACGGCATCCTCTGTTTCAGGAGACCGTACATAAGAGCAAGCTCTTGATGGAGGATCTTGGCCGCTTGGTTGTCTGTGAAAGTACTCAGTGTTCGCAAGCTGCCGCTTGCCGGCCCGCTCTCGGTTAAGTCCAAAGGTAGTCTCCATAACAGAGGCTGAATGTGAACTGAATTCCTGGTGGGGAGTTCTCGCAAGAGAAGTGCGAGGAGTAAACCCCGCCTCCCGACCGATGGGCAATAATTCCTCCAATTCCAGAGACTTGCTTCTTAGCACGTATTTGTGCTCAGTCCGCAGATAGATTTGAAAAAATTAAATTAATACAGTAAAATAATAAAAAATAAAATAAAATAAAATAAATTTTAAATTTAAAAATGGAACTTTTCTCGGGCAACACGACCGTATGGCAAAACACTAGTGAGCAGTACCGACGTCACTGACAGACGTCAAACGTCAAACGTCAGCTATCCGCAATGTCCGCTGTCAGACCAGCCTCTGAATGTATGAAAAAACCACGTGTGAGCACGTGGTTTAGGTAATACTAATTAAAATGTGTAAAGACATTGATTTAGAAACTTATTATTTTTAAAATAAGTTTGTATTTATAAAATTTAAATTGTAAAGATTAAAATATACAGTCTATAAAAAGAAACAGTCTCCCTTTAACTCACGCCACCGTTGGGGGCTTTTTGAATCCCCAACCCACACTATTCACAATAGTTTGGCACTTTCACTATATAAATTTAGTCACCAGGGACCTTATCCACACGGAAAACACAAAATATCAACAACAAAAAAAAAAACACGAAAGAAACAATTTTTCGAAATTTTCGATTCAAAAACGACACAAAACATCCGGCGTTAATCCATTCATGAGCGTCAACCTTTTAAGCACTCCAACCGCTTAAGCAGTCATTATTTTAGTAATTATTTCAATTTTTTTCTCTTTTTTTTTTGCATCAGAATTTATCCCTTTGTGGCCGCGCCGCAAACCCAGCCACCGGGCTCTTAAAACCTAGAAATGCAGACTTGTTAAGCAATATGTGACAAATTTCTGTATATATTATATATTTCTATTTTTAATTAAGTCTAATATTAAAAGTTATTAATGCCTTTATATTAAAAAAAAAAAAAAATGTATGTGTCAGCTCCGACGCACGACTGGAGTTTACTCCTTAAGTACGATTGTCTAAACATACGCAAAAAGAGTTTATCCAACTGAAAATAAGATTAATACCATATGAAAGGGTAAATTAACAAATTAATGAAAATAATATACACATATAAATATATATTTATTCATTTTATATACATTTATTATAACTAATCGGCGAAATATTTTACATTAAACTTTTCACAATAGTCAATTTCAGATGTGCACAAATATTTCATTAGGAATGTTGATAAATTATGTAATTATTATTATCTGACAATTATCATTTATTTTTTAAATATTATTTTTCAATATTAATTAGAGCAACATTACTTTCGCAGCGTATCATAGGTGCGCGTGCACCGAAAAAGTAACGAGGTCATTCATCAGTAGATTTTACCTCTCATATTTTTCTCATACCGGGCGCCTTATATATGAAAATCGATTCTTAAGGAGTAAACTCCAAAAAATGCATGTAACTAGATTTCATACTACACATTTCGGTCGGTGGACTCACGTTCAACATTAGAGACATTAAGATTTTAATTAAGTCACTACTAATGTAAGCACTAAGTATAAATTAACAAAACAAATTGGAATAAAAAAGGGATGAGCAAAATCAGCCCGTGAATATAAATTTATTTAATAAAAAATAAAACCACTGGCTTGTCCACGGTTTTCTCTACTCTAAGTTATGCGCAACTTACTCCTGCACTTCGCAGCATCATAGAGAGGGAAAGTTCCATGGAAGCCCCGTAGGACCGTAGCCTCATAGCAGAGTCTGCACATCAGATGGCCGTCAGCAGAGTCGCGGAGCAAGCTCACACAAGTGCTCCTGTGGCTCAGCACTGCGACGGAGAAACAGAGTACCGTGTGGTTTTAGTGGGTATACTGCCAATATACAGCAGGAGTCCCAAATAACCCGGACGTTCCCCAGCGGGCGGGTATGCGTAACGTATTTCCACACGTAATAAAAAAAAGGTCGAGAAATCCACACACCCAGGAGTGTCTACTATTAGATCTTTTCCGTTAGGGGTATGAGCAATCGTACCAGAGAGAGTCATAGCTACGGTCCAGATTGTATACATACGTGTATGCATACAGATACAATTATTCTACGTCGTGCTAAGCGCCCGACTAAGTAAGACTAATCGGCCACGAAAGTGACCATGCTATTCTCCACTCCCGTCTAAGAGACCGGCACAGGTGGCATTGTACAGATTGGTGTAGGTTGCAATACTCTGCTGTTTTGGTGGGGAACCTGAGTTAGCAACGACCTAGGTCGTTCACGTCCGGTACCACATAGGTCGTATATAAACCTAAGTCCACAGGTCCCCGGTTACTCGATTCGACGATGCCGCCGAGACGGCGATCATCTGGTTGAACCTGGTCCAGTTCGTGTGCGAACCTCTCAAGACCAGACCTGGTACTATTTCGAACACAGATTTGTTAAGCCCGAGGAGCTTCTGCATCTCGTTAAGAGACGCTCCACTCCACACACCGCGCCAGGAAATCGTGCACGAGGTGGCCCGGACACTCTTTGCACAAGACAGTCCCAGTCTGTCTGCTACCAACCGAGCTAACTCCTTGTGCCCCCCGTACTTACGACGTTTGGCCCGATGAGCTTGGTCCAGTGATCGCTAACCCGAGACTATCTGTGTGTCCACGATCACCCCAACGCCATCCCTCGCTGCAATGATATCGGGCTTCCTACAGCCCAGTAAGGTAGTGAAACGAGGCTCCAGTTCCACCTTCCACCCTTTTGTGGTCATTGCCTCGGCAACGAACCTCGTGACACAATCGTGGCTTTTGATACGACCGCCGTGCGTTCTGAAACACTGCTGAATGGTGTGAGCCGTCGTCTCTCTTACAATGCATTCTGCAGACAGTTCAACTCCGACTCAGCACCATTTCTACGAACCCTCGATGCCCGGACTCGGGACGGAAGGGCGTTGATGTGGCAGTGTACGAACTGCAAGAAGTCCCGGCCGCTGTACTCCATGCACCGCTCCCTAATCCACTTGGTGGATGTCGGATTTCGAGATGACTCACGAAGCTCGTAGCCGCCCGTCGATGCATGCAGCATCTCCCGCCAGTATTGCGCCTCAGCAGTTATATTATTATTAGGGGTGCCCTTGGTGAACTTCTGGACGAGCTTTTTGACCCAGCTCAGTTTTTTACGGATCCTGTTAGATCTAGCTGAAGCTTTGGCCCCTGACCATCGCGACGATGCTAGTCCTCCGAACTTGCGTAGAACGAAGGCCGGAATGACTGTTCGTAAGGAGGGGTCGCTAGACCGCCGTCCTTAGCTTGGAATGGAAATATGCCTTCGGCACGTCCTTCGGAAGCCCCAACCACTTCCTCACTACGCCTCGTACTTCAATGTCGAGCATTCTCAGCCTGTCTTCCGATATCGTTCCGAGCACGAGACCGTGCATGAACCTCGGAATCAGATGACCTCTCACTATTTCGAGTCGCACTGTTGCGGCTTGAGAGGCGCCTAAGTGATGTTGTCCAAAGCCTCATGCACCTGAAGCTCAATCATTCAAGTTCCAGATGACTCAAAGTTTACGCCGAGGTAGCGCTACACAAGCCACTTGCTGAAGCTTCGACCGTCTGACCGAGTATACCCTCTCGGCCAGGTAGTGGTGCTTCTTACGTTCCCCGTCGGGTACCATTAATAGCACTGACGATTTCCTACTGTTGACCCGGAGGCCCAAAATCTCCCCGATCTCCACAACAGAGTCGATGGGTTCCTGCATCTCCACCTTTGATCCAGCTAGGAGAACTAGGTCGTCAGCATAGGTCAGTGCCGCGATTTTCTCGCCCTCCACCCCATAGCCAATGCCCTGAGGTAGCGATGCAAGGATTAAATCCATCGCCATGTTGAAGAAGATCGGCGAGAGCGGGTCTTCCTGACGCACCCCACAACCGACTCTTACAAGGTTGGTATTTTCTCCATTGACGGCTAAGCTCGTGTGCACCGTATTGTATATGAGAGCCAGATAGTTAATGAAGCCATCCGGCAGCCCCCTGGCCCTGAGCAATTCTACCACCCCCTAGTAGTCATGAGACACTGTGTCAAACGCCTTGACAAAGTCGAGGACTGCGATGTAGCATTAACTTTTTTCTGCAATCCCCCAGAACCGCGTCGAGCACGGCAGTGTTTTCCAGCGCCCCATCGGCACTAACAAAGCCGCATTGACGCATATCGGGGGGACAACAGTTCAGCAACCTCTTGGCCAGGAGCCATGCATGTCCCATGGGAGTTACAGGTCTCCTACTGGGTGCGTTACCGGGTGGTGGATACACCACTCGTCGCTTACCACGAGTAATTGGGGTTTTTGGACCCTGCTGACCAAAACCAGCAGCGGTGGGCGCGAAAGCGCAGAAGGGAGGATGGAGTTAGTTCGAGGGTACTCTCTCCCACCACTTCAGTGGTTGGACCGCTCCCGGTACTTCTCTGAATTAGCAGAGTGGACCGGTGAGTGGCTCTAATTACACACGGCGAGGTGCGGAGGTGCGGTTGGTGGGGGCGTAGCACTGAGAGGGCGCGGAGCGATGAGGAGGGGCTCCTGGTCTTCTCTGCCTCGTGCAGAATGGACCGGTAGAGCGGAAGATGGAGGGAGATTGAGGGTACTCTCTCCCTCCACTTCGGTGGTTGGGCAACTCCCGGTACTTCTCTAAATCAGCAGAGTGGACCGGTCGAGCGGCTCCAATCACATATAGAGGGGCCGCCGGACTCGGCGTCGGGGCGTCACGGTTGCATGACTTTGCGATCCCGTGGCGCCCCATTACGGCTCAGACGGCCGATGGGTTTTAGTGAGTATTGGGGGAGTTAGCAAGTCCCACATACCCGTCGCCTTCGGGTGGCGGGATGCGTAAATGCATTTCCGATCGTAAAAATAAGGTGCCATGCATGTGCCGGAGCGGTATCGACGTGACCGAAATCGGCCGATAGTCGCCCGGCCCATTAGGGACATCCATATTCGGTATGAAGATTGTCCTGAACGGTCGGAGCGAATCGGGCCATCCAATGGTTAAACATTTCCGCTTTCAATGTGAGAGGAACTGTGCGCCATTCCTCCGAACGGATTCCATCCGGCCCTGGCGCCGTCCTCAAGTCGATGCGGGACGCTTTCACTTCCTTAACTGTGATCGGCGTCCACGGCTTGGCAAAATCGGCCACTTCCCTCCGCTTTAGGTCATTGAGCACCTTCAGCGTTGGACCCGGAGCACTCGACACTCTCTCGAGGACCGGTTGCCAGTAGGTTTTCAGTTCCTCCAGACTGTGCCTCGCGATCCGGGTGTGTCCGTCTAGGACCTCCGCTGCTGCCCGACTGGAACACTTCCGAAATAGTTCCAGCACGCGTGCGTACTTTGGTCATCCTAACTTACGACGCGATCTCGAGCCTGGCGTGCTGTTCTCTTTTATCTGATTCGAGAATGTACAGCGAAGGCGCTTCGCATTCTTTGCCCCACACCCACGGCACTTTACTCGTCTCTCCGCCACTTCCAGAAAGGTTTCGATGACTTGTACCGCCTCCGGGCTCAGTGGGACATGGTCTGCATTCGCAGGTTCAAGCGCTCGTGCGACTTCAAAGGTTACCCCAGCATCCAGAACTCGCTTTTCGGCGGGTTGATTGGTAATCGGACCCCTGCTTGCTGGATCGGGCATCGATGACGCGAACTCCTCCAGGCAGGCTTTCACCAGCCCTTTTTACTTCGAACCACGACGCTGGCCCTTAATCGCCTCCAGCGTCCTTTGGAGCTTGGGGCAATTTAGCAAGCAGGTCTACGTTTGAACACTTCCCCGTATTCGCCGTAAGCTGCGTCTCTGTTCGTACTAAGAGAGAAAGCTCCTCGTCCGTCCATCTGCGCTTCACCTGCATCGGAGCGGCCTCCGCATTGGTCTCGACGGGGCTCGACGCTTGTGAAGACCAAGCCCCGTCTTTTTACCAAAGGTACGCCCACAAATCAGGCAGGTCCATCCTGGCGCCCGCCCTACGCTTTCACCAGGAACGTCAGGTCGAGCCTCTGGGGAAGGATAAACATTTATTATATTTTTATTTTTCCCTTTCTTTGCAACAATTTATCCCTTAGTGGCCGGGCACAAACCAAACCACCAGGCTCGCCCACGGTTTTAGCAAAGTTCCAACCGAAGAAAAACCGCTAGGCTTCATGAACCTCAAGCAATCTCAGAGAACGTCCTTTAGGACTACTATGGTATCGCAACCATAGCCTCACCGGTATTACACCTCCTAGCTCAAAGGGTGTCGTACTACTCCGAAGAGAATCCAGGGACTAGCCTTGCTATGTGTTCCTATATGTGTGGGGTGACCCCCGTGCATGAGCGCGATGCGCCCAAACAGCGATGGCGGAGCACAAGGGAAAGTGCACTTGCCTCGTCTGATGATATATGCACCAACGAGGCTTACAGCTCAGCTTCGGCTGCTTCCGGGCTTGTATAATTTTGGTGCTATCCCTATATTAAGAGAGTCATAGCTACCCGCCATTTAACCGCGCTTGCTTTAATTTCTTCACGTTGACATTTGAAGTACTGGGCAGAAAATCATATGTGTGGGACTATTATGTAACGTATATGCAATAGCGATTTGCATACGAACTGCCTATTGTCAAATTCGCCAAAGACACTTAGCGCTAAAACAACATACTCGTAGTGGGGACTATTCCAGAGAGCCTATAGAAGGCCGAAGGCGGCCCGCATAGGCGGGCCAACCATCGGGTCGTCACGGTTGTATGCACGAGCGATCCCGTGGCGCCCTATTACGACAATGAGGGCAACGCTGGATTTTAGCGAGTATTAAGAAAGTCCCATATACCCGCCGCCTTACCAAGGCGGCATGAATTTCCCAGTGTAAAAAAAAAAGTGTTCGTCAAGCCGAGCAGTTTCTCTTCGGTTGGGACCTTGCGAAAATCGTGGGCGAGCCCACTGGTTGGGTTTGCGACCCGGCTTCTACGGGATAAATTTGTTGCAAAAGGGAAAAATGAAAATAATTTTAACCGCCCCGGCCTCCAAGAGGAGCAGGGGAGCACGGTTTATCCTTCCCCGGAGGCTCGACCCGACGTTCGCGGCGGGAGCGTAGGGCGGGCACCTGGGTGGACCTGCCCAGTTTGTGGCCCAACATTCTCGACAAAGATGGGGCTTGGTGTTCACAAGCGTCGAACTCACCCCGTCGAAGCCAATGCGGAGGCCACTCCGATGCAGGTGAAGCGCAGATGGACGAACGAGGAGTTTTCTCTGTTAGCACGAGCAGAGGCGCAGCTCACGGCGGACACTGGGAAGTGTGCGAACGTAGACTTACTTGCCAAATTGCCACAGCTCCAAAGGACGCTGGAGGCGATTAAACGCCAGCGTCGTAGCGCGAAGTACAAAGGGCTGGTGAAAGCCTGCCTGGAGGAGATAGCGCTATCGGCATCTGACCCAGCAAGTAAAGGTTCGATCACCGAACAGCCCGTCGAAAAGCGAGTTCTGCTTGCTAAGTCTACCTCAGAAGTCGCACAAGCGCAAGACCCTGCGATCGCGGTCGATGTCCCACTAAGCCTAGAGACGGCACGAGTTCTCGAAACCCTTCTCGCATTGGCGGAGAGACGAATGAAGTGCCGTGGGCGTGGGGCAGAGAACGCGAAGCGCCACCGCCGTACAACTCGGATACATACACAAGACAACAGCACGCCAGGCTTGGAGTCACGTCGTAAGCTACGACGGGCAGAGTACGCACGCGTGCAGGAACTTTTTCGGAAGTGTCCGAGTCGAGCAGCAGCAGAAGTTATAGACGGACACACTCGGGTCGTGAGGCACAGTCTGGAGGAACTGGAAACCTACTGGCGACCGGTCCTCGAGAAGGTGTCGAGCGCCCCGGGACCAACGCCGAAGGTGCTTAGCGCTCTAAGGCGGGGGGAAGTGGCCAACTATGCCAAGCTGTGGGCGCCGATCACGGTTGAGGAAGTGAAGGCGTCCTGCGTCTACCAGAGGACGGCGCCAGGGTCGGATGGAATCCGTTCGGAGGAATGGTGTACAGTTCCTGCAGCAGCAAAAGTGGAAATGTTTAACCAATGGATGACCAGAGGCGCTAACCCCGATTCGCTCCGACAGTGCAGAATTATTTTCATACCAAAGAAAGATGTTCCCGCTGGGCCGGGCGATTATCGGCCGATTTCGGTTGCGTCGATACCGCTCCGGCACATCCATGGCATCTTAGCCAAAAGGTTACTGGACTATTGTCCCCCCGACACGCGTCAGCGTGGCTTTGTTAGTGCAGATGGGGCGCTGGAGAACACTGCCGTGCTCGATGCGGTTCTGGGGGATTGCAGGAAGAGGTAAAGAGAATGCCACATCGCGGTCCTCGACTTTGCCAAGGCATTCGACACAGTGTCGCACAAGGCACTGCTAGAACTGCTCAGGGCCAGGGGGCTGCCGGATGGATTCCTTAATTATCTGGCTCATATGTACGAGACGGCACACACGACCTTGGCCGTAAATACACAAAATAGCCAACCTGTAAAAGTCGGTCGAGGGGTACGTCAGGGGGATCCACTCTCCCCGATTCTGTTCAACATGGCGATGGATCTCATCCTCGCGTCACTACCGCAGGGTGTCGGCTATGGGCTGGAAGGCGAAAAGATCGCGGCACTGGCCTACGCGGACGACCTAATCCTCCTAGCGGGATCGAAGGTAGGGATGCAGGAATCCATCGACACTGTTGTCGGGGTTGGAGAGATGTTGGGCCTCCGGGTTAACAGTGGCAAATCGTCTGTGCTTTCCATGGTGCCCGACGGGAAGCGCAAGAAACACCACTACCTGACCGGGAGGGCGTACTCAGTTAGAGGGTCGAAGCTTCGACAAGTGGCTTGCGTCGAACGTTGGCGCTACCTCGGCATCGATTTCGAGTCATCCGGATCTTCAATGATCGAGCTTTAGATGTGTGAGGCCTTGGACAACATCACCAAGGCGCCTCTCAAGCCGCAACAGCGACTCGAAATAGTGAGAGGTCATCTGATTCCGAGGTTCATGCACGGTCTCGTGCTCGGAACGATATCGGATGACAGACTGAGAATGCTCGACATTGAGGTACGAGGCGTAGTGAGGAAGTGGTTGAGGCTTCCGAAGGACGTGCCGAAGGCGTATTTCCACGCCGATGTTAAGGACGGCGGCCTAGCGATCCCGTCGCTGCGAACGGTCATCCCGGCCCTCGTTTTACGAAGGTTCGGGGTGCTGGCATCGTCGCGATGGTCAGTGGCCAAGGCCGCCGCCAGATCTGAAAGGATCCGTAAGAAACTAGGCTGGGCCAAGAAGCTTGTCCAAAAATTCACCAGTGACACCTACAAACCAAATATAAGATCTGAGGCACAGTATTGGCGGGAGATGCTGCATGCGTCGACGGATGGCCACGAACTCCGTGAGTCATCTCGGAATCCGGCATCCACTAAGTGCATTAGGGAGCGGTGCATGGAGTACAGCGGCCGGGACTTCTTGCAGTTCGTACACTGCCACATCAACGCCCTTCCGTCCCGAGTCCGGGCGTCGAGGGGTTGTAGAAATGGTGCTGAGTCGGAATTGAACTGTCGTGCAGGACGCATGGTCAGGGAGACAACGGCTCACACCATTCAGCAGTGCTTCAGAACGCACGGCGGTCGTATCAAACGCCACGACTGTGTCACGAGGTTCGTTGCCGAGGCAATGACCACAAAAGGGTGGAAGGTGGAAGTGGAGCCTCGGTTCACTACCTTACTGGGCTGTAGAAAGCCCGATATCATTGCAGCGAGGGATGGCGTTGGGGTGATCGTGGACACACAGATAGTCTCGGGTCAGCGATCACTGGACGAAGCTCATCGGGCCAAACGTCGCAAGTACGGGGGGCACGAGGAGTTAGTTCGGTTGGTTGCAGACAGACTGGGACTATCTTGTGCAAAGAGTGTCCGGGCCACCACGTGCACGATTTCCTGGCGCGGTGTGTAGATTGGAGCGTCTCTCAACGAGATGCAGAAGCTCCTCGTGCTAAACAAAGCTGCTTTCGAAATTGTACCAGGCCTGGTCTTGAGAGGTTCGCACACGAACTGGACCAGGTTCAACCAGATGACCGCCGTCTCGGCGGCAACGTCGAGTCGAGAAACTGGAGACCAGTGGACTTAGGTCATGCTGGACCTATGTGGTACCGGACATTAAACGATCGAGGTCGTTGCCAACACAGGTTACCCGCCAAACACGCTGAGTACCTCAACCTTACACCAACCTGCACAATGCCGTTCGGTCTAAGCCTCTTAGACGGGAGGGGGGACAGCACGATCACTCCCGTGGCCGACTTTGTCTTGTGGGTCGGGCGCTAAAACGACGTTGGAAGGCGAGGGCAGACGGCGAAACAATAGCCAAATGCCTCGTCATGAATCATCGTGAATGGATTAACGAGTTTCCCGCTATCCCTATCTACTATCTAGCGAAACCACAGCCAAGGGAACGGGCTTGGGAGAATCAGCGGGGAAAGAAGACCCTGTTGAGCTTGACTCTAGTCTGGCATTGTAAGGAGACATGAGAGGTGTAGCATAAGTGGGAGATCTAGTCGAGATCTGGTCGTATCCGGTAGGGTAGGAGAATTATCATTATTTTGTATAATACAAAGAAGGAGTTAATTGAATTGCTTTTTTTTCGATAAATTAAAATTTTATGCACTGGTTAATTTTCTCTTCTACTCGGACGCATCTGCCGATGGAGTGGAAGAGAGATAGATGCGTCACATAGCCGAACGCTTTGGTCGATCATGCCTCTCTATCGCTTGTTTCGCGCTCTCGCTCACGGAACGTGACAATGAGTCATGCTTTTTCATTCGTGCAGCCGGCATTTATCGATTTACAAGACGTTATCACGTCAAAAAATTAAACTTTGAAAACTTTGTATTTCACAACACATTAATACAACTAAAAAAAGCACCGATTGTTTTGGTATTTTTTATTTGTTTCTTAAGAATAGTCATAAATATTTTAATAATTTATTATATATAATTTATTATTATATTATTTATTTTAATAAGTCAGTTAATATTTTATTGTACAGCTTATAAAGGTAAATGTAAAAAACTATATTATCCTGATAATGATGATGGTGAATCTGCTTATACAATATTTTTATTTTACTATAAACAGTGTTAGCTTGTAAATTTATGTTTGTAAGTTTTATGTCATAATTTCGAATAAATATTACACATATAGAAGTATTTTACTCATTCTTTAACAAGTATGCTTAATTAAAAAAATCCAAAAACCCGACTGCGTAAAATACTCTTATTATAAAAGAATAAAACAATTTACTAGCTTTCATTTGATACCCATATTGCTACAGTAAGAAAAAAAATTCAACTCCCCCCCCCTCACTCCGCCATTTGCGGGCGCCATTTTGATAATTTATATAGCCTATGTCACTACTACAATTTAGACAGATCCAACGACACCTCATATGTCAAAAACCGTCCAGCCGTTTGGGCTGTAGGGCGCGCCAAAGAAATGGACATACATACATACATACATACATACATATATACATACATACATACATACATACATACACTCGAAAAACATAACCCTCCTTCTGTCGCAGTCGGGTAAAAATAAATTGAAAACTAAAGTGAAAGCTATTAATAATTACGGTAAGTTTGTATAAAATATTGTTTAATTTAGTATAAAACAACTTGTATTTCGAGATACAGGTCGATGTACGACATTGCTACGTCCACGTCGTCGCGCGCGATACGCGAATAACTGTACTTAGGTGTATTAGAGTGCTGTCTTTCTGACTATTGTGACGAAATGCTTCCTTCACGAGATTGTAAAGAAAGATATATCAAAGGCCCTACTCAGGGCCATCCCAACGGCCCTTCTCAGGGCCAACCCAACGGCCCTTCTCAGGGCCAATCAGAAGCAGGAATGGAGGTGCTGGAGGACATCTCCATAACCTCACTGTCCGAGTCAGATACATATATTATTTTATTTTAGACTGTGTAGTTTAGTATTAGATTAGTCTTAGATTTTTATAAATTATTATAAGCAGAATTTCAGGATGACTGATTCTGAATAGGGGGTCCCCCCCCTCTCGTCGACGCGCCGGCCCCTTTTCGTCCACGGAATTCGTTGCTGCGAACCCCGCCGACCCCACGGACTTACCGTACCAGCGCTGAAGAGGAAACGGACGACAGTCACAGCCACGCAATTGCCAGTGCGACTGCGACGAGAGTGTACGAATCCGTCATGCAGGCACTATCACCTCCGAAGGGTACCCCCGCGACCACTCATGTGGGCCCATCCAAGCGCTTCCTATCGCCGGAGGATATGATGGCGCAGAAGAAGCCGCGGAAACGACAGGCCAAACAGTGCACCAGGGTAGACCTCACCGGTGCCAGCGAGGCTAACGTCGACACCGGTGCAACCGAACCGGGAACGCCAGGAATTGGTGATTTTAGGACACCATACGCCACTGATGAAGACGATGACACACAACCCAGTGGCATGGCCCACTACTCTCCGCGCGAACTTCTGGCAGCAGCAAACAAGGCGGCAAGAAATATCGGCGATATCATTAAATCTCCGATAGCAAAGCTAAACAAAGGCGACAGCGCTAGCGTTAACCGGGAGTTAACATATACAGGATGACTGGTAAATTACTATCAATATTTAAGGAGACTACTCGGTACATGATTTTCATTCGAATTATGTAAAAAAATAGGTAAATATTAATAAACTTTTAAGTAAAGTTACTCAACAATTATCCAATTATGTACGCGTCGTCTGGACACCCTAGCAGCTAGCTGCACTTTCGACACAAAACAGGTAGTTTACCTACGTCCAAACGCCGCCACATGTTAATAGGGTAGCAGGATAAACAAGCATGATCCAGTCCCCTTTAATACTTTAATCCTGGCTTAGGATAGGCAAAAATACTAAGATATTTTACTCGTTTAAGCAACAAATTTGTTGACTAGGTAAATGATGTGAACTTTGGCAATTTTTAGATGTGAACAAGCGGCACAGTACAATACCTGTGCACGTGCCGCCGGCATGACTGTAGAGTGTCAACGCTTCATTTACTTGAATTGAAATTTATGAAAACTTGGTCAAAAATTAAGTACCTATTTTTTTTACATAATTCGAATGAGAATCATGTACCGAGTATTCTCCTTAAATATTGATAGTAATTTACCAGTCATTCTGTATATTAGAAGTGGTTTCGCATATGGCCCTGGCCTTATCGGAGTCGGAGAGGTCGGTGGATGCCTCAAAAGCCTGAGTTACCATCCTGCAGTCGTGCTTGGAGGAGGAGAAGACGAGGTCGACCACATCTGTGATAAAGGCCGAACAAGTTGCTGCTGCTGCCATTGCTGCAACAGCAAATAGTGCTTTTACTGGGAAGAAAGAGACTTACGCCGAAAAATTGATGGCCACAAACTGGCCCGGTGGTCGCAGTGTACCCTTCCGAAAAAGGAGCAGCACTGAAGACTGCTGACGACACCAAGAGTGCATTGAAGACCTCCGTAGCTCCCGCCGCCTTAAATATAAAGATTGACAAAGTCAGGAGGCTAGCTGGAGCTGGAGTCCATGTTCAGACTAAGACTAGGGAGGACCTAGAAAAATTGAAATCAGCTATCCCACCGACGCTCAGAGCATCCGAGCCAAAGAGGCGCCAGCCACTAGTGGCACTCAGAAACCTGGAGGGCAAGGCCAGCGATTTCGCAGCCATCCTAAGAGCCCTTCAGGAGCAGAACTTCCAGGGGGATGAATGTTGGACACTGCCGAAGATGACCGAAAGCTGCAGGCTCGCTTTCTTTAAGAATAGATTTGGTGGAGAAAGAACGACGGTAGTCATGGCATGCGACCCACAACTGCGGAAGGCTCTGCTGGAAAAAGGCAAAGTGTATATAGGGTGGGAAGTCGTCACTGTAGACGATTTTACTACAGCCATCTGTTGCCGACGGTGTCAGTTGTATGGACACGGTGAGGCATCGTGCAAGGCGGAAGCTCCGACGTGCGGCAAATGTGGTGAGACGGGTCACAAGGCAGAAGAGTGCAAGGCGAACACTGCTAAGTGTGTTACGTGCAGCAAGTTCGGGCATAGCAAAGAAGCTGCCAGCCATAAAACCGCCAGCGAAGACTGCCCTGCTCGCCGACATGCAGAGAAGATGATGGTCGAACGCACTGCTTACTAATGGCGCCGTCACGCATCACCGTCGGACAGATTAATTTGGCGGGAGCTAGAACGGCCACCACAGAGCTACCTCTAGTTGCCGAGGAAATGGGCTTAGACGTCGTTCTGGTCCAAGAACACTACCCTAGCCCCATAATCATTCAGCACGGGGACAATGCAAGGGCCGGCATTTACCTACGCAGGAAGGATGTCGCATGCGCGGCATTGCAACACCTATCGAATAGGCACTGCATGGTGTGTCACCTCCAAGCGGACGCAGAAGGAGTGTACCTAGTATCAGTCTATTTTCAGTATGCGGATGACATCGACGTACACTTGAGACATCTGGAGACCGTACTAGCCTGCTTGAGAGGCAGGCGCATCATCATAGGGGTAGACTCAAACGCGCACTCTCCGATGTGGTACTGTGAGAGGAGACAGTACATTGAACGCGGACCAGACGTCACGCACCGTCGGGAATCGATGGAAGCGTTTATCTTGGCACATGGACTCCGTTTGGCGAACGTTGAAAACCAGCCGGTAACGTTCGCTGGGCCAACTGGCTCATCCAACATCGACCTGACACTGACGAAAGGCACCCCGGTAACGGGGTGGAGAGTGCACGAGAATAAGATTGACAGCGACCATCGTCTGATCACGTTTGTGGTGGCCAAGAAGATAGAAAATGGGGTCGACTCAAGCGCAGGGTCGCCGGACAAGCTTATGAGGCTTCGGGATCGCTGGGTGGATTGGGCACACTTTGAGGACCAGATCCGTCTTAGAATGGGTGCCATAAAGTGGAATCGGTCTGCAACGCGGATAGGCGCTCGGTTCACTAAAGTGGTGAAGAGCACTGCGTTGCAGATACTCGGGTTAAAAAGGGAAGATAAAAGCGAGAGGGGATATGAGTGGTGGACTCCGGAACTCGACCGTATGCGTCGGGACACTTACCGTCTGCGTAGGGCCTGGCAAACCGCTCGCAGGCGTGAGAGTCCCGATGAGGAGGCCGCTAAACAAAGATTCCACGTGAGTAGGCGCAGTTATAGGGTAGCTATGGAGGAGGCGCAACTTTTGCATTTTCAGAACATCGCTAATTCCGGAAACTTGGACCCTTGGGGACAAGCCTACCGTACCTAACGTAATAAATGGCACCAAATACGCCGAAGGTTATGCTGGGGGCGTCAGGGAGGCCATGACGAATCTCTTGGAGGCACTTTGCCCAGACGACGACACGGGTCGTGACACATTATATCATCGTCAAGTGCGTGTCACGGCAGCTCTGACGCCAACAGGTGAGGATGCCCCTCCTCCGACCGTCGAGATTATGGGGGCGGTAATCAGGGACCTTCCCAACACTACACCGGGTATCGATGGGATTACCGCACGCATTATTAAACACGTTTTCACGCTTTTTTTTTTCGTTTTGGCGGTAGTCCGAACAACACGTATATCATATCTGCGATTAGCGAATTAAATGTGAAAATTCATTATATACATAAAGTTTTACATAAATATACGTCTAAGTGCTCAAATAATTCTCACAAACGTTTGCAAGTAAAATTACGCAAGAGAAAAGTTCAAATCTTGTTGTTTATGTGAGTGACGATCAGCTGTTCGTTCGTTGTGTTGTCCGTTCTGTAATACGAAATTGTGGATAGTGCGCATTGTAAATAACCCGTCTTTTTGTAAGTGCAAATTGAATTTATTATAATACGAATTCAAAATTTTCATAAATTCCTTAATAGCTAAACATAATTATTAAAACTGGTACAAACTAGCGACATCTAGTCCTTATTCGTAGAACTAATACTTATAAGATAAATAAGTTCATTATGGCTAGTAAATGCAACAGCTGTGGCAAATTCACATCTTCAGCAGATGGTGCCAAGTGCAAGAAATGCTCCCTTACTTTCCATCGTGGGTGTTTATCAAACTTGAGTCCTGGCAATACAGCTGCACCTAAATGGTTATGTAAAGCCTGCAAAAATAACGACGAGTGTGTAGATGCATTTTTAGATGCTAATAATGTAAGTAGCGTCGAAGCTATGACAAAAGCAATTGAACTCCTACGCACTGAGCTATCGGCATGCACTAAGGAGATGTGTTCGTTTAGGCAAGAAATCAGTTCCATTAGATCGAGTTTAGTTGAGTTTAACAGCCGCATAGACGCATTTGATGAACGCTTGTCTAAGTTGGAAGGGAGGGAAGAAATCCTAGACACTAGTGAGAACACCATAGCCCAGCTTAGAGCGGATATTAATGAGCGTGACCAGGAGTTGTTATTAAATGACATTGAGATCACCGGCATAACGGAGCTCGACGGCGAAAATCTTATGCATGTAGTCAACCTGGTTGGTAATAAAATAGGGGTAATTATCGATGAACGCGATATAGTAAGTGTGCAGCGAGCTGGTCCCCGCCGAACTTCGGCTGCATCGAATCGGCCTCGAACCCGCGCCATCTGTGTGCGGTTGGCCCGGCGCGCTGTTCGCGACGAGCTACTGCGCGCGGCGCGCGTGAGACGCGGGGCGGACACGGCCGGCTTTAACATTGATGCGCAGCCGCGACGATTCTACGTCAACGAGCGACTCACTCGCACCAACCGTCGACTTTTTTACGCCGCTCGCGCGAAAGCTAAGGAAGCGGGTTGGCGGTACGTGTGGACGCGGGATGGGCGCATATTCACGCGCCGGGATGCCGGTTTAAATAACATTAAATATCGTATTACATCTACTAATGACATTGAAAAGGTTTTTTTGTATATAGTTTGTTTGTATTATATTCTATCCTTTCTGGCAGTATGCAATGATAATATTGTTATTATTTCTTGTACTAGTTTTTATGTTTTAAAAACTTATTACTTGGAAATAACTAAGCGTTCATATACCTTATTAGCGGTGATCATTGCCCGTGTCGCCATGTCTCACAAAAAAGTTGTGATATATATTATGATTGTCGATACTATCATCGAGTATTATCTTATTATAATATTACGCAAACACAATTATTTGGATGATACTATACTTTATGATGAGTGTATTTCCGTTTCAAATATTACTAGACATAATTTTAATTATAATATATTTAATATGTTGATATGGTATGTTGTGATACGTGATACTATTATATTTTATTATAAATGTTCCTATAATATTTATATTTCATGTGATATATACGGTATTTTATTTAATGAGGTTTATTGTGTATTATGTTGTTGGTTTACTTTCATATATATGATATTTATTATGACTGTTATTGATGGCTCCAGGTAAATATATTCGTTTTGGACTAATTAACCCTCGCTCCTTGGGTACGGGTCATGAAGAACTTGTGGTTGCCTTGCAAAAACATGAAATTGATATTTGTGCACTGAACGAAACATGGCTTAAAGAGGGAGACGATGCCATTGCCCCAAAGATAGCTGGATACCGCCTTCGTCACGTTCCTCGACCTTCTAATATACGCAGTCGAGGTGGCGGTGTCGGATTTTACCATAAGTGTGAACTGCCCGCCCGCGTCCTCAAGCATCCAATTACAGGCTCTGTTGAGCAAATGTGGCTACAGGTAAGCATAAATTGTAAAAAAGTTGCCGTTGGCACCGCTTATCGTCCACCCTGGCTATGTGTGCAGACATTTGTTAATGCATTGAGTGAATCACTCAGTTCGTTTTCATGGCATGATCATATCATCCTCCTCGGCGACTTCAATATTAACGTATTGAACGGTAGAGAGAATAACACTCTATTACTCAATGATCTCTTGTCCAGCTTCGGCCTTCACCAGTATGTCACTGAGCCCACACACTTCTCCTCTCATACTAATACCTTGCTCGATCTTGTTTGCACTGATGCGAACGTGACACGGGTATGGATTGATCATATGCCTTCTCTCAGTGACCATGCGTTAGTCGTGTGTGAGCTGGATATGCCAAAGATAAAAAAGCGCCCGATAACTTTATGTTATAGGCCTATTAAAGACATAGATCTATCCCTTTTAGAGAAATTCTTGGAGTCAGTCAATTGGAATGCTATGAATGATGAGGTTAATCTCAATGAAACAGCCAAATATCTCACCTCTAATTTGCTTAGAGTCTTTGACTGTCTTGCACCAAAAAAAAAGGTTACCATAAAGGAAAAAAGCTACCCTTGGATTACCTATAATATTCGTATAATGATGAAACACCGGGACAAGGCCTATCGAGAAGCAAGTTCATCTAAAAGTTCGTCCAAGCTGAACTACTACAAGGAACTTAAGAAACTCGTAGCCCAGGCTGTCAATGCCGAAAAAGAAGCCTATTTTAAAAAAATATATTTGCTCAAATAAACAAAACCCCAGAACCATGTGGAAACACATTAAAGAAAATGTAAATTTTAAAAATACCGATGTGCCCCTTCCTATAAATTTGTGTGATGCGGAGAAGATAAATATGCATTTTATGAACGTTCCAGGTGATAATATAGTAGATTCATCATATATAGACTACTATCTTAAAAACAAATATGACTCGTCGAGTACTTTTAATTTGCACGCTGTGACCGAGAGAGAGGTAGCTGGCACTGTCCGGGAACTGCGATCTAACGCCATCGGCATAGATGGCATTTCATTGGATATGCTACTGTTATCTATTCCGTATACACTAAACGCTTTTACCAGCTTAATAAATAGAAGCATCTCATCCTCAACATTCCCTGAGATGTGGCGTGATGCTGTGGTGCGTCCTATTCCTAAAAATTCCCACCCTTCGGAATTTAAAGATCTACGTCCAATAAGCATATTGTCTAGTCCCTCAAAAATTTTGGAAAAAATTGTATGCAAGCAACTTACTGAATACGTAGAAAGTAGAGGTATCCTGCCCCTAATGCAGTCTGGTTTTAGGAAGCACCACAGCACTACAACCGCTCTTGTTAGTGTGATCGATGACATGCTTCATGCTCAAGATAGTGAGAATGTTACTATTGTTGTTCTCCTAGATTTTTCACGAGCATTTGATGCTATTAATATTAACTTACTGTTAGCAAAACTACGGTTTTACGGATTGGAGGAGGCTGCTGTTCTGTGGTTTGCCAGTTATCTACAAGATAGATACCAAGTTGTAGAAATTAAAAAGGACGATGGAAGTGTGATTTCGTCGCGGCGTAGCCTAATTAAAAGAGGTGTACCTCAGGGTTCCATACTGGGGCCAATCCTGTTTAGCATTTACTCTGCGGACGTTACTAGTTGCATACAAAACTGTAAATTTCATATATATGCTGATGACATTCAGATATATTTTTCTTTTAAATCCTATGACATTGCACTCGCGTTGGGCAAGATTAACAGTGATCTTGATAGAATTTTTACCTGGGCTAGATCCAATGCTTTAGTTTTGAACCCCAACAAAACAAAGTATATGATAATTGGTACGCGAAAGCAGGTACATCAAGTCAAAACCTTCGATCCTGTGATTGCCGTTAATGGTAGCAGAATCGAAAGAGTATCAGAAGCTCGTAATTTGGGGCTTCTAATGGATGAAGATCTGCGATTCGAAAAACATATATCAAAGTTAGTCCGTAACTGTTTTTTCCGGCTGAAAGTTTTGTATCGTATTAGGAACTCACTGAGTGAAGAACTACGTATTGGACTGTGTGAAGCTTTAGTCCTCTCCCAATTTAACTACGTTGATGCTGTTATAGGTCCAAGGTTATTAGAGCGCACAAAAAGATCGATACAACGTGTTCAAAACGCCTGTGCACGTTACTGTTTTCGTATACCGCGGCGAGAACACGTTACTCCTTTCATAAATCAGGCATCTATATTAAAAATGGAAAGTCGTAGGCGGTTACACCTCGCCACAATGCTGTTTAGAATAATCAAGTATGGAGTGCCTGTCTATTTATTTGAAAGGTTGGAATGGACAAGAGACATTAACACCACGCATTGTACACGATCTACTCAATGCACACTGAGTTTACCGGTTCACCGCACAGCCGCATTTAGGGGTTGCTTTAAATACGCAGCAACCAAGTGCTGGAACAACCTCCCTCCTCCTCTGCGGGACCTTTGTACTAAAGCCAGCTTTAAGCGCCAATATAAAAAGTACTTATTGGAGATGCAAAGGCAAGATTAGTAACTTTTTTTTTCTCGTTTTTGTAGCTGTGAATTTATCTTTCTTTCTCATTTTTTTTTCTTTTAAATGTTTTTGCGAGTATAATATAATATAATATGTCATTTATATATTAATTATGCAATTTTAGAAACGTTTTCCTTGTGGTGCCAGTATTTCTAAATATCATAATAAATTCTTTATGTATCTATTTATACGTGTATAAATAGTGTGCATGTCTACATGTGAATATAATATGTATATTTTTATTCCAACTTAATAAGTATAGTGATAGATTGGACAAACTTATTATGCAGTAGTACTTATATATTTTTTATATTATTATTAGCATATGTATTAGATAATATCCTTGATTATTTTTGTCGGAATGCTGCCAAAATGAGTAATGAAACTTATGGTGGTCCTGAAAACCAGTGCTAGGACCTATAATCCTAGCTTAAACTGAGGTCACACCTTTTTGTGAGGCATGCTGCGAACATATTTTGTAGGCATGTATATATGTGTGTGTGTATGTATGTGTATGTATATATATATATATATATATATATATATATATATATATATATATATATATATATATATATATATGTGTGTATGTTTGCATAATGTATTAGTTAAATAGTTTCATGATCAATAAGTTTATGTTATATCTCTCTTTAATTAATTTTTGTTTGTTTTTTTCGTTTATGTACTTTTTATATTTTTAATCATTACTATAAATTATGTACTATGTGTTTTACTTTTGTACAACTTTCATCTGATGCAGCATGTTTTTCACAAATAAATTTATTTATTATTATTATTTGGGCAGCCGCGCCGGATGAAACAGCTGAAGTGTTTAGGCGATGTGTCCAGGAGGGCTCTTTTCCGGACACGTGGAAGGATGGCAGGTTGGTTGTCCTACCGAAAGGGAATGGCAAGCTTCTTACCGACCCAAAAGCGTACCGGCCCGTCACGCTGTTGCCGATCTTTGGTAAGATTCTCGAACGCTTAATGATAAGGTGCGCACCGAAAATGACCAAAGGTCTATCGGACTGCCAGCACGGATTCACGCGAGGGCGGTCGACGGTGTCTGCGCTGAGGAGTATCCTTAGCGTGGCTCGTGAGAGTTCGTCGAAATATGTGCAGGCGATATTTCTGGATATCTCTGGGGCCTTTGATAATGCCTGGTGGCCCATGATATTGCTGAAGTCGAAGCGGGGAGGTTTTCCACCAAACATCTACAGGATGCTGGTGGACTACTTCATCGATCGAAGAGTAGGGATGTTCGTGGGCCACACGGTAGTGTGGAAGGCGGCCACTATGGGCTGTCCGCAGGGATCAGTGTTGGGACCCACGCTTTGGAATGTGCTGATGGACGATTTGCTCAGGCTGCCATTACCTGGGGGGGTTAGTATCGTGGCTTATGCCGACGATGTGACGATCCTGGTCGAGTTCGGTGCCCGGGCGGGCCTGGAGGAAAAATCCAAGGCGGCACTGAAGCTCGTCGGTGAGTGGGGTGAGAGAAATTGACTGGAGTTTTCTCCTGCTAAGTCATCCACGATGACCATCAGGGGTAAACTCCAGCGTCCACCCACCATCAGATTCGGGAGTAACTCCATCAGGAGCGTCACGTCGACCAAGGTACTAGAGGTGGTGGTTGACTCGAGCCTGTCCTTCGCGCAGCATGCGGTGGACATAGGGGAGAGGGCGGCAAATTGCTTCGGCAAGATGTCGAGAGTATCGGCATGCTCGTGGGGTATTAAATACAGGGCCCTTAAGGTCCTGTATAAGGGTACATTTGTGTCCACAGTGACGTATGCTGCGGCATGTTGGTATGAGCGTGCGTCCCTTCACGTTGTGCGGAGTGCGCTTCTGCGCACCCAGAGACCCGCCTTGATCCTTCTGACCAAGGCGTATCGCTCGACGAGCACTGACGAACTGGCGGTTTTGGCTGGTGTGCTGCCGGCCGACCTTGAGGTGATCAGGGCAGGCAGACTAGGCGCTCTGCGCGAGTCCGCGGCTACCAAGGAGGAGCTACGGAGTGCCAAACTCAGCGAGGCTGAGTCCGCTCTTGCCGCATGGCAGAAGCGTTAGGACACTTCGATCCATGGGAGGGAGCTGTATCGGTTTTTCCCGGAGGTGAAGGCTCGCTTCAAGGCAACTTGGGTCAAGCCTGATTATGTAACGTCCCAAATCTTCACAGGTCACGGGTGTTTTAGGGGGAGGCTTCACAGAATGAAATTGTCCGCTGTGGGGTCATGCTACTGCGGCGAAGCCGCAGAGGAAGACGTACACCACGCACTCTGGGAATGTCCTCTGTATAGGGATGAGCGTAGGGAATTGCTGGACGGCATCGAAGTGCATTTTTGGTGGGACCGATCTACTATCGTGATCTCGTGGCTTCAGCGGCGAACTTCGGTAGGCTACGGGATTTCGCGCGAAGATGGCACAAGAAAAGGAGCGACCTCGAGAAGAACGGAGGCAATGAACCGGCATAAGACCATCAAAACAGCAGAGCGCACTATCGGCAGATACCGAAGGCGTCTCTGTACCGTTCGCCCCAGAAAGGGGAGAAGGACTAAGGGACAAGTGGAAAAGAAATAAATAACTTGTAGGGAACGGAAGCGTGCGCACCTGAAGGGAAGAGAACCCAAGACAGTAGGGTGCGCACTCCCGAGATTAGGCCCGTATAACCACGACAGGTTGATAGGGCCATGGGTTGGAGGTGGGACTTGTCCGAGTCAGAGAGAGAGAGTGATGCGCATGAATGGATCAACGCCGGACGTGTTTGTGTCACCTCCGCAATTAAAATTCGAAAAAAGTGGTTTTTTCCTGTTTTTTCGAAAAAAAATTGTGTTTTTCCTTCGCATATGGTCCCTGGGGACTAAATGCAAACAGTGAAAGTGTGAAATTATCAGTAATAGTGTGTGTTTGGGGCCCAAATAGTCCCCCACGGTTACGTGAGTTAAAAGAGAAAATTTCTTTTAATTTCGAACTATATTTTGATAAACTATATTTGGATTTTATACATATTAACTTATTTAAATAGTAATAAGTTAATAAGTTAACGTTTTTGATTAATATTAATAATTAGGTAGGTAGACAGTTTTTTCCAACCACATGCTCGCACGTGGTTAAGTCTGACAGCGGGCATTGACGTCTGACAGTTGGTGTTTGGCGTTGACGTTTGACATTTGACGTTTGACGTCTGACGTCTGACGGTTGTTGGTATTACTGACGGGTGTTGACACATATAGTGTTGCCCCGTTCAGGTTATATTTCCCACCCCGGCTGCTCGAGTGGTCAGGCAACTGGACACTTTACGCAGCGGTCGCGGGTTCGAATCCCGCCAGGTGCAGATAATCTGTATGACGAATATAGATGTCTGCACCGGGTCATGGATGTGTATATATGTATTTATTCTTATATCTTAAATTTATTTCCGTTCCTAGTACCTGTAACACAAGTTAATACGAACTTACCACGGGGCTAGGTTAACGTGGTGTGATTGTAGGTTAATATTTATTTATTATTAATTTTACTTTTTTATTTTTTATTTTTTGTATTTCAATACACGAAATAGCCTGAGTGAGCGTACATACGCGTCTGAAAGGGCGGCAAGATGGCGGACGACGATGAGACAAATCGTCTCCGCGAGATGTTCGAGGCGGACGTGAGGCGCAAATCCGAAGAACTGGAGGAATTAATGGCAATCAGTCGGGAGGCTGGGTTTACTCCCCGCGTTTCGCTTGCGAGAACTCCTCCACAGGAGTTCAGCTCACCCATAGCATCCATCATGGATACCACCCTAGGACTGAACCGGGAGAGGGCCGGCAAGCGACAGATAACCTCGCCGGAGGAGGAGCAGGAGCGCACAAGACGGTGTGACGAACGCCGTGCTGGCCCGTCGCACCAAGTGTGTGCCCTTCCCGTGGCGGGTATCTTGACCGGCCCTCCCCCGGCCAGAACCACATCCCCCGTGCCCATGAACACCCCCAACCCCTATGTCAGTACCCCCACATCGACGCCCGTATCAAGTTGCGCCCCTGCTCCTGCCTCTGCCCCTGCTCCAGTCCTTGCCGCGATTACCCCCGCTCCCGTTACCGCATCACCCGCCGAACCCGGGTCGTGGTTGGCGGGTCTGTCTAAGTTCCAGCTCTTGGACGAGGCGCACACTCAGCTGCAGCGCATCACGGCGGTAGCCAACAGCATGGCTTTCCACAATAAGTTCAAGCTGAACGCTAGCGATAGGGACGCCATCGGCCAGGCAGGGCAGAACGTGCTTGCGCTGATAGCGGCCCTAGAGATTCGACTTGCAGAGGCCGAACATCAGGTCACTGCAACCAAGTTGAAGTGCGCGCAGTTCCAAAAAGCCGCAAGCTCCACTAGCTTTCCATACAGGAACATCCACACCCGCGGTCACCTACGCGTCATTGCTGAAGCGTCCAAGGGGACAGCCTCCGGTGCACATCCCGGCGACGCAAGGCCAGGCTGTCTTGTTCTACCCTAATACGGAAGAAATTAAGACCTCCGAGGGTACTAAGGCTGAGCTGCAGAAAGCGATACAGCCTGGACGCATGGGGATTCCCGTACATAGCGTAAGACGCATCGGGAATTCCGGGATTGCAGTCACAGCCGCCACGCCTGCAGCAGCCGAAAAACTGAAGGCTGCAGTGCCTCCCACTCTTAAAGCGACTGAACCGCGCGGCCGTCGCCCTCTGGTTGCCATTCGCAATCTGAGGGTTGACCCCACGGCGGACAGTCTGCTCGAGGACCTGCAGACCACTAATCTGTCGGACGATCCAGAGTGGACGCTAGAGAAAGTGAGGGCCAACTGCCGCGTGGCCTTCAAGAAGGGTCGACGAGGAGAGCGCACCACGGTGGTTCTCGAATGCTCACCATCCCTGCGTGACAAACTCATCAGCTTGGGTCGTGTATACATTGGCTGGGACGAGGCCGATGTGTGCGACTACTTAAGAGTCACCTGCTGCAACAGGTGCCATCAATATGGGCACCCAGAAAAGTTCTGTCGTGCCCCGGAGATGGTATGCGGAAGGTGTGGGGAAACCGGCCATAAAAAGATCGAGTGCCAGTCCCAGAGTGAGTGATGCGCAACCTGCAAACGCTTCAAGCGCAAGGAAGCCGGCACCCACGTCACGAACGCCCCGACATGCCCAGCGCGCATATACGCCGAACAGCAGTCAGTCAACATGACCCAATATTTATTTATTTATTTATTTATTTATTATTATTAATTAATTAGTACGGGTCAACCAATTACACTAATTAATATGATACAGATTAATAAAGATACTGTTTTAAAAAATTAGGTTATAGAACATTTAACTAAGATATCAAATTATAAAATATTATTAAACTAGCAACCCGGCGAACTCCGTTTCGCCACCAACTTATTTTCGTGAGGGATACTCACACCACGTACTGCCACCATGCAAAACCATATTGGTTTGTAGTACATGCTATGTATCAGAGATGGCGCTGTATGTGAAAAATGATTTTCCATGTTTTCCTGCTTTTCTGTTGAAAAATTTCCTGAATTTAGTTTGCTATAAAGCTCACGGAGCCCGAGACCTTTCCAACGAATGCAAAACCGTGGAAATCGTTTCGTGCGTCCTGGAATTATAGCGTCAGGAAGGAAAACCCGACTTATTTTTATATTATAGATGAAGGTCTTAAAATCAATTCATTAAATACAATGTCAAAATAAATCAATTAAATGCAAGTCATAAATAATAGTCATAAGATTAAATTAAATATAAATTAAGTACAATATAATGAAAGTCAATGCAAATCTATGTCAATAACAATTAGATATAAAAACAAAATCAAATAATAAATTCAATTAACTCCGTAATCCTTACATACATCACACATTCAATTCGCAGTACTGCAAACACTCGGATAAGATCGAGTTCCATTCATCCGCAAACACGTCACAGTGTGGTGCGAGGTCCAGGAGAGCATTGAGCGCAGTGAGAGACCGCGGTATGGGAGACTTCAAACGAGCTACTGTACGACATCTGGGGACAGCAAATAGCTTGAGCTTCCTATGTCGACAATAGTTGTTAGGAGCATAAAGCCTACACAATTCCTCATGTAGGTCTGGTGCATCCACCTTACCTCTGAGAATTTTGCACATAATCAAAATTTGGTCTCTCCATCTTCTAACTTCCAGAGAGTTATATTCAAGGCACCCAAGAAGGAACTTGGTTGGGTACATAAGCGGGTAGTAGCCGTACGTGCGCTTGTATAGGTATCTTAAAAAAGCTTTTTGGACCTTTTCCAATAAAAGCGTGTACTTACTTTCATACGGGTGCCAGATACAAGCACTCGCCTCAAGCTTACTTCGTACTAAGGCACCAAAAATGAGTTTTATTACGCCAATGTCCTTAAAATCCCTCGAATTCCGCAGAACAAAACCAAGGCGTCGAAAGGATTCCATAGCCACTGTAGTGATATGGTCGTGAAAGGTGAGCTTTCGGTCAAATGTGACACCCAAATCTTTACAATTGATTGCCCTCGATATGTTTTTGCCATCTAGATTGTAAAGATGTTGAATTGGTTGTCTCATTCGCCTGAAAGTCATCACAACGCATTTTAAGGGATTTAATTCCATTTTATTTTCCACGCTCCACTGGGATACAGCGTCAATATCTCGCTGAAGCAATAGGCAGTCCTTCACATCTTTAATTTCCATAAAAAGTTTCAAGTCATCAGCATAAAGAAGACATTTTGCATGCCTGATGACTGTTGGAAGATCGTTAATCATAAGGATAAACAAAAGAGGACCGAGTATTGATCCCTGACTGACTCTGGAACGCGTATGATAGGGCTGTGACTCATAAAGGCCGAGCCTGACATACTGCTGACGATCGCGGAGATAATCAGCGACGAATCCGAGGAGGCCTGGAGACAAGCCCAGTGCACTAAGCTTCTCGAGCAGTATGTCATTGTTAACCCTATCAAACGCCCTCCGGAAGTCAAAATATAGGACATCCACCTGGCCTCCTTCGTCGAGTCTAGAAGAAATAAAGTCAACAATTGATAGGAGGTTCGTGTTGACAGATCTTCTTCTCCTAAAACCATGCTGCTCATTGCATAGAAATGGTTCTATCTGGTTGTAAATCTTAATATTGAGAATATGTTCAAAGATTTTAGCTAGGGTGGAAAGTATAGCTATTGGACGATATTCTTCAACATTATTTTTATTGGCGCTTTTTGGAATAGGAGTAACACGAGACAGTTTCCATTGAGAAGGGTATTTTCCGGTTCTAAGTGCAGTATTAAATAGATGGCAGAGTGGATCAATAAAAAAGTCCTTTCCTTCTTTAATAAGCCAAGGAGGAATACAATCAGGTCCCACGGAAGATCCTGCTTTTAAGTGCCGAATTCCTGTGGCTACGTCCTTAGTTGTAATCTTATTAACTTCAACGTATCTACTTATGTACAACGAGCTCTGACTTGTATTTCTAATGTTTCTTGTATCAAGTCTAGGTAGTTCAGATAGAAATACACTAGAGAAAAAGCTTGCGAAAGCTTCAGCAGCTTTAACCCCACAAAAAGTATTACCCTTGTACTCCACACTAGGCTCAAAGCCCCCTTTTGATCGGAGACATGAGATGTGGTGCCAGAACTGACGTGGGTTAGTTTTGATGTTTCGCTCTATATCAGCTACAGTACGCGCGCGAGTTCATGTCCATCCTGAGGAATGCGGTAGTTCTGTGACCTATCATAATGTCGATATCGATAATCTCATTTGGTCAACCATAATATCTATTCCATATTTATTGCAACTTTAAGTAATTAAATATTTATTTATTTATTTATTTTTATTTAATACTTTATTACACACGTTATTAAATAATAGCATTGAAGAAAAAAAATTTACAGTAAATGTGCAATGGCGGCCTTATCATGCTTATGTATTATAAAAGTTTTTTTCTATTTGAAATTGTTGAAGGCGAAGTACTCATGGTTTCGTAAAAAAAAAATAATACAATAGCGGTCAATAGTTTTTAACCGACTTCAAAAAAAGGAGGAGGTTCTCAATTCGTCTGTATTTTTTTTTTTTTTTTTTTTTTTTTTTTTTATGTGTGTTACCTCATAACTTGTTACTGGGTGTACCGATTTTAATGATTCTTTTTATATTCAAAAGCTAGTGCTCGTCATGTGGTCCCATTTTAATTTGAGCGAGATGTGACTAGTAGTTTTTGAGTAATCCTTAATAATGCGTATATTTGTTCCTGATACCGCGCGTCGCTGCGCGGGTCGCGTTGCACACTATCGTTCCTTGAGGCTTAATTTGTTTCGGAAGATTATCACGTATTATGTTTTTTATGTTTACTACGAGTTAAACTATACAATATTATATTTTGTTTCTCAGATTACGACTCAGGTGTAGAGTTATGTTGCGCTGAACTTTGAGATAGCCTGATAGCACGTTTCAAAGCGCGTCCTGTATTTAAAAGATCATATCTCAACAATAGTTATACGGCAAAATGTAAAGGAATAACTTTTCATCGGTGAATAACTAGACTAACTGTTTACTAACTGTTACTAATTGTTTTAAAAATTTTTAATTTGTCAAAATATTTAACGGACACCATTTTGCGTCATTTTTCATAGACTAAAATCTTAAATGTGATATTGTGTGTGCAACAAGTTTACCTATTAGCAGCGGAATCTTTTATGATGTAATCTCAGGAAAGTAATGACAGAATCTTGGGTGGCATTGGAATGAAATAAATAAACAACTTAAATTAAATAAATAATTTAACTTAAATGTTTATAACATAATGTATAATATCAAATACCTAATGAAAGGCAGAAAGGAAGGCACGTTATGAGTTATGCCGTTGGTCTCATTACGTTTGCTTAATGTAATTCAATAGGCAGAATACATTGGCAGAATATAAACAATATACGGCGTAATTATGTCGCATTCTATGCCTCTCATACTCGGCCGCCTCACCCCGCGCGCACCGCACTGACGCACATGTTGAGCAGATTTTTTTCGGGTTTTTTGTTCTATAGTTCACTAGTTCTTTTTTTTTACGCCAAAGGAATGTGACAATGCCCAATTTTTTATTCATAAAGGGATGCCACTCGGACGCAGGTAATAACGATATTAATTTAAGTTGTATAACATATTATAAAATATGCTAAACATAATGCAAAATATTTTTAGGATGTATTTTTAATATCCTCTTTTATAAAATACAATATATTATATTATGTTATACAACTTAAATTAATATCGTTATTACTTGCGTCCGAGTGGCATTCCTTTATCGTTAACAAATTGGGCATTGTCAATTTTTCGAGGGTGGTACCTGTAGCTTGTGAACTGTAACCGCCCAGCTTTATATAAATAAATCAGTTATCGAACTACAGATTCACTAAAAATCAAGAAATAAAACAAAATTTTAACAAAAAACATTAACCGACTTCAAAGCAAAAAAAAAGAACGGTAAAACAAAAATGCACTAAAAAGTAAAAAAATAATTACGTATTCTTTTGTCTGTAATCAAATTATTACGATAATATAATGTACAATTATTGTTGTTATTGGAGTCGGTGTTAGCCAAGGAAATAAGGAAAAGAGTGCGTAATAGTGTAGGCCGGTACACCTATTGTAATGTTAAACTACGTTGGCTGACACCGACTCCAATAACAACAATAATTGTACATTATATTATCGTAATAATTTGATTACAGACAAAAGAATACGTAATTATTTTTTTACTTTTTAGTGCATTTTTGTTTTACCGTTCTTTTTTTTTGCTTTGAAGTCGGTTAATGTTTTTTGTTAAAATTTTGTTTTATTAGTATCGACAAGCACGCGTCACCGTCAACGGACAACACTCGATTTCGGACGAATTCGGCGAGGCGGGGCGCGCTGCTCCCGCCCTTCACCTCAGGCCCCGATGGACATGAACTCGCGCGCGTACTGTACGTGCTCAGCATATGCAAGTGCAATACGTTCTTTTAGCTCAGACCTTAAATTGGAAAAGGACTGATATGCATCGTTCGACTTTGTCCTTATCCACTCTCGGTACAATATGGATAGGACAGCTATAGAATTGTCAATAGGGCAGCTTAATCTCCAAGGATCGGAGGTCGCCACCTCGGAATTGCACGTCATAGCCGCAGAGAGGAGCCTTGACCTGGTTCTTGTACAAGAACAATACGCTAACTCTGGCTTGACTGGCTTGCTTCAGTGTGGATCTGCTCCGAAATCGGGGATCATGGTGATGAACGACAGGATCGCTGTCACGCTGCTGCACAATCTGAGCACAGAATACTGCACCGTTATACATGCCGATTATCAGGGATTCAGTACCTATATCATCTCAGCGTACTTTCAGTACCGTCATGACATCGTCCGCCATCTCGAACACCTGAGTTATGTAATGGACCGACTAGGAGGAACCCCGGTACTGATTGGCGTGGATAGCAATGCACATTCACCACTCTGGTTCTGCGAGCGAAGACAGTATTCGGGACGTGGACCTGACACCGAACACCGGAAGATCCAAATGGAAAGCTTCATATTGAGTAGAGGCCTGCTTATTCACAACGAGCAGGGCCAGCCACCTACATTCAACGGACCCAATGGATCATCCAACGTGGATTTAACACTCTCGTCCAGAGGAGTCATCATCAAGGAGTGGCGGGTGCACGAAGGTGCCAGTGTAAGCGACCATCAGCTGATAACTTACCAGATGTGTAGCAGTGGGACAGCGAAACAATCGGATCTGGAACCAAACGTTCGGATCGCCTTCCGGGAACGAGGAGTGAACTGGGCCTACTTTCGATCCACGCTGTGCGCCCGCATGGGCAAGCTAGACGCAAGACAATCGGCGAATGACCTCGCTAAACAGTACAGCGAACTGCTCACGAGCACAGCCACTAGGTGATTTTTTTTTTTTGACTCTGGGAAATACGTTTACGTATCCCGCCGCCCGAAGGTGACGGGTATGTGGGACTCGCTGACTGCGAAGTTAGAATACCCACTAAAACCTACAAGGACGCCACGGGATCGCTGGCGCATGCCACCGTGACGCCCCGACAGCCACTAGGTGCCTAGGATATCGCAGGGATAGGGAGTTCGGGGGTTACGAATGGTGGACGCCTGAACTGAATCGACTTCGCCGTGAGGTGAACAGAGCACGGAGATCCTGGCAGAACTCTCGATGATACAATTCCAAAGGTGACGACGCGCTGAGAGTAGCGTTACAAGAGGTCCGACATAAATACAAGCTGGCCATGAAAGAAACGGAAATCAAGCACTTCAAAAAGGTTGCCGAAACGGGAAACGAAGACCCTTGGGGACTTGCGTACCGCGCCGCGACTGGCAGGACGCGTCCCCCCAGGAATGTACTTCACGAAGGGAAACTCATCGAGGGATATGCCAATGACACTGAAGCCGCTATGCACGATCTCCTGTACTCCCTATGCCCCGACGACGCTACAGCGACCGATACTGAGTACCACCGAACGCTGCGAGTGGCCGCCGCTTTCCCTCCAACTGGTGAGGATTCGGCCGTGCCCGACTGAGCCATTGTGGAACTCATCATCAGGAATCTGCCTAATACAAGTCCCGAACTAGATGGAATCACCCGTATAATTATTAAGAATGCCTGAATGGCTTCCTCCTGCGAGATGTTGCTGATGTACTCGGCTTGCATCTCCGAGGGAGTCTTTCCGGATATCTGGAAGATTGGAGCGCTGATAGTCCTGCCGAAGGGAAACGACAAGCCGCTGACTGACCCGAAGGCCTATAACTTTACTACCGATTTTGGGGAAAATTTTAGAAAGGATCATCATCGCTTGCGCCCCCTGCCTGTACCGCGGTATCTCAGACGACTAGCATGTTTTCGTCAAGGGGCGGTCAACCGTGACCGCCCTTCGAACGGTGTTTGCTCGCGTTGATGAATCTGCACATAAGTACGTTCAACTGGTTTTTCTGGAAATCTCTGGTGCGTTCGACAACGCCTGGTGGCCGATGATCTTGCTGAAGGTGAAAGCCGCGGGTGTCTCGCCGAATATCTATCGGATTTTGGTGAGTTACTTCAGCGGCCGACGCATAGGTATGTCGGTCGGCTCCCAGACGTTGTGGAAGACCTCGACCATGGGGTGTCCCCAAGGATCAGTTTTGGGCCCGACGTTATGGAACCTTCTCCTGGACGATCTCCTGAGGCTGCCGAAGCCAGATGGAGTCAGCATCGTGGCATAAGCAGACGATGTGACGCTTGCGATCGAGGCGTCGTCCCGCGCTTCCATCGAGCATAAATGCTCCACCGTTTTGAACTCGATCTCTAAATGGGGGACTCGAAACCGGCTGTCGTTCTCGTCAGCCAAGTCCCAGACCATGACTATCAAGGGTCGATTTAAACGCGCACCAACCGTCAAGTTGGACGGCGCCTCCGTCGCGAGCGTCACCACAGCCAGAGTTCTTGGCGTATATATTGATGATGCGAGGTCCTATGCGTCGCATGCGTCTTTGATGGGCGAGAAGGCCGCCAGCTCTTTCGGGAAGGTCTCACGTGTCTCTGCCTCATCTTGGGGTGTGAAGTACCGGGCGCTTAGGTTCCTGTACCACGGGACCTATGTCGCTATCCTGACGTACGCTGCAACCATATGGTACCGGCGCTCTCAACTGTACGTTGTGCAGAGCGCGGTTTTGCGGAGCCAGAGACCAGCTTTGGTGCTTTTAACGAAAGCCTACAGGTCGTGCAGCACCGCAGCACTTCCGGTGCTTGCGGGTGTTCTGCCGGCCGACCTGGAGGTTGTTCGAGCGGGGCGCGTGCAGGAGGAGTGCGAAGGGCTCGCAGGCGGGGAACGCAAGACGAAGAAGAACGAGATCTTCAGCGATGTCGTTTCCGCTTGGCAGACGCGCTGGATTGCGAGCGGAGATGGGAGAGAGCTGTACAGCTTCTTTCCGGATATTGCATCGCGGTTGGAGCGCCGCTGGGTAGAACCGGATTACGTCCTCTCACAGATCTTCACCGGCCACGGATGCTTCAGGAGCCGCTTACACAGGATGACGTTGTGTGACACGCCGTCCTGTTACTGCGGCCACGATAGCGAGACCCGAGACCACATTCTGTGGGAGTGTAACTTGTATGAGGATGAGCGTAAAGCGATGATAGACGGAATCGAGCGGACGAAGGTAGGCCCTATCTACTTTGAAGACCTGACTGCCACGGAAAACAACTTCAGCCATCTACGGATGTTCGCGCACAGTTGGCACAAGCGAAGGACTGAGATGACATCGTAGCTGCAATATTGACACATCTGGACTGCCGTGCCGTCACTAACGTGTTGTGTTGTCGTCAGCCCCAGAAAGGGGAGAGTGACGCCAGGGACAGTATCAAAGCACTCTCGTATGAGAGTACTTTTGATTTGTAGGGAAACAAGAATTGTACGGGGGAAGATAGCGTAGAAGCAGGTGTACCCCGTACATCTCCCGCGTTTCGCTCCGTATACCGAGAGGTGGGTAGGAGCATGGGAAGGTTGGTGGGTTATGTCCGAGTCAGAGAGCCGCGGAAACGACAGGTCAAACAATGCACCAGGGTAGACTTCACCGGTGCCAGCGAGGCCAACGTCGACACCGGTGCAACCGAACCGGGAACGCCAGGAATTGGTGATTATAGAACGCCGTACTCCACTGATGAAGACGACGATACACAACCCAGTGGCATGGCCCACTACTCTCCGCGCGAATTTCTGGCAGCAGCAAACAAGGCGGCAAGAAATATCGGCGACATCATTAAATCTCCGACAGCAAAGCTAAACAAAGGCGACAGCGCTAAAGTTAACCGGGAGTTAACATACATATTAGAAGTGGTTTCGCATATGGCCCTGGCCTTATCGGAGTCTGAGAGGTCGGTGGATGCCTCAAAGGCCCGAGTTGCCATCCTGCAGTCGTGCTTGTTGCCGAACAAGTTGCTGCCGCCATAGCTGCAACAGCAAAAAGTGCTTTTACTGGAAAAGAACACGCGAAGCGGGATTCACACCTCGAGTTTCACTTGCGAGAACACCCCCCCAGGAGTTCACTTCACGCACCTCACGTGGATGTTAAGGCCTCCGTGCAGTGGCTGCGATTCAGGAACCTCCTTGGAGAAACCTAAGGTTTTGTCTGTGCAAGACAGGAACAGGCGGTTAAGACGAACATCTACCGAAAGCACATTCTGAAGGATGGCACTCCCGACTTCTTGTCGAGCTTGTCGTCATCCCGGCGAGTCACTCAGACATGTGCTTTCGGGGTGTTCAGCGCTTGCCAACACTGAGTACTTGCACAGACATAATCAAGCGGGCAAGATTTTTCATCAAAAGCTTGCTCTATTTGTCTCCTGGAACAGAGGATGCAGTATTACCAGTACACACCGGTGCCAGTACTCGAACGCGATGGAGTCCGGTTCTACTGCGATCTGTCTATCACCACGGACAGGACGATACTGGCGAACAAGCCTGATATTGTGGTGATGGATAGGACACGGTTGAGGGTTTTTTTAGTGGACAATACCATCCCGCATGACGAAAACCGCCGGGGCCGGCCGCTAGTTTATTATATGTCTTATATAAGTATGTATTATATTATATATATTTATATGTGTATATTTATATATTGAACGGGTGGAGTGTATGGCAATTACGATAGTAATATGAATTAATAATATTAGGAACCGCTGTTTAAATTACATTTTTTAATATTTACATGACTGAATTTAAAAACTGTTCTGTCAATGCAATAGAGGTTTTCAATGGTCAGAAACAGCTTCTCCACTTTTAACAAAAGTTTGCCATCGAGGTAAAACCGGGACAACTGTAGAAGCAAGTTCAAAAATTTTACTTGTAAGATTAGTAAAGCGATCCTCCTTACGGAATATTTATTTCGATTCACATTGTTCCAAGTGAATTTAGTGCTCCATCTGGATTAATTAAATCAAAAATTACCTCAAAGATTATGAAAATAACTTGGATTGCTATGGTTGATATCAGTACTAATAGGTCATAGAATAGAATTAAATTTTATAAAATTTGATTTATACTAATTAGATAATGACGATTGTGGTATTTCTATAAAAATTTAAGCTAATTTGTCCTAAAACAAATAAAACACAATTTTTATCGGAGAATTATTCTATTAAAGTACAGTTTCAAACTGTGCATCGGTTCAAGTGCAAGGAGAGCCTGTCGTGTTTGTGAGCCTGGACGGCCTGAAACCGTCCTATAGGATATCTATTGTCGTCGTCGTAGTATCTATATCGTCGTCCTATTGGATGGCCCGGTGCACCATTCTGACCAGCACGACTTAGAGTCAAGACTGGGAGTTCAGCCTGGTGCACATTAGCCTAGCGGGGATAATGGAGAGGAGAGGCAGGGGCATATCTTGAATTATGTTAAGAAATTACCCGAGAAAAAATGAGCAGGCCTGATCATAAATGAACAGAATCATTTTTTCCCGCGTATGTACAGTTGTTAATAAAAGAAACAAGTAGTAACATGTATGTTTAATAATTATAATTACTATAATCATTTTAACATATAGAATTATGCTGTAGAAAATAAGATGTAATTAGGTTATTAAAAAAATATATATTAATAAAAAAATAATAATTAAAAGTGTCTCCCCTTCATTTATTCATTTATTTTTATTTTTTACTCTTGTTCTTGTCCTGCTTTATGATGTTTAGAATAGAATAGGGTATTAAAAAAAATATATATTAATAAAAAAAATAATAATTAAAAGTGTCTCCCCTTCATTTATTCATTTATTTTTATTTTTTACTCTTGTTCTTGTCCTGCTTTATGATGTTTAGAATAGAATAGGTTATTAAAAAAAAAATATTTTAATAAAAAAATAATAATTAAAAGTGTCTCCCCTTCATTTATTCATTTATTTTTATTTTTTACTCTTGTTCTTGTCCTGCTTTATGATGTTTAGAATAGAACCAACACCACTCAAGAGTGTGAAAGAGATGAAAGAAAGAAAAAACAATTAAGTATGCAGAATTTTCATTCTGCGAACGAGTGGTAAGCTAGCGAGAACTGATATGTTTGAGTTTAGCTAGCATAGTCTCCGACCCCAATTTAGAGGGTAAAAAAAAATAAAAAAAAACTTCTTTAGGTAACAAATTAAAAATTAAAAAAATAAAACATAACAGGAATAACAATGTATTAAAAATGACTAATAAAACCTATTAACACTAGTTAACACTAGTTTAAATATAAAAAAACTTTAATCAGAATCTTCATCCGAACTGTCTGATATTACAATATCTTCAAACGGGTCATTGGTATCTATTATAATACTAGTTGTATAGTTATCACCGAACCCTTCCAAAATTTGACCTACACATGATTGGTACTCTTCTTTAATTTTTACCACAGTAACTTCTGTGTTATTCTCGTTTACATCCATACCTGTATTATTTTTGCTACAAGTAGCTATTTGTGACGGCATGTTAGCATTTTGTTCATCTTTAGTACTACATTCATCAGATTCGTTTGAACTTTCAAGAGCATCCGTTGCTTGATTAAATACTGTTGATTTTTTCTTTGAGAGCTCGTTCTGCAACATTGCATACCTGAAATTCGATAAAAGCTTTGTAAAAAAGTGTGTATGTAATTATGTAAGCACGTAAGAAGTTATACTTATAATAAAACGATGCGCAGAGTTATTGGCGCGCGCCATCTGTAATTTTTACTTACAAGTTTGTAGCGTAACGTAATTGTTATTGAAGTTATTAGCAACTAGCGACAGATGGCGGTTATGGAAATCAATTTTAATATCTTACAATATTGTCTTAAATTTTTTACTTTTTAATTTATCAATAAATTTAATTAATTATATTTTAAGTAAATATAAATCCACAATTTATAAATACTAAAAATGTTGACTAGCTAACTCCAGGGTGTAGTATAACTTTAAAATAGCCAACGTCACGCGGTGTTCCCGTCGCTTATCTTCGGTGATCGGGCGAGAATCGGTCTGGACGTTGGCAATTCATACGTTCAATAGCTAACTTTAGGAAGTCGGTTTTTCGTCACAGTGTACGCGCGCATCGTAAAAATTTATTCTCATCATTTTTCCCTAATGCGCCAAAAGCACACACACGGTCGTCTGTCCCTAAGATAGACAACTTAATGCCTGTGTTTTATTTAGGTAACAGCCGACTGATATAGATTTTTTTTTAAATTAATATACATAAAAATAATACATGCATATGTATATATTACACCCAGACGAGGGGCGGGAATCGAACCACAGCCCTGGATTCAAAAGGATCACTGCCAAATGCACCAACGGACCAGTCAACATGTTACAGGAAGTAAATGGGATGTAAATCATGTGTCGGGTGTCTGGAAACACATAACACAAATAAATCCCCAGACCACGAAAAATATGGCACATATAACAACAAATATTTGTCATGTGCGGGATCGAACTTGCGACCGCTAGCGTATAAGCCAATTTCCGAAACCACTACGGGAAACGCGTAAAATGTGAAAACTATTATCTAAGGCGCTACAACCGAGGGTATGCCTTGGACTGTTCAAGAATATTTCTCCAACCCAATCTTCCTCCTTTCTTCCTTTATATAAGCAATTTGTTAGTTTTAATTAAGTCTACATTTTGTTCCTGTCGAAAGCCAGGTAACGTTGAACTAGTGAACTGAGCGTCATTAAGCTAGAATAGAACGTCGTTTTCAGCCACTCGGCTGATCGACATGTAATGCTTTAAATTAATGGCGTTATTTAATGAAAGGGCTATCCAAGTTGGCTGCGACGTATCCATTACAAACCTTCAAATTTTAAACTAGTACCAAATTTGGATATTCGATTTTAAATAGTTTTCTTCTGAAGTGTTTTAGTCTGAATAATCTAGACAATACATTTTAAGGGTGGTTTATTATTTCACGGCATATAGGACAGATTATAGGCTATATTGTATCAGCCTGTAACCAATCCACTGCTGAGCGAAAAGCTCTTCTCCATATAGAAGAAGGGTTGGAGTTTAATCCATCACGCTGCTTCACCGTGGAATTGTGGATAATTTCCCTACCATGAGTAACAATCGTTATGAGGCGTCTATGATAACAATCAGGACGGGGTGCAAAGCAGGAACCTCCGCGTGTGGGCGGGATGTGTCGATCCATGAGGACCTAGAAACCCAAGTGGAGCGACACCCTCTGCCCCCGGTGCACCCCGGGCAACATGGGTTAGCGATTGATAGTGGATGGAAGGAGGATACTGTGATCGGCCTCAACCACCGTGACAGGCAGTAGCTATCGATCGCTAGCTGATGGCAATCCTGCTCGGTTCCACCGGTAGCTAGTGGATGCCAACCGGTGGACTATCATAGCATCCACCTGCGTTGGCCTGCGCAGTAGATCGCCGTACGCGGGGATGAAGGAGTCCTGGGGGGTTGAGCTGATCAGGAGTCGGAGCTAGTTACTCCTGTGATGCAACACGCCCCCTTTGGTCCTGATTTCACGCCCAAACGGTAGCCTCGTGCCTAGCCAGCACGACGGTAATGGCCACGTGGTCCTCGCTTCGGTGAGGTCCATGGCGAGGTTCGGTTGGGCCCCGTAAGGGGTGGCTGTCTGCCATGCTGACGGGGTAAGGATGGGTGGAGGAACTGGGGGATAGGATCGATCCACCAGCCACTCATTTCGAGCTCCCGATGTCGCGCCGGACGCCAACCAGCTGGACCTATATTCCCGACGTATCCCTGGTGTTCAAGTTGAACATCCCCAAAGGTGCGGGCTCCATGGAGGGTGGGGAGCGAGCGGGAACGAATCATTTAAAACTTTACTATGGACTACCAAGGATCCAACCAGCCACAACAACTGGGACCCAGAGGGAAACCAAAGGGTACCAGCTCTGAGCTGGGACCCGGAGGGGAACCGAAGGGTACCAGCACTCAGCTGGGACCCGGAGGGGAACCGAAGGGTACCAGCTCTCAGCTGGGACCCGGAGGGAAACCGAAGGGTACCAGCTGTCAGCTGGGACCCGGAGGGGAACCGAAGGGTACCAGCACTCAGCTGGGACCCGGAGGGGAACCGAAGGGTACCAGCTCTCAGCTGGGACCCGGAGGGAAACCAAAGGGTACCAGCTATCAGCTGGGACCCGGAGGGGAACCAAAGGGTACCAGCTTTCAGCTGGGACCCGGAGGGGAACCGAAGGGTACCAGCTCTCAGCTGGGACCCGGAGGGGAACCTAAGGGTACCAGCTCTCAGCTGGGACCTGGAGGAAAACCGAAGGGTACCAGCTCTCAGCTGGGACCCGGAGGGAAACCAAAAGGTACCAGCTCTCGACTGGGACCCGGAGGGAAACCAAAGGGTACCGACTCTCAACCGGGACCCGGAGGGGAACCAAAGGGTACCAGCTCTCAGCTGGGACCTGGAGGGAATCCAAAAGGTACCACTTCTGGTTCCTTGAAGGGGAAACCCAACAAGGCAACCTCTACTCCACGGAAGAGTTCAACACCAGTTGAAACCCGGAGACTACTGGCACAGCCATCACTACAAACAAGGGAAGGAACGACTGGAACTCCGGTCAATCCTGAACAGCCGCCGAAGGGAGAAGTAGCTGCATCCGCAGATACTGCCCAACCAGTCGACAGACTGCAGGCAGGCTGGACCCTTGTTGGACCGAGGGGCGGGAAGCGGGATAAGCCCCAGACTGGGACTGGTCAGCCGCACCCGGCACCGGGTCGTACTCAGCGCCACCGACTGAGTCAGAAGCAGAGGCGGAAAGCGCGTCTGCGCGCGCTCAATGAGCAAAACGCAGACCCTCCAGCACACCCTACTAGGCCGGTGGTGCCTGAACCCCAACCCGGTACCTCACGAGGTACAGGAGGGGTGTCTACGGCGGGTCAAAAAGCCCGACCTACCTACAGGAAGGACTCAAACATCAGAGGACCTCCATGCGACAAAGTTGGCAAAGAAGCCAAGCCTGCTGTGTCGTCCAAACGGGCTCGTCTCGACGAGACCGTGTCACCAAGGGGCGAACACAAAAGGCCGAAACTTCTGAACAGACCACAACCAACTTCCTATGCGGACGCCGCGAAAACGGACCCTTTGGTCGCTGTAACATCAGCCACCACAGGTCATATTTGCGCGGCGTCAGTACAGCTAACCCAGGGGAAGCTTGAGGAGAAGCTCTTGGCGGCTATGACAGCGGCCAAAGGTGAAGAGGGTCCCGTTTTTCTCGGCAAACCCGTCTATGACGGGGGAGTCCTGAAACTGTGGTGCTCCAACCTCAAAACCCTGGAGTGGCTCAAGACTGCTGTCAATGACATCATACTCCCGACTGGAGACCGACTGACGGTGAAGCAGATGTGGGAGGTAACTCGCCGCGTGCGGTGTGGTATCCTCCTACCTGGAGTCACCAAAGACACCAGGGCTATCGGTGGAATGCTCCGCTTCCAGAATCCCTGGGCGGAAGTTGACCGATGGCTCCTGCACTCTCTACATCCCCAAACCAGCGAGACATTTATCGTTGTCAGTGTACCGGAGGACTTGGTACCGGTTCTGACGGAACACGAGCGCCGGCTAGGTTACATGCTGGGCTCTGTGTACCTGAAGTTCCAGGGACCAACAGGTAAATTTACCGAATCCTCCCCCCCGAAGGCCGCAGACCCAGAGGCCACAAAGGGCACTGACGCGGTAAAAGAATTACAGGATATACCACCTACACCGATGGAGGCCGAGAGCTCCGAAGAACCAGCCGGAGATGGCGTACGGGTCTCGGAGCCCCCTACGGAAGAGGCACTCGACAGCTCCATGGAGCTCGAAGACGTATTGTCTCCGGGCTCGAAGAGTGAAACAGAGTGCACCCAGGGGATCAGCGACCTGGACATCGGGGACGCAGGAGAGGGTTTGCAATCCGAAGATGGCATCCCCCTCTCCTAACTGTAGCGTCCTACAGATCAACCTCCACCACAGTATTACCGCAACGGCTCAACTACGGAAGTGGTTGGAGGTCCATCCTACAGCCCTTGCCTTGATCCAGGATCCGTGGATCAGGCAGGGCCGCATATGCGGTTTCTCCAATACTGGAGGTAAGCTAATACATTGTACAGGGCCTGAAATACCTCGGACCTGTATTTATATTTCTAATAATCTACTTGTGCAACCTTTAACAGAATTCTGTTCTAGAGATCTATGTGCAATCTCACTACTGGACACGACTACACACCAGCCCAAGATAGTTGTCGCCTCCGCCTATATGCCGGATGGGGATATGCCGCCGCCTCCTGAGGAGCTAACGAGGTTGGTGAGCCACTGCGAGGGAACCAAAATGGAACTCCTAGTGGCTACAGACTGCAACGCACACCATCCGCTATGGGGCATGCAGTCAGAAAATGATAGAGGTAGGCATTTAGTTGAATACCTTTTTACTACTAATTTAAATATACTGAACGTTGGGACAGAACCTACTTTTGTCACCAAAAGGTCCAAAACTATTATTGACATCACACTAGCGACAGATGGAGTATGTAACACTATATCCAACTGGCATGTATCCAAAGAAGCATCTTGCTCGGACCACAGATGGATACTCTTCAACCTAGAGGTAAATACATCCAGCCCAACTCCTCGCAGGAAACCCCGCAAAACGAACCCCGCCTTATATAAGACGCTGATGGAGTCGTGTTTGACGAAGGAATCAGTTCCGGAGAAAATAATGGGAGTGGAAAATATTGAGAAACAGGTAACACGAGTCTATGACGTAATTAAAACCTGCTATCACACTGCATGTCCTCTTACCATTCCCCCCTCGGGCAAGCCAAAGGCGCAACCATGGTGGGGACCTGAACTAGAGAGGCTCAGGACTAAGGTTAGAAGACTTTTAAATCGTGCAATGAACACAGGCGCTGACTGCGACTGGGATCGTTACAAAGACTGGAAACAAAAATACAAGAAACGCATCAGATACAGAAGTTCTGGAAGCTGGCGTAAATACACTACTGGCATAGAATGCCAACATCAGGCTAACAGGGTAAGGAAAGTCCTCTCAAACCAGCCCAAACAAATACTGGGTACCTTACGCAGGCCAGACGACACTTTCACCGGCTCCCCGGAAGAAGCAGAGCGGCTCCTCCTGGAGACACACTTTCCTGACTGCAAATTTGTGCAGAACATGGAGTGGACGGAGGAAAGTACAAATGCTAATGAAGAAAACTGGGCAATAGCCTATAGGGTTGTCACGACCGACAAAACCAGGTGGGCTATTAATACATTTCACCCTTTCAAGTCGGCAGGGCCAGATGGGGTTTTTCCTGCCCTATTACAATGGGGAGGTGAGACCCTACTTGCACTGCTAACCATCATCTTCAGGGCGTGTCTAGCGCATGGATACGTTCCCAGAGGTTGGAGAGAGGTGAAAGTTATCTTCATACCTAAACCAGGTAAATGCGATCACTCTAATCCTAGATCATACAGACCAATCAGCCTCACCTCCTTTGTACTAAAAACATTGGAGAGGCTGTGCGAGAAAGAACTGAGGGAAAACTACCTCCAAAAATTACCCTTGCACCCAAACCAACATGCGTACAGTCAAGGTAAATGCACCGATTCTGCACTCCAGGCCGTGGTAAGTGTCATTGAAAGTGCAATATCGGATAAAGGCTTCTGTCTGGGTACCTTCTTAGATATCGAGGGTGCTTTCGACAAAACAAAATTCATCAAAATAAAAGAGGCCCTACAACGTCATGGAGTATGTACAACTCTAAGAAATTGGATTGGAAACATGCTTCAGGGTAGAATATTACTGCTCGTTGAGGGTGAATCGCAGAAGGCAATTGTAGCAAAAGGTTGCCCGCAAGGTGGCGTGATCTCGCCGCTTCTGTGGAATATGGTGGTCAATGACCTCATTACTGCCCTCAATGACCATCGCTACTACACGGTAGGTTACGCAGACGATCTCGCGATCCTGATACGCGGAAAGTTTGTCAATACTATATGTGAAGTTACGAACGCAGCATTGAGAATCGTGGAGAAATGGTGCGGAGACAACGGCTTATCAGTGAATCCTGCAAAAACTGAACTGGTAATGTTTACGAACAATAGAATCTTTGGAAACTACAAGCTGCCCAAGCTGTTCAATACTGAGCTCCAGCTGGCTAACGAGGTAAAGTATTTAGGAGTGATACTCGACAGCAAGCTCAACTGGGGCGCGCATCTAGATGCGAAACTAAGTACAGCCACCATATCCTTCTGGCAGTGCCGTAGAATGATAGGTAAGACGTGGGGCCTCTCCCCAAAAATCGTTCTATGGCTCTACACAGCAGTGATACGGCCCATAATATGCTACGGAGCTGTTGTATGGTGGCCTCGCACCAAACTCATAACGGCACGTAACAAACTACAGAGCTTCCAACGATTAGCATGTTTAGCTATCACAGGAGCCATGAGGACGACACCAACTGCAGCGTTAGAAGTTATGCTGAATCTCCCAGCCCTCCACCTATTCATAAGGCAGGAGGCAGCTTCTACAGCGGTAAGGTTAAAGACACTTCATCTTTGGAAAGGAGACTTGTCCCCCCAAGCGGAGGTTCTAAATGAGGTGATGGAAAAAGAACCAATGCTGCTGGCGGTAAGCGACAAACTTCCAAAACAATTTGTTTTCGACAAAAAATATAAAATACAGCTTCATGAAGATCCAAACGAAGCCCTGAACACAAAGGACGTAAGGATCTTTACTGATGGCTCTAAGACTGGATCAGGTACAGGATACGGTGTATTCTCCGAAGATCTCAACATACAAATAGCCGCCCCTCTGGGTGCTCACAACACCGTCTATCAGGCGGAATGTATGGGTATCATAGCAGCGGCCTCAGCTACTCTTGTTCGAAAGGTAAAGAACTACTCCATCCGAATCCTCTCGGACAGCAGATCAGTACTACAAGCTCTTCAAAGTCACTCTATCACCTCAAGACTTATCTACAACTGTCACCAATCCCTGATGGAGGTATGTAATAACAACAATAACGTAACTCTTCAGTGGATCAAAGGTCACAGTGGCTCCCGTGGTAACGATGCCGCTGATGAAATGGCCAGAAGAGGTTCGGAGATGGCTGCGATTGGACCAGAACCAATTGTCCCCCTTCCTACAGCATGGCCTACATCAGTCATTCGACAACACACGAAAGAGCTACATAACAAATACTGGATGGAGGTGAGTGGATGTAGACAGGCGAAACAAGCTCTCCCACACATAGATCGGAGACTGTCTCGTAAGTTAATGAATCTCACTCGCCCACATTTACGCAAAATTACTCATATTATTACGGGCCACGGCCCATTCAACAAACATCTGTTTAATGTAGGTGTTACTGACAGCCCCCTGTGCAGAGCCTGCCTGGAGGCAGAGGAGACGGCCGCCCACATTATTCTGGAGTGCACGGGCGTGACCACCCACCGGGCCAGACATCTGGGGTCACCGAGGACTCTCTCCGAAGTCATTGGTGACACCCGAGGTTTGATAAATTTCTTACAGGAGTTAGGGTGGCAAGACTAGCTGCCCACTCCCACACGCAAAATAGGCGCACAGTGACGTCGAGTTGCGGAAACAAGCCCGTGCCTTACAAGATTACAAGACAAGAAGACAACAATCAGGACTGATGGTTTTACGTGCTCTCTGAGGCACGGTGGGGAGACCCACAAGATCATACACTCTGACCGGAAACAAATATTTGTACAAATATAAATATCTGTCCTGAGCGGGAATCGAACCCGCGACTACTACTTATTCGATATCGACTATTGGCTATAAATGAAAGTTCAGATATGAGTTACAGTCGTACCGATCCAGTATCTCAGTCTCCTGCCGCAGGGCGCGGCGTCGGTTGTATTCCAGGCGCGCCAGCAGACTGGGGTCGTTGTCCGCGGGGTCATTGTCCATGGGGTCATCATCTGGGGGGTCATCATCTGCGGGGTCATCATCTACGTGGTCGCGCTGCACCTTCACCTTACTGAGGAGATCCCGCCACTCGCGCTTCTGCCGACGCTTCTGAAGCACGCGACCGCAGTGCGAAAACAGTGCAATCGCTGACCATTTGTAATGAGATTAAAAACAATAAATTAAAAACCGGCCAAGTGCGAGTCGGACTTGCGCACGACGGGTTCCGCACCATTATCTATAAAAACGACAAAAAAAGTCATGTTTGTTGTATGGGGAGGCCCCCATTAAATATTTTATTTGAATTTAATTATTTATTTCTTAAGTGAATAATATAAATGTAACTCAATATTCTGAGAATATTTCAAGCGTCTCCTGTTGCCGTTATCAATATCTAGCACAAACATGCAAAAAATCACGTTTGTTGTATGGGAGCTCCCCTTAAATATATTTTTATTGTCTTTTAGTATTTGTTGTTATAGAGGCAACAGAAACACATCAACTGTGTAAATTTCAAAAAATTCATTTCGGTTCATGAGATACAACCTGGTGACAGACGGACGGTCAGAGAAGTCTTAGTAATAGGGTCCCGTTTTACCCTTTGGGTACGAAACCCAAAAAATGAAAAAGAGAATATAAGTAATGTGTAGATTATATTTGTCTCATTGTCAGTAAGATAATATATTAAATACTTGCTTATTGGTAAATAGCTACATGCTCTCAACGAATGATTAGATAACTAACGGATTGTTTAGGAGTCTCAAAATACAAGTACACAAAAACAATTGTAGTATACCAAACACGGACATAAAAGCTTAAACCTAATTTGTATAAAAACTAAAATTTAGAATTGCACATTATAATTTGTCAAAATCCTTGTAATTTTAATTTTGTTATTATTTTCATTACCTTCACTCCTAATTTTCTGTTTAGTCCAACCCAGACTATCTTCTTCGTTTGCATTTACAACACACTTAAAAACATCACGAAAGTTTGGAAACAGTGGATGACAGTCACTACCAATATTACTATTAATAAAAGTTTCCAATCTTCTGACAGGTCCAGCTGGGTGCCCTTCGAGTACTTTTAAATGTACTCTTGATCTTTTCACAGCTTCTACTCCAGTAAGCTTACACAATTTCTTGTACAATGTTACTATCCGAGCTTTATACCTAAAATAATAGAGTAAAAATATAATAAATAGGGTATTCTACTATGTTTGAAAAAGTTACAAGTATTAGAAAAAGATCACAGTACTGAGAGAACCTTATACCTCGCAGTGTATATCGGAACGGAACATTGTCCTTACGACGTCACACCATGGCGGCTCGTGTTTTAGGTCACGTGATATACAGATTAAAAATTACGATTTTTAATTTCAATATAATAAAACAATAATGTGCTTTTTTGACTCAAAATCAGAATATTTAAGCATATTTCTATATAAAATTTTGTTTTTATCAAATTTTATAATTTACATTTCACTACCGAAAGTACCATATTATATAGAACGCAAATACAGCTGTGTAATTTATATAATTTTGTGAAAAAATATTAAATATCATCTGGGGGTTTTCAATATGCAATATAAAGAGATAAATTTAAGCAATAGTTATTATATTTTAATTTACATTATTCTCACAAACAAAAATTATAATTATTTTATTTATAAGGATAATCTCTGCAGAGTGATGAATATTTTAAAGCAAGGTTGTTTATGAATAATGAAAAAGTTGTAAAGTTATATTTTAAAAGTATAATAAGTATATGTATGTAATCAATTAATGAATAAGACTGTACATGTCCCATAGCTGGGGAAAGACATTTTCATATTATAAAAGCATTGGAGTTTGTTTCATAACTCTGCTTCACTGTGGGTAGGCAGATAATTGCCCTACCATGAGTATCAATCGCTCTCAGATATCTATGATAACTGGGACCAACAGATTTACTTACTCTTACAATTAGATGCACAGAGGGGAGACCCAAAAGAATATACAATAAGACCAAAAATGACATTGTACAAACACAATTATCTGCCCCAAGCAACCACTATATCGTCGTTGCACCTGCCAAATTCCATATGTGCATTTTTTTATATTTTGTTTTTTGTACTAAACTTAATCTCCATTTTATTCTCTTGCGTTTGTACATCTTTCTTTTTTTCATTACAAATATTGTTCTTTTTTAGTGGTGTGCAATAAAGAGTATTGTGTTGTTGCCCATGTCTGGTCACGACATGGGCAACAACACATAAACATGGCCAAAAACTCATTACTTGTCAGAGGGCTATGGAACGAAGCATGCTGGGCTACACTAAACGAGATCGTAAAAGAGCAGAAGATATAAGAAAAATAACTAAAGTGGAAGATGTAATATTAAAAACAAAAACCCTGAAATGGAGGTGGGTAGGCCACATGCTCAGAGATACTGAAAATAAATGGACGAGGGATGTGTCTTTGTGGACCCCCAGATTTAATACTAAAAGAAAAAGAGGAAGACAAAGGAAGCGATGTTCAGATGAGATCACGGGGGCTGCAGGCCCATTATGGCAGAGGGCTGCATTGTCTCGGGAGGAGTGGAAGAAGTTGGAGGAGACCTTTGTGTCCCAAGGACACGCAGATAAATGTTACCATGTACAGTAATAATGTTGATAAACATAAATTGTATGAAACATTGTTAACTTTATCAGCAATAAACGTTTAATAATAATAATAAAGAGTATTATTATTATTATTTTGTGTTGATAAAGTACTTTTGGTTTGAGAGTGTATTGAAAACTTTTTATACTAACTAACTTTTAATTAACTGAATTTAAATTAATAAAATAAAATAAAAATAAAAATGAAAGACATGTAACCAATTTGGAGGCTTTAATATCTCTCTCAACTAAACTAACTTAAAATTAAATGATTAAAGACGTGTAACCAATTTGGAGGCTACATCTTTAATAATTCTAACATGACTAACATTCTCGGCCCAGCGGATGTTGGGTGGGCCGACCAGACGCTGAGTTTGCGTCTCTCACTTATTCTATGAAACTTAATCTAGGGACGAGGTGTAAATATAACTAAGTTCTTTTTGTGATATTCAAACTAGAAACAAACTTAACAAATTCCATATGTATTTTAATCATTAATAAATAATTAAAAAATTATTTAATAACATATTTTATGTTGTTTCCCAAAACCTTACAAAAACCACATACGGAACTTATCAGGCGAGCGACAATATACTATATGTATACAGTATACACAATACATCAGTTAACTCAGTACAAATATTTACTTCAGTACTTACTTTTCACTTTGAATGTACGGTGAATTCATATTGTCATCAAAAACCTCCTGTTCATCCAACTCTGCAATTTTTTTTTTTAATTGTACTATCTCTTCTTCTATTCTTTTAATGGTATTTTCATCTACTGGGCTTATTTCTTTAATTTCGATTGACTTGTGAGGTACAAGAAGTTCATTATCATGAACGATTTTATTTTGGCGTGTATCATTTTCTTTATCTCCAGTTAAACTTACACAATGTGACTCAACTTTACTTTCGTAGCTATCGAGATCGATAGTTAAATCATTTTCAGTGGCATCTAAATCTATAATTTCAATTTTTGATATATTGCTACTTCCTTCAGTTTCACATTTTCTTTGGCACGATACTTCATTATCTGAAAATATTTTAAGAAGTTTTATAATACAACGTTAAGTCATTGTACATCAATACATAACAAATTATTGATATATTATGTTTTAAATGCCTATGAATTATAAATTTATTACTATATATTGTTAGCGTATTTAATATTTAACAATCGATTTTTGGATGTGTGATATAACTATTCCGAATTATTGTAATATAATTGATTTAAATAATTTATGTGTGTTATATTTATTTAATTACATTATGTTTCGGTATTATTTTGTTAGTAGTGTGTTTACACTAATTTGAATAATTAGGTATAGTCTATTTGCGTTAAGAAAATAGTGACTCATCGTTGTCACTCAGCTTAGCCACGCCTCTTGACCAATAAGATCACAGTAAATTATAAAGTCGTGTTCACTTTGAACAGTTGAAGCCCTTCAGACAGTACGGACGTGTTCTTTGCTAATTTTAAAAATGAATACCTCACCTATTCTTAAAAATAATAGTGGATCAATATTACATAGCGGAGAAAGACGAGTGATTTACAATGTTTTTAAGTACTTTAAACAGTGTGGTGACCAAAACGTGACTATGGAGAGTATAGTAGTGAAAAAGGCTAGTGCATGCGGTGTTTCTGAAAATACGGTTCTGACGATTCTAATCATTTTTTTAAGGTAATAACTACTTAATTTTCATATTTTAAAATACTGTTAATTGTGTTTTAAGTTTGCTTTAATATTAATGGTTTAATTTTTACCCCAGTATGAATACGCCTATACTTTGATGAGTCACTATTTTCTTAACGCGAATAGACTAGTCAAATTAGTGTCCGTGTTGTTGGAGTGAATGATATAAAAGGGAGTGATAACACGAGGAGAGTTCATTCTTGTTTCAGCTGAGGACTTGTTGATTAGTAATCTCAGATTATACATACTCTTTTGATGTCAACTCTGATCTGTTTGGTTTATGTATTACGAGTATGTTTTGAAATAGTTTAAATTTGGAATGTTAGTTTTGTTTGTTCAGATTCAATTATGTCATTTTTCTTATATTTTCCGTAAAAAAACACTAAAAGAAGTAACTTGTCTAGTTATCTGACATACCTTTTGTATTTTATATATTTTATACATATTTTATAATGATTACGTTTAATCAAGAATAAATTCAAAATGTTAAAGTTTGTAACTAATAATAATATAAATAGTTTTTTTTCTAATCAGTTCTTAAGTGTCTTTTTGGTTTTAAAGTGATCCCATAAGCCACATCTACCATTCAAGAGGTTATGGGCCCAGTGGTACGTACACATTATTGGTCACGAAATGATTATAGAGAAAAGTCACATTTTTTTTTTATCAATGATCTTGGAATTTTAAAGTTTCTGAAGAGGAGTGGAGAGTAAAAAATAAAAGAATAGAGAAGGAAATAGTAAAAATAAGAGAGAGAGTGAGAAGAGGGAAGGAGCGGAGGAGCGTCGTAGATGAGAGGAGAAGAAAAGAGGAGGAGAGGAGAGAAGATTGATTTTTTTATTTGATTTTTGAGAAGAGGAGAATGTGGGAGGTGAGGATTGGCGGATAGGAAAGGAGAGGAGGAGATGAAAGGAGAAGATGAATGGAGAAGAGGAGTGGAGAAGAGAACGCGAAAAGAGGATAGTAAGGGAGATGAGAAGATTAGGGGAGATAGTAATCTTGTGGCTTTCTGTGATGCGGACTTTGCAGGAGACTTAGATACTCGGAGAAGTACCACTGGGTACTTGATTTGTTTTGGAGGAGGTCCGATTGCATGGGCATCTAGAAAACAACCTATCGTTGCGCTCTCTAGTACTGAGGCCGAGTATATTGCTGCTGCTGATTGCTGTAAAGAATTATTATATATACAAAATCTATTGAAGGAATTGTTACACGTTGTACCTCAAACAACTTTGATGGTCGATAATCAGTCTGCTATTGCTTTAATGAAGAACGGAGTTTTAAATAGGAGAAGTAAACATATTGATGTTCGTTACCACTTTCTGAAAGAAAAGTTTGATGAACGGCTATTTAAAGTTGAATACTGTCCAACAGATAAACAATTGGCTGATATACTAACGAAAAATCTAACCAACGTTAAATATTTGCGGCTTCGTAATCAAGTTTTAGTGATGTGATGGTGTAGGTAGGAAATGACTTAAGTGACTAAGTTTGTGTAAGTGTTTTAAAGTGATTGGTGTTATTGTCTTGTGATAGACGTTATTAAGACTTTTAAGTATTTTAAATTTTAATTCTAAACCTTTTAGTGTAGGTAGTGCTAGTGTATGTATATCTGAGATTAAGGGGGTGTGTTGATTAGTAATCTCAGATTATACATACTCTTTTGATGTCAACTCTGATCTGTTTGGTTTATGTATTACGAGTATGTTTTGAAATAGTTTAAATTTGGAATGTTAGTTTTGTTTGTTCAGATTCAATTATGTCATTTTCTTATATTTTCCGTAAAAAATCACTAAAAGAAGTAACTTGTCTAGTTATCTGACATACCTTTTGTATTTTATATATATTTTATAATGATTACGTTTAATCAAGAATAAATTCAAAATGTTAAAGTTACAATAAATAGTTTTTTTTTCTAATCAGTTCTTAAGTGTCTTTTTGATTTTAAAGTGATCCCATAAGCCACATCTACCATTCAAGAGGACTTGGCTTTTATTCTCACAATATTATAAATATATATATATATATATATATATATACATTTTAATACAAATCATACATGTAATTATATTAAATTATTTACGCAACTTTAAATATTATACATATTTACAATTCAAAACTTAATTTACCTTTCAATTTGTTTGATAATGTGACCACCGGTACTCTTTTCTTTATTTTCTTACTTCTAAGGATTTCACATATATCTTTTATGTGAGAATATTTTTGTCTAAAATCACTTTTAATAAGATTCATAGATCTTCTTAAAGCTTTTTTGAATTTTTTTGATTCTCTGAATTCTTTATCAGTTTTCATGTACATTTTTAAAAATATGTTTATAACCACTTTCATTGTTGCCGGCCTTTCTGACGGCGATAGGCTTCGAAACGACGCGAAGCATGTCTCAATAAATCCAGTTAATACTGGGTTATCATTACATATTTTTTTATAAATGGTATCTATTTGATTTTTGATTATTATAGAATCTACGCCCTAAAATTTAATTATTATTTATTTTACTAATTTTAAATTTAAACATGAAATTAAAATAAACGTTTAACAAGACTTACACAATCATCTTCGTCTTCCGATAATTCAATTATATCTACGGCACTCATATTCAATTATAACAATAAATAAAAACTTGAGATCAATCGACTAAACCTAAAAATAAATTAAAAATTATATAATACGACGCAAAGAAAAAAAAAACTTAAGTTATTTTAACGATAATACTGAATATGTACTCCACGAAGAATGGATATATAAGGAGTGCGAACTGCGAACGCACAGAGCATAGTAATAACCATTGAAGTAATATGTACTAACGTACTAGAACACGCAATCCGAACAAAATCTGTTCACCATGTGCGGCAGTGCGGGGCGCGCGGGGTGAGGCGGCCGAGTCATAGTAGGCGACATAATTACGCAGACGGGTCACATTGTTTATATTCTACCTATTGAATTACATTGCGGAAATGTAACGAGACTAACGGCATTATATATTATTATTAAAATTATTATTTATTGAAAATATTGAGAATGTGTATAAACCATTTTTAATCACAGTAAATTATTTTTAAATCAATAAATTGTTAAATTTATATAGATTCAATATATTATATATATATACCATATTACGATGAAATAATTTCAATCGATTCAAATTAAGTTCAGTGGTTGTTTCGTATATATTATATAACTTTAATGGTTTATTAGAATTTTATTGTCATACGAAATTTTTTAACCAAATTATAATTATAATTGAATTATATTATATGTACCATAAAGTTTAAAGATTTTGTGGAACTTTACTTTGGGTTAAATAATACACAGTACAGAAGTGAAAGAATGTGTAGATTTCTTAAAGAAAAACATATTAGTCTGGTCAGTTCAGAAACACAAAAATAATTAAATAAAAACAGAAACACGAAATTAAAAAAAAAAATTAACTTCGTAGGTAAAAATATTTTTATGTTATGTTCCTTTAAACAGTATCAGCTTAGTGAGCTTTTGCTACGGGTACATAGAACAAGAAAGAAAGTAACTAGTACCAATGTGTCACATCTGTGTCACATCATCTATGATAGACGCTTTAGTCAACATGATAATATGTCATAAGATTTTTTCAATTATTTATATTGTTTTTATCTTTAAACTTTGTAGTAACTTGTTATTAATAACTTTGAGTCATCACCAACATAAAATACTCTTGGAGATTAAATTAAAGGTTAAACTTTGAGTTTTAATAACAGGTACGTAATTTTTAAATTATTAAATAAATATTAAAATTAATATAATGTAATGTTATAAGATTAAGTATATTTGTTTAAAAAAAAAAAATTGTGTGTGTCAGCTCCGACGCACGACTGGAGTTTACTCCTTAAGTACGATTGTCTAAACATACGCAAAAAGAGTTTATCCAACTGAAAATAAGATTAATACCATATGAAAGGGTAAATTAACAAATTAATGAAAATAATATACATATATAAATATATATTTATTCATTTTATATACATTTATTATAACTAATCGGCGAAATATTTTACATTAAACTTTTCACAATAGTCAATTTCAGATGTGCACAAATATTTCATTAGGAATGTTGATAAATTATGTAATTATTATTATCTGACAATTATCATTTATTTTTTAAATATTATTTTTCAATATTAAGTAGAGCAACATTACTTTCGCACCGCACCGTAGGTGCGCGCGCACCGAAAAAGTAACGAGGTCATTCAATAGTAGATTTTACCTCTCATATTTTTCTCATACCGGGCGCCTTATATATGAAAATCGATTCTTAAGGAGTAAACTCCAAATATTTCATATTATATAAAGTTATTTTAATTAAATATTTGATAAATTATGATAATAGTTGTTCAGGCTGTAATAAATACGAAGTACTAAGTTTTTATTTGCTCCTCAACTTGTACAGGCGCTTTGCTGTTTAGTTGTCGCGACTGCTATTTGAAGTTAAGTTCTATATTAATTTTATATGTACCGACATTGACACATTAACCATTATACCATTGAAACGTTAACTGTGTTTCATTCAAATATCCAAAAAACTCAGTTTACTACGAAAAATTAATTATTCATATAAGCGTAGACAAATTTTTGGCGACCGTCTAAATACGAATCTGCAAGAATAAACAATAAAATCAAGAAAAATTACTTAAAAATTTTTGGAATTCGCAATATTCATTATCAAGATTCAAGATATACCTACTACGAAGTACCGAAGGCCTAATCCTGTGGTAGCAGTCAATTCAGCCTTACGAGAAGAACAATCGTCCTTCGAGAGAAGAATGGAGGGAGCGGCTACGACCTTGACCTTGGTTTGGTGCGCAGAAGTCATCGTGGACCACGCAGCCTACAAAGATAAGTGCCCTAAATTCCCTATAATCTTTCTTCTATCTATTTCATCATCCTATATCCAATTCCAGCTTCGCTTGTGCAAATTAAATACAAAAATTGCACGTATTAGGCATTTACGAAGCAGGTGCAATCTACCTACATTCATTTTGTTAAAAGTTATATTTCGTTATTTCATATTAATCTCATTCAACACAATTATAAAGCAACATTTTAAGACGTTAAATATTTAATAATTTAATAAAACTAACAAAAAATTATTAAATAAAGCAAATTTATTCTTTTAAATTGCGGTAGGTAAGTAAGGTACTTATTATAACAATAGAATAACAGTATTATTTTTTATTTACGAGTCAATGAAAGTTATTAATTTTTTTTTTTTATTATATAGTGTTTCGAGTTGGATCATCTAGAATCTGTAATATATATTCAATATCTCCGACAATCAATTTTTATTAGTGCATTGCACACGTCACATACTCTTTTAATCACAAATTAACGTAAAATATTAGCGGGAAATCATATTAATTTATTCGCCGAACACTTCAGGATTTTTGGAACGCTTCGCGTACGCTCGGCGCCAGTTAGTTCCATAAAAAGCCGCATCACTAAATTTAAAACTCATTTGAATTCTATTTCTTCGATTAGTTTGACACCACTTCAGATAGACGAATTGTAATTGAGGGTAGATAAAATTAAAAAAATGTCGGATGATTTTGATATGCTACAATCTCGAATAGAAGTGCTCAATTTTGAAAATATGAACAGCGAGCTTATCGAACGTGATAATATTGAACAGGATTTTTGTATTACAATTGCGACGGCCTTACATATAATTCAGAATAGTCAGAAAGACACAAATGACACTAGCTCGCCGCGCGAAGATCAAACTTTACTCGAACATTCTTGTTGCAATCACGAACGTCACGAGGTTAACTTTAAGCTTCCACAAATTCAGATTGCCAAATTTGATGGAACTTATTTTAGATGGTTAGATTTTCGGGATACTTTTTTTTCGCTAATACATAATAACGAACGAATTCAAGCGATTCATAAATTTCATTATTTGGTATCATATTTAGAGGGTGATGCTGCACGTATAGTTTCTAATATTGAAATATCCGAGGCAAATTATAACGATGCCTGGCTTTTACTTTGTGAGCGTTATGATAACAAAAAACAGCTTATAACTCATCATCTCAATGCACTTGTTAACATAGAAACAGTGACTCGTGAATCCGAAAGATCGCTTCGATTTTTAGTAGACCATGTAACAAAAAATCTTCGTGCTTTAGCTACTTTAGGTGAACCTACTGACAAGTGGGATACACTCGTTATTCATATGGTATCCTCAAAATTAGACAGTATTACTATGGCTAAGTGGCAAGAATATCGTAATGCACTGGATAATATACCCACACTTAAACAATTTAACAAATTCTTATCTGATCGTTCAGATGTACTCGAAAGCTTAAATCGAAATAAACCCGATAAGATATTGTCACAGTCACGACCTGCAATGCCAATTAGTCGTAAAAATAATTTTGGCGAACGACAGTTAAAATCTTTTGCAGCTACAAGTCAAATAAATTGTCGCTGTGTTCTATGCAAAGGAGATCACCGAATATATAATTGTCCTATATTTTTAAATAAAAACGTTGAAGAACGCAAAATCGAGGTTTCCAAATTTAACTTGTCTCCTAATTGTTTAAGATTTGGTCATTCAATTCGTGAATGTCATCTAGGACCTTGCCGTGAGTGTAATAAGAGACACAATACTCTTTTGCACATCATCACAAACAAAAGTACTTCTAAAGTTCCTGCAGTAGAAAACAATACTAATTTCAATAATAATCATTCAATAGCAAATTTTTCTAAACAAAACCATAATCAAATCATACTGTCTACGGCATTAATCAAAGTAACAAATCCTAATACAAATCAAAGCAAAACTGTCCGCGCGCTGCTAGACTGCGGCAGTCAATCGTCATTCATTACTCAATCTCTTAAACAATCATTGTCTCTAGATTCAAACCCAATCAACACAATCAACGTTATAGGAATAGGCAACAACTCGTGTGATAAAGTCACAGAGTCTTGCAATTTAAAATTCAATTCAGAAGAGAGATCACCGAATATATAATTGTCCTATATTTTTAAATAAAAACGTTGAAGAACGCAAAATCGAGGTTTCCAAATTTAACTTGTCTCCTAATTGTTTAAGATTTGGTCATTCAATTCGTGAATGTCATCTAGGACCTTGCCGTGAGTGTAATAAGAGACACAATACTCTTTTGCACATCATCACAAACAAAAGTACTTCTAAAGTTCCTGCAGTAGAAAACAATACTAATTTCAATAATAATCATTCAATAGCAAATTTTTCTAAACAAAACCATAATCAAATCATACTGTCTACGGCATTAATCAAAGTAACAAATCCTAATACAAATCAAAGCAAAACTGTCCGCGCGCTGCTAGACTGCGGCAGTCAATCGTCATTCATTACTCAATCTCTTAAACAATCATTGTCTCTAGATTCAAACCCAATCAACACAATCAACGTTATAGGAATAGGCAACAACTCGTGTGATAAAGTCACAGAGTCTTGCAATTTAAAATTCAATTCATAAGTCAACAAAGATTTTAGTATTTTACTTTCATGTTTAGTATTAAAGAATCTTTCAGGAGAAATCCCTATTCAATCCATCAACATTCAGCAATTCAAATTACCAAAAAACATTCAGTTAGCAGACCCGACCTTTAATCAACCCGCACCAGTGGAAATCATTATCGGTGCGGATATATTTTGGGACATCTTAGGCTCTGAGCAGAGGTCTCTGGGCCCTAATAATCCTAAACTAAGAAGTTCCAAGCTAGGATGGTTGATCGGAGGCCCTGTGTCTAATTCTACGAATAATATTCATAAAAGTAATAATAATCAATGTCTGTCTAACCTGTCTTACTTCAACAAAATTGATTCACAATTATCTAAATTTTGGGAATTAGAATCAGTCCCCCAAAATACAATATTATCTGATGCAGATAAAGAATGTGAAAATCATTTTATTCGCCATACATACCGTCTCCCCACGGGTAGATTTTGTGTTAAGCTCCCGTTAGCTAATACGCCCGATGTACTAGGCGACTCTTTTACATTAGCGAAAAGGCGCTTCCTTTCAACCAGATATGAAATCACAATATAGAAATTTTATTAATGAATATGCGCAGTTAGGTCATCTCGAAAAAGTATCGACGTCAAATCTAGGTACATCATAATGATTTTCTATGCCATCACGCTGTATTTAAAGCCAACAGCGAATCAACAAAGTTACGAGTAGTTTTTGATGGATCGGCACGCACTTCCTCAGGCCTATCTGTAAATGACATACAGTTAAAGGGCCCAAATATTCAAGATTCTCTTTTCTCAATTTTAATTAGAGCCCGACAGTATAAATATCTCTTGACAGGGGACATAGAGAAAATGTACCGCCAGATTCTCCTCCATGAAGAGGATCGTAATCTGCAGCTTATATTGTGGAGAGAGGATGAGTCAAAGCCTTTAGAAACGTATTGATTAAATACTGTCACTTACGGGTTTAAAAGTGCCAGCTATTTAAGTACTCGGTGCCTTTGGCAACTAGGGGAGGAATGCGATGACAATCTCATTAAAACCATTATTCAACACGACTTCTACGTCGATGACCTAATAACTGGTGCAAATGAAGAAGAAACACTTCTTTATTTACAGAAGTTCGTAGCTGAAGCGCTAAAAAGAGGATGTTTTAATTTAAGAAAATATAGATCGAATTCAAAGGCAATTTATCAGTCTAATGTAGTCGATTCAAATGATAATTTAAGTATTAGTAATTCGTTAAATACGTTAGGTTTAGGTTGGAACCCAAACACAGATAATTTACACGTTTCTATTCAGATACCTACAACTCCTACAAGTAATGTGTTAACCAAAAGATTCATATTATCTTCATCATTTAAAATTTTTGATCCTCTTGGGTTATTGAGTCCATGCATAATCAAACCTAAACTATTATTACAACTTTTATGGACTTACAAACTAACTTGGGACGAACCAGTCTCCGATCACATTAATTTAGAATGGAAAAAATTTACTGATAATTTACATTACTTAAAATCACTAGACATTCCCAGACGTACACTTTGTGATCCGCCATCTTACGTTGAACTGCATTCTTTCAGCGATGCATCTCAGTCTGCATATGGGGCATGCATATACAGGATGTCCCAGAACTCAACGTCAAGCCAAAACAGGGTGATAGGATTGATTGTAAGCATCATGAAAAAAATCAGAAAAAAAATCTATCCCATGCAGTTTGGAAATTATGGGCATTTAAGCAAAACTTAGAAATTTGGTCAAACTGTAACCATTTTTCGGTTATTGTGGTTAATTTTTATTATTTTTGTTCATTTAAACTTTGAAATCGTAACCATAAATAACATTTCTAGAACCACAATCAAAAATAATGACACAATTGCCCCAAGTTTTCTAGAATTAAGACTATTTGTTAAACTATGAATTTAAAATTTTCAAAATTTGTCGACTTTGAAAGGCCCTCCTTTAAAAAAAATGTACTAAAGTGCCTTGGCAAGTACCATTAAAAGTTCGCGCATTTAATCAGGATTGTAAAATGGTACAATACTTGTTACTTTCATACTAAAAAAAAACTAGTAAAAAAATAAAAACCTCAAGTAACCCGATTTTTGCTAACCCATTATACTCAGTTCAAATGTTTTTTATTCGTACAAGCTCTCGGTAGGTTCTTAATTTAACGGCAAAATGATGAGAGAGATGGATAGTGGACATGTTTGTCATTAGCGAGCGAGACAGAGAGTGACGCCGCTTTTACCAAAGTCAACAAAAGTAAGTAAAATTAATAAAATAATGAAAAATCTCGACTTAGTTTAGTTTAGGTTTATTAGAATAAAAGGAAATAACATTTTTTATTACAATAAATGTTCAAATTGTTTGCCATCAGCCTCAATACACGCTCTACATCTTCTTAAAAAAGATCTATTTATTAGCCGGGCATATCCTCGAGAGTTGATGTCCTCAGCATCTTGAGAAATTCGTTCACGCAGTTCGGCTACGCTGTCAATGGGCTTTGTATAAACTTTTTCTTTGAGAACGCCCCAATAAAAAAAATCCAGTGGATTTAAATCTGGGGAACGGGCTGGCCACGAGATAGTGCCTGAACGTCCAATCCACCTTCCCGGATATTCCTGGTTAAGGAAATCTTTGACTTGCACTGCGTAATGCGCTGGGCAGCCATCTTGTCGATACCACATGTGGCGACGATCTGTTAGGGGTACGTCCTCTAACAAAGTTGGTAAATTTTCTCGTAAAAAATGTAGGTAATTCGTGGCATTCAAGTTCTCAGGCAGCTCAAAAGGCCCAACAACTTTGCCGTTTAAAATTCCGGTCCACAGGTTTACCTTAAAGCGATACTGGGATCTGTCTTCTCGCATTAAATATGGATTCGACACATGCCACTCGTGAAAATTGTGTAAGTTTATGTAACCATCTTTTTTAAATGTAGTTTCATCAGACCAGAGAACTTTTTCGATGAATTGGGGATTTTCATTATGCCTCTGTAGCATTGTTCTACAAAATGAAATCCTTTCAGGATAATCTCGAGGAAGAAGACTTTGAACTCGTTGTGCGTGAAACGGATGCATTTCGGCTTTTTGTAAAATACGATGTGCTGTGCTTTTGGGTATTCCCGTTCTTTCTTCAATTCCACGAACTGAAATACTTGGGTCATCTGCTACCTCTTGCAACACTTCCTCCTCGTCAGGAAAGTGAGCTCTACCTCCAGCCCGTATTTGATTCGGGAAATGGCCGCACTCCGTGAGTGAACGGTGCACATTAACAAACACGCGGTGATCGGGATAGCGCTCTAAATTTGGATATCTTTCACGATAAAGTCTAGCAGCGGCACTTGCGTTGCATCTGCATTCTCCATAAATGAGATGCATATTCGCATATTCATGTGAAGTGTAGCGCGTAGGCATGGTAGATAATAAAGATGCCAACACAAAAATCCAATTCCAAAAGAGAGAAGCCAAAGTTGTCAGAACTAAATCAACACAAGCGAATACGGAGAGGTGCGCAGTAGACGAATGAGCGAAACGTACTAACAGTCAACGGTGTCAGGCGCATCTCCATCTAGTGAGACGTTACGTCTCGCTCACAGTGGCGTGGCGTCACTATCTGTCTCGCTCGCTCATGGCAAACATGTCCACTATCCATCTCTCTCATCATTTTGCCGTTAAATTAAGAACCTACCAAGAGCTTGTACGAATAAAAAACATTTGAACTGAGTATAATGGGTTAGCAAAAATCGGGTTACTTGAGGTTTTTATTTTTTTACTAGTTTTTTTTTTAGTATGAAACTAACAAGTATTGTACCATTTTACAATCCTGATTAAATGCGCAAACTTTTAATGGTACTTGCCAAGGCACTTTAGTACATTTTTTTTAAAGGAGGGCCTTTCAAAGTCGACAAATTTTGAAAATTTTAAATTCATAGTTTAACAAATAGTCTTAATTCTAGAAAACTTGGGGCAATTGTGTCATTATTTTTGATTGTGGTTCTAGAAATGTTATTTATGGTTACGATTTCAAAGTTTAAATGAACAAAAATAATAAAAATTAACCACAATAACCGAAAAATGGTTACAGTTTGACCAAATTTCTAAGTTTTGCTTAAATGCCCATAATTTCCAAACTGCATGAGATAGATTTTTTTTTCTGATTTTTCTAATGATGCGTACAATCAATCCTGTCACCCTGTTTTGGCTTGACGTTGAGTTCTGGGACATCCTGTATATGCGATCTCTCGACTCGCTAGGTAATGTAACCGTTACTTTATTGTGCGGAAAGTCCAAAGTGGCGCCAATTAAACCAATGACAATACCACGGCTTGAGCTGTGTGCCGCTTTATTATCTGCGAGACTGGTAAGAACAACTATTGATTCTTTAGGATATAAAAATATGCGTCTTATTCATTGGTGCGATTCTAGCGTTGTTCTTGGGTGGCTCCGAGCAGACGTTAGTAGTTTAAAAACTTTCGTAGCTAACCGAATTGTTGAAATTTGCGAGTTAACAGATGCTGATTCTTGAGGTTATGTACCATCTTCTGAGAACCATGCTGATCTTATATCAAGAGGAGTACAACCCAACGAAATTGTTAATATGTCATTGTGGTGGTCAGGCCCTTCATTTCTTTTAAAATCAGAGTGTGGATGGCCACAATTAATTAGAAATTCAAATTCCACTTTACCGGAAATAAAATCACATGGAGTCACAATAAATTCAATAGATCCTATCATAAATATAGAAAATTACTCTAAGCTCAATAAATTAAAACGCGTAGTAGCATATGTAAAACGATTCATTTATAACATAAAAAATCCTAAAAATAAAATAGTCAGTAAACTTACAATTGAAGAGTTAAATAGTTTTTATTATTTATGTACAACAGCTCAAAAACAGCTATTTTCACAAGAATATCATTCGCTAACTAAAAACAAATCGATAAATTCTAAATCAACCATTTCATCTTTGTCTCCATTCATTGATACAAACGGCTTAATTAGAGTAGGTGGTCGAATAGATGCCTCTAATTTAAGCTATGATGGAAAGCACCCCATACTTTTACATGCCTCTCATCATCTTACCAAGCTCATTTTTGAAGATTGCCATCTACGAAATTTACACGCAGGCCCACAACTGTTGCTCGCTTCTGTACGAGATCAGATATGGCCTATCAATGGTCGACGACTAGCTAGAAGTACAGTTCAAAAGTGCATAACATGCCGACGACTGCAAGGTAAAACTCTAAGTCCATTCATGGGAAACTTGCCATCACAACGTGTTACAGCTGGTTTTCCATTTCGTACTGTAGGCATCGACTTCGCGGGTCCATTTATGATACTAAATAGACGGGGTCGCGGAGCTCGGCTTGTAAAATGTTATTTGTGTCTGTTCGTGTGCCTTCGCTACAAATGCATACATTTGGAAGCCGTCAGTGATTTAACTAAAGATGCTTTCATAATGACTTTGCGTCGTTTTATTGCTAGGCGTGGTAAGCCGCTGGAAATATTTTGTGACAATGGTCGCAATTTTGTAGGAGCCGCTAAAGAAATTGCTAGTTTGTTAAAAAACAATTCTGATCTGTTGTTAGATTTTGCGATTAGAGAGGAAATAAAATTCAAATTCTCACCATCTTATGCTCCTCATTTCGGCGGTGTTTGGGAGGCCGGCGTAAAATTGGCCAAATATCATATTAAACGTGTCATGGGCAACACCCACTTAACTTTCGAAGAGATAAGCACTCTATTTGCACAAGTGGAAGCGATCCTTAACAGTCGTCCGTTGTGTCCTTTATCCTCCAGTCCTAACGACTTTCTTCCTCTCTCTCCAGGGCACTTTCTTATTGGACGACCAATTACTGCATTACCTGCGCCTGAACTAGTGGAACAAAAGATGACCTCACTCCAGCGTTATGCTCGCCTTGAACAAATAAGGCAACATTTCTGGCAGCGCTGGCAGAAAGAATACATCTCGGAACTGCAGCAACGTTCCAAATGGTGAACAAAGGATTGACCAGTTTTGAAGATTGGAGATTTGGTCCTACTTCAAGAGGAAAACTTGCCTCCATTATGCTGGCGACTTGGACGAGTTGTTCGTCTCTACCATGGACCTGATGGTGTGCCACGAGTGGCTGATGTTAACACAACCAGGGGCTGCCTGAGAAGACCCTTCACTCGCATCTGCCCATTTTTGGACGACGAATTCGTTGAAAGAAAATCTTTCAACGCGGGGGAGGATGTTCAGGCTGTAATAAATACGAAGTACTAAGTTTTTATTTGCTCCTCAACTTGTACAGGCGCTTTGCTGTTTAGTTGTCGCGACTGCTATTTGAAGTTAAGTTCTATATTAATTTTATATGTACCGACATTGACACATTAACCATTATACCATTGAAACGTTAACTGTGTTTCATTCAAATATCCAAAAAACTCAGTTTATTACGAAAAATTAATCTATACAAATAATAAATGTGTTAAAACCTCCGTTTTATTAATACACTATATATCATCAAGAATAAATTTCAATAGCGCGAATTTTTTTGTATCAGCGCCATCTCTTATCGTGTTTTTCTCTGATCACGTATTACGTAAAAAGTACAAAACCAATGTTAATAACTTTAATACATAAAAATTGGAAATAACTTACAGTATAATTTAGTTTTTGTTTCATTGTAATTAAATTTAAAAATAAATATTTAAGAAAATGTGATATTTTTACCCGACTGCGACAGAAGGAGGGTTATGTTTTTCGAGTGTATGTATGTATGTATGTATGTATGTCCATTTCTTTGGCACGCCCTACAGCCCAAACGGCTGGACGGTTTTTGACATATGAGGTGTCGTTGGATTTGTCTAAATTGTAGTAGTGACATAGGCTATATAAATTTTCAAAATGGCGCCCGCAAATGGCGGAATGAGGGGGGGGAGTTGAATTTTTTTTTCTTACTGTAGCAATATGGGTATCAAATGAAAGCTAGTAAATTGTTTTATTCTTTTTAGTTTATAATAAGAGTATTTTACGCAGTCGGGTTTTTTGATTTTTTTTTAATTAAGCATACTTGTTAGGGTATGTTTTTGTGTTAATTTAATATACAATACGAATATGGATCTTATCTGTATCGTAACTGATAGGAATATTGTTTTCTTTTTGAACATTATAACACGGGTTCGTAAATATATTTCATTAAAACTGTTATTTTGTCGGCTATTTGTACCTCATAATTGTTTTTATACCCAATGTATGCTTTCTCTTAATTTGCCAAATTGTATTTTTATTTTATTTTGTGCATTGTTGTACATTGTGTTGTATTTTTATTTTATGAATTCGACCATCTCAGCATTCATTAAGGAAGGCCTATTTTTAGTGTCATACGTAAAAATTATTAATATTTTTATGACTACCTACAGAATTTATTTATATAGTTACAAATTATATACAAATTTATTTTTACTGTTTTGTCGCTCACATATTATATATTATAATATTTATGATATAACATTTTGTATTGTTATTAATAATGTATCCTAACAGTTTTAATATTTATTATCAAAATGTGAGGGGTCTCAGAACAAAATCACATAATTTTTTTGCAGAGGTTTCAAACTCAAATTATGACATTATTTGTATTACAGAAAGTTGGTTGACACCTGATTTCTATGATCGAGAATTTTTTGATAGCAGATATATTGTATATCGTTGCGATCGATGTTCTAACTCGAGCGGCTTGGAGCGCGGAGGTGGTGTTGTCGTGGCCGTCCGCAGAGAATGTTTCTCTGCGACGCGATTGGCCGACTCCTCCGCCGTCCTGTGCAGAGTGCGTATGGATATCTATTCTCCTGAATACTAACAAATATTTAAATATTGCATGTATATACGCCCAGCATGGAACAGGTCACACTGACGCATTGCGTTCTTTCTTTGACATAACTAGTGTTTTAATGAATGATAGACCGGACGATTTATTTTTGATAACTGGGGATTTTAATATATCCTATGCTAATTGGAGTGACACCGATTCGAGGCACATGAACTTATTACTGAATGGAGACCTTTGTTCTCAACTGTTAAGTGATTTCTTATCCTTTTGTGAATTAAATCAATTTAATCAAATACGTAATTTCAATAACCGTATACTCGACCTTGTATTATGCAACAAGGATTGTCGAGTCGAGGGTTGTGACTTACCATTATTGACAGAGGACGTATATCATAGGTCACTTTCTATAGAACTAACTGTCGATAACGTACAATATTTAAAACCCAGAACATTTCTCACATATAATTTTTCGGCTGCTAATTTTGAAGAATTAAATATGAATTATTTAAAATAGATTGGAACACCGTTTTTTGTAATTTAACAATGGACCGAAGTTTAGATATTTTTTACAATATTTTGAACAAATTAATTTCCTCTTATATTCCATTGCGTACTGTTAAATCCTCCGATACTCATCCAATATGGCATACAAAAGCATTAAGAAAAGTTTTAAAAGATAAACGTAAGTATCATCGTTTATGGAAAAATTATAATAACCCTTTAGACTATGAAACATTTAAAATATTGAGAAAACGATGCGCTTTATTAGAAAAAGAATGTTATAAAAAATTCGTCGAATTTTCAGAGGAAAAAATCAAAAGCCATCCTAAATTCTTTTGGACATTTGTGAAGAACATAAAATTTGCTAAAAGTTTACCTCAAACTATGTATTATAGGGGAAATGCAGCCTCCAACGGGGAACAAATCGCTGGTCTTTTTAGTGAACATTTTCACTCTGTATTTGAGCCAGATATCACAAACTCATTGACATTAAATAACTCAATTTCTCCACATAACGCCCCTATAAATATAAATTCAATAGAAATCACCGAAGAAATTGTATTAAAATATTTAATGTCTATTAATATAAATAAAGGGGCTGGACCTGATGGAATACATCCCTTGCTAATTAAAAAATGTTCTTCTGCATTAGCTTTACCTTTGGCATTACTATATAAAAAATCTTTAACACAAGGAACTGTCCCTAATATTTGGAAAAGAGCCTGGATAACTCCGGTACCAAAAGGTCCAGCTAGCCCTCACATTGAAAAATATCGCGGAATATCTAAGTTATGTCAATTTGCTAAAATTATGGAAAAAATAGTTACCGATGAGCTATCTATATCAGTTCGCAATCTGATTAGCACCAATCAGCATGGTTTTTATTCGGGTCGAAGTGTGTTTTCACAGATATTCTACTTAAGGACGCTATCACATTTTTCCACAAATATCAGTGATTTTCAGGTACCATTTTAATTAATTAGGAGTCACACTGGGAGGATATCTTGGTTTCAAATGAAAGATAATATATTCATCTCCAGAGTAACACCATAAAAAATCTATAGCTCCATACACATTTTTTACACAAATTCGTTTTAATCATCACAGTAATCGCAAAAAATTAAAAAAAGAGGGGTCTGAATAGGAACCAATATAGCTAAATAAACTGCACTAAGAAAAATAAATATACTAAGAAATTGTTGCTTATTTAGTCCTCTGTACGAATAGCTAAATATATTAAATAAAAATAAATAATATTTCCATTTATGAGAAAAATAAGAAACGCTCTCAAATTTCTTCATACAATTTTTACTCCTGAACAATCGTCGTTCGTCATTCTGCGCCCAAACGCGCTCGTGGAAGCACGGGTGTATCGCTTCAGCGCAATTAATAATTACGTAAAAAAGGGCGTGCCTTGTGTATACTGTGCTTGAACGAAATTGATACTTTTTCGGACCGAAATAAAATAATTGTCTTTGCGATGCATTTGGTTTATATTAAAAAATAAAATAAAAGGAACAACATAACAATCTTCGCAATCTGTTGTCTTTACACTGTTTTTTTTTTTTTTATATTTTATAATTACTATTGTACAAAGTTTTTAAATAGTAGTTTTAAATAGATAACCGAATTTATGCTTTTGTCCTCTATTGGTATCTATTCTATTGTAATCTATTGTCTTAGAGTATTAGAAAGTAAATTAATAACATCACCATCCCGCATGACGAGAATCTCGTGAAAGCCGAAACAGAGAAAAAACGTAAATATCTGGACCTGGCGCACGAGATTGTCGACATGTGGGATGTTGATTCCACTGAAATCATCCCTATCGTTATATCTGCCAACGGTTTAATCCCGGTTAGCCTCGCTCACCATCTGAGGCAGTTGGGTATCCGTGACGGTTCGCTCGCAGCCAGGATGCAGAAGGCGGTATTACTCGACTCGGCTAGGATTGTCCGCCGATTTCTCTCTGCCCGGACCGGAACTGGTACACCTTCGCGAGCACCTCCGCCTGGAGTTCCCAGGGCGGATCGCCCGCGAGAAGTGATGCCGCCGTCCAGGACACCGTACGGTATCCCCGTATCACCCTTACCGCTATGACCCTCTGGGGTCTCCTCAGGAGAGCCTTGTTATGAGCGCTAAGGGCGTCGACCCATAAGGGAGCACCGTACAGTGCCATGCTCCGCACTATACCGGCGTATAAGCGCCGGCAAGGGGAGTCCGGTCCGCCTACGTTGTGGAGGAGTCGTCCCAACGCAGCGGCGGCGTTCTGCAGCCTCGGAGCGAGCTGGTCGAAGTATGGACCAAAACTCCATCGCCCGTCCAGGGTTAGGCCCAGGTATCTCATCTGAGCCCGAACCTCCACCTCCGTTCCCTGGACGGCGATCCGCGCACCTCGGGGGGGGGCCTCTGCGTGGGCCATGGAATAGGAGGGCCTCTGTCTTGGATATAGAGATCCTCAGGCCCAGCATCTCGATACGGTCGACCGTTATCGTTGTGCCGGCTTCTGCTAAGCGGGCCGCCTCTTCGAAGCTCCTCGCCCGGGCCGTGAGCAAGGTGTCGTCAGCATAACAGATGACCCTCAGCCCGGGCGGTAGAGGTGCCCGCAGCAGCCAGTCGAAGCCGACGTTCCACAGAGTTGGTCCCAGGACGGAGCCCTGTGGAACGCCGCAGCCAACGCGACGTCGATAGAGTCGACCGTCGCCCCCCTCCCAGAGGACCTCTCTCTCCTGAAGGTACGCATACAACAGCCTCTGGAGATAGTGGGGCACTTCATGGAACTTCAGTGCCTCCACAATCGAACACTCTTTGTTACCTACTCCTACTCCTACTCCTACCTCCTACTCCTTTATTACCTAATTATCTACGTAAAATATAAGATGTTTAAATTATATATAACTTGTATGTGGTTCTGAATTATTAAAAATAAAGCGTATTATTATCTATTATATTTTATTGTATAGAGGGGCGAACGAGTAGTAGATACCCTGACGCCTTTAGACATCCTCATAAGGGGCCATTCATTTATTACGTAAGATTTTATTTGCTACAAATTTTGCTAGTTTTCGACCCTCTCCCCCCTATTATAAGAAAAAATAAGAATAGGCCAACCCCCTCTCCCCTGTTAAATATTTATTACGTAAGAATCAAAAGTAAAAAAAAATCAATAAATGTTGGTTTGGTGTTAATAAATGTTTAAAAATTTGTTTAATGTTTATTTTTCTAAGTAACAATTTTTAGAAGTGTTTATTTGTTTTAATTATTCATCTTTACCTACAATAAAAGAAGTCCATGCAAAAGTCAAAACCCACTCGGAAAGTGGATCTGCCATTGAAAAATCTCTAATCTATCCGAAGAACATCCGAGAGAACATCGGCACTCGTGCGTTTGCCCTCGTTTTTTCAAAGAATAATTTTAACTTTGCGCATTTTTGTGATCTTACGTAAGAACTATCGAGACTCCCTCCCACCCCCTTGTAAGAGAAAATAAGACATGGTCGACCCCCCTCCCCCCCTAAATCGTGTTACGTTATAAATGAATGACTCCTAAATCATCAATTTATGATCTTTGAGAACAATCAACCAACAACAACAATCTGCCCTCAGAATATTCCACCCGTGCCCCTCTCTGCCATACCTTTAAAAACGGTGGGGTAAGTTAAATACTTACTATAGTCGGATCGCGGAGCACAAAGAAATTCTTCCTGCTTCGCGATCCGACTATAGTTAAATACTTTTACTTAATCAATACCAGTAAAATTAAAAATTAATACTTTCAAGTACCAAGATTAGTTACGTCAGTATAAAATCGAGCGTAAAGCGGTTTCAATGTGTGCGTGTACGCGTTATGTTATTGTGTTGCGATTTAGATACCTAAACTTAAGCGAGCTCAAAATGTAATAGCGTCCTTAATGCCATGAATGATAACTGCCAGGTGGATGCCATATACACCGACTTTGCTAAATGTTTTGATAAAATTTGTCATCATACCTTATTAGCAAAGCTCTTGAACCTTGGTATACACGGGGATCTTTTCCGCTGGATAAAATCATACACAGAAAATAGAAGTCAGGCTGTTGTTTTGGGTGGCTTTCGATTGTTGGCTCCGGTGTACCCCAAGGATCGCACATTGGCCCTTTATTATTTAATTTGTACATTAATGACATTAACAACTTTATACAAAAATCTAATATTTTGCTATACGCTGATGACACAAAAAATTTTAGAATTATTCGTAATTATGATGATTGCGACATCTTACAACATGATCTAATACATTTTGAAAATTACTGTTTTGAGAATAAATTATACTTAAAAGACAAGTGTTATGTTATTAGTTATGGTAGAAAGTTAAACTCTTACAATTACGATTATAGACTTTGCGGTAAAACACTTTCTAGAGTTACACAAATTCGAGATCTGGGAGTACTAATGGATTCAAAATTGAGTTTTGTTCCCCACGTAGATAATGTTATTCAAAAAGCATATAAGCAGTTGGGCTTTATATTGAGAATAGGCAAACCTTTTAAACACTCCTTGACATATAAAATTTTATTTAATAGTTATGTTCGCAGTCATCATGAGTTTGCGTGTACTGTCTGGCATCCTTATTTTAGATGCCATATTAACAGAATAGAAAACATACAAAAAACATTTCTGAAGTCACTAGAATTTAGAATCGGTAACTTATATGTTGATTATGAAACCTCTGCTAAACAACATAACATGTCCTTATTAGAGACAAGACGAACTTATTTTGATATTATGATGTTGTATAAAATCTTAAACAATGTAATTGATGCCCCTGCATTACTCCATAATATCTTATTTCGAGTACCTCGTAAGTGTGAGCGACTTTGCACTAAGAAACATTTATTTTTTATATTTAGTGGTAGAACCCGTTATGTTCAAAATAGTTTTATAAGAAGAACATGTAAATTTTATAATGAAAATTTGCTTCACTTGGACCTATTTGCATTTGGTTCTCTGGCCTCTTTCAAACTCTCTTTAAAAAAATCTTTAAAATAAGTTTTTAATATTGTATTTATGGAACAATTTGTTATTATAAATTATAAAAGTAATGGTTTTCGATTATACTAATGTAACTAAAAACCACAAAAAAAATACTATGTAACTAATAAATAAATAAAAAATACCCACACATTATACACAATAGATATACCCACATTTGTAAAATAGAAAACTAAAAATCTATATTATAAAACATTTTGTAATAATTAACTTTGTTACATCGACTGTTTGTTTTCTATTAATACCTATGCAACAATTTGTAATCATAAATTATGAAAATTCGTTCATAAACTTTTTATTAGCTAATGTCACTAACACAAACAAAAAATAATATGTAATTTAGAAAAAAAAAAGAAAAAAAAATTGTGTGTGTCAGCTCCGACGCACGACTGGAGTTTACTCCTTAAGTACGATTGTCTAAACATACGCAAAAAGAGTTTATCCAACTGAAAATAAGATTAATACCATATGAAAGGGTAAATTAACAAATTAATGAAAATAATATACATATATAAATATATATTTATTCATTTTATATACATTTATTATAACTAATCGGCGAAATATTTTACATTAAACTTTTCACAATAGTCAATTTCAGATGTGCACAAATATTTCATTAGGAATGTTGATAAATTATGTAATTATTATTATCTGACAATTATCATTTATTTTTTAAATATTATTTTTCAATATTAATTAGAGCAACATTACTTTCGCACCGCACCATAGGTGCGCGCGCACCGAAAAAGTAACGAGGTCATTCATCAGTAGATTTTACCTCTCATATTTTTCTCATACCGGGCGCCTTATATATGAAAATCGATTCTTAAGGAGTAAACTCCAAAAAAATTAAAAATACCTACCAACATATTATACACAATAGATGTACATTTGTAAAATAGGGAACTAAAGGTCTATATTGTAATAACTTTTTCTGTAATAATTTACTTTGTTACGACTGTTTGTTTCTATAAATAAATAAATAAATAAATAAATAAATAAATAAAATAGAAATAGGTACCTACGCCGCCAACGCCATCTGGTCTAAGGAATCTTTAAAACTCACAAAACTTATATTTGAGTTACTATTTTGTTAAACTTAAAAGTTTACTAAATATGTCGGATAGGAATAGAAATCGTTTTAATATTTTAGATAAACATCATTTTCAATTAATATACTATTATGTTAAATATTAATTATGTTAAATGTCACTAAATATAAAAACGATATTCTACAATTATACGATAGATGGCGCAGATAATTTTCTGAATCGCGCTGACCAAAACTTCGGCGAAAAGAATGACACTCGCCCGTATTTATAAAACTATTTTTCTTTTTTGCATTTAATTAAATACTTTAGGGTAGGTACTACGGTCTTGATTGTTTGTTCGTTGTTAAAATTTAAAATATTTGGTCGTTATTTGTTTGTTGATTGTACAAAGTTGGATGGTTATAGCTATTTAAGTTGTAATCTATATATATATATATATATATATATATATATATATATATATATATATATATATATATATATATATATATATATATATATATATATAAAGTCGTGTTAGTTACACCGTTTATAACTCGAGAACGAGTAGAACGATTTTTATGATTTTTGTGTTTTTGGATTCGTCTTCGTCGGGAATAATACTTATTAAAATATGGTATTAATCAATGAGAAAATAATTAATAAAAAAAACAGTTCAAATGTTTCATCCGTACTATCTATATACATATATATGTATGTATGTATGTATGTATATGTATAGATATAATAAATCTGTCACTCAATCTGTCTATTATAAAATATTTTCCAGTATCGACGCAGGTGTAGGTGATAAAAAATATAAATGTATAATTTTTAAAATTTTAGTTAAAGACCCGTGCGAAGCCGGGGCGGGCCGCTAGTTATTCATATAAGCGTAGACAATAGTAGTCGGTGAAAAATTTAATTTTTTTCAAAATAACATTATTTAGAATAATAAAATTTATTGTTATTTTCATATATTTTTCAGCTATAAAATATCATAAGAAGACAATTCACATAATTAGCATAGCATCAATTATCATGCTCTACTATCTTTTATAGAGAAGAAATATCAATACTTCTGTCCAAGAAATCAGATGATACAGAGAATTCTAGATAAAATTACTATTAGTACAAAAATAAAAAACAATGTATTTTAATAAAATTTCTGAATTCGTTTTGTTTTATTTCATCTTCCAAAATATTAGCATTCAATACATAAAATTATATATATTAAATATGCAACTAAAACAAAACTGTTCTAGAGAACTACTACCTATATTTAATTACACATATTATAATAAGTAATATATTATAATAATAGTATCGGTACCTCACGAATACTCGCGCACCCAGTGGCAAAAAAGAGAACTATGATCTTTGTTTATTTTTGTGTACATAAGTACCGTGAAATTTGTATAGAACTACGTCTACCGTTCGCTCTCCTGTATATCCATTTTTCGTGATGTACTCCATGCCAAAGAGCGATAAACAAATTATTTGAAAAGTTTTCAAAATTCAAATTCCTTGTCACAGCAAAAATTAAATATTAACATTACAGAGTACATTAATAATAAACATAGAGTACCGTAAAACGGAGGGATAAGGGACGATTTTGAAGTTCACACAGAATATTTTCTATATTATGCATAAAAATATAAACAATAAGTTTTTTTGGAGTTTACTCCTTAAGAATCGATTTTCATATTATAAGGCGCCCGGTATGAGAAAAATATGAGAGGTAAAATCTACTGATGAATGACCTCGTTACTTTTTTGGTGCGCACCTATGGTGCGCAACTTTCTAATTTGGTTGTGAGTGTATTAAGGTGGACATGCATAGGTCGACTTTCATACATTTTTATTTTTGATTATTCTTGAAATGTATACATTTTTTTAAACATTTAATTTGTTTTATCATTTCTTTAGAGCTTTTTATATGATCAATGTTCATGTCAGCTGTAATTAAAAATGAAAGTAATGTTGATCTAATTAATATTGAAAAATAATATTTAAAAAATAAATGATAATTGTCAGATAATAATAATTACATAATTTATCAACATTCCTAATGAAATATTTGTGCACATCTGAAATTGACTATTGTGAAAAGTTTAATGTAAAATATTTCGCCGATTAGTTATAATAAATGTATATAAAATGAATAAATATATGTTTATATATGTATATTATTTTCATTAATTTGTTAATTTACCCTTTCATATGGTATTAATCTTATTTTCAGTTGGATAAACTCTTTTTGTGTATGTTTAGACAATCGTACTTAAGGAGTAAACTCCAGTCGTGCGTCGGAGCTGACACACACAATTTTTTTAATTTATTCACCTATTTATACTTTACTAAAATGATAAAAAATTGTATATTTAATAAAATTTTATGGGTAATCAACAGGCGGCATCGGTTTATTTTAGTGACGGTTAACATAAAATTATTTTTTCAATATACTAGCGCTGCTCAGAGTAATATTCAGTCTTTTATTTCTACTTCCTCGAATTCCTAATTTTTAAAAACCCCCTACACGCACATAATGGTCCTTCGAGCCGGATGTAGAAGCCTGAAATTTTCTATTATATATTCAAGAAATATTACTGGAATTAATTGAAAAATTTAACTTCAATTTGGCCGAGAACAAAGAAACCAACAAATCTCTTTGGATGGAATAAGTGGCTTGGAAATTAGACTGTTTAGTATTAATAGTATTGCGATGTATACATTTATTTTAATTTTTATCACCCAGCACTAGAGATGGGCATTCTGCCCGGCATTTTGGGCAGATTGGATAAATTCCTAATATGCGCCCAAAAATTTCTTACCTTGGGCATTTAACTGGGCATAAATTATATTGTTCGAAAAATTATTTGTTTATTAGATTCATGCATTGGAAGATACTAAAGTAATAGTTTTTAGCTAGTGTTTGTCGTTTAAAGGTAAAATTTTATAAATTTAAGAACATTTCACTAGAAATATACCTATAATTCAAAAAGTACGTTTCACAATTTAAATAACACGCGCGGGAACTTATGATATTGGCGTCGCGTAAAGGATGCGGGAAGAGGGATGCGTATGTGCGTACGCCAGAGACATGATACTTACAACTAGACAGTGTACAAAAAAAAATTGTTTTGCTAAAATGAGATCTATTCTTTGACTGTTACGGTAGGTATTTCCCTATAAGCGGTAGCTAGCTAAAAGCGGTCCGAGCGAGAGCGCTCCCGCTGGTAGTGTGTCCTTGTCTAACGTCTTGCCAGCTCACATAATCATTTCGTTTGATAGAAATGGTAGAAAATTAAATACTTTTCTTTTTAATAATTTACTAATACGAACGGTTGGTAAACTTAGAAATGTATTTAGACGTATTTCTACAGTGTCAATAAATAATAAATCAATCGGTTGTATTTAAAAAATAATTAAATACTGAGTAAAGGTAGTATTAGATGTTTGGAACTGGTAATACTAAATGTAAGATGGTGGTTTGCTTATTTGATTACTTGGTTGATTGTCGTGTTTCGATTTGCGATTGTGTCAATTTTCTCACTGAAGTTGAATGTTTTTCCATGAAAAATGGTAAATTCTTGTTGTGTGACAGAGTGCAATAATGAGTCTTATTCCGGTAGTCGCTTTTCTTTCCACCAGTAAATAAAAACAACAATCTTAATCTTTAGGGTAACCATGAATTTGAATTAGAGATGTACCGGTTAATGACAAGAGTATACAAAATGAGCAATACCCGAAACTTACATTTTTTATAAAACACTTAAATTGTTTTGTTGAAGTTAACTAGTCATTGTACTTTGTAAAGATGATGTTTATCATTAATAATAAAAGTAATAATAAAAGATAATATAAGTAAAGGGTCCGAAACGTCGGGAAATAATTTAAATTAAATATTGTTAAACAGTAACTTTAAATAAACGCGATAAAATCCGTTTTTTAGACTTTTAATTAAATTAATAATAAATTTATTGTATCTTAGATTTCCGAATAATGAAAACTACTACTTGATTGATGTTTGTGAATTTTCTTCTTTTACAGCCTTTGTAGACAAAGGTGGCCTAAAATATGCTTCAGCATTTATGTCAAGAGTTTACAAACTAACCGCAAGCGCCCGTGTCAAGTAATGGTCGCCATGGCAATATTGCCCATGTCAACTTTTTTTTCGACACGGGCATTAGTACGCGAAGTGCACCTGTCAACTACAGGTTGATTAACGTATATTACATTATCACCGGTGGGAAATTACGTTACAAAACGTGAGAGGCCTTGGGCAGTTTTGTGCAGTTGGTAAACTAAAAGGTCATTGCCCGGACACTCAAGCGGTTAAATAGAAAAACTTTTTTTGGTAATGTCTCCTAATTAACCGAGTGCCGGAGGGTATGTTTTTATCATTTACACAGTTTGAATATGAAAAAGATGCTTAATATGACATTACATCAATTCTCTCCGAAAATCAAGCGTGTTTCACCTGTCCATCCAAGCTCTAACGAAACTCATGAATTGGAATTGATTAAATATATTCATATTAAAATTATATTTGTTCGGGTGCTTACCGCGTTTGTAATTTTATTGAGGTCCCTATATTTCGGCAATGTTTCAATCGCCATTTTTAAGTTTTACAAAAATTAGGTACATACACACCTGTACCTACAGGTGTTTAGTCATGGTCACCTCATTAGAAAGGGACACACTACCACGGGGGGGCCTCTCGCTCGGACCGGTTTTTGCGCCACAGTGCACAGTCTAGTTGTAAGTATCATGTCTCTGGCGTACGCGCCGCCACCATTTTGTAGTAGGGATGTTCAGTGGAATCAGTGGAAAAAAATTATCGATAATTTTACTATCGATTATCGTATCGTGTTATCGATAATTATCGAATGAACAGTTATCGATAATTATTGGATGAAAATTATCGATAGTTGGCAACAGTTATCGATAATTATCGAATGAAAATTATCGATATTTATCGGGTGCTTGGATAATTATCGAATGTACTACAGAATTATCGGGTGAAGGATGACAAGTATCGATAATTTTTGCGTATCGCAAGTGACGACGAAAAAAAAACGGTCGTCCGAGATCTGGCATCTGATAGTTTATTAAATTGCTATCAGTCATGTTGTGTTTATAATTCCTTTCTGCAATTTTCCTAGATTTTATCATCTCTGTGCACTCCCAGTCCCACCAGGGGGGAGATGGTATTTTACCGGTTGCTGAGTTTTTCAGGGGGATATTTAGATCGGCCGAATCTGAAACAGCCTTACAGAACTCCGTGTAACACATATTAAGATTTTCTGAAGTGATTTGAGGTAGGGATTGAACTTTATTTTCCAACAGTTTTTTATACTTGTTCCAATTGGCACCAGACATCCTATATTTCAGTAAAGGTCTAGGTGAGTGATGAGGGTAAAATCTTCTTTGGGTAGCAAGTACTAATAGGATAGTGGTCACTACCAAACGTACTATCCAGAATGTTCCACTGTAAAAGAGTAGCTAAATCGTTTGAACATATTGTTAAATCAACACAACTCTTTCTATGTCCAGGAGGTGTCATTCTTGTAGGTCGGCCATCATTTAGGATACAAAGACCTAACTCTTCAAGCATTGCTCCAAATTCACTGCCAAAGGAGTCGTTTGTTTCTGATCCCCACATAATATTATGACTATTAAAGTCTCCTAGGATTAAGAGTGGAGGAGGAAAGAGTAAAAAGACACTACGCAGAAAAGGAAGAATAGAAGGGTTTGGGTGGGGGAGGTATACAGAAAGAATGCTTATATCTTTTATTTTAATACCAACTATATTTATGTTATTGCTATTGTGAGTAGGGATGGTAAGGTGAGTACATGTAAATTTGTTATTAACAAGAATCATTGATCCTCCATGGCCATCTAATCTATCATCACGGTATGATGAAAAACCATGAAGATAGTAGCGATGGTCAGGTTTTAACCAAGTTTCTGTAATGCATATAACGGTGGGACTGAGAGTATTTGTGAGGTGAATAATTTCATGTTTCTTGTTCTGTATGGTCCTGGCATTCCACTGAAGGAACTTGAGTGGGTCCATTGTAACGGTTTAGAATTGTGATGAGTTTTGATGCTACGTGGTCTGTTATTATAAAGTCATTTTTATTAATAATATTTACTAATAATGTTAAAAGTAGGTTATTAATATCTGATGTTTCAGTATCTAAATTTGAATTATTATTTAATGCACATCCATTTTGTGATTCAGGAATATCAAATTCATTTAAAATATCTTGGTGTGCTTGTTTATCATAACCAGGTGTTAAAACAGGGCGTTGTTTTCGAGTGACAAAGACAGTTTTCTTAAATGAAGTTGTGGGGTTCGAGGGGTTTCTGCGAGATGTGTTTGTATTTAGAAGGGAGGGTCTAGTTGTGGACTTTAAGATATCTGCATATGATCTATATGATGGAGGGATAGTCTTAGATGCTTCGTCATAAGAAATATTTTTCTCTGCCATTATCAATTTAATATTTGTTTGTCTTATGTATTCAGGACAACTCTTACTTATGGCAGTGTGTCCTCCTGAACAATTAAGACAAGTGGGGTCATCTACTGGGATCGGGCATCCCTCACCTGTGTGATTTTGAGTGCATTTGTAGCATCTTGGCTTTGACCTACATTGAGTTTTTGTATGTCCAAATCTACAGCAGCTATCTAGCAGTCATCTAGCAGTTAAAACACTGGATTGTTGGGTATTTATAAAGTTCAACTTTTAGAGCCATATAGAAGCAGAGGACTCGGGGAGGTAATGTCTGTCCGTCAAAAGTAAGGATCACAGATTGTGTTGGTTGCCACTCTGGAATGCCATTATTAATTACCTTTCTATTTATTCTACGCACTTTTATGATTTTACCACATCCTTGTGGGACTTCCAGATTTTCTACAATTTCTTCTATGGACCAGTCTACAGGTATTTCTCTTACGACACCCATTCGAGTGATATTGTAGGTAGGGATGGAAGTACTATATCCGTTTTGTATTAGTGAGGAGTGAGTCATGAACGAGTTGGCATCTTGAGGGGTATTGAAAGTTACAGAGACTCTGTTACGGCCCACTCGTTTTAAGCCATCATTTGCTATACCTGTGAAGCGATGGGAATTGCTGCAAAGACAAAACGTGTTTTCCGAAGGAAAAAGACCTACCGATGGCGCCAATTCTGTGCATCCCTCTCACCAGACACCAACTCAAGTACAGTTTGGAATCAAATAAATAGATTTATGCGCGGTCTCTCCCATCAAAATTCACCCTGCATTTCTGAAATTGTAGCAGGAAACTTTTTTGATAAAATAGCTCCTCCTTTTGCTCCAAATCACAATGATCTTCCTCATACAGACCATAACCTTTTAACATCAACGCACATCATAGATCACCATTTCACCATGTTTGAGCTCCAATCTGTCCTCTCTCGTGTCAAAGATTCTGCTCCGGGAGCGGACGGTTTCCCTTACTCTTTCCTGGTAAAAGCCGGTAAAAATGTTCTAAAATATTTCCTAAATTTAATTAATGCTTTTCTTGATTTTAATTACATTCCTAATGAATGGAAAACTCAAATAATAATCCCCATTTTAAAGCACGGAAAATCACCTGAGTTAAGTGACAGTTACCGCCCCATCGCTCTCTCGTCTACTTTTTCCAAAATATTCGAACATCTTTTAAAAAACCGTCTGGAATGGTTTGTAGAAAAAAACAGTTTACTTCCTTCCTCCCAGTTTGGCTTCCGAAAAGGCCTATGTACTACAGACAGTTTAGCCATTTTTGTTACTGACTTTAGAATAGCTTTCTCTAGGAATGAATCTGTGGTCGCCGCATTCCTCGACATTACGGCTGCATACGACAACGTGATTCTTTCTGTACTCAGGTACAAGTTACAACAGCTGAGTATACCAGAAAAGATAGTACGAATACTATGCAGTATTTTAATGTGCAGAGAGGTAAAGTTACGAGTTCCGGGTCAGAGTCTCGGTACACGCCTTGTATGGAAAGGCCTCCCTCAGGGATGTGTGCTCAGTCCTATTCTATACAATCTTTATACTTCTTCACTTCATCTTTCGCTTAACCCTGACTGTCAAATATTACAATATGCAGATGATCTAGTTTTGTACATTTCTTCGCCCTCAGTTTCCCAAGCTTCATCATCATTACAAATCTCTCTCGACTCACTCTCACTCTGGCTGGAACGGAGGGGCCTTCAGTTGTCTGCTTCAAAGAGTAACGTAGTGACATTCAGTAGGAAGAAAAATATTCCTATAGTAAGACTGAAGATTGAAGGTCTATCTGTCCCAGTATGTGATTCGGTAAAATTCCTGGGTTTAATTCTAGATTCTAAACTAACTGGGACCAAACACAGAGCTCATAACCAAAAAAGCAGAACGGAACCTAAACATAATAAAGGCGCTATCTGGAGTCTCTTGGGGTTCTCACCCAGTTACTCAAAAAATATTATACCATGCCATAGTTAGAAGTGTCCTGGATTACGGCACCTTCCTCCTCAAACCATGTAATAAATCCTCTCTTAGGGCTTTAGACACGTTACAATCTAGGGCACTTCGCTGTGTCCTCGGGTGTATGAGATCTACCCCCATTAATGCACTGCAAGTAGAGTGCGGTGACCCGCCTCTCTTTATCCGTTTTCAATTTCTGTCTGATCGCTTTTTGTTTCGTGCAAATGCTCGCTCCGATCACCCACTTAAGGAGAAACTTGAGTGTCTGCACAACCTCTGCCTCACCTCACCCTATTGGCATCATAAACACACTCCACTTCTTATTAATAGCTTTAAAAAACTGCGCTACGTTGAACGAGACTCCCCTATTCAAACCTTTCCGAAACTGTGTTGCCATGAATTTCCGTATGAGGTGATAACATAATATTCTGCTAATGTGATACTCAACCTTGGTTTCGCCAAAGAATCCCCCCATAATAACATCCTTTTTATCTCAGAGGTAACCACTAGATGGAATAACAGCCATTTATTCTTTACCGATGCTTCCAAATTGACAGAATTAGGAAAATCAGGTGTCGCTGTCTATTACCAAAATTCGAAAATTGCCCTACAATTTCAGTGTCCCCCCTATTCATCCGTATTTACTGGTGAGTGCGTGGGTATATTAGAGGCTTGCCTATTTATAGAGGGCCATAATATATCCAGCGCTGTCATCTTTTCCGACTCAAAAAGTGCTCTTGAATCCATTATTATCAACCCTATGTATAATAAATTAAACAGTGATATAATTTTAAACATTAGAAACTCTCTATTCAAAAGTTCAAGTAAAGGCCTAAACATTACCCTAGTTTGGATCCCAGGGCACTCAGGCATCAGAGGAAATGAGGTGGTGGATTCTCTTGCGAAGCAGGCTACTTTCCATCAGGTGGACGATAAACACTACAGGTATCAAACTTATGACATCCTCAATCTTCCCAAGAGACAAGCATACCAATCTTGGCAGAATGACTGGGATAAGACCAATAAAACAAAAGGAAGGTCTTATGCCTCAATACAACCCCTCATCCCAAGGAAACCATGGTCTTCAAAGTTCAAAAAATTAAATAAAAAATCTGTTTCTATTCTATGTAGAATCCGTTTAGGCCATTGTTGTACCCCAGTCTTTCTAAATAAAATTAGAATAAGAGACTCCTCACTGTGCGAGTGTGGTTTTGAAGATGGAACGCTCGACCACATCTTCTTCGCCTGTTCTAATAACGCATTCACTATATACAATCTTCTTCCTGAATTGAACATCCCTCTTCCTACGAATGTTTCCTCCCTACTACACTTTTACAACAATCCCAAATTGATATTTCTTTTATCCAAATTCATTAATATTAATTATATTAAACTATAATTTTCATTTTTGAATTTTGAGCCAAATACTTTATGCTATTTATTTAAATAAATAATTATATTATATTACTTAGATAGATGAAATGTAAAGCAGAATTATGTTTAAACCCTTCCCTAGATGTATAACCCCCTGATAAATACTAAAATCTTAATTACATTTGTCCGCAGGTAACAAAACCCAAACAATCGTGTCTTTTTTGCATCAAAAATTAGTTTCCTCCGTAATTTACATAATCTCATACTTGACACTGGCAGAATGTTGCACAACTAAAAGTTGCGACGCCATGCCATAAATTAAAGAAGAAGAAGAAGAAGAGATCTGGCATCGATATTTACTCCTGCAGCCTATCCGAATTCCTAAAAAAAACGTCATCCGACATCCAGTATCGATGTTTACCCATATACTCTATCCGAATTCCTAAAAAAAACGTCATCCGACATCCAGTATCGACGTTTACCCCTATACTTTATCCGAATACCGAAAAAAAAAGGTTATCCGACATCCAGTGTCAGTTTACCCCTATACCCTATCCGAATACTCAAAAAACAAAAAGGGTCGTCATTTCTCCCTGTCAAACTTATTACTCGATAATTATCGGCTGACGCATATCCAAATTATCGAATCCCAATTATCGATAATTGTCGGATGAAAAATTATAGATAGTTATCGATAATTATCGAATGACAAATTAACCGATAATTATCGGATCAAAATTATCGAATCACACTTATCGATAATTATCGAATGAAAAATTATCGAGTAGTTACGAATTATCGATAATTATCGCACACCCATATTTTGTAGTAAATCGCTCAGTCGCTCTCCCGTTTTCACCACGCATGTTCGTCTCTATCGCGGTTAGGAATTGGCTAAGTTTTTTAACTGGTTGGTGTACTTAAAATTGTGCTCCGATTTACAGCGACTTACAAGGTAAGTTTTCTCAACAATATCCTATTAATATTATAAATGCGAAAGTTTGTTTGGATGTTTGTTACCCTTTCACGCAAAAACTACTGAACGGATTTAGATAAAACTTTACAGTAATATAACTTATTCATCAGAATAACACATAGGCTACAATTTGAATTGATGCCTTACAAAAATTCCCTTGAACAGCCTTGGCAAGCGACCAGAATGCACGAGTTCCCGAAGGAAGTCGAACCAATATCTCGCCAATTCTGCTCACGTACTCCGCCTTTGTCTCAGCAATTAGTCTTTTGAAGGACCTGGAGGCAAAGTTATACTCCTTTTTTAATGCGCTGGTCGTTACATCCTTGGACATCGACACATTGGCCCAAGCTCAGTAGCTTTCCAGCTTATGGCGTGCAGCCATTTTGCAGGGCCGACCAAACCAGGGTTGGGATTTGCCGCCTATAAGCACCGCAGAGCATGGAATGAAAACTTCCATGGCTTGTAGCACCACTTCGGCAACAGAATCAGCAACGATGTCTGGATCATCCAGCGAGAAGAAAATTCGCCCCCATCGGTAGGATTGCAAAGAAGAACCGCATCCTATCCCAATCAGCTGACCTATAGTGCCAAACGCAGCGGCTGCCTGCAAAGCGAGGCCATAGTGGGCGTGTGATTGGCGATAGGCTTAGGTTGAGGTCTTGAGCCCGGAAGTCTATAGAGAGGGATTCTCCGGTATTTTGGCGACTGGTACCCTCCTGGGGTAGTCTTTACGAAGTCTGTGGTGCCATGTGTGTGGGGGGAGGGGAGGGATGGGCCACCGGATCCTCAAAAACCGAACGAAACACGACGTCATTGCCGTCATTTCACGTCAGTATTAAGTGACAGCGAAGTTCTTCCCGGGCGCGCCGGCCCATTCAGCTGCAAGCAGCATGGCGCTACTTCGGTAATATATATATATATATATATATATAGGTTATATTTTTACTGTTATTTGTATGCTTATAGGTACTATGCGCAGATTTTTTTTTAATTTTTTTTAGTAGCTTTAAAATACATGTATCTTAATTTAAACATGAAGATATCATGCTGCTTCGTCCCGCATACTAATCGTAGATCTCATTACTGTAATCTAGATTAAAAATTCGAAAGTGTTGTTCCTATTATAGGTAAATTACATACTTTTTTGTTTAATTGTTTTACCCTTTATGTGTTAACACACAACAGAATACAAAATGTTATTTGATCTTGTGGCGAACTCATGATGTCTGCGATAATTGACGCCACAATAATAAAATTATTTATTTTGTTAACTTGGACCAGCTCCTTATAATTATTCAACTTGGGCCACACGACGACGACGTGACGAATGATGGTGGTACTTGAGGAGCCGAACGACGCTGGCGAACTACACTAATGCACTTGCTTCGAAACTAACCGCGCGCCTAAATTTTTATACAATTATATCGTTCCTTTTAAATGTTCGTATTGTAATCGTTTATTTTTGTGCATTAAATCTCTATATTAAATCGTTTCAATCACATCTCATTCATATAATTTCATATCTCAAAACTAAGTATATTTTTTCCGTAAATTATATCTGTAAGTAAGAAGTAAATAAATGTGAGGTTATCAAGATAACTAGACATTCTGGTGACCCCACTATCTAAAAGTCGCGATAAGGCTAAGTATTATTTTTATTGTGAAATATTAACCAATGTTTTTATTTTTTTATTAAAATACGTTCAGGACTTACATTTTCTTTTTACTTTTTTTTTACACTTCCTATTTTACATAAGAAAAATATTTAAATCTCGTTTAACTTCACATTAAAATATTTGCTCTATGATTAGCCATTTATTCAGGCAAAAAAACATTTATGCCCAATATGCCCGTAACTTACCATTCATTCCCGCCGGGCAGAAACAGATTGCCCATTGCCCAGCCACCCAGCACTCATTGATAAAGGTAATATTTTAGTTAAAGAAATAACAGGCAGTAAAGGTCAGTAACTAATTTTTAATTTTTATTACATATTATAAATTATTTATTAGCTGTTTACAATTAACAAGGTTTTAGTACTTATAAATTGTTTACAATTATAATTAGGCTTCTTAAATAATTATTGTATTTTATAATTAACAGTACTTAGTTAAGACAGTACAGTAATCTTAGTATTACATTAGTTAATTATTTTAATTTAATACAATACCTTTTGTTTTAAGGCTTAATTTAAGCTTTTAAAAAGCTTTTCTAAATAATCAAATTAGTTACTGTAATGTTTACCTACCTACAACAATAAAATTGTATATCTATTTGCAGTGCTTAAATGTACAATTTAATTTTTAATTTTTATTGTATACTAGCGGCCCGCCCCGGCTTCGCATGGGTCTTTAACTAAAATTTTAAAAATTATACATTTATATTTTTTATCACCTACACCTGCGTCGATACTGGAAAATATTTTATAATAGATGGATTGAGTGACAGATTTATTATATCTATATACATACATACATACATACATATATATGTATATAGATAGTACGGATGAAACATTTGAACTGTTTTTTTTATTAATTATTTTCTCATTGATGAATACCATATTTTAATAAGTATTATTCCCGACGAAGACAAATCCAAAACACAAAAATCATAAAAATCGTTCCACTCGTTCTCGAGTTATAAACGGTGTAACTAACACGACTTTATAATATATATATATATATATATAGTTTAACAAAATAATAACTTAAATATAAGTTTTGTGAGTTTTAAAGATTCCTTAGACCAGATGGCGTTGGCGGCGTAGGTACCTATTTCTATTTTCTTAAATATTTATTTTTAAATTTAATTACAATGAAACAAAAACTAAATTATACTGTGAGTTATTTCCAATTTTTATGTATTAAAGTTATTAACATTGGTTTTGTACTTTTTACGTGATACGTGATCAGAGAAAAACACGATAAGAGATGGCGCTGATACAAAAAAATACGCGCTATTGAAATTTATTCTTGATGATATATAGTGTATTAATAAAACAGAGGTTTTAACAGATTTATTATTTGTATAGATTATCACTTATTTATTATCTATTTATAATTAATAAGGTTTTTTAGTATACGTTATTTACAATTTTAATTAGGCTTCTTAAATAATTATTGTATATTATAGTTAACAATACTTAATAAAAACAGTACCTACAGTAATCTTAGTATTACATTAGTTAATTATTTTAATTTAATACAATACCTTTTGTTTTAGGGCTTAATTTCAGCTTTTATAAGCTTTTTGTAAATAATCAAATTCGTTACTATAATATTTACCCACCTACAACATTAAATTATATATCTAGTTGTAGTGCCTAAATGTAGAATTTAACTTTGTATTACATTCATTTAGTGTTCATAGTTAACAGTACCTACTTAATTAAAACAGTACAGTAATCTTGGTATTACATTAGTTAATTATTTTCATTTAATGCAAAGTTTTAGGGCTTAATTTAAGCTTTTACAAGCTTTTGAAAACAATCAAATTATATATCTTCTTGTAGTGTTTAAATGTAAAATTTAACTTTGTATTATATTAATTTAGTGATAATTTAATAAATTATAATAATTTAAAAGAAATATTTTGTTACATTGTATAGTGATTTATTGTTATAAAATTTCAGGTTGATTCACCTGTCTTCCAAAATGACCGATATAAAAGAGCTTAAAAAGAAACGAGGCAGTTATAAAGGTAGATTTACTTCATTTGGAACCTATTTAGTCTACTAAGGGATTCTGAATTAACCCCTTGTCAGGTAATGGATATTTAGTTAAAAAAGATAGTGTTATTTTATCAGACATTTCGCTTTTCTTTGATTCCGCCTTTAAAGACATTATGATTTATTATGATATGCTGAACTGAACTAATAATAAAATAAAGATATAATAAGTACAATGATTAGATTTAGGAAACAGTGACCATAGTAGAATTAGAAATGTTAAATTAAATTAGAATTAGAGTTTATACGATTTAGAACACTGATTTAGGAAACTGCACTTTTTTATCACTTTTTAGATTTTAATATTTTAGAAATAGCACAAAAAACACTTACAGAAAAACGCCAACACACACTCGCATGTCGCGATGTGAGAACCGGTGTCGCGTTGCGATGACGTCTCTCGTAACTGGAGCGGATGGAATTTTAGGTTTGATGTGGTGAGTTAGACCTGGAGGCTTGGTTGCACTGGAGCGGGCTCAGACAATATGCTGAGGCTGACCGTCGTCCTGGATAGGTAGCTGGAGCGGGCTCAGACAATATGCTGAGGCTGATCGTCGTCCTTTTCAGTGGCTGGAGCGGGCTCACGCTGAAGAGCTGAGGCTTACCGTCGTCCTGGTAGCTGACGCAGGCTTAACCTTGGGTCAAGTCTTACTGTCGATCAGAAGACATCAGGTGCCTTGGATTCAGGATACCAGCGTCTGCTCTATGACTCTACGTCGTCAGACTTCTCTGGCATCCCACTTCTGACACCAGTTGTTACACGGCCGACCCTGACTGTCTTTTTAAAAAAAAACTACTTTTCACCACAAACTACTTTTATTAAAAGAAATTTACAAAATACTAATTTTGATCTTCCCAAATATTAGCGAGTACTCTAGTGGAGTACTATTCGCGACGGCTTCCAGAATCTAACTGATTTAATTATGAAATAATAAATCGAATGAAAACTATAAAATGCTTAATAAACAAAACTATGCTAACCGCATGGAGACAATGCTGATTAAGGCTTTATTGCCTTGTAATAAGGGTTGTAACAGTACGAGGAGCTTAACTCTGTACTTGTTCAAATCGATTGTATCTTGAATTCGCGGCCACTTACTCCTTTATCTACAGACCCAGAGCATTATACTTCTGCTGACTCCTGGGCATTTTTTAATCGGACGACCTATCACTTCACACCCTGTGCAGGACATTCGCGACGTTCCAACTCATCACCTAAATCGCTATCAGCGTATAGAACAGCTAAGCAAGTTAAGCAGAAGAATACATCTATGAGTTGCAACAGCGAGTTAAATGGCAAGCATCAAAGAGTGTCATAAGGCTCAACTATCTCGTCGTTATCAAAGAAGACAACTTACCGCCATTAAAGTGGAGGATGGGTCGAGTTGTAGCCCTTTATCCTGGGACAGACAACATTACCAGAGTTGCCGATATCAGGACTGCTACTGGGGTCATACGAAGAGCCGTCTCGAGAATTTGCTTTAGCTTTCAACGGCTGAGGGCATGTTGAAGCAACGGGTTCTACTTTATTTCAGGGCAGAATTGGCGTCATATTTCGTCAGGCGGCATCGGTTTATTTTAGTGACGGTTAACATAAAATTATTTTTTCAATATACTTCTAGCGCTGCTCAGAGTAACATTCAGTCTTTTATTTCTACTTCCTCGAATTCCTAATTTTTAAAAACCCCCTACACGCACAGCAATATTGCATTACCTTGTGTCTACGCTTATATGAATAATTGATTGACGGCCGGCTGGTCTAGTGGTCAGGCAACGACGGCCGGCTGGTCTAGTGGTCAGGCAACTGGACACTTTACGCAGCGGTCGCGGGTTCGAATCCCGCCAGGTGCAGATAATCTGTATGACGAATATAGATGTCTGCACCGGGTCATGGATGTGTATTTATGTATATATGTATTTATATAAATTTCTTAAATTCATTTCCGTTCCTAGTACCTGTAACACAAGTTCTTACGAACTTATCACGGGGCTAGGTTAACGTGGTGTGATTGTTGCTTAATATTTATATTTATTTATATATTTATTACCCGACTGCGACAGAAGGAGGGTTATGTTTTTCGAGTGTATGTATGTATGTATGTATGTATGTATGTATGTATGTATGTATGTATGTATGTATGTATGTATGTATGTATGTATGTATGTATGTCCATTTCTTTGGCACGCCCTACAGCCCAAACGGCTGGACGGTTTTTGACATATGAGGTGTCGTTGGATTCGTCTAAATTGTAGTAGTGACATAGGCTATATAAATTTTCAAAATGGCGCCCGTAAATGGCGTAATGAGGGGGGGGGGGGGGGAGTTGATTTTTTTGTTCTTACTGTAGCAATATGGGTATCAAATGAAAGCTAGTAAATTGTTTTATTCTTTTTATTAGTTTATAATAAGAGTATTTTACGCAGTCGGGTTTTTTTGATTTTTTTAATTAAGCATACTTGTTTTATTTATTGATTTTGTATTTAAACTGAGTTTTTTGAATATTTGAATGAAACACAGTTAACGTTTCAATGCTATAATGGCTAATGTATTATGTCGGTACATATCTATACCTATAATAAATCTGTTAAAACCTCCGTTTACTTAATACACTATATGTCATCAAGAATAAATTTTACTAGGGCGATTTAATTTCAATCAGCGTCACTCTTATAAGCTTTTTTTTTTGTACGCGCATTACGTAAAAAGTACAAAACCAATGTAAATAACTTTAATACATAAAAATTATACATAACTCACAGTAACATTTAGTTTTTGATTCATTGTAATTAAATTTAAAAATAAATATTTAAGAAGATAGAAATACGCCTAGACATAGACATAGACGACATAGACGCCATCTGGTCTAGCGCATCTTAAAAACTCACAAAACTTATTTTTGAGTTGTTATTTTGTTAAACTTAAAAGTTTACTAAATATGTCGAATATGAATAGAAATCGTTTTAATATTTTAGATAAACATCATTTTCAATTAATATACTATTATGTTAAATTATGTTAAATGTCACTAAATATAAAAACGATATTCTACTTTCTACGATAGATGGCGCAGTTTACGTAATATAATTTTTTGAATCGCGCTGTCCAAAACTTCGGCCAAAAGAATGACACTCGCCCGTATTTAAAAGAATGTTTTTCTTTTTTGCATTTCATACCTTAGGGTACTACGGTCTTGATTGTTTGTTTGTTGTTAAAATATTTGGTCGTTATTTGTTTGTTGATTGTACAAAGTGGGATGGTTATGGCTATTTAAGTTGTAATCTATATATATAAAGAAAGTCGTGTTAGTTACACCGTTTATAACTCGAGAACGAGTGGACCGATTTTTATGATTTTTGTGTTTTTGGATTTGTCTTCGTCGGGAATAATACTTATTAAAATATGATATTCATCAATGAAAAAATAATTAATAAAAAAATCAGTTCAAATGTTTCATCCGTACTATCTATACATTTAATAAATCTGTTAACGAGCCCGTTTTATAATCTTAATCTTAATATATAAAAGCGAAAGGTCACTCATCACGATATCTCTGGAACTATAAGACCTAGATACTTGAAATTTGGTAGGAATATTCCTTTTGCCGAGTAGAGATCAGCTAAGAACGGATTATACGAAATTCTACCCCTAAAGGGGCAAAAAAGGGGGGCAAAAATTTGTATGGGACAACTTAGTTCCTTGGTCCAATCTACTTCAAATTTTGCATAAACTATTCTTTAACAGAATGGATTGAAGACGTGTTTCATATTTTATCAAAATTCATCCCCTAACGGGGTAATTAAATATTCATAGTAACTCACCATTCATCGATAAATGTGCCCGACTTGTCTCCTATACTTTTTAATGGATTTAAAATTGAACATACAAGCACCTTAAAAAATCTGGGTCTTTTAATGGATAGTATGCTCTCCTGGGGTCCACAAGTGGCTGAGATAAGCCGGAAAATATTTAGTGCTATTGGAATACTTGGTTGAAAAGATGGAAAAACCTTTTGCCTATCAAAACCAAAACAGCCTTAGCTCAATCCCTTCTTCTTCCACTTCTCGACTATGCAGACTGATGCTACTTAGACCTGTCACAGCAGTTACTTGGTATCCTCGATCGACTGCAAAATTTAATTATTCGATTTATATATGGGTTAAGAAAGTTCGACCATATTTCACAGCACCGCAAAAAGCTGCAGTGGCTTCCTATGCAGTATCGCCGCAATCTTCACTCTCTAACTCTTCTCTATTCTATCCTCTATCATGCCAACACTCCTCTTTACCTTAAAGAACGTTTAATTAAAAGTCTAAAAACGGATTTTATCGCGTTTATTTAAATTTACTGTTTAACAATATTTAATTTAAATTATTTCCCGACGTTTCGGACCCTTTACAGCGTCCATGATCTCGGGGGACTGAGGTGGTGGGTGTCCGAATAATGAATCAATTGTTACATACCCCGCTTTTTATACAATTATAAATTATTACTTTTGACCGTTCCTATTCACACAGAATGAACTTGTTGTGTCTGGAAGTCGTGCTGTGTTCTTATTTTCCTTGGGCTCAATTAATTTTAGAACTGGTTCCCAAGCTGGTGGTACGTTCCAACCATCCTCTCTATTGAAATTAGGATGTTTTTTTATTTCAATAGCCTCGCGAATCATCCTTGGTAGGAATCGGTGTTCTTTAGCGAGAATTTGTGGCTTATCAAATCTAATGTAGTGGTTGGTACCTTGTTGAGTATGCTGATACACAGCAGACTTTGTCGACCGTTGGTGTTTAATGTCAGCTATATGTTCTTTTACGCGTGTCTCTATACTCCGTTTAGTTTGTCCTATATATGAAAGACCACATTCACAGTCTAATTTGTAGACCCCTGCATCTTGTAAAGGTATTTGGCACTTGACAGATGGTAATAATTGACTTATCTTCGTTGGCGGCTTGTAGTAAGTTTTGATTGAAGCTCGCTTCAAGATGTAGCCAATCTTGTCAGTGACTCCTTTAACATATGGTAGTACGGCAGGCTGGCGCTCAACTGTGGCAGTCCTCTTCCTCCGGGATCTGTGACGCTGACGCGGTGCTCGGAGCTTGTTGTCTCGCAGTACCTGCTTGACTTGCTGTAGCTCTGCGTCCAGGTGTTTCTCGTCACAGATCCCGCGAGCTCTCTGAAACAGAGACAAACCAACGGCAGAGAGTTGTCTAGGATGGTGGTGAGAAGCACCGTTCAAATACTTGTTTGTGTGGGTAGATTTTCTATACACAGAATGGCTTAAACTATGATCAGGATTCCTGATTATAAGTACATCTAGGAAAGCTAGTGTGTTGTTTGCCTCTAACTCCATGGTAAATTGAATATTGTTATTTATGGAGTTAAGGTGTTCTAGGAATATGCAAGTACTGTCTGTTGGTAATATGGTGAAAGTGTCATCTACATACCTCTTGTAAAATCTAGGAGAGATCCTCTCTAGAGAGAGAAGAGAAGAGAGATCTAGAGAGATGCTCTCCTTAGGGCTCGATCATCGAAGTCCTCCATGTAGATGTCAGCCACTATGGGGGATATTGGAGAGCCCATAGCCACGCCATCCACCTGTATGTAGTATTTGTGGTTCCACAACAGGTAGCCAGTTGTAAGGCAGTACTTGAGTATTATTGCATATTCTTCTGGCATGTCGTTCTCCACTAGTCTCCTTCGTACAATTTCAATGCAGTCTTGTACCGGTAAGCATGTGAATAAAGACTGTACATCGAAACTCACCATTGTTTCATTCTGAGTGAGTTGCAGGTCTTTAATCTCACTCACAAATTGGTAGGAATCCTTCACATATGCTGTTGTGTTGCCTCTGAGTGGTGACAGTACCTTCGCTACGTGCTGAGCCAGTTTGTAAGTTGGACTGTCGATCTGGCTTACAATTGGACGTAGAGGTACATTTATTTTGTGTATTTTTGGTAGGCCATATAAGGGTGGTGATTTTGCACATGTGGGTAGTTTAACATCAATTTTTAATTTGTCGGAGTATTTCTTTATTAAGTCACTAGTTTCTTTTAATATTTTATTCGTTGGATCTTTATTAACGATTTTATACGTACTTTTATCCGACAGAAGTTGTTCTATTTTTGTATTGTAATCTGATGTGTCCATGACTACCGTAGCGTTCTCTTTATCTGCACGGAGTACTGTAATATCTGACCTCGCACGCAAGTTTTTGAGAGCAATTGATTCTTCCTTAGAGAGGTTTGGTTTCGGCAATTTACTTCGACGTAAGACGGAAGAAATGTCTTGACGTATAGCCTCCATATCCTCTTTGCGTAAGTTGTTTTTCGTCAAACAGTCCTCGACATTGCAGATTAATAAGAGCACAGCACGACTTCCAGACACAACAAGTTCATTCTGTGTGAATAGGAACGGTTAAAAGTAATAATTTATAATTGTATAAAAAGCGGGGTATGTAACAAGTGATTCATTATTCGGACACCCACCACCTCAGTCCCCCGAGATCATGGACGCTGTAAAGGGTCCGAAACGTCGGGAAATAATTTAATTTAATTAAAAACCGTTAAACTGTAAAGTTTTAAAACAAATAAACGAGATAAAATCCGATTTAGACTTTTAATTAAATGAGTAAAATTCGCGTAAATATAAGAGAACAGTATGCTTTAAAATATTTGTAATAAAAAGCATGTTAATGAAATTTCCAGTTTTTAGATTAAATGTAAGAAAGAACAAGAAAATTTTTGAAAAAAGGTGACTCTAACAGTACACTTAACATTAGGAAACTTCAAGCAGCTTTTACATGAAAAAAAAAATTGGTTGTCTGTAAAGTCGGTTTACAGACGATAATTTTACGTGAAATGTCATAAAGAAAACATTTGTAAAAATATTATATAGGTACATATACTAGTCATCTTTTATTAATAAAAGCTTCTTTAATACGGTTTACGTGTAGGGTGCGTGCTGCCGCTGTCCTGTCTGTTCTACTCGAACGCATCGATAGACTATGCGTCACAAGCCGAACGCTTAGGCCGACGATCGGCCTAAGCGTTCGGCTTGTGACGCCTCTCTATCGCTTGGTCCGCGCTCTCGCTCGCGGATTGTGACAAACTTGGTTAAGTGTCACCGGCTTTCATCGATTTACTAGACGCTATCACGTCAAAAATTATCATACCTAAAACATACTTTTTTTTAAATTCAGCATTTAAATTCATTTTATTGTAATTTCCGCTACATACATTGCTACTTTACATTAGCAATTTCTTTCTTAAAAATTTCTTTGTCAAATTCTTGTAAAATGTTCTGTTTGCAATAAGAATAAGGGGTATCTTTTAAAATCACTCACAAGGCAATTTAAATATGAAATGAAATATGAAGTAAACGAAGTTGGAAACTTCAAATTTCAGACACATTTGTTTAATTATAATTAAATTATATTATTACTAGCTGCTACCCGCGACGTCGTCTGCGTCAACGTTATTAGATTACACGTTGTTACAGAATGCATTGAAGAAATAAAGGTTCACTGCTCGTTCCCCGTAGGTGATATATGTGCGTGATAATATGTAGCCTATACGTTGACCCGATTTCTTAATATTCGTGCCGAATTTGAAGTAAATCCATGCAGTACTTTTTGAGTTTATCCCGGACATACATACAGACAAACAGACAAATAGACAAAAATTCTAAAAACTGTATTTTTGGCTTCAGTATCGATCGTAGAGCACACCCCAAGTATTCTTTTATAAAAATATTCAATGTATAGTTTTACTTTCCTACCATTCTAATATATATAAATCTCGTGTCACAATGTTTGTCCTCAATGGACTCCTAAACCACTTAACCGATTATAATAAAATTCGCACACCATGTGCAGTTCGATCCAACTTGAGAGATAGGATAGTTTAAATCTCAAATTATAGTCGCAATTTTAATTTATTGCTAATTATTTGTCTGTTATTATTTGACAGTCACAATTATCTGTTAACTCCAAATGATTCTAACAGATGTCGATACCTTTCGACTGGGTTAAGTAATCAATAGATGGCGCTGCTATGGTAAATCTACGAACGTGTCATATAAGCTACATTTTAACAGCATAATTACCACGTGTTGTTGAGGCTAAAGTATAAATTAAATTTATTTTTATAATTTTTAAAATTTTAGTTAAATACCCGTGCGAAGCCGGGGCGGGCCGCTAGTTTTATTATATGTATAGATTATCTTCCGCCCGCGGCTTCGCCTGCGTGATTTTATTGACATAAAGTTAAAGTCTATGTCGTTCCCCAGGTTTCAGACAATCCGTATCAAATTCTTACAACAAGTCGGTAACAAAGACCCGAAGGAAAAACGTATTTTGTATGACAAAATACGTTTTTCCTTCGCTCGCAGAGTACACAGTAATAAAAAAGTCACAAACATCTATCCATACAAAGTTTCGTATTTATAATATTCATAGGATTTTAGTTAAAATTATCAATATTTTAGAGTCACATAATATTATTGTAAATATACTGTGACGCAATTGAAAGTATATCTATCTATTTTATTAGAAACATTCAGAAAGGAGAGTTGAAGGTTCACATCGCTTTATCATTGTGTATACCTGATAATTTTATTATATACTAACTGTGCCTCGCGGTTTCACCCGCGTGAATTTGAGGTAAAAACGTACTTAAATCTTTTTAAATCATTATTAACCAATCAAGGATAAGAAAATACTGGTTTTCTCTGCTACCTGATCTTGACTAGGCAAGATATAATTTTCCGCGTGAAAAGCAGTATTGACGTAAATCGATTCCTATGTGCTTAAATGTTCGCCTCTATGCTTTATTAATTGTTAAAGCAAACGATAACTCTGGCGACTTGCACCAGCACGCGGCGCGACACACATAGTTTCATTTGATTTTACATTATCTCCTAAATTATGGATCCAAATTAAATGCTATAAAATAAAAGACAAAGTTTATCTTCATAAAGTTGCCTTGTTGATAAAGTATTTATAATTCGTAAGGATTCATATAGCTGGCTAATAATAATGCAATAAAATTACCTTTTTATTTTTTGTTATCATTATTTCGTCATCAAAACTAGGATATCTTCTAAGATATTCATTGAAATCAATTGAAATTTGTCCTTAACAGAACAATTTTATTAAAAAAAAAAAACTATTTATTTGGATAACGATTTATATCATGTCTATACAACAAACTTGATTAATATAAAAACGGTTATAATGAGTCAACCTCAAGAGATAGATATATGTTGTTGCGAACTTTTTTTAGGACTTTTAATGTCAATCAATTCCGTCATACATGATTTTAACGTAACTTTTACCGTTTACGTAGCAAACGCAACGGAACCTCTCAAAAATAATGTTTTTCCCATTTTTATAACGGTACTTATTAGTGCTCAGCTCCTATTGGTCGTAGTATATAAGAATGTTATATAGCCTATAGCCTTCCTCGGTAAAGGGAATATCTAACACAAAAAGAATTTTTCAATTCAAACCAGTAGTTCATGAGATTAGCGCGTTCAAACTAACAAACTCTTCAGCTTCATATATATGTAAATAGATATATTAGATACACTATATGATTGTAAAAAATATTGATTAATAATCGACCAATTAAAAATAAAAATAAAAATTCTAAACTATCCCTGTATGCTGAATCAAATATTTATTTGCCCAAGTCTTTTTTTGACTTTTTAAACGCACGAGCTGCTGCTCTTGCTATAAAAATGGTAGATGTAGAGTTGGTTCACAATTTAATTTTCGGAATAATGTCAGGTGAGCTATTAGCTTATTATTTATTTATTTATTCATAAGGGATGGTACACAGCACAAAAAATTATAAAAGAAAAAAATGTATTACAATTACGAAGGCCAATTACGACCATCCATCCGTTTAAAATTAAATTATTTATATAAAACAAACGTGCAAAAAAAAAACTTATTATTATCCTATTAAACTAATTATTACTCTTGGGAAGTATAGTATAATATTAGTACAAATAATTTTCTCTATATTTGAATAGTAATGTACATAATATATAAAACTAATAAAAATAGAATAAAAGAAGAATACATAAATATTTATAGAACGTATACAAATAATAAATAAATATTTTATTACTTATTGTTTGGATTATGTTGGTTTAAGATGTGTCGTTTGATTTTATTTTTAAATATATTTTTAGAACTATTGAAAATATCTATACAATTAAATTTCATATTATAGGTGTTGGGTAATCTTGTTAGAACAGAATTCTGGACATAGTTAGTGTGGCAGTACGGGACATGTAATAAGGGAGTGTGTCTCAGTCGCCGTGAAGGGGTGTTCAGGAAAATATGTTCAGCTAGTTCCGGAGAGTCTAGGCGGCCACGAATAATATCATACAATAACCCCATGTCTAACACCTCTCTGCGTTCCGTTAATGTCAGAAGGTTATAAGCTCGGCAGATATTTATATATTCATCGCTTATGTCAGCTTTTCTGCATTTAAAATTAATGTGATTAATAAATTTCTTCTGTACATTTTCAATGCGTTTTATATAAATATCGTACCGTGGTGACCAAACAGGAGCAGCATATTCTAAGATGCTTCGGACGTATGCGAAATAAACTATTTTGATGGTAAGAGGATCTTTAAATGGACTACATGTTCGTATTACAAAACCAAGATTTTTAAGTGCTTTGGATCTAATTATGTCAATATGAGAAGACATTAACATTTTGCTGTCGAAGTATACACCTAAATCACGGACCATCTGTGTTCTACCGATCTCAATGCCATTAAAATTATATTTAAACACAATAGGATTATTTTTACGAGTGAAACTAATACATTGACATTTTTGAATACTAGCGTTTATATTATTCTTTGTATAATAATCAAATAGATTGTTAAGATCATGTTGTAACCGCTTACAATCATCAACTGAGCGCACACTAATGTACACTTTTTTGTCGTCAGCATAGAGTAAGTGTTTTGAGTTTACAAGAACCGTATCTATGTCATAAATATACGCGCTATAGAAGAGGGGACCAAGATGAGATCCCTGGGGTATTCCAGAAGGTACATTGATATAGTCAGACCTATAACCTCCAAGAACAACAATTTGTGTACGATTAGTAAGATATGACTGCACCCAACGTAACAAGTCACCATGGATTCCGAGATTGTGTAGTTTTTGAAGAAGGATGACATGATCTACACGGTCAAAAGCTTTTTCAAAATCCGTATATACCACGTCAACTTGTCCACCCTTCTCCATTGCTTTTAGAATAAAATCAGAAAATAAAGTTAAATTAGATAAGGTGGACCTACCGCGTAGGAATCCGTGTTGTGTTCGTGGAATGCCTTTAGCAATGATTGAGTAGATATCTTCATATACCACCTTTTCAAACAGCTTAGCGATAGTATTGAGTATGGAAATGGGACGATAGTTAGCGATTAACGATTTCGAACCCTTTTTATGGATGGGGACAATTTGGGCTTTTTTCCAAGCATCAGGAAAAATTCCTTCTTGTAGTGACCTGTCAAATAAAATTGAAATAGGATAACAGAGGCTATCAGCACAAGAAGCAAAAAACAATGGTGGAATACCATCACATCCTGCACCTTTACTTTTGTCAAGAGTTCGTAAATATTTCAATAGATTTTGTTTGTTAACATTAATTTTAGACAAACAATCATTACAAGGGTGAGTGAAGGAAATAGGGATTGTAGAGTTAGCTCTCTGAGGTTTTAAAAATACACTTTCAAAAAACTTGTTAAATGCGTTACATATATCGTCGCCCTTGGTATAGTCAATATTATTGTGTGTAAATTTAGAGGGATAGCTTGTAGATCCCAATTTGTTTTTAATATATTTCCAAAAGTATTTAGGTGATGTTTTAATGAGTTTTTCAGACGAGCTAGTAAATAGATCGAAACAAGTTTTTTGGACTCGGTGCTGTCTTTCTCTTAGTATACTGAACTCGTCATAGTCTCTGGGGTTACCATATTTTTTCCACCGCTTATAAACTTTAAATTTTTCTTTAATAATTTTAATTAAAGCTCGACTATACCATGAAGGATATGAAGTTTTATTAGAAATTTTAACTGGTACTAATAAAGAAATACAAGATCTAATTGTATTATAAAAAATGTTTACAGCGTCATTAACTGAATCGCAAGATAACAAAACATTCCAATCGATATTTTTGAGATAAGTGTTGATGTCATCATAATTACATATATAAAAGTTGGGAGTTTGTGCTTTGTTCTCGATTAAATGGGATACATGTAAGTCTAATACATCTATATTTAACGCTGGATGATATCTGTCTTCCCCGACGATTGGTCTCGATACTATATGTGATACGAAGCACGGAGTGCTGCTGAAGCATAAATCTAATATTTTTCCAAATTCATTTTGAACTAAGTTATATTGTTTCAACCCTAGGAAGTACATTAGATCTACAAACGAATTAGCACTGTCGGATACGATTTTAGAGCCCGAGTAAAGGTTTATATATTCATTATTGTTGGTCCAGGATAAACAGGGCAAGTTAAAATCACCGAGCAATAATAAGTTATCGAGAGGGAACGTATCAATTAAATGCTTTACACTTTTTTCAAACTCTTCGTAACGAATATTAAAATCATTCAAGTCAGGCGGCAGATAAACTAAAATAATACGCAGTGTGCGGCTTGAGTTTATTGCACGTGCTGGTATAGATATACACAGTGACTCAGTGGTACGGGTGCCTCGCCACTCAACACAAGGCGCTGGAGCTAGCTCTCGTCTCACACATAACATGACACCACCTCCTCTACTTTTGTTTGTTATTAAGCAATCTCGATCGGAACGAAATATTATATACCTACTGTCACACAATTCAGTCTCTAAAATATCACTCTGCAACCATGTTTCTGTGAATGATAAAATATCATAATCATTCATTAGTATATTATTATATAATTGTAAGCATTTGGTTCGTAGGCCACGAACATTCTGATAGTAGATATTTAGGTTCATATTACTCGAAAAATTATTATTAGCCATCTTAAAATGTAAGAAATAATTTCATTTATTAAGTATTCGTACACATAAATATACACACACCTAAACACAGAATGTATACGTATAATAATAATATTGTAGATAATATGATATTATAGGATTAATAATAAAATTTGTATATAAGTATAGCAGAGAGATATTGTAAACAATGTATGCATATATAAAATATATATTTTTATGTATAGAGTAAAATATATAAATATTTAATAGCAGATAATGTTTAAATACATATGAGATATATAAGTAGATATATAATTTAGTACTTCACTTGCGTATTGCTATTGTATGTTCTGAAAAAAGAATTATAACAAAAACAGTCATTTTATCTTTTCTAAATCCTTTGTATCCATGATGTTTAAAGAAGGTGATGTATCGTTTTTTCGTATAAAAATTTTTCCGTTGCGGATCCAAACATGTTGGAAGGCGGCACTGGCTGCAGCTTCACGTGTTTTTTTAAGTAGTTTTTTGTAAAATGGAGTTAAGTGCTCGTTGATATAAATTTTTTTCGGTTCTTTGGATGACATAAGTCCCAGTTCTGCAGTGGTGAGCCCTTTTTTCCTCCTGATAGCTGATATTATTTTATTTTTCAGTATTTGACTCTCCATTTTGGCTACAATATTTTTAGGTAATTTCGAGTTCATATTTTGTTGTGATACGCGGTGTATACTCAAAATATCTTGTTTAGTCGCCTGAATATCTAAAACCGTGCATATGGATAAAAGTATATGAGGAAGGTCTTCATTTTTTTTCTTCGGTAATCCAGATATTTCGATATTATATAGGCGGTCACGTTGCTGTTGAATATTGAACTCTCGTTCAACATTTAATAGTATGTCTCAACTTCTTGTTCTAGTTTTTTAATTTGAGTTATTTCTTTAGATATAGCATTTGTTTTAAGTTTGATATCGTCGAATGATTTGGTATGAAAGTCCAGTGATTTAGAAAGGTCAGCAAGGTCATTTTTTAATAGAAGTTGTTTCTCTGATAAGATATCAATAGTTTTTGTTACAGTACTTACTTGAGTTTTAATTTCATTAATTTCAGATTTTATAATGTGTATAAATTCATCATTAGACTTCTTTATATTTTCAAGATATGATAATATTTCCTTCCTAAAATCTTTAAAGTCAGCCATCCGAACATACTCATTTTCATATTGTTTATGCTTCCTTTTAGTAATTCGAGATTCAGAGGTTGCAGAATCGTAATCCGTGTGACGTGAGCCGGCGCGTCTAGGACCCGAGCATTTTTTTGATTGAATTTGCCTTACGCTCATATTTGGAAGTAAATATTTATAAGTAGTCGGATTAGTTTAAAATCACAAAAAAAATTAACAAACACTATAATTTAGAGGATTTTTTTTCTAAATGATATATTAATTCGATAAAATAAAAATTTTAAACGTTGACACACGTCTGTTCGCTTTGACAACTTTTTTGGAGTTTACTCCTTAAGAATCGATTTTCATATATAAAGCGCCCGGTATGAGAAAAATATGAGAGGTAAAATGTACTGATGAATGACCTCGTTACTTTTTCGGTGCACGCGCACCTATGGTGCGGTGCGAAAGTAATGTTGCTCTAATTAATATTGAAAAATAATATTTAAAAAATAAATGATAATTGTCAGATAATAATAATTACATAATTTATCAACATTCCTAATGAAATATTTGTGCACATCTGAAATTGACTATTGTGAAAAGTTTAATGTAAAATATTTCGCCGATTAGTTATAATAAATGTATATAAAATGAATAAATATATATTTATATATTTATATATATATATATATATATATATATATATATATATATATATATATATATATATATATTATTTTCATTAATTTGTTAATTTACTCTTTCATATGGTATTAATCTTATTTTCAGTTGGATAAACTCTTTTTGCGTATGTTTAGACAATCGTACTTAAGGAGTAAACTCCAGTCGTGCGTCGGAACTGACACTCACAATTTTTTTTTTTTTTTTTTTTTTTTTTTTTTTTTTTTTTTTTTTTTTTTTTTTTTTTTTTTTTTTAAACAGAATTCTGGACATAGTTAGTGTGGCAGTACGGGACATGTAATAAGGGAGTGTGTCTCAGTCGCCGTGAAGTGGGGTGTTCAGCAAAATATGTTCAGCTAGTTCCGGAGAGTCTAGGCGGCCACGAATAATATCATACAATAACCCCATGTCTAACACCTCTCTGCGTTATTAGCTTATTAGCGAAATGTTGGGTCTATATATGTATCAACAACATAGTATAATTTAGATAATTTAATAATCATGGTATATTTTTTAGTATTAAGATAGTTTAATTTAGGACAACGTAAAATAATAAGATATTAATATTTTATCTGCTGTATATTTATGTTAAAAGATTTAAATACATTAATATCTAAAAAAAAAACTACGCATGCTTATTTTATAAATCAATTTCAAGTCTTAAGTATTATATAAGAATTGCGTTTAAAGTTTTAACATAATGCTCTTTCGAATTCTTTCGATTTTGTTATCAATTTTAAATAAAAAATTTTATACTTAACCAACTCAATTCGATTACTAAAATTTTGTTAGTTAAATGTTTTGTTTCAATTTCTGTTGATATAAATATATCAGCGAGTAGTATTTAACGTTATTTCCCTCAAATATGAAAATAGCAAAGTATATTGTTATTTTTTTTATTTTTTTACATATAATTTATTCCTAAGTGAAGTATTTCTGTTAAGGACGGTATTACATTTTGAGCTCGCTTAAGTTTAGGTATCTAAATCGCAACACAATATCATAACGCGTACACGCACACATTGAAACCGCTTTACGCTCGATTTTATACTGACGTAACTAATCTTGGTACTTGAAAGTATTAATTTTTAATTTTACTGGTATTGATTAAGTAAAAGTAAGTATTTAACTATAGTCGGATCGCGAAGCTGATGATGATGAAGCACTGAAGTTCCATGAAGTGCCCCACTATCTCCAGAGGCTGTTGGAGGCGTACCTTCAGGAGAGAGAGGTCCTCTGGGAGGGGGGCGACGGTCGACTCTATCGACGTCGCGTTGGCTGCGGCGTTCCACAGGGCTCCGTCCTGGGACCAACCCTGTGGAACGTCGGCTTCGACTGGCTGCTGCGGGCACCTCTACCGCCCGGGCTGAGGGTCATCTGTTATGCTGACGACACCTTGCTCACGGCCCGGGCGAGGAGCTTCGAAGAGGCGGCCCGCTTAGCAGAAGCCGGCACGTCGATAACGGTCGACCGTATCGAGATGCTGGGCCTGAGGGTCTCTATATCCAAGACAGAGGCCCTCCTATTCCATGGCCCACGCAGAGGCCCCCCCCCCGAGGTGCGCGGATCGCCGTCTAGGGAACGGAGGTGGAGGTTCGGGCTCAGATGAGATACCTGGGCCTAACCCTGGACGGGCGATGGAGTTTTGGTCCCCACTTCGACCAGCTCGCTCCGAGGCTGCAGAACGCCGCCGCTGCGTTGGGACGACTCCCCCCCAACGTAGGCGGACCGGACTCCCCTTGCCGGCGCTTATACGCCGGTATAGTGCGGAGCATGGTACTGTACGGTGCTCCCTTATGGGTCGACGCCCTTAGCGCTCATAACAAGGCTCTCCTGAGGAGACCCCAGAGGGTCATAGCGGTAAGGGTAATACGGGGATACCGAACGGTGTCCTGGACGGCGGCGTCACTTCTCGCGGGCGATTCGCCCTGGGAACTCCAGGCGGAGGTGCTCGCAAAGGTGTACCAGTTCCGGTCCGGTCAGAGAGCGAATGGGGAACGTCCAAGTGTGGACCAAGTCGGCAGGATCAGGGCTCTAGCTCAGAGAGCACTGATCCAATGGTGGAAGGAGGATCTGGGGTCCCCAGCGGCGGGCTCAGTGACGGTGGACACTATACGTCCTCACCTTCATCGCTGGGTCAACAGGCGGGATGGGGTGCTTACATTCCGGCTGTCACAGGTGCTTACCGGGCACGGTTGCTTCGGTAAGTACCTGCACCAAATCGCTAGGCGAGAAGCCACCCTTGCCTGCCACGAGTGTGGCGCGCCAATCGACTCGGCGCGTCACACCCTGGAGGAATGCGCCGCTTGAGAACCCCAGCGCAGGGCCCTGGTGGCAGTGATAGGTGGAGACCTCTCGCTGTCAAGTGTGGTCCGCTGCATGCTTGACAGCGAGAGGTGCTGGTCGGCCGTGACCTCATATTGTGAGGAGGTCATGGCACTGAAGGAGGCCGCGGAGCGAGAGCGGGAAGCACCCGCACACGCTGACTCGCTCCGCAGAAGACGACCAGGGAGGAGGAGACGCCAATACGCACTCCTCCACCTTCCGCAATAGAGTGGGAGAGGGCACCACATCCTCCCACTCGCCACCAGGGCAATAGAGCGCTCACAGTGCCCGCGAGCGCTCTATAGGCGAAGGCGGTCCGCATAGGCGGGCCAACCGTCGGGGCGTCACGGTTGCATGCGAAAGCGATCCGGTAGCGCCCCACTACGACGATGAGGGCACCCCTGGGTTTTAGTGCAGTATTCTGGCACGTTCTGCCGTGTCAGCGAGTCCCACATACCCGTCGCCCTCGGGCGCCGGGATGCGTAAATGCATTTCCCAGCGAAAAATAAAATAAAAAAAAGGTAACAAAGAGTGTTGCGAAGTTGAGGATTGCGTAATAAATTAATTTACTCTCTAATACTCTAAGACAATAGATTACAATAGAATAGATACCAATAGAGGACAAAAGCATAAATTCGGTTATCTATTTACAACTACTATTTAAAAACTTTGTACAATAGTAATTATAAAAAAAAAAAAAAAAAAAAAAAAACAAAAGCAGTGTAAAGGCAACAGATTGCGAAGATTGTTATGTTGTTCCTTTTATTTTATTTTTTTATATAAACCAAATGCATCGCAAAGACAATTATTTTATTTCGGTCCGAAAAAGTATCAATTTCGTTCAAGCACAGTATACACAAGGCACTCCCTTTTTTACGTAATTATTACTTGCGATGAAGCGATACACCCGTGCTTCCACGAGCGCGTTTGGGCGCAGAATGACGAACGACGATTGTTCAGGAGTAAAAATTGTATAAAGAAATTTGAGAGCGTTTCTTATTTTTCTCATAAATGGAAATATTATTTATTTTTATTTAAAATATTTAGCTATTCGTACAGAGGACTAAATAAGCAACAATTTCTTAGTATATTTATTTTTCTTAGTGCAGTGTATTTAGCTATACTGGTTCCTATTCAGACCCCTCTTTTTTTAATTTTTTGCGATTACTGTGATGGTTAAAACGAATTTGTGTAAAAAATTTGTATGGGGCTATAGAATTTTTATGGTGTTACTCTGGAGATGAATATATTATCTTTCATTTGAAACCAAGATATCCTCGCAGTGTGACTCCTAATTAATTAAAATGGTACCTGAAAATCACTGATATTTGTGGAAAAATGTGATATCGTCCTTAACATAAATCTATAACCGAGTTATATTTAATGTTATTTCCTCCAAATATGAAAATAATAAACTATTTCTGACGGTTTCCGTCGTAAATTCTAATTAAAACTGTAGAGATTTATTCCTGATTAATTGCCAACACCTGGCGACGCTTGGACTCAAAATAAATTCTTGGTGATCGTAATAAATCATCACGACTTGAAATATCATTATATTGTTTTCAAAAGAATAATATTGGCTGAATACTGAATACAATCTAAAGTATTTTACGCTATATAATATATCACCAATAACTATAATCTCATACAACATTTTTCGATGGTGAGAAAAGAAAAATAAGCCAATTAAAACTATAGAGATAATTTTCCTTATTAGAGTTCTTATATTTTGGTATGATATCAGATTTATCGTATGAAATTAAATAATTATAGACGTTGTAAGCACTTAACCATAAATCATTACGATAAAAATTAAAATGAGCGAATAAATCACCGAGTGACACAGATAGGGTTTAAGCGGTAGGTACTGTCTATTATTCTGTCTATATTATATGCCATCTTTTAACATCGATTGCGATGAGCGCTTGCAATTCATGAAAAGTTGTGAAAAGTCAGCAAGCATTTTTTATAAGTATCTTTTGTTTTTTCTAATGTTTTTTTTTTTTAGTAATATTAAGAATGTTTTTTTTTTCTTAATGCTGCAAGTAAGCACTTATATATAACTGTTGGACATCCGTATAAATAAATAAATAACAAACATTATTATATGATTTATTATGAATATGAATAATCCGTGGAGAGTAAAATTATTAAACTGACTGAACTGAAAGAGCTTATAAACCTGTTCTTAGAGAAGAGTTGCTTAGGTTAGATTACTCTATTGTGAGTTGGAGTAAAATTTCCCCAATCAAGAGTAACGATAGGTGTTACAAAGTGATAAAAGATCAACTACATAGATAAGTATTTATCAAAAACAAAAAACGGCTACGAGAGAGAATCAAATCTGCGATCATCAGCATTAATGGAGCGATCGTCATTAACACCAGAAAAATATTTCGAAGTCATCCGTCGTCACGAGAAAATTGGTTATCTGTAAGATCGGTTTTGGGACGGTAATTTTACATGATAAAGTCATAAGAAAACATTGATAAAAATATTATATAGATATATTAGTCATCTTTTATTAGTTAAAGCTTCTTTAAAACAGTTTACGTGCAGGATGCGTGCTGCCGCTGTCCTGACTGTTCTATTCGCACGCATCGATAGACTGCCTCACAAGCCGAACGCTTAGGCCGATCTTGCATTCTATCACTTGTTCCGCACTCTCGCTCGCGGATTGTGACAAACTTCGTGAAGTGCCGCCTTTCACCGATTTACTAGACGTTATCACGTCAAAAAAAATATAACTATAGTATGTACTCGTTATTATAATTGGACATAACATTAAATATTAAACGAATTCGGTCTTTAGCGAGCTGTTAAATATTACAGTAAGTCGGTATTTACTGAGGTGTTCAATACACAAAATATGCGTGGGACTATCAATAATTCGATAGTACGTGAGTGTTATTTGTTTCCGCGTAATAAAGGAAACATGATGGATCCACCTACATGATATTATTACACTTTACTTGTGCTCACCTGTTAAATCATCAATAAAAATACAAGTTAAAATGTTACCTATCATAGCATTTTAGACACAAACAATGTTTAAAATTTCATAATAATATTCAAAAAGCTGTAATTTACCTTTATCATATAACGATGAAGAACATAAGCTAGAATAAATAGATAGTTATTATGTAAACTAGTTTACTTAACTGAACTTATATAAATTTTTCTTGTCAAACCTTCGATATTTTTTTTGACATATCCTGTCGAAATACTAATTATATCTGTTATTTTTTATTTATTTTTTTAGTATTTAATACTCAACCCAATGAAATAAATTCAGACACGCATCGCATCGCAGCGCATCAGCCTATCGCAGTCCACTGCTGGACATAGGCCTCCTGTAGCTCGCGCCAAATGTCCCGGTTTTCCGCAATCCTCATCCAGCCTCCGCCGGCGACCTTGCGTAAGTCGTCGGTCCAGCGGGCTGAAGGGCGCCCTACACTGCGTTTGCCGATTCGCGGTCTCCACGCCAGGATACGTCTGTTCCAGCGGCCATCAGTCCAGCGACATACGTGACCAGCCCACTGCCACTTCAACTTGCTGATTCTACGAGCTATGTCAGTTACTTTAGTTCTCTCGCGGATAATCTCATTTCTGATTTTATCCTTAAGAGAGACTCCAAGCATAGTCCGTTCAATCGTCGTCAGTGTCCACGTCTCGGCGCCATATGTCAACACAGGTAGGACACACTGCTCGAAGACTTTTGTCTTTAGGCATTGCGGAATCTTCGAATCGAAGACTCGACGTAGCCTACCGACAACGAATTACCGATTCAGAAACATAGACACGAAATCACAACAAACTAACACATCAACTGTCACATTTATTTGTATTGCTTAACAATTTATAATTTAAAATTTTAAGTTTAAAAGTTTAAGTTTTTACGAGTTATAGGTATATTATATATATACATATATACATACATGACGAATCTTAGCTGAGTTTACTTGTGACTACTAATATATAATTGACAATGGTCTTTGCAAGTGTCGCCAATATTTGCAGTTTCGGTCTTGACTCGTGATAAACTTTTATATAGATCATAAAGATGATTGATCTGGGTGTTTAAATTATATGCACTTCTGTTAAATATAAAGCGTGTAAGTTTAAGCGGTGTTGTGTCGAAACTTAAGGCATATACAGGTGACTGGTAAATTACTATCAATATTTAAGGAGACTACTCGGTACATGATTCTCATTCGAATTATGTAAAAAAAAACAGGTAAATATTAATAAACCTTTAAGTAAAGTTACTCAACAATTATCCAATTATGTACACGTCGTCTGGACACCCTAGCAGCTAGCTGCACTTTCGACACAAAACAGGTAGCTTACCTAGGTCCAAACGCCGCCACGTGTTAACAGGGTAGCAGGATAAACAAGCATGATCCAGTCCCCCTTAATACTTTAATCCTGGCTTAGGATAGGCAAAAATACTAAGATATTTTACTCGTTTAAGCAACAAATTTGTTGACTAGGTAAATGATGTGAACTTTGGCAATTTTTAGATGTGAACAAGCGGCACAGTACAACACCTGTGCACGTGCCGCCGGTATGACTGTAGAGTGACAACTAGAGCTGCGTTGATCGATCATTCGTGGCGACCCGAGTCGATCGCGACCCATAGGCATAGTGATCGAGTCACAAAGACTCGATCACTTCGATCACTCGATCATTTATTCATTCACGCACGGGTCAAGTTCGAGAATCAATATTGCTTAGGTACTTCACGAATATATAGGGGAGAGTTGGATATTACCGAGCCTCTAAGAAATTGGACCTATAATTCCTAGAAGGTTCGATATATATATTCAAAAATGCAGTAAATAGTAGAGAATTTATTTAGCTACGCATACATCACGGAAAATATTTCAAAAAATAAACAACAATTAATTATTGAAAAATAATAAAAAAACAGGAAAGCGTGGTATTATCAGACTGGTCTGATAAAACCGTGCCCATAATAATTTCGTGAATTTCTATCAGTAAACTTAGAATTTAAAAAAAAATGCAACGTTGAATAAACTCTTTCGTAGAAAAAGAAGCATAGACTCCTCTCTATACCTAGATATAATTATTATTTTACGACTAGATTAATTATCATAACCATATCGGCCATTGGATGTCCACTGCTGAACGTAGGCCTCCCCCCATCGACTCCGGTTCAAAGCAGCCTCCATCCAACGACTTCCGGCGACTCTCTTCAAGTCGTCTGTTCATCTCGTGGATGGCCGTCCGACACTGTGCTTGCCGGTACGTGGTCTTCACTCATACACGCCCTGGGCGCGGAATTGACAAACTCTGTTATTTCATTTTATAACCTCAAAATAATACAGTCAAGTTAATTGTGTATTCAAATCAATCTAGTCATTAATTCTATAATATGTTAGGATTTAAATAAAAGTAATCAACGTGTTACAATACAAATATAGAATAGCTTACCTCTTGTCAAAAATGCCCGCGAAATTATAAGGAACGAGAGTAAAAACTTGTAAGACACGATGTGTCTTAATCGCTGCTCCGAGTAAATTAGCGTCGTGCACGGGGAGGGGTAGAGGACTCGGACTGTGATCTTTAAGGACTGGATAGCGCAATTAGCGTTTAGTTTTTGAAATATGCTAGGGCGTGGAATTATCAAACGCGCGGTATTATCCAACTCTCCCCTATAGGGTTAGGTAGGTATCTAGAATCTACAGTAGACATATCTGATACGTAGTTATGGTTAGATGTAGGACAAATAACTTTTTTTTTAATGATGAATGATTTTTTTGATGAATGAGGCATTAAATGATATTACTTAAACCGCCTCCAAATTTAAAGAAAAACAACACAAAAATATTATATATTCGGTAAATTACGCGTGAGCGACACGTCTTCGCGACCCACGACCCACGACCTATCGCTAACATGTGCGGCGCGCGGCGGCGGTGGGCGACCCGTCGATCACAAATGATCGAGTCGTTTCTACGGTCGCACAGTGGGCTGAAATTCGCGTTTCATAGACATTCAAATTATTTTTTTCAAGTGAGGCTTTTTTTGCTTGAATGCATTCGAGAATAACTGCTTTATGCCTTATATAATGAACTTTCAGGTTTATAATCGTAAACAGCGCAGTTAGAATTTTTTTCAAAAAAAATTGTATGGAGTCGACATAATAAATGATGATATCTCTATAATCACAGAATTGCGCCTAATATCCTCTTAGGTTATTAAAATATAAATTATTTTTGATTTTTTGACATACTTCATGCCAAGGTCAAACGTGCGTTTTTTTTTTAAAAATCTTTAAAAAATTTACCAAATTTGTTTTCTTTATTTTTTGGTTTTTTCTTTATATTGAGCTTTACATGGGTGTATATATACTTTACATTTACTCAAATTAATTATGTGCTGTATTAGAAAGTAAAATTCATTGAAAACCATAAAAAGGCTTAATTATTACAATAATAAAAATATAATATGATAAAATTAAATAAAGCAATCAATATATTAATTTCAATTATTGCCTATTCTGAATCACTATCTTTAGAGTCGAACTCAGAGTCAGAGTTTATTTCAGCAATATCCATGAACTCGAATTCAGGTGTTTGAAGATTCAGCAGATCCAATGTTTCAGCAAACAAATATTTCTTTTTCTTTGCGTCCATCGTTGGTCTTACTGCTGAAATAAGTGGATCGGACGAAAGAAGAAGGAAATTAAAAATATCTTCATTCATTCATTCCATAACTCATTTTAATATCAAAATACGGTTTCGATGGAGCATCCAGCCAAAGCAGATACAAACAGAAGATGGATTCTACACAAGATGACTCTAGTATCTTCATGACTTCGTTATCACCACTGAAGATGACGAATGAAGACATCACAGTTTGGGAGAACCCGAAACCTTGCTCAGCAGCGTATTGTCGTCCAGTACAATTCACCTTTGTTAAAGAAACTGAATCAGTGGTGAAGGAAGAAAATGAAAGAGTCAAAGCTGAGATATCAGCTCTCCAACCATCTGATTGTGATGGCAATATTGTCAGTCATAAGCTAATGCTCACCATGGTTGATGCCAAAATAAAAACATACCTTTCTCCTAACGTAAGATCGAATGCAGCGTGCTACATTTGTTTGGCGAAACCTTCGGAGATGAACAACTTGGAAGAAGTTAAAAATAAATCTACAGAAGATGACTTGATGGAGCTCGGACTTTCTTCATTACATGCGCGCATAAACATGATGGAATGTCTTTTGCATATCGCATATAAATTAGATATTAAGAAGTGGTCTGCTAGAAAAGAAAGTGAGAAAGCCGCAGTGGATGCAAGAAAGAAAACTATCCAAGCCAGGTTCAAAACGGAACTCAACCTATTAATCGATGTCGTAAAACAAGGTTATGGCACAACTAACGACGGCAACACTGCGCGACGGTTTTTTGAATTTCCTGAAAAAACTGCAGCTATCACTGGACTAGATGAAGATCTGATCCGAAGATTTTCTGTAATTTTGCAAGCCATAACTTCAGGCCAATCCATCAATGTTTCGAAATTTAAAAAATATGAGTACATAACTGCTGAAAAGTATGTAGAATTATACAACTGGTACTACATGTCATCAACAGTGCACACGATACTTCTTCATGGAGCCGAAATTATCGCTTGTAATGCAATAGTACCGATTGGGAGTTTATCTGAAGAGGCTTCAGAAGCGAGGAACAAAGACTTCAGAAGATTCAGAGAACATCACTCACGTAAGAAGAGCAGAATGAGTTCCAATGAAGATATTTTTAATTTCCTTCTTCTTTCGTCCGATCCACTTATTTCAGCAGTAAGACCAACGATGGACGCAAAGAAAAAGAAATATTTGTTTGCTGAAACATTGGATCTGCTGAATCTTCAAACACCTGAATTCGAGTTCATGGATATTGCTGAAATAAACTCTGACTCTGAGTTCGACTCTAAAGATAGTGATTCAGAATAGGCAATAATTGAAATTAATATATTGATTGCTTTATTTAATTTTATCATATTATATTTTTATTATTGTAATAATTAAGCCTTTTTATGGTTTTCAATGAATTTTACTTTCTAATACAGCACATAATTAATTTGAGTAAATGTAAAGTATATATACACCCATGTAAAGCTCAATATAAAGAAAAAACCAAAAAATAAAGAAAACAAATTTGGTAAATTTTTTAAAGATTTTTAAAAAAAAAAACGCACGTTTGACCTTGGCATGAAGTATGTCAAAAAATCAAAAATAATTTATATTTTAATAACCTAAGAGGATATTAGGCGCAATTCAGCGATTATAGAGATATTGTCATTTATTATGTCGACTCCATACAATTTTTTTTGAAAAAAATTCTAACTGCGCTGTTTACGATTATAAACCTGAAAGTTCATTATATAAGGCATATAGCAGTTATTCTCAATCATATTCAAACAAAAAAAGCCTCACTTGAAAAAATTTATTTGAATGTCTATGAAACGCGAATTTCAGCCCACTGTGGGTCGTGATCGAGTCACTCGCTCGCGGGTTGTGATCGAATCAAAGTGATTCGATCGATCGCGATTGACACAGGTCTAGTGACAACGCTTCATTTACTTGAATTGAAATTTATGAAAATTTGGTCAAAAATTAAGTACCTATTTTTTTTACATAATTCTAATGAGAAACATGTACCGAGTATTCTCCTTAAATATTGATAGTAATTTACCAGTCACCTGTATATTAGGCATATCTTTTTATAAATCTAAAATATTTGAAAAAACGAATGTCATATCATAACATCGTATCAACTTTAATAAATACTCTTATGAATATATTACATTCCGACTGTCCCGTTATGACGTAATTTATGCTAACCAGTGAATTCAACGTTAACGCCTCGTTAGTTTGACTAAGGTGTTTCTCAATTTATGCACTAATTTAAAAATATAAATATGTAACAAATATACCATTTGATAATAAAGCCTGCTATCTAAACTAGGCTTGTATCTTAGCCCTTAGGCTTATCTTAGGTGGACTAGTCATTTTAAGTGATAATACTGATTTAGCACTATTGATAATGAAAGAATATATAAATTTTTAAGAACATGAATGGTACGAAAATTCAACAAAATATCGATATCGATAGATCGATAACATATTATATATCTTATATCTTTAAACGAGCAATTCTTGTATATATATATATATATATATATAATCTGAATCTCGGAAACGGCTCCAACGATTTTCATGAAATTTAGTATGCAGGGGGTTTCGGGCGCGATAAATCGATCCAGCTAGGATTTGTTTTTAGAAAATGTCGTTTTATCCCTTTTTTCACGCAATTAAAATTCACTATTATTAAGTTTATAATAGCTCCGATCGGAAACGGGCGAATTCGAAATCAGAAGACCCGCATTCGAATCCAGGTGTCTACAGACCAGTTTTTTTCCTTTTTTTTTGTTTGTTCTTTTGTGAGAAAAACTATTATTGAGAGCTCTTTTTATTTTTTATTTAAATAACCAGTTCCTATTATTTTACTATTATGTCGGTAAGATCGAAAATATTATTTATGTTTCATCAGTATGTAAGTAATGTATCTAAATATAATTTAACCGAGCAAAGCTCGGTCATCCAGGTACTATATAATTATGTGTGTTAGTGATGGACCTCAGGAATAGAATAGATTTAATGTAAATAATTAACAAAAATGGAATTATCTTTAAATTTCATTTAATTTAAATTTAAATACTTATATGGAGAAGAGGCATTTAAAAATAGCATCGGGACGTTTATAGACTGCTTTAGTTCAATTGAGTTCACTTTTTAAATGAAAGATTTCTGAGTGTTTTTCTTTCTTAATTTTTTTAAACCTCTATTTTCCGTTTAAAACTTTTTAAATTTTATTTATCGGTTTTAGAATTTTATATAAATAAATAAAATGAAATATTATAGACGAAATTATAAATATTATTTTTTATGATCTATTCAGAATGAAAACCAGAAATTTGTACTTATATTAAAATTTCCTACTAAATATTCGATCAACATTCTCTAATAGATATTTGCAAGCGTTCAATGTCAGAGACGGTATTAAAAATTATTAGCCTGTAAGTGATTTTATGAAGGTTAATAAACATTTGAGATAAACGTTCCAATTTTATACGATTATAACTAAAGCTGTAAAACAAAATGCTTTGAAAAAACGAACTGTATTTTAGTTGAATTTGTTTGTAAATTCGAGCATAATCTGCAAAATATAGTGTAGACTTACTTAAAAAAATATAAAGAATTATAAAATTTGAACAATTTTAAGAACATTTATAACAGTACAGCACTGTATTCATAAGTAGCCTATGTCATTTCTCAGAGTGCAGGCAAAATCCTGAATTTCTTTTTTCATATCAAATTTTATTTTACAAGAAAAACTATTCGTCCATTATTTTTATTCAGGGAATTTGAAAGCTCGATTCTATGGAATATCTTATATGTGATGAGAAGATGAGAGAAAATGGGTCGCTTGTTATGAAAACGTAATAAAAGTATTTATTTCTACTACATGATATTAACAATAAAAACTATTTTTAAATATATATATATATATATATATATATATATATATATATATATATATATATATATATATATATATATTACATAACGATTTCTATGTAAATAAGTCGCATTTAATCTATCGGATAATCGATAACAATTTTAAAGATATCAGAAAATTAAACGAAGCTTGAAGTTGGATCAAACACCCAAACGATGTTAGCAATTTAGTTCCATATAATCGAAACTGATATGTGGAATATATTACGGCTGAAACTTAAATGTGTCCCGAAAGTACGTGTTTGTTGAATTGTCGAATATATCTTCGTTTTATTAATTTTTATTTAATTAAAATTATATATAATTTTGATTTGATATTTGTCCTTGTTATAGTTTGGATTTGTTTTCTATCTATAAGTCTGTCACAGCCAATTTAATCCGAATCTACTGTACCGATTCTGCTAACATTAAACTTCGTTCTAGATTTATCTTAAAAAACTTAAATTAAATTAGAATATTAACATTATTAAGTTCATTATGAGTACCACTCACCACTTATACATGGTGACATATTTTTATGTTAGTATAAGAGGATAATTAAAATCAATAAGTTTCTGTCGCTAAGAAAATTAAAAGTTTTTACCCGACTGCGACAGGAGGGTTATGTTTTTCGAGTGCATGTATGTATGTATGTATGTATGTATGTATGTATGTATGTATGTATGTATGTCCATTTCTTTGGCGCGCCCTACAGCCCAAACGGCTGGACGGTTTTTGACATATGAGGTGTTGTTGGATTTGTCTAAATTGTAGTAGTGACATAGGCTATATAAATTTTCAAAATGGCGTCCGCAAATGGTGGAATGAGGGGGGGGAGTTGAATATTTTTTCTTACTGTAGCAATATGGGTATCAAATGAAAGATAGTTTTATTCTTAACAATTTGTTTTATTCTTTTTAGTTTATAATAAGAGTATTTTACGCAGTCGGGTTTTTTGATTTTTTTTAATTAAGCATACTTGTTGAAATATAATTATATTAAAATATTGTCGAAGAGAGTAGGTACATTGAATTATTAAGATATTAATAATATCTTTTTTTTATAATTGAATATGCTCTAATATGTTTATATGTTGATCCAGAATGATGTCGAGATATTTAATATGTCACTGGAATTTATGATTGAGCTGACTGGAACTGAGGCTTAGTGTCAAAACTAGAATTAATTAAAATATTTTTTTCCAGTGCGGTGACGTAGAATGTATTTAATTGTTTATTTAGTTTTAGAAATATTTAAGGCCAAAAAATTTAAAAATGACCTTTCAAACTCGAGATCAAATGGAAGATTAAATTTCAATTCAAATATTTTACTTGTAAAGAACTCATAAAAATTATACATTAATCTTAATAGAAAAAGCTTAAGATTTTAAATTCTGTTTCTGGGTAAATCACATAAAATTGTTCGTTCTTGTCATAGATAGTTACAAATTTTTATTACCTCTGATACCCATTCCTTTAAGTTGCATTAAGAGAAAGAAAAATGGTTATTAAGATCGATCGATCTCTCGAAGAGAGAGATTGGTGGTTAATGAGATCGAGTATATCATCCGAAGTGCATCTGAACGCACTCATAATAAACTGTAAGGCTATTTCCTAATAGACACTAATTAAGTTTCAAATAATGTATTTAGGTATCCCTAGTAAATAGGAAGCACACTTCCTCTCTTGAATGTATCATTATGGAAAGGTATACACACAGTACTTGATTATTAACAAATTACCTAATAAGTACAAAACAGTAGTTTTAGAATAATAACAGGAAATTTATACAATTTAGGGACTGTATTCAATTTGACAGAGTTGAAAACTATAATAATTTTATCCGTACCTGTTTATTTTTACATCATTCAAAAAGTCATTAACAAGTATGCTTAATTGAAAAAATCAAAAACCCGACTGCGTAAAATACTCTTATTATAAACTAAAAAGAATAAAACAATTTACTAGCTTTCATTTGATACCCATATTGCTACAGTAAGAAAAAAAAATTCAACTCCCCTCTCCTCATTCCGCCATTTGCGGGCGCCATTTTGAAAATTTATATAGCCTATGTCACTACTACAATTTAGACAAATCCAACGACACCTCATATGTCAAAAACCGTCCAGCCGTTTGGGCTGTAGGGCGTGCCAAAGAAATGGACATACATACATACATACATACATACATACATACATACATACATACATACATACATACATACATACACTCGAAAAACATAACCCTCCTTCTGTCGCAGTCGGGTAAAAAGGAAAAGTAACAATCCAGAGCAGAGGTTTGTTTCATTTGTGCTTAATTCGTCAGTGAAATTAGAACTTGTTTTGGCAAGGAATTAATTAATGTCATTGAAAGCATGAAATCGGAGAAAATAAATAATTTTGAATAGCAGTTTAGTTTAATAAGTGGTGTTTGGTGTAATAGTGGCTTATTTAAATATTTAAACTAAAATGTTTGTTTCTTTTATAAGCAGTTTGAATGTTTTTCATTTTCTGATTTTTTTTTATAATATAATGCACTTACTTCTATTAGATATACCTACTATACATTATGTAATCCAAGTGTTTCATATTCTGTTCGGTCCTTTCGGTGTAATTTTCTGTTCGATATCTGAATACCGTTTTATCATAGCGTTATTAGGACAAGAATATACAAAAATATATTTAAAAAAAATCTATGTAAGATTTAATCGTATTTATTTTTATCACGTGATCGATGTAAGTTTTAATGATCTCTACTTGAAAAATAATTGATAGGAAGTAGTCAGGGAAGCCTAAAAAATTGAGGTAATCATATGAACACGATTCTAATAAAGAGGGCTTTATATTCAAGTTCATAGCAGTGATTACTACAAATTTAAATTTGGAGTCCAAGTACAGTCTTTTCCAAAATATGTGTTTTGAAATTAGATCTTCAGTTAATAAGATGAAGTATTCGAACATGCCAGACTGGAAGAAAATCTGAAGACAATATTCGTACCGACAAAATAAGCTAAAAAAAAAAAAAAAAAAACAAAGGAAAGTTTGTATTGGAGTGGGTCATTTTAGTCGCATTTGTCCCGGGTGAATGGTAAGATGACTCAACACGTTGCTCTGGCCTTGCTTCTCATATGAGCGATCATTTCGACCAGAGATGACTCAAACTTCCGACTCTTGGAGCAGTAACAGGAATGTTTGAGTTAAAATTAGGCGGCTAATAAGTTTACGTTTGTGAATACGTTCCTGTTACGCAAAACGTTTTATATTTAGATTTCATATAAATTAACTATTTTTATATTATTTGTTTGTTGTATTAAAACAAACGCGTCATTTAATATTTTTCGAAATTCAAAGTCTTCTAATACTTAGAAATATGTAGGTATGTGACGAACAAATGAATGTTTGATAAAACATCTTTTATAACAAAAGTAATGAACTGTTGGCTATAAGACTTGGAATGTAGACGACTCTGCACATAAACATTATTTTATCAAAGTTATCCATTTCGCATTTTTACGTTTATTAAATTTTGAATTTATGTCGCCTAATTTTGTAATTGCTGTATATATTGCTCAGTTTATATAGTAAGGATGGAAACGTTTATAGCGTATAACGTTTCTCCACAAACAGGCTATATAAAGAAAATGAAAAGAATAAACTATTTGTCTTCATAGTATTGCTGTAAGAGTTTATAAAATATCTGTATGAAATCACGTATTCATACAAAATATTATTATAGTATTTTATAGTCTTTACGACTATAAAATACTGTACTACCTACGGCCTTCATTTAACTCGTACAAAGACAGAGTATTTTGTCTGACAGTATGTCCATTATCTGGAGGCACGGCAGTGCCTCCGCCAAGTCGAGCAAAAAAAAAAAGTGGCACGGCCGTACTATCTTTTCTCGGAGCAACTCAGGCCATTTTCGACCCCCTATAACTTCGTTATGGATAAAACTAGAAGTCTGAATTTTCAATACCCAAGCAGGCATTGTATAAACACGGTATATTTCAAATTTCATTCAATTTGAACCAGTAGCTTAAGAATTATAATTAGTCAAAGTTTCGAATTTTGTCACTCACTGACTGACCGATCATCAAAACTCTAAGGCACTTCTAGCAGACATAAAAGCTTCAAATTTAGAATACCATTAGTGTTTAGTATATAAACCAAGGAAAAATTCAAATATTTTGCAATTTCGGTCCAGTTTTCTAGATACACCAACTGCATAAATAACTTTGTAATCCCATATAAATATATAGGATTATAAAGTTACATTTGCAGTGAATGAATCAATGTACCCGTACAAGTATAACATAGTGGAATAATAGGTGTAGATAGATACCTAGATATAATTATCTTCAAAGGTAACCTGTAAAATGGTCAACGGAATGAAAAAGCAAGAATGGGACATGTCTTATGTAGCTGTACCAAAATCACGCAAAGTATTAAAGAACACTAATAAATCATAACCGCGACTGGCTGAGGTGATTTGCCCGCTCCACGGCTTCCACGCTTCCCGTACGTAAGTTATTTTATTTTATTCAGTTGGCAGCTATATTAAACCTATCCCTCTAATCGGTTTCTACACTGCATTGTAGCAAAACGCTCAATCGCTTGGCGGCACGTCTTTAGGGTGGTAACTAGCCACTACCAAAGACTCCCACCAAAGCAGATCAGAGAAAGAAAATTTACTCTGCCGGGGATTGAACCCGGGATCTCCCGCTTAATATACAACAGCGCGCACCATTTCGCCAGCGTGATCGTCATTTTTGAGTTCATATAATTATGTCATTATTAGAATGCACCTGATTGATTCAGTGAGTCATAACAGCAATAACTGTTAATTAATGTATATTAACATTAAATAAATAAAAATAAATATAGAAAATAAGGACTCAAAATAACTTTTGTATTTTAAAGCTATAACTTCTTGATGAGAGTAAATTTTTATACGATGCGCGTGTACTCTGTGACAAAAAACCGACAACATAAAGCTAAGTAGTAGGCGCCGCGCAATTGCGCTAACTTACTTCATTGCGCTGGATGTGTCAACTCACTTTTTACAAGCTTTTATTTTGTTTCACCTGTCTCGATATTTGTCATCAAATCTTGGAAATTAAATTTGATCCAAAATAATAGTAAATCATGTGACAATGCAATATTATGATTACATGGTGCTGATTTGATGGAGGAGCTAGAAGGTACCTAAAGGAAGGATTTTGGGCCCGTTTAAGTCCTCTAGACGAGTAAGTTTGTCTTTCAATGGTAATCAGGGTCTGGTGATGAAGTTGGAATGTGGTCATAGGAACTCAGTAATGAAACGACGCAACCCCATCGAATTTTGGCTCGTTTGATTTGTCTTGACGTGTACTTTGTTTTTAGATAGTTACCAGGGTCTAATCTGATAATGGAGTTGGAACGCAGTCATAAGAACTTCGCAATGAAACGACACAGCCTCATCGAGTTCGGGCTAGTTTGAATCCTCTAGACGAGTAGTTTGTCTTTCAATGGTAACCAGGGTTTGATGATGTAGCTAGAAGGTGGTCATAGGAACTCTGTAATAAAACGACGCACCCCAATCGAGTTTCGGCTCCTTTGATTCGTCTTGACGAGTACTTTGTTTTAGTGGGTTTTCAGGGTCTGTTTACAGATGGCGCGCACCAACCATTAACTCGGCGCATCGTCTTATTATAAGTATAACTTTTTACGTACGTACATAAGTATACATTCACTTTTTTAAATATTTTTTAAAAGTTTATTTTTATGGAAATTTAGGTGTAAAAAATCGACAGCAATCTGACAACACTGTTTCCGGCTAAACATACTTCATTCATCTCTCTTGTCAAGTATTTCAAGTTGTCAACTTGAGATCACAATATGTATGACATAACAATCAAATTATATATCTGTATCGTATCGGAAAAGAAAAAGAGGAAGAATATCTACAAAAATAAGAAAAGCTCATTAGACCTAGCGAAGGCTTTAAGAAAATACGTTGTTGATAATAAAGAAGTAGAAGACACCGGAAAGGAAAATAAGTAGGACTGTCTACAAAAAGAAATGAGATGCCATCAAAAACATAACTTGTAAAAAGAAACCAAGTCTCGCAACTCACTTCTTCTTCCGTAAAAAGTTGTGAGATCCATGTAATACCAAGTCGGCTAATTTATTCAAACCCTACTTAAGGGTTCTTCTGTTTTAAGTTATTACGTTAGTAGCTAACCTAACAACATCGTATAGTGATCATATCAATATTAAAAATCTTTGATGTTTTAAATAAATAGATTGACTTGGCAATGTGGAAAATGGAATCATTACTCTCAAAAGAAAACGAAAAACAATCCAACAACTTGGAGATGACGACGGAAAACATCGGCGTCGATACAGACGTCAATGTGCAGTCGGATGACTCGGCGGGGTCAATAAGCACAGATGGGAGGCCTCCAAAGCCTCATAAACGGCCTAGGCCGAAATCTTTCTCGCCACCATGTGGAAGCGAGAGAGGCATGCTCACTAGAGCAAGAAAAAGAGGGTTAGCTACCAGGAGGCGCGAAGATTTGCTTGTTGCTGAGGAGGAAATAGCCGAACGAGCACGCGCTGCTGAGCAGAGCCGCAAGGCCCTAGGCTTGGACTTGGGAGACAGTCGCACTGCGGATGCCCTGAACAAGCAGGCACTACAAGATGTCGACCTGATCCTGAAGGTTGCCGACAGGTCCAGAAACCTAAAACGCACCTTTGTGCACGTCATCAAGGAAGCGGCAGGTTCAATAAAAGCTGTCGTGGAGGCCCTCCATACGAGGACAGCAGCGGAAGAAGTGGCCAAACTCCAAGCGGAGAACAGCCGCCTAGAAAAACAGATTGCGGCTCTCCGGTCTGAGCTCTCTGAACTGAAGGAGATGACCCGCTCCTCCGCACAGACCTCTTCGCCTGCTCAGCCGCCTAGGACCGACGCTGACGTACTGGAGGAGTTCAAAGCGTCCTTATTATCGTCCGTCGATTGTATGATGAATGCCCGTCTGGCAGGCATAGAGGAGCGGCTCTTGCCTGCCAAGACACTCCGTCCACCATTAGCGGCGGATAAAAAGCGGAAGGTAGCCCAGAAGGCATCTGCGCCAACGCCAGCACCTCGGACCTTTCGTGCGCAGGATAAAACGCCACAACCGTCGGTCAGTTCAACAGCCGCAAAGACAACTCTTGCGTGCCCGAATGACGGCGGTGATTGGGTCACGGTCGTCAGGAAAAAAAAGAAGGCAAAATCATACGCCGACGACGCCGGCGCAGGAGGCGCCGAAGAAACCGCAGCCACAGCGCACGAAGAAATCTAGGAAGCCCAAGTTGATCGCCCCCCGCACTCTGGCAGTACTAATAACACTGCAGTCGGAGGCTGAATCCAAGGGGGTGACATACTGCCAAGTTATGCAGCGGGCCTCAGAAAAGGTAAGCTTGGTGGACCTTGGGTTCAAGGATGGCGTTAAAATTCGACGCGCCGCCACCGGGGCGAGACTCCTTGAGCTGCCTAAAGGGCAGGACCCAGCAGCTGTCGACCGCCTGACACAGGAGCTACGCAAGGCACTTGATGGAGTGGCGAACGTCGTCCAACCCACTAAATACGTGAGTATCCGTGTTACTGGGCTGGACGACTCCGTCACCAAGGAGATGGCTGCGGCTGCGATAGCCAAGGCGGGGAACTGTCAGGCTGACCTCGTTAAGGCAGGGAACATAGGAGCTGGCCCGGGGGGAATGGGTACAGTCGTGGTGAGATGCCCAGTAGCGACGGCCAAAGCCTTGGCTGAAGCAGGCCGGCTCTTAGTGGGCTGGAGCTCAGCTAAAGTGCAGATTTTGGAGCAGCGTCGCCTGCGTTGCTATAAATGCATGTCGGTCGGGCATACCCGTCCCGTCTGTCCCACAGGGACAAACCGTGGGGGGTTGTGCTTCCGGTGTGGTCTCGATGGGCACAAGGCGAGAGACTGCACCGGTCCACTAAGATGCGTAGTCTGCGCAGACGCAGGGATGCCTGCTGCGCATTTGATGGGGGGCCGGGACTGTTGTCCCCCCAAAACCAAAAGTAGGGTGGTTTCGGAAGCCCAAACCGCTCCTAGGCAAGGAAGCCGCAAGGCTCCGGAGGAAGCTACGGCCTTGTCTTCATGACCTGTCGTAGCTTCCTTCAGACGAATCTAAACCACTGCGCCAGAGCTCAGGACCTGCTCATGCAGTCCATGGCGCAGTGGGAGATAGACCTGGCGGTGGCGTCGGAGCCCTACTGGGTTCCGCCCATACCAAATTGGTTGGGAGATCTGGACGGCACAGTGGCGGTGATCAGGGGTAACACCGCCGGCCCCTCCCTCACGTTCGTCGAAGGTGGCTCGGGATACGTGGTGGTGGCGTGGGGTGAGTACGCTCTGGTTGGTGTGTATTTTTCCCCCAACCGCAGCCTGGCGGAGTTCGAGATCTTTCTCGACACCGTCAGAGCTGCGGTATGCCGGCAGTTGCCGAGGCCAGTTATTGTCCTCGGCGACTTTAACGCCAAGTCCCGGGCCTGGGGAAACCCAGCGACGAACGCGAGGGGTCATGCCGTCCAAGCTTGGTCCCTTCTCTCCGGTCTGTCCCTCTTAAACAGGGGGACTGTACATACCTGCGTGCGACTGCGTGGGGGTTCGGTGGTGGACCTATCGTTCGCCAGCCCCGCAGTCGCACGGAGAGTGACAGACTGGAGAGTAGAGGAGGAGGTGGAGACCCTCTCGGATCATAGATACATTCGATTCAGCGTCTCCACCTTGTCTTCTTTGGTGGATCCGCCGAGGGGCCCAAGCAAACTTCTGCGCTGGGCCCTCAGCAAACTGGATCTGGAGTTGGCTCGGGAGGCTGCGATCGTTCAGCGATGGGCCTCTCGAGGAGATGCTGAGGGCACCAGCGTGGAAGAGTTAGCGGGCCGCATACGCAGATCGATAACTAACGTCTGCGATGCGGCCATGCCGAGAGTGCGTCGGCGCCCGCGGCAGCGACGTGCAGTATACTGGTGGTCGTCTGAGATAGCGGATCTCCGGGCGGCCTGTTCGGAGGCACGTAGGCTGTACGTACGCTGCCGTAGACGTAACCGCACCGATCCGGCCCTGGAAAATGAGCTGCGGATCGCTTACCTTCAAGCAAAGAAGGCTCTGCAGCTCGCCATTAGTCGGGCAAAGGACGCTGGCCGGGAGGAATTACTGGCAGGTCTCAACCGAGACCCATGGGGGCGTCCCTATCGCGCAGCTCGTAACAAGTTGCGCGGTCAGGGTGCCTCCGTGACGGAAACGACGCCGCCGGATCTCCTCCAACGGATAGTGTCGGACTTTTTTCCACACCGTCCAGGCCACATTCCGCCCGCAATGGCGCCATCCTCATTGAACGAGTCCGAGGTGTCCATCCCTCCTATTTCCGGGGGGGAAATGGACATGGCCCTGGATCGTCTGAGGGCCAGGAGGACGGCACCAGGGCCGGATGGTGTTCCAGGGCGAGTACTGAGCATCGCCCTGGAACAACTGAGAGGGCGGCTTCGGGTCCTGTTCGATAAGTGCCTCAGCACCGGACAGTTCCCGAAGTCGTGGAAGACGGGCCGGTTGCGCCTGTTACGCAAGGAGGGTCGACCATCTGACTCCCCCTCTGCGTACAGGCCAATCGTGCTGCTGGACGAGACGGCCAAGATGCTTGAGAAGATTCTCGCTGCCCGCCTCGTCCAGCACCTCGAAGAGTCGGGGCCGGACCTCTCAGAGGCGCAGTTCGGGTTCAGGGCGGGCCGTTCCACACTGGATGCCCTGAACGCCCTGAGGTCTCTCTTCTCGGAGGCGGTAGCCAGTAGAGACGTTCTCCTGGCCATCTCGCTAGACGTGGCGAACGCCTTCAACAGCATTCCTGTTGAGACGATTGTGGAGGCACTGAAGTTTCATAATGTGCCCCACTATCTCCAGAGGCTGTTGGAGGCGTACCTCCGGGAGAGAGAGGTCCTCTGGGAGGGGGGCGACGGCCGACTATATCGACGTCGCGTCACGTCCGTGAAGCTAGCCTTGACGACCCAGCCCAATCGAATGAAACTTATGTGCGGATTTAGTGCTATTTATGTGCTAATTAGTTGCTCTATTCGCGGATTTGTTGCTCATCCCGGGACCGAAATATTGCTGACAAGGCTAACTTTTTTTGGAAGCTAGCCTTGTCACCCAGCCCAATCGAATGAAACCTATGTGCGGATTTAGTGCTATTTATGTGCTAATTAGTTGCTCTATTCGCGAATTTGTTGCTCATCCCGGGACCGAAATATTGCTGACAAGGCTAACTTTTTTTGGAAGCTAGCCTTGTCACCCAGCCCAATCGAATGAAACTTATGTGCGGATTTAGTGCTATTTATGTGCTAATTAGTTGCTCTATTCGCGAATTTGTTGCTCATCCCGGGACCGAAATATTGCTGACAAGGCTAACTTTTTTTGGAAGCTAGCCTTGTCACCCAGCCCAATCGAATGAAACTTATGTGCGGATTTAGTGCTATTTATGTGCTAATTAGTTGCTCTATTCGCGAATTTGTTGCTCATCCCGGGACCGAAATATTGCTGACAAGGCTAACTTTTTTTGGAAGCTAGCCTTGTCACCCAGCCCAATCGAATGAAACTTATGTGCGGATTTAGTGCTATTTATGTGCTAATTAGTTGTTCTATTCGCGAATTTGTTGCTCATCCCGGGACCGAAATATTGCTGACAAGGCTAACTTTTTTTGGAAGCTAGCCTTGTCACCCAGCCCAATCAAATGAAACTTATGTGCGGATTTAGTGCTCTTTATGTGCTAATTAGTTGCTCTAATCGTGAATTTGTTGCTCATCCCGGGACCGAAATATTGCTGACAAGGCTAACTTTTTTTGGAAGCTAGCCTTGTCAACCAGCCCAATTGAATAAAACATATGTGTGGATTTAGTGCTATTTATGTGCTAATTAGTTGCTCTAATCGCGAATTTGTTGCTCATTCCGGGACCGAAATATTGCTGACAAGGCCAACTTTTTTTGGAAGCTGGCCTTGTCACCCAGCCCAATCGATGCGTTGCATGCTGCATACTTTTGTTTAGCTGTACATAACATTTTAAAATGATTCTTACAGAAAATAATTAAAAACTCATTTCTATTTACCGTTTTAACATCTAAAGTTACTTAAACAATATATGTTTATTAAGATGACCATTTCACCATTTATAATTTCCTCTCAACGGCACTTTTTCGCAAAAATTTTATACCACGATACATTATATGTTGAGCAACTAATTAGAAACTAATGGAACGATTATTTTTATTTTTTTTATTTTTTTATTTTTTTTTTTTTATTTGGAAAACAAACAGTATTTATAACACAAAAGAAATTTGTACACATTAACAAATACATTGACCAGTAAAGTTTTCACAAATCAATCAAACATTATTGAGCAGATACATATTATACATGCAATCAAAATAGGATAAAAATCATAAAATTATAAACAGAAATACCTAATTCGTAAACAATTTCACGAAAAAAAAAATCAAGCAGTAAAATTGCAAAAAAGTTACAGTAATAATTATAATAATAAACATAAAAAAATGACAATCAAAGTATGTTAATTAAATAATTATTCAATCAAAAAATTAAAATGAAAATAGCAGGAATAACAGTGAATCTGTAATCAATCATTTATAAAAAGCAAAAATATTGAAAAAAATACAAACATCAATCAACTAAAAATAATTACATCATTACCAAATTATAATATTAATCAAAAACAAAAAAAAATTAAAACATTAAAACAATTTGGTTACATAATTCCAAAAAATAATTAATAATAATGTTGTAATCCTATTGCAATTAATACTATTGAATTTAATATTTATCATAACCAATATTATTGTAATGACACTCAAAGTATATAAATTAAAAAAAAAACACATTTTAGACATTATAATGGCAAAATATTATATGACAAGACCAGCTTCCAAAAAAAGTTGGCCTTGTCAGCAATATTTCGGTCTCGGAATGAGCAACAAATTCCCGATTAGAGCAACTAATTAGCACATAAATAGCACTAAATCCACACATATTTATTAGACGTTTTTACGGAAAAATATCATATGACAAGGCTAGCTTCCAAAAAAAGTTGGCCTTGTCAGCAATATTTCGGTCCTGGAATGAGCAACAAATTCGCGATTAGAGCAACTAATTAGCACATAAATAGCACTAAATCCACACATAAGTTTCATTTGATTGGGATGGGTGACAATGCTAGCTTCCAAAAAAAAGTAGCCTTGTCAGCAATATTTCGGTCCCGGGATGAGCAACAAATTCGCGATTAGAGCAACTAATTAGCATATAAATAGCACTAAATCCACACATATGTTTTATTCGATTGGGCTGGGTGACAAGGCTAGCTGCCAAAAAAGTTGGCCTTGTCAGCAATATTTCGGTCTCGGGATGAGCAAAAAATTCGCGATTAGAGCAACTAATTAGCACATAAATAGCACTAAATCCACACATATATTTTATTCGATTGGGCTGGGTGACAAGGCTAGCTTCCAAAAAAAGTTGGCCTTGTCAGCAATATTTCGGTCCCGGAATGAGCAACAAATTCGCGATTAGAGCAACTAATTAGCACATAAATAGCACTAAATCCACACATATGTTTTATTCAATTGGGCTGGTTGACAAGGCTAGCTTCCAAAAAAAGTTAGCCTTGTCAGCAATATTTCGGTCCCGGGATGAGCAACAAATTCGCAAATAGAGCAACTAATTAGCACATAAATAGCACTAAATCCGCACATAAGTTTCATTCGATTGGGCTGGGTGACAAGGCTAGCTTCCAAAAAAAGTTAGCCTTGTCAGCAATATTTCGGTCCCGGGATGAGCAACAAATTCGCGAATAGAGTAACTAATTAGCACATAAATAGCACTAAATCCGCACATAAGTTTCATTCGATTGGGCTGGGTGACAAGGCTAGCTTCCAAAAAAAGTTAGCCTTGTCAGCAATATTTCGGTCCCGGGATGAGCAACAAATTCGCGAATAGAGCAACTAATTAGCACATAAATAGCACTAAATCCGCACATAAGTTTCATTCGATTGGGCTGGGTGACAAGGCTAGCTTCCAAAAAAAGTTAGCCTTGTCAGCAATATTTCGGTCCCGGGATGAGCAACAAATTCGCGAATAGAGCAACTAATTAGCACATAAATAGCACTAAATCCGCACATAAGTTTCATTCGATTGGGCTGGGTGACAAGGCTAGCTTCCAAAAAAAGTTAGCCTTGTCAGCAATATTTCGGTCCCGGGATGAGCAACAAATTCGCGAATAGAGCAACTAATTAGCACATAAATAGCACTAAATCCGCACATAGGTTTCATTCGATTGGGCTGGGTGACAAGGCTAGCTTCCAAAAAAAGTTAACCTTGTCAGCAATATTTCGGTCCCGGGATGAGCAACAAATTCGCGAATAGAGCAACTAATTAGCACATAAATAGCACTAAATCCGCCCATAAGTTTCATTCGATTGGGCTGGGTGACAAGGCTAGCTTCCAAAAAAAGTTAGCCTTGTCAGCAATATTTCGGTCCCGGGATGAGCAACAAATTCGCGAATAGAGCAACTAATTAGCACATAAATAGCACTAAATCCGCACATAGGTTTCATTCGATTGGGCTGGGTCGTCAAGGCTAGCTTCACGGACGTCGTAATAGTGTACACATATTGTAATTTGTAATGTTAAACTACGTTGGCTGACACCGACTCCGAAAATAACAATAATTGTACATTATATTATCGTAATCTTATATCTTTAAACGAGCAATTCTTGTATATATATAATCTGAATCTCGGAAACGGCTCCAACGATTTTAATGAAATTTAGTATACAGAGGGTTTCTGGGGCGATAAATCGATCTATCTAGGATTTATTTTTAGAAAATGTCGTTTTATCCCTTTTTTTATGCAATTAAAAAATATCATTAGAATACGAAGATAAATTTCACCGTAATTGACAAGCTTGTAATAGCTCGGATAGAAATTGGGCGGATTCGAAATAAGAAAAACTCGGGTTCGAATCCAGGTGTCTAAAGACCAATTTTTTTCCTTTTTTTTCAAGTTTCTTCTTTTGTGAGAAAAACTATTATTAAGAGCTCTTTTTTTTTTACATAACCAATTCCTATTATTTTACTATTATGTCGGTAAGATCGAAAATATTATTTATGTTTCATCAGTATGTAATGTATCTAAATATAATTTAACCGAGCAAAGCTCGGTCATCCAGGTACTAATTTGTTTATAGACAAAGAATACATAATAATTTTTTTTTACTTTTTAGTGCATTTTTGTTATGAAGTCGGTTTTATTTTTTGTTAAAATGTTGTTTTATTGTATTATATTTATTATATACTATTTCTTTATACTCGTTACTGTAGTAGTATTCTAATCCTAATTTCAATCATGTTTTTCGAAAAATAATTTTCATACTGAAGGACTATCAACGCAACACTTAATAAGACGCCTCTGTCTGCTCATCTGTCCATCCGTAATTTGAATCAGATCATAATACTAATTAAATAAAACTATATAGGATCATAAAAGAAACGTATTTTACATTACAGTGGCGCTCAACCCTTTCGGAATCCGTAGAAGTCCGTCTCACACTTGGCAGGTTTATTGGCTGGTGTTGTAGTGAAAGATGCAAGAAAAGGCTACCAAGAGAAATAAGAATCACAATCTCGAGCTCGTTGATTTATCAAGATTCCCGTGGTAATCCCTGGTTTCCTCAATGGTCACAGCATCTGACTTGCGCTTGTTGTCGTGAAGAAAACTCCCGTTTACGACATGCAAATGTACAACACTACGCTTATACAAATAGTAGTGAGCACACTTGTTTTTCGTGTCTACTCATAAATATTTTAATGTCAAAAATCGGCCCAATAGTTCTTGAAAAAATTGTACCTTTTTAGGAATATGTGTTAGATACAAGAGAGAGGTCGTATTTTGATTCCGTGAACATGGGATCATCTGTACTGCATACGTATATTAGACATGACTGTACATGATTTAGATATATCAGTACCTGGATGACCGAGCTTTGCTCGGTTAAATTGTATTTAGATACATTTTACATTCTGATGAAACATATATAATATTTTCGATCTTACCGACATAATAGTAAAACTGGAACTGGTTATTTAAATAAAAAATAAAACGAGTTCTTAATAATAGTTTGTCTCACAAAAAAAGAAACTTGAAAAAAAAAGGAAAAAAAAAAATTGGTCTGTAGGCAGCGGGATTCGAACCCGGATTTTCTGATGTTGAATCCGCCCGATTTCCATCGGAACTATTTTAAGCTTATTAATGATAGCGAAATTTACCTTCGTATTCTAACGATATTTTTTAATTGCTTAAAAAAAGGGATAAAACGACATTTTCTAAAAATAAATCCTAGCTAGATCGATTTTTCGCCCCCGAAACCCCCTACATACTAAATTTCATGAAAATCGTTGGAGCCGTTTTCGAGATTCAGATTATATATATATATATATATATATATATATATATATATATATATATATACAAGAATTGCTCGTTTAAAGATATAAGATATAGTTCTGTTTTAAATTAATTAATAAACAAATTATTTCGAAATAAAAATAAAACTTACAATAATATTATCTTGAACTTAAACGAGTGGGCTACTAATGTACTGCGCAAAACGAGGTCCGGAATGATTGCCCCTAACAACCAGATCGCTAGGCCCCCGTTTTTCTATTCCGCATTGAAGTAACCCTTTCGCACGTAATGTTATTGCAGCACCGGTAACCTTAGCTTTCAAAAAAGAAGACAATAGAAAGACTAACTTTATTGAGGGAGACATAATTGCGTAGGTACTCTATTTCAATAATATTGTATTACTAAGTTAGAGACAAAAAATGTCGACATCTTGAGTTGTTTCGTTCTAAACCAGAAGTCAAAATTTTTCAGTAAAAAAAAAAATAGAACAGCAAATTTTTATATAACCCGATTTTTATAACTGTGCGCTCGGAGCTGTCAAAGTCGTTAGATTGGTCGTTGGATAAAAGTCTGTCCTTATCATTAAACACGATTATGAAAGGCACAGACACTTCTTAAATTAATGAGATACATGCCTAGATTATGTAGAATAAAAAAAATGATGTTGCTGATGCTTCCAAAGCTACCAACATGCTAATATTTTGACGTTGACAGGCGCACGGTTAAAAAAATCAGGTTATAACAACATTTTGGAAATTTTGCAATCGGGCTGGGAAAAAATTTTATTTTAAAAATTTTAGCGCGAATAGAACTGAATGGATTAAAATAGTATAAAAAATATTGAAACTATTGAACCTATTATTTTTGAGGTAATTTATACAGCACTAGATCATTTTTTGACATTTTACATTTTACATAGAATTATTTTTATTGTTTTAATATTATTTTAGTATTCTTAATCCATACGTAGAAAAGGATATCTAGAATTGAGTTGTTAGCGCTTATTGGTAATTCAGCAGCGATACCAATTGATCCACAAAGATATCTAGAACTGGTCGAGTCCATAAATCTAATGAATAAACTCGTTCACCATACTCCATCTATCACTGTCCACAAATTACATCAATACTGTCACTCACACGAACGGTGGCGAGCTACCAGCCGCCCATAGAGGCTAAGTAGGTTATAATTTACTGCACCTCTTAATGGAAGAAAAGCATTAAAAGCGCCCTAAAACGCTTAATGCTAATGGTCAGTGGCCAAGGCCGCCGCCAGATCTGAAAGGATCCGTAAGAAACTAGGCTGGGCCAAGAAGCTTGTCCAAAAATTCACCAGTGACACCTACAAACCAAATATAAGATCTGAGGCACAGTATTGGCGGGAGATGCTGCATGCGTCGACGGATGGCCACGAACTCCGTGAGTCATCTCGGAATCCGGCATCCACTAAGTGGATTAGGGAGCGGTGCATGGAGTACAGCGGCCGGGACTTCGTGCAGTTCGTACACTGCCACATCAACGCCCTTCCGTCCCGAGTCCGGGCGTCGAGGGGTCGTAGAAATGGTGCTGAGTCGGAATTGAACTGTCGTGCAGGACGCATGGTCAGGGAGACGACGGCTCACACCATTCAGCAGTGCTTCAGAACGCACGGCGGTCGTATCAAACGCCACGACTGTGTCACAAGGTTCGTTGCCGAGGCAATGACCACAAAAGGGTGGAAGGTGGAAGTGGAGCCTCGGTTCACTACCTTACTGGGCTGTAGAAAGCCCGATATCATCGCAGCGAGGGATGGCGTTGGGGTGATCGTGGACACACAGATAGTCTCGGGTCAGCGATCACTGGACGAAGCTCATCGGGCCAAACGTCGCCAGTACGGGGGGCACGAGGTGTTAGTTCGGTTGGTTGCAGACAGACTGGGACTATCTTGTGCAAAGAGTGTCCGGGCCACCTCGTGCACGATTTCCTGGCGCGGTGTGTGGAGTGGAGCGTCTCTCAACGAGATGCATAAGCTCCTCGTGCTAAACAAAGCTGCTTTCGAAATTGTACCAGGCCTGGTCTTGAGAGGTTCGCACACGAACCAGGTTCAACCAGATGACCGCCGTCTCGGCGGCAACGTCGAGTCGAGAAACTGGAGACCTGTGGACTTAGGTCATGCTGGCCCTATGTGGTACCGGACATTAAACGATCGAGGTCGTTGCCAACACAGGTTACCCGCCAAACACGCTGAGTACCTCAACCTTACACCAAACTGCACAATGCCGTTCGGTCTAAGCCTCTTAGACGGGAGGGGGGACAGCACGGTCACTCCCGTGGCCGACTTTGTCTTGTGGGTCGGGCGCTAAAACGACGTTGAAAGGCGAGGGCAGACGGCGAAACAATAGCCAAATGCCTCGTCATGAATCATCGTGAATGGATTAACGAGATTCCCGCTGTCCCTATCTACTATCTAGCGAAACCACAGCCAAGGGCTTGGGAGAATCAGCGGAGAAGACCCTGTTGAGCTTGACTCTAGTCTGGCATTGTAAGGAGACATGAGAGGTGTAGCATAAGTGGGAGATCGTTCGCGGTCGTCGCTGAAAAACCTGAACAAACTGACAGTGAAAAAACTGAATCCTCGCATCTCTACCGCAGTTAGTCCGTCTGATAGCTGATAGACTAGGACTGTCTTGTGCTGAGAGTGTTCGGGCCACGCCATGCACTATTTCCTGGCGCAGTGTGTGGAGTGGAGCGTCTCTCAATGAGATGCAGAAGCTCCTTGGGCTCAATAAGTCTGTGTTCGAAATAGTACCCGGTCTAGAGTTGAGAGGTTTGCACATGAACTGGACCAGGTTCAACCAGATGACCGCCGATAATAATATAATTATTTTACGTGATAGCGTCATAAGAAAATATTGATGAAAAATTGCATACTTTTATGAATTGAATTATTATCACAGAATTATCATTATTTTTGTATAATACAAAGAAGGAGTTAATTGAATTGCTTTTTTTTCGATAAATTAACATTTTATTTTCTCTTCTACTCGGACGCATCTGCCGATGGAGTGGAAGAGAGATAGATGCGTCACATAGCCGAACGCTTTGGTCGATCATGCCTCTCTATCGCTTGTTTCGCGCTCTCGCTCACGGAACGTGACAATGAGTCATGCTTTTTCATTCGTGCAGCCGGCATTTATCGATTTACAAGACGTTATCACGTCAAAAAATTAAACTTTGAAAACTTTGTATTTCACAACACATTAATACAACTAAAAAAGCACCGATTGTTTTGGTATTTCTTATTTGTTTCTTAAGAATAGTCATAAATATTTTAATAATTTATTATATATAATTTATTATTATATTATTTATTTTAATAAGTCAGTTAATATTTTATTGTACAGCTTATAAAGGTAAATGTAAAAAACTATATTATCCTGATAATGATGATGGTGAATCTGCTTATACAATATTTTTATTTTACTATAAACAGTGTTAGCTTGTAAATTTATGTTTGTAAGTTTTATGTCATAATTTCAAATAAATATTACACATATAGAAGTATTTTACTCATTCTTTAAAAATAAATTGAAAACTAAAGTGAAAGCTATTAATAATTACGGTAAGTTTGTATAAAATATTGTTTAATTTAGTATAAAACAACATTGCTACGTCCACGTCGTCTTCCCTGGACCCTGACCTGACCCCGGTAACGCAGGTGGCAGGCAGGTGACCAAAACGCGATAAACTGTACTTAGGTGTATTAGAGTGCTGTCTTTCTGACTATTGTGACGAAATGCTTCCTTCACGAGATTGTAAAGGAAGATATATCAAAGGCCCTACTCAGGGCCATCCCAACAGCCCTTCTCAGGGCCAACCCAACGGCCCTTCTCAGGGCCAATCAGAAGCAGGAATGGAGGTGCTGGAGGACATCTCCATAACCTCACTGTCCGAGTCAGATACATATATTATTTTATTTTAGACTGTGTAGTTTAGTATTAGATTAGTCTTAGATTTTTATAAATTATTATAAGCAGAATTTCAGGATGACTGATTCTGAATAGGGGGTCCCCCCCCCTCTCGTCGACGCGCCGGCCCATTTTCGTCCACGGAATTCGTTGCTGCGAACCCCGCCGACCCCACGGACTTACCGTACCAGCGCTGAAGAGGAAACGGACGACAGTCACAGCCACGCAATTGCCAGTGCGACTGCAACGAGAGTGTACAAATCCGTCATGCAGGCACTATCACCTCCGAAGGGTACCCCCGCGACCGCTCATGTGGGCCCATCCAAGCGCTTCCTATCGCCGGAGGATATGATGGCACAGAAGAAGCCGCGGAAACGACAGGCCAAACAGTGCACCAGGGTAGACCTCACCGGTGCCAGCGAGGCTAACGTCGACACCGGTGCAACCGAACCGGGAACGCCAGGAATTGATGATTTTAGGACACCATACTCCACTGATGAAGACGATGACACACAACCCAGTGGCATGGCCCACTACTCTCCGCGCGAACTTCTGACAGCAGCAAACAAGGCGGCAAGAAATATCGGCGATATCATTAAATCTCCGATAGCAAAGCTAAACAAAGGCGACAGCGCTAGCGTTAACCGGGAGTTAACATATGCAGGATGACTGGTAAATTACTATCAATATTTAAGGAGACTACTCGGCACATGATTCTCATTCGAATTATGTAAAAAAATAGGTAAATATTAATAAACTTTTAAGTAAAGTTACTCAACAATTATCCAGTTATGTACGCGTCGTCTGGACACCCTAGCAGCTAGCTGCACTTTCGACACAAAACAGGTAGTTTACCTACATCCAAACGCCGCCACGTGTTAATAGGGTAGCAGGATAAACAAGCATGATCCAGTCCCCTTTAATACTTTAATCCTGTCTTAGGATAGGCAAAAATACTAAGATATTTTACTCGTTTAAGCAACAAATTTGTTGACTAGGTTAATGATGTGAACTTTCGCAATTTTTAGATGTGAACAAGCGGCACAGTACAACACCTGTGCACGTGCCGCCGGCATGATTGTAGTGTCAACGCTTCATTTACTTGAATTGAAATTTATGAAAATTTAGTCAAAAATTACCTATTTTTTTTACATAATTCGAATGAGAATCATGTACCGAGTATTCTCCTTAAATATTGATAGTAATTTACCAGTCATTCTGTATATTAGAAGTGGTTTCGCATATGGCCCTGGCCTTATCGGAGTCGGAGAGGTCGGTGGATGCCTCAAAGGCCCGAGTTGCCATCCTGCAGTCGTGCTTGGAGGAGGAGAAGACGAGGTCGACCACATCTGTGATAAAGGCCGAACAAGTTGCTGCTGCTGCGATAGCTGCAACAGCAAATAGTGCTTTTACAGGGAAGAAAGAGACTTACGCCGAAAAATTGATGGCCACAAACTGGCCCGGTGGTCGCAGTGTACCCTTCCGAAAAAGGAGCAGCACTGAAGACTGCTGACGACACCAAGAGTGCATTGAAGACCTCCGTAGGTCCCGCCGCCTTAAATATAAAGATTGACAAAGTCAGGAGGCTAGCTGGAGCTGGAGTCCATGTTCAGACTAAGACTAGGGAGGACCTAGAAAAACTGAAATCAGCTATCCCACCGACGCTCAGAGCATCCGAGCCAAAGAGGCGCCAGCCACTAGTGGCACTCAGAAACCTGGAGGGCAAGGCCAGCGATTTCGCAGCCATCCTAAGAGCCCTTCAGGAGCAGAACTTCCAGGGGGATGAATGTTGGACACTGCCGAAGATGACCGAAAGCTGCAGGCTCGCTTTCTTTAAGAATAGATTTGGTGGAGAAAGAACGACGGTAGTCATGGCATGCGACCCAAAACTGCGGAAGGCTCTGCTGGAAAAAGGCAAAGTGTATATAGGGTGGGAAGTCGTCACTGTAGACGATTTTACTACAGCCATCTGTTGCCGACGGTGTCAGTTGTATGGACACGGCGAGGGATCGTGCAAGGCGGAAGCTCCGACGTGCGGCAAATGTGGTGAGACGGGTCACAAGGCAGAAGAGTGCAAGGCGAACACTGCTAAGTGTGCTACGTGCAGCAAGTTCGGGCATAGCAAAGAAGCTGCCAGCCATAAAACCGCCAGCGAAGACTGCCCTGCTCGCCGACATGCAGAGAAGAGGATGGTCGAACGCACTGCTTACTAATGGCGCCGTCACGCATCACCGTCGGACAGATTAATTTGGCGGGAGCTAGAACGGCCACCACAGAGCTACCTCTAGTGGCCGAGGAAATGGGGTTAGACGTCGTTCTGGTCCAAGAACACTACCCTAGCCCCATAATCATTCAGCACGGGGACAAAGCAAAGGCCGGCATTTACCTACGCAGGAAGGATGTCGCATGCGCGGCATTGCAACACCTATCGAATAGGCACTGCATGGTGTGTCACCTCCAAGCGGACGCAGAAGGAGTGTACCTAGTATCAGTCTATTTTCAGTATGCGGATGACATCGACGTACACTTGAGACATCTGGAGACCGTACTAGCCTGCTTGAGAGGCATGCGCATCATCATAGGGGTAGACTCAAACGCGCACTCTCCGATGTGGTACTGTGAGAGGAGACAGTACATTGGACGCGGACCAGACGTCACGCACCGTCGGGAATCGATGGAAGCGTTTATCCTGGCACATGGACTCCGTTTGGCGAACGTTGAAAACCAGCCGGTAACGTTCGCTGGGCCAACTGGCTCATCCAACATCGACCTGACACTGACGAAAGGCACCCCGGTAACGGGGTGGAGAGTGCACGAGGATAAGATTGACAGCGACCATCGTCTGATCACGTTTGTGGTGGCCAAAAAGACAGAAAATGGGGTCGACTCAAGTGCAGGGTCGCCGGACAAGCTTATGAGGCTTCGGGATCGCTGGGTGGATTGGGCACACTTTGAGGACCAGATCCGTCTTAGAATGGGTGCCATAAAGTGGAGTCGGTCTGCAACGCGGATAGGCGCTCAGTTCACTAAAGTGGTGAAGAGCACTGCTTTGCAGACACTCGGGTTAAAAAGGGAGGATAAAAGCGAGAGGGGATATGAGTGGTGGATTCCGGAACTCGACCGTATGCGACGGGACACTTACCGTCTGCGTAGGGCCTGGCAAACCGCTCGCAGGCGTGAGAGTCCCGATGAGGAGGCCGCTAAACAAAGATTCCACGTGAGTAGGCGCAGTTATAGGGTAGCTATGGAGGAGGAGTACTTTTGCATTTTCAGAACATCGCTAATTCCGGAAACTTGGACCCTTGGGGACAAGCCTACCGTACCTAACGTAATAACTGGGGGCGTCAGGGAGGCCATGACGAATCTCTTGGAGGCACTTTGCCCAGACGACGACACGGGTCGTGACACATTATATCATCGTCACGTGCGTGTCACGGCAGCTCTGACGCCAACAGGTGAGGATGCCCCTTCTCCGACCGTCGAGATTGTGGGGGCGGTAATCAGGGACCTTCCCAACACCGCACCGGGTATCGATGGGATTACCGCACGCATTATTAAACACGTTTGGGCAGCCGCGCCGGATGAAACAGCTGAAGTGTTTAGGCGATGTGTCCAGGAGGGCTCTTTTCCGGGTACGTGGAAGGATGGCAGGTTGGTTGTCCTACCGAAAGGGAATGGCAAGCCTCTTACCGACCCAAAAGCGTACCGGCCCGTCACGCTGTTGCCGATCTTTGGTAAGATTCTCGAACGCTTAATGATAAGGTGCGCACCGCAAATGACCAAAAGTCTATCGGACTGCCAGCACGGATTCAAGCGAGGGCGGTCGACGGTGTCTGCGCTGAGGAGTATCCTTAGCGTGGCTCGTGAGAGTTCGTCGAAATATGTGCAGGCGATATTTCTGGATATCTCTGGGGCCTTTGATAATGCCTGGTGGCCCATGATATTGCTGAAGTCGAAGCGGGGAGGTTGTCCACCAAACATCTACAGGATACTGGTGGACTACTTCATCGATCGAAGAGTAGGGATGTTCGTGGGCCACACGGTAGTGTGGAAGGCGGCCACTATGGGCTGTCCGCAGGGATCAGTGTTGGGACCCACGCTTTGGAATGTGCTGATGGACGATTTGCTCAGGCTGCCATTACCTGGGGCGGTTAGTATCGTGACTTATGCCGACGATGTGACGATCCTGGTCGAGTTCGGTGCCCGGGCGGGCCTGGAGGAAAAATCCAAGGCGGCACTGAAGCTCGTCGGTGAGTGGGGTGAGAGAAATCGACTGGAGTTTTCTCCTGCTAAGTCATCCACGATGACCATCAGGGGTAAACTCCAGCGTCCACCCACCATCAGATTCGGGAGTAACTCGATCAGGAGCGTCACGTCGACCAAGGTACTAGAGGTGGTGGTTGACTCGAGCCTGTCCTTCGCGCAGCATGCGGTGGACATAGGGGAGAGGGCGGCAAATTGCTAAAGAAAGCTAGTAAATTGTTTTATTCTTTTTAGTTTATAATAAGAGTATTTTACGCAGTCGGGTTTTTTGATTTTTTTAATTACGCATACTTGTTTCCTGTTTTTTCGTAAAAAATTTGTGTTTTCCCTTCGCATATGGTCCCTGGGGACTAAATGCAAACAGTGAAAGTGTGAAATTATCAGTAATAGTGTGTGTTTGGGGCCCAAATAGTCCCCCACGGTTACGTGAGTTAAAAGAGACAATTTCTTTTAATTTCGAACTATATTTTGATAAACTATATTTGGATTTTATACATATTAACTTATTTAAATAGTAATAAGTTAATAAGTTAACGTTTTTGATTAATATTTGTTTAATAAAATATTAATAATTAGGTAGGTAGACAGTTTTTTCTAACCACATGCTCGCACGTGGTTAAGTCTGACAGCAGGCATTGACGTCTGACAGTTGGTGTTTGGCGTTGACGTTTGACGTCTGACGTCTGACGTCTGTCGGTTGTTGGTATTACTGACGGGTGTTGACACATATAGTGTTGCCCCGTTCAGGTTATATTTCCCACCCCGGCTGGTCGAGTGGTCAGGCAACTGGACACTTTACGCAGCGGTCGCGGGTTCGAATCCCGCCAGGTGCAGATAATCTGTATGACGAATATAGATGTCTGCACCGGGTCATGGATGTGTATATATGTATTTATTCTTATATCTTAAATTTATTTCCGTTCCTAGTACCTGTAACACAAGTTCATACGAACTTACCACGGGGCTAGGTTAACGTGGTGTGATTGTAGGTTAATATTTATTTATTATTTATTTATTATTAATTTTACTTTTGTATTTTTATTTTTATTTTTTATTTTTTGTATTTCAATACACGAAATAGCCTGAGTGAGCGTACATACGCGTCTGAAAGGGCGGCAAGATGGCGGACGACGATGAGACGAATCGTCTCCGCGAGATGTTCGAGGCGGACGTGAGGCGCAAATCCGAAGAACTGGAGTAATTAATGGCAATCAGTCGGGAGGCTGGGTTTACTCCCCGCGTTTCGCTTGCGAGAACTCCTCCTCAGGAGTTCAGCTCACCCATAGCATCCATCATGGATACCACCCTAGGACTGAACCGGGAGAGGGCCGGCAAGCGACAGATAACCTCGCCGGAGGAGGAGCAGGAGCGCACAAGACGCCCCAATGCCCCTGCTCCAGTCCCTGCCGCGATTACCCCCGCTCCCGTTACCGCATCACCCGCCGAACCCCGGTCGTGGTTGGCGGGTCTGTCTAAGTTCCAGCTCTTGGACGAGGCGAACACTCAGCTACAGCGCATCACGGCGGTAGCCAACAGCATGGCTTTCCACAATAAGTTCAAGCTGAATGCTAACGATAGGGACGCCATCGGCCAGGCAGGGCAGAACGTGCTTGCGCTGATAGCGGCCCTAGAGATTCGACTTGCAGAGGCCGAACATCAGGTCACTGCAACCAAGTTGAAGTGCGCGCAGTTAGAGCTCCAAAAAGCCGCAAGCTCCACTAGCTTTCCATACAGGAACATCCACACCCGCGGTCACCTACGCGTCATTGCTGAAGCGTCCAAGGGGACAGCCTCCGGTGCACATCCCGGCGACGCAAGGCCAGGCTGTCTTGTTCTACCCTAATACGGAAGAAATTAAGACCTCCGAGGGTACTAAGGCCGAGCTGCAGAAAGCGATACAGCCTGGACGCATGGGGATTCCCGTACATAGCGTAAGACGCATCGGGAATTCCGGGATTGCAGTCACAGCCGCCACGTCTGCAGCAGCCGAAAAACTGAAGGCTGCAGTGCCTCCCACTCTTAAGGCGACTGAACCGCGCGGCCGTCGCCCTCTGGTTGCCATTCGCAATCTGAGGGTTGACCCCACGGCGGACAGTCTGCTCGAGGACATGCAGACCACTAATCTGTCGGACGATCCAGAGTGGACGCTAGAGAAAGTGAGGGCCAACTACCGCGTGGCTTTCAAGAAGGGTCGACGAGGAGAGCGCACCACGGTGGTTCTCGAATGCTCACCATCCCTGCGTGACAAACTCATCGGCTTGGATCGTGTATACATTGGCTGGGACGAGGCCGATGTGTGCGACTACTTAAGAGTCACCTGCTGCAACAGGTGCCATCAATATGGGCACCCAGAAAAGTTCTGTCGTGCCCCGGAGATAGTATGCGGAAGGTGTGGAGAAACCGGCCATAAAAAGATCGAGTGCCAGTCCCAGAGTGAGTGATACGTAACCTGCAAACGCTTCAAGCGCAAGGAAGCCGGCACCCACGTCACGAACGCCCCGACATGCCCAGCGCGCATATACGCCGAACAGCAGTCAGTCAACATGACCCAATATGGATAGGACAGCTATAGAATTGTCAATAGGGCAGCTTAATCTCCAAGGATCGGAGGTCGCCACCTCGGAATTACCCGTCATAGCCGCAGATAGGAGCCTTGACCTGGTTCTTGTACAAGAACAATACGCTAACTCTGGCTTGACTGGCTTGCTTCAGTGTGGATCTGCTCCGAAATCGGGGATCATGGTGATGAACGACAGGATCGCTGTCACGCTGCTGCACAATCTGAGCACAGAATACTGCACCGTTATACACGCCGATTATCAGGGATTCAGTACCTATATCATCTCAGCGTACTTTCAGTACCGTCATGACATCGTCTGCCATCTCGAACACCTGAGTTATGTAATGGACCGACTAGGAGGAACCCCGGTACTGATTGGCGTGGATAGCAATGCACATTCATCACTCTGGTTCTGCGAGCGAAGACAGTATTCGGGACGTGGACCTGACACCGAACACCGGAAGATCCAAATGGAAAGCTTCATATTGAGTAGAGGCCTGCTTATTCACAACGAGCAGGGCCAGCCACCTACATTCAACGGACCCAATGGATCATCCAACGTGGATTTAACACTCTCGTCCAGAGGAGTCATCATCAAGGAGTGGCGGGTGCACGAAGGTGCCAGTGTAAGCGACCATCAGCTGATAACAAAGATATTTGAAATAAGGAGATATGCCCTAAACACGAAATAAGTCCGGTACCGCTGTCGCCACTTTTGAAGATGTGTGCGTTTTCATTACCGGCACAACTAGCGTTCTAATCCTCTAATTGGTTCGCACACTACGAAAAACAATTGTACGAATACACTCATACACGTAAAAAAACAGCGTCGGTGAACTCGGTGAACTCGTGAAAGGGATGTGACATCGCATTTATCGATAAAATCATGCGATGAGAATGTTTATTTATTTATTTATTTATTTAAACACTTTATTGCATACACAAAGTTGAGGTAAACATTAAAATAGTATATTATATTTATAAATGTACAGAGAAAAAAAAAAAAAATAAGTGAAGAGTAGAAAGATTTACTTACAGCATGCAAAGGCGGTCTTATTGCTTTAAGCAATCTCTTCCAGACAACCCCAGGCGAAGGAGACTATTCATAATAAAATAAAATAAAATGCGGGATAGTGTAAGCGTAGATAAATATAATTGTAGATACAAAATATACGCGTATGTACTGACACATATAAATATTTAAAAGAAAAAAAAAGAGAAAAATAAAAATAAGTATACAGAACATAAATTGATTTATATAAAAATATGTATACATATAAAATACTTACAACATATATCTACATAGATACATAAATACATACATAAATATACAACATAAACATATAAATATATACAACATAATCATATATATACAACATATGAACAAACAATATACATAGCATATAATAATACGAAAGCGATTAAAGCGAGAGATAATAATTGTATAAGCGTTTCTTAAAAGTTGACAACGAATCGGAATGACGAACTTTTCCAGGTAAGCTATTCCATAGTTTGGCTGCCTTTATTGTAAAAGAATTGCTGTACGCTTGCGATTGCGAAGCGAACATCTTTAGCCTATTGTCACTACGTGATCGAAGATTTAGATGAAGGTCAGAATTGGAACCAAGGAATACAAAACGTTCTTTTAAATAAGAAGGAGATAAAGGATTGTATAGGATACAGTAAAGAAGGGAGAGCAAGTGGAGATTGCGACGCAGTCTAATTGGAAGCCATTTGAGTTTAGCACGGAATTCGGATATGTGATCGAACTTACGTAATCCATATATAAAGCGTATGCAGTGATTTTGAAGTCGCTCATATTTGTTCAGTAAATCTTCCGAAAGATCAGGATAGGAAGAGTCTGCATAGTCTAATAACGGTAGGAGAAGTGAATGCGCTAAAGTTACTTTAGTTTTCATAGGAAGTAAATGCTTCCACCGTCGCAAACAGCCAATAGTCGCAAAAAATTTCCTGCTCACCTCAGCCACTTGTGGAGCCCATGACATAGTGCTGTCAATCATAAGACCAAGATTCTTAATAGAGGCGCTCACCATTAAGTTAGTATTATTTAACTTAATTGAGGGCAGGCTATTCATATTAATTTTTGCAATCTGTTTTGCGCCACCTAACAATGCTACCTGCGATTTATTGGGGTTCAAAGCTATTCCAAAGGATTTACTCCACGAAGCAATTTTATTCAAATCAGAATTCAAGTCTTCGATTGCCTTATTGAAGTTGTTAGCAGGGGCTGACGTATAAATTTGCAAATCGTCGGCATATAAGTGATAGGAAGAGGAAAGGGATTTGGTAACAGTGTTAATAAAAACAGAGAAAAGAAGAGGAGAGAGAACACCCCCCTGAGGGACACCAGCAAAAAGTGGACAAGAAATTGAAAGGCGGTTATCACTTCGAACACACTGTTCACGACCACGTAAATAGCTGTCAAACCATTCGATTGCATCGGATGAAATATTGATGGACTTTAGGACGGCTAAAAGGACGTCAAAGTCAACAGCATTGAATGCGTTGCTGAAATCAAGTAAAGCTATGACTGTTACGTGCCTATTGTCCATGTTAAGTCTTACGTCATCGGTTACCTTAACAAGAGCTGTCACAGTACTGTGGCCAGATCGGAAGCCAGACTGGTAAGGACTAAGAATGGAATTTTTAATTAGATATAGGTGTAGTTGATGGTACACTATACGTTCCAGGACTTTAGAAAGAAAAGGAAGAATGGAAATCGGTCTGAAATGCGAAAGAGAAGTTGGGTTTTTAATTTTAGGGATAGGAAGTATTTGAGCTTTGCGCCAAGAACTAGGAAACTTATGACAAGACAGGGAGGAGTTAAAAATGTGAGATAAGGTAGGGGCAATGTGGTCAAGTAGAAGAATTATCATCATTCGATTTATTCCATCGACGCCAGCCGCATCGGATTTGATAGATAAAATGTGTTTTTTGACGTCATCTGGTGTGACTGGTTCTAACCGAAAGGAAGAAGGGGTAGTAACAGAAAGAGATTTGAGATCATTTAAGGTCCTCTGTTTGATGTCACGGTCCATAGGCGTAATGGAAGAGAAATGCTTAATAAGTGCATCCAGGTCGATATTAGGAGGAGCGCTCTCTCGTTGACGACCGATACCTAGCGTGTTAAGAAATCGCCAAACTTTGGTAGGATTACTGTTTTTTATTGAGTCATTGATGTATGTACGTTGAGCATCTCTGCATATAGTACTGCAGCGGTTACGTAAAAGTTTATATTTACAGAGATTTTCCGCAGTTGGTCTTATTTTATATTTATATTTGGCAGCATTCCGCCGAGCCATCAATGTCTTGATCTCATCCGTCAACCACGGTGCTGGAAGATGCTTCAGTTTTGTAGGGCGAAGAGGAGCGTGCTTGTCAAACAGATTGTATAGTATTGAATTAAAGATTTCTATTTTTCTATCAATATTCGGCTCGTCGTAAATGGCATCCCATGTAATGTTGTTTAAGTCGCTCATAAAAAGGTCACTATTAATGTTCTTAAAACACCGGCGCATAGTTATCGTTGGTCTTACTTTTGGTGGTCGTATTTTATATGACAGAAAGAGAAGGTCGTGATAGGAGAACGCATCGGCAGAAAATTGACCGTGTGCATCGACATGTTCTAAGGAAGAAGTTATCATTAGGTCTAGTTGTGACGGGATACAATTAGGGAAAAAATGAGTAGCGTTAGTGGAAAGTATATTAAGGTTGCAACTTTTAACGATGTTAATGAGACGTTTAGCGCGATGATCATTCTTTATTAAACATGTGTTAAAATCACCCATAATTACAGTATGATCCATAACCGGGACATACTCCTCAAGTAGACCCTCGAATGCGTCAAAGTAATCAATATGGAGAGAGGGACTGTAGAAAACGCCTAGAAGTACCTTCACGCGCCCAAATACAACCTCCACAAGAATATGCTCCATTGAATCTGAGAACTGTGATTCGGATTTACTTAAAATAGTAAAAGGTATTTGTTTGCGCAAGTAAATCGCCACACCACCACCACCCTTACCCGTGCGGTCGTTACGAATCAAGTGAAAGTTAGGTAAACAGAAAGACGTTGAAGGCAAGCACGGTTTTAGGAAAGTTTCAGAGATTAAGACAGCATGAATGTTATTATTGTTAAAAGTGGAAAGGAGATCAGGGAAGTGAGAAGGAACACTTTGTGCATTGATATGAACAACATTGAAATTTTTAGAATAGGCGGCGAAGGCAGAATCGAGATAAGAACTGAGAGGGCTAGTTGAGCTATGGAAGCTATCTTCAGAGGATGATGCAGCAGAAAAGAAAGCATTTTCGTCGTCTGAAAAACTACAATTATTATCGCTTAAACTCATATTATAGAAAATGAATTAAAAAAAAGTAAAAATGCTATATAAAGTATATATATATATAGAATATATAATATATTAAATAAAGAAATATATATATATAAAAAAAACATAAATATAAATATGTACAGTAAGTTAAAAAAAAGGTGCTCTTTCATACACCGACCAGCTGTGTAAAAGAGATTGCAACACTTAAAAACAAAGAAAGACAAAATCATAATAGGAACAATAATTGATGCAAAATTACAACTCAGGAAGCAAAACAAAAAAAAAAAAAAATAATAATAATAACACATTAATGATTATAGTACCACATACAGAAAATCAGAAAAAAAAAAGAAGTGATAATCATTTTATAGAGCAATAACCACAACAATAAAACAATCTAAATACGTTATTGTTACATAATATATATTGATTGGGTAGATGAAAAACAAACTGACAAATGACACCCATACACATAAGGCCCAAATTAAACCAAGCAAGAAAACAAAAGAAAAAAAAAATGTTAAAAGTATAGAAAGAAAGAAAAAAAAAAAAAAAAAAAAAAAAGTAATAATAATATAACAAAATCAAAATTTATTGTGTCCCTGATGTTCCACCTGAATCAAAATGAGCCCGTAATAAAGGCTGTAAAATGTGATACCTTTGCCCATATGCAAAAGATGAATGTACAAGGCAAAGCTGTCAGTTGTCAGTTGTCACCCGTTATCATTTGTTTTTTTGTGTTGTTGTCAATTTACATAACATTCTAATACCCATACATTGATATAATAATTTAATAAATTTGTAATCATTATCAAATTTTCGTATACCTACCACGAAACGGAAAAAAAAAACCACTAATTAAAAGTAGGTAACTATAAGGAATCATGCAAGCACAACAATTACACAGAAGCTATAAGCAATAATTGTGCGGGCTTAACAAATTGATAGAACAATAAATGGGTTATAATGGTTTATAATAAGTAAAATAGGAACTATAAGCAATTATGTAAGCATGAAAACTTGATAGAAACAATAAGCAATTATGCAGGCATATCAATTTGATATAACAATAAATGTGATGAGAAGTAAAATAGTTAACTATAAGCAATTATAATTAATTAAATGTAAGCAAAATTTGATAGAAGCTATTAGCAATTAAGAAGGTATAACATTTCGACACCAGCAATTTATACTAAGCTAACTCATAAAAGTGAACTTTACAGTAGAGGCTTATAAAGATAAAAACGTGATAACTTTTATATTAATAAAGATAATTATTTGAAATTTGGTATACATAATAGTTAATTTATTCATAACAATTTCCCATAAAAATTTTTTCTTAATTATTTATATTTTTTGATTTAGCGCAAGTTAGCCGTATATGCAAGTAATTTCTCAATAAGATTTTACATATTAGACACGTCTAACTAATGTTAGCGTAGTGTATTACGGGAGATCATAGTGCTAAAGAAGTGTTTTATTTGTTGCGTTGCAATAATAATTTTAAAATATATTATATATTAATTATAATCTTAAGTTCTTATATATATTCACAAGATATATTATTATAAATTCTTATGCTAAATAACAAGTTACTAAAGTTAGCTTTATTTAACCAGTACATGCAAAACTGGCGGATATCGTATTAAAAGCCGTCAAATTATATATAGCGTACTATACATCGACCTGTATCATAAGGTAGCGTATCATTTCACTTTCCCTTGAGCTATAATACAATTTCATTTTTATAAATTCTTGATAAAATTCTATTGATATTATTTTTTTGAGGTACAAATATAATTAAAACAAGAATAGTATACTAATAAACTGTTTACTAAAATTTCAGGCAAGTACTTGTTAATTAACGATAAGAGATCAGATCAATCACAGTTCGACTTGGTATATTATATTTGTTTAAATCAAGATTGTACATAATATTGTTAATCTTTAAAAAAAATATCTAAGTAAATATAAATCAGATAATTGAAATAGTGTGTTGTAATCATTAAGTACTTATAAACATTCAAACCTCATCATCACTTACATTCTTCTCATAATGTTTAGTTGTTAATAAATTCCTTTAAAAGTAGGATACTTTTCGGGTATAATATTGTCAACAAAATAATATTTTCAGTCTTTACAGTAATTTTTAAGAAAGTTTTGTATCCAGGGCCGGCCTAACGCGAAAATGGCAAGTGTGCAAGACTTATATTAACGATGTTCATGGAAAACATTATCTATATATCGATTATCTATTTCGATTTATATTCAAAATCAAAATCAACTTTATTCAAATAGGCCCCACGAGCACCTTCGAATCGTCATTTTACAAATTAATTACAACTTTAAATTGATTATTATTTTGTAATAGTAAAGGTACCACCGATTCGGAATGTAAATTCTGCAGAGAAGAATCGGTAAGAAACTCCGCAGTTATTATCCATATTTATCCTGTGTCGATTGATGTTTCTACCTCCAGGCTATACGTATTTCTTAAAAAAAGGTCATCACTTGTACCTGAAAAATGATATGTGATATGATGAAATTATGCCCCAATTGTATGCTCCCCCAAAAAGCTCGTGTGCGGCTGCATATCTCGCACACCCTTAGGCTGGCCCTGTTTGTATGCTTTTTCGGGAAAAGGTTCCAAGGGGATGATCCAGTGGATGTCTTTTTAAAATATTTTATTTGATTGCTTTCGTTATCACTTAAACTATACTTATATTTCAACAACCGGTAATTATGAGGAGAAACTTATTTTTTTTAAACTTCTTTCCACATAATTTTATCGTAATTTAAAATTTTTGTCCAATTTTTTTTGCTATTATTACTTTTAAAATCAAATATCATGTTTTTATTAATCTCGATAACATTAATAGGATTCCCAATGACCTTTGCCCATCGCACTAGTGAATACCATTGATTTGGCAAATATACCTCTCTCTACCTCTTGCAGTCTTTTCTATTAAAGCATGAATTGAATCTCCCTTACACAGAGTATGGTCTTTTTTCATAAAATGGTGGCTAATCTTCTTTTTGAAAGTTTTAGCAGCTTTTATGTACATATAGTAAACAATACGGTTACGATTTTGTCCCCCACAGCTGTCTGACCATAGATTGACTTCGCTAACTCATTTAGAAGCTAATTTATTGAAAAAATCGTATTAACAATTAGTTACTTCATTGAATTCTGCTTTAGTTTTTCCATTTGACGTGGTATACTCCATTCCTTTGTTATACAAACGTTTTCTCTTTCTACCTATCCACTCATCTTCAAGTTTGAAATGTAAGTATCACATCAGTCCTTTTTTTAGATCTACGTTGATTATTTTTTGGGGTTGATATTGCAGAATAGTCATTATTATTGAACGTTGTAGACGAGGAAATTGAATTAAAGGAAATAGATATTGCCGTTACCGAATCTGTGTTATTTCTGAGGCCATTATCCATATATGCGAATTGGGAAGATTTTTCTGGGCGGACGTACAGATTTCAGGTGTGACTTTTCTATCTTTAGCATCTTAGCAAAAAGTCGGCACTAAAGTATCGTTGAAATTTGTGAAGATTCCGAAAAATCACAATAGGGTGAAGGTACGGGGGGATTACATATGCTGCAGAACCAGAAGGATCATTCTTGACAACCGAAAACAAAGGTTCGATACTTAGTGGAGTTAATGTCAATGGAGTTTTTGGATTGAAGTTTTAGGAGACCCAAGTCGTTTAAATTTATATCTTGTATACTACATAATTTTTGTAATTGACTATATCTTAGCTTGCTGAACTGAATATAAAATAATCATGCTTTTAAATAGGCTCATCAAAAATAACGTGTTTAGACAAAGCCACGAATTCGGGTTTATCAACTTCGGCAGGTAATGGTTATGATTCTATAACAATAGGTGTAATGTATTGAAATCATATGATTATTTTTATAAAAAACATGTAAATTAAAAATATAGTCAATGTACCATTAATTAACGTACGTTTTTACATAGGTATTTACAATAGTAAAGTCGCTAAGTAGTGCATTTTACCAAGGAACAAGTATAAACTAGCACACTAAACTACGCTATCTATGTGTTAGCGTAGTATTACACGGAATTTAAGCTAAGCGGCTCCAATTTTCAAAAAAACGTAGCGTATTACTATTTAAAAAAATTATAAACTTTGACCTGATAAAGTTTGAAAACTGTGCAATCGCATCTAACACAGCGACAAGTGTCGTTAGATTAATGTAAACGAACAAGCGGTGCGCCTCCTCCCCGTCCACACTCCGCTAATAATAGTTAGCGTAATTTAATTTGAGTGATTTCGAAAAGTACCTTTACTTAGCGTTGTATAACATTTATAACTTCGTTATTTTTGTGTATTTCTACACGATTTTTTTTTTTACATATAAAAAAACACATTCTAAGCAACTTCGCATAAAAAAACGAATTTGCCTAAAATTCGAGTTAGCGTAGTATAAATTGCTGGTGTCGATTTGATAGGACAGTAAATGAGATAAGAAAACAACAAAAGCAATGATCACAGACAAACACAAAGCAAAAACAACTATGAGGTAAATAAAGAAGAAAGATAAAATAAAGTAAATTAAGGGTAAAAATTATGTACCTATTTCCTGTTGACTCTCTTAGATCTGAGTGTTATACCTGTTTTGGGAGCGGAACTCGAGTTATGGGAGGTGATGGGGGCTGTGTTATCAGAAGTTGAGGCGCTAGATGAAGCAAGAGAATTGATGTCGGCCAATGAATTGATGTTATTTCGTGTTCCATCAGGCCCCATGACGACTACCTGTCCGTTTTGTGTCCAACATTTCGATATGCCAAAACGATGACGAGCCGCAACAAAAACCTCATGTCTTTCCTTCGTCAAAAACTCAGACAGTGTAATACCTGTATCTTTAAGTATGCTTTTACCAGACCAAAGTTTATTCCTCAATGATATGTCACTGAACTTTATAAGAACCGCTCTGGGTTTGCTGCCAGCTCTGATCTTCCCTAAGCGATGACATCGACTAATATTATTCTCGGTAAGTTCAGGAATCTTGAAGTGGTCGCTAAGAGTCTTAGTAATTGAGGATGTAATTTTTTCAGTTTTAGACTCAGGAATACCATGGACTAATAATATCTTTCTACGACTCCTCATCTCCAGGTCATCAAACTTTTTGCTCAAAATCTGTACTTGCATCTGAAGTTCCTCAAGTGCAGTCAAAACAAAACTTCTAAAGGCGGTGAAATCTGCAGCAATGTTAGCTATATTTGAAGTGGGGCCACCAGCTGAAACAGCGCTTTGCAGACTGTTCTGAAATTCGTTCATTCGGGTCATGAACCGTTCATTCATTTCAGAAATACTTAGCTTGATGGATTCCATGGCTGAAGATCTTGTATATGGCACTTCTTCTAAGCAAGTGTGCTGGTTCAAAGATAATTATAGGAATAGTCAGCTGGATGGTAATAAACTTTTAGCACATAGTATAAGTACTATACTATAAATGTATAATAAATAATTAAATAAATTATAGAGAGCTAAGACAATAGGTGTTTACTTTATCGCAACTACCCACCTTGTTGTTCATTTTTAACCAATATTACCTGTGTAAACGCATATAAAATACAATTAAGAATAGTGATGTGCTATATTTTTGTATTTTTAATTCTATTATGGTATCTTGAAAATTATTAAAATAATACAAACGAAATGAACAGAAAATTGTTTATTAAAAATAAAAAATGTTTTGCACAAAATGAAATGAAATAAAAATGTTTTATTTTGCTTACTTAATATTGTCATAATTATAAAGATCGCTTTTTACCCGAATCTACGACGCAACCTTTGCGTTTATCACTATATTTACTCAATCGAGTTTATCATTCTATGTCCCCATCTTTTGGAAAGCTGGAAAGGTAAAATAATAGCTAACACACAAGTACACTTGCTTATAAGCTAAGCTAAGCTGAAACTTACAAAGCAATAAGTAGTAGGCTTTTAAAAGGTCAATCATAAACCCATTCGTAATAGGTACATGCAGGAATAGTCATGTTGACTTGTGTTATGGATAATGTAAAAGAAAAGGGAGTCTGTGATAACGTAGCGGTTAATAGTATGAAAAAGATAAACATAAGAAAAGGAAAAAAAGATGATACTGATGATAGTAAACACCATTTTAATCTGAATCATGCCATTTATTATAATATTTCCAATCTTATTGTCAGCTGTATTGAAAACATGAAGGTGTAGTAAAGTACCCGAAAGCGTGTCAAGTTGGGCAATAGCTCGAGGCATGCCATATCATAAATCATACCTAAATATATTTCATATATCATTACCATTGTACACCTAAGTTCCTATGAACTTACTTTACCATCTCTGATTACACATCTCTCAACTACGCTGTAAAATAATAGAAATAAGTAAAAACCTATTCACAAAACTATACGGTTGACAAATATTAAAATTTGGCTATATTTCACATATTTTGTCGTTAAACAAACATACTGAAATATAATAGAATAGCACATGTACAAAGACGCTTAACTCATAATTTACAGCTAACCTAAGTGCCATAGAGAGATTTGAAAATTATGACAAAACAATATAATAAGAAACGCTTAAAATATACATTCTTGCTAAATAAGCTTAACAAATACGTTTACAGAACACAACGCATGTATATACAACATACATAACTAACTAAAAACATACATACACAAAATGTATTATAAACTTCAATAGAAATAAGTAATTCGATAATCGCCGTGTTGTCGATAGCTTACACCTGTTGCTCCGTATGGACACCACTATCTCATCGCACAAACAAAACGGTAAAATATACGACATTACCATTACGATAGTATCGTTGTGTAAATTTTACATTGCTTGTTCAGTTACTCCGCAACATACTGGGGTAGTGGTTAGAAAGCAATGTATTTAAATGTAGTAGAAGCAAGAAATATTTCTCGTATACTTGTTTTTTACGATTTTTAAGTAAAATATAGTAAAAAAGTAATATTTACGTGTAGTAACTGATTCCATGACTTGTTAAATGTTTAGTTTCACTTCTATTCTTACAAGAAACAACTGAACAAGACGGCATTGTTAGTTGTTTTCTCGCTCGCGGTCGAAATCACACCGATTAGCAGTGACGGCCATTTAAGCAATATGTGAGCATTATGGGCAAGTTGCGTCTACGCGGACACGCCCCCATGCCAGTTCTCCTATTCTTAATATTTCTATGGCTGATAACTTACCAGATGTGCAGCAGTGGGACAGCGAAACAATCGGATCTGGAACCAAACGTTCGGATCGCCTTCCGGGAACGAGGAGTGAACTGGGCCTACTTTCGATCCACGCTGTGCGCCCGCATGGGCAGGCTAGACGCAAGACAATCGGCGAATGACCTCGCTAAGCAGTACAGCGAACTACTCACGAGCACAGCCACTAGGTGTTTTTTTTTTGACTCTGGGAAATACGTTTACGTATCCCGCCGCCCGAAGGTGACGGGTATGTGGGACTCGCTGACTGCGAAGTTAGAATACCCACTAAAACCCAGCGGAGCCCTCGTCGTCGTACAAGGAGGCCACGGGATCGCTGGCGCATGCCACCGTGACGCCCCAACAGCCACTAGGTGCCTAGGATATCGCAGGGATAGGGAGTTTGTTAGTGGACAATGAAAATCTAAATGAGAACGCACTATTTTGTAATCTGTAGTTTTTATGTTGTCTGTGTCTGACAGACTGTGCTCTCTCTGTCACCCTTCTTTATCTATGGACGTCGGTCAATTATGTCATGTCAGCTCATGTCGGAAAGTTTGTGTTATAATCCGAATATATTTAATAAACCACTTAACAGAAGTTGTCATCTTTTCTTTCTGAGTCCACCATAATCTTAACAGGTTATGGGCCCAGTCAGATTTGAAGGTTACTGCAACATTGAAAAGACGTTTCTGAAGGCGCATGCTAACACGTGTTGCCGGTTCTAACAAGCCGAGCGAGAAACAGTCATGGAGAGCAGCAGCAGGATCGTAGTGCTGGGAGAAGGCAACTGGCCGGTGTGGCGGTTGCAAATAAGTATTATCTTGAAGGCAAGAAAGTTGTACGAGGTTGTGACGAGCAAGAGACCGGTGACCGATAATAGAAAGGCCCTGGAAAAATGGGACGATTTAGACAGGAAGGCACAGGAAGTTATAGTTCTGCGCGTCGAGGAATCGATACTGTCATATCTTACGACATGTACGTCGAGTAATGAAATGTGGGAAAAACTCCAGAACATTTTCGAGTCAAAATCAAAGGTAGGACTTCACTTGATTCAACAAAGGTTTTATAATCTTCAATTTGAAGCGCCAATGACCAAGTTTATATCTACCGTTGAAGAAATAGTTAGTACATTAAAGTCTTTTAATGAAGAAATTAGTGAAAAAATGGTCGTAACAAAGATTCTATTGAGCCTACCAGATACATACAAACATTTCATCTCTGCATGGGAGTCAGTCAGGGTTGAGGAACAAACATTGAGCAACCTAACTATCCGATTGATAGTTGAAGAAGAGCGGCACAAAGCGAGCGAGGTTGAGTCGTCTGCAGCGTTGCTTACAAAGCACGGCTCAGCCAGGAGTGGGTTTCGAAAATACAAAAATAAAAGTGAAAGTGACGGTGCTAATTTAAGTGCAAGTGGAAAGTGTTTTGAGTGCGGGAAACCAGGACATTTTAAGAGGGACTGTAGGAATAGAAAATGTAATTTCTGTGGTAAGTTAGGCCATACTTATAGTAATTGTAGAGCAAGGCAAAGTCACAAACCCAATAATGCCTACATAATGCAGGGAGACTTTACAAATAGGTGGGTTATGGATACAGGAGCTAGCGAGCACATGTGCTTCAATAGGGAATATTTTACAGATTTTATAGAGGTTGATAATAAATTTGTGACTGTTGGTAATGGTAACAAGTTGAGAGTTGTTGGTATAGGATCTGTACATATACTAGCATACAATGGATATGAATATGTATCTTCAGTATTATTAAATGTCTTGTATGTGCCTGAACTAAAAGTTAATTTGTTTAGTGCCATCTGTGCCATTGATAGGGGATATGAAATGATTTCTAACAGTCAGTCATGTAAATTCAGGAAGGGTGGCCAGATAACATGCACCTCATCTCGTATGGACAACTTATTCATTATGAATTTTAAGATGCAAGATAGAGTTGCACTAACTACAACGAAAGATATTAATGAGTGGCATGGTATCTTGGCTCATCAAAACTATAACCATGTGAAGAGTATTTTAAGTAAATTTAATGTGAAATATGAAGGGCTGACGGAACAGTGTTTGTCATGTTTAAAGGGTAAACAGCATAGAGAATCTTTTAATGTCAGTAGTTATAGAGCAACCGTTCCGGGAGAATTAATTCATATGGATTTATGTGGTAGAATGGAACAAGAGTCATTAGGGGGTTCTAGGTATTTTTTACTGTGTAAAGATGATTATAGCAGCTACAGGTTCATATATTTTCTGAAAAATAAATATGAGACCAAAGAGAAAATTGAAAAATTAGGTTTGGTTTAAATTTTTTTTATATATATAATGTATCTATGTAACGAGGTGTATATCAGTGTTTTTAGTGATAAGTATGTTTTTCATTGAGGAAGGGTGTTAGTGGACAATGAAAATCTAAATGAGAACGCACTATTTTGTAATCTGTAGTTTTTATGTTGTCTGTGTCTGACAGACTGTGCTCTCTCTGTCACCCTTCTTTATCTATGGACGTCGGTCAATTATGTCATGTCAGCTCATGTCGGAAAGTTTGTGTTATAATCCGAATATATTTAATAAACCACTTAACAGAAGTTGTCATCTTTTCTTTCTGAGTCCACCATAATCTTAACAGAGTTCGGGGGTTACGAATGGTGGACGCCTGAACTGAATCGACTTCGCCGTGAGGTGAACAGAGCACGGAGATCCTGGCAGAACCGAATTCCAAAGGTGACGACGCGCTAAGAGTAGCGTTACAAGAGGTCCGACATAAATACAAGCTGGCCATGAAAGAAACGGAAATCAAGCACTTCAAAAAGGTTGCCGAAACGGGAAACGAAGACCCTTGGGGACTTGCGTACCGCGCCGCGACTGGCAGGACGCGTCCCCCCAGGAATGTACTTCACGGAGGGAAACTCATCGAGGGATATGCAAATGACACTGAAGCCGCTATGCACGATCTCCTGTACTCCCTATGCCCCGACGACGCTACAGCGACCGATACTGAGTACCACCGAACGGTGCGAGTGGCCGCCGCTTTCCCTCCAACTGGTGAGGATTCGGCCGTGCCCGACCGAGCCACTGTGGAACTCATCATCAGGAATCTGCCTAATATAAGTCCCGAACTAGATGGAATCACCCGTAGGATTATTAAGAATGCCTGGATGGCTTCCTCCTGCGAGATGTTGCTGATGTACTCGGCTTGCATCTCTGAAGGAGTCTTTCCGATTATCTGGAAGATTGGAGCGCTGATAGTTCTGCCGAAGGGAAACGACAAACCGCTGACTGACCCGAAGGCCTATAACTTTACTACCGATTTTGGGGAAAATTTTAGAAAGGATCATCATCGCTTGCGCCCCCTGCCTGTACCGCGGTATCTCAGACGACTAGCATGGTTTCGTCAAGGGGCGGTCAACCGTGACCGCCCTTCGAACGGTGTTTGCTCGCGTTGATGAATCTGCACATAAGTACGTTCAATTGGTTTTTCTGGAAATCTCTAGTGCGTTCGACAACGCCTGGTGGCCGATGATCTTGCTGAAGGTGAAAGCCGCGGGTGTCTCGCCGAATATCTATCGGATTTTGGTGAGTTACTTCAGCGGCCGACGCATAGGTATATCGGTCGGCTCCCAGACGTTGTGGAAGACCTCGACCATGGGGTGTCCCCAAGGATCAGTTTTGGGCCCGACGTTATGGAACCTCCTCCTGGACGATCTCCTGAGGCTGCCGAAGCCAGATGGAGTCAGCATCGTGGCATATGCAGACGATGTGACGCTTGCGATCGAGGCGTCGTCCCGCGCTTCCATTAAGCATAAATGCTCTACCGTTTTGAACTCGATCTCTGAATGGGGGACTCGAAACCGGCTGTCGTTCTCGTCAGCCAAGTCCCAGACCATGACTATCAAGGGTCGATTTAAACGCGCACCGACCGTCAAGTTGGACGGCGCCTCCGTCGCGAGCGTCACCACAGCCAGAGTTCTTGGCGTATATATTGATGATGCGAGGTCCTATGCGTCGCATGCGTCTTTGATGGGCGAGAAGGCCGCCAGCTCTTTCGGGAAGGTCTCACGTGTCTCTGCCTCATCTTGGGGTGTGAAGTACTGGGCGCTTAGGTTCCTGTACCACGGGACCTATGTCGTTATCCTGACGTACGCTGCAACCATATGGTACCGGCGCTCTCAACTGTACGTTGTGCAGAGCGCGGTTTTGCGGAGCCAGAGACCAGCTTTGGTGCTTTTAACGAAAGCCTACAGGTCGTGCAGCACCGCAGCACTTCCGGTGCTTGCGGGTGTTCTGCCGGCCGACCTGGAGGTTGTCCGAGCGGGGCGCGTGCAGGAGGAGTGCGAAGGGCTCGCAGGCGGGGAACGCAAGACGAAGAAGAACGAGATCTTCAGCGATGTCGTTTCCGCTTAGCAGACGCGCTGGATTGCGAGCGGAGATGGGAGAGAGCTGTACAGCTTCTTTCCGGATATTGCATCGCGGTTGGAGCGCCGCTGGGTAGAACCGGATTACGTCCTCTCACAGATCTTCACCGGCCACGGATGCTTCAGGGGCCGCTTACACAGGATGACGTTGTGTGACACGCCGTCCTGTTACTGCGGCCACGATAGCGAGACCCGAGACCACGTTCTGTGGGAGTGTAACTTGTATGAGGATGAGCGTAAAGCGATGATAGACGGAATCGAGCGGACGAAGGTAGGCCCTATCTACTTTGAAGACCTGACTGCCACGGAAAACAACTTCAGCCATCTACGGATGTTCGCGCACAGTTGGCACAAGCGAAGGACTGAGATGACATCGTAGCTGGACTGGACTGGTAGCGGACTGCCGTGCCGTCACTAATGTGTTGTGTTGTCGTCAGCCCCAGAAAGGGGAGAGTGACGCCAGGGACAGTATCAAATCACTCTCGTATGAGAGTACTTTTGATTTGTAGGGAGACAAGAATAATTATCGATAATTTTTTGCGATCCGATAATTATCGATACCGATAATTATCGATAAGTCTCGTCAACTATCGATAATTCTTATCCGATAATTATCGATAACTTTCGTCAATTATCGATAATTTTTATCCGATAATTATCGATAACTTTCGCCACTATCGATAATTTTTTATCCGATAATTATCGATAACTGTTCATTCGATAATTATCGATAACTATCGATAACTCAATACGATTTTGGCGTAGAGAGAGGCTGCTATTGAAGAGGAAGGATCCTCCGACCAGACTGGAGTTGCGTCTGGTGGGCTACGCGCCACTTAACGGTTACTGTCGAGTTCTTGTATATATACTCAATCGCTTTGAAAACTTCGATAGCGGGATGTAGGATTCGTTAGTTTCTTCTAGTTCGTATATGGCGAGATAGATGTCGCTACATCACTCCCCCTCCGAGACCGGAGGTCGATAGCAGGTTGAGTCGTCCATACTACATCTTGTGATGCTTGCCGGGCCAGTGGAATGTTCCAGTGAGTCGGAACCAGATGCCGCATAGTTCACGGTGAGTCGGAACTGTTTGCGGTGATGCCCCAGTGAGTCGGGGTGGTGCAGTGCTGCGTGGTGGCTGGCTGCTGCGTCGACCAGGAGAGAAGTGCGTCTCTGCTTGCTGACCGGCCGAAGTGCAGTGTGCTGTGCCAAGGTCGCTGCGAAGGCTGTGGGCGATGACCAGGAATGCGCGTTCGCTGCATGCTAGTGGTCAGGATACCCGTAGTAGCCGTGGGTGCTGGCTGGCTGTATGACTCACTGCTCGAAAGCTTGAGGAAGTGATGATGACGTAGATTTGCGAAGGCTGCGCTGACGTTCAAGCTCGGGGTCACCAGTTTGGCGAAGAGGGGCTGCCTTAGAAAAGGAAGGATCCTTCAACCAGACGGGAGTTGTCTGGTGGGCTACGCGCCTCTTAACGGTTACTGTCGAGTTCTTGTATATATACTCAATCGCTTTGAAAACTTCTATAGCGCGATGCAGGATACGTCTGTTTCTTCTAGTTCGTATATGGCAAGATAGATGTCGCTACATCACTCCCCCTCCGAGACCGGAGGTCGATTGCAGGTTGAGTCGTCCATACATCTTCTTATGATGCTTGCCGGGCCAGTGGAATGTTCCAGTGAGTCGGAACCAGATGCCGCATAGTTCACGGTGAGTCGGAACTGTCTGCGGTGATGCCCCAGTGAGTCGGGGTGGTGCAGTGCAGCCTAGTGGCTGGCTGCTGCGTCGACCAGGAGAGAAGTGCGTCTCTGCTTGCTGACCGGCCGAAGTGCAGTGTGCTGTGCCAAGGTTGCTGCGAAGGCTGTGGGTAATGACCAGGAATGCGCGTCCGCTGCATGCTGGTGGTCAGGATACCCGTAGTAGCCGTGGATGCTGGCTGGCTGTATGACTTGCTGCTCGAAAGCTTGAGGAAGCGATGATGATGTCATGATGACGTAGATTACGAAGGTTGCGCTGACGTTCATGCTCGGGGTCACCAGTTTAGTAAGTGATGAGGAACAAGGGTGTGAAGTTCCTCATCCACCATTGAAAATCACGTCGGGGCCACCAGTTTGGCGTAGAGAGAGGCTGCTATTGAAGAGGAAGGATCCTCCGACCAGACTGGAGTTGCGTCTGGTGGGCTACGCGCCACTTAACGGTTACTGTCGAGTTCTTGTATATATACTCAATCGCTTTGAAAACTTCGATAGCGGGATGTAGGATTCGTTAGTTTCTTCTAGTTCGTATATGGCGAGATAGATGTCGCTACACGATAATTATCTATAATAAAATTATCGATAATTTTTTCCGATGAACACCCCTACGTAAAAAACAATTTTTTACGTAAGCATGTGACGGCTTCAAGCCGCTAAATCGCGCTAACGTTTGGTTCTACAGAATCTACATATAGGTCTCCATACAAAATTAATTGACTAAGGGTTTTTTTATTTTTTACGTAAGAATGTGACGGCTTCAAGCCGCTAAATCGCGCTAACGTTTGGTTCTACAGAATCTACATATAGGTCTCCATACAAAATTAATTGACCAAGGGTTTTTTAATAAATCAAAGTCATTTCACCTTGAAACGGAGTATTTATATTGTAGGTCCCGTAGTGCAGGTGTGATTTTGGACATAACGATAAACGTTTCAAACGTATATCAAATTATTTTTTCTATCAGTATTGTAATATTTTCAAAATGTTGTGTAGTAAAAAACTGATTAGTAAGAATTTATATCATATTTACGTCATCTATCTTACGTAAGAATCTTAAGTCAGGAAGTGGGAAATTATGAGTCATATATGACTCATATATGACTCACATCTTACGTAAATCATGACGTAGCTGACATCATTCTGACGTCAGTTTGACATAATTGTGTTCACTGGGAGGCGACAGCGCTAAAGTTAACCGGGAGTTAACATACATATTAGAAGTGGTTTCGCATATGGCCCTGGCCTTATCGGAGTCTGAGAGGTCGGTGGATGCCTCAAAGGCCCGAGTTGCCATCTTGCAGTCGTGCTTGTTGCCGAACAAGTTGCTGCCGCCATAGCTGCAACAGCAAATAGTGCTTTTACTGGAAAAGAACACGCGAAGCGGGATTCACACCTCGAGTTTCACTTGCGAGAACACCCCCCCAGGAGTTCACTTCACGCACCTCACGTGGATGTTAAGGCCTCCGTGCAGTGGCTGCGATTCAGGCACCGCCTTGGAGAAACATAAGGTTTTGTCTGTGCAATACAGGATCAGGCGGTTAAGACGAACAACTACCGAAAGCACATTCTAAAGATGGCACTCCCGACTTCTTGTCGAGCTTGTCGTCATCCCGGCGAGTCACTCAGACATGTGCTTTCGGGGTGTTCAGCGCTTGCCAACACTGAGTACTTGCACAGACATAATCAAGCGGGCAAGATTCTTCATCAAGAGCTTGCTCTATTTGTCTCCTGGAACAGAGGATGCAGTATTACCAGTACACACCGGTGCCAGTACTCGAACGCGATGGAGTCCGGTTCTACTGCGATCTGTATATCACCACGGACAGGACGATACTGGCGAACAAGCCTGATATTGTGGTGATGGATAGGACACGGTTGAGGGTTTTTTTAGTGGACAATATCATCCCGCATGACGAAAACCGCCGGGGCCGGCCGCTAGTTTATTATATGCCTTATATAAGTATGTATTATATTATATATATTTATATGTGTATATTTATATATTGAACGGGTGGAGTGTATAGCAATTACGATAATAATATGAATTAATAATATTAGGAACCGCTGTTTAAATTACATTTTTTAATATTTACATGACTGAATTTAAAAACTGTTCTGTCAATGCAATAGAGGTTTTCAATGGTCAGAAACAGCTTCTCCACTTTTAACAAAAGTTTGCCATCGAGGTAAAACTGGGACAACTGTAGAAGCAAGTTCAAAAATTTTACTTGTAAGATTAGTAAAGCGATCCTCCTTACAGAATATTTATTTCGATTCACATTGTTCGAAGTTACTTTAGTGCTCCATCTGGATTAATTAAATCAAAAATTAGTTAGTTACCTCAAAGATTATGAAAATAACTTGGATTGCATATGGTTGATATCAGTACTAATAGGTCATAGAATAGAATTAAATTTTATAAAATTTGATTTATACTAATTAGATAATGACGATTGTGGTATTTCTATAAAAATTTAAGCTAATTTGTCCTAAAACAAATAAAACACAATTTTTATCGGAGAATTATTCTATTAAAGTACAGTTTCAAACTGTGCATCGGTTCAAGTGCAAGGAGAGCCTGTCGTGTTTGTGAGCCTGGACGGCCTGAAACCGTCCTATAGGATATCTATTGTCGTCGTCGTAGTATCTATATCGTCGTCCTATTGGATGGCCCGGTGCACCATTCTGACCAGCACGACTTAGAGTCAAGACTGGGAGTTCAGCCTGGTGCACATTAGCCTAGCGGGGATAATGGAGAGGAGAGGCAGGGGCATATCTTGAATTATGTTAAGAAATTACCCGAGAAAAAATGAGCAGGCCTGATCATAAATGAACAGAATCATTTTTTCCCGCGTATGTACAGTTGTTAATAAAAGAAACAAGTAGTAACATGTATGTTTAATAATTATAATTACTATAATCATTTTAACATATAGAATTATGCTGTAGAAAATAAGATGTAATTAGGTTATTAAAAAAATATATATTAATAAAAAAATAATAATTAAAAGTGTCTCCCCTTCATTTATTCATTTATTTTTATTTTTTACTCTTGTTCTTGTCCTGCTTTATGATGTTTAGAATAGAATAGGGTATTAAAAAAAATATATATTAATAAAAAAATAATAATTAAAAGTGTCTCCCCTTCATTTATTCATTTATTTTTATTTTTTACTCTTGTTCTTGTCCTGCTTTATGATGTTTAGAATAGAATAGGTTATTAAAAAAAAATATTTTAATAAAAAAATAATAATTAAAAGTGTCTCCCCTTCATTTATTCATTTATTTTTATTTTTTACTCTTGTTCTTGTCCTGCTTTATGATGTTTAGAATAGAACCAACACCACTCAAGAGTGTGAAAGAGATGAAAGAAAGAAAAAACAATTAAGTATGCAGAATTTTCATTCTGCGAACGAGTGGTAAGCTAGCGAGAACTGATATGTTTGAGTTTAGCTAGCATAGTCTCCGACCCCAATTTAGAGGGTAAAAAAAAATAAAAAAAAACTTCTTTAGGTAACAAATTAAAAATTAAAAAAATAAAACATAACAGGAATAACAATGTATTAAAAATGACTAATAAAACCTATTAACACTAGTTAACACTAGTTTAAATATAAAAAAACTTTAATCAGAATCTTCATCCGAACTGTCTGATATTACAATATCTTCAAACGGGTCATTGGTATCTATTATAATACTAGTTGTATAGTTATCACCGAACCCTTCCAAAATTTGACCTACACATGATTGGTACTCTTCTTTAATTTTTACCACAGTAACTTCTGTGTTATTCTCGTTTACATCCATACCTGTATTATTTTTGCTACAAGTAGCTATTTGTGACGGCATGTTAACATTTTGTTCATCTTTAGTACTACATTCATCAGATTTTGAACTTTCATGAGCATCCGTTGCTTGATTAAATACTGTTGATTTTTTCTTTGAGAGCGCGTTCTGCAACATTGCATACCTGAAATTCGATAAAAGCTTTGTAACAAGTATGCTTAGTAAAAAAAATCAAAAAACCCGACTGCGTAAAATACCCTTATTATAAACTAAAAAGAATAAAACAATTTACTAGCTTTCATTTGATACCTATATTGCTACAGTAAGAAAAAAATTGTGTGTGTCAGCTCCTACGCACGACTGGAGTTTACTCCTTAAGTACGATTGTCTAAACATACGCAAAAAGAGTTTATCCAACTGAAAATAAGATTAATACCATATGAAAGGGTAAATTAACAAATTAATGAAAATAATATACATATATAAATATATATTTATTCATTTTATATACATTTATTATAACTAATCGGCGAAATATTTTACATTAAACTTTTCACAATAGTCAATTTCAGATGTGCACAAATATTTCATTACGAATGTTGATAAATTATGTAATTATTATTATCTGACAATTCTCATTTATTTTTTAAATATTATTTTTCAATATTAATTAGAGCAACTTTACTTTCGCACCGCACCGTAGGTGCGCGCGCACCGAAAAAGTAACGAGGTCATTCATCAGTAGGTTTTACCTCTTATATTTTTCTCATACCGGGCGCCTTATATATGAAAATCGATTCTTAAGGAGTAAACTCCAAAAAAAATTCAACTTGGGGAAGTTGGAAGTTGGAAGAGGGGGGGGGGCCCTCATTCCGCCATTTGCGGGCGCCATTTTGAAAATTTATATAGCCTATGTCACTACTATAATTTAGACAAATCCAACGACACTTCATATGTCAAAAACCGTCCAGCCGTTTGGGCTGTAGGGCGTGCCAAAGAAATGGACATACATACATACATACATACATACATACATACATACATATATACATACACTCGAAAAACATAACCCTCCTTCTGTCGCAGTCGGGTAAAAAAGTGTGTATGTAATTATGTAAGCACGTAAGAAGTTATACTTATAATAAAACGATGCGCAGAGTTATTGGCGCGCGCCATCTGTAATTTTTACTTACAAGTTTGTAGCGTAACGTAATTGTTATTGAAGTTATTAGCAACTAGCGACAGATGGCGGTTATGGAAATCAATTTTAATATCTTACAATATTGTCTTAAATTTTTTACTTTTTAATTTATCAATAAATTTAATTAATTATATTTTAAGTAAATATAAATCTACAATTTATAAATACTAAAATGTTGACTAGCTAACTCCAGGGTGTAGTATAACTTTAAAATAGCCAACGTCATGCGGTGTTCCCGTCGCTTATCTTCGGTGATCGGGCGAGAATCGGTCTGGACGTTGGCAATTCATACGTTCAATAGCTATCTTTAGGAAGTCGGTTTTTCGTCACAGTGTACGCGCGCATCGTAAAAATTTATTCTCATCATTTTTCCCTAATGCGCCAAAAGCACACACACGGTCGTCTGTCCCTAAGATAGACAACTTAATGCCTGTGTTTTATTTAGTAAATTTTTTTGTAATTAATAGTTTTCTTCTGAAGTGTTTTAGTCTGAATAATCCAGACAATACATTTCAAGGGTGGTTTATTATTTCACGGCATATAGGACAGATTATAGGCTATATTGTATCAGCCTGTAACCAATCCACTGCTGAGCGAAAAGCTCTTCTCCATATAGAAGAAGGGTTGGAGTTTAATCCATCACGCTGCTTCACCGTGGAATTGTGGATAATTTCCCTACCATGAGTAACAATCGTTATGAGGCGTCTATGATAACAATCAGGACTGATGGTTTTACGTGCTCTCTGAGGCACGGTGGGGAGACCCACAAGATCATACACCCTGACCGGAAACAAATATTTGTACAAATATAAATATCTGTCCTGAGCGGGAATCGAACCCGCGACTACTACTTATTCGATATCGACTATTGGCTATAAATGAAAGTTCAGATATGAGTTACAGTCGTACCGATCCAGTATCTCAGTCTCCTGCCGCAGGGCGCGGCGTCGGTTGTTCTCCAGGCGCGCCAGTAGACTGGGGTCGTTGTCCGCGGGGTCATTGTCCATGGGGTCATCATCTACGTGGTCGCGCTGCACCTTCACCTTACTGAGGAGATCCCGCCACTCGCGCCTCTGCCGACGCTTCTGAAGCACGCGACCGCAGTGCGAAAACAGTGCAATCGCTGACCATTTGTAATGAGATTAAAAACAATAAATTAAAAACCGGCCAAGTGCGAGTCGGACTTGCGCACGACGGGTTCCGCACCATTATCTATAAAAACGACAAAAAAAAGTCATGTTTGTTGTATGGGGAGGCCCCCATTAAATATTTTATTTGAATTTAATTATTTATTTTTTAAGTGAATAATATAAATATAACTCATTATTCTGAGAATATTTCAAGCGTCTCCTGTTGCCGTTATCAATATCTAGCACAAACATGCAAAAAATCACGTTTGTTGTATGGGAGCTCCCCTTAAATATATTTTTATTGTCTTTTAGTATTTGTTGTTATAGAGGCAACAGAAACACATCAACTGTGTAAATTTCAAAAAATTCATTTCGGTTCATGAGATACAACCTGGTGACAGACGGACGGTCAGAGAAGTCTTAGTAATAGGGTCCCGTTTTACCCTTTGGGTACGAAACCCAAAAAATGAAAAAGAGAATATAAGTAATGTGTAGATTATATTTGTCTCATTGTCAGTAAGATAATATATTAAATACTTGCTTATTGGTAAATAGCTAAATGCTCTCAACGAATGATTAGATAACTAACGGATTGTTTAGGAGTCTCAAAATACAAGTACACAAAAACAATTGTAGTATACCAAACACGGACATAAAAGCTTAAACCTAATTTGTATAAAAACTAAAATTTAGAATTGCACATTATAATTTGTCAAAATCCTTGTAATTTTAATTTTGTTATTATTTTCATTACCTTCACTCCTAATTTTCTGTTTAGTCCAACCCAGACTATCTTCTTCGTTTGCATTTACAACACACTTAAAAACATCACGAAAGTTTGGAAACAGTGGATGACAGTCACTACCAATATTACTATTAATAAAAGTTTCCAATCTTCTGACAGGTCCAGCTGGGTGCCCTTCGAGTACTTTTAAATGTACTCTTGATCTTTTCACAGCTTCTACTCCAGTAAGCTTACACAATTTCTTGTACAATGTTACTATCCGAGCTTTATACCTAAAATAATAGAGTAAAAATATAATAAATAGGGTATTCTACTATGTTTGAAAAAGTTACAAGTATTAGAAAAAGATCACAGTACTGAGAGAACCTTATACCTCGCAGTGTATATCGGAACGGAACATTGTCCTTACGACGTCACACCATGGCGGCTCGTGTTTTAGGTCACGTGATATACAGATTAAAAATTACGATTTTTAATTTCAATATAATAAAACAATAATGTGCTTTTTTGACTCAAAATCAGAATATTTAAGCATATTTCTATATAAAATTTTGTTTTTATCAAATTTTATAATTTATTTTTCACTACCGAAAGTACCATATTATATAGAACGCAAATACAGCTGTGTAATTTATATAATTTTGTGAAAAAATATTAAATATCATCTGGAGGTTTTCAATATGCAATATAAAGAGATAAATTTAAGCAATAGTTATTATTTTTTAATTTACATTATTCTCACAAACAAAAATTATAATTATTTTATTTATAAGGATAATCTCTGCAGAGTGATGAATATTTTAAAGCAAGGTTGTTTATGAATAATGAAAAAGTTGTAAAGTTATATTTTAAAAGTAAAATAAGTATATGTATGTAATCAATTAATGAATAAGACTGTACATGTCCCATAGCTGGGGAAAGACATTTTCATATTATAAAAGCATTGGAGTTTGTTTCATAACTCTGCTTCACTGTGGGTAGGCAGATAATTGCCCTACCATGAGTATCAATCGCTCTCAGATATCTATGATAACTGGGACCAACAGATTTACTTACTCTTACAATTAGATGCACAGAGGGGAGACCCAAAAGAATATACAATAAGACCAAAAATGACATTGTACAAACACAATTATCTGCCCCAAGCAACCACTATATCGTCGTTGCACCTTTTTTTTTTTTTTTTTTGACGCTGTGAAATGCGTTTACGCATCCCGCCACCCGCAGGCGACGGGTATGTGGGACTCGCTGACTGCGAAGTCAGAATACCCACTAAAACACAGCGGTGCGGGGTGCCCTCATCGTCGTACTAGGACGCCACGGGATCGCTGGCGCATGCCACCGCAACGCCCCGACGGTTGGCTCGCCTATGCGGGCCGCCTTCGCATATAGAGCGCTCGCGGGCACCGTGAGCGCTCTATTTCCGCTGCACCAGGGACCGGTGAACGGGAGAATATGATAGATAATAGAGGGAATATGATATCGTCGTTGCACCTGCCAAATTCCATATGTGCATTTTTTATATTTTGTTTTTTGTACTAAACTTAATCTCCATTTTATTCTCTTGCGTTTGTACATCTTTCTTTTTTTCATTACAAATATTGTTCTTTTTTAGTGGTGTGCAATAAAGAGTATTGTGTTGTTGCCCATGTCTGGTCACGACATGGGCAACAACACATAAACATGGCCAAAAACTCATTACTTGTCAGAGGGCTATGGAACGAAGCATGCTGGGCTACACTAAAAGAGATCGTAAAAGAGCAGAAGATATAAGAAAAATAACTAAAGTGGAAGATGTAATATTAAAAACAAAAACCCTGAAATGGAGGTGGGTAGGCCACATGCTCAGAGATACTGAAAATAAATGGACGAGGGATGTGTCTTTGTGGACCCCCAGATTTAATACTAAAAGAAAAAGAGGAAGACAAAGGAAGCGATGGTCAGATGAGATCAGATCATATTTTATGTTGTTTCCCAAAACCTTACAAAAACCACATACGGAACTTATCAGGCGAGCGACAATATACTATATGTATACAGTATACACAATACATCAGTTAACTCAGTACAAATATTTACTTCAGTACTTACTTTTCACTTTGAATGTACGGTGAATTCATATTGTCATCAAAAACCTCCTGTTCATCCAACTCTGCAATTTTTTTTTTAAATTGTACTATCTCTTCTTCTATTCTTTTAATGGTATTTTCATCTACTGGGCTTATTTCTTTAATTTCGATTGACTTGTGAGGTACAAGAAGTTCATTATCATGAACGATTTTATTTAGGCGTGTATCATTTTCTTTATCTCCAGTTAAACTTACACAATGTGACTCAACTTTACTTTCGTAGCTGTCGAGATCGATAGTTAAATCATTTTCAGTGGCATCTAAATCTATAATTTCAATTTTTGATATATTGCTACTTCCTTCAGTTTCACATTTTCTTTGGCATGATACTTCATTATCTGAAAATATTTTAAGAAGTTTTATAATACAATGTTAAGTCATCGTACATCAATACATAACAAATTATTGATATATTATGTTTTGAATGCCTATGAATTATAAATTTATTACTATATATTGTTAGCGTATTTAATATTTAACAATCGATTTTTGGATGTGTGATATAACTATTCTGAATTATTGTAATATAATTGATTTAAATAATTTATGTGTGTTATATTTATTTAATTACATTATGTTTCGGTATTATTTTGTTAGTAGTGTGTTTACACTAATTTGAATAATTAGGTATAGTCTATTTGCGTTAAGAAAATAGTGACTCATCGTTGTCACTCAGCTTAGCCACGCCTCTTGACCAATAAGATCACAGTAAATTATAAAGTCGTGTTCACTTTGAACAGTTGAAGCCCTTCAGACAGTACGGACGTGTTCTTTGCTAATTTTAAAAATGAATACCTCACCTATTCTTAAAAATAATAGTGGATCAATATTACATAGCGGAGAAAGACGAGTGATTTACAATGTTTTTAAGTACTTTAAACAGTGTGGTGACCAAAACGTGACTATGGAGAGTATAGTAGTGAAAAAGGCTAGTGCATGCGGTGTTTCTGAAAATACGGTTCTGACGATTCTAATCATTTTTTTAAGGTAATAACTACTTAATTTTCATATTTTAAAATACTGTTAATTGTGTTTTAAGTTTGCTTTAATATTAATGGTTTAATTTTTACCCCAGTATGAATACGCCTATACTTTGATGAGTCACTATTTTCTTAACGCGAATAGACTAGTCAAATTAGTGTCCGTGTTGTTGGAGTGAATGATATAAAAGGGAGTGATAACACGAGGAGAGTTCATTCTAGTTTCAGCTGAGGACTTGTTGATTAGTAATCTCAGATTATACATACTCTTTTGATGTCAACTCTGATCTGTTTGGTTTATGTATTACGAGTATGTTTTGAAATAGTTTAAATTTGGAATGTTAGTTTTGTTTGTTCAGATTCAATTATGTCATTTTTCTTATATTTTCCGTAAAAAAACACTAAAAGAAGTAACTTGTCTAGTTATCTGACATACCTTTTGTATTTTATATATTTTATACATATTTTATAATGATTACGTTTAATCAAGAATAAATTCAAAATGTTAAAGTTTGTAACTAATAATAATATAAATAGTTTTTTTTCTAATCAGTTCTTAAGTGTCTTTTTGGTTTTAAAGTGATCCCATAAGCCACATCTACCATTCAAGAGGTTATGGGCCCAGTGGTACGTACACATTATTGGTCACGAAATGATTATAGAGAAAAGTCACATTTTTTTTTTATCAATGATCTTGGAATTTTAAAGTTTCTGAAGAGGAGTGGAGAGTAAAAAATAAAAGAATAGAGAAGGAAATAGTAAAAATAAGAGAGAGAGTGAGAAGAGGGAAGGAGCGGAGGAGCGTCGTAGATGAGAGGAGAAGAAAAGAGGAGGAGAGGAGAGAAGATTGATTTTTTTATTTGATTTTTGAGAAGAGGAGAATGTGGGAGGTGAGGATTGGCGGATAGGAAAGGAGAGGAGGAGATGAAAGGAGAAGATGAATGGAGAAGAGGAGAGGAGAAGAGAAGCGGAAAAGAGGATAGTAAGGGAGATGAGAAGATTAGGGGAGATAGTAATCTTGTGGCTTTCTGTGATGCGGACTTTGCAGGAGACTTAGATACTCGGAGAAGTACCACTGGGTACTTGATTTGTTTTGGAGGAGGTCCGATTGCATGGGCATCTAGAAAACAACCTATCGTTGCGCTCTCTAGTACTGAGGCCGAGTATATTGCTGCTGCTGATTGCTGTAAAGAATTATTATATATACAAAATCTATTGAAGGAATTGTTACACGTTGTACCTCAAACAACTTTGATGGTCGATAATCAGTCTGCTATTGCTTTAATGAAGAACGGAGTTTTAAATAGGAGAAGTAAACATATTGATGTTCGTTACCACTTTCTGAAAGAAAAGTTTGATGAACGGCTATTTAAAGTTGAATACTGTCCAACAGATAAACAATTGGCTGATATACTAACGAAAAATCTAACCAACGTTAAATATTTGCGGCTTCGTAATCAAGTTTTAGTGATGTGATGGTGTAGGTAGGAAATGACTTAAGTGACTAAGTTTGTGTAAGTGTTTTAAAGTGATTGGTGTTATTGTCTTGTGATAGACGTTATTAAGACTTTTAAGTATTTTAAATTTTAATTCTAAACCTTTTAGTGTAGGTAGTGCTAGTGTATGTATATCTGAGATTAAGGGGGTGTGTTGATTAGTAATCTCAGATTATACATACTCTTTTGATGTCAACTCTGATCTGTTTGGTTTATGTATTACGAGTATGTTTTGAAATAGTTTAAATTTGGAATGTTAGTTTTGTTTGTTCAGATTCAATTATGTCATTTTCTTATATTTTCCGTAAAAAATCACTAAAAGAAGTAACTTGTCTAGTTATCTGACATACCTTTTGTATTTTATATATATTTTATAATGATTACGTTTAATCAAGAATAAATTCAAAATGTTAAAGTTACAATAAATAGTTTTTTTTTCTAATCAGTTCTTAAGTGTCTTTTTGATTTTAAAGTGATCCCATAAGCCACATCTACCATTCAAGAGGACTTGGCTTTTATTCTCACAATATTATAAATATATATATATATATATATATATATATATATATATATATATATATATATATATATACATTTTAATACAAATCATACATGTAATTATATTAAATTATTTACGCAACTTTAAATATTATACATATTTACAATTCAAAACTTAATTTACCTTTCAATTTGTTTGATAATGTGACCACCGGTACTCTTTTCTTTATTTTCTTAGTTCTAAGGATTTCACATATATCTTTTATGTGAGAATATTTTTGTCTAAAATCACTTTTAATAAGATTCATAGATCTTCTTAAAGCTTTTTTGAATTTTTTTGATTCTCTGAATTCTTTATCAGTTTTCATGTACATTTTTAAAAATATGTTTATAACCACTTTCATTGTTGCCGGCCTTTCTGACGGTGATAGGCTTCGAAACGACGCGAAGCATGTCTCAATAAATCCAGTTAATACTGGGTTATCATTACATATTTTTTTATAAATGGTATCTATTTGATTTTTGATTATTATAGAATCTACGCCCTAAAATTTAATTATTATTTATTTTACTAATTTTAAATTTAAACATGAAATTAAAATAAACGTTTAACAAGACTTACACAATCATCTTCGTCTTCCGATAATTCAATTATATCTACGGCACTCATATTCAATTATAACAATAAATAAAAACTTGAGATCAATCGACTAAACCTAAAAATAAATTAAAAATTATATAATACGACGCAAAGAAAAAAAAAACTTAAGTTATTTTAACGATAATACTGAATATGTACTCCACGAAGAATGGATATATAAGGAGTGCGAACTGCGAACGCACAGAGCATAGTAATAACCATTGAAGTAATATGTACTAACGTACTAGAACACGCAATCCGAACAAAATCTGTTCACCATGTGCGGCAGTGCGGGGCGCGCGGGGTGAGGCGGCCGAGTCATAGTAGGCGACATAATTACGCAGACGGGTCACATTGTTTATATTCTACCTATTGAATTACATTGCGGAAACGTAACGAGACTAACGGCATTATATATTATTATTAAAATTATTATTTATTGAAAATATTGAGAATGTGTATAAACCATTTTTAATCACAGTAAATTATTTTTAAATCAATAAATTGTTAAATTTATATAGATTCAATATATTATATATATATACCATATTACGATGAAATAATTTCAATCGATTCAAATTAAGTTCAGTGGTTGTTTCGTATATATTATATAACTTTAATGGTTTATTAGAATTTTATTGTCATACGAAATTTTTTAACCAAATTATAATTATAATTGAATTATATTATATGTACCATAAAGTTTAAAGATTTTGTGGAACTTTACTTTGGGTTAAATAATACACAGTACAGAAGTGAAAGAATGTGTAGATTTCTTAAAGAAAAACATATTAGTCTGGTCAGTTCAGAAACACAAAAATAATTAAATAAAAACAGAAACACGAAATTAAAAAAAAAATAACTTCGTAGGTAAAAATATTTTTATGTTATGTTCCTTTAAACAGTATCAGCTTAGTGAGCTTTTGCTACGGGTACATAGAACAAGAAAGAAAGTAACTAGTACCAATGTGTCACATCTGTGTCACATCATCTATGATAGACGCTTTAGTCAACATGATAATATGTCATAAGATTTTTTCAATTATTTATATTGTTTTTATCTTTAAACTTTGTAGTAACTTGTTATTAATAACTTTGAGTCATCACCAACATAAAAAACTCTTGGAGATTAAATTAAAGGTTAAACTTTGAGTTTTTATAACAGGTACGTAATTTTTAAATTATTAAATAAATATTAAAAATATAATGTAATGTTATAAGATTAAGTATATTTGTTTAAAAAAAAAAAAATTGTGTGTGTCAGCTCCGACGCACGACTGGAGTTTACTCCTTAAGTACGATTGTCTAAACATACGCAAAAAGAGTTTATCCAACTGAAAATAAGATTAATACCATATGAAAGGGTAAATTAACAAATTAATGAAAATAATATACATATATAAATATATATTTATTCATTTTATATACATTTATTATAACTAATCGGCGAAATATTTTACATTAAACTTTTCACAATAGTCAATTTCAGATGTGCACAAATATTTCATTACGAATGTTGATAAATTATGTAATTATTATTATCTGACAATTATCATTTATTTTTTAAATATTATTTTTCAATATTAAGTAGAGCAACATTACTTTCGCACCGCACCGTAGGTGCGCGCGCACCGAAAAAGTAACGAGGTCATTCAATAGTAGATTTTACCTCTCATATTTTTCTCATACCGGGCGCCTTATATATGAAAATCGATTCTTAAGGAGTAAACTCCAAATATTTCATATTATATAAAGTTATTTTAATTAAATATTTGATAAATTATGATAATAGTTGTTCAGGCTGTAATAAATACGAAGTACTAAGTTTTTATTTGCTCCTCAACTTGTACAGGCGCTTTGCTGTTTAGTTGTCGCGACTGCTATTTGAAGTTAAGTTCTATATTAATTTTATATGTACCGACATTGACACATTAACCATTATACCATTGAAACGTTAACTGTGTTTCATTCAAATATCCAAAAAACTCAGTTTACTACGAAAAATTAATTATTCATATAAGCGTAGACAAATTTTTGGCGACCGTCTAAATACGAATCTGCAAGAATAAACAATAAAATCAAGAAAAATTACTTAAAAATTTTTGGAATTCGCAATATTCATTATCAAGATTCAAGATATACCTACTACGAAGTACCGAAGGCCTAATCCTGTGGTAGCAGTCAATTCAGCCTTACGAGAAGAACAATCGTCCTTCGAGAGAAGAATGGAGGGAGCGGCTACGACCTTGACCTTGGTTTGGTGCGCAGAAGTCATCGTGGACCACGCAGCCTACAAAGATAAGTGCCCTAAATTCCCTATAATCTTTCTTCTATCCATTTCATCATCCTATATCCAATTCCAGCTTCGCTTGTGCAAATTAAATACAAAAATTGCACGTATTAGGCATTTACGAAGCAGGTGCAATCTACCTACATTCATTTTGTTAAAAGTTATATTTCGTTATTTCATATTAATCTCATTCAACACAATTATAAAGCAACATTTTAAGACGTTAAATATTTAATAATTTAATAAAACTAACAAAAAATTATTAAATAAAGCAAATTTATTCTTTTAAATTGCGGTAGGTAAGTAAGGTACTTATTATAACAATAGAATAACAGTATTATTTTTTATTTACGAGTCAATGAAAGTTATTAATTTTTTTTTTATTATATAGTGTTTCGAGTTGGATCATCTAGAATCTGTAATATATATTCAATATCTCCGACAATCAATTTTTATTAGTGCATTGCACACGTCACATACTCTTTTAATCACAAATTAACGTAAAATATTAGCGGGAAATCATATTAATTTATTCGCCGAACACTTCAGGATTTTTGGAACGCGCAGCGAGCGTTCGGCGCCGAGCGTTCGACGCCGAGCGTACAGCGAGCCTGTACGCTCGGCGCCAGTTAGTTCCATAAAAAGCCGCATCACTAAATTTAAAACTCATTTGAATTCTATTTCTTCGATTAGTTTGACACCACTTCAGATAGACGAATTGTAATTGAGGGTAGATAAAATTAAAAAAAATGTCGGATGATTTTGATATGCTACAATCTCGAATAGAAGTGCTCAATTTTGAAAATATGAACAGCGAGCTTATCGAACGTGATAATATTGAACAGGATTTTTGTATTACAATTGCGACGGCCTTACATATAATTCAGAATAGTCAGAAAGACACAAATGACACTAGCTCGCCGCGCGAAGATCAAACTTTACTCGAACATTCTTGTTGCAATCACGAACGTCACGAGGTTAACTTTAAGTTTCCACAAATTCAGATTGCCAAATTTGATGGAACTTATTTTAGATGGTTAGATTTTCGGGATACTTTTTTTTCTCTAATACATAATAACGAACGAATTCAAGAGATTCATAAATTTCATTATTTGGTATCATATTTAGAGGGTGATGCTGCACGTATAGTTTCTAATATTGAAATATCCGAGGCAAATTATAACGATGCCTGGCTTTTACTTTGTGAGCGTTATGATAACAAAAAACAGCTTATAACTCATCATCTCAATGCACTTGTTAACATAGAAACAGTGACTCGTGAATCCGAAAGATCGCTTCGATTTTTAGTAGACCATGTAACAAAAAATCTTCGTGCTTTAGCTACTTTAGGTGAACCTACTGACAAGTGGGATACACTCGTTATTCATATGGTATCCTCAAAATTAGACAGTGTTACTATGGCTAAGTGGCAAGAATATCGTAATGCACTGGATAATATACCCACACTTAAACAATTTAACAAATTCTTATCTGATCGTTCAGATGTACTCGAAAGTTTAAATCGAAATAAACCCGATAAGATATTGTCACAGTCACGACCTGCAATGCCAATTAGTCGTAAAAATAATTTTGGCGAACGACAGTTAAAATCTTTTGCAGCTACAAGTCAAATAAATTGTCGCTGTGTTCTATGCAAAGGAGATCACCGAATATATAATTGTCCTATATTTTTAAATAAAAACGTTGAAGAACGCAAAATCGAGGTTTCCAAATTTAACTTGTCTCCTAATTGTTTAAGATTTGGTCATTCAATTCGTGAATGTCATCTAGGACCTTGCCGTGAGTGTAATAAGAGACACAATACTCTTTTGCACATCATCACAAACAAAAGTACTTCTAAAGTTCCTGCAGTAGAAAACAATACTAATTTCAATAATAATCATTCAATAGCAAATTTTTCTAAACAAAACCATAATCAAATCATACTGTCTACGGCATTAATCAAAGTAACAAATCCTAATACAAATCAAAGCAAAACTGTCCGCGCGCTGCTAGACTGCGGCAGTCAATCGTCATTCATTACTCAATCTCTTAAACAATCATTGTCTCTAGATTCAAACCCAATCAACACAATCAACGTTATAGGAATAGGCAACAACTCGTGTGATAAAGTCACAGAGTCTTGCAATTTAAAATTCAATTCATTAGTCAACAAAGATTTTAGTATTTTACTTTCATGTTTAGTATTAAAGAATCTTTCAGGAGAAATCCCTATTCAATCCATCAACATTCAGCAATTCAAATTACCAAAAAACATTCAGTTAGCAGACCCGACCTTTAATCAACCCGCACCAGTGGAAATCATTATCGGTGCCGATATATTTTGGGACATCTTAGGCTCTGAGCAGAGGTCTCTGGGCCCTAATAATCCTAAACTAAGAAGTTCCAAGCTAGGATGGTTGATCGGAGGCCCTGTGTCTAATTCTACGAATAATATTCATAAAAGTAATAATAATCAATGTCTGTCTAACCTGTCTTACTTCAACAAAATTGATTCACAATTATCTAAATTTTGGGAATTAGAATCAGTCCCCCAAAATACAATATTATCTGATGCAGATAAAGAATGTGAAAATCATTTTATTCGCCATACATACCGTCTCCCCACGGGTAGATTTTGTGTTAAGCTCCCGTTAGCTAATACGCCCGATGTACTAGGCGACTCTTTTTTTTTTTTTTATATATATAAATGTATGTCCACGGGCTCATTTTGCCCATGCCTTTTTTATTCCAGATTTAGGTATACTTAGTACAATGGTAGCTGCTTACATTATTAAGGACTTACTTAATTAAAAACTTAATGTCTCTAATGTGACAACATGAGTCCACCGACCAAAATATGAAGGTATTCTTAAATCTAATGACATGCATTTTTTTTTTTTTATTTTTTTTTTTATTTTTATTTTTTTTTTACTTTACTTTGCTAATTGTACAATATGCTTATTACTAACGCTTAACTTATTTTCCTAATACTGGTTTTATAGCTATTTCTTATAAATATATTTCTAACAACTATGTCCTCGCACCGATGTTTTTACTCAACATATCGAGCACACTCTCAATGACGGCGGTATCTCTGTGATGAATCGCCATCTTGAGACTGTGCTCGAGGATTTCCTTTTCCGTGGTCTCCGCCGCCCTCGCCACAAAGCGACCAATTGCGTCATCACAGTCGTCGGTGTAATAGACACAGGTGTTAGTGTGTCTAGTCACCGCGACTACGGCGTGCGAAACGCTGTCGTGGATTCGGAGCCTCCTCGTCTTAGTCTGGAGGACGATGACGTCCTCGTAGGTCTGGCCCTGTGCCTCATGGATGGTTAAGACGCGCGATCCCTCGCCGGACCCATATCCCTGGTCAGTCAACAATCTCTTTTCATCTTGCGTAAAGACCAGGTATAGGGTCCGATCCCTTCCTACGGGGATACGCGCGCCTGTGAGGCTCTCCACTCGCAACGATCGGATCTTGGCGCTGGAGCTGTATATGGTTCCGTAGACCTCGCTGATGGCAAAGGCGACATCCTTGGGGTTGCGATGCGTGCATGACAACTCGCACGAGATGGTTGTTAGCAGGGTAGGTCTACAGTACCGCATTTCAAACAGGTTATCCCTGTCGATATACGGCAGCTGGTTTATATCTCCGACGAGGATCACCTTCTCTGCACCGGATAGTCGGGCGGCCATTACTATGGCTCCGAAGTGGTTCATAAGGGCTTCGTCCACCGTTAGGCGGGTAATTGTCGAGCCCTCACGGAAACCATTTACCAAAACGGAGGCCATAGTGCGCACCTTTTGCTTGGCTTTGTTGCCATAGTGGTGGGCCAGTTTTTCTTTTAAGTCTTTGGCCGCCTCGACTGTGGTCGTGATCACGACCTCCGTATCCTCGTCGAAGTCCCTTACTATGCGAGTTGTCTTGCCGCATCCCGGTACCCCATTTATCCATTCCAGCGATGGGAGTCCCCAGGTCACGGATAGTAAGCCGGCTTCCCAGTCGTTCGAGATGGTTTTCGCCATCTGAAGTATCCGGTCCCCCAGCATTACTTTCGTGCATCTGGCCACTACCACCACCGGGTCCCCTTCGGGTGTTTCAAAGGTCTGCGGCTCCTCATCTTTCCCCTCAGACTCGACGGCGCTCACGAAGCCTGCTGTGCTGTTATATGCAGCCATATATGTACCCGACATCTTGCCCTTGAGTACTTGTCGGGTTTCGCTGTTATATATGGCTGCTTGGGCTTCCTCGAGTTCCGCCTCCAGTAACCTTTGATGGTCGTACCGGTAGGTCTGCATGATCTTATTGCAGATGGCTAGGCTTACCTCGCGGTTTGCCTTTGTTATAGCCAGGAACTCGATTAGGGCGTTTTCCGCGTGTTGGAGCGGTGTGGACGCAGGTCTAAGTCTCGGTGGTGAAACCTGCCCCATGTCGGCTCTAGTTCGAGCGGCCGGTGACGCCTTCGGGTGCCTCGGACTGTCGTCTTTGGTGAACCTGTTTAGCGCCTCCGCTTGCCGCTCTTCTTGTTCCGCCTTTTTGGGAGAGGGGTGATGTGAGAGCTTATCTTGTTTTGGGGAGATGGTAGCATGGATAAATGTCGCTACTGCCATCGAACTTGGCCTAGACTCGGGTGCGGCCCTTTTTGAGAGTTGTTCTGCCTTCTGGACCTCGGCCCTGAGCTGTAAGCGCTCCGAACCGCTAGGTGCGGCTATGATGTCAGGGACACCGTCCTGTACGCTTTGCATATTTTCTGCGCGAATCCTCGCTGCAGTGAGTTTAGTTGCTTGCGAATCGACAACTTCTCTGCTGCAGGGGACCATACGCTCGCCGCATACAGAACGATAGGCTCTATCACCGCCACATATATAGTCCGTACGATCTCCCCGTTCAGACCCCAAGACACTCTCGCCGCGCGCGCGAGTTGTTTGTAAATATCCGCAGCTTTTTTACATACGGCGGTCACGTGCGCATTGAAAGTGAGCTTAGAGTCCAAAATGAGCCCCAGCAGTTTGATTTCCTCTACAAGCCTCAGTCGAGTGCCGGACATATGGATTACGGGAGTATCGTATTTGAGCTTTTTTGTAATTACCATCGCGTTGGTCTTATGCGCGGCGAATCTCAATTTATTACATATACCCCACTCTTGTACGGCAGCTAGGGTGGTTTCGGCTGAGGTCTGTAGGTTGCTGGTTTTCTGGCTAGAGAAAACGAGGACCACATCGTCCGCAAAGGCCTGGCAGTATACTCCCATACCGCTGATCTTTCTCAGAAGCGAATCCAGGATGAGATTCCAGAAGGTCGGTCCGCCAATAGATCCTTGGACACAACCCTTCGTGGTCTCCTTCTCACTGGTCGCTCTGGCGTAATTAACTATGACCCTGCGGTCCTGGAGGTATGAGGCGACCATGGCGTAAAGGTTCCTCGGGCAATGTTTGTTCACCAGCTGTTTTTTAAGAGCCGGCCACCACGCATTGTCAAAGGCACCCTCTATGTCAAGCGATACCAGCAGTACTATTTTCTTTAACTTGATTTCCTGTCTAATATGCTCGACGAGATCGTAGAGGGCGTCTTCCGTTCCCCTCTGTGGCATGAATCCGTACTGGCTTCGGTGCAGTGTAGGGAAGAGCCTCCACTGAAGTCTGCCTATCATCATTTTCTCGACTGTCTTTCCTAGGATCGACAGGAGTCCGATAGGTCTATAGGACTTCGGGTGGGTGTAGTCCTCTTTGGCTGGTTTACGGAGGATGCATATGTGGGCGACTTTCCACTGCTTAGGGAAGTAAGAAAGCGACAGGCATTTGTTTGCCAGCGCTAGGAATATCTCCCTGTCGCAGTTTATTGCCGTCGCGCATATATCTGACGTTAACCCGTCCGGGCCTGGAGCTTTTTTGGGGTTTTGGCTTAGAAGAACCTGTTCCAGCTCCGCAGGCGTAAAAGGCGGGTCATCGTCAGACAGATCTTCTAACTCCGTGGGAGCTCTGTTTTCGACGGCCTCTCGGACCTCTTTGTGATAGGTGGTTTCGGTCTCCACAGAGTCGTCTGGGTAGAACGTATTTGCCAGGAGTTTTGCCGACTGATCTGGTGACAGTGTTTCGCCGGATTCGTTCCTTAGCAATACGTCCTCGTGCCTGCGAGAGGTCTTTCTGATGACTCTGTAGATACCGTCCCATACGCTTTCACGGTCTTGCGCCGTACAGAACTCTTTCCAGCTTCGAGTAGCTGCTTCATTTGCTGCCTGTTTGTATCTCTCCTTGGCCTGTACGTATTCTTCGACGACGCCAGCCCTTCTGCAGGGTGCAGCATTTCTAATGCGACGCTTAGCTCGTAACTGTTCCCTTTTCAGGGAGTCTAGTTCAGCCGACCACCACGGTGGTCGGGGGTCGCCTTTCCACGGTTTTATCCTCGGAATGGTCCTCTCACATGTATGGTGAATGATCGCAACGTATTTCGCGATCATTTCTTCGAGCTCATCCGTGCTCGAGACATTGCTGACAGCAACCGGAGTTACGCTCTCTTCCGCAAGGCCGGACTTAAGGATCGCGGTGAAATCTGTCCATCTCGCCTTTTTGGTGTTATATCTGCGCGTTGAGATTGGGTCCAGTGGTTTTAAGGGCCCCTCGGTGCGCAGACTGAACATAATGGCGTTGTGATCAGATGTGATCAGATTTCGTTCCACTCGCCAAGTATCAATTTTTGCGAGAAGGGACTGACTGGTTAATGTCACGTCCACGCAACTCGATAATAGCCTGTCTCCTCTGTATGTCTCGAACGTAGGTATATCTCCGTTGTTATGGATGTGGAGGTCCATTTCGGTGATGAATCCGTGAAGTTGTGCTCCTCGATGGTTTTCGGAGCTGCTGCCCCACCAGTGCCTCCAGGCATTGACGTCACCGGCCACTATATGATGGTGTGTGGGAAACTTCGCGATGGCCGTTCTCACCTGTCCAAGGGTCCAAGTCTTGGTCCCCTTCGAAGTAGACGGACAGTATTCCGAGCTCAAGTCGGCCGGCCTTTACGAAGACAGCGGCCACATTCTCGGTGACAATTTGGGGGTCATGAATAACTTCCACTCTGTCACCGAAGACGATGATCGCTGCCTTTACTGGTTTCTGGCGGCCCAAGGTGCACTGGATGATCTTCGTGCCTGGGTATCGTCTCATTTCGCCCTTATTACCGGTATAAGGTTCTTGTACCAGGGCGAAAGAGATCCCTTTTTCCGAGGCCACCTGAAACTGTTCGGCTGTTGCCAACTTTGAGCGCTGCAGGTTTGCTTGCAAAAATCGCAAAGCGCTGCATGCATCGTCCGTCTCTCCGTCAGGGGCCATTCCTTTGGCCTCCGGGTCACCCTTAGCAATATTGCACCCGTGATCTTGCTATTCCATCCCATTTTATTCGTTCCTGGCACTCCGAACTATATGCCGTGTGTGCCAGGTCGGGGCCAGATCTTTTTGCTCTGAGGCAGTTTATACACTTAGGAGAGTCTCCTTTGGCTTTCGAGGGGCAGTTTCCCCCCACATGTTCACCGGCGCAGAAGTTACATGACTCTTTGCCTTGTTTGCAGAGTGCCTTGGTATGTCCGAATCCAAGGCATCTCATGCACTGAACGAGGGGGGACTGGTCCTCAACTACACATCTACCAAAGCCTACGTACAGCTTTCCTTTGTCTACAAACCGCCTCCAGAGCACTGGAGATAGCTCGATCACAGGGTGGCACTCGTGGGGGTTTCGGGCACGCTTTCTATAGCGCACCTTCATGTTCAGTGCCGCCTTGTCAACCCCTTCGAATATGTGATCGTTTTGGGCTTTTATGAGGTCCGCGATCTCCTCGTTGGAGTAGCAATTCAGCACTCCCCGCACGCAAACCAGTGGGTCCTGGTTTGTGGGCTCCCGCACCGTCAGTTCTGCATTTTTCTGGATTTGGCCCCTGATCTTAGCCATGTCCTCCTTCGAAGCGCACCTCACCACTATCTTTTGGTCACGTGCCTTACGGACTCTTTCCATTTTCGCCCCGGATTTCTTTAGGTCCAGCGAGTCTTTAATTTTTGTGAGTACCTGCTCGCTGGTCTCCTGTGGGTTTCGGGACGAGATAATGAGAGTGTGGTTAGGTCTTTTATCTACACTCTCGGATTTGGGTCGGGCTGTGACCTGGGCATAGGTGTTGGGCGCCCGGTGAGCCAACTTAGTGACTCCCTCTTTTATAGTGTTGAGGGTCTGCTTGACCTCCTGCACCGCCATCTCCGTCTCCAACGACGGTTTATTTGGAGATGCTACGGCCCTAGCAGAATCCCTCAGGGTGCGTAACTCAGAGGACATGATCTCTAATTTTTCATTAAATGTTTCGATCACAGGGGTCAAGTCCTGTTGTGGGTGTACTTGTGGTGCATATGGTTCTGAATTTATTTGTTTTATTTGCTCCTTTATTTCAATTATGTGTTTTTCGATTCCTGTGTCCAATGTTATTGGGCGGCATACATCATCACTGACCAGTGGGATGTTGTCAATTTTTGCGATGAGGTGTGCCCTGGTCTCTGTTACCTCATCCTTGAGCTTTTCTATGCCGCTAAAGAGCGAGCTTAATCTGTTTCCCACCGCCTTCAGTGACTCTTGGACCGTGTTGTCGGCTGTTTTGTCGCTGCTGGTCCTAGCTGATGATACCGCCCCTCGAATTTCGCTCAGCTTTTCATTCAGTTCAATCTGTTTTTCCAGGATGTCGCGGATACGCCGGAAAGGCTCTACTGTATCATAGTCAAGCCAAGTGTGTATGGCTCGTGCCTCCCTTAGCGCCTCCGCGACATCCTCCTGGGTTTTTTGCATGCTGGAGAGGAGCGTCTTCCTGAGGTCTGTGAGCTCTTTTGCATGAGCTCTTTCAATAGTTCTTGAGCATGACGGGTACGCTCCTTCTCCAGATTGCATATGTGCCGACTGCGCGAGTCCGAGAGCGACAGGACCGTTTCATATAGGCCCTGTAAGCTCTCATAGACTGTGATCTTCGTCTCACGCTTCATTTTTTCGGCACTCTCAAGTGCCTCCTTGCCGCGCTGCAGCAGGTCGTTTGCCACACCCGTAACCATGTCCATGTGCACCCCCGTCCGTTTCGGAGTGGTGTATAGGAGGGAGGTTCTTCTGCTGGCCACCGATGAGGCCGAGCATACCGACGACGACTCCATATCCTCCTGATCCGACATTGGAGGCTCCGAGTCTGTGTTGATATGCTCTACTGCCATTTCCGGCACATTTGCTAGTCCTTCCTGTGGCGGTTTGTCGATCGGTGTCGACGACAGCGGAGAGGCAGATGTGCTTGCGCTGGTAACATTAGTTAGTTTTTTTAATACTTTTTTACGCAGCGAGGTTGTTGTTTTTGAGGTCACCGTTGATACATCGGTTACCTTCTTGGTTGTTGGGTTGGAGGACATGATTGTCTGTTCAATCTTTATTATTACTTAACTATTAATGATATATTAGGTATATGTACACTTATACACTAGCTATCTTATATATACACTTATAGTCTACTTACAATATACACTTATTTACTATGTTATGGTTAGTTATACAATTTTTATTTTATTTTATTTTTTTCTTTCTTTTTTTTTTTTTTTTTTTATGGTGGTCGGTCGGTTGGACTCACGTGGCGGCCAGATGTGATGTCGCCGACGTTGCAGCTACACGAGGACGCTGTTGTTGTTGCCTCCTCGCGGAGTACCAAGTACGTGCGATGATTTTGCGCGTCGAAATCCCTTTTGGGATTTCGTGTGGTGATAAGTGGTGAACGGTGAGATAGATGGTGATGTCTGCGAGCTGGTTGTCTTCAAAGCTATCTTGAAGTTGATTGGCAGGTCGATCACCGTCGATAGGGCGCCGGCTACGTCAGCCGCGATGGAATGCGGCGTACGTGACTTATTGACGCTGATGTTGAGCGGAGTTTTATAAGTAGGTCTTAGCGGCGCCGGTCTGTCGGGGAATTTGGACTTAAGTTATTACAATTTCCTTAGACGCCGCTATATATGGCCACTTTAGATGTTAATATCTCCGGTTCCCAGTTTGGTATAGAGATGAATGAAACGTCGAGCGACAGGTCTTTCCGGCCGCTCCGAACTATCAATTTTTGCGCCCTTGCGTATTGGCCTTCTAGTAGTTTTGATGCTCCGAAGTTTCAACGCCCGCAGCTCGGGAACCCGGGACTCCACAATGTTGCAAACACACTCACAGATAGATGACACTTATTACTGTCACGATCACCACTTATTGTAAACGCGCGGCTCAAAAAACCACTTTTACAGATTTTTATTACGGAGCCGATGTTGCTATTGTCGCGTCTTGACTTGTACTCTAGGCGACTCTTTTACATTAGCGAAAAGGCGCTTCCTTTCAACCAGATATGAAATCACAATATAGAAATTTTATTAATGAATATGCGCAGTTAGGTCATCTCGAAAAAGTATCGACTTCAAATCTAGGTACATCATAATGATTTTCTATGCCATCACGCTGTATTTAAAGCCAACAGCGAATCAACAAAGTTACGAGTAGTTTTTGATGGATCGGCACGCACTTCCTCAGGCCTATCTGTAAATGATATACAGTTAAAGGGCCCAAATATTCAAGATTCTCTTTTCTCAATTTTAATTAGAGCCCGACAGTATAAATATCTCTTGACAGGGGACATAGAGAAAATGTACCGCCAGATTCTCCTCCATAAAGAGGATCGTAATCTGCAGCTTATATTGTGGAGAGAGGATGAGTCAAAGCCTTTAGAAACGTATTGATTAAATACTGTCACTTACGGGTTTAAAAGTGCCAGCTATTTAAGTACTCGGTGCCTTTGGCAACTAGGGGAGGAATGCGATGACAATCTCATTAAAACCATTATTCAACACGACTTCTACGTCGATGACCTAATAACTGGTGCAAATGAAGAAGAAACACTTCTTTATATACAGAAGTTCGTAGCTGAAGCGCTAAAAAGAGGATGTTTTAATTTAAGAAAATATAGATCGAATTCAAAGGCAATTTATCAGTCTAATGTAGTCGATTCAAATGATAATTTAAGTATTAGTAATTCGTTAAATACGTTAGGTTTAGGTTGGAACCCAAACACAGATAATTTACACGTTTCTATTCAGATACCTACAACTCCTACAAGTAATGTGTTAACCAAAAGATTCATATTATCTTCATCATTTAAAATTTTTGATCCTCTTGGGTTATTGAGTCCATGCATAATCAAACCTAAACTATTATTACAACTTTTATGGACTTACAAACTAACTTGGGACGAACCAGTCTCCGATCACATTAATTTAGAATGGAAAAAATTTACTGATAATTTACATTACTTAAAATCACTAGACATTCCCAGACGTACACTTTGTGATTCGCCATCTTACGTTGAACTGCATTCTTTCAGCGATGCATCTCAGTCTGCATATGGGGCATGCATATACAGGATGTCCCAGAACTCAACGTCAAGCCAAAACAGGGTGACAGGATTGATTGTAAGCATCATGAGAAAAATCAAAAAAAAAATCTATCCCATGCAGTTTGGAAATTATGGGCATTTAAGCAAAACTTAGAAATTTGGTCAAACTGTAACCATTTTTCGGTTATTGTGGTTAATTTTTATTATTTTTGTTCATTTAAACTTTGAAATCGTAACCATAAATAACATTTCTAGAACCACAATCAAAAATAATGACACAATTGCCCCAAGTTTTCTAGAATTAAGACTATTTGTTAAACTATGAATTTAAAATTTTCAAAATTTGTCGACTTTGAAAGGCCCTCCTTTAAAAAAAATGTACTAAAGTGCCTTGGCAAGTACCATTAAAAGTTCGCGCATTTAATCAGGATTGTAAAATGGTACAATACTTGTTAGTTTCATACTAAAAAAAAACTAGTAAAAAAATAAAAACCTCAAGTAACCCGATTTTTGCTAACCCATTATACTCAGTTCAAATGTTTTTTATTCGTACAAGCTCTCGGTAGGTTCTTAATTTAACGGCAAAATGATGAGAGAGATGGATAGTGGACATGTTTGTCATTAGCGAGCGAGACAGAGAGTGACGCCGCTTTTACCAAAGTCAACAAAAGTAAGTAAAATTAATAAAATAATGAAAAATCTCGACTTAGTTTAGTTTAGGTTTATTAGAATAAAAGGAAATAACATTTTTTATTACAATAAATGTTCAAATTGTTTGCCATCAGCCTCAATACACGCTCTACATCTTCTTAAAAAAGATCTATTTATTAGCCGGGCATATCCTCGAGAGTTGATGTCCTCAGCATCTTGAGAAATTCGTTCACGCAGTTCGGCTACGCTGTCAATGGGCTTTGTATAAACTTTTTCTTTGAGAACGCCCCCATAAAAAAAATCCAGTGGATTTAAATCTGCGGAACGGGCTGGCCACGAGATAGTGCCTGAACGTCCAATCCACCTTCCCGGATATTCCTGGTTAAGGAAATCTTTGACTTGCACTGCGTAATGCGCTGGGCAGCCATCTTGTCGATACCACATGTGGCGACGATCTGTTAGGGGTACGTCCTCTATCAAAGTTGGTAAATTTTCTCGTAAAAAATGTAGGTAATTCGTGGCATTCAAGTTCTCAGGCAGCTCAAAAGGCCCAACAACTTTGCCGTTTAAAATTCCGGTCCACAGGTTTACCTTAAAGCGATACTGGGATCTGTCTTCTCGCATTAAATATGGATTCGACACATGCCACTCGTGAAAATTGTGTAAGTTTATGTAACCATCTTTTTTAAATGTACTTTCATCAGACCAGAGAACTTTTTCGATGAATTGGGGATTTTCATTATGCCTCTGTAGCATTGTTCTACAAAATGAAATCCTTTCAGGATAATCTCGAGGAAGAAGACTTTGAACTCGTTGTGCGTGAAACGGATGCATTTCGGCTTTTTGTAAAATACGATGTGCTGTGCTTTTGGGTATTCCCGTTCTTTCTTCAATTCCACGAACTGAAATACTTGGGTCATCTGCTACCTCTTGCAACACTTCCTCCTCGTTAGGAAAGTGAGCTCTACCTCCAGCCCGTATTTGATTCGGGAAATGGCCGCACTCCGTGAGTGAACGGTGCACATTAACAAACACGCGGTGATCGGGATAGCGCTCTAAATTTGGATATCTTTCACGATAAAGTCTAGCAGCGGCACTTGCGTTGCATCTGCATTCTCCATAAATGAGATGCATATTCGCATATTCATGTGAAGTGTAGCGCGTAGGCATGGTAGATAATAAAGATGCCAACACAAAAATCCAATTCCAAAAGAGAGAAGCCAAAGTTGTCAAAACTAAATCAACACAAGCGAATACGGAGAGGTGCGCAGTAGACGAATGAGCGAAACGTACTAACAGTCAACGGTGTCAGGCGCATCTCCATCTAGTGAGACGTTACGTCTCGCTCACAGTGGCGTGGCGTCACTATCTGTCTCGCTCGCTCATGGCAAACATGTCCACTATCCATCTCTCTCATCATTTTGCCGTTAAATTAAGAACCTACCAAGAGCTTGTACGAATAAAAAACATTTGAACTGAGTATAATGGGTTAGCAAAAATCGGGTTACTTGAGGTTTTTATTTTTTTACTAGTTTTTTTTTTAGTATGAAACTAACAAGTATTGTACCATTTTACAATCCTGATTAAATGCGCAAACTTTTAATGGTACTTGCCAAGGCACTTTAGTACATTTTTTTTAAAGGAGGGCCTTTCAAAGTCGACAAATTTTGAAAATTTTAAATTCATAGTTTAACAAATAGTCTTAATTCTAGAAAACTTGGGGCAATTGTGTCATTATTTTTGATTGTGGTTCTAGAAATGTTATTTATGGTTACGATTTCAAAGTTTAAATAAACAAAAATAATAAAAATTAACCACAATAACCGAAAAATGGTTACAGTTTGACCAAATTTCTAAGTTTTGCTTAAATGCCCATAATTTCCAAACTGCATGAGATAGATTTTTTTTCTGATTTTTCTAATGATGCGTACAATCAATCCTGTCACCCTGTTTTGGCTTGACGTTGAGTTCTGGGACATCCTGTATATGCGATCTCTCGACTCGCTAGGTAATGTAACCGTTACTTTATTGTGCGGAAAGTCCAAAGTGGCGCCAATTAAACCAATGACAATACCACGGCTTGAGCTGTGTGCCGCTTTATTATCTGCGAGACTGGTAAGAACAACTATTGATTCTTTAGGATATCAAAATATGCGTCTTATTCATTGGTGCGATTCTAGCGTTGTTCTTGGGTGGCTCCGAGCAGACGTTAGTAGTTTAAAAACTTTCGTAGCTAACCGAATTGTTGAAATTTGCGAGTTAACAGATGCTGATTCTTGAGGTTATGTACCATCCTCTGAGAACCATGCTGATCTTATATCAAGAGGAGTACAACCCAACGAAATTGTTAATATGTCATTGTGGTGGTCAGGCCCTTCATTTCTTTTAAAATCAGAGTGTGGATGGCCACAATTAATTAGAAATTCAAATTCCACTTTACCGGAAATAAAATCACATGCAGTCACAATAAATTCAATAGATCCTATCATAAATATAGAAAATTACTCTAAGCTCAATAAATTAAAACGCGTAGTAGCATATGTAAAACGATTCATTTATAACATAAAAAATCCTAAAAATAAAATAGTCAGTAAACTTACAATTGAAGAGTTAAATAGTTTTTATTATTTATGTACAACAGCTCAAAAACAGCTATTTTCACAAGAATATCATTCGCTAACTAAAAACAAATCGATAAATTCTAAATCAACCATTTCATCTTTGTCTCCATTCATTGATACAAACGGCTTAATTAGAGTAGGTGGTCGAATAGATGCCTCTAATTTAAGCTATGATGGAAAGCACCCCATACTTTTACATGCCTCTCATCATCTTACCAAGCTCATTTTTGAAGATTGCCATCTACGAAATTTACACGCAGGCCCACAACTGTTGCTCGCTTCTGTACGAGATCAGATATGGCCTATCAATGGTCGACGACTAGCTAGAAGTACAGTTCAAAAGTGCATAACATGCCGACGACTGCAAGGTAAAACTCTAAGTCCATTCATGGGAAACTTGCCATCACAACGTGTTACAGCTGGTTTTCCATTTCGTACTGTAGGCATCGACTTCGCGGGTCCATTTATGATACTAAATAGACGGGGTCGCGGAGCTCGGCTTGTAAAATGTTATTTGTGTCTGTTCGTGTGCCTTCGCTACAAATGCATACATTTGGAAGCCGTCAGTGATTTAACTAAAGATGCTTTCATAATGACTTTGCGTCGTTTTATTGCTAGGCGTGGTAAGCCGCTGGAAATATTTTGTGACAATGGTCGCAATTTTGTAGGAGACGCTAAAGAAATTGCTAGTTTGTTAAAAAACAATTCTGATCTGTGGTTAGATTTTGCGATTAGAGAGGAAATAAAATTCAAATTCTCACCATCTTATGCTCCTCATTTCGGCGGTGTTTGGGAGGCCGGCGTAAAATTGGCCAAATATCATATTAAACGTGTCATGGGCAACACCCACTTAACTTTCGAAGAGATAAGCACTCTATTTGCACAAGTGGAAGCGATCCTTAACAGTCGTCCGTTGTGTCCTTTATCCTCCAGTCCTAACGACTTTCTTCCTCTCTCTCCAGGGCACTTTCTTATTGGACGACCAATTACTGCATTACCTGCGCCTGAACTAGTGGAACAAAAGATGACCTCACTCCAGCGTTATGCTCGCCTTGAACAAATAAGGCAACATTTCTGGCAGCGCTGGCAGAAAGAATACATCTCGGAACTGCAGCAACGTTCCAAATGGCGAACAAAGGATTGACCAGTTTTGAAGATTTGAGATTTGGTCCTACTTCAAGAGGAAAACTTGCCTCCATTATGCTGGCGACTTGGACGAGTTGTTCGTCTCTACCATGGACCTGATGGTGTGCCACGAGTGGCTGATGTTAACACAACCAGGGGCTGCCTGAGAAGACCCTTCACTCGCATCTGCCCATTTTTGGACGACGAAAATAAAAAACGAATTCGTTGAAAGAAAATCTTTCAACGCGGGGGAGGATGTTCAGGCTGTAATAAATACGAAGTACTAAGTTTTTATTTGCTCCTCAACTTGTACAGGCGCTTTGCTGTTTAGTTGTCGCGACTGCTATTTGAAGTTAAGTTCTATATTAATTTTATATGTACCGACATTGACACATTAACCATTATACCATTGAAACGTTAACTGTGTTTCATTCAAATATCCAAAAAACTCAGTTTATTACGAAAAATTAATCTATACAAATAATAAATGTGTTAAAACCTCCGTTTTATTAATACACTATATATCATCAAGAATAAATTTCAATAGCGCGAATTTTTTTGTATCAGCGCCATCTCTTATCGTGTTTTTCTCTGATCACGTATTACGTAAAAAGTACAAAACCAATGTTAATAACTTTAATACATAAAAATTGGAAATAACTTACAGTATAATTTAGTTTTTGTTTCATTGTAATTAAATTTAAAAATAAATATTTAAGAAAATGTGATATTTTTACCCGACTGCGACAGAAGGAGGGTTATGTTTTTCGAGTGTATGTATGTATGTATGTATGTATGTATGTATGTATGTATGTATGTATGTAAGTATGTATGTATGTATGTATGTATGTATGTATGTATGTCCATTTCTTTGGCACGCCCTACAGCCCAAACGGCTGGACGGTTTTTGACATATGAGGTGTCGTTGGATTTGTCTAAATTGTAGTAGTGACATAGGCTATATAACTTTTCAAAATGGCGCCCGCAAATGGCGGAATGAGGGGGGGGAGTTGAATTTTTTTTTCTTACTGTAGCAATATGGGTATCAAATGAAAGCTAGTAAATTGTTTTATTCTTTTTAGTTTATAATAAGAGTATTTTACGCAGTCGGGTTTTTTGATTTTTTTTTAATTAAGCATACTTGTTAGGGTATGTTTTTGTGTTAATTTAATATACAATACGAATATGGATCTTATCTGTATCGTAACTGATAGGAATATTGTTTTCTTTTTGAACATTATAACACGGGTTCGTAAATATATTTCATTAAAACTGTTATTTTGTCGGCTATTTGTACCTCATAATTGTTTTTATACCCAATGTATGCTTTCTCTTAATTTGCCAAATTGTATTTTTATTTTATTTTGTGCATTGTTGTACATTGTGTTGTATTTTTATTTTATGAATTCGACCATCTCAGCATTCATTAAGGAAGGCCTATTTTTAGTGTCATACGTAAAAATTATTAATATTTTTATGACTACCTACAGAATTTATTTATATAGTTACAAATTATATACAAATTTATTTTTACTGTTTTGTCGCTCACATATTATATATTATAATATTTATGATATAACATTTTGTATTGTTATTAATAATGTATCCTAACAGTTTTAATATTTATTATCAAAATGTGAGGGGTCTCAGAACAAAATCACATAATTTTTTTTGCAGAGGTTTCAAACTCAAATTATGACATTATTTGTATTACAGAAAGTTGGTTGACACCTGATTTCTATGATCGAGAATTTTTTGATAGCAGATATATTGTATATCGTTGCGATCGATGTTCTAACTCGAGCGGCTTGGAGCGCGGAGGTGGTGTTGTCGTGGCCGTCCGCAGAGAATATGTTTCTCTGCGACGCGATTGGCCGACTCCTCCGCCGTCCTGTGCAGAGTGCGTATGGATATCTATTCTCCTGAATACTAACAAATATTTAAATATTGCATGTATATACGCCCAGCATGGAACAGGTCACATTGACGCATTGCGTTCTTTCTTTGACATAACTAGTGTTTTAATGAATGATAGACCGGACGATTTATTTTTGATAACTGGGGATTTTAATATATCCTATGCTAATTGGAGTGACACCGATTCGAGGCACATGAACTTATTACTGAATGGAGACCTTTCTTCTCAACTGTTAAGTGATTTCTTATCCTTTTGTGAATTAAATCAATTTAATCATATACGTAATTTCAATAACCGTATACTCGACCTTGTATTATGCAACAAGAATTGTCGAGTCGAGGGTTGTGACTTACCATTATTGACAGAGGACGTATATCATAGGTCACTTTCTATAGAACTAACTGTCGATAACGTACAATATTTAAAACCCAGAACATTTCTCACATATAATTTTTCGGCTGCTAATTTTGAAGAATTAAATAATGAATTATTTAAAATAGATTGGAACACCGTTTTTTGTAATTTAACAATGGACCGAAGTTTAGATATTTTTTACAATATTTTGAACAAATTAATTTCCTCTTATATTCCATTGCGTACTGTTAAATCCTCCGATACTCATCCAATATGGCATACGAAAGCATTAAGAAAAGTTTTAAAAGAAAAACGTAAGTATCATCGTTTATGGAAAAATTATAATAACCCTTTAGACTATGAAACATTTAAAATATTGAGAAAACGATGCGCTTTATTAGAAAAAGAATGTTATAAAAAATTCGTCGAATTTTCAGAGGAAAAAATCAAAAGCCATCCTAAATTCTTTTGGACATTTGTGAAGAACATAAAATTTGCTAAAAGTTTACCTCAAACTATGTATTATAGGGGAAATGCAGCCTCCAACGGGGAACAAATCGCTGGTCTTTTTAGTGAACATTTTCACTCTGTATTTGAGCCAGATATCACAAACTCATTGACATTAAATAACTCAATTTCTCCACACAACGCCCCTATAAATATAAATTCAATAGAAATCACCGAAGAAATTGTATTAAAATATTTAATGTCTATTAATATAAATAAAGGGGCTGGACCTGATGGAATACATCCCTTGCTAATTAAAAAATGTTCTTCTGCATTAGCTTTACCTTTGGCATTACTATATAAAAATCTTTAACACAAGGAACTGTCCCTACTATTTGGAAAAGAGCCTGGATAACTCCGGTACCAAAAGATCCAGCTAGCCCTGACATTGAAAAATATCGCGGAATATCTAAGTTATGTCAATTTGTTAAAATTATGGAAAAAATACTTACCGATGAGCTATCTATATCAGTTCGCAATCTGATTAGCACCAATCAGCATGGTTTTTATTCGGGTCGAAGTGTAGAAAGTAATCTACTTGTTTTCACAGATATTCTACTTAATGCCATGAATGATAACTGCCAGGTGGATGCCATATACACCGACTTTGCTAAATGTTTTGATAAAATTTGTCATCATACCTTATTAGCAAAGCTCTTGAACCTTGGTATACACAGAGATCTTTTCCGCTGGATAAAATCATACATAGAAAATAGAAGTCAGGCTGTTGTTTTGGGTGGCTTTCGATCGTCGTATAAAATAGTAAGCTCCGGTGTACCCCAAGGATCGCACATTGGCCCTTTATTATTTAATTTGTACATTAATGACATTAACAACTTTATACAAAAATCTAATATTTTGCTATACGCTGATGACACAAAAATTTTTAGAATTATTCGTAATTATGATGATTGCGACATCTTACAACATGATCTAATACATTTTGAAAATTACTGTTTTATTAGTTATGGTAGAAAGTTAAACTCTTACAATTACGATTATAGACTTTGCGGTAAAACACTTTCTAGAGTTACACAAATTCGAGATCTGGGAGTACTAATGGATTCAAAATTGAGTTTTGTTCCCCACGTAGATAATGTTATTCAAAAAGCATATAAGCAGTTGGGCTTTATATTGAGAATAGTCAAACCTTTTAAACACTCCTTGACATATAAAATTTTATTTAATAGTTATGTTCGCAGTCATCTTGAGTTTGCGTGTACTGTCTGGCATCCTTATTTTAGATGCCATATTAACAGAATAGAAAACATAGAAAAAACATTTTTGAAGTCACTAGAATTTAGAATCGGTAACTCATATGTTGATTATGAAACCTCTGCTAAACAACATAACATGTCCTTATTAGAGACAAGACGAACTTATTTTGATATTATGATGTTGTATAAAATCTTAAACAATGTAATTGATGCCCCTGCATTACTCCATAATATCTTATTTCGAGTACCTCGTAAGTGTGAGCGACATTGCACTAAGAAACATTTATTTTTTATATTTAGTGGTAGAACCCGTTATGTTCAAAATAGTTTTATAAGAAGAACATGTAAATTTTATAATGAAAATTTGCTTCACTTGGACCTATTTGCATTTGGTTCTCTGGCCTCTTTCAAACTCTCTTTAAAAAAATCTTTAAAATAAGTTTTTAATATTGTATTTATGGAACAATTTGTTATTATAAATTATAAAAGTAATGGTTTTCGATTATACTAATGTAACTAAAAACCACAAAAAAAAAATACTATGTAACTAATAAATAAATAAAAAATACCCACACATTATACACAATAGATATACCCACATTTGTAAAATAGAAAACTAAAAATCTATATTATAAAACATTTTGTAATAATTAACTTTGTTACATTGACTGTTTGTTTTCTATTAATACCTATGCAACAATTTGTAATCATAAATTATGAAAATTCGTTCACAAACTTTTTATTAGCTAATGTCACTAACACAAACAAAAAATTATATGTAATTTAGAAAAAAAAAAGAAAAAAAAATTGTGTGTGTCAGCTCCGACGCACGACTGGAGTTTACTCCTTAAGTACGATTGTCTAAACATACGCAAAAAGAGTTTATCCAACTGAAAATAAGATTAATACCATATGAAAGGGTAAATTAACAAATTAATGAAAATAATATACATATATAAATACATATTTATTCATTTTATATACATTTATTATAACTAATCGGCGAAATATTTTACATTATGCTTTTCACAATAGTCAATTTCAGATGTGCACAAATATTTCATTAGGAATGTTGATAAATTATGTAATTATTATTATCTGACAATTATCATTTATTTTTTAAATATTTTTTTTCAATATTAATTAGAGCAACATTACTTTCGCACCGCACCATAGGTGCGCGCGCACCGAAAAAGTAACGAGGTCATTCATCGGTAGATTTTACCTCTCATATTTTTCTCATACCGGGCGCCTTATATATGAAAATCGATTCTTAAGGAGTAAACTCCAAAAAAATTAAAAATACCTACCAACATATTATACACAATATATGTACATTTGTAAAATAGGGAACTAAAGGTCTATATTGTAATAACTTTTTCTGTAATAATTTACTTTGTTACGACTGTTTGTTTCTATAAATAAATAAATAAATAAATAAAATAGAAATAGGTACCTACGCCGCCAACGCCATCTGGTCTAAGGAATCTTTAAAACTCACAAAACTTATATTTGAGTTACTATTTTGTTAAACTTAAAAGTTTACTAAATATGTCGGATAGGAATAGAAATCGTTTTAATATTTTAGATAAACATCATTTTCAATTAATATACTATTATGTTAAATATTAATTATGTTAAATGTCACTAAATATAAAAACGATATTCTCCAATTATACGATAGATGGCGCAGATAATTTTCTGAATCGCGCTGACCAAAACTTCGGCGAAAAGAATGACACTCGCCCGTATTTATAAAACTATTTTTCTTTTTTGCATTTAATTAAATACTTTAGGGTACTACGGTCTTGATTGTTTGTTCGTTGTTAAAATTTAAAATATTTGGTCGTTATTTGTTTGTTGATTGTACAAAGTTGGATGGTTATAGCTATTTAAGTTGTAATCTATATATATATATATATATATATATATATATACAGGGTGACTGGTGAATTACCATCGATATTTGGGGAGAACGCTCGGCGCGCGGTTCCCATTCGGGTCATGCAATAAAAATAGGTACTTAATTTTTGACCAAATTTTCATAAATTTCAATTCAAATAAATGAAGCGATGACACTTTTCCAGTCATGCCGGCGGCACATGCACAGGTGTTGTAATGTGTCGCTTGTTCACACCTAAAAATTGCCAAAGTCACATAATTTACCTAGTCAACAAATTTGTTGCTTAAACGAGTAAAATATCTTAGTATTTTTGCCTTTCCGAAGCCAGGATTAAAGTATTAAGGGGGACTGGATCATGCTTGTTTATCCTGCTACCCTGTTTACACGTGGCGGCGTTTGGACGTAGATAAACTACCTGTTTTGTGTCGAAAGTGCAGCTAGCTGCTAGGGTGTCCAGACGATGCGTAAATAATTGGATAATTGTTGAGTAACTTAACTTAAAAGTTTATTAATATTTACCTATTTTTTTTACATGATTCGAGTGGGAACCGTGCGCCGAGCGCTCTCCCCGAATGTCGATGGTAATTCACCAGTCATCCTGTATATATATATAAAGTCGTGTTAGTTACACCGTTTATAACTCGAGAACGAGTAGAACGATTTTTATGATTTTGGATTTTTTTTTGTGTTTTTGGATTCGTCTTCGTCGGGAATAATACTTATTAAAATATGGTATTCATCAATGAGAAAATAATTAATAAAAAAAACAGTTCAAATGTTTCATCCGTACTATCTATATACATATATATGTATGTATGTATGTATGTATGTATGTATATAGATATAATAAATCTGTCACTCAATCCGTCTATTATAAAATATTTTCCAGTATCGACGCAGGTGTAGGTGATAAAAAATATAAATGTATAATTTTTAAAATTTTAGTTAAAGACCCGTGCGAAGCCGGGGCGGGCCGCTAGTTATTCATATAAGCGTAGACAATAGTAGTCGGTGAAAAATTTAATTTTTTTCAAAATAACATTATTTAGAATAATAAAATTTATTGTTATTTTCATATATTTTTCAGCTATAAAATATCATAAGAAGCCTCGCAGACAATTCACATAATTAGCATAGCATCAATTATCATGCTCTACTATCTTTTATAGAGAAGAAATATCAATACTTCTGTCCAAGAAATCAGATGATTCAGAGAATTCTAGATAAAATTACTATTAGTACGAAAATAAAAAACAATGTATTTTAATAAAATTTCTGAATTCGTTTTGTTTTATTTCATCTTCCAAAATATTAGCATTCAATACATAAAATTATATATATTAAATATGCAACTAAAACAAAACTGTTCTAGAGAACTACTACCTATATTTAATTACACATATTAAGTCGGGTCGGCAGACTAAAGCACATAAGTCAAAAAAATGCTTTATTTTTTCTTTGTACCAAAATTATTCATTTAAATCAATACATCGGCAGACTAAAGCACATAAGTGCACATCGTTTGTTCGGGCTTGAATCTAAGTGGCGTCCTTTTCAACCTCTTGATTCGCATTAATCTTGCGACGTAATAAAAAACATAAGTTTAGTTATGTTAAAAGGAACACTTGGCGCTCTCGGATTTCATGGATACAAAAGGTGACTTATGTTATTAGGAACGTTAAGTGCGTTGCGTTATCTCGATGTTTAACTCGAGAATAGGTACTCAAATAATTATTTATTGCATGGGAAAAAATGAAGTCTTAAGATTTGGGTCACTAGTCACGTTAGTTTTGCTCTGATTTAGTAAAACAACGGTTGTGGTGTGTGACATTTTAGATAAAAATATTCCCAATTATTATGGATTGTCAGCGAGGAAAGAAATTAGTTGAGATGGTGATGAGGAGAAACTCTAATGTTGAAGGTAAGTTTGCCATGTTTGATTTAAGTGAGAAATTGGTAATATGTATTCATCTTTGATTGCAGTTTTAGTAGAAATCATCAGAGATTTGTTAATTTTAGCATTAATCATAAATAAATCATTGAAATGATTATTTTATTAGCCTCTACAGTATATTTTTATTTTTAGGTAAACAAAATGAATTGCAACCTATACGCATAATGGCGGAAGAAGAACCAATGCCTTCCACATCATCAGGCCACACTGGTGGCATGGTTATTCATCGAGAAATGGATTTCTCAAGTGATGATTCTGTCCTAGATCCACATTTCGAACTCCCTAAAAAAGCTGCAGATTCGTCGACATCCAGTGATATATCGACTCATTCGGATACTAACCTAAGAGCCGCAACCCCACATGTGCCCGAGTCATCTCCAAAAAAAAGTATTCGCATTATGAAACAGGAAAAGAAAATAAAACGCAACACAGGTCAATCTTATAAAACATTAAAAGGTAAAGCTGTTTCCAGCAGAACAATGAAAGAGCTAGGGACGTGTCGAATGAAATGCAAGTCCCGTATATCATTGAACGATAGACAAGCTATTTTCAAAGAATATTGGCAAATGGGAACATATCTTAAGAGATCAACTTATATGGCATCTTTAATAGAAATACACGACAAGGCCACTCAAAGACAGCGCACACTAGATCCTGACCAACAAAAGAATCGCTTGAAAACCTACAAATATTTTTTATTAATTCACGGGAAGCGTGAACCCATTTGTCGTGGATGCCTTTTAAAAACGTTAGGTGAAAGCGATAATTTTATAAAAACTGTTGCAATGAAGAAACGATTGTCTGTAGGTGGCACTCAAACAGATGATAACCGTGGGAAGAGTATACCCAAACATAAGATTTCTGATGAAAAAAGACAAGAAATTAAGGAACATATTTTGTCATTTCCATCCTACGAGAGCCATTACACTAGAAAAACTACATCAAAAAAAGTACTTGCCTTCTCATCTAACTATTAAGAAAATGTATGATTTATTTTGTGAAAACCGCGAAAATCCACCGTCAGTAAAAATTTATAGTCAAGAATTCCACAAATTAGGATTATCTTTCAAAAAGCCCCGTGCCGACACATGTTACACTTGTGATAAATTCAAGATGCAAATTCAGCTATGTCAGGAAGACCAAGTTAAAACTGAACTAATTGCTCAACATGAACATCACAAGATTGCCGCAGATCAAGCATACGAAATGAAAAAATTTGATACTCAAGCGAATAAAAATGACAGTACTGTGCAAGTTTACACATTTGACTTACAACAGTGTTTACCCACTCCAGCTCTCAGCTCTTCTGTAGCTTTCTACAAACGCCAGTTGTGGACGTTCAACCTGACTGTCCACGACAACAAAACTGGAAAAGCTGTTTGTTACGTATGGTATGAAACCATAGCTGCTAGAGGAGCTAATCAAATAGCATCATGTCTCTTCAAACATCTTCAGACATACGTACCTGAGAACACAAAACATGTGATATTTTATTCTGATACATGTGGCGGTCAGAACCGAAATTCTCATGTCAGTTCAATGTTCACCTGGGCTTTGCAGAAATTAGACATAGACGTCATAGACCACAAGTTTATGGTTCCGGGTCATAGTCACTTGGAAGTGGACACGGATCATAGTATAATTGAAAAGAAGAAAAAGAAAACGGATTTGCAAATTTATCACCCGCATGATTGGATACAACTTATCAGATCTTGCAGTAAAAAATTTGAAGTAGTTGAAATGCGCAGTTCCGACTTTTTGGATTTTTCTTCATTGTTAAAGGGTGCTTTAGTGTTAAGATACAAAGATGTAGAAGGGCGACAATTTAAATGGCTCGATAAAAAGTGGTTGCGTTATAATTCTGAATTTGGTGTAATCTCCTATAAAGACACATTAGATACGGATAGTCAATTTTTCAAATTAAACTTGAAACGTCGAGTTTCTGCCGTACCTGACACTATTCCTGTTATATCGATAGAGCCATTACCAATATCAAAAGAAAAAAAAGATGATCTGATTTCTTTACTACCTTTAATACCTGATGTTTTTCATAGATTTTATTTAGATTTGCCTACGGTAAACAATATACGTAATACTGATCCTGATATTTTAGATAGTGAAGAAAATGAATAAATAGTTTTATGTAAATTATAAAAATATTGGTTAGTATATAAATAATGCATGGTAAATTAATTTTACGTTCATAGAAGTAGCTTTTGTTTGTCAACTAAAATATCGTTTATAATAAAATGTACCGTTCTCATACACTTAAGTCACAAGTATGTACTGTGTACGTAGTGTTCTTTTTAACATAAGTCACTAAAATCGCTTTTTATTATATTTTTGTCAAATTAAATTTACGTGCATGTTAGTATTAATTAACAACATCTCAATAATCTAATAAATATGAATGTATAGTTTAAAGTTATTTTATTATATAGTTTTTAGTTGTTCCTGAAAAGTGTGACTTTTGGACTTATGTTTTTTAGTCTGCCGGCCCTAGTTATAATAAGTAATATAATAATAGTATCGGTACCTCACGAATACTCGCGCACCCAGTGGCAAAAAAGAGAACTATGATCTTTGTTTATTTTTGTGTACATAAGTACCGTGAAATTTGTATAGAACTACGTCTACCGTTCGCTCTCCTGTATATCCATTCTTCGTGATGTACTCCATGCCAAAGAGCGATAAACAAATTATTTGAAAAGTTTTCAAAATTAAAATTCCTTGTCACAGAGCAAAAATTAAATATTAACATTACAGAGTACTATTATTTGTTATTGCGTCCATACTATTATATATGTTGTTGGTTAGCAGGAAAGAGGACATAATAATAAATATTATGTCCTCTTTCCTGCTAACCAACAACATATATTACAGAGTACATTAATAATAAACATAGAGTACCGTAAAACGGAGGGATAAGGGACGATTTTGAAGTTCACACAGAATATTTTCTATATTATGCATAAAAATATAAACAATAAGTTTTTTTGGAGTTTACTCCTTAAGAATCGATTTTCATATATAAGGCGCCCGGTATGAGAAAAATATGAGAGGTAAAATCTACTGATGAATGACCTCGTTACTTTTTTGGTGCGCACCTATGGTGCGCAACTTTCTAATTTGGTTGTGAGTGTATTAAGGTGGGCATGCATAGGTCGACTTTCATACATTTTTATTTTTGATTATTCTTGAAATGTATACATTTTTTTAAACATTTAATTTGTTTTATCATTTCTTTAGAGCTTTTTATATGATCAATGTTCATGTCAGCTTCCAAATTGACAGAATTAGGAAAAACAGGTGTCGCTGTCTATTACCAAAATTCGAAAATTGCCCTACAATTTCAGTGTCCCCCCTATTCATCTGTATTTACTGGTGAGTGCGTGGGTATATTAGAGGCTTGCCTATTTATAGAGAGCCATAATATATCCAGCGCTGTCATCTTTTCCGACTCAAAAAGTGCTCTTGAATCCATTATTATCAACCCTATGTATAATAAATTAAACAGTGATATAATTTTAAACATTGCACTCAGCAGGGCACAACAGGGCACAACAGGGCACTCAGGCATCAGAGGAAATGAGGTGGTGGATTCTCTTGCGAAGCAGGCTACTTTCCATCAGGTGGATGATAAACACTACAGGTATCAAACTTATGACATCCTCAATCTTCCCAAGAGACAAGCATACCAATCTTGGCAGAATGACTGGGATAAGACCAATAAAATAAAAGGAAGGTCTTATGCCTCAATACAACCCCTCATCCCAAGGAAACCATGGTCTTCAAAGTTCAAAAAATTAAATAAAAAATCTGTTTCTATTCTATGTAGAATCCGTTTAGGCCATTGTTGTACCCCAGTCTTTCTAAATAAAATTAGAATAAGAGACTCCTCACTGTGCGAGTGTGGTTTTGAAGATGGAACGCTCGACCACATCTTCTTCGCCTGTTCTAATAACACATTCACTATATACAATCTTCTTCCTGAATTGAACATCCCTCTTCCTACGAATGTTTCCTCCCTACTACACTTTTACAACAATCCCAAATTGATATTTCTTTTATCCAAATTCATTAATATTAATAACATTAAACTATAATTTTCATTTTTGAATTTTGAGCCAAATACTTTATGCTATTTATTTAAATAAATAATTATATTATATTACTTAGATAGATGAAATGTAAAGTAGAATTATGTTTAAACCCTTCCCTAGATGTATAACCCCCTGATAAATACTAAAATCTTAATTACATTTGTCCGCAGGTAACAAAACCCAAACAATCGTGTCTTTTTTGCATCAAAAATTAGTTTCCTCCGTAATTTACATAATCTCATACTTGACACTGGCAGAATGTTGCACAACTAAAAGTTGCGACGCCATGCCATAAATTAAAGAAGAAGAAGAAGAAGAGATCTGGCATCGATATTTACTCCTGCAGCCTATCCGAATTCCTAAAAAAAACGTCATCCGACATCCAGTATCGACGTTTACCCATATACTCTATCCGAATTCCTAAAAAAAAAACGTCATCCGACATCCAGTATCGACGTTTACCCCTATACTTTATCCGAATACCGAAAAAAAAGGTTATCCGACATCCAGTGTCAGTTTACCCCTATACCCTATCCGAATACTCAAAAAACAAAAAGGGTCGTCATTTCTCCCTGTCAAACTTATTACTCGATAATTATCGGCTGACGCATATCCAAATTATCGAATCCCAATTATCGATAATTGTCGGATGAAAAATTATAGATAGTTATCGATAATTATCGAATGACAAATTAACCGATAATTATCGGATCAAAATTATCGAATCACACTTATCGATAATTATCGAATGAAAAATTATCGAGTAGTTACGAATTATCGATAATTATCGCACACCCATATTTTGTAGTAAATCGCTCAGTCGCTCTCCCGTTTTCACCACGCATGTTCGTCTCTATCGCGGTTAGGAATTGGCTAAGTTTTTTAACTGGTTGGTGTACTTAAAAGTGTGCTCCGATTTACAGCGACTTACAAGGTAAGTTTTCTCAACAATATCCTATTAATATTATAAATGCGAAAGTTTGTTTGGATGTTTGTTACCCTTTCACGCAAAAACTACTGAACGGATTTAGATAAAACTTTACAGTAATATAACTTATTCATCAGAATAACACATAGGCTACAATTTGAATTGATGCCTTACAAAAATTCCCTTGAACAGCCTTGGCAAGCGACCAGAATGCACGAGTTCCCGAAGGAAGTCGAACCAATATCTCGCCAATTCTGCTCACGTACTCCGCCTTTGTCTCAGCAATTAGTCTTTTGAAGGACCTGGAGGCAAAGTTATACTCCTTTTTTAATGCGCTGGTCGTTACATCCTTGGACATCGACACATTGGCCGAAGCTCAGTAGCTTTCCAGCTTATGGCGTGCAGCCATTTTGCAGGGCCGACCAAACCAGGGTTGGAATTTGCCGCCTATAAGCACCGCAGAGCATGGAATGAAAACTTCTATGGCTTGTAGCACCACTTCGGCAACAGAATCAGCAACGATGTCTGGATCATCCAGCGAGAAGAAAATTCGCCCCCATCGGTAGGATTGCAAAGAAGAACCGCATCCTATCCCAATCAGCTGACCTATAGTGCCAAACGCAGCGGCTGCCTGCAAAGCGAGGCCATAGTGGGCGTGTGATTGGCGATAGGCTTAGGTTGAGGTCTTGAGCCCGGAAGTCTATAGAGAGGGATTCTCCGGTATTTTGGCGACTGGTACCCTCCTGGGGTAGTCTTTACGAAGTCTGTGGTGCCATGTGTGTGGGGGGAGGGGAGGGATGGGCCACCGGATCCTCAAAAACCGAACGAAACACGACGTCATTGCCGTCATTTCACGTCAGTATTAAGTAAGAGCGAAGTTCTTCCCGGGCGCGCCGGCCCATTCAGCTGCAAGCAGCATGGTGCTACTTCGGTAATATATATATATATATTACGGCGGCAGCGACGGCTGAGCGATAGAGCCGTCTTCTTCTGAGTTCGATAGTACGGGGTTCATCACGATATTGTATTAAAAAAATAACTTGATGTGTGTATAATAAAGATTTATTATCACAAATCACAATTCACTATTATACTATGCACTAAGTAGGTAAACCGACAGTTTCGCCTTAGAGGTGCGGACTGATCGATTTCACAAATGTAACTGCTCGTTTCTCGAACGCAAGTGTTTTTATACCCCACCCCACTCTCCAACACGACTCTGTCCACGTGACTTCAACAATAAATGACGTCACCGCGTTTACCCGCTACTACTATAATCATATCAGCTACTTTTATTTAAAATTATTGTTTTTCCACGACATATATATATAGGTTATATTTTTACTGTTATTTGTATGCTTAAAAATTTTTTTATGCTTAAAAAATCTGCGCATAGGTACTATAGGTATTTTTTTTAATTTTTTTTAGTAGCTTTAAAATACATGTATCTTAATTTAAACATGAAGATATCATGCTGCTTCGTCCCGCATACTAATCGTAGATCTCATTACTGTAATCTAGATTAAAAATTCGAAAGTGTTGTTCCTATTATAGGTAAATTACATACTTTTTTTGTTTAATTGTTTTACCCTTTATGTGTTAACACACAACAGAATACAAAATGTTATTTGATCTTGTGGCGAACTCATGATGTCTGCGATAATTGACGCCACAATAATAAAATTATTTATTTTGTTAACTTGGACCAGCTCCTTATAATTATTCAACTTGGGCCACACGACGACGACGTGACGAATGATGGTGGTACTTGAGGAGCCGAACGACGCTGGCGAACTACACTAATGTACTTATATACTCTTTGCACTAATGCACTTGCTTCGAAACTAACCGCGCGCCTAAATTTTTATACAATTATATCGTTCCTTTTAAATGTTCGTATTGTAATCGTTTATTTTTGTGCATTAAATTCATCTCTATATTAAATCGTTTCAATCACATCTCATTCATATAATTTCATATCTCAAAACTAAGTATATTTTTTCCGTAAATTATATCCGTAAGTAAGAAGTAAATAAATGTGAGGTTATCAAGATAACTAGACATTCTGGTGACCCCACTATCTAAAAGTCGCGATAAGGCTAAGTATTATTTTTATTGTGAAATATTAACCAATGTTTTTATTTTTTTATTAAAATACGTTCAGGACTTACATTTTCTTTTTACTTTTTTTTACACTTCCTATTTTACATAAGAAAAATATTTAAATCTCGTTTAACTTCACATTAAAATATTTGCTCTATGATTAGCCATTTATTCAGGCAAAAAAAACATTTATGCCCAATATGCCCGTAACTTACCATTTATTCCCGCCGGGCAGAAAAAGATTGCCCATTGCCCAGCCACCCAGCACTCATTGATAAAGGTAATATTTTAGTTAAAGAAATAAGAGGCAGTAAAGGTCAGTAACTAATTTTTAATTTTTATTACATATTATAAATTATTTATTAGCTGTTTACAATTAACAAGGTTTTAGTACTTATAAATTGTTTACAATTATAATTAGGCTTCTTAAATAATTATTGTATTTTATAATTAACAGTACTTAGTTAAGACAGTACAGTAATCTTAGTATTACATTAGTTAATTATTTTAATTTAATACAATACCTTTTGTTTTAAGGCTTAATTTAAGCTTTTAAAAAGCTTTTCTAAATAATCAAATTAGTTACTGTAATGTTTACCTACCTACAACAATAAAATTGTATATCTATTTGCAGTGCTTAAATGTACAATTTAATTTTTAATTTTTATTGTATATTATCACTTATTTATTATCTATTTATAATTAATAAGGTTTTTTAGTATACGTTATTTACAATTTTAATTAGGCTTCTTAAATAATTATTGTATATTATAGTTAACAATACTTAATAAAAACAGTACCTACAGTAATCTTAGTATTACATTAGTTAATTATTTTAATTTAATACAATACCTTTTGTTTTAGGGCTTAATTTCAGCTTTTATAAGCTTTTTGTAAATAATCAAATTCGTTACTATAATATTTACCCACCTACAACATTAAATTATATATCTAGTTGTAGTGCCTAAATACATTTAGGTAGATGTAGAATTTAACTTTGTATTACATTCATTTAGTGTTCATAGTTAACAGTACCTACTTAATTAAAACAGTACAGTAATCTTGGTATTACATTAGTTAATTATTTTCATTTAATGCAAAGTTTTAGGGCTTAATTTAAGCTTTTACAAGCTTTTGAAAACAATCAAATTAGTTACTGTGATATTTACCTACCTACAAGAATAAAATTATATATCTTCTTGTAGTGTTTAAATGTAAAATTTAACTTTGTATTATATTAATTTAGTGATAATTTCATAAATTATAATAATTTAAAAGAAATATTTTGTTACATTGTATAGTGATTTATTGTTATAAAATTTCAGGTTGATTCACCTGTCTTCCAAAATGACCGATATAAAAGAGCTTAAAAAGAAACGAGGCAGTTATAAAGGTAGATTTACTTCATTTGGAACCTATTTAGTCTACTAAGGGATTCTGAATTAACCCCTTGTCAGGTAATGGATATTTAGTTAAAAAAGATAGTGTTATTTTATCAGACATTTCGCTTTTCTTTGATTCCGCCTTTAAAGACATTATGATTTATTATGATATGCTGAACTGAACTAATAATAAAATAAAGATATAATAAGTACAATGATTAGATTTAGGAAACAGTGACCATAGTAGAATTAGAAATGTTAAATTAAATTAGAATTAGAGTTTATACGATTTAGAACACTGATTTAGGAAACTGCACTTTTTTATCACTTTTTAGATTTTAATATTTTAGAAATAGCACAAAAAACACTTACAGAAAAACGCCAACACACACTCGCATGTCGCGATGTGAGAACCGGTGTCGCGTTGCGATGACGTCTCTCGTAACTGGAGCGGATGGAATTTTAGGTTTGATGTGGTGAGTTAGACCTGGAGGCTTGTTTGCACTGGAGCGGGCTCAGACAATATGCTGAGGCTGACCGTCGTCCTGGATAGGTAGCTGGAGCGGGCTCAGACAATATGCTGAGGCTGATCGTCGTCCTTTTCAGTGGCTGGAGCGGGCTCACGCTGAAGAGCTGAGGCTTACCGCGTCTGCTCTATGACTCTACGTCGTCAGACTTCTCTGGCATCCCACTTCTGACACCAGTTGTTACACGGCCGACCCTGACTGTCTTTTTAAAAAAAACTACTTTTCACCACAAACTACTTTTATTAAAAGAAATTTACAAAATACTAATTTTGATCTTCCCAAATATTAGCGAGTACTCTAGTGGAGTACTATTCGCGACGGCTTCCAGAATCTAACTGATTTAATTATGAAATAATAAATCGAATGAAAACTATAAAATGCTTAATAAACAAAACTATGCTAACCGCATGGAGACAATGCTGATTAAGGCTTTATTGCCTTGTAATAAGGGTTGTAACAGTACGAGGAGCTTAACTCTGTACTTGTTCAAATCGATTGTATCTTGAATTCGCGGCCACTTACTCCTTTATCTACAGACCCAGAGCATTATACTTCTGCTGACTCCTGGGCATTTTTTAATCGGACGACCTATCACTTCACACCCTGTGCAGGACATTCGCGACGTTCCAACTCATCACCTAAATCGCTATCAGCGTATAGAACAGCTAAGCAAGTTAAGCAGAAGAATACATCTATGAGTTGCAACAGCGAGTTAAATGGCAAGCATCAAAGAGTGTCATAAGGCTCAACTATCTCGTCGTTATCAAAGAAGACAACTTACCGCCATTAAAGTGGAGGATGGGTCGAGTTGTAGCCCTTTATCCTGGGACAGACAACATTACCAGAGTTGCCGATATCAGGACTGCTACTGGGGTCATACGAAGAGCCGTCTCGAGAATTTGCTTTAGCTTTCAACGGCTGAGGGCATGTTGAAGCAACGGGTTCTACTTTATTTCAGGGCAGAATTGGCGTCATATTTCGTCAGGCGGCATCGGTTTATTTTAGTGACGGTTAACATAAAATTATTTTTTCAATATACTTCTAGCGCTGCTCAGAGTAACATTCAGTCTTTTATTTCTACTTCCTCGAATTCCTAATTTTTAAAAACCCCCTACACGCACAGCAATATTGCATTACCTTGTGTCTACGCTTATATGAATAATTGATTGACGGTCGGCTGGTCTAGTGGTCAGGCAACGACGGCCGGCTGGTCTAGTGGTCAGGCAACTGGACACTTTACGCAACGGTCGCGGGTTCGAATCCCGCCAGGTGCAGATAATCTGTATGACGAATATAGATGTCTGCACCGGGTCATGGATGTGTATTTATGTATATATGTATTTATATAAATTTCTTAAATTTATTTCCGTTCCTAGTACCTGTAACACAACTTATCACGGGGCTAGGTTAACGTGGTGTGATTGTTGCTTAATATTTATATTTATTTATATATTTATTTTATTTATTGATTTTGTATTTAAACTGAGTTTTTTGAATATTTGAATGAAACACAGTTAACGTTTCAATGCTATAATGGCTAATGTATTATGTCGGTACATATCTATACCTATAATAAATCTGTTAAAACCTCCGTTTACTTAATACACTATATGTCATGAAGAATAAATTTTACTAGGGCGATTTAATTTCAATCAGCGTCACTCTTAAAAGTTTTTTTTTTGTACGCGCATTACGTAAAAAGTACAAAACCAATGTAAATAACTTTAATACATAAAAATTATACATAACTCACAGTAACATTTAGTTTTTGTTTCATTGTAATGAAATTTAAAAATAAATATTTAAGAAGATAGAAATACGCCTAGACATAGACATAGACGACATAGACGCCATCTGGTCTAGCGCATCTTAAAAACTCACAAAACTTATTTTTGAGTTGTTATTTTGTTAAACTTAAAAGTTTACTAAATATGTCGAATATGAATAGAAATCGTTTTAATATTTTAGATAAACATCATTTTCAATTAATATACTATTATGTTAAATTATGTTAAATGTCACTAAATATAAAAACGATATTCTACTTTCTACGATAGATGGCGCAGTTTACGTAATATAATTTTTTGAATCGCGCTGTCCAAAACTTCGGCCAAAAGAATGACACTCGCCCGTATTTAAAAGAATGTTTTTCTTTTTTGCATTTCATACCTTAGGGTACTACGGTCTTGATTGTTTGTTTGTTGTTAAAATCGTCGTGGTCGTTATTTGTTTGTTGATTGTACAAAGTGGGATGGTTATGGCTATTTAAGTTGTAATCTATATATATAAAGAAAGTCGTGTTAGTTACACCGTTTATAACTCGAGAACGAGTGGACCGATTTTTATGATTTTTGTGTTTTTGGATTTGTCTTCGTCGGGAATAATACTTATTAAAATATGATATTCATCAATGAAAAAATAATTAATAAAAAAATCAGTTCAAATGTTTCATCCGTACTATCTATACATTTAATAAATCTGTTAACGAGCCCGTTTTATAATCTTAATCTTAATATATAAAAGCGAAAGGTCACTCATCACCATATCTCTGGAACTATAAGACCTAGATACTTGAAATTTGGTAGGAATATTCCTTTTGCCGAGTAGAGATCAGCTAAGAACGGATTATACGAAATTCTACCCCTAAAGGGGCAAAAAAGGGGGGCAAAAATTTGTATGGGACAACTTAGTTCCTTGGTCCAATCTACTTCAAATTTTGCATAAACTATTCTTTAACAGAATGGATTGAAGACGTGTTTCATATTTTATCAAAATTCATCCCCTAACGGGGTAATTAAATATTCATAGTAACTCACCATTCATCGATAAATGTGCCCGACTTGTCTCCTATACTTTTTAATGGATTTAAAATTGAACATACAAGCACCTTAAAAAATCTTGGTCTTTTAATGGATAGTATGCTCTCCTGGGGTCCACAAGTGGCTGAGATAAGCCGGAAAATATTTAGTGCTATTGGAATACTTGGTTGAAAAGATGGAAAAACCTTTTGCCTATCAAAACCAAAACAGCCTTAGCTCAATCCCTTCTTCTTCCACTTCTCGACTATGCAGACTGATGCTACTTAGACCTGTCACAGCAGTTACTTGGTATCCTCGATCGACTGCAAAATTTAATTATTCGATTTATATATGGGTTAAGAAAGTTCGACCATATTTCACAGCACCGCAAAAAGCTGCAGTGGCTTCCTATGCAGTATCGCCGCAATCTTCACTCTCTAACTCTTCTCTATTCTATCCTCTATCATGCCAACACTCCTCTTTACCTTAAAGAACGTTTAATTAAAAGTCTAAAAACGGATTTTATCGCGTTTATTTAAATTTACTGTTTAACAATATTTAATTTAAATTATTTCCCGACGTTTCGGACCCTTTACAGCGTCCATGATCTCGGGGGACTGAGGTGGTGGGTGTCCGAATAATGAATCAATTGTTACATACCCCGCTTTTTATACAATTATAAATTATTACTTTTGACCGTTCCTATTCACACAGAATGAACTTGTTGTGTCTGGAAGTCGTGCTGTGTTCTTATTTTCCTTGGGTTCAATTAATTTTAGAACTGGTTCCCAAGCTGGTGGTACGTTCCAACCATCCTCTCTATTGAAATTAGGATGTTTTTTTATTTCAATAGCCTCGCGAATCATCCTTGGTAGGAATCGGTGTTCTTTAGCGAGAATTTGTGGCTTATCAAATCTAATGTAGTGGTTGGTACCTTGTTGAGTATGCTGATACACAGCAGACTTTGTCGACCGTTGGTGTTTAATGTCAGCTATATGTTCTTTTACGCGTGTCTCTATACTCCGTTTAGTTTGTCCTATATATGAAAGACCACATTCACAGTCTAATTTGTAGACCCCTGCATCTTGTAAAGGTATTTGGCACTTGACAGATGGTAATAATTGACTTATCTTCGTTGGCGGCTTGTAGTAAGTTTTGATTGAAGCTCGCTTCAAGATGTAGCCAATCTTGTCAGTGACTCCTTTAACATATGGTAGTACGGCAGGCTGGCGCTCAACTGTGGCAGTCCTCTTCCTCCGGGATCTGTGACACTGACGCGGTGCTCGGAGCTTGTTGTCTCGCAGTACCTGCTTGATGTGCTGTAGCTCTGCGTCCAGGTGTTTCTCGTCACAGATCCCGCGAGCTCTCTGAAACAGAGACAAACCAACGGCAGAAAGTTGTCTAGGATGGTGGTGAGAAGCACCGTTCAAATACTTGTTTGTGTGGGTAGATTTTCTATACACAGAATGGCTTAAACTATGATCAGGATTCCTGATTATAAGTACATCTAGGAAAGCTAGTGTGTTGTTTGCCTCTAACTCCATGGTAAATTGAATATTGTTATTTATGGAGTTAAGGTGTTCTAGGAATATGCAAGTACTGTCTGTTGGTAATATGGTGAAAGTGTCATCTACATACCTCTTGTAAAATCTAGGAGAGATCCTCTCTAGAGAGAGAAGAGAAGAGAGATCTAGAGAGATGCTCTCCTTAGGGCTCGATCATCGAAGTCCTCCATGTAGATGTCAGCCACTATGGGGGATGTTGGAGAGCCCATAGCCACGCCATCCACCTGTATGTAGTATTTGTGGTTCCACAACAGGTAGCCAGTTGTAAGGCAGTACTTGAGTATTATTGCATATTCTTCTGGCATGTCGTTCTCCACTAGTCTCCTTCGTACAATTTCAATGCAGTCTTGTACCGGTAAGCATGTGAATAAAGACTGTACATCGAAACTCACCATTGTTTCATTCTGAGTGAGTTGCAGGTCTTTAATCTCACTCACAAATTGGTAGGAATCCTTCACATATGCTGTTGTGTTGCCTCTGAGTGGTGACAGTACCTTCGCTACGTGCTGAGCCAGTTTGTAAGTTGGACTGTCGATCTGGCTTACAATTGGACGTAGAGGTACATTTATTTTGTGTATTTTTGGTAGGCCATATAAGGGTGGTGATTTTGCACATGTGGGTAGTTTAACATCAATTTTTAATTTGTCGGAGTATTTCTTTATTAAGTCACTAGTTTCTTTTAATATTTTATTCGTTGGATCTTTATTAACGATTTTATACGTACTTTTATCCGACAGAAGTCGTTCTATTTTTGTATTGTAATCTGATGTGTCCATGACTACCGTAGCGTTCTCTTTATCTGCACGGAGTACTGTAATATCTGACCTCGCACGCAAGTTTTTGAGAGCAATTGATTCTTCCTTAGAGAGGTTTGGTTTCGGCAATTTACTTCGACGTAAGACGGAAGAAATGTCTTGACGTATAGCCTCCATATCCTCTTTGCGTAAGTTGTTTTTCGTCAAACAGTCCTCGACATTGCAGATTAATAAGAGCACAGCACGACTTCCAGACACAACAAGTTCATTCTGTGTGAATAGGAACGGTTAAAAGTAATAATTTATAATTGTATAAAAAGCAGGGTATGTAACAAGTGATTCATTATTCGGACACCCACCACCTCAGTCCCCCGAGATCATGGACGCTGTAAAGGGTCCGAAACGTCGGGAAATAATTTAATTTAATTAAAAACCGTTAAACTGTAAAGTTTTAAAACAAATAAACGAGATAAAATCCGATTTAGACTTTTAATTAAATGAGTAAAATTCGCGTAAATATAAGAGAACAGTATGCTTTAAAATATTTGTAATAAAAAGCATGTTAATGAAATTTCCAGTTTTTAGATTAAATGTAAGAAAGAACAAGAAAATTTTTGAAAAAAGGTGACTCTAACAGTACACTTAACATTAGGAAACTTCAAGCAGCTTTTACATGAAAAAAAAAATTGGTTGTCTGTAAAGTCGGTTTACAGACGATAATTTTACGTGAAATGTCATAAAGAAAACATTTGTAAAAATATTATATAGGTACATATACTAGTCATCTTTTATTAATAAAAGCTTCTTTAATACGGTTTACGTGTAGGGTGCGTGCTGCCGCTGTCCTGTCTGTTCTACTCGAACGCATCGATAGACTATGCGTCACAAGCCGAACGCTTAGGCCGACGATCGGCCTAAGCGTTCGGCTTGTGACGCCTCTCTATCGCTTGGTCCGCGCTCTCGCTCGCGGATTGTGACAAACTTGGTTAAGTGTCACCGGCTTTCATCGATTTACTAGACGCTATCACGTCAAAAATTATCATACCTAAAACATACTTTTTTTTTAAATTCAGCATTTAAATTCATTTTATTGTAATTTCCGCTACATACATTGCTACTTTACATTAGCAATTTCTTTCTTAAAAATTTCTTTGTCAAATTCTTGTAAAATGTTCTGTTTGCAATAAGAATAAGGGGTATCTTTTAAAATCACTCACAAGGCAATTTAAATATGAAATGAAATATGAAGTAAACGAAGTTGGAAACTTCAAATTTCAGACACATTTGTTTAATTATAATTAAATTATATTATTACTAGCTGCTACCCGCGACGTCGTCTGCGTCAACGTTATTAGATTACACGTTGTTACAGAATGCGTTGAAGAAATAAAGGTTCACTGCTCGTTCCCCGTAGGTGATATATGTGCGTGATAATATGTAGCCTATACGTTGACCCGATTTCTTAATATTCGTGCCGAATTTGAAGTAAATCCATGCAGTACTTTTTGAGTTTATCCCGGACATACATACAGACAAACAGAAAAACAGACAAATAGACAAAAATTCTAAAAACTGTATTTTTGGCTTCAGTATCGATCGTAGAGCACACCCCAAGTATTCTTTTATAAAAATATTCAATGTATAGTTTTACTTTCCTACCATTCTAATATATATAAATCTCGTGTCACAATGTTTGTCCTCAATGGACTCCTAAACCACTTAACCGATTATAATAAAATTCGCACACCATGTGCAGTTCGATCCAACTTGAGAGATAGGATAGTTTAAATCTCAAATTATAGTCGCAATTTTAATTTATTGCTAATTATTTGTCTGTTATTATTTGACAGTCACAATTATCTGTTAACTCCAAATGATTCTAACAGATGTCGATACCTTTCGACTGGGTTAAGTAATCAATAGATGGCGCTGCTATGGTAAATCTACGAACGTGTCATATAAGCTACATTTTAACAGCATAATTACCACGTGTTGTTGAGGCTAAAGTATAAATTAAATTTATTTTTATAATTTTTAAAATTTTAGTTAAATACCCGTGCGAAGCCGGGGCGGGCCGCTAGTTTTATTATATGTATAGATTATCTTCCGCCCGCGGCTTCGCCTGCGTGATTTTATTGACATAAAGTTAAAGTCTATGTCGTTCCCCAGGTTTCAGACAATCCGTATCAAATTCTTACAACAAGTCGGTAACAAAGACCCGAAGGAAAAACGTATTTTGTATGACAAAATACGTTTTTCCTTCGCTCGCAGAGTACACAGTAATAAAAAAGTCACAAACATCTATCCATACAAAGTTTCGTATTTATAATATTCATAGGATTTTAGTTAAAATTATCAATATTTTAGAGTCACATAATATTATTGTAAATATACTGTGACGCAATTGAAAGTATATCTATCTATTTTATTAGAAACATTCAGAAAGGAGAGTTGAAGGTTCACATCGCTTTATCATTGTGTATACCTGATAATTTTATTATATACTAACTGTGCCTCGCGGTTTCACCCGCGTGAATTTGAGGTAAAAACGTACTTAAATCTTTTTAAATCATTATTAACCAATCAAGGATAAGAAAATACTGGTTTTCTCTGCTACCTGATCTTGACTAGGCAAGATATAATTTTCCGCGTGAAAAGCAGTATTGACGTAAATCGATTCCTATGTGCTTAAATGTTCGCCTCTATGCTTTATTAATTGTTAAAGCAAACGATAACTCTGGCGACTTGCACCAGCACGCGGCGCGACACACATAGTTTCATTTGATTTTACATTATCTCCTAAATTATGGATCCAAATTAAATGCTATAAAATAAAAGACAAAGTTTATCTTCATAAAGTTGCCTTGTTGATAAAGTATTTATAATTCGTAAGGATTCATATAGCTGGCTAATAATAATGCAATAAAATTACCTTTTTATTTTTTGTTATCATTATTTCGTCATCAAAACTAGGATATCTTCTAAGATATTCATTGAAATCAATTGAAATTTGTCCTTAACAGAACAATTTTATTAAAAAAAAAAAAACTATTTATTTGGATAACGATTTATATCATGTCTATACAACAAACTTGATTAATATAAAAACGGTTATAATGAGTCAACCTCAAGAGATAGATATATGTTGTTGCGAACTTTTTTTAGGACTTTTAATGTCAATCAATTCCGTCATACATGATTTTAACGTAACTTTTACCGTTTACGTAGCAAACGCAACGGAACCTCTCAAAAATAATGTTTTTCCCATTTTTATAACGGTACTTATTAGTGCTCAGCTCCTATTGGTCGTAGTATATAAGAATGTTATATAGCCTATAGCCTTCCTCGGTAAAGGGAATATCTAACACAAAAAGAATTTTTCAATTCAAACCAGTAGTTCATGAGATTAGCGCGTTCAAACTAACAAACTCTTCAGCTTCATATATATGTAAATAGATATATTAGATACACTATATGATTGTAAAAAATATTGATTATTAATCGACCAATTAAAAATAAAAATAAAAATTCTAAACTATCCCTGTATGCTGAATCATATATTTATTTGCCCAAGTCTTTTTTTGACTTTTTAAACGCACGAGCTGCTGCTCTTGCTATAAAAATGGTAGATGTAGAGTTGGTTCACAATTTAATTTTCGGAATAATGTCAGGTGAGCTATTAGCTTATTATTTATTTATTTATTCATAAGGGATGGTACACAGCACAAAAAATTATAAAAGAAAAAAATGTATTACAATTACGAAGGCCAATTACGACCATCCATCCGTTTAAAATTAAATTATTTATATAAAACAAACGTGCAAAAAAAAAAACTTATTATTATCCTATTAAACTAATTATTACTCTTGGGAAGTATAGTATAATATTAGTACAAATAATTTTCTCTATATTTGAATAGTAATGTACATAATATATAAAACTAATAAAAATAGAATAAAAGCAGAATACATAAATATTTATAGAACGTATACAAATAATAAATAAATATTTTATTACTTATTGTTTGGATTATGTTGGTTTAAGATGTGTCGTTTGATTTTATTTTTAAATATATTTTTAGAACTATTGAAAATATCTATACAATTAAATTTCATATTATAGGTGTTGGGTAATCTTTTTAGAACAGAATTCTGGACATAGTTAGTGTGGCAGTACGGGACATGTAATAAGGGAGTGTGTCTCAGTCACCGTGAAGGGGTGTTCAGCAAAATATGTTCAGCTAGTTCCGGAGAGTCTAGGCGGCCACGAATAATATCATACAATAACCCCATGTCTAACACCTCTCTGCGTTCCGTTAATGTCAGAAGGTTATAAGCTCGGCAGATATTTATATATTCATCGCTTATGTCAGCTTTTCTGCATTTAAAATTAATGTGATTAATAAATTTCTTCTGTACATTTTCAATGCGTTTTATATAAATATCGTACCGTGGTGACCAAACAGGAGCAGCATATTCTAAGATGCTTCGGACGTATGCGAAATAAACTATTTTGATGGTAAGAGGATCTTTAAATGGACTACATGTTCGTATTACAAAACCAAGATTTTTAAGTGCTTTGGATCTAATTATGTCAATATGAGAAGACATTAACATTTTGCTGTCGAAGTATACACCTAAATCACGGACCATCTGTGTTCTAACGATCTCAATGCCATTACAATTATATTTAAACACAATAGGATTATTTTTACGAGTGAAACTAATACATTGACATTTTTGAATACTAGCGTTTATATTATTCTTTGTATAATAATCAAATAGATTGTTAAGATCATGTTGTAACCGCTTACAATCATCAACTGAGCGCACACTAATGTACACTTTTTTGTCGTCAGCATAGAGTAAGTGTTTTGAGTTTACAAGAACCGTATCTATGTCATAAATATACGCGCTATAGAAGAGGGGGCCAAGATGAGATCCCTGGGGTATTCCAGAAGGTACATTGATATAGTCAGACCTATAACCTCCAAGAACAACAATTTGTGTACGATTAGTAAGATATGACTGCACCCAACGTAACAAGTCACCATGGATTCCGAGATTGTGTAGTTTTTGAAGAAGGATGACATGGTCTACACGGTCAAAAGCTTTTTCAAAATCCGTATATACCACGTCAACTTGTCCACCCTTCTCCATTGCTTTTAGAATAAAATCAGAAAATAAAGTTAAATTAGATAAGGTGGACCTACCGCGTAGGAATCCGTGTTGTGTTCGTGGAATGCCTTTAGCAATGATTGAGTAGATATCTTCATATACTACCTTTTCAAACAGCTTAGCGATAGTATTGAGTATGGAAATGGGACGATAGTTAGCGATTAACGATTTCGAACCCTTTTTATGGATGGGGACAATTTGGGCTTTTTTCCAAGCATCAGGAAAAATTCCTTCTTGTAGTGACCTGTCAAATAAAATTGAAATAGGATAACAGAGGCTATCAGCACAAGAAGCAAAAAACAATGGTGGAATACCATCACATCCTGCACCTTTACTTTTGTCAAGAGTTCGTAAATATTTCAATAGATTTTGTTTGTTAACATTAATTTTAGACAAACAATCATTACAAGGGTGAGTGAAGGAAATAGGGATTGTAGAGTTAGCTCTCTGAGGTTTTAAAAATACACTTTCAAAAAACTTGTTAAATGCGTTACATATATCGTCGCCCTTGGTATAGTCAATATTATTGTGTGTAAATTTAGAGGGATAGCTTGTAGATCCCAATTTGTTTTTAATATATTTCCAAAAGTATTTAGGTGATGTTTTAATGAGTTTTTCAGACGAGCTAGTAAATAGATCGAAACAAGTTTTTTGGACTCGGTGCTGTCTTTCTCTTAGTATACTGAACTCGTCATAGTCTCTGGGGTTACCATATTTTTTCCACCGCTTATAAACTTTAAATTTTTCTTTAATAATTTTAATTAAAGCTCGACTATACCATGAAGGATATGAAGTTTTATTAGAAATTTTAACTGGTACTAATAAAGAAATACAAGATCTAATTGTATTATAAAAAATGTTTACAGCGTCATTAACTGAATCGCAAGATAACAAAACATTCCAATCGATATTTTTGAGATAAGTGTTGATGTCATCATAATTACATATATAAAAGTTGGGAGTTTGTGCTTTGTTCTCGATTAAATGGGATACATGTAAGTCTAATACATCTATATTTAACGCTGGATGATATCTGTCTTCCCCGACGATTGGTCTCGATACTATATGTGATACGAAGCACGGAGTGCTGCTGAAGCATAAATCTAATATTTTTCCAAATTCATTTTGAACTAAGTTATATTGTTTCAACCCTAGGAAGTACATTAGATCTACAAACGAATTAGCACTGTCGGATACGATTTTAGAGCCCGAGTAAAGGTTTATATATTCATTATTGTTGGTCCAGGATAAACAGGGCAAGTTAAAATCACCGAGCAATAATAAGTTATCGAGAGGGAACGTATCAATTAAATGCTTTACACTTTTTTCAAACTCTTCGTAACGAATATTAAAATCATTCAAGTCAGGCGGCAGATAAACTAAAATAATACGCAGTGTGCGGCTTGAGTTTATTGCACGTGCTGGTATAGATATACACAGTGACTCAGTGGTACGGGTGCCTCGTCTCACACATAACATGACACCACCTCCTCTACTTTTGTTTGTTATTAAGCAATCTCGATCGGAACGAAATATTATATACCTACTGTCACACAATTCAGTCTCTAAAATATCACTCTGCAACCATGTTTCTGTGAATGATAAAATATCATAATCATTCATTAGTATATTATTATATAATTGTAAGCATTTGGTTCGTAGGCCACGAACATTCTGATAGTAGATATTTAGGTTCATATTACTCGAAAAATTATTATTAGCCATCTTAAAATGTAAGAAATAATTTCATTTATTAAGTATTCGTACACATAAATATACACACACCTAAACACAGAATGTATACGTATAATAATAATAATGTATAATATTGTAGATAATATGATATTATAGGATTAATAATAAAATTTGTATATAAGTATAGCAGAGAGATATTGTAAACAATGTATGCATATATAAAATATATATTTTTATGTATAGAGTAAAATATATAAATATTTAATAGCAGATAATGTTTAAATACATATGAGATATATAAGTAGATATATAATTTAGTACTTCCCTTGCGTATTGCTATTGTATGTTCTGAAAAAAGAATTATAACAAAAACAGTCATTTTATCTTTTCTAAATCCTTTGTATCCATGATGTTTAAAGAAGGTGATGTATCGTTTTTTCGTATAAAAATTTTTCCGTTGCGGACCCAAACATGTTGGAAGGCGGCACTGGCTGCAGCTTCACGTGTTTTTTTAAGTAGTTTTTTGTAAAATGGAGTTAAGTGCTCGTTGATATAAATTTTTTTCGGTTCTTTGGATGAAATAAGTCCCAGTTCTGCAGTGGTGAGCCCTTTTTTCCTCCTGATAGCTGATATTATTTTATCTTTCAGTATTTGACTCTCCATTTTGGCTACAATATTTTTAGGTAATTTCGAGTTCATATTTTATTGTGATACGCGGTGTATACTCAAAATATCTTGTTTAGTCGCCTGAATATCTAAAACCGTGCATATGGATAAAAGTATATGAGGAAGGTCTTCATTTTTTTTCTCAGGTAATCCAGATATTTCGATATTATATAGGCGGTCACGTTGCTGTTGAATATTGAACTCTCGTTCAACATTTAATAGACGGCATTTGTATGTCTCAACTTCTTGTTCTAGTTTTTTAATTTGAGTTATTTCTTTAGATATAGCATTTGTTTTAATTTTGATATCGTCGAATGATTTGGTATGAAATTCCAGTGATTTAGAAAGGTCAGCAAGGTCATTTTTTAATAGAAGTTGTTTCTCTGATAAGATATCAATAGTTTTTATTACAGTACTTACTTGAGTTTTAATTTCATTAATTTCAGATTTTATAATGTGTATAAATTCATCATTAGACTTCTTTATATTTTCAAGATATGATAATATTTCCTTCCTAAAATCTTTAAAGTCAGCCATCCGAACATACTCATTTTCAGATTGTTTATGCTTCCTTTTAGTAATTCGAGATTCAGAGGTTGCAGAATCGTAATCCGTGTGATCAGATCGTGAGCCGGCGCGTCTAGGACCCGAGCATTTTTTTGATTGAATTTGCCTTACGCTCATATTTGGAAGTAAATATTTATAAGTAGTCGGAATAGTTTAAAATCACAAAAAAAATTAACAAACACTATAATTTAGAGGATTTTTTTTTCTAAATGATATATTAATTCGATAAAATAAAAATTTTAAACGTTGACACACGTCTGTTCGCTTTGACAACTTTTTTGGAGTTTACTCCTTAAGAATCGATTTTCATATATAAAGCGCCCGGTATGAGAAAAATATGAGAGGTAAAATGTACTGATGAATGACCTCGTTACTTTTTCGGTGCACGCGCACCTATGGTGCGGTGCGAAAGTAATGTTGCTCTAATTAATATTGAAAAATAATATTTAAAAAATAAATGATAATTGTCAGATAATAATAATTACATAATTTATCAACATTCCTAATGAAATATTTGTGCACATCTGAAATTGACTATTGTGAAAAGTTTAATGTAAAATATTTCGCCGATTAGTTATAATAAATGTATATAAAATGAATAAATATATATTTATTTATATATATATTATTTTCATTAATTTGTTAATTTACCCTTTCATATGGTATTAATCTTATTTTCAGTTGGATAAACTCTTTTTGCGTATGTTTAGACAATCGTACTTAAGGAGTAAACTCCAGTCGTGCGTCGGAGCTGACACTCACAATTTTTTTTTTTTTTTTTAAGACAGAATTCTGGACATAGTTAGTGTGGCAGTACGGGACATGTAATAAGGGAGTGTGTCTCAGTCGCCGTGAAGTGGGGTGTTCAGCAAAATATGTTCAGCTAGTTCCGGAGAGTCTAGGCGGCCACGAATAATATCATACAATAACCCCATGTCTAACACCTCTCTGCGTTATTAGCTTATTAGCGAAATGTTGGGTCTATATATGTATCAACAACATAGTATAATTTAGATAATTTAATAATCATGGTATATTTTTTAGTATTAAGATAGTTTAATTTAGGACAACGTAAAATAATAAGATATTAATATTTTATCTGCTGTATATTTATGTTAAAAGATTTAAATACATTAATATCTAAAAAAAAAACTACGCATGCTTATTTTATAAATCAATTTCAAGTCTTAAGTATTATATAAGAATTGCGTTTAAAGTTTTAACATAATGCTCTTTCGAATTCTTTCGATTTTGTTATCAATTTTAAATAAAAAATTTTATACTTAACCAACTCAATTCGATTACTAAAATTTTGTTAGTTAAATGTTTTGTTTCAATTTCTGTTGATATAAATATATCAGCGAGTAGTATTTAACGTTATTTCCCTCAAATATGAAAATAGCAAAGTATATTGTTATTTTTTTTATTTTTTTACATATAATTTATTCCTAAGTGAAGTATTTCTGTTAAGGACGGTATTACATTTTGAGCTCGCTTAAGTTTAGGTATCTAAATCGCAACACAATAACATAACGCGTACACGCACACATTGAAACCGCTTTACGCTCGATTTTATACTGACGTAACTAATCTTGGTACTTGAAAGTATTAATTTTTAATTTTACTGGTATTGATTAAGTAAAAGTAAGTATTTAACTATAGTCGGATCGCGAAGCTGATGATGATGAAGCACTGAAGTTCCATGAAGTGCCCCACTATCTCCAGAGGCTGTTGGAGGCGTACCTTCAGGAGAGAGAGGTCCTCTGGGAGGGGGGCGACGGTCGACTCTATCGACGTCGCGTTGGCTGCGGCGTTCCACAGGGCTCCGTCCTGGGACCAACCCTGTGGAACGTCGGCTTCGACTGGCTGCTGCGGGCACCTCTACCGCCCGGGCTGAGGGTCATCTGTTATGCTGACGACACCTTGCTCACGGCCCGGGCGAGGAGCTTCGAAGAGGCGGCCCGCTTAGCAGAAGCCGGCACGTCGATAACGGTCGACCGTATCGAGATGCTGGGCCTGAGGGTCTCTATATCCAAGACAGAGGCCCTCCTATTCCATGGCCCACGCAGAGGCCCCCCCCCGAGGTGCGCGGATCGCCGTCTAGGGAACGGAGGTGGAGGTTCGGGCTCAGATGAGATACCTGGGCCTAACCCTGGACGGGCGATGGAGTTTTGGTCCCCACTTCGACCAGCTCGCTCCGAGGCTGCAGAACGCCGCCGCTGCGTTGGGACGACTCCCCCCCAACGTAGGCGGACCGGACTCCCCTTGCCGGCGCTTATACGCCGGTATAGTGCGGAGCATGGTACTGTACGGTGCTCCCTTATGGGTCGACGCCCTTAGCGCTCATAACAAGGCTCTCCTGAGGAGACCCCAGAGGGTCATAGCGGTAAGGGTAATACGGGGATACCGAACAGTGTCCTGGACGGCGGCGTCACTTCTCGCGGGCGATTCGCCCTGGGAACTCCAGGCGGAGGTGCTCGCAAAGGTGTACCAGTTCCGGTCCGGTCAGAGAGCGAATGGGGAACGTCCAAGTGTGGACCAAGTCGGCAGGATCAGGGCTCTAGCTCAGAGAGCACTGATCCAATGGTGGAAGGAGGATCTGGGGTCCCCAGCGGCGGGCTCAGTGACGGTGGACACTATACGTCCTCACCTTCATCGCTGGGTCAACAGGCGGCATGGGGTGCTTACGTTCCGGCTGTCACAGGTGCTTACCGGGCACGGTTGCTTCGGTAAGTACCTGCACCAAATCGCTAGGCGAGAAGCCACCCTTGCCTGCCACGAGTGTGGCGCGCCAATCGACTCGGCGCGTCACACCCTGGAGGAATGCGCCGCTTGGGAACCCCAGCGCAGGGCCCTGGTGGCAGTGATAGGTGGAGACCTCTCGCTGTCAAGTGTGGTCCGCCGCATGCTTGACAGCGAGAGGTGCTGGTCGGCCGTGACCTCATATTGTGAGGAGGTCATGGCACTGAAGGAGGCCGCGGAGCGAGAGCGGGAAGCACCCGCACACGCTGACTCGCTCCGCAGAAGACGACCAGGGAGGAGGAGACGCCAATACGCACTCCTCCACCTTCCGCAATAGAGTGGGAGAGGGCACCACATCCTCCCACTCGCCACCAGGGCAATAGAGCGCTCACAGTGCCCGCGAGCGCTCTATAGGCGAAGGCGGTCCGCATAGGCGGGCCAACCGTCGGGGCGTCACGGTTGCATGCGAAAGCGATCCGGTAGCGCCCCACTACGACGATGAGGGCACCCCTGGGTTTTAGTGCGGTATTCTGGCACGTTCTGCCGTGTCAGCGAGTCCCACATACCCGTCGCCCTCGGGCGCCGGGATGCGTAAATGCATTTCCCAGCGAAAAATAAAATAAAAAAAAAGGTAACAAAGAGTGTTGCGAAGTTGAGGATTGCGTAATAAATTAATTTACTCTCTAATACTCTAAGACAATAGATTACAATAGAATAGATACCAATAGAGGACAAAAGCATAAATTCGGTTATCTATTTACAACTACTATTTAAAAACTTTGTACAATAGTAATTATAAAAAAAAAAAAAAAAAAAAAAAAAAAAGCAGTGTAAAGGCAACAGATTGCGAAGATTGTTATGTTGTTCCTTTTATTTTATTTTTTAATATAAACCAAATGCATCGCAAAGACAATTATTTTATTTCGGTCCGAAAAAGTATCAATTTCGTTCAAGCACAGTATACACAAGGCACTCCCTTTTTTACGTAATTATTACTTGCGATGAAGCGATTAGAGGTGAGGCGTATTTATCGTAACAGGTAAAAATAACAGGTATTTAAAAATCACAGATAACAACTGTTATCTCCAGTATTAACTACCTGTTACTACAAATAACAGATACAAATTATTCAATCATTCACCCACATGAAGACGAGGCGCACGCACTGTTACTGTTACTGTACTGATATCTATCTGTTATTTTAACAATATTTTGCTCTCATTCATACAAACAGCAGGAACCCTTGTTAGAAAGAGAAGCTCTAAAAAATATTGAATATTATTCATTGTATTATGATAATGTTAACGCAAACTAAACTTAATAATCATAATCTTTTATTAAAACGGTAGTAATGAGGAAATATTTTTTAAATTAATATTTGCTAGTGTTATTATAATTATTACAATTTTTAAAAGGCATGTATTTAATGTTACAACTTTAAATCTACGTTTTTCTATCAAAGTATTCGAAATTGCTAACAAAAATACTGAATTGCACACTAAATTTGCGCATCAAATAAATCAAATATACTATACTCTTTGATCTTTAAAGCTCAACTATTTTACTGAATGACTAACTGTTAACTTATAGTAAATCTAATTATTATTTTAGTGCAACAATATATTTAATCTGTTTTTTTGGAATCCATCACCTATTAAATTTTAAAGAACATGAGTTATACTAAATAAAACACCAGTTAATCAGTCATGTTTATTAAATTAACCTAACCTAACCTAACCTAACCTAACCTAAAATATGCATTAATTGTTATGCAATATTTAGATAATGATGTTAGTAATTCGGTTGTAATATTGGATAATTTAGTGTGCAAATCAGTATTTTTGTTATGCGGTGAGTAATTTTGTTTTAGAATGCTTATATCTGTGGTTTTAGCAAGATTTTCGTAGCAAAGTTAGATAAAAAAAGTCGCTAACTTTGATTTATTTTAAACATTTTCTAATAATACACGTTTAGTTATACAATTATTTAAATTAATATACAGTCATTTATTTGATATGCAGGTAGATTATTAGTCCAGAAATGTTGTTTGCTTAATTTTTAAATAGAGGTGCAATTAAAAATTCCCCTTTTTTTAAAATGTTTGATAATATTTATTTAATGTTGCTACAATCATAAAATGCACATAATATATTATATATAATATCAATACAGAAATTTGAAAATATAAATTGTTCAAGCAATATTTAATTAATATTTAATATGTAATATAGTATAAATTTTGTTTCGTAATCATAACTATAGTGGAAAATACGATTTACATTGTGGAAGTGATTGTGTGTTGAATTGGGCAGTCGAATGAATACTTATGGAATACGTAGAACTTGTCACCGTCGGTATCAGTAGTATGAAAATAACAGGCTGTTATTTAGTAACAGGAGTTGAGGCTGTTATTTTTGTGAATGTGAATGTAACAGTTATAACAGATCTGTTATAGTCAGTTATAGTCAGCTGTCCCTGTCACTGATATCGTTTCGGATACATTACCTATGAAATTTTTGGAAATGATGATTCTGAATGCAAGTAAATAAATTATGATGGTATTTACAAAGTATATAAAACCGAACATCCGAATTGTAAAAAATATAAAATTTAATAAATTATTACTTAAGAGTTTGAAAATAATTCTGTCATATTAAAACGTTAAAATAACCAAACAGCAACCACACTCTTTTCCAAAAAATGTGAAGTATGCGTATCCGATCGTCTTTTGTTTAGTTCGACGGGATTGGTTAAAATATTTTGCTATGTTAGTAGACTCTATTTCTATAGAAATAAAGACGAAATTCGAATTATTACAGTTGTTTGTTTTGAATTTGATTTATTACATGATTTTCAAATGCAACTCGTTCAATTTGCGCCCGAATAAATATAAATAAATTTGAATTTTGAATTTAACTATAATGGAAAATACGATTTACATTGTGAAAGTGAGTTGAATTGGGCAGTCGAATTAATACTTATCAATTACGTAGTACTCGTCACCGTCAGTATCAGTAATATGAAAATAACAGGCTGTTATTTAGTAACAGGTATTGAGTCCTGTTATTTTTGTGTAACAGTAACTGTGATAACAGTTACCAGAATTGACCTGTTATAGCCCAACTCTAGAAGCGATACACCCGTGCTTCCACGAGCGCGTTTGATGACGAACGACGATTGTTCAGGAGTAAAAATTGTATAAAGAAATTTGAGAGCGTTTCTTATTTTTCTCATAAATGGAAATATTATTTATTTTTATTTAAAATATTTAGCTATTCGTACAGAGGACTAAATAAGCAACAATTTCTTAGTATATTTATTTTTCTTAGTGCAGTGTATTTAGCTATACTGGTTCCTATTCAGACCCCTCTTTTTTTAATTTTTTGCGATTACTGTGATGGTTAAAACGAATTTGTGTAAAAAATTTGTATGGGGCTATAGAATTTTTATGGTGTTACTCTGGAGATGAATATATTATCTTTCATTTGAAACCAAGATATCCTCGCAGTGTGACTCCGAATTAATTAAAATGGTACCTGAAAATCACTGATATTTGTGGAAAAATGTGATATCGTCCTTAACATAAATCTATAACCGAGTTATATTTAATGTTATTTCCTCCAAATATGAAAATAATAAACTATTTCTGACGGTTTCCGTCGTAAATTCTAATTAAAACTGTAGAGATTTATTCCTGATTAATTGCCAACACCTGGCGACGCTTGGACTCAAAATAAATTCTTGGTGATCGTAATAAATCATCACGACTTGAAATATCATTATATTGTTTTCAAAAGAATAATATTGGCTGAATACTGAATACAATCTAAAGTATTTTACGCTATATAATATATCACCAATAACTATAATCTCATACAACATTTTTCGATGGTGAGAAAAGAAAAATAAGCCAATTAAAACTATAGAGATAATTTTCCTTATTAGAGTTCTTATATTTTGGTATGATATCAGATTTATCGTATGAAATTAAATAATTATAGACGTTGTAAGCACTTAACCATAAATCATTACGATAAAAATTAAAATGAGCGAATAAATCACCGAGTGACACAGATAGGCTTTAAGCGGTAGGTACTGTCTATTATTCTGTCTATATTATATGCCATCTTTTAACATCGATTGCGATGAGCGCTTGCAATTCATGAAAAGTTGTGAAAAGTCAGCAAGCATTTTTTATAAGTATCTTTTGTTTTTTCTAATGTTTTTTTTTTTAGTAATATTAAGAATGTTTTTTTTTCTTAATGCTGCAAGTAAGCACTTATATATAACTGTTGGACATCCGTATAAATAAATAAATAATAAACGTTATTATATGATTTATTATGAATATGAATAATCCGTGGAGAGTAAAATTATTAAACTGACTGAACTGAAAGAGCTTATAAACCTGTTCTTAGAGAAGAGTTGCTTAGGTTAGATTACTCTATTGTGAGTTGGAGTAAAATTTCCCCAATCAAGAGTAACGATAGGTGTTACAAAGTGATAAAAGATCAACTACATAGATAAGTATTTATCAAAAACAAAAAACGGCTACGAGAGAGAATCAAATCTGCGATCATCAGCATTAATGGAGCGATCGTCATTAACACCAGAAAAATATTTCGAAGTCATCCGTCGTCACGAGAAAATTGGTTATCTGTAAGATCGGTTTTGGGACGGTAATTTTACATGATAAAGTCATAAGAAAACATTGATAAAAATATTATATAGATATATTAGTCATCTTTTATTAGTTAAAGCTTCTTTAAAACAGTTTACGTGCAGGATGCGTGCTGCCGCTGTCCTGTCTGTTCTATTCGCACGCATCGATAGACTGCCTCACAAGCCGAACGCTTAGGCCGATCGTGCATTCTATCACTTGTTCCGCACTCTCGCTCGCGGATTGTGACAAACTTCGTGAAGTGCCGCCTTTCACCGATTTACTAGACGTTATCACGTCAAAAAAAATATAACTATAGTATGTACTCGTTATTATAATTGGACATAACATTAAATATTAAACGAATTCGGTCTTTAGCGAGCTGTTAAATATTACAGTAAGTCGGTATTTACTGAGGTGTTCAATACACAAAATATGCGTGGGACTATCAATAATTCGATAGTACGTGAGTGTTATTTGTTTCCGCGTAATAAAGGAAACATGATGGATCCACCTACATGATATTATTACACTTTACTTGTGCTCACCTGTTAAATCATCAATAAAAATACAAGTTAAAATGTTATCATAGCATTTTAGACACAAACAATGTTTAAAATTTCATAATAATATTCAAAAAGCTGTAATTTACCTTTATCATATAACGATGAAGAACATAAGCTAGAATAAATAGATAGTTATTATGTAAACTAGTTTACTTAACTGAACTTATATAAATTTTTCTTGTCAAACCTTCGATATTTTTTTTGACATATCCTGTCGAAATACTAATTATATCTGTTATTTTTTATTTATTTTTTTAGTATTTAATACTCAACCCAATGAAATAAATTCAGACACGCATCGCATCGCAGCGCATCAGCCTATCGCAGTCCACTGCTGGACATAGGCCTCCTGTAGCTCGCGCCAAATGTCCCGGTTTTCCGCAATCCTCATCCAGCCTCCGCCGGCGACCTTGCGTAAGTCGTCGGTCCAGCGGGCTGAAGGGCGCCCTACACTGCGTTTGCCGATTCGCGGTCTCCACGCCAGGATACGTCTGTTCCAGCGGCCATCAGTCCAGCGACATACGTGACCAGCCCACTGCCACTTCAACTTACTGATTCTACGAGCTATGTCAGTTACTTTAGTTCTCTCGCGGATAATCTCATTTCTGATTTTATCCTTAAGAGAGACTCCAAGCATAGTCCGTTCAATCGTCGTCAGTGTCCACGTCTCGGCGCCATATGTCAACACAGGTAGGACACACTGCTCGAAGACTTTTGTCTTTAGGCATTGCGGAATCTTCGAATCGAAGACTCGACGTAGCCTACCGACAACGAATTACCGATTCAGAAACATAGACACGAAATCACAACAAACTAACACATCAACTGTCACATTTATTTGTATTGCTTAACAATTTATAATTTAAAATTTTAAGTTTAAAAGTTTAAGTTTTTACGAGTTATAGGTATATTATATATATACATATATACATACATGACGAATCTTAGCTGAGTTTACTTGTGACTACTAATATATAATTGACAATGGTCTTTGCAAGTGTCGCCAATATTTGCAGTTTCGGTCTTGACTCGTGATAAACTTTTATATAGATCATAAAGATGATTGATCTGGGTGTTTAAATTATATGCACTTCTGTTAAATATAAAGCGTGTAAGTTTAAGCGGTGTTGTGTCGAAACTTAAGGCATATACAGGTGACTGGTAAATTACTATCAATATTTAAGGAGACTACTCGGTACATGATTCTCATTCGAATTATGTAAAAAAAAACAGGTAAATATTAATAAACCTTTAAGTAAAGTTACTCAACAATTATCCAATTATGTACACGTCGTCTGGACACCCTAGCAGCAAGCTGCACTTTCGACACAAAACAGGTAGCTTACCTAGGTCCAAACGCCGCCACGTGTTAACAGGGTAGCAGGATAAACAAGCATGATCCAGTCCCCCTTAATACTTTAATCCTGGCTTAGGATAGGCAAAAATACTAAGATATTTTACTCGTTTAAGCAACAAATTTGTTGACTAGGTAAATGATGTGAACTTTGGCAATTTTTAGATGTGAACAAGCGGCACAGTACAACACCTGTGCACGTGCCGCCGGTATGACTGTAGAGTGACAACTAGAGCTGCGTCGATCGATCATTCGTGGCGACCCGAGTCGATCGCGACCCATAGGCATAGTGATCGAGTCACAAAGACTCGATCACTTCGATCACTCGATCATTTATTCATTCACGCACGGGTCAAGTTCGAGAATCAATATTGCTTAGGTACTTCACGAATATATACCTATAGGGTTAGGTAGGTATCTAGAATCTACAGTAGACATATCTGATACGTAGTTATGGTTAGATGTAGGACAAATAACTTTTTTTTTAATGATGAATGATTTTTTTGATGAATGAGGCATTAAATGATATTACTTAAACCGCCTCCAAATTTAAAGAAAAACAACACAAAAATATTATATATTCGGTAAATTACGCGTGAGCGACACGTCTTCGCGACCCACGACCCACGACCTATCGCTAACATGTGCGGCGCGCGGCGGCGGTGGGCGACCCGTCGATCACAAATGATCGAGTCGTTTCTACGGTCGCACAGTGGGCTGAAATTCGCGTTTCATAGACATTCAAATTATTTTTTTCAAGTGAGGCTTTTTTTGCTAGAATGCGTTCGAGAATAACTGCTTTATGCCTTATATAATGAACTTTCAGGTTTATAATCGTAAACAGCGCAGTTAGAATTTTTTTCAAAAAAAATTGTATGGAGTCGACATAATAAATGATGATATCTCTATAATCACAGAATTGCGCCTAATATCCTCTTAGGTTATTAAAATATAAATTATTTTTGATTTTTTGACATACTTCATGCCAAGGTCAAACGTGCGTTTTTTTTTTAAAAATCTTTAAAAAATTTACCAAATTTGTTTTCTTTATTTTTTGGTTTTTTCTTTATATTGAGCTTTACATGGGTGTATATATACTTTACATTTACTCAAATTAATTATGTGCTGTATTAGAAAGTAAAATTCATTGAAAACCATAAAAAGGCTTAATTATTACAATAATAAAAATATAATATGATAAAATTAAATAAAGCAATCAATATATTAATTTCAATTATTGCCTATTCTGAATCACTATCTTTAGAGTCGAACTCAGAGTCAGAGTTTATTTCAGCAATATCCATGAACTCGAATTCAGGTGTTTGAAGATTCAGCAGATCCAATGTTTCAGCAAACAAATATTTCTTTTTCTTTGCGTCCATCGTTGGTCTTACTGCTGAAATAAGTGGATCGGACGAAAGAAGAAGGAAATTAAAAATATCTTCATTCATTCATTCCATAACTCATTTTAATATCATAATACGGTTTCGATGGAGCATCCAGCCAAAGCAGATACAAACAGAAGATGGATTCTACACAAGATGACTCTAGTATCTTCATGACTTCGTTATCACCACTGAAGATGACGAATGAAGACATCACAGTTTGGGAGAACCCGAAACCTTGCTCAGCAGCGTATTGTCGTCCAGTACAATTCACCTTTGTTAAAGAAACTGAATCAGTGGTGAAGGAAGAAAATGAAAGAGTCAAAGCTGAGATATCAGCTCTCCAACCATCTGATTGTGATGGCAATATTGTCAGTCATAAGCTAATGCTCACCATGGTTGATGCCAAAATAAAAACATACCTTTCTCCTAACGTAAGATCGAATGCAGCGTGCTACATTTGTTTGGCGAAACCTTCGGAGATGAACAACTTGGAAGAAGTTAAAAATAAATCTACAGAAGATGACTTGATGGAGCTCGGACTTTCTTCATTACATGCGCGCATAAACATGATGGAATGTCTTTTGCATATCGCATATAAATTAGATATTAAGAAGTGGTCTGCTAGAAAAGAAAGTGAGAAAGCCGCAGTGGATGCAAGAAAGAAAACTATCCAAGCCAGGTTCAAAACGGAACTCAACCTATTAATCGATGTCGTAAAACAAGGTTATGGCACAACTAACGACGGCAACACTGCGCGACGGTTTTTTGAATTTCCTGAAAAGACTGCAGCTATCACTGGACTAGATGAAGATCTGATCCGAAGATTTTCTGTAATTTTGCAAGCCATAACTTCAGGCCAATCCATCAATGTTTCGAAATTTAAAAAATATGCGTACATAACTGCTGAAAAGTATGTAGAATTATACAACTGGTACTACATGTCATCAACAGTGCACACGATACTTCTTCATGGAGCCGAAATTATCGCTTGTAATGCAATAGTACCGATTGGGAGTTTATCTGAAGAGGCTTCAGAAGCGAGGAACAAAGACTTCAGAAGATTCAGAGAACATCACTCACGTAAGAAGAGCAGAATGAGTTCCAATGAAGATATTTTTAATTTCCTTCTTCTTTCGTCCGATCCACTTATTTCAGTAGTAAGACCAACGATGGACGCAAAGAAAAAGAAATATTTGTTTGCTGAAACATTGGATCTGCTGAATCTTCAAACACCTGAATTCGAGTTCATGGATATTGCTGAAATAAACTCTGACTCTGAGTTCGACTCTAAAGATAGTGATTCAGAATAGGCAATAATTGAAATTAATATATTGATTGCTTTATTTAATTTTATCATATTATATTTTTATTATTGTAATAATTAAGCCTTTTTATGGTTTTCAATGAATTTTACTTTCTAATACAGCACATAATTAATTTGAGTAAATGTAAAGTATATATACACCCATGTAAAGCTCAATATAAAGAAAAAACCAAAAAATAAAGAAAACAAATTTGGTAAATTTTTTAAAGATTTTTTAAAAAAAAACGCACGTTTGACCTTGGCATGAAGTATGTCAAAAAATCAAAAATAATTTATATTTTAATAACCTAAGAGGATATTAGGCGCAATTCAGCGATTATAGAGATATTGTCATTTATTATGTCGACTCCATACAATTTTTTTTTGAAAAAAATTCTAACTGCGCTGTTTACGATTATAAACCTGAAAGTTCATTATATAAGGCATATAGCAGTTATTCTCAATCATATTCAAACAAAAAAAGCCTCACTTGAAAAAATTTATTTGAATGTCTATGAAACGCGAATTTCAGCCCACTGTGGGTCGTGATCGAGTCACTCGCTCGCGGGTTGTGATCGAATCAAAGTGATTCGATCGATCGCGATTGAGACAGGTCTAGTGACAACGCTTCATTTACTTGAATTGAAATTGATGAAAATTTGGTCAAAAATTAAGTACCTATTTTTTTTACATAATTTTAATGAGAATCATGTACCGAGTATTCTCCTTAAATATTGATAGTAATTTACCAGTCACCTGTATATTAGGCATATCTTTTTATAAATCTAAAATATTTGAAAAAACGAATGTCATATCATAACATCGTATCAACTTTAATAAATACTCTTATGAATATATTACATTCCGACTGTCCCGTTATGACGTAATTTATGCTAACCAGTGAATTCAACGTTAACGCCTCGTTAGTTTGACTAAGGTGTTTCTCAATTTATGCACTAATTTAAAAATATAAATATGTAACAAATATACCATTTGATAATAAAGCCTGCTATCTAAACTAGGCTTGTATCTTAGCCCTTAGGCTTATCTTAGGTGGACTAGTCATTTTAAGTGATAATACTGATTTAGCACTATTGATAATGAAAGAATATATAAATTTTTAAGAACATGAATGGTACGAAAATTCAACAAAATATCGATATCGATAGATCGATAACATATTATATATCTTATATCTTTAAACGAGCAATTCTTGTATATATATATACATATAATCTGAATCTCGGAAACGGCTCCAACGATTTTCATGAAATTTAGTATGCAGGGGGTTTCGGGCGCGATAAATCGATCCAGCTAGGATTTGTTTTTAGAAAATGTCGTTTTATCCCTTTTTTCACGCAATTAAAATTCACTATTATTAAGTTTATAATAGCTCCGATCGGAAACGGGCGAATTCGAAATCAGAAGACCCGCATTCGAATCCAGGTGTCTACAGACCAGTTTTTTTCCTTTTTTTTTGTTTGTTCTTTTGTGAGAAAAACTATTATTGAGAGCTCTTTTTATTTTTTATTTAAATAACCAGTTCCTATTATTTTACTATTATGTCGGTAAGATCAAAAATATTATTTATGTTTCATCAGTATGTAAGTAATGTATCTAAATATAATTTAACCGAGCAAAGCTCGGTCATCCAGGTACTATATAATTATGTGTGTTAGTGATGGACCTCAGGAATAGAATAGATTTAATGTAAATAATTAACAAAAATGGAATTATCTTTAAATTTCATTTAATTTAAATTTAAATACTTATATGGAGAAGAGGCATTTAAAAATAGCATCGGGACGTTTATAGACTGCTTTAGTTCAATTGAGTTCACTTTTTAAATGAAAGATTTCTGAGTGTTTTTCTTTCTTAATTTTTTTAAACCTCTATTTTCCGTTTAAAACTTTTTAAATTTTATTTATCGGTTTTAGAATTTTATATAAATAAATAAAATGAAATATTATAGACGAAATTATAAATATTATTTTTACCCGACTGCGACAGAAGGAGGGTTATGTTTTTCGAGTGTATGTATGTATGTATGTATGTATGTATGTAGGTATGTATGTATGTATGTATGTATGTATGTATGTCCATTTCTTTGGCACACCCTACAGCCCAAACGGCTGGACGGTTTTTGACATATGAGGTGTCGTTGGATTTGTCTAAATTGTAGTAGTGACATAGGCTATATAAATTTTCAAAATGGCGCCCGCAAATGTCGAAATGAGGGGGGGGGAGTTGAATTCTTCTTTCTTACTGTAGCAATATGGGTATCAAATGAAAGATGGTAAATTGTTTTATTCTTTTTAGTTTATAATAAGAGTATTTTACACAGTCGGGTTTTTTGATTTTTTTAATTAAGCATACTTGTTTATGATCTATTCAGAATGAAAACCAGAAATTTGTACTTATATTAAAATTTCCTACTAAATATTCGATCAACATTCTCTAATAGATATTTGCAAGCGTTCAATGTCAGAGACGGTATTAAAAATTATTAGCCTGTAAGTGATTTTATGAAGGTTAATAAACATTTGAGATAAACGTTCCAATTTTATACGATTATAACTAAAGCTGTAAAACAAAATGCTTTGAAAAAACGAACTGTATTTTAGTTGAATTTGTTTGTAAATTCGAGCATAATCTGCAAAATATAGTGTAGACTTACTTAAAAAAATATAAAGAATTATAAAATTTGAACAATTTTAAGAACATTTATAACAGTACAGCACTGTATTCATAAGTAGCCTATGTCATTTCTCAGAGTGCAGGCAAAATCCTGAATTTCTTTTTTCATATCAAATTTTATTTTACAAGAAAAACTATTCGTCCATTATTTTTATTCAGGGAATTTGAAAGCTCGATTCTATGGAATATCTTATATGTGATGAGAAGATGAGAGAAAATGGGTCGCTTGTTATGAAAACGTAATAAAAGTATTTATTTCTACTACATGATATTAACAAAGAAAATTAAACGAAGCTTGAAGTTGGATCAAACACCTAAACGATGTTAGCAATTTAGTTCCATATAATCGAAACTGATATGTGGAATATATTACGGCTGAAACTTAAATGTGTCCCGAAAGTACGTGTTTGTTGAATATATCTTCATTTTATTAATTTTTATTTAATTAAAATTATATATAATTTTGATTTGATATTTGTCCTTGTTATAGTTTGGATTTGTTTTCTATCTATAAGTCTGTCACAGCCAATTTAATCCGAATCTACTGTACCGCTTCTGCTAACATTAAACTTCGTTCTAGATTTATCTTAAAAAACTTAAATTTTATTAGAATATTAACATTATTAAGTTCATTATGAGTACCACTCACCACTTATACATGGTGACATATTTTTATGTTAGTATAAGAGGATAATTAAAATCAATAAGTTTCTGTCGCTAAGAAAATTAAAAGTTTTTGAAATATAATTATATTAAAATATTGTCGAAGAGAGTAGGTACATTGAATTATTAAGATATTAATAATATCTTTTTTTTATAATTGAATATGCTCTAATATGTTTATATGTTGATCCAGAATGATGTCGAGATATTTAATATGTCACTGGAATTTATGATTGAGCTGACTGGAACTGAGGCTTAGTGTCAAAACTAGAATTAATTAAAATATTTTTTTCCAGTGCGGTGACGTAGAATGTATTTAATTGTTTATTTAGTTTTAGAAATATTTAAGGCCAAAAAATTTAAAAATAACCTTTCAAACTCGAGATCAAATGGAAGATTAAATTTCAATTCAAATATTTTACTTGTAAAGAACTCATAAAAATTATACATTAATCTTAATAGAAAAAGCTTAAGATTTTAAATTCTGTTTCTGGGTAAATCACATAAAATTGTTCGTTCTTGTCATAGATAGTTACAAATTTTTATTACCTCTGATACCCATTCCTTTAAGTTGCATTAAGAGAAAGAAAAATGGTTATTAAGATCGATCGATCTCTCGAAGAGAGAGATTGGTGGTTAATGAGATCGAGTATATCATCCGAAGTGCATCTGAACGCACTCATAATAAACTGTAAGGCTATTTCCTAATAGACACTAATTAAGTTTTAAATAATGTATTTAGGTATCCCTAGTAAATAGGAAGCACACTTCCTCTCTTGAATGTATCATTATGGAAAGGTATACACACAGTACTTGATTATTAACAAATTACCTAATAAGTACAAAACAGTAGTTTTAGAATAATAACAGGAAATTTATACAATTTAGGGACTGTATTCAATTTGACAGAGTTGAAAACTATAATAATTTTATCCGTACCTGTTTATTTTTACATCATTCAAAAAGTCATTAAAAAGGAAAAGTAACAATCCAGAGCAGAGGTTTGTTTCATTTGTGCTTAATTCGTCAGTGAAATTAGAACTTGTTTTGGCAAGGAATTAATTAATGTCATTGAAAGCATGAAATCGGAGAAAATAAATAATTTTGAATAGCAGTTTAGTTTAATAATTGGTGTTTGGTGTAATAGTGGCTTATTTAAATATTTAAACTAAAATGTTTGTTTCTTTTATAAGCAGTTTGAATGTTTTTCATTTTCTGATTTTTTTTTATAATATAATGCACTTACTTCTATTAGATATATCTACTATACATTATGTAATCCAAGTGTTTCATATTCTGTTCGGTCCTTTCGGTGTAATTTTCTGTTCGATATCTGAATACCATTTTATCATAGCGTTATTAGGACAAGAATATACAAAAATATATTTAAAAAAAATCTATGTAAGATTTAATCGTATTTATTTTTATCACGTGATCGATGTAAGTTTTAATGATCTCTACTTGAAAAATAATTGATAGGAAGTAGTCAGGGAAGCCTAAAAAATTGAGGTAATCATATGAACACGATTCTAATAAAGAGGGCTTTATATTCAAGTTCATAGCAGTGATTACTACAAATTTAAATTTGGAGTCCAAGTACAGTCTTTTCCAAAATATGTGTTTTGAAATTAGATCTTCAGTTAATAAGATGAAGTATTCGAACATGCCAGACTGGAAGAAAATCTGAAGACAATATTCGTACCGACAAAATAAGCTAAAAAAAAAAAACAAAGGAAAGTTTGTATTGGAGTGGGTTGGTATCATTTTAGTCGCATTTGTCCCGGGTGAATGGTAAGATGACTCAACACGTTGCTCTGGCCTTGCTTCTCATATGAGCGATCATTTCGACCAGAGATGACTCAAACTTCCGACTCTTGGAGCAGTAACAGGAATGTTTGAGTTAAAATTAGGCGGCTAATAAGTTTACGTTTGTGAATACGTTCCTTGTTACGCAAAACGTTTTATATTTAGATTTCATATAAATTAACTATTTTTATATTATTTGTTTGTTGTATTAAAACAAACGCGTCATTTAATATTTTTCGAAATTCAAAGTCTTCTAATACTTAGAAATATGTAGGTATGTGACGAACAAATGAATGTTTGATAAAACATCTTTTATAACAAAAGTAATGAACTGTTGGCTATAAGACTTGGAATGTAGACGACCCTGCACATAAACATTATTTTATCAAAGTTATCCATTTCGCATTTTTACGTTTATTAAATTTTGAATTTATGTCGCCTAATTTTGTAATTGCTGTATATATTGCTCAGTTTATATAGTAAGGATGGAAACGTTTATAGCGTATAACGTTTCTCCACAAACAGGCTATATAAAGAAAATGAAAAGAATAAACTATTTGTCTTCATAGTATTGCTGTAAGAGTTTATAAAATATCTGTATGAAATCACGTATTCATACAAAATATTATTATAGTATTTTATAGTCTTTACGACTATAAAATACTGTACTACCTACGGCCTTCATTTAACTCGTACAAAGACAGAGTATTTTGTCTGACAGTATGTCCATTATCTGGAGGCACGGCAGTGCCTCCGCCAAGTCGAGCAAAAAAAAAAGTGGCACGGCCGTACTATCTTTTCTCGGAGCAACTCAGGCCATTTTCGACCCCCTATAACTTCGTTATGGATAAAACTAGAAGTCTGAATTTTCAATACCCAAGCAGGCATTGTATAAACACGGTATATTTCAAATTTCATTCAATTTGAACCAGTAGCTTAAGAATTATAATTAGTCAAAGTTTCGAATTTTGTCACTCACTGACTGACCGATCATCAAAACTCTAAGGCACTTCTAGTAGACATAAAAGCTTCAAATTTAGAATACCATTAGTGTTTAGTATATAAACCAAGGAAAAATTCAAATATTTTGCAATTTCGGTCCAGTTTTCTAGATACACCAACTGCATAAATAACTTTGTAATCCCATATAAATATATAGGATTACAAAGTTACATTTGCAGTGAATGAATCAATGTACCCGTACAAGCATAACATAGTGGAATAATAGGTGTAGATAGATACCTAGATATAATTATCTTCAAAGGTAACCTGTAAAATGGTCAACGGAATGAAAAAGCAAGAATGGGACATGTCTTATGTAGCTGTACCAAAATCACGCAAAGTATTAAAGAACACTAATAAATCATAACCGCGACTGGCTGAGGTGATTTGCCCGCTCCACGGCTTCCACGCTTCCCGTACGTAAGTTATTTTATTTTATTCAGTTGGCAGCTATATTAAACCTATCCCTCTAATCGGTTTCTACACTGCATTGTAGCAAAACGCTCAATCGCTTGGCGGCACGTCTTTGCCGATAGGGTGGTAACTAGCCACTACCAAAGACTCCCACCAAAGCAGATCAGAGAAAGAAAATTTACTCTGCCGGGGATTGAACCCGGGATCTCCCGCTTAATATACAACAGCGCGCACCATTTCGCCAGCGTGATCGTCATTTTTGAGTTCATATAATTATGTCATTATTAGAATGCACCTGATTGATTCAGTGAGTCATAACAGCAATAACTGTTAATTAATGTATATTAACATTAAATAAATAAAAATAAATATAGAAAATAAGGACTTAAAATAACTTTTGTATTTTAAAGCTATAACTTCTTGATGAGAGTAAATTTTTATACGATGCGCGTGTACTCTGTGACAAAAAACCGACAACATAAAGCTAAGTAGTAGGCGCCGCGCAATTGCGCTAACTTACTTCATTGCGCTGGATGTGTCAACTCACTTTTTACAAGCTTTTATTTTGTTTCACCTGTCTCGATATTTGTCATCAAATCTTGGAAATTAAATTTGATCCAAAATAATAGTAAATCATGTGACAATGCAATATTATGATTACATGGTGCTGATTTGATGGAGGAGCTAGAAGGTACCTAAAGGAAGGATTTTGGGCCCGTTTAAGTCCTCTAGACGAGTAAGTTTGTCTTTCAATGGTAATCAGGGTCTGGTGATGAAGTTGGAATGTGGTCATAGGAACTCAGTAATGAAACGACGCAACCCCATCGAATTTTGGCTCGTTTGATTTGTCTTGACGTGTACTTTGTTTTTAGATAGTTACCAGGGTCTAATCTGATAATGGAGTTGGAACGCAGTCATAAGAACTTCGCAATGAAACGACACAGCCTCATCGAGTTCGGGCTAGTTTGAATCCTATAGACGAGTAGTTTGTCTTTCAATGGTAACCAGGGTTTGATGATGTAGCTAGAAGGTGGTCATAGGAACTCTGTAATAAAACGACGCACCCCAATCGAGTTTCGGCTCCTTTGATTCGTCTTGACGAGTACTTTGTTTTAGTGGGTTTTCAGGGTCTGTTTACAGATGGCGCGCACCAACCATTAACTCGGCGCATCGTCTTATTATAAGTATAACTTTTTACGTACGTACATAAGTATACATTCACTTTTTTAAATATTTTTTAAAAGTTTATTTTTATGGAAGTTTAGGTGTAAAAAATCGACAGCAATCTGACAACACTGTTTCCGGCTAAACATACTTCATTCATCTCTCTTGTCAAGTATTTCAAGTTGTCAACTTGAGATCACAATATGTATGACATAACAATCAAATTATATATCTGTATCGTATCGGAAAAGAAAAAGAGGAAGAATATCTACAAAAATAAGAAAAGCTCATTAGACCTAGCGAAGGCTTTAAGAAAATACGTTGTTGATAATAAAGAAGTAGAAGACACCGGAAAGGAAAATAAGTAGGACTGTCTACAAAAAGAAATGAGATGCCATCAAAAACATAACTTGTAAAAAGAAACCAAGTCTCGCAACTCACTTCTTCTTCCGTAAAAAGTTGTGAGATCCATGTAATACCAAGTCGGCTAATTTATTCAAACCCTACTTAAGGGTTCTTCTGTTTTAAGTTATTACGTTAGTAGCTAACCTAACAACATCGTATAGTGATCATATCAATATTAAAAATCTTTGATGTTTTAAATAAATAGATTGACTTGGCAATGTGGAAAATGGAATCATTACTCTCAAAAGAAAACGAAAAACAATCCAACAACTTGGAGATGACGACGGAAAACATCGGCGTCGATACAGACGTCAATGTGCAGTCGGATGACTCGGCGGGGTCAATAAGCACAGATGGGAGGCCTCCAAAGCCTCATAAACGGCCTAGGCCGAAATCTTTCTCGCCACCATGTGGAAGCGAGAGAGGCATGCTCACTAGAGCAAGAAAAAGAGGGTTAGCTACCAGGAGGCGCGAAGATTTGCTTGTTGCTGAGGAGGAAATAGCCGAACGAGCACGCGCTGCTGAGCAGAGCCGCAAGGCCCTAGGCTTGGACTTGGGAGACAGTCGCACTGCGGATGCCCTGAACAAGCAGGCACTACAAGATGTCGACCTGATCCTGAAGGTTGCCGACAGGTCCAGAAACCTAAAACGCACCTTTGTGCACGTCATCAAGGAAGCGGCAGGTTCAATAAAAGCTGTCGTGGAGGCCCTCCATACGAGGACAGCAGCGGAAGAAGTGGCCAAACTCCAAGCGGAGAACAGCCGCCTAGAAAAACAGATTGCGGCTCTCCGGTCTGAGCTCTCTGAACTGAAGGAGATGACCCGCTCCTCCGCACAGACCTCTTCGCCTGCTCAGCCGCCTAGGACCGACGCTGACGTACTGGAGGAGTTCAAAGCGTCCTTATTATCGTCCGTCGATTGTATGATGAATGCCCGTCTGGCAGGCATAGAGGAGCGGCTCTTGCCTGCCAAGACACTCCGTCCACCATTAGCGGCGGATAAAAAGCGGAAGGTAGCCCAGAAGGCATCTGCGCCAACGCCAGCACCTCGGACCTTTCGTGCGCAGGATAAAACGCCACAACCGTCGGCCAGTTCAACAGCCGCAAAGACAACTCTTGCGTGCCCGAATGACGGCGGTGATTGGGTCACGGTCGTCAGGAAAAAAAAGAAGGCAAAATCATACGCCGACGCCGCCGCTGCTCCTGCGCCGAAGAAACCGCAGCCACAGCGCACGAAGAAATCTAGGAAGCCCAAGTTGATCGCCCCCCGCACTCTGGCAGTACTAATAACACTGCAGTCGGAGGCTGAATCCAAGGGGGTGACATACTGCCAAGTTATGCAGCGGGCCTCAGAAAAGGTAAGCTTGGTGGACCGTGGGTTCAAGGATGGCGTTAAAATTCGACGCGCCGCCACCGGGGCGAGACTCCTTGAGCTGCCTAAAGGGCAGGACCCAGCAGCTGTCGACCGCCTGACACAGGAGCTACGCAAGGCACTTGATGGAGTGGCGAACGTCGTCCAACCCACTAAATACGTGAGTATCCGTGTTACTGGGCTGGACGACTCCGTCACCAAGGAGATGGCTGCGGCTGCGATAGCCAAGGCGGGGAACTGTCAGGCTGACCTCGTTAAGGCAGGGAACATAGGAGCTGGCCCGGGGGGAATGGGTACAGTCGTGGTGAGATGCCCAGTAGCGACGGCCAAAGCCTTGGCTGAAGCAGGCCGGCTCTTAGTGGGCTGGAGCTCAGCTAAAGTACAGATTTTGGAGCAGCGTCGCCTGCGTTGCTATAAATGCATGTCGGTCGGGCATACCCGTCCCGTCTGTCCCACAGGGACAAACCGTGGGGGGTTGTGCTTCCGGTGTGGTCTCGATGGGCACAAGGCGAGAGACTGCACCGGTCCACTAAGATGCGTAGTCTGCGCAGACGCAGGGATGCCTGCTGCGCATCTGATGGGGGGCCGGGACTGTTGTCCCCCCAAAACCAAAAGTAGGGTGGTTTCGGAAGCCCAAACCGCTCCTAGGCAAGGAAGCCGCAAGGCTCCGGAGGAAGCTACGGCCTTGTCTTCATGACCTGTCGTAGCTTCCTTCAGACGAATCTAAACCACTGCGCCAGAGCTCAGGACCTGCTCATGCAGTCCATGGCGCAGTGGGAGATAGACCTGGCGGTGGCGTCGGAGCCCTACTGGGTTCCGCCCATACCAAATTGGTTGGGAGATCTGGACGGCACAGTGGCGGTGATCAGGGGTAACACCGCCGGCCCCTCCCTCACGTTCGTCGAAGGTGGCTCGGGATACGTGGTGGTGGCGTGGGGTGAGTACGCTCTGGTTGGTGTGTATTTTTCCCCCAACCGCAGCCTGGCGGAGTTCGAGATCTTTCTCGACACCGTCAGAGCTGCGGTATGCCGGCAGTTGCCGAGGCCAGTTATTGTCCTCGGCGACTTTAACGCCAAGTCCCGGGCCTGGGGAAACCCAGCGACGAACGCGAGGGGTCATGCCGTCCAAGCTTGGTCCCTTCTCTCCGGTCTGTCCCTCTTAAACAGGGGGACTGTACATACCTGCGTGCGACTGCGTGGGGGTTCGGTGGTGGACCTATCGTTCGCCAGCCCCGCATTCGCACGGAGAGTGACAGACTGGAGAGTAGAGGAGGAGGTGGAGACCCTCTCGGATCATAGATACATTCGATTCAGCGTCTCCACCTTGTTATCTTTGGTGGATCCGCCGAGGGGCCCAAGCAAACTTCCGCGCTGGGCCCTCAGCAAACTGGATCTGGAGTTGGCTCGGGAGGCTGCGATCGTTCAGCGATGGGCCTCTCGAGGAGATGCTGAGGGCACCAGCGTGGAAGAGTTAGCGGGCCGCATACGCAGATCGATAACTAACGTCTGCGATGCGGCCATGCCGAGAGTGCGTCGGCGCCCGCGGCAGCGACGTGCAGTATACTGGTGGTCGTCTGAGATAGCGGATCTCCGGGCGGCCTGTTCGGAGGCACGTAGGCTGTACGTACGCTGCCGTAGACGTAACCGCACCGATCCGGCCCTGGAAAATGAGCTGCGGATCGCTTACCTTCAAGCAAAGAAGGCTCTGCAGCTCGCCATTAGTCGGGCAAAGGACGCTGGCCGGGAGGAATTACTGGCAGGTCTCAACCGAGACCCATGGGGGCGTCCCTATCGCGCAGCTCGTAACAAGTTGCGCGGTCAGGGTGCCTCCGTGACGGAAACGACGCCGCCGGATCTCCTCCAACGGATAGTGTCGAACCTTTTTCCACACCGTCCAGGCCACATTCCGCCCGCAATGGCGCCATCCTCATTGAACGAGTCCGAGGTGTCCATCCCTCCTATTTCCGGGGGGGAAATGGACATGGCCCTGGATCGTCTGAGGGCCAGGAGGACGGCACCAGGGCCGGATGGTGTTCCAGGGCGAGTACTGAGCATCGCCCTGGAACAACTGAGAGGGCGGCTTCGGGTCCTGTTCGATAAGTGCCTCAGCACCGGACAGTTCCCGAAGTCGTGGAAGACGGGCCGGTTGCGCCTGTTACGCAAGGAGGGTCGACCATCTGACTCCCCCTCTGCGTACAGGCCAATCGTGCTGCTGAACGAGACGGCCAAGATGCTTGAGAAGATTCTCGCTGCCCGCCTCGTCCAGCACCTCGAAGAGTCGGGGCCGGACCTCTCAGAGGCGCAGTTCGGGTTCAGGGCGGGCCGTTCCACACTGGATGCCCTGAACGCCCTGAGGTCTCTCTTCTCGGAGGCGGTAGCCAGTAGAGACGTTCTCCTGGCCATCTCGCTAGACGTGGCGAACGCCTTCAACAGCATTCCTGTTGAGACGATTGTGGAGGCACTGAAGTTTCATAATGTGCCCCACTATCTCCAGAGGCTGTTGGAGGCGTACCTCCGGGAGAGAGAGGTCCTCTGGGAGGGGGGCGACGGCCGACTATATCGACGTCGCGTCACGTCCGTGAAGCTAGCCTTGACGACCCAGCCCAATCGAATGAAACTTATGTGCGGATTTAGTGCTATTTATGTGCTAATTAGTTGCTCTATTCGCGGATTTGTTGCTCATCCCGGGACCGAAATATTGCTGACAAGGCTAACTTTTTTTGGAAGCTAGCCTTGTCACCCAGCCCAATCGAATGAAACCTATGTGCGGATTTAGTGCTATTTATGTGCTAATTAGTTGCTCTATTCGCGAATTTGTTGCTCATCCCGGGACCGAAATATTGCTGACAAGGCTAACTTTTTTTGGAAGCTAGCCTTGTCACCCAGCCCAATCGAATGAAACTTATGTGCGGATTTAGTGCTATTTATGTGCTAATTAGTTGCTCTATTCGCGAATTTGTTGCTCATTCCGGGACCGAAATATTGCTGACAAGGCCAACTTTTTTTGGAAGCTGGCCTTGTCACCCAGCCCAATCGATGCGTTGCATGCTGCATACTTTTGTTTAGCTGTACATAACATTTTAAAATGATTCTTACAGAAAATAATTAAAAACTCATTTCTATTTACCGTTTTAACATCTAAAGTTACTTAAACAATATATGTTTATTAAGATGACCATTTCACCATTTATAATTTCCTCTCAACGGCACTTTTTCGCAAAAATTTTATACCACGATACATTATATGTTGAGCAACTAATTAGAAACTAATGGAACGATTATTTTTATTTTTTTTTATTTATTTATTTTTTTTTATTTGGAAAACAAACAGTATTTATAACACAAAAGAAATTTGTACACATTAACAAATACATTGACCAGTAAAGTTTTCACAAATCAATCAAACATTATTGAGCAGATACATATTATACATGCAATCAAAATAGGATAAAAATCATAAAATTATAAACAGAAATACCTAATTCGTAAACAATTTCACGAAAAAAAAATCAAGCAGTAAAATTGCAAAAAAGTTACAGTAATAATTATAATAATAAACATAAAAAAATGACAATCAAAGTATGTTAATTAAATAATTATTCAATCAAAAAATTAAAATGAAAATAGCAGGAATAACAGTGAATCTGTAATCAATCATTTATAAAAAGCAAAAGTATTGAAAAAAATACAAACATCAATCAACTAAAAATAATTACATCATTACCAAATTATAATATTAATCAAAAACAAAACAAAAATTAAAACATTAAAACAATTTGGTTACATAATTCCAAAAAATAATTAATAATAATGTTGTAATCCTATTGCAATTAATACTATTGAATTTAATATTTATCATAACCAATATTATTGTAATGACACTCAAAGTATATAAATTAAAAAAAAAAACACATTTTAGACATTATAATGGCAAAATATTATATGACAAGACCAGCTTCCAAAAAAAGTTGGCCTTGTCAGCAATATTTCGGTCTCGGAATGAGCAACAAATTCCCGATTAGAGCAACTAATTAGCACATAAATAGCACTAAATCCACACATATTTATTAGACGTTTTTACGGAAAAATATCATATGACAAGGCTAGCTTCCAAAAAAAGTTGGCCTTGTCAGCAATATTTCGGTCCCGGGATGAGCAACAAATTCGCGAATAGAGCAACTAATTAGCACATAAATAGCACTAAATCCACACATAAGTTTCATTTGATTGGGCTGGGTGACAAGGCTAGCTTCCAAAAAAAGTTAGCCTTGTCAGCAATATTTCGGTCCTGGAATGAGCAACAAATTCGCGATTAGAGCAACTAATTAGCACATAAATAGCACTAAATCCACACATAAGTTTCATTTGATTGGGCTGGGTGACAATGCTAGCTTCCAAAAAAAAGTAGCCTTGTCAGCAATATTTCGGTCCCGGGATGAGCAACAAATTCGCGATTAGAGCAACTAATTAGCAAATAAATAGCACTAAATCCACACATATGTTTTATTCGATTGGGCTGGGTGACAAGGCTAGCTGCCAAAAAAGTTGGCCTTGTCAGCAATATTTCGGTCTCGGGATGAGCAACAAATTCGCGATTAGAGCAACTAATTAGCACATAAATAGCACTAAATCCACACATATATTTTATTCGATTGGGCTGGGTGACAAGGCTAGCTTCCAAAAAAAGTTGGCCTTGTCAGCAATATTTCGGTCCCGGAATGAGCAACAAATTCGCGATTAGAGCAACTAATTAGCACATAAATAGCACTAAATCCACACATATGTTTTATTCAATTGGGCTGGTTGACAAGGCTAGCTTCCAAAAAAAGTTAGCCTTGTCAGCAATATTTCGGTCCCGGGATGAGCAACAAATTCGCAAATAGAGCAACTAATTAGCACATAAATAGCACTAAATCCGCACATAAGTTTCATTCGATTGGGCTGGGTGACAAGGCTAGCTTCCAAAAAAAGTTAGCCTTGTCAGCAATATTTCGGTCCCGGGATGAGCAACAAATTCGCGAATAGAGCAACTAATTAGCAGATAAATAGCACTAAATCCGCACATAAGTTTCATTCGATTGGGCTGGGTGACAAGGCTAGCTTCCAAAAAAAGTTAGCCTTGTCAGCAATATTTCGGTCCCGGGATGAGCAACAAATTCGCGAATAGAGCAACTAATTAGCACATAAATAGCACTAAATCCGCACATAGGTTTCATTCGATTGGGCTGGGTGACAAGGCTAGCTTCCAAAAAAAGTTAGCCTTGTCAGCAATATTTCGGTCCCGGGATGAGCAACAAATTCGCGAATAGAGCAACTAATTAGCACATAAATAGCACTAAATCCGCACATAGGTTTCATTCGATTGGGCTGGGTCGTCAAGGCTAGCTTCACGGACGTCGTAATAGTGTACACATATTGTAATTTGTAATGTTAAACTACGTTGGCTGACACCGACTCCGAAAATAACAATAATTGGACATTATATTATCGTAATCTTATATCTTTAAACGAGCAATTCTTGTATATATATAATCTGAATCTCGGAAACGGCTCCAACGATTTTAATGAAATTTAGTATACAGAGGGTTTCTGGGGCGATAAATCGATCTATCTAGGATTTATTTTTAGAAAATGTCGTTTTATCCCTTTTTTTATGCAATTAAAAAATATCATTAGAATACGAAGATAAATTTCACCGTAATTGACAAGCTTGTAATAGCTCGGATAGAAATTGGGCGGATTCGAAATAAGAAAAACTCGGGTTCGAATCCAGGTGTCTAAAGACCAATTTTTTTCCTTTTTTTTCAAGTTTCTTCTTTTGTGAGAAAAACTATTATTAAGAGCTCTTTTTTTTTTACATAACCAATTCCTATTATTTTACTATTATGTCGGTAAGATCGAAAATATTATTTATGTTTCATCAGTATGTAATGTATCTAAATATAATTTAACCGAGCAAAGCTCGGTCATCCAGGTACTAATTTGTTTATAGACAAAGAATACATAATAATTTTTTTTTACTTTTTAGTGCATTTTTGTTATGAAGTCGGTTTTATTTTTTGTTAAAATGTTGTTTTATTGTATTATATTTATTATATACTATTTCTTTATACTCGTTACTGTAGTAGTATTCTAATCCTAATTTCAATCATGTTTTTCGAAAAATAATTTTCATACTGAAGGACTATCAACGCAACACTTAATAAGACGCCTCTGTCTGCTCATCTGTCCATCCGTAATTTGAATCAGATCATAATACTAATTAAATAAAACTATATAGGATCATAAAAGAAACGTATTTTACATTACAGTGGCGCTCAACCCTTTCGGAATCCGTAGAAGTCCGTCTCACACTTGGCAGGTTTATTGGCTGGTGTTGTAGTGAAAGATGCAAGAAAAGGCTACCAAGAGAAATAAGAATCACAATCTCGAGCTCGTTGATTTATCAAGATTCCCGTGGTAATCCCTGGTTTCCTCAATGGTCACAGCATCTGACTTGCGCTTGTTGTCGTGAAGAAAACTCCCGTTTACGACATGCAAATGTACAACACTACGCTTATACAAATAGTAGTGAGCACACTTGTTTTTCGTGTCTACTCATAAATATTTTAATGTCAAAAATCGGCCCAATAGTTCTTGAAAAAATTGTACCTTTTTAGGAATATGTGTTAGATACAAGAGAGAGGTCGTATTTTGATTCCGTGAACATGGGATCATCTGTACTGCATACGTATATTAGACATGACTGTACATGATTTAGATATATCAGTACCTGGATGACCGAGCTTTGCTCGGTTAAATTGTATTTAGATACATTTTACATTCTGATGAAACATATATAATATTTTCGATCTTACCGACATAATAGTAAAACTGGAACTGGTTATTTAAATAAAAAATAAAACGAGTTCTTAATAATAGTTTGTCTCACAAAAAAAGAAACTTGTGTAGGCGCCCTACCTACACATTATAACAATAATACTGTAACTTTAATGTACACACATTTTACATAATTTAAACATTAATAATTATATACATACAGTACACACTATATTACACATATACACATAAATATATATATATATATATATACACTATCCAACTTGTATCGATATCCTATCGACCTATCGATGCGACGGATATCGATAGCCTTCGCGCCCCGCACTATTTACAGAACCAGTTTTGAATGCAACGAGTATTGCGTACGCGGCGGCCGGCGGCCGCCAGTCACGACCTCACTTTGACGCAGGACGCTTATAATTTAAACCCTTGCTATCGTATAGTATTATTTCATGCTCGTATCCTATTGTATTTTGCTTTCGCTTACTTGCTCTCTAATACTCTTAATCTTTCTCGCTTCATGTACCTGACTTTCGTGTTGAACTTCCGTGCTCCTTCTATATATGTAAATGTTGTAAAGTTAATTGTGAATGTGAACAATAAACATTATATTACTCTCGGACTATGATCTTATTTATTCCCGGTGAGTGCATACATTACATTTAAATAACATTTACAATTCTACACTGGTGACCTCTAATATGAACACGAAGGACGAATCCAACAACGGACGCGGGTCGACGACCGGCCATAGTGATGGGCAAGCATCGAACACACTTGTCGATATTTTTAAAGTCGGAGTAAGAGTGCCACCATTCTGGGTTGAAGAACCGGAGATCTGGTTCGCTCAGGTCGAGGGTCAATTTGCCATATCTGGTATAACAAACGACCTGACCAAATTTAATTACGTCATTGGCCACCTCGACAACCAATGTTCAAGGGAAGTGAAAGATATTATTATCAAGCCACCGGCGACAGATAAATACGAAAAGCTAAAGTGCGAGCTTATAAAGAGACTGTGCGCATCCAACGAAAAAAGATGAAGAAACTCCTTATGCACGAAGAGCTTGGGGACCGTAAGCCATCACAGTTCCTGCGACACCTGCGTGACCTAGCAGGCCCTAACGTCCCAAACGACCTACTTCAGACTATTTGGATAAGTCGTCTGCCTCATGGTGTCCAAACAGTTCTCGCAGGTCAACCAGCCAGAACGTCACTAGAAGATTTGTCAGACCTAGCTGACCGCGTGAACGAACTTGCTTCGTCTGTTCCAAGGGTTGCAGCCGTTGCAGAGGGCATTCCAAGTTCTGTTATTAGTGACCTTACAAGAGAAGTTGCAGAACTCAGGATGCAGTTCCAGCAGATGACGTCACGGAGAAGTAAAAAGCCACAGCGTAACAGTGGGCGCTCCAGGCGAAACCGTAGCAGCTCTAGACACCGGTCAGACTCCAACTACAGAAAGCACCCATTTTGTTGGTACCATAGTAATTTTGGAGAAAAGGCTCATGAATGTATTCGACCATGCGACTACAAGTCGGGAAACACCAAGGGCAGTCGATAATGGCGGCTGACGATTGCCCTTCCACGTCTTCAACTGGCCGCCTATTCGTCACCGACCGCACCTCCAAGATGCAGTTTCTGGTCGACACCGGTAGCGACCTATGTGTCTACCCGCGGTCGATGCTTCGAGAGCGCCGTGCCCGGACATCGTTTATAAGGAGCTATCCACATGTAGTCACGTTTTCCTACGTGAAGACGCACCACGTGGATCCCTACAGCCCGCTTACTCTGGCCCGTACAAAGTCCTTAGCCAAGGAGATAAGGTATTTAAAATACTTTTAAATAATAAAGAAAAGACGGTATCTATCGACCGCCTTAAACCGGCATTTACCTTATCCGATCATACTACTACCGAACCTCCCACTCCTGTAATACGTCCAGATTACATATCGCGTTACGGGCGTAAAGTTAGATTCCCGGATTTTTATCGCCCATGACGGTCTCTGGAGGGGAGTGGTGTAGGCGCCCTACCTACACATTATAACAATAATACTGTAACTTTAATGTACACACATTTTACATAATTTAAACATTAATAATTATATACATACAGTACACACTATATTACACATATACACATAAATATATATATATATATACACTATCCAACTTGTATCGATATCCTATCGACCTATCGATGCGACGGATATCGATAGCCTTCGCGCCCCGCACTATTTACAGAACCAGTTTTGAATGCAACGAGTATTGCGTACGCGGCGGCCGGCGGCCGCCAGTCACGACCTCACTTTGACGCAGGACGCTTATAATTTGGGGGAGTCCCCAAGTGTTTATTGCTACGTCCACGTCGTCTCCCCTGGACCCTGACCTGACCCCGGTAACGCAGGTGGCAGGCAGGTGACCGAACGCAGTAAACTGTACTTGGGTGTATTAGAGTGTTTTGTCTGTGTGACTACTAAGTGGTTTTTGCGATGCTTACGCGGAGCAAAAGTGGAGCTACCAAAGGCCCTTCTCAGGGCCAACCCAACGGCCCTTCTCAGGGCCAACCCAACGGCCCTTCTCAGGGCCAACCCAACGGCCCTTCTCAGGGCCAAACCAACGGCCCTTCTCAGGGCCAACCCAACGGCCCTTCTCAGGGCCAACCCAACGGCCCTTCTCAGGGCCAACCCAACGGCCCTTATCAGGGCCAACCAGAAGGCGAGATGGAGGTTCTGGAGAACATCTCCATCACCTCACTTTCCGAGTCGGACCTGGGTCGGAAGCGCCTGTACTCCGGGGACTCGGAGGATTCTGGCTCGGAGACAGAGACGGGAGAGGCCACGGGGGGTAGATCCCGGACAGCGGCCAAGAGGGGCAAGGCGCCCACCCTTACTAGCGCCAGAGCGGCTCTAAGAGAGCGTGTAGAGAGAGTCCGGGAGGACGAGTTTGAGGCAGTCCTCCAAAAGAGAGCTTTCGTAAAGCAGAAGGAAGTGGGGGGTCAAATGGAGGAAGCTCCCATCGAGATCGATGACGTGGATAAGCGGGGGGCCGAGGAGCTGAGGGTGGCTTCGGAGGCCAACCTAAACTTGATCCTCAGCCTGACCGGTAAGTCGGTCAATCTGCGGGGGGGCTACGCCTCCAAAATAAGGAAGGCAGCGGGATCCATCAGGGAGGTGCTGGAGTCCCTGGTGACCCGCACTGAATCGGAGGAGGTTCGCCGATTAAAGGCCGACAACTGTCGGCTCGCGCGGGAACTGGAGCTGGTCAGGAACGAAGTGCGGGCCTACAGAAGGGAGTTCGAGGACAGTCGCAAAAAGGCGGCTGAATCCGCGAACACGGGGGGAACTGCCGACCTAATGCAAGAAATTGCAAATATGGTCGCCAGCACCGTGGATGATCGCCTGGCGGCTTTCCAGCTCCCGGCAGCCCCTCCTTCCCGCCCCCCACTGGCTGGGGACAACAGTCCGCTGGCAAGAGCCACCAGGGCTGCCATTGCGGCGAAGGACCAGGCGGCGGCGACTCTCAGCGGGAGCACAGTGGACCCGGTGGAGCTCCCCGCCCTTCCACTAACATCGAGCAAAGGAAAGGGGAAGGGCAAGGGGAAGGGAAAGGGGAAGGGTAAGGGCAAGGAGGTGGAGTGGACCGCGTTCGGTCCCTCCACCTCAAAAGAAGTGGCTCCTCAGGGAAAGGAGAGAGAGGAGGCTAATTCCCAGGAGAAGCCAGCGGCAAGCTGGACAGAAGTCGTCCGCCGCAAAACGGCGGCCAAAAAGCGGACGGCTTCAGTGCCGCCGGTGAAGAACCCGGTGACCGAAAAACCGGCGGCTTCAGCGCCGCCGGCAAAGAAGGAGGCTACAAAGCCTAAGCTGGCACTCCCCCGCTCATCAGCCGTAATAATTAAGTTACGGCCGGAGGCAGCGGCCAAGGGGGCCACGTATGGGTCGACACTGCTCAAGGCCGAGAGCAGTATCGACCTAAAGGAGCTGGGAATCGGCCCGCTTCGGATCCGCCAATCGGCGACCGGGGCGCGCCTCATCGAGGTGCCTGGCTCCACGAGCGGCGAGAAGGCCGATGCCCTCGCCGCTCGTTTGAAGGAGGTCTTAGCGGAGGAGGTGGAGGTGCTCAGGCCTGAGAAGAAGGTGGAGATGAGAATCTCAGGCCTGAGCGACGCGGTCACCGCGGAGCGTCTGGCTATCGCGGTGGCGAAGGAAGGGGGCTGTTCCCCCGGGCAGGTCCTCGTGCGGAACATCCGGACGAGGCTAAGGGGCCCGGGGTCAGCCCACATTGAACTCCCGGCTGCGGCAGGTAAAAAGCTGCTGCAGGTCGGGAGTATAGCGGTGGGGTGGACCAAAGCGACGGTCCACTTCCTGCAAGCGCGTCCTAGGCATTGTTTCCGATGCCTGGGACTGGGGCACGTCGCCGGCGCGTGCCCAGGTGGCACTGACCGCAGCACTCTGTGCTATCGCTGCGGTCAGGCAAGCCACAAAGCCGCCGGGTGTTCGGCCGCCGCCCATTGCGCGGTGTGCGCGGACGCCGGCAGGCCGGCGGGCCACGTGATGGGGGGCATGGCATGTAAGCCCCCATCAACCCGCGGGAAATTCCTCCCGCAATCGTCGCAAGGGGGGAACCGAGTGGAGGCAGCAGACGCTGATATGGCCGAGTGATGCCCGGGCATCTCAGCGTCCTCCAGGCGAACGCCAACCACTCCGCCGGGGCCCAGGACCTTTTCCTGCAGTTCATGGCGGAGTGGAGTATTGACGTCGCGATCGTCGCCGAGCCATACGCCGTGCCCCCTAGCCCACACTGGGCGGGGGACACCGAGGACTCGGTGGCGATCGTGGTGAGGCCTGGAGCCGGCCCCCCCCTCGTCGTCAAAGCGAGGGGCCGCGGGTACGTGGCGGCGGTTCGGGGAGAGGTAGCTTTCGTCGGAGTCTACTTCTCGCCGAACCGTGATCTGGCGGCCCTGGAACGGTTTCTTGACGTTCTGGGGCCGCTGGTGAGGCAGCTAGCTCCCCTCCAGATATTCGTGGCCGGTGACCTCAACGCCAAGTCCACGGCTTGGGGTAACCCGGTTACGAACCCAAAAGGGAGGGAGGTGGAGGAGTGGGCGCTAGCTGCCGGACTGTGCCTGCTCAATGTGGGGGCAGTCCAGACGTGCGTGCGATGGTCGGGAGGTTCCGTGGTGGACGTCACGTTTGCCACGCCGGCCATCGCACGCAGAGTGGATGGGTGGAGGGTGGAGACGGAGGTGGAGACTCTCTCGGACCATCGGTACATAAGGTTTGAGGTGTCTCCAGCTTCCGTCTGTCCGGCGTCATCATCGTCGTCAACGTCGTCAAGGGGGCGTAGCCAGTTTCCGCGTTGGGCACTTTCCAAGCTCGATCGGGAACTGGCAGAGGAGGCCGCAATCGTCGGCCGCTGGAGCCTCCCGCCGCTGTCGGAGTTTGGGGTGGATGAGGCGGCCAGCCGGCTCTGCGACGCATTCACTGCTGTCTGCAGAGCGGCCATGCCGCCCGCGAAGCGTCCATCCCCGCGGCGGGCACTCTACTGGTGGTCGGCTGAGATAGCCGGTCTCCGGGCCGCCTGCAACGGGGCCAGGAGACAATACACCCGGAGCAGGCGGAGACGCCCCCAGGACGTGGACAGGGACGACAGGCTGCGCAGGATCTACGTGGAGAGAACGAAGATCCTGCGGCAGGCCATATGCCGAGCCAAGGAGGAGGCCTGGTTGGAGTTAGTTGGGGGTCTAGAGAGAGACCCCTGGGGCCGACCGTATAATTGGGCTCGGAACAAGCTCCGCGCCCAGTCGGCCCCCATCAGCGAAACGCTCCAGCCGGACCAACTGGGGAGGATCGTCGGGGAACTCTTTCCCGACGAACCCGAGGGCTTCGTGCCCCCCAGAATGGCTCGGCAGACGCCGGACGAGGAGGATGGTGTTCCGCCACCCGTCACAGAGGCTGAAATGGAGGTGGTGATTACCCGCCTCCAGGGTAAGAAGAGGGCGCCGGGTCCAGACGGGGTGCACGGGAGAGTCCTCGCGATTGCTCTCGGGCACCTCGGCGACAGCCTCCGGGAGCTGTTTGATCGCTGCATGCGGTCTGGCCAGTTCCCGGGGGCCTGGAAAGAGGGTCGGCTCTGCCTACTTCCTAAGGCAGGGCGGACCCCGGACTCAGCTTCGGCAGTGCGACCGGTGGTGCTGCTGAACGAAGCTGGGAAGGCCTTGGAGAAGATAGTGGCCTCCCGGCTCGTTCAGCACCTGGAGGAGGGCTCGGGACCTGGACTATCGGAATTCCAGTTCGGGTTTCGAGCACGCCGGTCGACTGTCGACGCCCTCAAATGCCTACGGGCGGTGACGGGTGAGGCGGAACATGGAAGGGAGGTGGTGGTCGCGGTGTCGTTAGACATCGCGAACGCCTTCAACAGTCTCCCGCACGTGGTGATACGGGAGGCACTAAAATACTTCGGAGTGCCCCCGTATCTAAGGAGGCTGTTGGAGGCGTACCTCTCTGATCGGAGGGTAGGCCTCGAGAACCGGTCGGGGTCCGTGGAGTGGCGGCGAGTCGGCTGCGGTGTCCCGCAGGGATCAGTTCTGGGTCCGATCCTGTGGGACATCGGGTACGACTGGGTCCTGCGAGGCCGTCTTCTCCCCGGGATGGGTGTCATCTGCTATGCGGATGACACCCTCGTTTATTCCCGGGGACGAAATTACAAGGAGGCGGCGCGGCTGGCCGAGGTCGGACTCGACCTCGTGATCAGCCGCATAGAGAGTTTAGGGCTTCGTGTCAGGATTGACAAGACCGAAGCCCTGCTCTTCCGCGGGACCGGCCGTAAGGGACCTCCACCGGGGGCTACCCTTCAGATTGGAGAGGGGAGAGTCAGGATGAGCCCCCAAATGAAATATCTAGGGCTCATCCTGGACGGAGGGTGGACCTTCGGCCCACATTTCGCGATGGTAGGACCGAAGGTCGTCAAGGCGGCGAGTGCGCTGGGCAGACTCCTCCCGAACCTCGGAGGACCCAGCGCCGCCTGCAGGCAGCTGTACTCCGGAGTCTGCCGGAGTATGGCGACGTACGGTGCCCCGGTTTGGGCGGATCGCCTCACCGCGAAAAATAAAGCGGCGCTTCGTGCTGCGCAGCGAACAATCGCGGTGAGGGTGATTCGGGGGTACCGTACGGTATCGTGGGCTGCAGCTACTGCTCTAGCCGGCGACCCCCCGTGGGAGCTCGTGGCGGAGGTTCTTGCCGAGACCTACTCATACGTCTCGGGTAGGAGGGCTCTTGGTGAGAACCCTACGTTGGACGGGATCCTGCGGGTGCGTCGGATGGGGCAGGAAGCGCTTATGCGGAGGTGGGGGGAGGACCTGGCGGGGCAGCCGTACGGCACACGCGTAACGGCTGCCATTCGCCCGGTCCTTGAGCGGTGGATGCGTCGAAAACGCAAGCCCCTCACCTTCCGTCTGACGCAGGTTCTCACCGGGCACGGTTGCTTTGGTGACTACCTGTGCCGGACGGCCCAGAGGGAGCCGACGACTGAATGTCACGATTGTGGCGCGGCGGTGGACTCCGCCCAGCACACCCTCGAGGTGTGCCCGAGATGGGCGGCGCTGCGTCAGAGTCTGACGTCGGTCCTCGGAGGGGACTTGTCGCTCCCGAGCATTATCATCGCGATGCTCGGCGACGACGAGTCCTGGAAGGCGATGGTCTCCTTCTGCGAGACAGTAATGTCCCAGAAGGAGGCCGACGAGCGGGTGAGAGAGGAGGCCGCCGACGTGGCCTCCATCCGCGGGCGACGAATGGGGGTGCGTAGGAGGCGCTACTTAATGCGCCTCCAGTAACGCCCCTGTGCCCGTATCGGGCCGGGATGGGAACCTGGTCCTGCTAGATACGGCGTCGTCGGGACTGTTCAGAGGTGAGCCGGACAGTCCCCATGGAGGAGAAGTCTGGCCTTTTCGCCGAGGCCAGCCTGTCGCTGGAGGGATCCTGTTGCCTGCAGATCCGGGACCCTCCAATTAAAGCGGCTGAAGGCTCCCGCAGGGGTTTAGTACGGTATTGCACTCCCAAAGTGCCGAGTCCGACATAGGTCTAGGACTGCCGACCCGGGCATCCTGGATATCATCCGTAAATGGATTCCCCTGCGACAAAAAAAAAAAAAAAAAAAAAAAAAAAAAAAAAAAAAAAAAAAAAAAAAAAAAAAAAAAAAAAAAAGGACGCTTATAATTTAAACCCTTGCTATCGTATAGTATTATTTCATGCTCGTATCCTATTGTATTTTGCTTTCGCTTACTTGCTCTCTAATACTCTTAATCTTTCTCGCTTCATGTACCTGACTTTCGTGTTGAACTTCCGTGCTCCTTCTATATATGTAAATGTTGTAAAGTTAATTGTGAATGTGAACAATAAACATTATATTACTCTCGGACTATGATCTTATTTATTCCCGGTGAGTGCATACATTACATTTAAATAACATCTACAATTCTACACTTGAAAAAAAAAAGGAAAAAAAAAATTGGTCTGTAGGCAGCGGGATTCGAACCCGGATTTTCTGATGTTGAATCCGCCCGATTTCCATCGGAACTATTTTAAGCTTATTAATGATAGCGAAATTTACCTTCGTATTCTAACGATATTTTTTAATTGCTTAAAAAAAGGGATAAAACGACATTTTCTAAAAATAAATCCTAGCTAGATCGATTTTTCGCCCCCGAAACCCCCTACATACTAAATTTCATGAAAATCGTTGGAGCCGTTTCCGAGATTCAGATTATATATATATATATATATATATATATATATATATATATATATATATATATATATATATATATATATATATATATATATATATATATATATATATATATATATATATATATATACAAGAATTGCTCGTTTAAAGATATAAGATATAGTTCTGTTTTAAATTAATTAATAAACAAATTATTTCGAAATAAAAATAAAACTTACAATAATATTATCTTGAACTTAAACGAGTGGGCTACTAATGTACTGCGCAAAACGAGGTCCGGAATGATTGCCCCTAACAACCAGATCGCTAGGCCCCCGTTTTTCTATTCCGCATTGAAGTAACCCTTTCGCACGTAATGTTATTGCAGCACCGGTAACCTTAGCTTTCAAAAAAGAAGACAATAGAAAGACTAACTTTATTGAGGGAGACATAATTGCGTAGGTACTCTATTTCAATAATATTGTATTACTAAGTTAGAGACAAAAAATGTCGACATCTTGAGTTGTTTCGTTCTAAACCAGAAGTCAAAATTTTTCAGTAAAAAAAAAAAATAGAACAGCAAATTTTTATAACAACATTTTGGAAATTTTGCAATCGGGCTGGGAAAAAATTTTATTTTAAAAATTTTAGCGCGAATAGAACTGAATGGATTAAAATAGTATAAAAAATATTGAAACTATTGAACCTATTATTTTTGAGGTAATTTACACAGCACTAGATCATTTTTTGACATTTTACATTTTACATAGAATTATTTTTATTGTTTTAATATTATTTTAGTATTCTTAATCCATACGTAGAAAAGGATATCTAGAATTGAGTTGTTAGCGCTTATTGGTAATTCAGCAGCGATACCAATTGATCCACAAAGATATCTAGAACTGGTCGAGTCCATAAATCTAATGAATAAACTCGTTCACCATACTCCATCTATCACTGTCCACAAATTACATCAATACTGTCACTCACACGAACGGTGGCGAGCTACCAGCCGCCCATAGAGGCTAAGTAGGTTATAATTTACTGCACCTCTTAATGGAAGAAAAGCATTAAAAGCGCCCTAAAACGCTTAATGCTAATGGTCAGTGGCCAAGGCCGCCGCCAGATCTGAAAGGATCCGTAAGAAACTAGGCTGGGCCAAGAAGCTTGTCCAAAAATTCACCAGTGACACCTACAAACCAAATATAAGATCTGAGGCACAGTATTGGCGGGAGATGCTGCATGCGTCGACGGATGGCCACGAACTCCGTGAGTCATCTCGGAATCCGGCATCCACTAAGTGGATTAGGGAGCGGTGCATGGAGTACAGCGGCCGGGACTTCGTGCAGTTTGTACACTGCCACATCAACGCCCTTCCGTCCCGAGTCCGGGCGTCGAGGGGTCGTAGAAATGGTGCTGAGTCGGAATTGAACTGTCGTGCAGGACGCATGGTCAGGGAGACGACGGCTCACACCATTCAGCAGTGCTTCAGAACGCACGGCGGTCGTATCAAACGCCACGACTGTGTCACAAGGTTCGTTGCCGAGGCAATGACCACAAAAGGGTGGAAGGTGGAAGTGGAGCCTCGGTTCACTACCTTACTGGGCTGTAGAAAGCCCGATATCATCGCAGCGAGGGATGGCGTTGGGGTGATCGTGGACACACAGATAGTCTCGGGTCAGCGATCACTGGACGAAGCTCATCGGGCCAAACGTCGCCAGTACGGGGGGCACGAGGAGTTAGTTCGGTTGGTTGCAGACAGACTGGGACTATCTTGTGCAAAGAGTGTCCGGGCCACCTCATGCACGATTTCCTGGCGCGGTGTGTGGAGTGGAGCGTCTCTCAACGAGATGCAGAAGCTCCTCGTGCTAAACAAAGCTGCTTTCGAAATTGTACCAGGCCTGGTCTTGAGAGGTTCGCACACGAACCAGGTTCAACCAGATGACCGCCGTCTCGGCGGCAACGTCGAGTCGAGAAACTGGAGACCTGTGGACTTAGGTCATGCTGGCCCTATGTGGTACCGGACATTAAACGATCGAGGTCGTTGCCAACACAGGTTACCCGCCAAACACGCTGAGTACCTCAACCTTACACCAAACTGCACAATGCCGTTCGGTCTAAGCCTCTTAGACGGGAGGGGGGACAGCACGGTCACTCCCGTGGCCGACTTTGTCTTGTGGGTCGGGCGCTAAAACGACGTTGAAAGGCGAGGGCAGACGGCGAAACAATAGCCAAATGCCTCGTCATGAATCATCGTGAATGGATTAACGAGATTCCCGCTGTCCCTATCTACTATCTAGCGAAACCACAGCCAAGGGCTTGGGAGAATCAGCGGAGAAGACCCTGTTGAGCTTGACTCTAGTCTGGCATTGTAAGGAGACATGAGAGGTGTAGCATAAGTGGGAGATCGTTCGCGGTCGTCGCTGAAAAACCTGAACAAACTGACAGTGAAAAAACTGAATCCTCGCATCTCTACCGCAGTTAGTCCGTCTGATAGCTGATAGACTAGGACTGTCTTGTGCTGGGGTGCTATCTGTCGGTGACCTCCACGTGGTGCACCCTGGTAACGTAGACGGCAGCAGCTCCACAGTTGCGGAGCTGCTGCCGCCTACGGCTAACGGCCGACTGGGGGGAACGCCAGTCGCTCCGGGTACTGCTCTGTTTATGCAGAGTTGACTCGTTGAGCGGCCGCATGGCGTATTGGGGACAGTTGTCCCCACGGGGGCCCCGGTGTCACTGCGCTCGCGCGCGGTGACGCAACGGAGGAAGGACGGGTCTGACGTGCACTTGCACTGCCGTTAGACAGAACGGGTAGGGTCAGTCTTACTCGTTCACCGTCCTCTCGTAATCCCGCTACGTGGTGTCGTGGTCATGTCTCGCGGCTACGTGCGGGACCGAGGGTCTTGCCTTAACCGGCCGGACCGCGAGGAAGAAAACCTCTATAAAAAATTACCCCGAATCCTAAGCGGCGACGCAGCGCGAGGGGATGCATGGCTGACGGGTGGATCAGTCTCGACTGCGATCCTCGTCCGGGTACCGGCCGACACCCGCGACGAGTTACGCTAGGCTTACCCAGGTACAGGGGGCACTGCCTGGGCGGACCGTCTTTCCCCCATACTCGTGGGAACAAAATGGAATCTGTTACACTCAAATCTCAAAACAAGAACGTGGGAGCGGAGTCGACTATCGTCGACTCCGACGATTACAGCTCGGCGGCGACAGCCAGCGAAGGAGGCAAGAGGGGCAAGCGGCCCCATGGCAGTCCACGCTCGTCTGGCGGAGGGAGTTTGATCCTCGCCGGATGCAAGAGGCGTATTATCAGGCGGGAAGAGCCCAGCGCCGACTTGGAAAGGGCCTTTGAGGAGCAAGCAAGAGCGGCCGAAGAGGGGCGCAGATCGTTGGGCATTGGTACTGGGGACCCACGCACGGCCGACGCATTGTTAAAACAGGCCAACCAGGATATTGACCTGATCTGCGCTGTGGCAACGAAGTCGTCGAACCTTAAGGACACCTTCGTGCGCGCCCTTAAGGACGCGGCGGCCTCAATAAAGGCGGTTGTCGAGGCCCTCCGGGAGCGGTCGGCCTCGGAGGACGTCCGGAAACTTCAGGCCGAAAACTCCCGGCTAAGGCGAGAGATGGACGACCTCCGCAGACTGGTGGTGGAGCTCCAAGAGCGCCGCTCTGAGCACGCTGCTTCCACCTGTCTGCCAAGAGAAGATAGGGACGCTGCCGAGGAGCTACAGGCATCGGTCCTTGCGAAAGTCGGGCGTATGATAGACGCCCGCCTCGCTGGCATCGAGGAGCGGCTACTGCCAGCGAAAACGCTCCGGCCACCGCTTGCGGCAGACAAAAAGAAGGACAAGACGTCGCAGAAGGCGCAGTCTTCTAGGGTCAAGCCTGCTCCGGTTCGTAAGAGACGAACGCACGCGAGAGAGGAGTTGGCACCCGCAATCGAGGCTGGCGACGGTGAATGGACCAACATCGTTGGGCGCAGAAAAAAGAAGAAGGCGCCCAAGTCGTACGCCGCCGCCGCCGCTGTTGCTCCGGCCCCGAAGAAACCGACGCCGCAGATGCCGGCGAAGAAAAAGAAGGCACGAAAGCCTAAGCTGGCTGCCCCCCGCTCTCCGGCAGTGCTCGTCACGCTTGACGAATACGCCGAGAGTAAGGGGGTAACGTACTGTCACCTCTTAAAGCAGGCGGCAGATACAATTGATTTGGCCGAGCTCGGCATAGTCGGTGGCCTCAAGCTGCGGCGCGCCGCAACCGGGGCCAGATTACTGGAGCTGCCGAAGGGGCAGACCCCGGAAGTGGCGGGACGCCTGGCTGAGGCTATGCAGGAGGCGCTGGGTAGCATGGCGAAGGTCGTCCAACCCACGAAGCTTGCGACTCTTCGAGTTTCTGGGCTGGACGACTCAGTCAGCTCCGAGATGGTGGCCACTGCGGCAGCGCAGGTGGGCATGTGCGATGTCAGCGCAGTCAAGACTGGCGCAATCGTGGTCGGACCGGGTGGGTTGGGGTGCACGGTGGTGCGATGCCCGATCCCAGTCGCCAAGGCCTTGGCCGAGGCTGGCAGGCTCCTGGTCGGCTGGACCTCGGCCAGAGTTCAACTGTTGGAGCAGCGCCCCATGCGCTGCTTTAAATGTTTGGGAATCGGGCATACTCGCCCGACCTGTCCGGCTGCGGTTGACCGCAGCGGCGCGTGCTTCCGGTGTGGCCTCGAGGGGCACATCGCCCGCAATTGCACCGGGGCACTGCGCTGCGCCGTATGTGCTGCCGCCGGCAAATCGGCGGCGCATTTGATGGGGGGACGGGACTGCCGCCCCCCCAAATCGAGAGGTAGAGCGGCTGCGAAGACCACAACCGCTCCCCAAAACTCAACGCCCCAGGTCACGGAGGAGACTGCGGCTATGTCGTCATGACCTGCCGCAGTTTCTCCCGTTCGCCGGTCCCTGGTGCAGAGGAAATAGAGCGCTCACGGTGCCCGCGAGCGCTCTATAAGCGAAGGCGGTCCGCATAGGTGGGCCAACCGTCGGGGCGTCACGGTGGCATGCGCCAGCGATCCCGTGGCGTCCTTGTACGACGACGAGGGCACTGCTGTGTTTTAGTGGGTATTCTGACTTCGCAGTCAGCGAGTCCCACATACCCGTCGCCTTATTTGGTGGCGGGATGCGTAAACGCATTTCACAGCGTCAAAAAAAAAAAAAAAAAAAAAAAAAAAAGGACTGTCTTGTGCTGAGAGTGTTCGGGCCACGCCATGCACTATTTCCTGGCGCAGTGTGTGGAGTGGAGCGTCTCTCAATGAGATGCAGAAGCTCCTTGGGCTCAATAAGTCTGTGTTCGAAATAGTACCCGGTCTAGTGTTGAGAGGTTTGCACATGAACTGGACCAGGTTCAACCAGATGACCGCCGATAATAATATAATTATTTTACGTGATAGCGTCATAAGAAAATATTGATGAAAAATTGCATACTTTTATGAATTGAATTATTATCACAGAATTATCATTATTTTTGTATAATACAAAGAAGGAGTTAATTGAATTGCTTTTTTTTCGATAAATTAACATTTTATTTTCTCTTCTACTCGGACGCATCTGCCGATGGAGTGGAAGAGAGATAGATGCGTCACATAGCCGAACGCTTTGGTCGATCATGCCTCTCTATCGCTTGTTTCGCGCTCTCGCTCACGGAACGTGACAATGAGTAATGCTTTTTCATTCGTGCAGCCGGCATTTATCGATTTACAAGACGTTATCACGTCAAAAAATTAAACTTTGAAAACTTTGTATTTCACAACACATTAATACAACTAAAAAAGCACCGATTGTTTTGGTATTTCTTATTTGTTTCTTAAGAATAGTCATAAATATTTTAATAATTTATTATATATAATTTATTATTATATTATTTATTTTAATAAGTCAGTTAATATTTTATTGTACAGCTTATAAAGGTAAATGTAAAAAACTATATTATCCTGATAATGATGATGGTGAATCTGCTTATACAATATTTTTATTTTACTATAAACAGTGTTAGCTTGTAAATTTATGTTTGTAAGTTTTATGTCATAATTTCAAATAAATATTACACATATAGAAGTATTTTACTCATTCTTTAAAAATAAATTGAAAACTAAAGTGAAAGCTATAAATAATTACGGTAAGTTTGTATAAAATATTGTTTAATTTAGTATAAAACAACATTGCTACGTCCACGTCGTCTTCCCTGGACCCTGACCTGACCCCGGTAACGCAGGTGGCAGGCAGGTGACCAAAACGCGATAAACTGTACTTAGGTGTATTAGAGTGCTGTCTTTCTGACTATTGTGACGAAATGCTTCCTTCACGAGATTGTAAAGGAAGATATATCAAAGGCCCTACTCAGGGCCATCCCAACAGCCCTTCTCAGGGCCAACCCAACGGCCCTTCTCAGGGCCAATCAGAAGCAGGAATGGAGGTGCTGGAGGACATCTCCATAACCTCACTGTCCGAGTCAGATACATATATTATTTTATTTTAGACTGTGTAGTTTAGTATTAGATTAGTCTTAGATTTTTATAAATTATTATAAGCAGAATTTCAGGATGACTGATTCTGAATAGGGGGTCCCCCCCCCTCTCGTCGACGCGCCGGCCCATTTTCGTTCACGGAATTCGTTGCTGCGAACCCCGCCGACCCCACGGACTTACCGTACCAGCGCTGAAGAGGAAACGGACGACAGTCACAGCCACGCAATTGCCAGTGCGACTGCAACGAGAGTGTACAAATCCGTCATGCAGGCACTATCACCTCCGAAGGGTACCCCCGCGACCGCTCATGTGGGCCCATCCAAGCGCTTCCTATCGCCGGAGGATATGATGGCACAGAAGAAGGCCAAACAGTGCACCAGGGTAGACCTCACCGGTGCCAGCGAGGCTAACGTCGACACCGGTGCAACCGAACCGGGAACGCCAGGAATTGATGATTTTAGGACACCATACTCCACTGATGAAGACGATGACACACAACCCAGTGGCATGGCCCACTACTCTCCGCGCGAACTTCTGACAGCAGCAAACAAGGCGGCAAGAAATATCGGCGATATCATTAAATCTCCGATAGCAAAGCTAAACAAAGGCGACAGCGCTAGCGTTAACCGGGAGTTAACATATGCAGGATGACTGGTAAATTACTATCAATATTTAAGGAGACTACTCGGCACATGATTCTCATTCGAATTATGTAAAAAAATAGGTAAATATTAATAAACTTTTAAGTAAAGTTACTCAACAATTATCCAGTTATGTACGCGTCGTCTGGACACCCTAGCAGCTAGCTGCACTTTCGACACAAAACAGGTAGTTTACCTACATCCAAACGCCGCCACGTGTTAATAGGGTAGCAGGATAAACAAGCATGATCCAGTCCCCTTTAATACTTTAATCCTGTCTTAGGATAGGCAAAAATACTAAGATATTTTACTCGTTTAAGCAACAAATTTGTTGACTAGGTAAATGATGTGAACTTTCGCAATTTTTAGATGTGAACAAGCGGCACAGTACAACACCTGTGCACGTGCCGCCGGCATGATTGTAGTGTCAACGCTTCATTTACTTGAATTGAAATTTATGAAAATTTGGTCAAAAATTACCTATTTTTTTTACATAATTCGAATGAGAATCATGTACCGAGTATTCTCCTTAAATATTGATAGTAATTTACCAGTCATTCTGTATATTAGAAGTGGTTTCGCATATGGCCCTGGCCTTATCGGAGTCGGAGAGGTCGGTGGATGCCTCAAAGGCCCGAGTTGCCATCCTGCAGTCGTGCTTGGAGGAGGAGAAGACGAGGTCGACCACATCTGTGATAAAGGCCGAACAAGTTGCTGCTGCTGCGATAGCTGCAACAGCAAATAGTGCTTTTACAGGGAAGAAAGAGACTTACGCCGAAAAATTGATGGCCACAAACTGGCCCGGTGGTCGCAGTGTACCCTTCCGAAAAAGGAGCAGCACTGAAGACTGCTGACGACACCAAGAGTGCATTGAAGACCTCCGTAGGTCCCGCCGCCTTAAATATAAAGATTGACAAAGTCAGGAGGCTAGCTGGAGCTGGAGTCCATGTTCAGACTAAGACTAGGGAGGACCTAGAAAAACTGAAATCAGCTATCCCACCGACGCTCAGAGCATCCGAGCCAAAGAGGCGCCAGCCACTAGTGGCACTCAGAAACCTGGAGGGCAAGGCCAGCGATTTCGCAGCCATCCTAAGAGCCCTTCAGGAGCAGAACTTCCAGGGGGATGAATGTTGGACACTGCCGAAGATGACCGAAAGCTGCAGGCTCGCTTTCTTTAAGAATAGATTTGGTGGAGAAAGAACGACGGTAGTCATGGCATGCGACCCAAAACTGCGGAAGGCTCTGCTGGAAAAAGGCAAAGTGTATATAGGGTGAGAAGTCGTCACTGTAGACGATTTTACTACAGCCATCTGTTGCCGACGGTGTCAGTTGTATGGACACGGCGAGGGATCGTGCAAGGCGGAAGCTCCGACGTGCGGCAAATGTGGTGAGACGGGTCTCAAGGCAGAAGAGTGCAAGGCGAACACTGCTAAGTGTGCTACGTGCAGCAAGTTCGGGCATAGCAAAGAAGCTGCCAGCCATAAAACCGCCAGCGAAGACTGCCCTGCTCGCCGACATGCAGAGAAGAGGATGGTCGAACGCACTGCTTACTAATGGCGCCGTCACGCATCACCGTCGGACAGATTAATTTGGCGGGAGCTAGAACGGCCACTACAGAGCTACCTCTAGTGGCCGAGGAAATGGGGTTAGACGTCGTTCTGGTCCAAGAACACTACCCTAGCCCCATAATCATTCAGCACGGGGACAATGCAAAGGCCGGCATTTACCTACGCAGGAAGGATGTCGCATGCGCGGCATTGCAACACCTATCGAATAGGCACTGCATGGTGTGTCACCTCCAAGCGGACGCAGAAGGAGTGTACCTAGTATCAGTCTATTTTCAGTATGCGGATGACATCGACGTACACTTGAGACATCTGGAGACCGTACTAGCCTGCTTGAGAGGCATGCGCATCATCATAGGGGTAGACTCAAACGCGCACTCTCCGATGTGGTACTGTGAGAGGAGACAGTACATTGGACGCGGACCAGACGTCACGCACCGTCGGGAATCGATGGAAGCGTTTATCCTGGCACATGGACTCCGTTTGGCGAACGTTGAAAACCAGCCGGTAACGTTCGCTGGGCCAACTGGCTCATCCAACATCGACCTGACACTGACGAAAGGCACCCCGGTAACGGGGTGGAGAGTGCACGAGAATAAGATTGACAGCGACCATCGTCTGATCACGTTTGTGGTGGCCAAAAAGACAGAAAATGGGGTCGACTCAAGTGCAGGGTCGCCGGACAAGCTTATGAGGCTTCGGGATCGCTGGGTGGATTGGGCACACTTTGAGGACCAGATCCGTCTTAGAATGGGTGCCATAAAGTGGAGTCGGTCTGCAACGCAGATAGGCGCTCAGTTCACTAAAGTGGTGAAGAGCACTGCGTTGCAGACACTCGGGTTAAAAAGGGAGGATAAAAGCGAGAGGGGATATGAGTGGTGGACTCCGGAACTCGACCGTATGCGACGGGACACTTACCGTCTGCGTAGGGCCTGGCAAACCGCTCGCAGGCGTGAGAGTCCCGATGAGGAGGCCGCTAAACAAAGATTCCACGTGAGTAGGCGCAGTTATAGGGTAGCTATGGAGGAGGAGTACTTTTGCATTTTCAGAACATCGCTAATTCCGGAAACTTGGACCCTTGGGGACAAGCCTACCGTACCTAACGTAATAACTGGGGGCGTCAGGGAGGCCATGACGAATCTCTTGGAGGCACTTTGCCCAGACGACGACACGGGTCGTGACACATTATATCATCGTCACGTGCGTGTCACGGCAGCTCTGACGCCAACAGGTGAGGATGCCCCTTCTCCGACCGTCGAGATTGTGGGGGCGGTAATCAGGGACCTTCCCAACACCGCACCGGGTATCGATGGGATTACCGCACGCATTATTAAACACGTTTGGGCAGCCGCGCCGGATGAAACAGCTGAAGTGTTTAGGCGATGTGTCCAGGAGGGCTCTTTTCCGGGTACGTGGAAGGATGGCAGGTTGGTTGTCCTACCGAAAGGGAATGGCAAGCCTCTTACCGACCCAAAAGCGTACCGGCCCGTCACGCTGTTGCCGATATTTGGTAAGATTCTCGAACGCTTAATGATAAGGTGCGCACCCCAAATGACCAAAAGTCTATCGGACTGCCAGCACGGATTCAAGCGAGGGCGGTCGACGGTGTCTGCGCTGAGGAGTATCCTTAGCGTGGCTCGTGAGAGTTCGTCGAAATATGTGCAGGCGATATTTCTGGATATCTCTGGGGCCTTTGATAATGCCTGGTGGCCCATGATATTGCTGAAGTCGAAGCGGGGAGGTTGTCCACCAAACATCTACAGGATACTGGTGGACTACTTCATCGATCGAAGAGTAGGGATGTTCGTGGGCCACACGGTAGTGTGGAAGGCGGCCACTATGGGCTGTCCGCAGGGATCAGTGTTGGGACCCACGCTCTGGAACGTGCTGATGGACGATTTGCTCAGGCTGCCACTGCCTGGGGGGGTTAGTATCGTGACTTATGCCGACGATGTGACGATCCTGGTCGAGTTCGGTGCCCGGGCGGGCCTGGAGGAAAAATCCAAGGCGGCACTGAAGCTCGTCGGTGAGTGGGGTGAGAGAAATCGACTGGAGTTTTCTCCTGCTAAGTCATCCACGATGACCATCAGGGGTAAACTCCAGCGTCCACCCACCATCAGATTCGGGAGTAACTCGATCAGGAGCGTCACGTCGACCAAGGTACTAGAGGTGGTGGTTGACTCGAGCCTGTCCTTCGCGCAGCATGCGGTGGACATAGGGGAGAGGGCGGCAAATTGCTAAAGAAAGCTAGTAAATTGTTTTATTCTTTTTAGTTTATAATAAGAGTATTTTACGCAGTCGGGTTTTTTGATTTTTTTAATTACGCATACTTGTTTCCTGTTTTTTCGTAAAAAATTTGTGTTTTCCCTTCGCATATGGTCCCTGGGGACTAAATGCAAACAGTGAAAGTGTGAAATTATCAGTAATAGTGTGTGTTTGGGGCCCAAATAGTCCCCCACGGTTACGTGAGTTAAAAGTGACAATTTCTTTTAATTTCGAACTATATTTTGATAAACTATATTTGGATTTTATACATATTAACTTATTTAAATAGTAATAAGTTAATAAGTTAACGTTTTTGATTAATATTTGTTTAATAAAATATTAATAATTAGGTAGGTAGACAGTTTTTTCTAACCACATGCTCGCACGTGGTTAAGTCTGACAGCAGGCATTGACGTCTGACAGTTGGTGTTTGGCGTTGACGTTTGACGTCTGACGTCTGACGTCTGTCGGTTGTTGGTATTACTGACGGGTGTTGACATATATAGTGTTGCCCCGTTCAGGTTATATTTCCCACCCCGGCTGGTCGAGTGGTCAGGCAACTGGACACTTTACGCAGCGGTCGCGGGTTCGAATCCCGCCAGGTGCAGATAATCTGTATGACGAATATAGATGTCTGCACCGGGTCATGGATGTGTATATATGTATTTATTCTTATATCTTAAATTTATTTCCGTTCCTAGTACCTGTAACACAAGTTCATACGAACTTACCACGGGGCTAGGTTAACGTGGTGTGATTGTAGGTTAATATTTATTTATTATTTATTTATTATTAATTTTACTTTTGTATTTTTATTTTTATTTTTTATTTTTTGTATTTCAATACACGAAATAGCCTGAGTGAGCGTACATACGCGTCTGAAAGAGCGGCAAGATGGCGGACGACGATGAGACGAATCGTCTCCGCGAGATGTTCGAGGCGGACGTGAGGCGCAAATCCGAAGAACTGGAGTAATTAATGGCAATCAGTCGGGAGGCTGGGTTTACTCCCCGCGTTTCGCTTGCGAGAACTCCTCCTCAGGAGTTCAGCTCACCCATAGCATCCATCATGGATACCACCCTAGGACTGAACCGGGAGAGGGCCGGCAAGCGACAGATAACCTCGCCGGAGGAGGAGCAGGAGCGCACAAGACGCCCCAATGCCCCTGCTCCAGTCCCTGCCGCGATTACCCCCGCTCCCGTTACCGCATCACCCGCCGAACCCCGGTCGTGGTTGGCGGGTCTGTCTAAGTTCCAGCTCTTGGACGAGGCGAACACTCAGCTACAGCGCATCACGGCGGTAGCCAACAGCATGGCTTTCCACAATAAGTTCAAGCTGAATGCTAACGATAGGGACGCCATCGGCCAGGCAGGGCAGAACGTGCTTGCGCTGATAGCGGCCCTAGAGATTCGACTTGCAGAGGCCGAACATCAGGTCACTGCAACCAAGTTGAAGTGCGCGCAGTTAGAGCTCCAAAAAGCCGCAAGCTCCACTAGCTTTCCATACAGGAACATCCACACCCGCGGTCACCTACGCGTCATTGCTGAAGCGTCCAAGGGGACAGCCTCCGGTGCACATCCCGGCGACGCAAGGCCAGGCTGTCTTGTTCTACCCTAATACGGAAGAAATTAAGACCTCCGAGGGTACTAAGGCCGAGCTGCAGAAAGCGATACAGCCTGGACGCATGGGGATTCCCGTACATAGCGTAAGACGCATCGGGAATTCCGGGATTGCAGTCACAGCCGCCACGTCTGCAGCAGCCGAAAAACTGAAGGCTGCAGTGCCTCCCACTCTTAAGGCGACTGAACCGCGCGGCCGTCGCCCTCTGGTTGCCATTCGCAATCTGAGGGTTGACCCCACGGCGGACAGTCTGCTCGAGGACATGCAGACCACTAATCTGTCGGACGATCCAGAGTGGACGCTAGAGAAAGTGAGGGCCAACTACCGCGTGGCTTTCAAGAAGGGTCGACGAGGAGAGCGCACCACGGTGGTTCTCGAATGCTCACCATCCCTGCGTGACAAACTCATCGGCTTGGATCGTGTATACATTGGCTGGGACGAGGCCGATGTGTGCGACTACTTGAGAGTCACCTGCTGCAACAGGTGCCATCAATATGGGCACCCAGAAAAGTTCTGTCGTGCCCCGGAGATAGTATGCGGAAGGTGTGGAGAAACCGGCCATAAAAAGATCGAGTGCCAGTCCCAGAGTGAGTGATACGTAACCTGCAAACGCTTCAAGCGCAAGGAAGCCGGCACCCACGTCACGAACGCCCCGACATGCCCAGCGCGCATATACGCCGAACAGCAGTCAGTCAACATGACCCAATATGGATAGGACAGCTATAGAATTGTCAATAGGGCAGCTTAATCTCCAAGGATCGGAGGTCGCCACCTCGGAATTACCCGTCATAGCCGCAGATAGGAGCCTTGACCTGGTTCTTGTACAAGAACAATACGCTAACTCTGGCTTGACTGGCTTGCTTCAGTGTGGATCTGCTCCGAAATCGGGGATCATGGTGATGAACGACAGGATCGCTGTCACGCTGCTGCACAATCTGAGCACAGAATACTGCACCGTTATACACGCCGATTATCAGGGATTCAGTACCTATATCATCTCAGCGTACTTTCAGTACCGTCATGACATCGTCTGCCATCTCGAACACCTGAGTTATGTAATGGACCGACTAGGAGGAACCCCGGTACTGATTGGCGTGGATAGCAATGCACATTCATCACTCTGGTTCTGCGAGCGAAGACAGTATTCGGGACGTGGACCTGACACCGAACACCGGAAGATCCAAATGGAAAGCTTCATATTGAGTAGAGGCCTGCTTATTCACAACGAGCAGGGCCAGCCACCTACATTCAACGGACCCAATGGATCATCCAACGTGGATTTAACACTCTCGTCCAGAGGAGTCATCATCAAGGAGTGGCGGGTGCACGAAGGTGCCAGTGTAAGCGACCATCAGCTGATAACAAAGATATTTGAAATAAGGAGATATGCCCTAAACACGAAATAAGTCCGGTACCGCTGTCGCCACTTTTGAAGATGTGTGCGTTTTCATTACCGGCACAACTAGCGTTCTAATCCTCTAATTGGTTCGCACACTACGAAAAACAATTGTACGAATACACTCATACACGTAAAAAAACAGCGTCGGTGAACTCGGTAAACTCGTGAAAGGGATGTGACATCGCATTTATCGATAAAATCATGCGATGAGAATGTTGTTCATTTTTAACCAATATTACCTGTGTAAACGCATATAAAATACAATTAAGAATAGTGATGTGCTATATTTTTGTATTTTTAATTCTATTATGGTATCTTGAAAATTATTAAAATAATACAAACGAAATGAACAGAAAATTGTTTATTAAAAATAAAAAATGTTTTGCACAAAATGAAATGAAATAAAAATGTTTTATTTTGCTTACTTAATATTGTCATAATTATAAAGATCGCTTTTTACCCGAATCTACGACGCAACCTTTGCGTTTATCACTATATTTACTCAATCGAGTTTATCATTCTATGTCCCCATCTTTTGGAAAGCTGGAAAGGTAAAATAATAGCTAACACACAAGTACACTTGCTTATAAGCTAAGCTAAGCTGAAACTTACAAAGCAATAAGTAGTAGGCTTTTAAAAGGTCAATCATAAACCCATTCGTAATAGGTACATGCAGGAATAGTCATGTTGACTTGTGTTATGGATAATGTAAAAGAAAAGGGAGTCTGTGATAACGTAGCGGTTAATAGTATGAAAAAGATAAACATAAGAAAAGGAAAAAAAGATGATACTGATGATAGTAAACACCATTTTAATCTGAATCATGCCATTTATTATAATATTTCCAATCTTATTGTCAGCTGTATTGAAAACATGAAGGTGTAGTAAAGTACCCGAAAGCGTGTCAAGTTGGGCAATAGCTCGAGGCATGCCATATCATAAATCATACCTAAATATATTTCATATATCATTACCATTGTACACCTAAGTTCCTATGAACTTACTTTACCATCTCTGATTACACATCTCTCAACTACGCTGTAAAATAATAGAAATAAGTAAAAACCTATTCACAAAACTATACGGTTGACAAATATTAAAATTTGGCTATATTTCACATATTTTGTCGTTAAACAAACATACTGAAATATAATAGAATAGCACATGTACAAAGACGCTTAACTCATAATTTACAGCTAACCTAAGTGCCATAGAGAGATTTGAAAATTATGACAAAACAATATAATAAGAAACGCTTAAAATATACATTCTTGCTAAATAAGCTTAACAAATACGTTTACAGAACACAACGCATGTATATACAACATACATAACTAACTAAAAACATACATACACAAAATGTATTATAAACTTCAATAGAAATAAGTAATTCGATAATCGCCGTGTTGTCGATAGCTTACACCTGTTGCTCCGTATGGACACCACTATCTCATCGCACAAACAAAACGGTAAAATATACGACATTACCATTACGATAGTATCGTTGTGTAAATTTTACATTGCTTGTTCAGTTACTCCGCAACATACTGGGGTAGTGGTTAGAAAGCAATGTATTTAAATGTAGTAGAAGCAAGAAATATTTCTCGTATACTTGTTTTTTACGATTTTTAAGTAAAATATAGTAAAAAAGTAATATTTACGTGTAGTAACTGATTCCATGACTTGTTAAATGTTTAGTTTCACTTCTATTCTTACAAGAAACAACTGAACAAGACGGCATTGTTAGTTGTTTTCTCGCTCGCGGTCGAAATCACACCGATTAGCAGTGACGGCCATTTAAGCAATATGTGAGCATTTTGGGCAAGTTGCGTCTACGCGGACACGCCCCCATGCCAGTTCTCCTATTCTTAATATTTCTATGGCTGATAACTTACCAGATGTGCAGCAGTGGGACAGCGAAACAATCGGATCTGGAACCAAACGTTCGGATCGCCTTCCGGGAACGAGGAGTGAACTGGGCCTACTTTCGATCCACGCTGTGCGCCCGCATGGGCAGGCTAGACGCAAGACAATCGGCGAATGACCTCGCTAAGCAGTACAGCGAACTACTCACGAGCACAGCCACTAGGTGTTTTTTTTTTTTGACTCTGGGAAATACGTTTACGTATCCCGCCGCCCGAAGGTGACGGGTATGTGGGACTCGCTGACTGCGAAGTTAGAATACCCACTAAAACCCAGCGGAGCCCTCGTCGTCGTACAAGGACGCCACGGGATCGCTGGCGCATGCCACCGTGACGCCCCAACAGCCACTAGGTGCCTAGGATATCGCAGGGATAGGGAGTTCGGGGGTTACGAATGGTGGACGCCTGAACTGAATCGACTTCGCCGTGAGGTGAACAGAGCACGGAGATCCTGGCAGAACCGAATTCCAAAGGTGACGACGCGCTAAGAGTAGCGTTACAAGAGGTCCGACATAAATACAAGCTGGCCATGAAAGAAACGGAAATCAAGCACTTCAAAAAGGTTGCCGAAACGGGAAACGAAGACCCTTGGGGACTTGCGTACCGCGCCGCGACTGGCAGGACGCGTCCCCCCAGGAATGTACTTCACGGAGGGAAACTCATCGAGGGATATGCAAATGACACTGAAGCCGCTATGCACGATCTCCTGTACTCCCTATGCCCCGACGACGCTACAGCGACCGATACTGAGTACCACCGAACGGTGCGAGTGGCCGCCGCTTTCCCTCCAACTGGTGAGGATTCGGCCGTGCCCGACCGAGCCACTGTGGAACTCATCATCAGGAATCTGCCTAATATAAGTCCCGAACTAGATGGAATCACCCGTAGGATTATTAAGAATGCCTGGATGGCTTCCTCCTGCGAGATGTTGCTGATGTACTCGGCTTGCATCTCTGAAGGAGTCTTTCCGATTATCTGGAAGATTGGAGCGCTGATAGTTCTGCCGAAGGGAAACGACAAACCGCTGACTGACCCGAAGGCCTATAACTTTACTACCGATTTTGGGGAAAATTTTAGAAAGGATCATCATCGCTTGCGCCCCCTGCCTGTACCGCGGTATCTCAGACGACTAGCATGGTTTCGTCAAGGGGCGGTCAACCGTGACCGCCCTTCGAACGGTGTTTGCTCGCGTTGATGAATCTGCACATAAGTACGTTCAATTGGTTTTTCTGGAAATCTCTAGTGCGTTCGACAACGCCTGGTGGCCGATGATCTTGCTGAAGGTGAAAGCCGCGGGTGTCTCGCCGAATATCTATCGGATTTTGGTGAGTTACTTCAGCGGCCGACGCATAGGTATGTCGGTCGGCTCCCAGACGTTGTGGAAGACCTCGACCATGGGGTGTCCCCAAGGATCAGTTTTGGGCCCGACGTTATGGAACCTCCTCCTGGACGATCTCCTGAGGCTGCCGAAGCCAGATGGAGTCAGCATCGTGGCATATGCAGACGATGTGACGCTTGCGATCGAGGCGTCGTCCCGCGCTTCCATTGTGCATAAATGCTCCACCGTTTTGAACTCGATCTCTGAATGGGGGACTCGAAACCGGCTGTCGTTCTCGTCAGCCAAGTCCCAGACCATGACTATCAAGGGTCGATTTAAACGCGCACCGACCGTCAAGTTGGACGGCGCCTCCGTCGCGAGCGTCACCACAGCCAGAGTTCTTGGCGTATATATTGATGATGCGAGGTCCTATGCGTCGCATGCGTCTTTGATGGGCGAGAAGGCCACAAGCTCTTTCGGGAAGGTCTCACGTGTCTCTGCCTCATCTTGGGGTGTGAAGTACTGGGCGCTTAGGTTCCTGTACCACGGGACCTATGTCGTTATCCTGACGTACGCTGCAACCATATGGTACCGGCGCTCTCAACTGTACGTTGTGCAGAGCGCGGTTTTGCGGAGCCAGAGACCAGCTTTGGTGCTTTTAACGAAAGCCTACAGGTCGTGCAGCACCGCAGCACTTCCGGTGCTTGCGGGTGTTCTGCCGGCCGACCTGGAGGTTGTCCGAGCGGGGCGCGTGCAGGAGGAGTGCGAAGGGCTCGCAGGCGGGGAACGCAAGACGAAGAAGAACGAGATCTTCAGCGATGTCGTTTCCGCTTAGCAGACGCGCTGGATTGCGAGCGGAGATGGGAGAGAGCTGTACAGCTTCTTTCCGGATATTGCATCGCGGTTGGAGCGCCGCTGGGTAGAACCGGATTACGTCCTCTCACAGATCTTCACCGGCCACGGATGCTTCAGGGGCCGCTTACACAGGATGACGTTGTGTGACACGCCGTCCTGTTACTGCGGCCACGATAGCGAGACCCGAGACCACGTTCTGTGGGAGTGTAACTTGTATGAGGATGAGCGTAAAGCGATGATAGACGGAATCGAGCGGACGAAGGTAGGCCCTATCTACTTTGAAGACCTGACTGCCACGGAAAACAACTTCAGCCATCTACGGATGTTCGCGCACAGTTGGCACAAGCGAAGGACTGAGATGACATCGTAGCTGGACTGGACTGGTAGCGGACTGCCGTGCCGTCACTAATGTGTTGTGTTGTCGTCAGCCCCAGAAAGGGGAGAGTGACGCCAGGGACAGTATCAAATCACTCTCGTATGAGAGTACTTTTGATTTGTAGGGAGACAAGAATTGTACGGGGGAAGATAGCGTAGAAGCAGGTGTACCCCGTACATCTCCCGCGTTTCGCTCCGTATACCGAGGAGAGGTGGGTAGGAGCATGGGAAGGTTGGTGGGTTATGTAAGAGTCAGAGAGCCGCGGAAACGACAGGTCAAACAGTGCACCAGGGTAGACTTCACCGGTGCCAGCGAGGCAAACGTCGACACCGGTGCAACCGAACCGGGAACGCCAGGAATTGGTGATTATAGAACGCCGTACTCCACTGATGAAGACGACGATACACAACCCAGTGGCATGGCCCACTACTCTCCGCGCGAATTTCTGGCAGCAGCAAACAAGGCGGCAAGAAATATCGGCGACATCATTAAATCTCCGACAGCAAAGCTAAACAAAGCCCAGTGAACACATGACCTTTGTATGACGTCATAGATAGGTCATATAGAGATCATAAATTTTTTACATAGATATGACATAAAAATGACTCTATTGATGACTTTGAGATGATGTCATATAGTGTGACATAAATATGACATAGAACTGACCTAAAATTTGACTTTTATATGACATCATAATGGTGACTTAAATATTACGTAAATATTACGTCCTATTCATATTATACTGTGACGTCATATTAAAGTCATAAATTTATGTATTATTTACGTAAGAAATAAATCATACAATTACATAAATTACAAGTCATATTCTGACGTAAAAGTGATATAATAATACCGTCATATGCTTACGTAAAAATAGGGGTGTGCGATAATTATCGATAATTCGTAACTACTCGATAATTTTTCATTCGAGAATTATCGATAATTATCGATAAGTGTTATTCGATAATTTTGATTCGATAATTATCGATAATTTTTCATTCGATAATTATCGATAATTATCGATAAGTTTTCATTCGATAATTATCGATAATTTTTTGCGATCCGATAATTATCGATACCGATAATTATCGATAAGTCTCGTCAACTATCGATAATTCTTATCCGATAATTATCGATAACTTTCGTCAATTATCGATAATTTTTATCCGATAATTATCGATAACTTTCGCCACTATCGATAATTTTTTATCCGATAATTATCGATAACTGTTCATTCGATAATTATCGATAACTATCGATAACTCAATACGATAATTATCGATAATAAAATTATCGATAATTTTTTCCGATGAACACCCCTACGTAAAAAACAATTTTTTACGTAAGCATGTGACGGCTTCAAGCCGCTAAATCGCGCTAACGTTTGGTTCTACAGAATCTACATATAGGTCTCCATACAAAATTAATTGACTAAGGGTTTTTTTATTTTTTACGTAAGAATGTGACGGCTTCAAGCCGCTAAATCGCGCTAACGTTTGGTTCTACAGAATCTACATATAGGTCTCCATACAAAATTAATTGACCAAGGGTTTTTAATAAATCAAAGTCATTTCACCTTGAAACGGAGTATTTATATTGTAGGTCCCGTAGTGCAGGTGCGATTTTGGACATAACGATAAACGTTTCAAACGTATATCAAATTATTTTTTCTATCAGTATTGTAATATTTTCAAAATGTTGTGTAGTAAAAAACTGATTAGTAAGAATTTATATCATATTTACGTCATCTATCTTACGTAAGAATCTTACGTCAGGAAGTGGGAAATTATGAGTCATATATGACTCATATATGACTCACATCTTACGTAAATCATGACGTAGCTGACATCATTCTGACGTCAGTTTGACATAATTGTGTTCACTGGGAGGCGACAGCGCTAAAGTTAACCGGGAGTTAACATACATATTAGAAGTGGTTTCGCATATGGCCCTGGCCTTATCGGAGTCTGAGAGGTCGGTGGATGCCTCAAAGGCCCGAGTTGCCATCTTGCAGTCGTGCTTGTTGCCGAACAAGTTGCTGCCGCCATAGCTGCAACAGCAAATAGTGCTTTTACTGGAAAAGAACACGCGAAGCGGGATTCACACCTCGAGTTTCACTTGCGAGAACACCCCCCCAGGAGTTCACTTCACGCACCTCACGTGGATGTTAAGGCCTCCGTGCAGTGGCTGCGATTCAGGCACCGCCTTGGAGAAACATAAGGTTTTGTCTGTGCAATACAGGATCAGGCGGTTAAGACGAACAACTACCGAAAGCACATTCTAAAGATGGCACTCCCGACTTCTTGTCGAGCTTGTCGTCATCCCGGCGAGTCACTCAGACATGTGCTTTCGGGGTGTTCAGCGCTTGCCAACACTGAGTACTTGCACAGACATAATCAAGCGGGCAAGATTCTTCATCAAGAGCTTGCTCTATTTGTCTCCTGGAACAGAGGATGCAGTATTACCAGTACACACCAGTGCCAGTACTCGAACGCGATGGAGTCCGGTTCTACTGCGATCTGTATATCACCACGGACAGGACGATACTGGCGAACAAGCCTGATATTGTGGTGATGGATAGGACACGGTTGAGGGTTTTTTTAGTGGACAATATCATCCCGCATGACGAAAACCGCCGGGGCCGGCCGCTAGTTTATTATATGCCTTATATAAGTATGTATTATATTATATATATTTATATGTGTATATTTATATATTGAACGGGTGGAGTGTATAGCAATTACGATAATAATATGAATTAATAATATTAGGAACCGCTGTTTAAATTACATTTTTTAATATTTACATGACTGAATTTAAAAACTGTTCTGTCAATGCAATAGAGGTTTTCAATGGTCAGAAACAGCTTCTCCACTTTTAACAAAAGTTTGCCATCGAGGTAAAACTGGGACAACTGTAGAAGCAAGTTCAAAAATTTTACTTGTAAGATTAGTAAAGCGATCCTCCTTACGGAATATTTATTTCGATTCACATTGTTCGAAGTTAATTTAGTGCTCCATCTGGATTAATTAAATCAAAAATTAGTTAGTTACCTCAAAGATTATGAAAATAACTTGGATTGCATATGGTTGATATCAGTACTAATAGGTCATAGAATAGAATTAAATTTTATAAAATTTGATTTATACTAATTAGATAATGACGATTGTGGTATTTCTATAAAAATTTAAGCTAATTTGTCCTAAAACAAATAAAACACAATTTTTATCGGAGAATTATTCTATTAAAGTACAGTTTCAAACTGTGCATCGGTTCAAGTGCAAGGAGAGCCTGTCGTGTTTGTGAGCCTGGACGGCCTGAAACCGTCCTATAGGATATCTATTGTCGTCGTCGTAGTATCTATATCGTCGTCCTATTGGATGGCCCGGTGCACCATTCTGACCAGCACGACTTAGAGTCAAGACTGGGAGTTCAGCCTGGTGCACATTAGCCTAGCGGGGATAATGGAGAGGAGAGGCAGGGGCATATTCTTGAATTATGTTAAGAAATTACCCGAGAAAAAATGAGCAGGCCTGATCATACATGAACAGAATCATTTTTTCCCGCGTATGTACAGTTGTTAATAAAAGAAACAAGTAGTAACATGTATGTTTAATAATTATAATTACTATAATCATTTTAACATATAGAATTATGCTGTAGAAAATAAGATGTAATTAGGTTATTAAAAAAATATATATTAATAAAAAAATAATAATTAAAAGTGTCTCCCCTTCATTTATTCATTTATTTTTATTTTTTACTCTTGTTCTTGTCCTGCTTTATGATGTTTAGAATAGAATAGGGTATTAAAAAAAATATATATTAATAAAAAAATAATAATTAAGTGTCTCCCCTTCATTTATTCATTTATTTTTATTTTTTACTCTTGTTCTTGTCCTGCTTTATGATGTTTAGAATAGAATAGGTTATTAAAAAAAAAATATTTTAATAAAAAAATAATAATTAAAAGTGTCTCCCCTTCATTTATTCATTTATTTTTATTTTTTACTCTTGTTCTTGTCCTGCTTTATGATGTTTAGAATAGAACCAACACCACTCAAGAGTGTGAAAGAGATGAAAGAAAGAAAAAACAATTAAGTATGCAGAATTTTCATTCTGCGAACGAGTGGTAAGCTAGCGAGAACTGATATGTTTGAGTTTAGCTAGCATAGTCTCCGACCCCAATTTAGAGGGTAAAAAAAAATAAAAAAAAACTTCTTTAGGTAACAAATTAAAAATTAAAAAAATAAAACATAACAGGAATAACAATGTATTAAAAATGACTAATAAAACCTATTAACACTAGTTAACACTAGTTTAAATATAAAAAAACTTTAATCAGAATCTTCATCCGAACTGTCTGATATTACAATATCTTCAAACGGGTCATTGGTATCTATTATAATACTAGTTGTATAGTTATCACCGAACCCTTCCAAAATTTGACCTACACATGATTGGTACTCTTCTTTAATTTTTACCACAGTAACTTCTGTGTTATTCTCGTTTACATCCATACCTGTATTATTTTTGCTACAAGTAGCTATTTGTGACGGCATGTTAGCATTTTGTTCATCTTTAGTACTACATTCATCAGATTCGTTTGAACTTTCAAGAGCATCCGTTGCTTGATTAAATACTGTTGATTTTTTCTTTGAGAGCTCGTTCTGCAACATTGCATACCTGAAATTCGATAAAAGCTTTGTAAAAAAGTGTGTATGTAATTATGTAAGCACGTAAGAAGTTATACTTAGAGGAACTGCAGCGTATTTGGGATACTGCAGGTAACTTGGAATACTTCGATATCTAAATCAATATAAATACCATTTGTGTATTTTTGTCGTAAACATAACGTCATACGAGACATAAAGCTATTGAGTATTAAAGGCAGGATGCAATCTTGACATTCCGGCTACAAACCCCAAAAGTACGAGACGCCTGATTTGAAAACTTATTTGGCAAGAATGCAATCAGTGATAATCATTTACTAATACTTTAAATCTTTATTATAATTATTTAAAATGTTAAGTGACCTTGTTAGTCTACGATGTTACTATGATTCTGTGAATATTTCTAGAATTAAAAATGTGACATAGAATTTTAGGTTACGATGATATGTTGTTAATTTGGAATAGGTACCGAAAGTGAGTGAGTTCCATTCTGGTTTTTTTTTATTTTTTTGAAAATGATAACATTTCACAAATATAAAAAGAGAAAGAGGTGAGAAAAGGAAGAAGTGGCCGCTGCTCTTGGCGCTATTAGAGAAAAGAGAAATGGGACACTTAAAGGCAGCTAAACAGTTCAATGTTCCTAGGTCAATACTTTTTCGATATTTAAATAATAAAGACTCTCCGATAGAATCATCCGATAGTTTTTTAAACAAAATAAGGCTATTTTTTTAATTTATTTAAAAAGATTGATTAGCTATTTAGCTAATTAGCTATTTGGAATAAATACTATATTCCAAATTACCTGCACCTAAAGTCAAATCCCGTTTTTGGAGTTTTTTAGTTTTATAGGCATTTTGATAAGGTTTTTGGTTTTTGTTATGTTTGATTTTTCTTATTATTAAAGTTTAATAATTTGACAATAATTTAGTGTATTTTTTATTGAGCCATCCCGTTTCTCATTGAATATATTCTCAAAAAACAAACTAGTATTCCAAATATGCTGCAGTTACTCTATAATAAAACGATGCGCAGAGTTATTGGCGCGCGCCATCTGTAATTTTTACTTACAAGTTTGTAGCGTAACGTAATTGTTATTGAAGTTATTAGCAACTAGCGACAGATGGCGGTTATGGAAATCAATTTTAATATCTTACAATATTGTCTTAAATTTTTTACTTTTTAATTTATCAATAAATTTAATTAATTATATTTTAAGTAAATATAAATCCACAATTTATAAATACTAAAATGTTGACTAGCTAACTCCAGGGTGTAGTATAACTTTAAAATAGCCAACGTCACGCGGTGTTCCCGTCGCTTATCTTCGGTGATCGGGCGAGAATCGGTCTGGACGTTGGCAATTCATACGTTCAATAGCTAACTTTAGGAAGTCGGTTTTTCGTCACAGTGTACGCGCGCATCGTAAAAATTTATTCTCATCATTTTTCCCTAATGCGCCAAAAGCACACACACGGTCGTCTGTCCCTAAGATAGACAACTTAATGCCTGTGTTTTATTTAGGTAACAGCCGACTGATATAGATTTTTTTTTAAATTAATATACATAAAAATAATACATGCATATGTATATATTACACCCAGACGAGGGGCGGGAATCGAACCACAGCCCTGGATTCAAAAGGATCACTGCCAAATGCACCAACGGACCATTCAACGTATATGTTACAGGAAGTAAATGGGATGTAAATCATGTGTCGGGTGTCTGGAAACACATAACACAAATAAATCCCCAGACCACGAAAAATATGGCACATATAACAACAAATATTTGTCATGTGCGGGATCGAACTTGCGACCGCTAGCGTATAAGCCAATTTCCGAAACCACTACGGGAAACGCGTAAAATGTGAAAACTATTATCTAAGGCGCTACAACCGAGGGTATGCCTTGGACTGTTCAAGAATATTTCTCCAACCCAATCTTCCTCCTTTCTTCCTTTATATAAGCAATTTGTTAGTTTTAATTAAGTCTACATTTTGTTCCTGTCGAAAGCCAGGTAACGTTGAACTAGTGAACTGAGCGTCATTAAGCTAGAATAGAACGTCGTTTTCAGCCACTCGGCTGATCGACATGTAATGCTTTAAATTAATGGCGTTATTTAATGAAAGGGCTATCCAAGTTGGCTGCGACGTATCCATTACAAACCTTCAAATTTTAAACTAGTACCAAATTTGGATATTCGATTTTAAATAGTTTTCTTCTGAAGTGTTTTAGTCTGAATAATCCAGACAATACATTTCAAGGGTGGTTTATTATTTCACGGCATATAGGACAGATTATAGGCTATATTGTATCAACCTGTAACCAATCCACTGCTGAGCGAAAAGCTCTTCTCCATATAGAAGAAGGGTTGGAGTTTAATCCATCACGCTGCTTCACCGTGGAATTGTGGATAATTTCCCTACCATGAGTAACAATCGTTATGAGGCGTCTATGATAACAATCAGGACTGATGGTTTTACGTGCTCTCTGAGGCACGGTGGGGAGACCCACAAGATCATACACTCTGACCGGAAACAAATATTTGTACAAATATAAATATCTGTCCTGAGCGGGAATCGAACCCGCGACTACTACTTATTCGATATCGACTATTGGCTATAAATGAAAGTTCAGATATGAGTTACAGTCGTACCGATCCAGTATCTCAGTCTCCTGCCGCAGGGCGCGGCGTCGGTTGTATTCCAGGCGCGCCAGCAGACTGGGGTCGTTGTCCGCGGGGTCATTGTCCATGGGGTCATCATCTGGGGGGTCATCATCTGCGGGGTCATCATCTACGGGGTCGCGCTGCACCTTCACCTTACTGAGGAGATCCCGCCACTCGCGCTTCTGCCGACGCTTCTGAAGCACGCGACCGCAGTGCGAAAACAGTGCAATCGCTGACCATTTGTAATGAGATTAAAAACAATAAATTAAAAACCGGCCAAGTGCGAGTCGGACTTGCGCACGACGGGTTCCGCACCATTATCTATAAAAACGACAAAAAAAGTCATGTTTGTTGTATGGGGAGGCCCCCATTAAATATTTTATTTGAATTTAATTATTTATTTCTTAAGTGAATAATATAAATGTAACTCAATATTCTGAGAATATTTCAAGCGTCTCCTGTTGCCGTTATCAATATCTAGCACAAACATGCAAAAAATCACGTTTGTTGTATGGGAGCTCCCCTTAAATATATTTTTATTGTCTTTTAGTATTTGTTGTTATAGAGGCAACAGAAACACATCAACTGTGTAAATTTCAAAAAATTCATTTCGGTTCATGAGATACAACCTGATGACAGACGGACGGTCAGAGAAGTCTTAGTAATAGGGTCCCGTTTTACCCTTTGGGTACGAAACCCAAAAAATGAAAAAGAGAATATAAGTAATGTGTAGATTATATTTGTCTCATTGTCAGTAAGATAATATATTAAATACTTGCTTATTGGTAAATAGCTAAATGCTCTCAACGAATGATTAGATAACAAACGGATTGTTTAGGAGTCTCAAAATACAAGTACACAAAAACAATTGTAGTATACCAAACACGGACATAAAAGCTTAAACCTAATTTGTATAAAAACTAAAATTTAGAATTGCACATTATAATTTGTCAAAATCCTTGTAATTTTAATTTTGTTATTATTTTCATTACCTTCACTCCTAATTTTCTGTTTAGTCCAACCCAGACTATCTTCTTCGTTTGCATTTACAACACACTTAAAAACATCACGAAAGTTTGGAAACAGTGGATGACAGTCACTACCAATATTACTATTAATAAAAGTTTCCAATCTTCTGACAGGTCCAGCTGGGTGCCCTTCGAGTACTTTTAAATGTACTCTTGATCTTTTCACAGCTTCTACTCCAGTAAGCTTACACAATTTCTTGTACAATGTTACTATCCGAGCTTTATACCTAAAATAATAGAGTAAAAATATAATAAATAGGGTATTCTACTATGTTTGAAAAAGTTACAAGTATTAGAAAAAGATCACAGTACTGAGAGAACCTTATACCTCGCAGTGTATATCGGAACGGAACATTGTCCTTACCAGGGGTGTGAAACTCGCCTACATTATCGTAATTCAAAAATAGTCTTACAAACTAACGCCATCTTTTGGACGAGGAGGGTGAATTCGGGGTGAGATATTAATGTGTCAAAAATAGATGGCAGTAGCAGCAGTAAAGTCGAGAATTTTTGCTAATACAATTAATTTAAATAATTATTCAAACATTATTTGTACGATTCATAGGTATAAAAATATATATTATAAAATATAAATATATTTTAATTTGTCTCCAATATTTTTCGCCGTGGCAATATTATTGAGGCCCACGTGCGTTAGTCGGCCATATTTGGATTTTGAAATTTGAATTACTCGTTTTCCTGTGTTTGTTCGGTGTGTTGTGATTTTAAATTATAATTTTATTTTGTTATTTCCTACGTTTTGGCTTGTTTACGGACTTTTTGATTTTCTACGTGTTACGACATCACCTGGCTTGTTACTTGGACCCCGGACTGATTGCATTACTGATAACTTGGCTCTATTACACGGATTACGATTAAGTATTTCAAAATGGCGAAATCAGCTGAATTAAAATGTTATTTCAAATGTGATATCGACGGTGAGTATTCCAATTATTTATAGAAACGTTTCAAAGCAGTATTTAGATATTATATATTATACCAAGAGTAATATTCGATTTAGTAAAATTATTTATAAAAGAGAACTAATTAATTTGCATGCCATTTTAAAATTTGGTTATCAAAAAAAAACAGCCTATAAATATCATTTAGCCAGCATGCAAATATTTTTTTAGCAATAATAAAAATCAGGCTGCAATTTTTGTTTTTTATAAAATCATGATAATAGTTAGTAATTTAATCATAAGCAGGCAGCTTGTCTTATCATGTATCTGCAAAATAAACAGTAACACTGCAAATATTACTTGGTCCATAAGATTGATTGGCTTTCATATTTAAATTTTGGTTAGCAATATAAATATTGCGTTTTTTTTTTAATCAACAGTGTTCTTTAAAATTGTTTTATAAATGACACTATCCTAATATTACTAAATAGGGATTCCTTTCTTTCGATTTATTTTTTTGTTCTAATTTAATTTCGCAGTTAGGCATTTTTTGGCATACTATTTTAGTAGGCATAATTATCTTTAAGGCTTATATTACCAGCACAAAATTAAATTTTTGTTTACTCTCTTGAGTGCTTACCAAAATTTTAATTAACATGTGTCACTCATTACTGCTTTTACATATATTCAGCTGTACAGAAAAATACTATAACTGTTCAGAAACAATAAAAATTGCAGACTAATTTAGAAATAATTGCTGACTATATGTTGCTGCCAAACTAGCTATTTTAGCTAACCAATAATATTTTTTTTTTTGCTAACAAAGATTTTGCAGAGACTTTGCAAACTGTTTAAATCACACCGTTAATAAAATAGACATAATAATTAACCCTTTTTTTTCCTTTCATTGCATTTAGATTTCATTGTTATGTCTTTTTAGTATCACTTTTATGTATAAAGCAATATTTTAAGAATATTAAAATTGTTCAGGAGGGAATATTCTCATACAGAGAAGTTTAACCAATGGAAATCAGTACTTGACAACACAAATCAAGAAAGAGGAAACAATTATATTTACAATTCCATTCGAATATGCCACAAACATTTTGAAGAGTACTACAAATCATTAAGCAGACAATTAACAAGGAATGCTGTCCCTACATTAAACTTAAGTAAGTATTTTTTAATATTCTATCTTGACATGCATTTTATAATTATATTTTTTTTTTAATTTTCTATAGTTTATTTATGGCCAGACTGTTGGATTGCATATTATAATTTATTATCCAAGTACAAAAAACAAACAATATATTTTGTATTATACAAAAGTTAGGAATATCAGCATCATCTTAGGTGTTTGTCGTAGAAATGATGTCAAAGGGACACCTCTGTTCAGTGAGCGTAAACAGTCGAGCTCGCAATGAACGCAAAGGTCAAATTTTTGCCTCGAAATGGTCACAGAACGGAATTAGCCTACCCTGACTCCACATAGTACCTAGAGTGTTTTAGAAGCCGGTGGAGCGAAGGGAGGGCAGCCCTCGCTCCACAGTGGTTCGACTCCATACAAGAGGTGGAATATAGGATTCTTAAAAAAAACAAATTGCGTTATTTTGGAAAAACAAAATTACCAATGCATCCTATAATCAAAGAGAAATAAAAATAGTATTAACATAATTATTATTTGCTACATTTCATCTTTTGGCTCATGTTGCCCCCTAATGTGCCCATTAAGAGATATGATGATAAAGGAAAAATAATATTATGTTAGTACTAGACGTACCTACCTGCATGATTGCATAATTCTTAAAACTCAAGGTACTTAGTAAAATAATGAGTTTTAAGAATTATGGATTATGATTTCCAGAAAAAATATGTCATTAACTAATTGCATTAGTGTTGTTGTTCCTTAATGTTAAATATATTTGACTGTTCTAATAATAATAATGAAACTCATTATTTTACTTAGAAAGAAGTACAATATTTTAAACATTAAGGAAAATAATGCTAATGCAATTAGTTAATGACATATTTTTTCTGTAAATCATTTTGCTTTCTTTTAATCAGGGTTCGATCAGGAAGGTCATCTACTAATTAAACCTTCGTGGTCTCATGAACAACAACTTTGCTAAAGATCATCACATGATCAAATGCATAGTTTACGATTCTATAAAGGACATACAGACAAAGATTCATTTTATATATAAAGATTTAAAATTAAACATTCGATATCCAACAATATTTAAGCGGCACGTTATGGGGCACCATGTGTCAAAAGATGAAATGTAGCAAAAAATATATTAATACTATTTTTCAAAACCGTAATCCGAAAACAGCCAGGAATCATGAGATCTTAATATTTTTATGCTACGCTCCATACTAAAGAAATGGTTTTTAATTATTTACTCATAAAATATGGGTCATGTAAAAAAAAACTCAATTCGTATATGTTATTTCTCCTTGATTATAGGATGCATTGGTATTTTTCTTTTTCCAAAATAAAGGATTTTGTTTTTTAAGAATCCTATGTTGTACCTCTTGTATGGAGTCAAACCACTGTGCGCCCGCTGTAACAAAACGTGGACACCCGAGCGAGAAATATATATATATAAGAAAATATTAAAACAATTTTTAACAAAACCGTATTTAATTTACAGATTTACCATGAAACACAACAATACAACCTATAATTGAATCTCAAGACTCAATTGAGCAATTTGCCATGATGGATGCATGGGGCACATCAAGTTTTTCACAATTGAATGTGGAATTAGAATCAATTCCAATTTTACCAAAAAGTAAGTACTTTATATTATTATAACTCTTTATAAACCTTATAACAGGTGGGTAACAGCTAGGATAGATGTTACCTGCGGCTTCGCCTGCATATTCTTAGGTTTTTTTCATCTTAGTCTGCATATTATTATATTGCTTAATGCATAGGGTGGCAAACAAGCAGTAGGATCACCTCATGGTGAGCGAGTAGTAAGCGAGAGGTATTTCCCCCTTTTGTGATTTAATTAATTAAATCAGGGGATTCCCTTCAGTGGGACGGAAATGTACGAGTAGATTTTGATTATGATAATGATGAACATAATAATAGTAGAGAAAGTTATTTTATTTGAATAAAAAGTGGCCTAAGTCGTTTTTGGAACCTGCAGCTACTATGTTGATTCAAATTTCATGCTATTCAAATTTCATGAACATTCAGTTTTGCATGATTAAAGGAGAAAAAAACACACTTTCATTTATAATATCAGTATGGATTATACAAAATTAAAGATTATTTAAAAATGTATTAAAATTTTACCTGCCTACAATCTTACCTTTACCTACAACTTAAGGATTTGTCGTGAAGATACCGTAAGGGATATCAGATATGTGTGTGTGTTTGTGTGCGCGTGTATTAAAAATATATTCTATGTAATATATTTATTGTAATTAAATCTGAGATAACCCATCATCTTTGATAGTGCTGTACAGTTAATATTTCATTTTTTAGTACCAGGATGGGTTTCTCATGGAGTTTATCCGGTTATATTTCATATACAAATCTATCCTTCTTCTCAGTGTAAGACTGATCCATCATCAAACAGGTGGTGGGGTTGTTCTAATCCTATACCTATAATATGTATTTAAACTTGAAACTTATATTATGATGCTTTTAGGCCCTATGAAAAGTTGTTTGAAGCAGAAATCTTCTCAAAATATTATTAATAAATTGAAGGAAAAGTTGCACAAACTGAGTCAGAAATATAAAATTCAGACCAAAAAAATTGCAGCTGAAAAACGACTATCTATGTCAAAATCATTTTTAACAACAATTGAAAACTTACCTGATGCAGCACAAACTTTAATTAAATTACATTACATACATTTATTTTGGAAAAATAAACCAAGAGGAAGACGATACCATGGACAAGAAAATAATGGCCTTGACTATATTAAAACAAAGTCCTAAAGCATATAAACTTTTAAATAAAATGTTCGTTTTACCCTCAAAGCGTTGTTTACAGAAAATTCTAAGTACAGTATTTAGACCAGGTATCAATAAAAATATACTAGAAAATTTAAAAAGACATGTAGAACGTCTACCAGAAGAAAAAAAAAATAGTAAATCTACTATTCGACGAAGTTTCGTTAGCCCCTGGTCTTGTGTACAATGCATTTTTGAATGAAATTGAAGGTTTCCATGACAAATAGCATTACAAAAAGTGAGGATATTGCAGATCATGCCCTTGTTTTTATGATCAAGGGCATTAAAAGCAAGACAAAACAACCCATTTGTTTTACTTTTACAAAAGGTGGGACAAAAAAAAGTGACTTGAAAGCCCTGCTTTTAACTGTAATAAAAGAATTAAATGCAGCAGGGCTCAAAGTAGTAACTACAATTTGTGACCAATGTCCTACAAACATTGCAGTCATAAAATAATTAAGAGAAGAAACAAGAAAAAAAAATGCCATTGAAGGGAACCTACAAATGCACTTTGAGGTAAATACCATGAATGTGTTCCCACTGTTTGATACACCCCATTTGCTCAAAGGCGTTAGAAATAATTTATTAAATAAAGACGCAAAATTTATTCAAAATGGGCAAGAAAAGTGGGCAAAGTGGGAACACCTAAAAATGCTACTAGCCATTGACGTTGGTGATGATGAAATTCGTCTAGTAAATAAGTTAACCGAAAATCATATAAATAAGGATAAATTAAAAAAAATGAAGGTTAAGTTAGCGCACAGGTATTTAGCCAACGAGTATCTGCTGCACTTCGATTTTCAGCAAGTAGGTATAAAGTTCTTCTATTTTTTGAAAATGCAGTAAATATGATGTGTTTCATAGTACTGGTATATAGTGGTATACAGTTATACTCATATATCAAATACTGTATTCTTATTTTGTTTTTTCTAAATTTTTGAATTTTTATGTCCTATTTGCAATGTTAATCCTATAGTGAGTGCATGACTTCCATCAAAAATTTGTTAATCTAATTGTTTTAATTTATACCTAATGTAATGTCTATTTTCTTTTACAGAACATGGAATATTAGCCGAAGAATGTAATGGTACAGCTGATTTTCTTTTGATTTTTGATAAATTATTTGACTCTTTTAATGGTCATTCCTACAATGATGAACATAAAATGTACAAATGTTGTATAAAAAAAATTCACCCCACTTCCAACTGTGAGACGAACTGATCCCGATTTTAGAATCAATTAAATTTAAATCATTACACAGAAGAAATGGTGTTGATGAAATAAAATATGAATCGATTCCATCAATTAGAAATTGGGTTGGCAATATAAAAACATTTAAGGAATTGTGGGAGTATTTATCAGTTAATCATAAAATAACTAATTTAGTAGCTAGAAATTTTAATTAGGATCCATTAGATTTTTTTTTAGTAGTATTAGAAGTAATGGTGTTAGAAATATCAATCCTAATTGTAATCAATTTATGAATGCTTTCAAAACGTTGATTGTCAATAATTATAATTCACCTCATTCTGTAGGGGCTAATTGTGAAGAAGATAAAAATACTGGAATGCAATCACTATCATATTTAATTCTAAATAATCGTAATGATTTTCAAACTGTTAATTATGCAACTAATATTGATTCATTGCTAAATGTTATGTCAGATATTAAAAATAATGATTATCTATTGCATGCTGAATCAAAAAAAAATATGTTACAGGGTATGTGATTAAGAAATCCAAATCAAAAGTCTTCAAAAATTGTGCTACCTGTTTAAATGATTTATGTCGATCTAATGTTGATTTTGATTCATTTAATTATGAAATTGATTATACCAAAAAATCCCTCTTTCACCCAAGTGATCAATTAATACATTTAATGAATAATATGTATTACGTGATTGTTGCATGTCTTCGGGATAATCCAACATCAAAATGCTTAAAAGATCAAATTAAATATTACATTGATTTTGCATGTGATTTTAGCATAATAACTTGTGAGAGACATAGAATTGATTTGGTTGATTTTATTTGCAATCTTTGTATTAAGGTGATTGTATACAGTTGGTGTCTGGGAGTAAATCGATTATTAAATGGAAAAATTTCAAATTTTGATAGGAATGACCATGTTAAAAACAAGCATCTGATTATTATAATAAAAGTCGAAAATAAACAACAAGTTTATAAATTCTATATGGTACTGGTGTTTTATTTTTAAACCCTCGATTTTCTGTTAATATTAGGTAAGATAGAATTGATTTGAAATCAAATTTTAATACTTAACACAAAAAAATAGAAAATATTCTAAATGTACATACTTATTACCGTTTGATGAAAATTAATGATAAATAAATATTAAATACTTTTCACACTATTTCCACTGATTTATTAATACAAACTTTTTGTATTAATAAATAATTGGAAAAAGTGTGAAAAGTACATACAATATATTATTTGAATAATTATTATCGTTCTGGTTAAAAATAAACAGCGCCATCTGTAGTATTATTATAGAAATAAAATTGAATGTGCACGACATCTATCGGTGGGGGAGGTCGTGATACATCAATTTTATTTCTCGAGTGGCGTATCTATACCAGTATATAAGTGTATAATCTATGGTCCTTACGACGTCACACCATGGCGGCTCGTGTTTTAGGTCACGTGATATACAGATTAAAAATTACGATTTTTAATTTCAATATAATAAAACAATAATGTGCTTTTTTGACTCAAAATCAGAATATTTAAGCATATTTCTATATAAAATTTTGTTTTTATCAAATTTTATAATTTATTTTTCACTACCGAAAGTACCATATTATATAGAACGCAAATACAGCTGTGTAATTTATATAATTTTGTGAAAAAATATTAAATATCATCTGGGGGTTTTCAATATGCAATATAAAGAGATAAATTTAAGCAATAGTTATTATATTTTAATTTACATTATTCTCACAAACAAAAATTATAATTATTTTATTTATAAGGATAATCTCTGCAGAGTGATGAATATTTTAAAGCAAGGTTGTTTATGAATAATGAAAAAGTTGTAAAGTTATATTTTAAAAGTATAATAAGTATATGTATGTAATCAATTAATGAATAAGACTGTACATGTCCCATAGCTGGGGAAAGACATTTTCATATTATAAAAGCATTGGAGTTTGTTTCATAACTCTGCTTCACTGTGGGTAGGCAGATAATTGCCCTACCATGAGTATCAATCGCTCTCAGATATCTATGATAACTGGGACCAACAGATTTACTTACTCTTACAATTAGATGCACAGAGGGGAGACCCAAAAGAATATACAATAAGACCAAAAATGACATTGTACAAACACAATTATCTGCCCCAAGCAACCACTATATCGTCGTTGCACCTGCCAAATTCCATATGTGCATTTTTTTATATTTTGTTTTTTGTACTAAACTTAATCTCCATTTTATTCTCTTGCGTTTGTACATCTTTCTTTTTTTCATTACAAATATTGTTCTTTTTTAGTGGTGTGCAATAAAGAGTATTGTGTTGTTGCCCATGTCTGGTCACGACATGGGCAACAACACATAAACATGGCCAAAAACTCATTACTTGTCAGAGGGCTATGGAACGAAGCATGCTGGGCTACACTAAACGAGATCGTAAAAGAGCAGAAGATATAAGAAAAATAACTAAAGTGGAAGATGTAATATTAAAAACAAAAACCCTGAAATGGAGGTGGGTAGGCCACATGCTCAGAGATACTGAAAATAAATGGACGAGGGATGTGTCTTTGTGGACCCCCAGATTTAATACTAAAAGAAAAAGAGGAAGACAAAGGAAGCGATGTTCAGATGAGATCACGGGGGCTGCAGGCCCATTATGGCAGAGGGCTGCATTGTCTCGGGAGGAGTGGAAGAAGTTGGAGGAGACCTTTGTGTCCCAAGGACACGCAGATAAATGTTACCATGTACAGTAATAATGTTGATAAACATAAATTGTATGAAACATTGTTAACTTTATCAGCAATAAACGTTTAATAATAAAATAATAAATAATAATAATAAAGAGTATTATTATTATTATTTTGTGTTGATAAAGTACTTTTGGTTTGAGAGTGTATTGAAAACTTTTTATACTAACTAACTTTTAATTAACTGAATTTAAATTAATAAAATAAAATAAAAATAAAAATGAAAGACATGTAACCAATTTGGAGGCTTTAATATCTCTCTCAACTAAACTAACTTAAAATTAAATGATTAAAGACGTGTAACCAATTTGGAGGCTACATCTTTAATAATTCTAACATGACTAACATTCTCGGCCCAGCGGATGTTGGGTGGGCCGACCAGACGCTGAGTTTGCGTCTCTCACTTATTCTATGAAACTTAATCTAGGGACGAGGTGTAAATATAACTAAGTTCTTTTTGTGATATTCAAACTAGAAACAAACTTAACAAATTCCATATGTATTTTAATCATTAATAAATAATTAAAAAATTATTTAATAACATATTTTATGTTGTTTCCCAAAACCTTACAAAAACCACATACGGAACTTATCAGGCGAGCGACAATATACTATATGTATACAGTATACACAATACATCAGTTAACTCAGTACAAATATTTACTTCAGTACTTACTTTTCACTTTGAATGTACGGTGAATTCATATTGTCATCAAAAACCTCCTGTTCATCCAACTCTGCAATTTTTTTTTTTATTTGTACTATCTCTTCTTCTATTCTTTTAATGGTATTTTCATCTACTGGGCTTATTTCTTTAATTTCGATTGACTTGTGAGGTACAAGAAGTTCATTATCATGAACGATTTTATTTTGGCGTGTATCATTTTCTTTATCTCCAGTTAAACTTACACAATGTGACTCAACTTTACTTTCGTAGCTATCGAGATCGATAGTTAAATCATTTTCAGTGGCATCTAAATCTATAATTTCAATTTTTGATATATTGCTACTTCCTTCAGTTTCACATTTTCTTTGGCACGATACTTCATTATCTGAAAATATTTTAAGAAGTTTTATAATACAACGTTAAGTCATCGTACATCAATACATAACAAATTATTGATATACATATTATGTTTTGAATGCCTATGAATTATAAATTTATTACTATATATTGTTAGCGTATTTAATATTTAACAATCGATTTTTGGATGTGTGATATAACTATTCCGAATTATTGTAATATAATTGATTTAAATAATTTATGTGTGTTATATTTATTTAATTACATTATGTTTCGGTATTATTTTGTTAGTAGTGTGTTTACAATAATTTGAATAATTAGGTATAGTCTATTTGCGTTAAGAAAATAGTGACTCATTATTGTCACTCAGCTTAGCCACGCCTCTTGACCAATAAGATCACAGTAAATTATAAAGTCGTGTTCACTTTGAACAGTTGAAGCCCTTCAGACAGTACGGACGTGTTCTTTGCTAATTTTAAAAATGAATACCTCACCTATTCTTAAAAATAATAGTGGATCAATATTACATAGCGGAGAAAGACGAGTGATTTACAATGTTTTTAAGTACTTTAAACAGTGTGGTGACCAAAACGTGACTATGGAGAGTATAGTAGTGAAAAAGGCTAGTGCATGCGGTGTTTCTGAAAATACGGTTCTGACGATTCTAATCATTTTTTTAATGTAATAACTACTTAATTTTCATATTTTAAAATACTGTTAATTGTGTTTTAAGTTTGCTTTAATATTAATGGTTTAATTTTTACCCCAGTATGAATACGCCTATACTTTGATGAGTCACTATTTTCTTAACGCGAATAGACTTTAGTCAAATTAGTGTCCGTGTTGTTGGAGTGAATGATATAAAAGGGAGTGATAACACGAGGAGAGTTCATTCTAGTTTCAGCTGAGGACTAAGAAGCGATACTGAGAGCCCCGTTCTACAATTGTTTATAAATTGTATATTTGTTTTAAAAGGAAATATAATTATATCAAAGTAGAGGACTTGGCTTTTATTCTCACAATATTATATATATATATATATATATATATATATATATATATATATATATATATATATATATATATATATATAAATACATTTTAATACAAATCATACATGTAATTATATTAAATTATTCACACAACTTTAAATATTATACATATTTACAATTCAAAACTTAATTTACCTTTCAATTTGTTTGATAATGTGACCAGCGGTACTCTTTTCTTTATTTTCTTAGTTCTAAGGATTTCACATATATCTTTTATGTGAGAATATTTATGTTCAAAATCACTCTTAATAAGATTCATAGATCTTCTTAAAGCTTTTGTGAATTTTTTTGATTCTCTGAATTCTTTATCAGTTTTCATGTACATTTTTAAAAATATCGTGTTTATAACCAGTTTCATTGTTGCCGGCCTTTCTATGTCTTTTTGACAATGTTCAGCAGTGGACTGCGATAGGCTTGGAAACGACGCGAAGCACGTCTCAATAAATTCAGTTAATACTGGGTTATCATTACATATTTTTTTATAAATGGTATCTATTTGATTTTTGATTATTATAGAATCTACGACCTAAAATTTGATTATTATTTATTTTACTAATTTTAAATTTAAACATGAAATTAAAATAAACGTTTAACAAGACTTACACAATCATCTTCGTCTTCCGATAATTCAATTATATCTACGGCACTCATATTCAATTATAACAATAAATAAAAACTTGAGATCAATCGACTAAACCTAAAAATAAATTAAAAATTATATAATACGACGCAAAGAAAAAAAAAACTTAAGTTATTTTAACGATAATAATGAATATAAACTCCATGCCTAAGAGCGGTAAACAAATTATTTGAAAAGTTTTCAAAATTCAATTTCCTTGTCACAGAGAAAAAATTAAATATTAACATCACAGAGTACATTAATAATAAACATAGAGTACCGTAAAACGGAGGGATAAGGAGCTAACAACCTAAAAAAAGACCTAATAACCTATTATTGATAGGTTGTTAGGTCTTTTTTTTTTTGTTGAAAAAATAGACCTATTTATTAAAAATATTTATTAAAAAAAATAGGCGACCTAACAAAAATTTTGGTGGTCCTATACAGACCTAACGTAGACCTATCGATTAAAGTCATTTTGATTTCAAAAATCCTTCCATGGGGTGCTAACTTTGTGTAGCTGGGATAAGGGACGATTTTGAAGTTCACACAGAATATTTTCTATATTGGGTACGTTCGCACGCCCTCTTCTAATTGATAATTCATCACTTTTATAGGATTTTTTAATCTATGCATTCCACAGACCACATGCGCGGAAACGGAAATGGGACATGAGCAATAGTTTTTTATTTATCAGTTTTTAAATAAAATAATAAGTAGTGAAAAAATGTAAGAAGATAATTTTGTTTATTATCTTTTATGAACAATAGCAAACAATTATTTACTAAAGTTTGACAGTTAAATTCAGTTTTTTGATTAAAAAAGTATCATTTTCGCGCATGTGGTCTGTGGAATGCATAGATTAAAAAATCCTATAAAAGTGATGAATTATCAATTAGAAGAGAGCCCGCAAACGTACCCATTATGCATAAAAATATAAACAATCAGTTTTTTTTTTTTAATTTATTCACCTATTTATACTTTACTAAAATGATAAAAAAATGTATATTTAATAAAATTTCATGGGTACGTTCGCGGGCCCTCTTCTAATTGATATTTCATCACTTTTATAGGATTTTTTTATCTATGCATTCCACAGACCACATGCGCGGAAATGATACTTCTTTAATCAAAAACTTAATTTAACTTCAAGAAATTCATTTTCTCCACGGCATCTCCTGATCCTGTTTATGATCTTCCCAAAGACATTTGATCTTTCCTCAGGCCTGATTTTTTCCAATTCAAATGCAACTTAACTAGAAAAATATTCGTTAATATTATCTGAAGGTCATTTACATACAAATCTCGGAAATAAGAGTGCATCGAGATTCATTTTTATTCGATTCGATCGGATTTAACTCGGATGTTCGTCTTTAATTCACGAAACATTCTTCACACTGAGTTGCCTTCCCGGGAAAAATTATCAGGCCTGATAATACATGAAAAATGACCGGGCGTGAACAGGCCTGATCAGACATGAACAGGCATGATCATATCTAATTTCAGGCCTGCTCCTACATGAACAGGTATGATCGTGTCTGATATATGGCCTAAACCGAACGTATTTTTGCTCTTCAGATATGATCAGGCCTAAACGTATTTTTACTCTTCAGATATGATCATGCATGAACAGACCCTGCTCATACATGAAAGACAGTCGATAAAAATATACAATAAACTAGGTACCTAGAGTGGGTCCCAAAGGAGTTACTGGTCTCCTACTGGGCGCGTTCCCCGGTGGTGGATAGGGGAACGCCACTCGAATGCTTCGCGAGTGGTAGGGGTCTTCGGACCCCCGCGGACCAAAACCAGCAGCGGTGGGCGCGAAAGCGCAGGAGGGGGATGACTCGCTCTCCCCTTATTATTAGGTGGCGTTCAAGTATTACGTAACGCAATTTTTGAAGATTTGTGATGATGTTATGAGATTATTAACTACACAAAATTGCAACCTATACTCGTAAATGGCAAATAAACGTATTGAGTATTGAATTATTGCGAAGTTCCTATGATTACCGTCTAGCTTCATCATCAGACCCTGGTTATCATTCGAAAAACAAACTACTCGTCGAGACTATTCAATCGAGCCTGAACTCGATAGGGTGTGTCGTTTCATTACAGAGTTCCTATGACTACCTTCCGGCTCCATCATCAGATCCTGGTTACCACTGAAATACAAACTACTCGTCACGACGATTCAGTCGGGGCCAAACTCTATGGGGTTGCGTCGATTCATTATAGAGTTCTTATGACTACCTTCCAGCTCCATCATCGGACCCTGGTTACCATTGAAAGATAAACTACTCGTCAAGACGATTCAATCGAGCCCGAACTCTACAGGTTTGCATCGTTTCATTACAGAGTTTCTAATGACTACCTTCCAGCTCTATCATCAGACACTGGTTACCATTGAAAGACAAACTACTCGTCAAGACGATTCAATCGAGCCCAAACTCGATGGGGTTGCATCATTTCATAAAAGAGTTCCTATGGATACCTTCTAGCTACATCATCAGATCAGGCCCTGGTAACCATCAAAAAACAAAGTATTCGTCAAGACGAATCAAACGAGCCGAAACTCGATGGGGTTGCGTCGTTTCATTACATATATAGTACGGAGTCCTAAAATAAAGTAGGTACAATACATAGATTTAAGAAAGGAGATATGGCATGTGGGCATGGTGCGTGTCGCCTCGATATAATCAAATTGATTATACAGGCGCACACCAATCTTAGCGCTGACTCATTTGCGCGGCAACTGTTGTTCACGCAAGAGCTCCGTTTTTTTTTTTTTTTTTTTTTTCGAAATGCCGGTTTGTAGCATGTTTATTTGTAAAAATCGGAATAATAAACTAAACTACAAGACATGTGGAATAACTTACCACCGGTAAGTGGTATTTTAAAGTAGTATTTCTATTATTAATATATTTTTAAAACTTTGTAATTTACCTCGTAAAATTCACCTTACGTAGCTTCAAGTGCGCGGCGTAGGGCAGTGGCGGTATGCATGTAATATCGATAATTTATCGATGTTATTACGGACGGTTTTAATTATGTTCATTTTTTTTGTATTCCATTATTGTTTAATATCATTTCAGATTCATCAAGCTAAAAGAAATGTGAGGGTTGATATTTCCATCTAATGATGTAGTTAATTTATGTAAAAACATGTAAATTATCATAAAAGAAACATTGATTAAAGAGGGAAAATTTAAATGCACACAAATATTAAAAAACAAGTAAATTCCTAAAGCTCTATTATAATAGGATTATTTATTTTAATAAATATTTTTTTGTAAATTTAACGTGTTCTGCTTTTGTAATAAACATTATTTTGTTTCACCCTTGCACGAAGTACCTATATTGGTTAAAAATCAATAACATTCTCATCGCATGATTTTATCGATAAATGCGATGTCACATCCCTAAGGAGTTCACCGACGCGACGCTGTTGTTTACGTGTACGAGTGTATTCGTACAATTGTTTTTCGTAGTGTGCGAACCAATTAGAGGATTAGAACGCTAGTTGTGCCGGTAACAAAAACGCACACATCTTCAAAAGTGGCGACAGCGGTACCGGACTTATTTCGTGTTTAGGGCATATCTCCTACTTTCTTAAATCTATGGTACAATAGCATATAGAATTTCCCTACCATGAGTAACGATCGTTATCAGGTGTCCATTGATCTTAGATCAATGCACTAGTCTATGTAACAACTGGGACTTTACGTGCTCTCCGAGGCACGGTGGGGAGACCCACAAAAACATCGGCGGGAGGGATGCGCTGTGCCGCGCTCCCGGCTGCATGGGTACCACCATCTTGCTTATTTCTCCCGTGAAACCGCTTTGCTGTGTTTCGGAGAGAAGGGCAAGACAATCAGTGTAATTACTGGCACCGAGACTTTAACACCTTATGTCTCTGTATAGGCAACACATAAATGAGTTGCCTGGGCTAGTTCCAGGTAAACTAGTTTATGTTCATGGGCGACGTCAACCACTTACCATCAGGTGGAACGTCTGCCAGTTTGCCTATCCAACTAACATTAAAAAAAAACATACACCCAGACCGGAAACAAATATTTGAACAAATACAAATATCTGTCCCGAGTGGGAATCAAACCCGCAATCAAAAAATATACAATAAAACAGCTATTCTAATACAAACTTTCAATTAATTATTATTTGTCTGTGAAAAATTAATTATTAATGTCAAATTACGTAGTACATCTAATTTATTTTTAAACTTAATAAAATGTAGTAAATTTTGTACAGCAACATTTCCTCTTAATTTTTTTATAATGAGTTTCTATTAAATAGATATTATAAAAAAAAATTAACATTCAATTTGACTACCGTGTTTGTAGTCGGAAGAATACGTTATGTACCTATTGTTCATGAAATAAAAATGTATTTTCATATGATACTAGTTTTACTTATTAATTTAAAATAGAGAGGAAATAAATACCACATTATTATCGATATGCTGCTGGCAGATTTTTATAATGCAAATAACGGCCTAATATCTACACCGGTAGTGAGTTCAAAAGGAATAATTTCATGAACTTAAAAAAAAAACAAAATATCTATCTTCAATTATCCCACTTATTTTTCGTCTTGAAAATTCGAAAATCGTCTCAACTTACTAACAATAAGTTTTTAACCCTACAAGTTCTATAGAAGAACATAATTTTATCAATTATTTCAAAAATTAGAACATAATTTTATCAATTAAGTATTTTAAAAATTATTTCACTTCTGTTAAAAATAACATTGATTAAATGATGACTTTAAAATGAATTATTTCGCAAAGGTACCCATTTCTTTATAATAATCGATGTAGAATCATTTACTCTATAAAATATTTTAAATTCAAGCAGTCATCTAAAAATTCATAAATGTTATACACATCCTTAAACGTCAAAAATCATATAAGTTACCGTCGTCGTTTTATCCGAAAAGTCTTACAGCGAAATTGGCCATAACTTTCCAAAGTAATACAGCGGTATCTTTCCTAAAAAAAAAAAAAAATGTGTGTCAGCTCCGACGCACGACTGGAGTTTACTCCTTAAGTACGATTGTCTAAACATACGCAAAAAGAGTTTATCCAACTGAAAATAAGATTAATACCATATGAAAGGGTAAATTAACAAATTAATGAAAATAATATACATATATAAATATATATTTATTCATTTTATATACATTTATTATAACTAATCGGCGAAATATTTTACATTAAACTGTTCACAATAGTCAATTTCAGATGTGCACAAATATTTCATTAGGAATGTTGATAAATTATGTAATTATTATTATCATTTATTTTTTTAAATATTATTTTTCAATATTAATTAGAGCAACATTACTTTCGCACCGCACCATAGGTGCGCGTGCACCGAAAAAGTAACGAGGTCATTCATCAGTACATTTTACCTCTCATATTTTTCTCATACCGGGCGCCTTATATATGAAAATCGATTCTTAAGGAATAAACTCCAAAAAGGTCATCCGACATCTACCATCAATGTAAATTTACCCTTGTACCTATCCTTATATATGTATATTAATCAAATACATGCAGATAGCTGAACTTTAAAAAAATTTATCGATTTTATTCGAAAATAAATATCGATAATCGATATATCGCGGAAAAATATAACGATGATTTATATCGAGGTAAATATACGGTATCGCGCCACCGCCGATTTTGAGGCTAATTTTTTTTTAGTTGTGCGTTATGACTTCAAAACATCATAACTGTGACATAACTAATGTTGTTATGATAGCGCTTTTGATGACTTTTTTTGATCTAAAAAGTTTAATATGTGGGGCTATAATGGGGCTGATTTTTTTTAGAAGTGCTTTATGACTTAAAAACATCATTAGTAGTGTTTTTATGATGGCACATGACCTTTTTTTTTATTTAAAACAAAAATTTTAAAAAATTATCGTACGAATAATTTTTTTGTTATACGATTATCGAAAGATATGTTTTTAATGTTATGTTGTTAGGTTTTTTTTTATCGATAGGTTGTTAGGTCTTTTTTTTTGGGCGTTACTTCTAGTTTTAACAAAGGCATTTAGCAAGAACTAGTTTTTTAACTAGGGACGACGCATTGTAACCATAGAGATTTTTTTAGTTACAACCATAAATACATTTATGGTTGTAACTAAAAAATAGACCTAACAACCTATCAATAAAAAACAAACCTCTAACAACATAACAATAAAAAATAAAAAAATTGTGTGTGTCAACTCCGACGCACGACTGGAGTTTACTCCTTAAGTACGATTGTCTAAACATACGCAAAAAGAGTTTATCCAACTGAAAATAAGATTAATACCATACGAAAGGGTAAATTAACAAATTAATGAAAATAATATACATATATAAATATATATAGTGTCCGACCGAAACAGGTTTTTCAGCCGAAACCGAAACCGAACTTTCGGCCTTGCTCTCAGTTTCGGCCGAAACCGAAACCGAAACCGAAACCAGCGTGGTTAAGTGTAGTCCTGCCTTAATACCTTCTGCCTTATATCGTTAGTTATAGTAATCTCGCAACGTTACTCTGAGTGTTATAAAAGATACAGATAGATGAAATTAAAAAATTAAAAATAAATTAAAAAGAAAAAAACAAGCCCAGTAGTTTATAATGTTGTCAAAAGTAATACTGACCAACTACACCATTGAAATAGTTTTATAATCGATACACACATAATCAAATCATAAACTCTTTGCAAAATAGAAGAATTTATAGTCGGAATCCATTCTGTAACCGATCAAATCTTAAAAATTTGCCCTGTAAAATTTAAATAAGTCCCGGCGGTTAATCCTTCTATTTTGTAAAGAAAGAAAAAAAGGAATATAACTTTTTACAAAGTTTACAGAAAGCTTTAGATGAATCGCTAATACTTTTTTTTCAAAAAACTGCCAAATCGGATTTTTTTTTTGTTTTTGTGACATTTTTTACTTGAAACAAATGAAGTAATTATTATAATATAAATAAATAATACTTATTTCATAGATCACATATAAAATAAAATTACTGTAATAACTGATGAGGTAGGCACACGGCTTTCTGTCTAAATTAGTGAAAATTTATTGGGGTAAATAAATATGAATTATAAATAGAAAAAAATACAGTACCTATCCAAACTGACTGGGCACCACGCGCGATCAACGAGAAAGGATGAGGCGAGATGACTGAGTAGGTAATTCGCATAAGCTATACCTACCTACGATTCTCACATAGTTAAAATTAAATAAACAAAGGTCATGAAATCCAACGATAATTACCTATAAACACGTAAATTTATCATTTAAAAATAAAACTCAATACTCGAGTTTCGGCGCGGCCGAAAGTTTCGGCCATTTTTTGGCCGAAACCGAAACTAAGGCCGAAACTAGATTTCTTGGCCGAAACTGGCCGAAACCGAAACCGAAACCGAAATTTCGGTCGGACATTAAATATATATTTATTCATTTTTACCCGACTGCGAAGAAGGAGGGTTATGTTTTTCGAGTGTAGTATGTATGTATGTATGTATGTATGTATGTATGTATGTATGTATGTATGTATGTATGTATGTATGTATGTATGTATGTATGTCCATTTCTTTGGCACGCCCTACAGCGCAAACGGCTGGACGGTTTTTGACATATGAGGTGTCGTTGGATTTGTCTAAATTGTAGTAGTGACATAGGCTATATAAATTTTCAAAATGGCGCCCGTAAATGGCGGAATGAGGGGAGGGGAGTTGAATTTTTTTTCTTACTGTAGCAATATGGGTATCAAATGAAAGCTAGTAAATTGTTTTATTCTTTTTAGTATATAAAAAGAGTATTTTACGCAGTCGGGTTTTTTGATTTTTTTAATTAAGCATACTTGTATATACATTTATTATAACTAATCGGCGAAATATTTTACATTAAACTTTTCACAATAGTCAATTTCAGATGTGCACAAATATTTCATTAGGAATGTTGATAAATTATGTAATTATTATTATCTGACAATTATCATTTATTTTTTAAATATTATTTTTCAATATTAATTAGATCAACATTACTTTCATTTTTAATTACAGCTGACATGAACATTGCTCATATAAAAAGCTCTAAAGAAATGATAAAACAAATTAAATGTTTAAAAAAATGTATACATTTCAAGAATAATCAAAAATAAAAATGTATGAAAGTCGACCTATGCATGTCCACCTTAATACACTCACAACCAAATTAGAAAGTTGCGCACCATAGGTGCGCACCAAAAAAGTAACGAGGTCATTCATCAGTAGATTTTGCCTCTCATATTTTTCTCATACCGGGCACCTTATATATGAAAATCGATTCTTAAGGAGTAAACTCCAAAAATCTTTCGATAATCATATGAAAAAAAATATATTCGTACGATAATTTTTTTTAGATTTTTTTTTTACGTACGTCAAAAAAGGTCATGCGCCATCATAACAACACTAGTCATGATGTTTTGAAGTCATAACGGACCTCTAAAAAAAATCAGCCTCAAAATCGGTGGTGGCGCGATACCGAAAAATTACCTATACCGATTATTTTCCGTAAAAATATCGATATTTTGTTATATCGATTATTTTTGCGCATCCCTCATATACTCTTTGCATCCCTCTGGGCGGGTGAGTTCAATTTAGGGGTGTTCATCGGAAAAAATTATCGATAATTTTATTATAGATAATTTTCGTATTGTATTATCGATAGTGATCGATAATTATCGAATGAACACTTATCGATAATTATCGGATAAAAATTATCGATAGTTGACGATAGTTATCGATAATTATCGGTAGAATTTTGGGACGACGAAGAAAAAAAAAAAAGGTCATCCGGCCTTCCGTGTGGACGTTATCCCTTTCCGAATACCTAAAAAAAAAAAAAAAGTCATCCGCCGTTCCCGATACTTATCGGATCCAAACACAATTATCGAATACCACAATATTATCGAGAATTATCGGATCGCACAAAATTATCGATAATTATCGAATCAGAATTATCGAAAAACACTTATCGATAATTATCGATAATTATCGAATGAAAAATTATCGAGGAATTACGAATTATCGATAATTATCGCACACCCCTAGTTCAATTCAACTTGAATTATAATAATTTAAATTTTCCGATTGCGTTAGGCACGAAGAATGGATATACAGGAGAGCGAACGGTGGACGTAGTTCTATACAAATTTCACGGTACTTATGTACACAAAAATAAACAAAGATCATAGTTCTCTTTTTTGCCACTAGGTGCGCGAGTATTCGTGAAGTACCAATACTATTATTATATTAGTTATTATAATATGTGTAATTAAATATAGGTAGTAGTTCTCTAGAACAGTTTTATTTTAGTTGCATATTTAATAAATATAATTTTATGTATTAAATGCTAATATTTTGGAAGATGAAATAAAACAAAACGAATTCAGAAATTTTATTAAAATACTGTTTTTTTTTTTTTGTACTAATAGTAATTTTATCTGGAATTCTCTAAATCATCTGATTTCTTGGACAAAATAGGTATTGATATTTCTTCTCTATAAAAGATAGTAGAGCATGATAATTGATGCTATGCTAATTATGTGAATTGTCTGCGAGGCTTCTTATGATATTTTATAGCTGAAAAATATATGAAAATAACAATAAATTTTATTATTCTAAATAAATTTATTTTGAAAAAAAATTAAATTTTTCACCGACTACTATTATCATAATTTATCATATATTTAATTAAAATAACTTTATATAATATATAATATGAAATAATTTTTTTTTAAACAAATATACTTAATCTTTAACATTACATTATATTTTTAATATTTATTTAATAATTTAAAAATTACGTACCTGTTATTAAACTAAAAGTTTAACCTTTAATTTAATCTCCAAGAGTATTTTATGTTGGTGATGAATCAAAGTTATTAATAAGAATTTACTACAAAGTTTAAAGATAAAAACAATATAAATAATTGAAAAAAATCTTATGACATATTATCATGTTGACTACATGTCAAATATCTTTAAAATGGTGGCCTGGCGGGATGTTTTTGTCTCACTTTTTTTTTCTCATAATTATGTTAGAGAGACGAAAATTATAAATTACATTATTTCACTATTTAAATCAATAATCGTACACCTATAGCAACCAATAGAAAGGTTAAAAATGAACTAATAACTCAATTTTCAAAATTCAGAGCTGTCAATAGCAACAAGCCTTCCCGCGTAAATTACAACTTCGATCCTAGGCCCTAGCGCACAGAGGCAAAATAATTATCTACTACCTAAATTGATGCCATTCTTTTAACATTACGTTCGCACTCCTTATATATCCATTCTTCGTGGCGTTAGGTTAAAGTTAAACGTATTATATTGGTATTATGCTTGCTACATATATACTAATCTGTGATTATATACTCTTTGGTTAAATTAAACGTTAAGGTTAATCGTTGTTTGATATTTGCTGTTCTTTTGTTTTTAGGCGTGAGTCCAGACTTTATTAATTTTCACTTCATAAATATGGCGTCTCAATAAAATATAAAATGTATTCGCCTTATCCGGTAAGATTTATATCTGGTTTCTTGGTATATGTTCCTCGATTGGTGAATTCATATCTAATATTGGTTATTTTTCATTCCTCAGCTTTTCTATTAAAATAAAATATGATCCGTTCCGATAATAAGGGAATAACTGCCCGTAACTGAACCCACATTTCTATGCTGTGGTAAGTTTCTTATATTTTCTCTCTCATAACATATATAGTACGGAGTCCCGAAATACAGTACAATACCATATATGGTCCAAAAATGTTACGGCCGTAGTGTGACGAGTTTTGATTTTTTCTCCCATACGTCGATATAAAAGTTTAACTTCAAAATTTAATATTATCCCAGGTACGTGAGATCTCGCTAACCTGGAGCGGAATAAATATCTGAAGATTTATTTTAATAAGGGCGCCAAGATATTACTCTGTCAAACGAATAGTCTTGGGTAGTTCGCGAACGACCTAGGTGGGAAGAGCGCTCTTTTAGGTGAACTATGCGAACTAGTTCATTGAAAATCCCGCTCTTAGTTCTTTTTATATTTCTGTTAGTGTCTTCTTCTTCTTCTTCTTTGTAAAATGGCTCCCGCGAGGATTTGCCAATGTCAGAGTGAGTCTTTAGTTTTATGCTTACTAAAGGGTAAATGGACTGCTAAGAATTATGGTATTATGAGAGTACAAGGGTAAGATATTTTTACCACATTAATAATGACAGGCTTTCACTGTTGAATTACCTAAAACAAGCACATACACAAATTTGTTAATTTGTTAGACAGACATCACATTACAATTTAATGTTGTTACTTAATATATAAGAACATAAAATATCAATAAAAGGAGTATGTACATAAGATAAAATAGATTTGAAATTACAAGGACGGGGTATAGATGGAGGAAGAAGGTCATAGAGAGAGGAATGGGTCCTTGGGCAGCAGAAAAAGATATGATCTGGGGTGCCTTCGTCGATCCCACACTCGCAAAGAGAGTTATCCCTGATCCTAATCTTTGCAAGAAAGACAGGAGTACAGGAATGTCCAAGTCTAAGGCGACATATTGTGGAACAGACGGGTTTGCAAGCTTGACGGTATTTGAAAAACCAGGGTCTTGGAGGGATAGATTCTTGAATATCCGCATAGTGTCTGCCACAGGTTCTGCTTGATTGAGACCAATATTTATTCCATTTAGTCATCATGTGAGTCTTTGCAAATGGGATAAGATCCTGGCAATAAATTCTAAATTGGCTAAGAGTACCAGATATTGTAGCTTCTTTAGCATATGCATCTGCACTTTCATTACCTGAAATACCACTATGTCCAGGGATCCATGCAAGCACAACCCGAATGTTCTGAGAGTGGCATTCAAAAAGTAGTTGTCTTATTTTTAGGATATAATAAAATTTGTTTTTAGACCGAAATGGGTTAGACATAATAGCTTCCAGAGCACTTCTGGAATCTGATAGTATGATGGATTTGTCTAAACTATGTGATTTTATGAAAGAAAGTGCCTCTAATATAGCTATTGATTCTCCTGTAAAAACTGAAGATATAGCAGGTAATTTAAAGTTTAAAATCACATTTACTTTGGGAATCCAGACAGAGACTCCAACACAGCTATTGGGGGAAAGTTTTGATGCATCCGTAAAAATAAGTAGCCAGTCCTTAAAATGTTCACTTATTATTTGATTGAAATGAATGTTAGCCATAGGTGAGCCTTTAATAATAGAAAAGTTAAGGATGATGTGAGGAGAGAATATAAGAGATTCAAAAGGAGTTTCAAAAAGGGGATTAAGTCGACATTGGAAGATTGGGCAAGGGAGACTAGTCAGTCTTCGGTAACTGATTATGAGACATGGGGGATCTTTGTGCAACCAATATTTAGAGGAAGAGACTAGTTGGGCAAGATAGTGGAGTTTATTAATAAGTGGGTGATATCGGGATTGAAAGACTTTAAAAAGGAATCTATCAGATAGATATTGTCTTCGAAGATGAAGAGGAGGATCAAGACATTCAATTTGGAGAGCATTAACTGGGGAAGATTTCATGGCTCCTATAATAATTCTTAATGATTTGGACTGAATCTTGTCTAATGTCTTTAATGGTAATTTGTTACATGGTTCTAGGAGAAAAGATCCATAGTCTAAATGACTACGGACAAGGGAATTATAGAGTAGCTTCTGGGAGTAAGGATGGGAGCCCCACCACACTCCAGAAAGAGACCGCAGAATATTTATGTTTTTTTCACACTTTTGATTTATGTGATTAATGTGATGTATACCCGTCATCTTTGAGTCTAGATGAACACCCAAAAACCTTACTCTATCTTTAACCGGGAAAACTTGATGGTTACTGGTTATAGTAACGTCAGAAACAAGCCTGGAGCGAGAAAAAACCACTACAGCACTTTTTTCAATAGAAATAGACAGCCCATGGTTATCTAACCACTCATTTAAATAGGCGATGGCAGAGTTAAGTCGAGTTGTGCATTCATTGATGTCTTTTGAGGAAATATATAATGATAAGTCATCCGCATATTGAAGGACATCACAAAAACAATTAACACAGAGATCTAAGTCATGCGTATACAAACTATAAAGGAGAGGGCTCAAAACAGATCCTTGGGGAAGTCCTTTCCACACCATTCTTGGAGGGAAAGAAGAATTTTTTGTAGATATTATAATAGAGCGGGAAGAAAGGAAATTGCAGATGAAATTAGTCATCTTCACAGGGATACTCAGATTTAGCATTTTCTGCCTGAGTACTGGAAGCAGAACGTTATCATAAGCGGATGACACATCAATAAATACTCCCACAACTGTTTCTTTTTTGGAAAATGCAATACGAATGTCAGTCATAAAGATCCCAAGGCTATCCATTGTGCTAAAGCCTTTTCGAAAACCGAATTGGCTTTTGGAAAGAACACCTCCGTTTTCCAAAATCCATTCTAAACGGTTTTTAATTAGGTGTTCGAGAATCTTGGCAATAGTAGATGATAGTGCAATTGGTCTATAACCAGAAGGATCTGCACTAAGCTTTCCCGGCTTCAAGATAGGCAAAATTATTTGTCTTCGCCATTCATCTGGCGGGACCTCCGACTGATATATAGAATTTAAAATATCTAGGCACATCTTTTGAGTAGTTGGGCCACTTTTAACTATAAAAGAGTAAGGGACACCATCCTCACCAGGGGAGGAGTCAGTCAAGGATTTAAGAACAAGTTGGAATTCCTCCATAGAAAAGGGGACATCAAATTGATTTACTGGGGAAGGATTAGGGGATATGTAGGTTGTACACTCCTCCCATGAAGGGACGGATGGAGGTGCTAACTTTTGCGAGAAGGCATTGATCCAAGTAGATGTATCATTGGACTGGCGGTTATCATTAGAAGGAAGCGAGCCTCTAAATCTCCTAATATTTCTCCAAACAACAGAAGGGTGAGAGGAAGGGGATAAACTTTCGCAAAAATGATTCCAGCCACTCTTCTTCTTTTCAGAGAGCAGTTTATTTACCTCAGCTTTCACCCTTCTATAGTTTAGGTAATTATCCAGACTCATAGAGAGGGAGTATTGGCGCTCAGCCTCTTTGCGACGCTTACATGCATTTGAGCATTCAGCGTCCCACCAGGGAGGGGATGTCCTTCTAAAATTACCGGAGCCTTTTAAAGGAATTGACTTTTCTGCGCTTTGCAAAAGTGCATTTTTAAAATCACTATACACAAGGTGGACATTATTTGAATGGACAGGAGGGATATTACTTATTTCATTATCTGTAGCTATTGCAAACTGTGACCAATCTGCTTTGGCCACATTAAATTTTAATCTAGGGGGAATAGGGATAACAGTAGGTCTGGTAGAAAATGAGAGGGAAATAATTATTGGAAAGTGATCACTACCAAAAGAATGGGGGAGAATGGACCATGAGGAAAGGGAGGAGAGAGATGAAGAGCAAAATGACAGGTCCACAGCACTTTTCGGGTTCTGTAGAGGGGAGACCCAGCGAGTAGGGGACCCATCATTCAATATTACAAGGTTATAATCATCTAAAATATCTAAAAAATAAGAGGACAAATGATTACAATAATGAGAACCCCAAGATGTGTGATGGATGTTAAAATCTCCTAACACAACAATAGGGGAAGAAATAGAGGAAAGGATAGATGAGAATTCAGACAGGACATTGATATTGGGTTCAGGTATATACACAGAGAAGAAAGTAATGTTTATAATACGGACAGCCACAATATTGATAGAATCACTATGTGAGGGAATCGGAACAGAAGAATATATACATTTATTGGAGACTACTATGGCTGCTCCAGCTTTACCATCACTCCTGTCGTCCCGGAGGCATATATAGCCCGGGACTCTAAAATTAGAGCCAGGTCTTAGCCACGTCTCCTGAACGGCAAGAATTAATGGATTATGTTTTTTTATTAAATATAATATGTCATGATTTTTGTTTTTAATGCTACGACAGTTCCACTGTAGGATGATGTGCTCCATTGTTAGGGATGAAGTTTGTAAGCTGAGTTAAGTTTTTAAGAATATTGTTCGGTAGCCCGGTGTCACTGAACCGGGAAAGCATGTTAATAAGAAGAGAAGTAAGAAGTTCGATAAAATTATCATCAGGAGAAGGGGAATTATTTGAGAGGACACACCCATTAGGGGATTCAGAAACAGGTGTCTCTACAATCTCCCTATGAGCATGGTGATCATAGCCAGGGGAGATAGGAGGGGGAGGACCACGGGAGGTAAAAGATGTTTTTTTATAAGAAGCTGTAGTTGGAGCAGTAGTATTTTTGCTATTTGTAGAAGAAGGAGATGAGGAAGAGATTCTTGTAGAGTCAGCAAAGGAACGTCTTACATGAGAAAATCTGGCAGAAGCTTCGAGGTAGGAAATACTTTCCTGAGACATAACTAATTTTATTGACTTCTGCCTAGAGTATTCCGGGCAAGAGGAATCATTCGCTGAGTGTGGACCGGAACAGTAGAGACATGTAGGAGATGATACAGTGCATGTTTCCCCTTCGTGCATCTGAGAACATTTATAACACCTAGGTTTGGATCGGCACTGTGCTTTGACATGTCCAAACCTACAGCACTTGTTACACTGTATTGTGGGTAAGAGATAAGTCTCAACTGGAAGAGAGGTGAAGAAACAAAATACACGGGGTGGGAGTTTTTGGCTACTAAAGGTGAGGACAACAGACTGGGTGGGGATCCAGGTAGGGGAACCATCATTAACAGCTTTCCGGCTCAATCTCCTAGCTTTCATAACCTTACCGTATCCAGGGGGGACCTCTAGGTTAGATACAAAATCCTCCATAGACCAATCTACTGGGACATCCCGGACGATGCCCATACGAGATACACTATATGATGGTATTAGTGCAATAAATCCAGCAGCTCCAAGGGCGGGATGGTCCAAGAAGGAATTTGCATGTTCTGCCGATTGAAACTCAATAGAGATTCGGTTTCTGCCGATTCTCTTGATACCGTCCATAATAATGTTTTTAATGTTGTTTTTGAATAAAAAGTGTCCAAATTGGATAGGACGAAGAACCGTTCCGCTATTGGTTTCAGATTCGGGTTTGGTGACATGGATAACAAATGGTGCAACATCATCTGTGGAGTATAACCTCTTATTGTTTTGAAATTCGGGGTTAGTATAAGTCAATTGTATTGAGGGAGTCGCCAAAGATGGGTTAACCACTAACCTTTTAGTATGGTCGGAATCGGAGGGTTCATTAATGGGTCGCTTTCTATTGTGAGTTTTGTTACCTCCGCCAGGGTCCGGCGGGTCGGTATCCATTTTAAAATATAATTAAAACTAGACAATTACTATACAAAACCACACACCAAATAGTAAACAACACAAACAAATATATAAATAATTCAACTTAGGTGGGAATAGCCAAGAAATATATACAAAATTACTAAAAAAAAACTAGAAAACGCTTGTAACTGACACTTACCAAAGAGCCTTCTGTTAGTGTCCACTTTACCTACTAGACAGTGGCGCTATGTGACAACCGTTGAATCAATTGTTGACTAATTATTAACATAAATTATTTTATCTTCTCATTTTTATTTAAGAAAAAGATTTTATGTGCCATAAAAAAAATGCTAACTTTAATTGTACTTTTCTAGTATTGTAATATGATTACCTATTATACTAGGAACGAGACTAGTTATTGACTAATTATTAATATAAATCATTTTATTTCGATAAAAGGTTTTATGTGCCATAACAAAAAAGTCAACTTTAATTGTAAAAATTCATACTTTTTAAGTATTCTAATATAATTACACATTATACTAGGAACTAGCCTAGCTGTTGACTAATCATTAATATAAATTATTTTATTTTTCATTATTTAAATAAAAAATCTCATATTAATTTTCATGTAATACTTTGTATTTTTTAAATAACAATAAACAAAACTTACAATAATCATAACTATATTTTTTTCTTTATTTATTGTTCTTACTAAATTATTTCAAAAAAAGAACTAATGAACTAATAGAGGGAACTAGTTCATCCTTGGATTATGAACTAAATTGAGTGCTCTCTTTAGTGACCGGTTAGGCCCAAGCCTACAAACGAATGATGTATTTAGAATAAAACACAAGAAACAGTTTCACTAACCCATTCTTCAACCAATCAAATCTTCCCAAGAAGCCCTGTAAAATTTAAATGGGTCCCGACTGTTTATCCTTCTATTTTGCAAAGAATTTATGATTTGTTTATGTGTGTATCAATTATAAAACTATTTCAATGGTGTAGTTGTTCAGTATTACTTTTATAAACATTCTAAACTACTGGGCTTGTTTTTTCTTTTTAGTTTCTTTTTATATCATGTATTTTTTACAGTCGGGTTTTTGGTTTTTTTTATAATTATTTTATTTATTAAATTCAGTCTCATAGCTAGCTCGATTAAATTGTGGCTAAATTAAATTTTAAATTAAAACCAACTAACTACCTAACCACCTTAAACTATTACAAATGGCTCCTAACATTGAGGCTGGCCAGAAAAAAAAATGTTATAAGTTAAGTATAAAAGTTGTAAAGGATGTAGAATAAATTTATCGTTCTGATAAATCAGAATTTATGAGATAATTCTGATAAAAACTTACTTATGATAAAATATGTTTTATTAGTTATAAGATCTTCACCGGTATTAACATTTTTAAGTCTCAACTATGTTTTTTTTTTTACAAAAAATATTTCATTTTAGATTCGAAAGAAGAACTGGCTGACTAGTTAATGGCAGCAGGTGAATGCGATTTCCACCGGGGGATGAGAATATCCAAAGGAGGAATCTAACCCTGAGAATAATACATGTGATGATAATTTCATGGCCAAAAGGCCATGAAATTATCAGCAATCAATAAGGTATTTTTTAACATTTTAATTTTATTTATAGAAAAATATTTTCTCTATATATACATACTAGCGACCTGCCCCGGCTCTGCACGGGTGCAATGCTGATACTAAATATACTACAGAATATCTTTATATACAAAGTTTACAGCTTTTTTAAACCGACTTCAAAAAAAGGAGGAGGTTCTCAATTCGTCTATATATATATATATATATATATATATATATATATATATATATATATATATATATATATATATATACACTACCGGTCAAAAGTTTTTGCCCACCATACAGATTGTGTGATACCCATCAAATGAAAACAATTTGATCGATTTTGATATATATATTTTAAAGAACATATAAAGATAAGAATATAGTAATAATAAAAATACAATCGGTAATTGTTACATATTTAAATTTTTGATTCGTCGATATAACCCCCTTTTGCTTTTATTATTGCGGTGCACAATCTTGGCATTCTCTGTAACAATTTCGACAAATAATCGTGGTCTATTTGGTTCCATTCGTTTTCAAGGATATTCCAAAGATCTGAAGTGGAAGTAGGACACTGCTTTCTGACTTCCCTGTCCAATTTGTCCCACAACAACTCAATCGGGTTGAGGTCCGGTGACTGTGACGGCCAAATCATCACTTTCAATACATTATTCCTTTCCAATTCGTTCAAATACTCTTTGCACAGCTTCGAGGAATGTTTGGGGTCGTTGTCATGTTGGAAAATAAATTTTCTGCCGATCAGACGTTGACCAGAACGTACTACATTTTCCTTTAATATTTGTTTATAGCCTTCTTTTTTCAAAATCCCTTCAATTTTTACCAGGTCTCCAGTCGCCCGTCCTCCAAAACATCCCCAAACCATCACCGAACCTCCACCATGTTTTACGGTCGGGATTACACATAGATCTAACATCCGCTCTTCCTTTGACCTGCGCACAAAGACTCTTCTCTTAGACCCAAAAACCTCAAACTTGGACTCATCACTCCATAAAACTTTCTCCCACTGTTCATGCGTCCAATTTTTATGTTCTTGAGCCCACTGCAACCTCTTAATTTTATTTTGACGTCTTAAAAGAGGTTTCTTCACTGCCACTCTCCCAAAAGGTCAGCTTCTCTCAACCTCCTTTTGACGGTAGAAGTACTCAAAGGCAGATCCCTAGATTCATTGATCTGAGCTGTTATCTCTGGACCCGTGAGTCGTCGATCACGTTTACTGATCAATACAATATGCTTATCTTCAGCTGTTGTGGTTTTCCGAGGCCGCCCTGAACGTTTTCTATCGCTAAAGCTCCCAGTGGATGCATATTTTTTTACGTTGTAGTCTACGGTACGTCGAGGTATTTTTAATTCGGCGGAAATGGTACGGTTACTTTTACCTAAATTATGAAGACTAGCAATTAATGCACGAGTTTCCACCGATAGTTCCTTGGTTTTACCCATTTTAAAACTTACAAGTCTGAATTTGCGAAAACGTCAACAATTCGTATATGAACTTCACAAAAAGAGGTCTTGGTACAAAAAGTATAAATCACAGCACGTTTTAGCATCTCCCAGGGCTAACTGGAACTAAACTACAATCATAAACACCGAAGAAATCATTCACAGTTACAAGAATAAGAAAGAAATCAACCGGTACTTACAAGTTTTAACTTGTCGCACTCACTGACAAAATATAACATGCGCTTGTACAAAGTAAACAAATAATGGGCACTACTACTTTTCGCTTGTAAAACATCGTTTCAACCTTCGCTTGACAATATGATAGGGAAATATGCTAAAGTGTATTATTTTGAAATTTAATGAATGAAGTATGGGGTGGGCAAAAACTTTTGACCGGTAGTGTATATATATATATATATATATATACAGGGTGTCCCAGAACTCAACGTCAAGCCAAAACAGAGTGACAGGATTGATTGTAAGCATCATGAGAAAAATCAGAAAAAAAATCTATCCCATGCAGTTTGGAAATTATGGGCATTTAAGCAAAACTTAGAAATTTGGTCAAACTGTAACCATTTTTCGGTTATTGTGGTTAATTTTTATTATTTTTGTTCATTTAAACTTTGAAATCGTAACCATAAATAACATTTCTAGAACCACAATCAAAAATAATGACACAATTGCCCCAAGTTTTCTAGAATTAAGACTATTTGTTAAACTATGAATTTAAAATTTTCAAAATTTGTCGACTTTGAAAGGCCCTCCTTTAAAAAAAATGTACTAAAGTGCCTTGGCAAGTACCATTAAAAGTTCGCGCATTTAATCAGGATTGTAAAATGGTACAATACTTGTTAGTTTCATACTAAAAAAAAACTAGTAAAAAAATAAAAACCTCAAGTAACCCGATTTTTGCTAACCCATTATACTCAGTTCAAATGTTTTTTATTCGTACAAGCTCTTGGTAGGTTCTTAATTTAACGGCAAAATGACGAGATAGATGGATAGTGGACATGTTTGTCATTAGCGAGCGAGACAGAGAGTGACGCCGCTTTTACCAAAGTCAACAAAAGTAAGTAAAATTAATAAAATAATGAAAAATCTCGACTTAGTTTAGTTTAGGTTTATTAGAATAAAAGGAAATAACATTTTTTATTACAATAAATGTTCAAATTGTTTGCCATCAGCCTCAATACACGCTCTACATCTTCTTAAAAAAGATCTATTTATTAGCCGGGCATATCCTCGAGAGTTGATGTCCTCAGCAGCTTGAGAAATTCGTTCACGTAGTTCGGCTACGCTGTCAATGGGCTTTGTATAAACTTTTTCTTTGAGAACGCCCCAATAAAAAAAAAATCCAGTGGATTTAAATCTGGGGAACGGGCTGGCCACGAGATAGTGCCTGAACGTCCAATCCACCTTCCCGGATATTCCTGGTTAAGGAAATCTTTGACTTGCACTGCGTAATGCGCTGGGCAGCCATCTTGTTAATACCACATGTGGCGACGATCTGTTAGGGGTACGTCCTCTAACAAATTTGGTAAATTTTCTCGTAAAAAATGTAGGTAATTCGTGGCATTCAAGTTCTCAGGCAGCTCAAAAGGCCCAACAACTTTGCCGTTTAAAATTCCGGTCCACAGGTTTACCTTAAAGCGATACTGGGATCTGTCTTCTCGCATTAAATATGGATTCGACACATGCTACTCGTGAAAATTGTGTAAGTTTATGTAACCATCTTTTTTAAATGTAGTTTCATCAGACCAGAGAACTTTTTGGATGAATTGGGGATTTTCATTATGCCTCTGTAGCATTGTTCTACAAAATGAAATCCTTTCAGGATAATCTCGAGGAAGAAGACTTTGAACTCGTTGTGCGTGAAACGGATGCATTTCGGCTTTTTGTAAAATACGATGTGCTGTGCTTTTGGGTATTCCCGTTCTTTCTTCAATTCCACGAACTGAAATACTTGGGTCATCTGCTACCTCTTGCAACACTTCCTCCTCGTTAGGAAAGTGAGCTCTACCTCCAGCCCGTATTTGATTCGGGAAATGGCCGTACTCCGTGAGTGAACGGTGCACATTAACAAACACGCGGTGATCGGGATAGCGCTCTAAATTTGGATATCTTTCACGATAAAGTCTAGCGGCTGCACTTGCGTTGCATCTGCATTCTCCATAAATGAGATGCATGTTCGCATATTCATGTGAAGTGTAGCGCGTAGGCATGGTAGATAATAAAGATGCCAACACAAAAATCCAATTCCAAAAGAGAGAAGCCAAAGTTGTCAGAACTAAATCAACACAAGCGAATACGGGGAGGTGCGCAGTAGACGAATGAGCGAAACGTACTAACAGTCAACGGTGTCAGGCGCATCTCCGTCTAGTGAGACGTTACGTCTCGCTCACAGTGGCGTGGCGTCACTATCTGTCTCGCTCGCTCATGGCAAACATGTACACTATCCATCTCTCTCATCATTTTGCTGTTAAATTAAAAACCTACCAAGAGCTTGTGCGAATAAAAAACATTTGAACTGAGTATAATGGGTTAGCAAAAATCGGGTTACTTGAGGTTTTTATTTTTTTACTAGTTTTTTTTTAAGTATGAAACTAACAAGTATTGTACCATTTTAGAATCCTGATTAAATGCGCGAACTTTTAATGGTACTTGCCAAGGCACTTTAGTACATTTTTTTTAAAGGAGGGCCTTTCAAAGTCGACAAATTTTGAAAATTAAAATAACTTTTAACTACATTTTGTGGCGCGAATTCCCTATAGTTAATATCGACTCTAATTAACTTCTTGTCAATTTTTATTAAATTATCTGGTGTCCTTGACATTTAAAAGTATTGTTATTGCTGTTTAGCAATCTCGAAAATGGTAGATAAAGTGATAAAAGCGAGCAAAATTATTGCGCTGCTTGAAGAAGGTTGCAGTCAATGCTTCGTGGCTCAGAGGCTAAATGTGAGTCGGTCGACAGTTCAAAGGACCTAGCAGCGCTATCAAGAGACCGGTCCCGTCAAGAGAAGGCCTGGTCCTGGCAGAAAGACATGTACCGAACCACGGGATGATCGTTTTCTAGTTAGTCAAGCGTTGAGAAATCGCAAATTTCTTATGTGGACCTCAAGAACACCCTCGAAGAAGTAAGAAATGTGCAAATTAGTCTATGGAAGGTCAGGAGGAGGCTTCTCGCTGCTAATATACACAGTCATCGCCCGGCACGCGGCCCTAAATTACTCCGTGGACATCGAGTTGCCAGGCTTAGCTTCGCTCGAAATTGTGTGTCATGGACTCATGAAGACTGGGATAGGGTATTGTTCTCCGATGAAGCCAGGATATCTCTGCATGGTGAAGACCGACGTCGGCGAGTGCTACGTAGACGAGGAGAACGCTTTGCAGAGGCATGTTTTGAAGAAATCACACCTTATGGAGGGGGCTCTGCTATGTTTTGGGCAGGAATAAATTCTATGGATCGTACGGAGTTAGTCTTCATCGAAAACGGTACACTGACTGGACACCGATACATAACGGAAGTTCTAATTCCTTATGCACAACCCGCTTTAACCGCTCTTGGCGAAAACTCAATTTTTTTGGACGACAACGCTCGCGCCTACCGGTCTGGCGGTGTGGATGCGTATATGCTAGAAGTCGGAATTCGTCGTTTGGACTGGCCAGCTAGAAGTCCGGACCTCAATCCCATAGAGCATGTCTGGGACGTTCTGAAGCGACGAGTGAGATCAGTGCAGCCGGCTCCGCAGACCATCAGAGAGCTAAAGAATGTGATTACCGCGGAGTGGGAACGTATTCCCCAAGAAACCATAAAAGATATACTCACTAGCATGCCCAGACGAATGCAAGCTGTGATTTCAGCAAGAGGGGGTCACACTCAATACTAAACTTTTATCTGCTTTTAATGTATTCAAGAAAAACAAAGAAATTAACGCGTTTCATTTTTATTTAGCGAGCAGGTACAATCATAGTGTTTTGAGCTTAAACATTATTTCTTAATAATTTAATTAAAATGTTATGATAAAACTGATGAAAACTATTCCTTCCTAATTAATTTATAAAATTTTGAGATTAACAATACCTTAAATTGTCAAACAAACTAATAGTAACTATAAAATAGTTCTTTGCTTAAGTGCCCGTTTTTTTTTGCAAAAGAGTTTATATATATATATATATATATATATACATATTTTATTTTTTTTGGAGTTTACTCCTTAAGAATCGATTTTCATATATAAGGCGCCCGGTATGAGAAAAATATGAGAGGTAAAATCTACTTATGAATGACCTCGTTACTTTTTCGGTGCGCGCGCACCTATGGTGCGGTGCGAAAGTAATGTTGCTCTATTTAATATTGAAAAATAATATTTAAAAAATAAATGATAATTGTCAGATAATAATAATTACATAATTTATCAACATTCCTAATGAAATATTTGTGCACATCTGAAATTGACTATTGTGAAAAGTTTAATGTAAAATATTTCGCCGATTAGTTATAATAAATGTATATAAAATGAATAAATATATATTTATATATGTATATTATTTTCATTAATTTGTTAATTTACCCTTTCATATGGTATTAATCTTATTTTCAGTTGGATAAACTCTTTTTGCGTATGTTTAGACAATCGTACTTAAGGAGTAAACTCCAGTCGTGCGTCGGAGCTGACACACACAAATTTTTTTTTTATATGTGTGGTACCTTATAACTTGTTACTGGGTGTACCGATTTTAATGATTCTTTTTATATTCAAAAGCTAGTGCTCGTCATGTGGTCCCATTTAAATTTGAGCGATATGTGACTAGTAGTTTTTGAGTAATCCTTAATAATGCGTATATTTGTTCCTGATACCGCGCGTCGCTGCGCGGGTCGCGTTGCACACTATCGTTCCTTGAGGCTTAATTTGTTTCGGAAGATTATCACGTGTTATGTTTTTTATGTTTACTACGAGTTAAACTATACAATATTATATTTTGTTTCTCAGATTACGACTCAGGTGTAGTGACATCGGTGATTAACTAGATAATTGTTTTAAAATTTTTAATTTGTCAATATATTTAACGGACACTATTTTGCGTCATTTGTCATAGACTAAAATCTTAAATGTGACATTGTGTGTGGAACAAGTGCATACTGCTGTTCTGCATCAATGTATAATTATAATAGATACACAGTCTCAAATAAATCGAACCTCAGTCGTGTCCCCACACCAGCCTACCTGACTCTACAAGCTAATAAAACAAAGGCCACAATTGGTTATTGTTTAATTTTAATAATAGACCTTAATACTTTGGAATTGAGTTGTAAAACATTTGTGACTGTGTCTTACTTATTATCTTTAGGGTTTATGGATGGAACGAAGTAATAAATCTTAGTGACACCCAAAAATGAAACGAGATATCTAGAAAAATATTTCATATGAAATCAACCTTATAACTAATTGGAAATATATTACAAAATTGTCACAAATAATATGCGAGTTACGTGATTTCGGAGCTGTGCTTATTAATTTGCTGTTGTCTCCAGCTGTTTGAATAAAATAACTAGTGGAGTCGCTTACCGAGTGCTAAATATGTGATTTGTACGATAATTATGTGACGAATGCTAACGCTGGCTTATTATGAATGTAAGCACTGTTTAGTTTGGTTACTTTTAGTCCGCTTACGCGGAATCTAGGGTATAATTGATCGAAAGGTTGTGGTACGTTAGTGCATATTATTACTTTAATACATTAATTATGTATTTTGCCATGAAAAAAAAAAATAGATTGACAAAAAAAAGAAACTCTATGGGCGCTTGTGCACTACACGGAATATTACTGCCTGGCAGTCCGATTTTTTACGGACCGATTTGGCAATGAAAAACACGAATAGGCGTTTGTGCACTACACGGAATTTTACCGGTAGTACCCTTGCGAATTTTATATCACTGAAAAGATAAGAGATTTTAGACTAGTTATTTAATATACATAATTATTCTAATATAGTGTTCTGTGATAGAATAGAATTTATTAAACAATTATTTTATAGTTTAATTTAAAAAAAAAACTGCAGATACGTATAGCGCCATCTTGTATATCAATAAGATACCGGTAGTTTTGAATCTGTGTGTGTGGCTCCTCCTGACAGACCTTGGTGGGCCTGACTGGGTACGGGTCTCTAGGCTCTTCGCCTACCTACCCGAGCCTGTCCTCTCCGGTAGTCTCCGCTACCGGGTGATTCGTTTACAACCCGATGGGCCGAGGTCGCGCTATCCAAGCGACGGCCTTAGAGTAGTCAATAGAAAGAGGGGTCCTTGTAAGAATAGGGTGTCTAACCCTTGAGGTTGTCCTGTCCTGTTAATCTGACTCCCCTGCGTCGTCCTCATCTTCGCCATCGTAGTTGGGGTTACGTTGAGGTGACAGCAGGAGCTCTCGAGGCAGAGGTCGGCCTTCAGGTGGTCTTGCATGTAGTGGTGCAATACCGTGGAGGTGTATGCACGCACCATTGTCCGCGCGAGCGAACATAGCGCGTGCTAGTTTGCGGACATACTCCTCCACGGTTGGCGTCCTGGTATCTCTGTGGAGTACGTCGTTACGGACGTACCTCGGAGCTCCTACTATCAGACGTAGGCAACGATTCTGCTGGACCTGTAGTCTTCTGGCCTGGCTCGCAGAGCAGAGCGCGTACCAGGCCGGGGCCGCGTACGTCAGGCGCGAGCGGACGTAGGCACCGTAGACCTTCAGTTTTGTTCTCAACGGCAATTTGGAGGTGAACACCGAGTAGAGCTTCGACCGGGCCGCCGCTGCGTGGTTCACCGCCTGGTTAACGGTAGAGACCATGCGCAGCCTCCGGTCGAAGTGGCACCCCAGGTACTTCACTGAGGCCTTCCACTCTACGTCCTGTCCTCGTAGCTTAAGCTAACGTCGCGGCCAAGAGCAGCCGGTGAGTAGGGCGGCCGTCTTCCCAACATTGACGGCCATTCTCCACTTGTCCAGCCACTCAGGCAGCAGATCCAGCAGACGCTGCATCCTGTTGGTGGCGACGATGTTGTGATAGGACGACGCGAAGTACGCACTGTCGTCCGCGTACAGGGCCAACAGCACGTCTTCTTCGCCCTCGCGCAGGTGGTCGCGGAGGGTGGGGATGTCGTCCGTGTACACCGCGTATAGACGCGGCGACAGACAGCTGCCTTGGGGTACTCCAGCCCGAATAGGACGCGGTTGGGAGTCCACGCCTTCCACCGAAACATAGAAGCTACGGCCTTCCAAGAACGACGCCACTACTCGCACCAGCGCAGGAGGCGCCGTTGTATCGAGAATTTTGGCCAGGAGACCGGCGTGCCACACACGGTCGAAGGCCTTCTCCATGTCAAGAAAGACCCCAACCGTGCAATGCCGTTTATTTAGCTCACTGGCCAAGTGATTGAGGACTCTCGCCAACTGGAGCGTCGTGGAGTGACTGCTGCGAAATCCAAACTGCTCTTCGCGCAGGGGCAAGTGTGGCGCGAGTCTTCGCAGCAGTAGACGCTCAAACAGCTTGGCGAGGTGCGACAGCAATGTAATAGGCCGGTAGCTACCGGGGAGACGGCGGTCCTTCCCAGCTTTGGGAAGAACAATGATCTTCCCCGTTTTCCACATCTCGGGGAAATGTCCGGTCTGGAGTATCCCATTGAACGTTCTCGTGAGCGCTGCGAGGCATCCAACTGGCAGCTGCATCAACGCGGCGTTGGTGACCCCTCCGGGCCCTGGTGCCTTCCGCTTGGGTAATCGGAGGACAGCTTTCCGCAGCTCTGACAGGGTGATTAGCTGTACATCCTGGAGCGACGGAATCGGGCTCGACAGGAATCGCTCCACCCGTTCATGGACCGCCGCGTGATGACGGACGACATTGGCATTCGTCGTGTTTGGAGGATTTGGAGTAAATTATTCCTCCATATACTCCGCCAGGATTTCTACTCTATCACTGGCGGAATATCTTCTATTACCCTCTCGGTCTTTAAGAGGGTAAATAGGTGCATCATTTCCGGTGAGTTTCTTGCAGAGGCTGTATAGGTTTTTGGCGAAGAGGGGCTGTCATTGAAAAGGAAGGATCCTTCGACCAGACGGTGTTGCGTCTGGTGGGCTACGCGCCACTTAACGCTTATTGTCGAGTTCTTGTATATATACTCAATCGCTTTGAAAACTTCGATAGCGCGATGTTGGATACGTCTGTTTCTTCTAGTTCGTATATGGCGAGATAGATGTCGCTACATCAATACTCCCCCTCCGAGACCGGAGGTCGATAGCAGGTTGAGTCGTCCATACATCTTGTGATGCTTGCCGGGCCAGTGGAATGTTCCAGTGAGTCGGAACCAGATGACGCATAGTTCACGGTGAGTCGGAAATGTCTGCGGTGATGCCCCAGTGAGTCGGGGTGGTGCAGTGCTGCGTAATGGCTGGCTGCTGCGTTGACCAGGAGAGAAGTGCGTCTCTGCTTGCTGACCGGCCGAAGTGCAGTGTGCTGTGCCAAGGTCGCTGCGAAGGCTGTGGGCGATGACCAGGAATGCGCGTCCGCTGCATGCTTGTGGCCAGGATACCCGTAGTAGCCGTGGATGCTGGCTGGCTGTGTGACTCGCTGCTCGAAAGCTTGAGGAAGTGATGATGACGTTACGATGACGTAAATTTGCGAAGACTGCACTGACTTTCATGCTCGGGGTCACCAGTTATAGAGGAGAGGGGCTGTCATTGAAAAGGAAGGATCCTTCGACCAGACGGTGTTGCGTCTGGTGGGCTACGCGCCACTTAACGCTTATTGTCGAGTTCTTGTATATATACTCAATCGCTTTGAAAACTTCGATAGCGCGATGTTGGATACGTCTGTTTCTTCTAGTTCGTATATGGCGAGATAGATGTCGCTACAGGTTCACGTCGTGCTCGGATGCTCGATCGATGGTGACCTTCCAATTGTCGTCATCGAGAGCCACGAGCGCTCGCGAAACCTCCTCTGCAAGCCGATTCAGATCGTGCTTCACCCTCGGGCATCGCGTGCGTGCCCAGAGCCTGCGCAGTTGTCGCTTCCTCCGAATCTTCTCACGGAGTGAGCTCGTTAGCTGGTATCCGCGTGGCTGTCCTTGAGCGCTGGTGGCCGCTTCTTTGGCTTTTTGGATGGCCCTGGTGATAGTTTCGGTGGCCTTTTCCACCTCGGCAGGTGTGGAAATAGGGACCGTGAGCTCAAACCCCATGAGCTCAAACCCCATGAGCTCGGAGGTATAGCGCTCCCAGTCCACTCGCGGTCTGGGGAAACGGAGTACTGAGAACCCTCGCCGGAGGGTGAGCATGACCAAAATCGAGAGGTGTTGAGTGTCAAGATCATAAATGACCTCGACGTCCAGCGGGTATGGTAGGCCGTGATGCAGCACGATGTCCAGAACGTCCGGTTGTCGCCGCGGATCCGACGGTATATGGGACGGCGCTCCCGGGCCCATGATACCGTATCCGTTGCTCACACTGTCCTCAAGCAGTTGTCTCCCGGCAGCGGTGACGACGCGAGCGCCCCAGGCTGGATGCTTGGCGTTAAAGTCACCCACGAACAGAGTAGGCTTCCGCGAGCTGAAGAGCGACTGGACATCAGTGCTGCAGAAAGCTTCTCTGGGAGGTTTATAGGCGGCATACAGAAGGAGTTCCTCATCTTCGGCACACACCCGCACGCCTTGCGTGCGAACGCTGGCGAACGGTGTGTGCTCCAACTCTTCGTGCACTATGTCCCTCCGCACCAGGGCTGCCGTACCCCTGTATGGGTATCCCCGGGGAGAGACCTCGTCGCGCCGATATATGAAGAAGTTGGGGATGCGGAACTCGACTTCCTCCGAGAGCCGGGTCTCGCCCAGGAGGATAACGTGAATATCTTGCGACTGGACAAGTGCAGTAAGTTCTCGGACGTGTCCCCTGATGCCGCCTGAGTTCCAATAGAGGATTCTCAACTGGAATGTAGCTGCGAGAGAGTGGCAATTCCAGTTGTAAGAGTTGTTATAATATCCTGGCCTTGGGTGTAGGCGACCAGGATATTTGTGAGAATTTTAACAAAGACCCGGATGATGGTTCTTGTGTCCGAGTCAGTGGTCTCGCGCAGTTGGGTTGCAGTAGCCCTCGGCGGAGCCATAGGGCTCCTGTGCGCCGGGTTCTTGTTGGGTTTGGGGGCACTCCACAGCCTTAGCGGACGTGGGTTTCGGCTGCGGTGTAGATGCCGCTGCCGGCTCCGAGCGCGCAGGTCTCGGTGCTCTCTTCCTTCGCCGCTTCTTGGCCTTAGACTTGGCCGGTTGTCCCCTCACGGTCGGTTCATTAGCCGGTGGAGCCAGAGTTGTTGGGCGCGTGGCGACGGTGCCCTCTGTTCCGCGTTCCTTAGATGGATCGGCGGATCGAGTAGCTGGTTTGGCTTGCCCGGTTGCTGCTGGTGTTTTCTGCTTCGGCTCTGTAGTGGTCGGTGCGGTTTCTGCGGGCTGTGCTACAGATGGGAGGGGCCGCTCTTTCGCTCCTTTCTTAGTAGCACCAGCCGTAGGAGGGCGAGGGGGTGCCAGGGAAATACCCCTCTTCCTCGCCTCGCGCTTGAAAACTGCGCACCTGCGGTCCTTGGCAGTATGCGCTTTGCCACAATTGGCACACGTGGGTAAATCCTCTCTAGCTCGCGGGCAATCCCTAGCAAGGTGCTCGCCGGCGCAGCGAACACACTTTATCTTGCGATGGCAGTTTGCGGATGCATGGCCGAAGGCTTGGCAACGGTGGCACTGAGCTGGTGATTTGTTGCCCCTCCACGCTTCAATGACGAGGCCCGGCATCGCAAGGAGCTCTGTAACCTTATATAGCTGGGTGAGCTCCGCTTCTCTCAAGTGCGCCAGCTGCACAAAGTATACGCAGCCGTGGCGTCCTTTAGCGGGCGGGATTGCCTTTGCCCGCTCGGCTGGGAATCCCAGTTCTTGGAGAGCTGCCAGTACCTCTTCCGAAGGGGTGTCTATCGGTAAACCCCTGATGGCTACCTTAGTTGGTAGATGGTACCGCTGATGGACTGTAGCAGTACCAAGTTATGGTGTTATCTTGGTTCATAGCTTCCGTGAGGTATTTCTGTATTGCCCTAAATTCCTCCGATGATTTGGGCAGGAACCGTACTCCTTTCCCCAGAGGGCGTGCGTTCGGAGCGTGTCCAAGTATGCCCCTTAGGTTTCCGAAGTGTCGGGTCCAGTTAGGCAAATTCTCGACCGTTATCGGGGGATATCCGGACCTGGGGGTAGTTCTAGCTTCTTGTGGGGTGTCTGGGTGCGATCCGACGGCGGGGGTCGGGTCGCTCAATGCTGGCAATCTTCTGCTTAAGCGGAGGAGAGCCGGCGGCGAGTGGCCCGGCCTCGGTAGTTGGGCCACTCCTGGTACTTCTCTGCCTTGCGCAGAGTGGACCGGTCGAGTGGCTACAATTACATGGAGGGGCCGACGGGCCTGCGCCGGGGCGTCATGGCTGAATGCGAAAGCGACCCCATGGCGTCCCATTACGGCGCGCGACGTAATCGATGGGTTTTTTAGTTCTAGCTGCAGCAGCAGATTGGGTGGCTGATGGTTCTACTGTTTGCTTGCGTGGTGATGCTGGTGTAGTATAGGTATGTTGTATACCTTATAAGCTTTATATTTAATCATGTAATTGTAATTGAATCGAGTAATAAACATGCAGTCTTGCGTTAAACACGTCTTTTAATTAACGCCCCTCGGTCCCATCCGTACATGGCGACCCTGCGAGTTGACGCCGCGCCGCGCGTTTTCTCTAATTGTATCAAATAACCGAGAACAATTGGCGGCGAACTTTTACTAACATATAATATATTAAAATGTGAACAGTGGACAGTATCATTCTAGAAACATGTGAGACTTGAGTTGTGGCGTAATAATAAAATCCAGTTATTTCATTATTATTTTTTTAAGAAAAAACTAGTGTGTGTACCTATACAAGTCCATCATCATGTGTCAATCAAAGGTTGAGAAAGAGGATGTATTTTTGGCCCAAACTGCATCAGGTTGAGACAACGATGCACATTTACAGCATATCGTGGCGCACATGTCCACTATGAACGTGTTTTGATCGTAATAATGATAGCACTGCTACTTGGAGGTTTTTTCGTTCTATTGCGTTTCTACAAAAAATGTCACCAAAGCTGGATAAACAGCGCTATGCGAGAGGAATCTATTCGCCGATCTGTGAGCCGTCGGTTCCGTGAAGCACGTGAACGTGGAGCCCGTCAACATGAGTCTGGAGCTGGACCGAACGTCTAATCGTCGAACTTCGAATCGTGAGTGCGTAATTATAGTGAAGTGAAATGTCATTAAAGTGCATTTTTTTTTAGTACCGCAATAGTACCGCGTTTACAATGTGTATATCGAATACCTACCACTATATTTTTATTAAATAAACTGTAGAAGAATATATTTTGTTCCCTAACGTCTCTATATTGTTAATTAAGATATTATAATAAGAAGTTTATTTTGGTAAGTTGTTCCAAACTTATACATTAAGTAAAATGGATTCTTTAGTTAAGTAATGACTAATAGGTTAAAAGAAATATATGCAGAATTACAAATATTGAGAGAAGCTATATGTAAACTAGGACCATTAAGGAGAATAGAACCGGTTGGTCAGTTAAAGTGTAATTTAGTAGATCAATTATATGACGAATATCTTAGTATTTTTGAAAGTTCTACCTATAAATTAGAAGTACTAAATTTAAGTGTCGAAAAAGCAAATTTAATTGAAAATTTATGTTTAAGTATACAGAAGTTGTATCGTAAAATTTATTCTTACGATAGGGGAAGCACCAATAAGGACACCACAATGGCGAAATTTGACCTTAAAACTGCCGTGAGTTTAATCCCGGTGATGGATGGTTCTGAGGATATGACAAAACGAATAATAGATTCGATAGATTTGTATAGTTCTATGATTGAAGCGACAGAACAGAGTTCTCTTATCAATTTTGTTTTAAAAACACGTTTAACAGAAAGTGCAAAGTTGCGATTGGAAAAAACTTACACAAGTTGTTCAATTTTAATTGCTGATATTAGAAAACATCTTCTTACAACAAAATCTAGTACAGCCTTGCACTCTCAGTTACTTACTTGTAGCCAAGGTTCGCGATCTATCGAAGAGTACGGTAAGTCGTTACAGGAGTTATTTACGCAGCTGACTGTATCGCAGGCGGATGGTAATACGTCAGCATATAATATATTAAAGCCACTAAACGAAAAGCTAGCGGTTCATCGCTTCGCAGACGGTTTGCGTAACAAAAATTTGAATTTAATTTTGACAGCACGCAACTACGACTCTCTCAAGGACGTTATTCAAGCTGCAAAAGAGGAAGAGCTGTCGTCAAATCGCAATGAGCCGAGGGAGTCCATGTTTTACGCTCGTCGAGGAGGTCGAGGAAATTTTAACCAGGTAAGGTACCCATTACGGACAACCCATCTTACAATCAGCGAGGTGTAGCTACTTGTAAATGCATTTACAAGTAGCAATAGTATAGATACAATAGTAAACAGTTTACATTTCAAATGGATGGTCGACACCGGAGCGTCCTTATCAGTCGTGAAATATGAGGCGGTACGACATTTACCTATAATAAATGATGTTCAAGAAATTAAAGGAATAGGTGGTAAAATTATAACAAAAGGTTTTATTAATTTGAAAGTTTGCATGCAAAATTTAGGCTTTATTCACACTTTTTATGTTATTGAAAATATGAATGTATGAAAATATAAAATATGAAAATATGAAGCGGCAGCCACAGCCGCGTAGGAAACTCCAGAGGGGCTAGCGGTGGGGGTCGGTGGACGTGACTCCACCACCATGGAAGCCAGTGCCGCGTAACTGGTTGAGTCACGCGGCCATGACTCCTGAGATACGAGGGCCTGGTCGGATATACCCTGATCCTCATGCGGCGGCGATAGTGGTGGTTGGCTGTGCGCAATAACCGGTTGCCCAGCACTGCTTTCGATGGTGGTTGATTCTTCACTATGTGTTGGTGGCGGTGACATCGATCCGATACGAGGGCGCTTCTCGTCCTCGTTCGACAGGAATTCCGGTGAGGACTCTACTGATCGAGCACGCTTAGTGCATTCCGCGCTTGTTGTAGGCACATCTACAGCAGCTGCGAATGTCGCTGCGGCGGCTCCGTGTTTGTCCGCACGTGCCTCGGGGGCATGGCAGATTCTAATCCTCGGGGTGGGTGCAGGAGGTGCACAGATGGGCGCTGAGGTGGGTGCTGAGGGGGCGGGGGTGGATACTTGCTGGACCGTATTCGAGAATATGTCTCGTTTAACCACCGTACGGGGTATACCCGTCCGCCCTCCGCGTCCTTTAAGGCGTTGATCCAACGGAGGGGGGGGGGTCACCCCCTTCGGACATGCTGATTGGTTTTCGTGGTGAACCGCTTCCCAGAAAAACCGCGTATCTGACCTCCGGTAGCTCTCGAAGCGTGCAACCCAGGCAGGTGAGACCCCTAGGGGAGGCCCAGCTAAGCGCCCGCGAGCAAGTACCGAAGAACCAGAGAGCGTGGTAGTTCCGTTAGGTTGGTGGTCACGAAAGATGGTCTTGCTGGAGTTTTTACAATTAAAAACTTGCAAGATCCGAGTGATACAGCGCAAGTCGGGAGCAGTTCCGCATGCAGCAGCACCGGCCGCTTCCTCAAGCGAAGCCGGGTGACTTCACGAGTACTACTGGCACCGGGATGTTGCAGCGGACGAGTTCTTGAACAAGAGCTGGATCACAGTCCCCTATATGATATTATAATATCCTGTATATAGGAGACTCGTTTCGAAAGGGGCGAAGTTTTTGATAATAATTATAATAGGAGACCTAGGAGTTTTGAATCTAATGAAACCAATCAATAACTAATCACGCTGAAACGAGATGGCGCTTAGAAGTGATTTTCTTTAAGATTATAATGTAAATAATATTAAATTTTTGTATAAAGACTTAACTGTACATAAATATGTAAATAAACAAGGATTTAGAACGTTTTGGTAAATAACATTATAATTAAAGTTGCTAGACAAATCGTAGTTATGAAAATATATATACGTATAAATGTACATGTTTATTTATTTATTCGAATATTAACTAATAAAATACAATCAATTTATTGATAAATGTTCCTTATATATTATAATACTTAAATATTTCGTATTTTATTATTATTATTTTTTTAAAGACTCCAATCAATAACTAATCGCGCTCAAAAGATGGCGCTTAGAAGTGATTTCCTTTAAGATTATAATGTAAATATTAATAAAATATTTGTATAAAGAGTTAACTGTGCATAAATATGTAAATAAACAAGGATTTAGAACGTTTTGGTAAATAACATTATAATTAAAGTTGATAGACAAATCGTAGTTATGCAAATATATATACGTATAAATGTACATGTTTATTTATTTATTCGAATACTAGCGGCCCGCCCCGGCTTCGCACGGGTCTTTAACTATTATTTTAAAAATTATACATTTATATTTTTTATCACCTACACCTGCGTCGATACTGGAAAATATTTTATAATAGACGGATTGAGTGACAGATTTATTATATCTATATACATACATACATACATAACGTACAATCAATTTATTGATAAATGTTCCTTATCTATACAAATAATAAATCTGTTAAAACCTCCGTTTTATTAATACACTATATATCATCAAGAATAAATTTCAATAGCGCGTATTTTTTTGTATCAGCGCCATCTCTTATCGTGTTTTTCTCTGATCACGTATCACGTAAAAAGTACAAAACCAATGTTAATAACTTTAATACATAAAAATTAGAAATAACTCACAGTATAATTTAGTTTTTGTTTCATTGTAATTAAATTAAAAAATAAATATTTAAGAAAATAGAAATATGTACCTACGCCGCCAACGCCATCTGGTCTAAGGAATCTTTAAAACTCACAAAACTTATATTTGAGTTATTATTTTGTTACACTTAAAAGTTTACTAAATATGTCGGATAGGAATAGAAATCGTTTTAATATTTTAGATAAACATCATTTTCAATTAATATACTATTATGTTAAATATTAATTATGTTAAATGTCACTAAATATAAAAACGATATTCTACAATTATACGATAGATGGCGCAGATAATTTTCTGAATCGCGCTGACCAAAACTTCGGCCAAAAGAATGACACTCGCCCGTATTTAAAAATCTGTTTTTCTTTTTTGTATATAATTAAATACTTTAGGGTACTACGGTCTTGATTGTTTGTTCGTTGTTAAAATTTAAAATATTTGGTCGTTATTTGTTTGTTGATTGTACAAAGTTGGATGGTTATAGCTATTTAAGTTGTAATCTATATATATATATATATATATATAAAGTCGTGTTAGTTACACCGTTTATAACTCGAGATCGAGTGGAACGATTTTTATGATTGTGATGTGTTTTTGGATTTGTCTTCGTCGGGAATAATACTTATTAAAATATGGTATTCATCATTGAGAAAATAATTAATAAAAAAAAAACAGTTCAAATGTTTCATCCGTACTATCTATATACATATACAGGGTGTCCCAGAACTCAACGTCAAGCCAAAACAGGGTGACAGGCTTGATTGTAAGCATCATGAGAAAAATCAGAAAAAAAATCTATCCCATGCAGTTTGGAAATTATGGGCATTTAAGCAAAACTTAGAAATTTGGTCAAACTGTAACCATTTTTCGGTTATTGTGGTTAATTTTTATTATTTTTGTTCATTTAAACTTTGAAATCGTAACCATAAATAACATTTCTAGAACCACAATCAAAAATAATGACACAATTGCCCCAAGTTTTCTAGAATTAAGACTATTTGTTAAACTATGAATTTAAAATTTTCAAAATTTGTCGACTTTGAAAGGCCCTCCTTTAAAAAAAATGTACTAAAGTGCCTTGGCAAGTACCATTAAAAGTTCGCGCATTTAATCAGGATTGTAAAATGGTACAATACTTGATAGTTTCATACTAAAAAAAAACTAGTAAAAAAATAAAAACCTCAAGTAACCCGATTTTTGCTAACCCATTATACTCAGTTCAAATGTTTTTTATTCGTACAAGCTCTTGGTAGGTTCTTAATTTAACGGCAAAATGACGAGAGAGATGGATAGTGGACATGTTTGTCATTAGCGAGCGAGACAGAGAGTGACGCCGCTTTTACCAAAGTCAACAAAAGTAAGTAAAATTAATAAAATAATGAAAAATCTCGACTTAGTTTAGTTTAGGTTTATTAGAATAAAAGGAAATAACATTTTTTATTACAATAAATGTTCAAATTGTTTGCCATCAGCCTCAATACACGCTCTACATCTTCTTAAAAAAGATCTATTTATTAGCCGGGCATATCCTCGAGAGTTGATGTCCTCAGCAGCTTGAGAAATTCGTTCACGCAGTTCGGCTACGCTGTCAATGGGCTTTGTATAAACTTTTTCTTTGAGAACGCCCCAATAAAAAAAATCCAGTGGATTTAAATCTGGGGAACGGGCTGGCCACGAGATAGTGCCTGAACGTCCAATCCACCTTCCCGGATATTCCTGGTTAAGGAAATCTTTGACTTGCACTGCGTAATGCGCTGGGCAGCCATCTTGTTGATACCACATGTGGCGACGATCTGTTAGGGGTACGTCCTCTAACAAAGTTGGTAAATTTTCTCGTAAAAAATGTAGGTAATTCGTGGCATTCAAGTTCTCAGGCAGCTCAAAAGGCCCAACAACTTTGCCGTTTAAAATTCCGGTCCACAGGTTTACCTTAAAGCGATACTGGGATCTGTCTTCTCGCATTAAATATGGATTCGACACATGCCACTCGTGAAAATTGTGTAAGTTTATGAAACCATCTTTTTTAAATGTAGTTTCATCAGACCAGAGAACTTTTTGGATGAATTGGGGATTTTCATTATGCCTCTGTAGCATTGTTCTACAAAATGAAATCCTTTCAGGATAATCTCGAGGAAGAAGACTTTGAACTCGTTGTGCGTGAAACGGATGCATTTCGGCTTTTTGTAAAATACGATGTGCTGTGCTTTTGGGTATTCCCGTTCTTTCTTCAATTCCACGAACTGAAATACTTGGGTCATCTGCTACCTCTTGCAACACTTCCTCCTCGTTAGGAAAGTGAGCTCTACCTCCAGCCCGTATTTGATTCGGGAAATGGCCGCACTCCGTGAGTGAACGGTGCACATTAACAAACACGCGGTGATCGGGATAGCGCTCTAAATTTGGATATCTTTCACGATAAAGTCTAGCGGCGGCACTTGCGTTGCATCTGCATTCTCCATAAATGAGATGCATGTTCGCATATTCATGTGAAGTGTAGCGCGTAGGCATGGTAGATAATAAAGATGCCAACACAAAAATCCAATTCCAAAAGAGAGAAGCCAAAGTTGTCAGAACTAAATCAACACAAGCGAATACGGAGAGGTGCGCAGTAGACGAATGAGCGAAACGTACTAACAGTCAACGGTGTCAGGCGCATCTCCGTCTAGTGAGACGTTACGTCTCGCTCACAGTGGCGTGGCGTCACTATCTGTCTCGCTCGCTCATGGCAAACATGTACACTATCCATCTCTCTCATCATTTTGCTGTTAAATTAAAAACCTACCAAGAGCTTGTGCGAATAAAAAACATTTGAACTGAGTATAATGGGTTAGCAAAAATCGGGTTACTTGAGGTTTTTATTTTTTTACTAGTTTTTTTTTAGTATGAAACTAACAAGTATTGTACCATTTTACAATCCTGATTAAATGCGCGAACTTTTAATGGTACTTGCCAAGGCACTTTAGTACATTTTTTTTAAAGGAGGGCCTTTCAAAGTCGACAAATTTTGAAAATTTTAAATTCATAGTTTAACAAATAGTCTTAATTCTAGAAAACTTGGGGCAATTGTGTCATTATTTTTGATTGTGGTTCTAGAAATGTTATTTATGGTTACGATTTCAAAGTTTAAATGAACAAAAATAATAAAAATTAACCACAATAACCGAAAAATGGTTACAGTTTGACCAAATTTCTAAGTTTTGCTTAAATGCCCATAATTTCCAAACTGCATGGGATAGATTTTTTTTCTGATTTTTCTCATGATGCTTACAATCAATCCTGTCACCCTGTTTTGGCTTGACGTTGAGTTCTGGGACACCCTGTATATGTATGTATGGATGTATGTATATAGATATAATAAATCTGTCACTCCATCCGTCTATTATAAAATATTTTCCAGTATAGAGACAGGTGTAGGTGATAAAAAATATATATGTATAATTTTTAAAATTTTAGTTAAAGACCCGTGCGAAGCCGGGGCGGGCCGCTAGTATATAATACTTAAATATTTTGTATTTTATTATTATTTATTTTTTAAGACTCAAAAAAAAAACGGTCCGGAATAGGGAAAAGTAAAATGTCGGACGGTAAAATTACGGATAGTGCACAAACGCTCTATACATTTATATGGCGTGCCATGTCGGGCCGTAAAATCATTCCGATACAATTCGCCGAGCGAAAATCAGTCAAAATTGCCCTTTTCGCAGATGACACTGCACTATTCACATCCTCCGACCGTCCGGAATTAATCTCGAGTCGACTACAATCCGTTACAGACGCACTAGGCGACTGGTTTCGGACGTGGCGAATCGAAATAAACCCGGATAAGAGCACCGCCGTGTTTTTCGTTAAGGTAATGAAATACCTAGGCCGGCCGGATGAGATTACTCTCTACGGTACTCCTATCAAATGGTCCGATCAAGTTACCTATCTAGGGGTCACTCTCGATAAACGACTCACGTTTAAAAAACACATCAAACGTGTCCGTAACAAGGCCGCCTTCGTGCTGAGCCGACTCTATTACATGATCAACGGCAAAAGTAAAATGTCTCTTAGAAATAAGACGACACTATATAAAACCTGTGTTAGACCTATACTAACATACGGTTGCCCAGTTTTCGCCCGGTGCGAGCCCGGGCTCCTTCAGAAGCTCCATGTCATACAAAATAGATTCTTACGGAGGGCCACGGCCTCCCCGTGGTACATTCGTAATATAGATCTCCATAAGGATTTTAAAATCGATTCGATCGCCAAGCATATTAAATCGATCGCCGCTAACTATTTCGAGAAAGCGCGCAACCATCCGAACCCCCTTATAGCCCAGTCATGCGTCTACAATACACTACGCGGTAATTTCAAAAACCGCTGTAGACGCCCCCTTCACGTGCTCACTGACCCAGACGACCCGATTACGCTAGCCAACCCCCCCCCCCCCGATAGGTACAGTACACAACCGCACCACACACCACACTACTCACCTACACCGTCTCCGCCGACGGAGACGAAGTAATAGGGTTCAACGGCTCGTACGCGCCTAGGCACGTAGAGCAGTAGTCCGTTCACCTCAGCGCTCCGCATAGCGCCGCCAAGTCGGCCAACCGACGCGTATAGTACTTCAGAGCCGCCCATAAGGAGGCTCTACTTTCTAGGCTGGACCTTAAAGAGTCCGCCCCCCCGCCCGGTGTCGCTGTAAAGGCCAGTAAGGCCAACAGCATAAGTCCTTCCGAAAAAAAAAAAAAAAAAAAGGGCCGTAAAAAATCGGACTGCCGAACAGTAAAATCCGTGTAGTGCACAAGCGCCCTATAGGTGATTTGTAAGATCATCGTAGTATTTCGAGTTGGTGTGGATTTTTTGAAAAAAAAATTACTTAGGTCGATTGCGGCTTTTTCGAGGGTGGTAAAATAAATGTAGCTTGTGAACTGTAACCGCCCAGCTTTATATAAATAAATCAGTTATCGAACTACAGATTCACTAAAAATCAAGAAATAAAACAAAATTTTAACAAAAAATAAAACCGACTTCATAACATAAAAATTGTATAACAAAAATGCACTAAAAAGTAAAAAAAAAATAATTATGTATTCTTTGTCTCAAAACAAATTATTACGATAATATAATGTACAATTATTGTTATGTTTGGAGTCGGTGTCAGCCAAGGAAATACGATACGATACAGATTCATTCACAGATCAAGAAATAAAAAATAAAAAATTAAGAAAAAATAGAACGACTTCAAAACAAAAAATTATAAGACAAAAAATGCACCAAAACGTAAACCGCCCTTCTTGTCAAACCACCCGCGCTCCGCCCTGTTGCGTCTGAGTGCGTAATAGTGTACACATATTGTAATTTGTAATGTTAAACTACTTTGGCTGACACCGACTCCGAAAATAACAATAATTGTACATTATATTATCGTAATAATTTGTTTATAGACAAAGAATACATAATTATTTTTTTTTACTTTTTAGTGCATTTTTGTTATACAATTTTTTTGTTATGAAGTCGGTTTTATTTTTTGTTAAAATTTTGTTTTATTGTGTAACGTTGTGCTGGCACGTTACTTGGTACACTTGTAAAATTAAATAATTTTTATTTTTTTACTAAATTTTATAATCTAATATTACTAATAGCGCCATCTTACCGTACCTTGTCGAAATTGTCAGTGTCATTAGGTATCGACCTGTCAACAATTTTTCTAATTAACATAACAGATGTCGCTTCGTATCCCAATACTCGTGGTTTAAAAATATCTATCTTTAATAAATCGTTGTCTAAAATTAATAATTATAATAATAATAATTAAATCTAATTTTTTAAAATATAAATTGTTGAAAGTGTATAACGTTGAAATGTTTATGGAAAGTTTACTGAATCATAAATGTCAGTTCTTAATCTGTAATAAATTCTCAAATGTGACGTTTTGGTATGGGAGGTTCTCGAGCTTTCTAAGAGGCTCTTTTCCCTCTGGTCACTCTTGGTGGACTGACGCCGACCCTCGAGGCCTAACCTCGAGCTATACTACTTTAATCCCGCTGGGGTGAGTTTCCTGATATTCAATAAAATAATTGTAAGGTGTTCTTATTCGAAGTGTCATACTTGTTTTTATTTGGACACTGGTTCTTTTAAATTGTTCACGGCTTGACATGGAGTCTTCTACGCTTCCAGGATTACGATTACCACTACCCTTATTTTTTTTTCTTATATCAACCCCTACACATCGTCGACGTAACAAACTAAGGACGTAGACAGAGGCCGGCCGGCCTATGATTGAATAATACCGGTGGAGATCTCCCCGCGTGCTCGGACTGGAAGAAGCCATCACCATCGGAAGCCAACAGTCAGGCCAGTGTCCTTCCCTATTAATCTCGCTGTCGGAACGTGGGCCAGCTGGCGAAAATAAGGCTAAAAGCAAGGTACCTAAAGCATCTTGTTTCGAACCCTACTACCCTCTATTCTGTCCGCGAACTACTTACCTACCTACCACTTTTACTTTTCAAACGCGGCAATTGTCATTAAACAATACAAACATGTTTTGTTTAGAGGTTACACTTGGAAAGGTAATAGGCATACAATTACACAATACTTTTTTTTTTCTAATAATTTACAATAGAATTACAAATGATTAATTATGATAACAAGTCACTATTTTCGTAAGATATCTCTTGGGATGGAACACAGTACTACTTAAGGAAAAATTTCTGATAATTAATCTTCATCAGTTTCTGCTTTATTTGATTAAATTTCTATCAATTCCATATAGATCATTGAACATAAAATAAGATTAAAAAGACTAACCAAAATATACTGACTCAATATAATTATTTACACTTAAATAATATGATATTAACAATGATCAGTACTAAATACTTTAATTAAGAATAGTAATTTACATCAAGCGTTTACTATTTACTTCTAATGATTGTGATGTACAAAATATATTATTACCAAAAGTATTTAAATCATTATTTATATTGCTTAATTCGAATTTGAATAATATACATGTTGAAATCATCTCAAACATTCTGATATGATCATTTTTTATAAATAAATAAGACATACTTTTTTAAATCCTCTTAACTTTTCATAGTTGTTATATACAAAATTATCTATATATATATATATATATATATAAAAATCGATTGCTGTTCGTTAGTCTCGCTAAAACTCGAGAACGGCTGAACAGATTTATCTTATCTCGGTCTTGAAATGTTCGTGGAGGTCTAGGGAAGGTTTAAAAGGTGAGAAAAGTTCGAATAATTTCTGGGAAAACCCTAAAAACAGCGCTTTTGTTTTTCAAATATAAACGTTTTCTAAATAAAATGTAGGTAGAGTCAATTTGAACTTTATTGCTATTCAAGAAAGCTATATTTTCCTCCGCCGTGTCTGTCTGTCTGTCTGTTCGCGATAAAATCAAAAACTACTGCACCGATTTTCATGCAGTTTTCACCAATAGATTGAGTGATTTTTCAAAGATTAGGTACATACATATACCCCGGACGCAGCCGGGGCGGGCCGCTAGTAACAAATAAACTTTATAGTGACATCATACAGCTTTATAGCAGCATGCTCAATTTACTTTTCCATAATACTTTCCAGTTTCCATCAATATAATTGCCATGAGCCTCTTTCTTATTAATTTACTGCAATCGATACTTGAAATGTTTGTATTTACCCGACTGTGACAGAAGGAGGGTTATGTTTTTTTTTATTTATTTATTTATTTATTTGTGGACAACCAGTAGCGAATACAGCAAATCTTATATCTAATACTTATACTAAACAACAAATAAGGTAGCCGTACAGCTTATTAAGGTGTCACAGCATGCTCAAGTCTATGAAATTAAATAATTAAGTATATTTTGTTTTTTACAATTTCTTGTTTTAACTTAATTTTTATTTTTTATTGTACTTTTTTTTTTAAAGGTTACCACAGCCTTCCTGAAGCTCCTCATACTATCATTATAAATATCTTAATTTTTTAATTATTTGTTGGAATGTGAGAGTTTTAGGTGTATTTAGAAAATTTTTCAACATACAGTCCCGGTCACTTGAAATCACTTGAAGAACCACTGATGTTTACGTACATTCAAGAGAATCTATGAAGAAAAAAATTATCTCTCTGAGTTTTTAATACTGAGTTACATGTACTGTTTAAATAGGCTGTGTATACTTGACACCCGACTTTGGAAAAATTAACTTTTTTTTGGTTCATTCGAAAGGTTTCGATATGTATTTGATAGTAGTGAAGCTAACTTGTTTGTAGTAGTAGTGATCTTAATAAAGTTATTATGTACCTACTTAATTAATGACAAGATCAATAATAATAATTAAAAAAAAATCTGTAAGTCTGGAGTGACTGTGGAAGTCATTTTGTAATTATAATCTAAAGCAAATCACGTAAGCGCGTTCGATGATTCAATCAGTGAAATAATCATTATGTAAGTACATTAATATATAAATTGTATCTCACAGTTATTGACACTCATGTTCATTTCTATAATTACTGTAGGATAAATATTTATTTAATATTTTTTAATAAACTAAATATATTAATTGTTAAAAATAATACATTCAAATACGAAAATTATTATTGTGAAAAAAAAAAAATGACCTTTGTTTGTGTTAAAATTATTGTGATAATTTTATACTTTAAATTAAATTATAATTTTCATTGTTTTTTTTTTTCATTATTTTAATAAAGAATTTATATTTTTTTTTTTTTGTTTTTCTTATTTATATTTTCATTACTTTATATTATATGTGTTTTTGTATATCTTCTTGTTTATTTTAATAGTTTAAGCTCTTATTTTTAGCTTGGAATATTTATTAGTAAATGGAATTTGTATACCCCAATAGTTAGTAGATCTAAAGCCTTAATCTAAATTTAGACGTTACGTAGAAAAGTAGCGGGGTTCGACGTTGTTTTAGTATTTCCGATTAAGGAAAATATGGCTTCCTCCCGCAAACGCTTTCGTAACCTGGGTTCCTTTACAAAAACAACATAAATTTTGAGTTTTAGATGCGTAATATTCTGTGGATTGATTAACAGCTTCCTGTAAGCCTCTCATGGCATCTTTAAAAATCGGATCTGGATTAAGATCAAGGACTGGGATGCTACTTATTTTTATATACTGACAATCGTTACAATAAATTTTTATTTCAAGTGACGTAGTGTTTGGTAAAATATGTGACTCTAACAAAGTAGCAACGTTGATTTTACATTCCAACACTCAATTTTTATCTCTGATGTGTGTTTTAAAATTTCATATCTTTCGATATATACTCTGGAACATGCACCAGATTTCGATAATGTTTGTATAAAATCATGCAAAGCAATCTTTGACTTTATAATATGTTCATGATACGTAGCGAAATTGTGATATGCAGCTAGCATACTTTGCACGATAGAGTCGAATGCACAAGTGTTTCTCACAGCGAAATTTTTGCCGATTTATACAGGTCCTAAGCTATTACCATTTAAAAGAAGAGGCAAAGTCAAACTAAATTTCGGTCGCTTACGTATTATTTGTATATCGGGACACGGTGTAAGATATTTTCCTCGTTTTTTTGATTGACCTTGCGTTGCGTTGGTCGAATCAGTTCTGCTTTTTTTTTGTAAGACGTACCAATCTTAATTTCATTGAGAAAATCCATTGAAGACTGTTCTTGTTCGGTCAAAATATCGTCAAATGAAGCCATTTCCGTGGGTGCAAAGCAGGAACCTCCGCGTGTGGGCGGGATGTGTCGATCCATGAGGACCTAAAAACCCAAGTGGAGCGACACCCTCTGCCCCCGGTGCACCCCGGGCAACATGGGTTAGCGATTGATAGTGGATGGAAGGAGGATACTGTGATCGGCCTCAACCACCGTGACAGGCAGTAGCTATCGATCGCTAGCTGATGGCAATCCTGCTCGGTTCCACCGGTAGCTAGTGGATGCCAACCGGTGGACTATCATAGCATCCACCTGCGTTGGCCTGCGCAGTAGATCGCCGTACGCGGGGATGAAGGAGTCCTGGGGGGTTGAGCTGATCAGGAGTCGGAGCTAGTTACTCCTGTGATGCAACACGCCCCCTTTGGTCCTGATTTCACGCCCAAACGGTAGCCTCGTGCCTAGCCAGCACGACGGTAATGGCCACGTGGTCCTCGCTTCGGTGAGGTCCATGGCGAGGTCCGGTTGGGCCCCGTAAGGGGTGGCTGTCTGCCATGCTGACGGGGTAAGGATGGGTGGAGGAACTGGGGGATAGGATCGATCCACCAGCCACTCATTTCGAGCTCCCGATGTCGCGCCGGACGCCAACCAGCTGGACCTATATTCCCGACGTATCCCTGGTGTTCAAGTTGAACATCCCCAAAGGTGCGGGCTCCATGGAGGGTGGGGAGCGAGCGGGAACGAATCATTTAAAACTTTACTATGGACTACCAAGGATCCAACCAGCCACAACAACTGGGACCCGGAGGGAAACCAAAGGGTACCAGCTCTGAGCTGGGACCCGGAGGGGAACCGAAGGGTACCAGCACTCAGCTGGGACCCGGAGGGGAACCGAAGGGTACCAGCACTCAGCTGGGACCCGGAGGGGAACCGAAGGGTACCAGCTCTCAGCTGGGACCCGGAGGGAAACCGAAGGGTACCAGCTGTCAGCTGGGACCCGGAGGGGAACCGAAGGGTACCAGCACTCAGCTGGGACCCGGAGGGGAACCGAAGGGTACCAGCTCTCAGCTGGGACCCGGAGGGAAACCGAAGGGTACCTGCTATCAGCTGGGACCCGGAGGGGAACCAAAGGGTACCAGCTTTCAGCTGGGACCCGGAGGGGAACCGAAGGGTACCAGCTCTCAGCTGGGACCCGGAGGGGAACCTAAGGGTACCAGCTCTCAGCTGGGACCTGGAGGAAAACCGAAGGGTACCAGCTCTCAGCTGGGACCCGGAGGGAAACCAAAAGGTACCAGCTCTCGACTGGGACCCGGAGGGAAACCAAAGGGTACCGACTCTCAACCGGGACCCGGAGGGGAACCAAAGGGTACCAGCTCTCAGCTGGGACCTGGAGGGAATCCAAAAGGTACCACTTCTGGTTCCTTGAAGGGGAAACCCAACAAGGCAACCTCTACTCCACGGAAGAGTTCAACATCAGTTGAAACCCGGAGACTACTGGCACAGCCATCACTACAAACAAGGGAAGGAACGACTGGAACTCCGGTCAATCCTGAACAGCCGCCGAAGGGAGAAGTAGCTGCATCCGCAGATACTGCCCAACCAGTCGACAGACTGCAGGCAGGCTGGACCCTTGTTGGACCGAGGGGCGGGAAGCGGGATAAGCCCCAGACTGGGACTGGTCAGCCGCACCCAGCACCGGGTCGTACTCAGCGCCACCGACTGAGTCAGAAGCAGAGGCGGAAAGCGCGTCTGCGCGCGCTCAATGAGCAAAACGCAGACCCTCCAGCACACCCTACTAGGCCGGTGGTGCCTGAACCCCAACCCGGTACCTCACGAGGTACAGGAGGGGTGTCTACGGCGGGTCAAAAAGCCCGACCTACCTACAGGAAGGACTCAAACACCAGAGGACCTCCATGCGACAAAGTTGGCAAAGAAGCCAAGCCTGCTGTGTCGTCCAAACGGGCTCGTCTCGACGAGACCGTGTCACCAAGGGGCGAACACAAAAGGCCGAAACTTCTGAACAGACCACAGCCAACTTCCTATGCGGACGCCGCGAAAACGGACCCTTTGGTCGCTGTAACATCAGCCACCACAGGTCATATTTGCGCGGCGTCAGTACAGCTAATCCAGGGGAAGCTTGAGGAGAAGCTCTTGGCGACTATGACAGCGGCCAAAGGTGAAGAGGGTCCCGTTTTTCTCGGCAAACCCGTCTATGACGGGGGAGTCCTGAAACTGTGGTGCTCCAACCTCAAAACCCTGGAGTGGCTCAAGACTGCTGTCAATGACATCATACTCCCGACTGGAGACCGACTGACGGTGAAGCAGATGTGGGAGGTAACTCGCCGCGTGCGGTGTGGTATCCTCCTACCTGGGGTCACCAAAGACACCAGGGCTATCGGTGGAATGCTCCGCTTCCAGAATCCCTGGGCGGAAGTTGACCGATGGCTCCTGCACTCTCTACATCCCCAAACCAGCGAGACATTTATCGTTGTCAGTGTACCGGAGGACTTGGTACCGGTTCTGACGGAACACGAGCGCCGGCTAGGTTACATGCTGGGCTCTGTGTACCTGAAGTTCCAGGGACCAACAGGTAAATTTACCGAATCCTCCCCCCCGAAGGCCGCAGACCCAGAGGCCACAAAGGGCACTGACGCGGTAAAAGAATTACAGGATATACCACCTACACCGATGGAGGCCGAGAGCTCCGAAGAACCAGCCGGAGATGGCGTACGGGTCTCGGAGCCCCCTACGGAAGAGGCACTCGACAGCTCCATGGAGCTCGAAGACGTATTGTCTCCGGGCTCGAAGAGTGAAACAGAGTGCACCCAGGGGATCAGCGACCTGGACATCGGGGACGCAGGAGAGGGTTTGCAATCCGAAGATGGCATCCCCCTCTCCTAACTGTAGCGTCCTACAGATCAACCTCCACCACAGTATTACCGCAACGGCTCAACTACGGAAGTGGTTGGAGGTCCATCCTACAGCCCTTGCCTTGATCCAGGATCCGTGGATCAGGCAGGGCCGCATATGCGGTCTCTCCAATACTGGAGGTAAGCTAATACATTGTACAGGGCCTGAAATACCTCGGACCTGTATTTATATTTCTAATAATCTACTTGTGCAACCTTTAACAGAATTCTGTTCTGGAGATCTATGTGCAATCTCACTACTGGACACGACTACACACCAGCCCAAGATAGTTGTCGCCTCCGCCTATATGCCGGATGGGGATATGCCGCCGCCTCCTGAGGAGCTAACGAGGTTGGTGAGCCACTGCGAGGGAACCAAAATGGAACTCCTAGTGGCTACAGACTGCAACGCACACCATCCGCTATGGGGCATGCAGTCAGAAAATGATAGAGGTAGGCATTTAGTTGAATACCTTTTTACTACTAATTTAAATATACTGAACGTTGGGACAGAACCTACTTTTGTCACCAAAAGGTCCAAAACTATTATTGACATCACACTAGCGACAGATGGAGTATGTAACACTATATCCAACTGGCATGTATCCAAAGAAGCATCTTGCTCGGACCACAGATGGATACTCTTCAACCTAGAGGTAAATACATCCAGCCCAACTCCTCGCAGGAAACCCCGCAAAACGAACCCCGCCTTATATAAGACGCTGATGGAGTCGTGTTTGACGAAGGAATCAGTTCCGGAGAAAATAATGGGAGTGGAAAATATTGAGAAACAGGTAACACGAGTCTATGACGTAATTAAAACCTGCTATCACACTGCATGTCCTCTTACCATTCCCCCCTCGGGCAAGCCAAAGGCGCAACCATGGTGGGGACCTGAACTAGAGAGGCTCAGGACTAAGGTTAGAAGACTTTTAAATCGTGCAATGAACACAGGCGCTGACTGCGACTGGGATCGTTACAAAGACTGGAAACAAAAATACAAGAAACGCATCAGATACAGAAGTTCTGGAAGCTGGCGTAAATACACTACTGGCATAGAATGCCAACATCAGGCTAACAGGGTAAGGAAAGTCCTCTCAAACCAGCCCAAACAAATACTGGGTACCTTACGCAGGCCAGACGACACTTTCACCGGCTCCCCGGAAGAAGCAGAGCGGCTCCTCCTGGAGACACACTTTCCTGACTGCAAATTTGTGCAGAACATGGAGTGGACGGAGGAAAGTACAAATGCTAATGAAGAAAACTGGGCAATAGCCTATAGGGTTGTCACGACCGACAAAACCAGGTGGGCTATTAATACATTTCACCCTTTCAAGTCGGCAGGGCCAGATGGGGTTTTTCCTGCCCTATTACAATGGGGAGGTGAGACCCTACTTGCACTGCTAACCATCATCTTCAGGGCGTGTCTAGCGCATGGATACGTTCCCAGAGGTTGGAGAGAGGTGAAAGTTATCTTCATACCTAAACCAGGTAAATGCGATCACTCTAATCCTAGATCATACAGACCAATCAGCCTCACCTCCTTTGTACTAAAAACATTGGAGAGGCTGTGCGAGAAAGAACTGAGGGAAAACTACCTCCAAAAATTACCCTTGCACCCAAACCAACATGCGTACAGTCAAGGTAAATGCACCGATTCTGCACTCCAGGCCGTGGTAAGTGTCATTGAAAGTGCAATATCGGATAAAGGCTTCTGTCTGGGTACCTTCTTAGATATCGAGGGTGCTTTCGACAAAACAAAATTCATCAAAATAAAAGAGGCCCTACAACGTCATGGAGTATGTACAACTCTAAGAAATTGGATTGGAAACATGCTTCAGGGTAGAATATTACTGCTCGTTGAGGGTGAATCGCAGAAGGCAATTGTAGCAAAAGGTTGCCCGCAAGGTGGCGTGATCTCGCCGCTTCTGTGGAATATGGTGGTCAATGACCTCATTACTGCCCTCAATGACCATCGCTACTACACGGTAGGTTACGCAGACGATCTCGCGATCCTGATACGCGGAAAGTTTGTCAATACTATATGTGAAGTTACGAACGCAGCATTGAGAATCGTGGAGAAATGGTGCGGAGACAACGGCTTATCAGTGAATCCTGCAAAAACTGAACTGGTAATGTTTACGAACAATAGAATCTTTGGAAACTACAAGCTGCCCAAGCTGTTCAATACTGAGCTCCAGCTGGCTAACGAGGTAAAGTATTTAGGAGTGATACTCGACAGCAAGCTCAACTGGGGCGCGCATCTAGATGCGAAACTAAGTACAGCCACCATATCCTTCTGGCAGTGCCGTAGAATGATAGGTAAGACGTGGGGCCTCTCCCCAAAAATCGTTCTATGGCTCTACACAGCAGTGATACGGCCCATAATATGCTACGGAGCTGTTGTATGGTGGCCTCGCACCAAACTCATAACGGCACGTAACAAACTACAGAGCTTCCAACGATTAGCATGTTTAGCTATCACAGGAGCCATGAGGACGACACCAACTGCAGCGTTAGAAGTTATGCTGAATCTCCCAGCCCTCCACCTATTCATAAGGCAGGAGGCAGCTTCTACAGCGGTAAGGTTAAAGACACTTCATCTTTGGAAAGGAGACTTGTCCCCCCAAGCGGAGGTTCTAAATGAGGTGATGGAAAAAGAACCAATGCTGCTGGCGGTAAGCGACAAACTTCCAAAGCAATTTGTTTTCGACAAAAAATATAAAATACAGCTTCATGAAGATCCAAACGAAGCCCTGAACACAAAGGACGTAAGGATCTTTACTGATGGCTCTAAGACTGGATCAGGTACAGGATACGGTGTATTCTCCGAAGATCTCAACATACAAATAGCCGCCCCTCTGGGTGCTCACAACACCGTCTATCAGGCGGAATGTATGGGTATCATAGCAGCGGCCTCAGCTACTCTTGTTCGAAAGGTAAAGAACTACTCCATCCGAATCCTCTCGGACAGCAGATCAGTACTACAAGCTCTTCAAAGTCACTCTATCACCTCAAGACTTATCTACAACTGTCACCAATCCCTGATGGAGGTATGTAATAACAACAATAACGTAACTCTTCAGTGGATCAAAGGTCACAGTGGCTCCCGTGGTAACGATGCCGCTGATGAAATGGCCAGAAGAGGTTCGGAGATGGCTGCGATTGGGCCAGAACCAATTGTCCCCCTTCCTACAGCATGGCCTACATCAGTCATTCGACAACACACGAAAGAGCTACATAACAAATACTGGATGGAGGTGAGTGGATGTAGACAGGCGAAACAAGCTCTCCCACACATAGATCGGAGACTGTCTCGTAAGTTAATGAATCTCACTCGCCCACATTTACGCAAAATTACTCATATTATTACGGGCCACGGCCCATTCAACAAACATCTGTTTAATGTAGGTGTTACTGACAGCCCCCTGTGCAGAGCCTGCCTGGAGGCAGAGGAGACGGCCGCCCACATTATTCTGGAGTGCACGGGCGTGACCACCTACCGGGCCAGACATCTGGGGTCACCGAGGACTCTCTCCGAAGTCATTGGTGACACCAGAGGTTTGATAAATTTCTTACAGGAGTTAGGGTGGCAAGACTAGCTGCCCACTCCCACACGCAAAATAGGCGCACAGTGACGTCGAGTTGCGGAAACAAGCCCGTGCCTTACAAGAAGAAGAAGAAGAAGAAGCCATTTCCGTATCGTCTGGTTTGTCTTATTTTACTGTTGGATCGTGTTCTGTATTTTCACCACTGTCATTTTTACATGCACGTTTACGCTCGCACTCACCTTTATTTTCACCATCAATTCCTTGATTTTGATGCTCGATCTTACTGTATCCTTCTTCCTGTTGTAACTTGTAACTCGTCTGACATCGATAGATTCAAATTATCTGGTTGAAACACGCTCTGAATTTCTGGAGTTACAGACTCTACCGCCAGAGTGGATTTTTCCTGAATAGGATAAGTTACTCGAGGCGTGTGAATGTGTCACTTTGTGATGTCTTTTTTTATTAATTTCTGAGTCGGCATTTAATAAAATTGTAGTTTAAGCCAGATTTCGGAGATGCATAACGAGAAACTTGTCGATCCTTGTAGGGTGCCTGAGCCTTAGCGAAATGTTTTTGTATAAATGTTAAATAAATTGGAAAGAACTATAGTTTCGAAGTGTTTATTAAATTTAAATGTTATTAATGAAAGTTAATGTTATGTTAATGAGCGCATCCGCTTAAAGACACGGTAAAATATGCACTGAAATTAAATGCACGGTGTTGGCCTAATATACTCGGCGCGGTGCCATGCGTGTGCGATGTTGTTTTGCTGAGCCACTTAAATGATCGGTAATTGACCGAACGTATTCCACATAAACATAAAAGGGCGGGAAAATAACACGAAAATTTTACAATTTAAAATAATAATATGATACAATATTGGATGAGGGTTAGTATGAGACAAATGATTGATACAATTTTTGTTTTAAGCTAATGATTGTTGTTAGGACATTGTTTTGTTGATGAATATTAAAATAAAGTAAAATAAAAAAAGGTTAAAATAAAAATATGTGTATACAATTAATCACTGTTAGTCTCTTTGTTCACTAAACACTAATTTTCGCGGAACCGAAACTGGTTTTAAAAACTTTAATTCGGGTTCACTGTTATATTTGCGCACTCCCGCACTACACTCACACTACACTGACACTGTAGTTCACTCATGCTTGTGGAGCGGGTGCCAGCCTCGGTGTGCGTGACCGCTGCTGCAGGCTCGGCGGTCGCCGCCGGCTCACGTCGACTGCGCCGCATCCTCCGATACATAATTTTGTTAAGGTGAAATTTTGTGATAATTTTGTTAAGGTGTGCCACTCGTTTTGGCACGCGACTACGTCGTCTTACAAATGTTTTCCTCGTTTTTGACACAAAAGTCTCTATCAATTTTTATTTTGTAAATAGGGCTCTGTAAGTTACAAATTAATGTTGAACTATCTTTCATCATACAATTTTGATAATCTTCTTTAGAAACAGGAATGTAGGAGTCTTTTTGAAGGCTTATCGCAATTCGATCAGATGTTGAAATTTTTTTTTTTTTTTAAATATAATTACCACTTCGTCGTGGAAGAGGAATTTTTAATTCCAATATGAAGAAGTCTTAAGTCATTCTTGCTTTAACTCGCAGTATATTATAAATTTCTCTAACATTTGCTTGAAGATTATGAATAGGGAGTGTGACGTCAGTTGTTAATACCTCAGAGATAGTAAGGAGTTCGGCCTGTAGTTGTTTGAATGTCAACAAATGCACGTTGAAGTGACCTTGATATATATCTGTCACTGTGTCCAGGAGAGTTCGTTGAATGTCTGTTAAGGTTTTTAACATTTGTTGAGCAGTCAAGACCATCAATGTAAAATCTTCAGAGAGTGAAATTTAATTTATTTCGCTCTCCATAGTTTGAATGACTTTTTCTACACTGTTTAAATGTTTATTAAGGATTTTGTGTTGTTTATTAAACATATCTTCTGTTCGCTTGAGTAAATTATATTCCGATTCTATAATTGAAGTTTGATTTTTCCACAAGGTGTTTAAATGTGCTTCGTCTTTACGTATTTGTTGTATATCTCTGGTGTACTGTTCCGCGAAACGCTCGTCTAATACTCCGAACAACGTATTCGCTAAGTATCCTATTCCGTCTACAAATCCGCGTCGCTGTCTGGCGTGGCCAGCAAAATGCTGACTTGTTAAAAGTTCATTGTAATATTGTAACTCAGTGTATTGATGATTTAATTGCGTTATTATCATGTTACACTTATTGTTTGAATTCATAGCGGCACTTGACTTTATTAAATAATTATTCATCTTTTCAAGGACATTATTTCCTTCCAAGTAGGGAGACATCGTAATAAACTACTAAAGTCCAAGTGTCCCGGATCAATTGCATGTTCGCTATAGGGTCAAAGTATAAAACTTGGTTTTCATTTAATTCTGTAATAACACTTTTAGTGTATGTTTTAGTAAATAATGATAGAAGATAGATTATTGTCACAATAAATGTTGTTATCGAGAATTTTTCGGGTTTTATGATAGACCCTTGTTTTCTTTTACTGACGATGAGTCTGGTTTAAAATTTTGTTCTTTTCAGTTAATTGGTAAACGCGCCAATTTCACAACGGGTCTTTTAATATATCCGTTTTTTGTTTTCAAGGTGACGACTCGAACATAGCCGTCTTGGCCGGGGTGCGTTTCGGTGACTCTGCCCATTGCCCACTTGCCGGCTGGCAAGTTATCTTCGCGTATAATTACGAGATTCCTGTAGATTTCGCTCAGGCTGCAACCACTTTCCTCGGGCTGTTAATTGGCTAAGATATGCAATTTTCCACTTCTTCCAAATATCTTGAAATAATTTTGATGTTAAATGCCATCTCGTGCGAGCGTCTTCCGCAGTTTCAATGATATTTCCACCTGCTCTTCCAATCAAAAAGTGTGCTGGTGTTAGTATTTCAAGGTCGTCGATGTCTTCCGTCAGAGCACAGAGAGGTCTTGAATTAAGGAAGGAATAACTGCGTCAAGATGGTAGCATACTCTTCGAACGTGAGCTTTTGTTCTCCGATCACACGTCTAAGGTGATGTTTGAGGCTTCGTACGGCTCTTTCCCACAGACCTCCGGAACTAGGCCAGGATGGTGCTGTGAAATGCCAAGAAATATTCATCTCCGTCACCTCCATTAGAAAACTGTCATTAAATATTTGTAACAGTCGTTGATATTCTTGTTGTAAAATGTTATTTGCTCCATGAAAATTAGTTGCGTTGTCGCTGTGGATATGTGCAGGGGCTCCACGGCGAGAAGACATCCTACGCAGTGCTGCTAAAAATGCTGAACTCGTCAAATCTGACACTATCGCCAAGTGCACTGCTTTTGTCACCATGCACACGAAGACGGCCACGTAACCTTTTGTTGTCTTCGCCCCACGACCCTCATTAATCTTGACATCCAGAAAACCTGAAAATCTACCCCTGTGTGGTAAAAAGCAGGTGCAGGATCTATCAGGATCTATCTTGCTTCTGGAAGGTCACCCATGATTTGGTTTAATCTTCTCGAATTTTGTTTTCGACAAGTTACGCAATTCCTAAGTTTTTTACTATGTTAACGGCTCCTGTGCTCCAGTACTGTTGTCTAAGTCTTGCTAGAGTCAGGCGCGGGCCACCATGGAAGGTGTTCCGATGAGCTTCATCAATGAGTAGCGTTGTCAGACGGCTGTTTTTCGGAATTATTGCTGGATTTATTTATTTATTTATTTATACTTTCTGCACACTAATATAAAATACAAATAATACTAAACAAAAATAGAACACATAATATCTAAGTTGCATCAGCTGCAACAGGCGGCCTTATCGCTAACACAGCGATTTCTTGGGTCGATTGGGCTTCGATGGGAAGGGTGCAAAATGAGAAAAAAAGATACATATTTAAATTCATATATACACACACACGTACGCACATCTTATCTTAATATATATAAATCTCGTGTCACAATGTTTGTCCTCAATGGACTCCTAAACCACTTAACCGATTATAATAAAATTCGCACACCATGTGCAGTTCGATCCAACTTGAGAGATAGGATAGTTTAAATCTCAAATTATAGTCGCAATTCTATAATATAAAAATAAGTCGGGTTTTCCTTTCTGACGCTATAATTCCAGAACGCACGAACCGATTTCCACGGTTTTGCATTCGTTGGAAAGGTCTCGGGCTCCGTGAGGTTCAGAAAAAATTTCAACAGAAAATCAGGAAAACAGGGAAAATCATTTTTCACATACAGCGCCATCTCTGATACATATCATGTACTACAAACCAATATGGTTTTGCATGGTGGTGGAGCAGATGACGCCAGTATGTGGTGTGAGTATCCCTCACGAAAATGGTAGGTATATCATTTGCAATACCCCGGGCGGAGCCGGGGCGGGCCGCTAGTATATATATATATATATATAATACATTTAATATATACATACACACATATTAATACATAAATACGCGTAATATGGATGTTTTATTTCTAAATTTAAGCAGCTGCAACTCTTAATATGCCTGCTTTGTCAATGATTGGATGTAGATTTAATAACTGACTATTTGATTTCACAACTCCGTATTTGTTTAATTGTTCGATTTCTGTTCCAAATTCATTTTGTTGCACAAACTGCAAAATACATAATTCAGCTTTATTTAATTCTTGTAATGTGAGGTGACCCGGCAACTGCTTACGCTGCGGGTTCAATGCTCTGCGCATCCATGCAATAATACGTTTAATGGTTGTTATAGAATTATATTTATGGAGCAAATTATTTATTAAGTTTTCTTTGTTCTCAATTTGGATTATGTTTGTTTGTTTAATGTTTTTTGATCTCAACTCTAAATCTGTATGGTACTTTTCGTGTTGTAATAATTGATCGTGTTGACAAGAGTGTTCTCCAATCCAAGAGGGACCTTGCCACCATAGTACATTATCTTTTAATTGGGATGCATATAGTCCCCGGCTAGCTGCGTCCGCCGGGTTATCATTAGATCTTACGTAATGCCAACAATTTCTTGGAATGAGGTTGGTGATTTTTATGACGCGATTTGATACAAAGGGCTTCCAGCGGCTGGGTTCTCCCTGAATCCATCCCAGTACCGCCATCGAATCCGTCCAGCAGTAGAGTTCAATTTTATGTGGATATAAAGAAGTTGTAATTTGATCTATTAATTTTGATAGTAACAAGACACCGCAAAGTTCTAGTCTCGGCAGAGACAATACTTTTTTGTGTGGTACCAGTTTCCCTTTTGCTGCAACCAAAATTGTTTTTGATTTTCCTTGAATGCGAGCATAAACAACACAGGCGTAGGCTTTTTCTGATGCGTCGCAAAACCCATGTAATTGTACTATGTCTGTTGAATCGCATAATAACCATCGGGGTATCTCGAAAGTGTTAATCAAATGTAGATCTATTTTTATTTTTGACCACTCTTTGTAAATATCATCTGTTACTGGATCATCCCACTTGAGGTCAAGTCTCCACAATTTGAAACATGTTGAAATAATAATTTTAGTTTTGTTGAAAGAGGGGACAGCCATCCTAGTGGGTCATAGTGTTTCGAGATTTCTGATAGTAATATTCGTTTTGTAGGTCTCAAGTTTTCTTTATCTAATTGATACTGGAAAGTAAACACATCTAAAGATGAATTCTATCAGAACCCCAATGTTTTGACGTGTTGTCTGTTTTAAAATTAAATAGTATATTATTTTCACTATTTTATAGTTTAAAATCTATTAATAACTCTTCTTTCCCTTTTAATAATAAAATAAGGTCATTAATTTTTTTTGCTTGTTTCTAAGGTGTAACATCCATGAACTAAGTCGTCCATATAAAATGCTGACTCTAAAACTTTGAAGCTTCAGGGAAGGATTGACGTTCATGTGTAGCTAATTTGCGTAACGTCATCATAGCCAAAAATGGTGCAGCTTTCGTACCGTAGGTCACGGTTGTTAACTTATAGGATCTTAACGGCTGCTGTGGTGAATCTCGCCAAATAATTTTTTGAAGGCTCTGGTCGCGTTCATTTATTAAAATTTGACGATACATTTTTTCGATGTCAGCAGTAAAGCCGTATGGATATTGTCGCCACTTTAATAAAATAATATGTTTTGTTGGAGATTGGGACTCGTATACATTAAATCGTTAAGGCTGTATCCAGTACTAGTTCGGGCACGTCCGTTAAATACCTCTCAGTTCTTGGTGGTAGTGGATTCGATGCGCTGAACTACGTGGTGTGGTAGATAATTTTCCAAGTCGGGATTAACGTCATCATCCAATTTCATATGTTTCAGTATTTCGTATTCAGTCATAAACGCTTTGTAATCCTTTGCTAACTGTTCCTGTTTTTCGAATTATCTTTCAAGATTTAAAATTGTGCTATGGCCATTTGTTTCGAGGACCCTAATTTTTGTTGTAAATCTTGTTTAAGAGGGGCAGTCTAACCGCATACTGTCCATTTTCTTTTCTTACTGTCGTTTTTAAATAAAATTCGTTGCATTTCTGATCCTTGACTGAAAGGGTTGTTGACGATTCATTTATTTCTTCAATTTCCCAAAACCGTTCAATGTTTTGTACGTTGTTTAATATAACGTTACATTGATATGTTCTCGTATTACCGCATAATACCCAGCCCAGCTGAGTTTGTTGCGCAAGAGGCAAGTTGTCGTCGTCGTTTTTAATAATACCACTTAAAATAATTTTCGAATATATATCGGCTCCAAATAATAAGTCGACGGAACGACTTCTATAAAATTATGGGTCCGCTAACTGAATGTTTGATAAGAATTTCCAACTTGGTGTTTTGAAAGTGTTGTTAGGCAAATTTTTAATTAAGTTGTTCATAATAAGTACTTCTGCGTTAAATGTAAAATTATTATAAATTGAATTACACTCGATGTTTAAAACTCCTTTACATTTTTGTCCCTTTACACACAATAGTTGAGCCGCTTTTTCTGTTATTAGTGATATTTGCGACCCTTGATCGATTAAGGCCCGTAATTGATGCTGGGTTCCGTCCGCCGCTTTAACTTTCAATATCGCTGATGCTAGCAAAATTTCAGAATAATTATTTTGTGACACGTGTGAGTTTGATGAGGCATTTTCAGTTTTCTTGTTTCCAGTCAATAACCTAGCTGACCCTTGATCATGCACCGCGTGATCGTATGCGTCGTGCAAAATGGTATTATGTTGACTATACCTTGTCCAACCGTTTATTATCTTTTTGACAGTTCGACATTAGTTACACCCTCACACGTTACTGATTCGATTTAAGAAGAACTTACAATCGATTTAATGAAATATTTTTAGTTTAAATATTAATTATTCGTTTATTAGTTTTATTTTAACGCGTGCATAGTTAGCAGCCGTCAAAAAATAAATAAACGAATGAACAGATTCATTGTTCTTTACTCTTGATTTGAACTTAACTTCTAAGATTTCGACTTAATTCCTTGCAAATAATGAAATTTGGAGTCATAGATACTATTTTTATTTCCTTTTTAAAATTAATTTTACAGAAACAATACTTATATGAAGTCAAATTATTTTAATTATATGATCGATTCATCGATCGATATAATATTTCAAGAATTGTTTTATAGTCTGTGGTTGTTTGATATGCACAGGGCAATCACTACCCGTCTATAAAGTACGACATTATTGTAGTACATTATTCTGAAGAAAAAAAAAAACGTTAATTTATAGACGTGAGCTGTCAAAAAGATAATAAACGGTTGGACAAGGTATAAGACACTTGCGACATGTTTTTGTTGAAATACATGGATTTCCGTTATGATGAAATAAACAATTGTTACATACTTTTAATTTCTTTACTGTTTTTAATTTTTGTTCATTCGACATTTCCAAGATTTTTTTTTGCAGTTGTAAAGCCCGTGGCTTTGCTTACAACGAGGGCATTCGAAGTTCGATGAAATGTGAAATGTCTTCATAGGTTTCGTGTTTTTCATATGAAAATTATTGTTATGTTTTGTTTCAACAAATAAAGGCTGTTTAGGAAATGAATGTTGGTTTTGATATTTTTGCAATGTTGATTTTTGTGGTATGTCTTTGTTAAAGTAGCTTATTTTTTGAATGTTATCTAATTTTCGCCGTGACGATTCCAAGGCAGAGAATTTTCTTTCTAAGAAATCTCTGTGTGTGCTCTTGCTTGCTGCAGTGCTCTTCTATTACATGACCAATATTATCGAAGCGAATGTTGGAAGGTAACGCGTTTTTGGATGGTCTTCCTAAATTAATATTTGCATTACCTAAAAAATGCGAATTATCTGCAAGTTGGACTTCTTCGGCTTTCATCAAACTTACAGCAACGTAAGATTTGAATTCCAATTGATTCAAAGATCGCTCATTCGCCAATTTGTAAATTTTCCACGAGTTTACCAATACACTGTCTATCAAATTGATGAACAGTGGCCACCACCACTTTTTCCCTCTTACTCGAATCCTACAATTGGCTATTCCATTTTCATGGAGATCTACACCTCCCATATTTTTATTATAATCTGCTATAACCTGGGGCTGTGGCACATTCACCATCTTTTTTATTTTTCTATCATAACGTTTTGCTGTAACCAATGGTTCAGTTTTTGCGTTTTTAGTAGCCACAGTCACCATAGAATTGTTATTCCATTGAACCAACAGTACTTCATGGTTTTGATAAAAGCTATAATCAAATGATCCTCTCTCTTTTTTCTGAAGTTTTTTCGTATTTATCAAGGTTTTATTCATTGTTTTATTTTCTCTAATAGTACCAGTGGCAAAATAAACTTTCTCTTTCAGAATACAAAACAATTTATGTGAAGAAAAGAAATTATCAAAAAAAACTTGAGAGGTGTCAAGGGACACCCGGATGGAACGAAGTTCCTTCGATTAATTAGTGAAGGAATTGTAATAAAATAGTATTTTTTTTAACTTATAATAATATTTTTTTTTTTATTATTAACAAATATAATGTTATATAAACTTAATCAGTAGGCTAAATTTTCGTAATAATTGGCTTGTGGTAACTGAAGTAGGAAACATATGTTTGGGATTCTATTTTATTTAAATGTCTTGAAAAAACTGCATCAATGGTAGTATTATTATATTTGAAGTGAAACTTCTTTATCGGGGTTGGAAAAAATTTACGCGTTACGCGTCACGTTACGCGCCATCTTGCGAGAGCGCGTTCGAGTAGAAATGACAGCGGCCAATGGCGGGAAACTGTTTTGTCAATATTGAAGTAATGTCAAATAGTGAAAAGTTGATAATATAATGTAATGTAATAATATACGATAATAATATATAAGTAAATAAATTTAAGTTAATAATATAAAAGTTAATAATAAAAGTTAATAAAATCATAAAATGGTTACCATAGTTTATTACAACAACAATTGCAGCAAAAAAGGTAATTAATTCTTGCATTTTAAGAATCCGATTAGCGATATAATCTCATATATTTGTTCTTTGAATATAAAATAAGTAGCATCGGTGGGCGAGTGCAGTAATAATAGGTTATATTACAATTTTGACTAAAAAGTTATTAGGACTCATATAATTACGATCGTATAAAAAGTAAACTGTTTTTATTATAAGTTTCACTTCTTACGAGTGTACGCTAGTACACGCACAATTTTTTGTTGTTGATTCTGCTGGATTATTGTTAATTCTTAAATCAAATTCTTCCTCTAGAAACTGAAGCAATGGTTTTGATTTTTCATTACTGAAGTTGATGTTAAAATCACCGGCTAAAATGAGTGGAACTTTATCTAAATTTTTGTTGTATCTGCTAAGCGTTCGAGATACATCTTTAGAATACTCTAGCAGTGCTCGATGAATGAATTCCTGAATATCTATTAATTTGTTATTTGGTGAGACATATATGACTGCCATGATTAATGTAACACCGTTTTCCATTACACACTCTGCTGCACATAAATCTGCAACACTTGTACGTTTTACGTGCAAGTCCTGAATATTGTTCATTTTGACCGACATATTTGGTGTTACAAGATTGGTCGTATCATTTATGTTGTGATATATCGCAACTCCACCTGAACGAACAAAATCACGTTTAAAGTGGGTTATACAATTAAAATTCGGTATATCACATTCTTCTCGATTGTCCAACCATGTCTCTGATAATAACAAAATGTTCGTTTTTTTCTGTAACAGAGTCTATTTTTTTTTTTTTTTTTTTTAACGTTAAGTGAATAGGCAAACTGACAGACGTTCCACCTGATGGTAAGTGGTTAACGTCGCCCATGAACATAAACTAGTTTACCTGGAACTAGCCCAGGCAACTCATCTATGTGTTGCCTATCCAGAGACATAAGGTGTTAGTCTCAGTGCCAGTAATTACACTACCTGTCTTGCCCTTCTCTCCGAAACACAGCAAAGCTGTTTCACGGGAGAAATAAGCAAGATGGTGGTACCCATGCAGCCGGGAGCGCGGCACAGCGCATCCCTCCCACCGGTAAGGTGGAGAGCCGGTATTCTCTGCCTTTAACTAGAGATAAAGGCATTTCAGTCTATTAAATCAACTGAATGTTTACGAAGGCTTTGGACGTTGAACGTACACAATGAAATGCCTTTATCTCTAGTAATGAAATCAATGACAGATTTTGCCTTCGTTTCAAGCTTATTTAATGACAATCTCTGAAACTCTTGTACTAGAGATATTGTTGATGAAGCTTGTACTCGATTATGATGAAATCGAAATTTAGTTTCATAATCATCAAATGTAACGATAAATAAACCTTCGATGCTTGTTACACGAGAGAGAGCAACATAAACAAGTTGTTTTGGATGTATTTTGTCATACTCGTAAACAATTTGATCAAATGTTCCACCTTGTGACTTATGAATAGTCATAGCACAAGCAGAAATTATGGGAAAGTGTTTACGTTTAACAGAAACTGCTTTATTCCTTGTCATGGTTATGTTGGATGTTCGCCATTCAATAGGTACAGCAGCATTATTAACTTTGCTTTGGACAGCTAGTAAAGCAGCTTTTTTTCTTGCTTTTTGTCCAACCTTTGCTGATCCACAGAATTCGAGCCAAACTCTGCAAACTACGTTGTCCTCATTGAAGTCTAGGTGAATTAATTTACCAACGGCACCATTAACTAATCCATCACTTACATCAATATTTGTTGTGATAAGATAATACTTTCCTTTTACAAAAGTGATTTGGTAAGGTAATCCCCCAGTATCGATGACAGATTTTTTGTGTAGTTGTAATCTAAAAGAAGCTTCTTGTTCTTGATTTTTAGTTCCACTTATTATATCCTTTGCTATTATTGAGATGACCTTATCTGGAGCTTCTTGCAAAATTGAATTGTTGTAATTGTCTACAGCGACATTAGTATAAAATAAACGAACACCATGAGGACTTAATTGTCGAGTTTCTTCTTTTTTGAAAAATCTTGATTCGATAATTTCTAATTAAAACTGTTCCAAAATTTCACCATTGCCAATCTTTGTAAGTATTAATGAAAATGCAGCATTAGCCTGTCTCATGACTTGCGCTAGTTCAAAAAATTTAAGACCTCGCCATAAATGTGGACCAACCATTCTCGTTTTAATAGGTTTATATATCAATGTTGCCCTTACTGGTGGAGCCTGGCGTAAATCACCAATTAAAATGACGTCAATGCCGCCAAAATCAACATTATGATTTGCAGTAATTTGTTTTAAGCGCAAATCAATTTTGGCTAACAGTTCTGCGCTGATCATGCTGATTTCATCAATAATCAATACTTTGACGTATCTAAAAAGAGATCTGTACAAATGTAACATTTCAGATGATAATGGCAATAGTTTAGAAATCGAAATTTTAAGCGCAGTATGAACCGTAGTACCATCAATTGCCAGAGCAGCTTTACTAGTAGATGCGCAAACTATATACGAATTACAGTAACCATCATTGTCAGTATATCTATTGTAGATTTCCATTATAAGTTTAATAACAAAAGTCTTGCCACTGCCTGCTGGACCAGTGAAAAAAACTTGAAATGGTTGCTGATTTTGAGTTTGAAGACGAGATATAATATGCATTAAAAGGTCTTTTTGCTCACTGTTAGCCGACCTCATTAAGTCGTAGAATTGTTGAGTATCCATTGTATTTTCTCTTTTTTTTTGCAATAGCACCAAGTTTGCTGAGTGTAGCATTTCATATATCAGCATTAACGACAGAATTAACATCCTGTAGTAATCTTGCATATGGATCTTCTTCAAATATGACATTAGCTTCGTTTCGCAACTGTTCGTCTTCATTGTCATCATCTCTACCTAACTGTCTACAAATTTCAAGTGTTTTTTCTAGGTCTAAATTACATTCAAACTCTTTCCTACGTTCTAAAATCAAGTTTTTATTCATAAATTTGAATGAATTTATTTTCAGCAAGAACTTCATTATTTTCACTTCTAAAAGGAATGTGTAGTAACACCATTTCTCGTCTATAATCGTTGAAATTGTTAGCCATATCATAGTTACGGTATCTAATAACTCTAGACATTTTTCTTTTGTAGTACTCTCCGTGTTTTCTCATACTATAATTAGCAACAAATTGAGATAATGTTACATTTTCAAGAATTTCAGGCCTTTTTTCATACTTATCGAACCAATTTTCCTTCCATATATTTGTTCAGTCATCATCTAAATCAGCTCTTTTTAAGTTTTTCTTATTCTCTGACGTTCTGTTGGGTATATCGTTGGTATGTAAACTGTTGCTACAGATGTTTTGCCATTGCTTCTTGTGCAGGCATTTCCACAGCATGAAGTACATCAATACTTAATATCTTTGTAATATCTACGATATCAAATTCGGGATTCTCGTCCATAGTTTGAATAATCATCCAATGTAAATTACTTATGCCTCTATTATGTTTATTAACATACTCAACTACATAAGCAGCACAGGCATATTCGTCTTGAATTATTTGAAAATCCATGTTAGATTGTAAGCAACGAAATACAAATGGTTTAAAAGTATTATGCCATTTTTCAGATGGCGTCCTCCGGTAAAGCAACTTTGGTCGAACTATACCAGCACGGATAATGTTATAATAATGTTCATCGGAAACAATATTATTATGAGTATAGTAATGTTCAAAATTGTTGTAATCAAAATTTTCTAAATTAGTTTTAAGTAACTGGTAATGTCTTTTATACTCTTTAAACTGATCTGCAGAATAATCAGAATCTGTGTCTTTCATTGGCATTAATGTTATTGTGTTACGTGACGGTAAAAAAGGCGCTCCAAATCTACAGTTATCTTTTTTATTCGGATCCATTTTTTTATAGCATGTGAATGTGTGCTTATGTGTTTGCAGTTTAATATTTCCAGATGCGTCTGATTCGGATACTGAAACTAATTTCTCAACCATTTCATTAAAATCTTTGGAGTTATTTAATAAATTGACTGGAGCATTATCCAACCACAGAAGTATATGAGCATGAGGACTTCCACGTTGCTGGAATTCAATTCTCTTAAAGTAATATTTCACTCTATATCTACCAAATGGAATTCCTTTTTTTTGACTCCAATATTCTCAATAAAGAATTTACTAACTTATTAAAGTATATTGCACAAGTAACATGCATCTTCGTTTACTAATTGAGCTTTGTGTACATATAACATGTCTTTCAAGGACTCATCATTAATTTCTACTCCATTATTTTTTAGTTTGTACAACAATTTAAGCAAATCTGTCCATCCTGTTTCATTAGCACTAAGTGTCATAAAAGCAGTTGGAGCTCCAAATTGTCTCATCGTTGCGAAAAGATCTTTTTTTCTGTCTGCCGAATACCACGCAGAATTTGGTATACAACGAAGAAAAGCAAGATTACTTTCGATACAACTGTTAATGTAATCTTCAGATTGTATATTCTCTTTAGTAATTTTAGTATCATGTCCAACATGTTTAAATGCAACACTAACAGAACTGCTGACTCTCTGTCTCATGATTTTCGCCGCTACATACAGAAGATGTTGTGGGTCAGTAGCACGGCGATCTGTACGCCTAAGTTCACTGGTAGCTTGCATAAATGAAGTAACATTGCATCCATCTTTATACGTTCAAAATTTTCCACCGTAAATATTTTGAAATGAAAGCTCTTCGGCATATTTATCAAACAAAATACTACGTCGAACGCTTTATTCGCCTGGTGCCATGTGCAACATTTTAATCTCGTCCCACAAAGAGCTTGTTGTTGAGCTGTGACATTATCTTCCATTTGAACATGTTCACTAATATTATCCACTAGCTTTTACCCGCGGCTTCGCCCGCGTGGAATTCGGTTATGAATTCGGTTATATCGCGCTTCTTAGTTTTCCCGTATATATAGAGTTTAGAGTTTTTAAACCAAAACTGCGTGGTAAACTATATTATATGTTTTACGTTGGGGAGCAAAAACATGCAAATTTTGGGCACTGGATACCCGGGAACACGCTACATAGAGCTGGCCATGCGAAAAACAATGCTTTTCTAAGTGTACTCCAGCAACCCTTAGAGTTTGACCTTGTGCTTTATTAATGGTCATAGCAAATGAAACCCTTATAGGAAATTGAAGTCTTTTAAACTGAAATGGGAGGTCTGTTGGAATAATCGGAATCCGAGGAATGAGTACACTTTCACCCTTTGCAGCGCCAGTTAAAATAGTGGCGGTAATAATATTCCGCCCAAGGTGAGTGACACGCAGCCTGGTACCATTGCACAGTCTAGGGGCATCGAGATTACGCATGAGCATCACCGGAACCCCTACTTTTAATTTTAAATTATGTGATGGCACCCCAGATAATTCCAAAGAATTTAAGAACTCTACAGGATATGAGGTACTATTTTCTGAGTCTATCACCGTGTCTACAGATAAATATTCAGTAGTTTCTCCCATAACTTCATCCAAAATATTTTCATTTATTTTAGTGACCGTTTCGTTTTTTGGTGCTAATATTGCGCGTTCGCAGAGCCATTGGTCAAACAAAACAAAAAATATTTATAAAACTAACTGAAAAAAAAAAACTATAGTGAAATTAGGTTAAACAGCAAATAAATGAGTCGAAAAGTGCACCGAATAAGTATAGGTAGCGTATGAGCTATAGGTTAAAGCGCGAGATGTCATTGCACTACTTACGCATCTTAGAAAACACAACGATACCACGTTTTAAAAACCACCAAGCGCCATCTATCGCATACCTTAAGAACTAAATAGCGTAACTGCTAATACTTTATACTTATTTCAGTATATTTGTCATATTTGCACGTAATAATCTACTTTTTTGAAATTTCTTCACTTTTGTAAACCCTCTGGAACAGTATTATACCAGGATAAAGGGTAGGTAAATTATAACAGAAGTTTTTGCAAAGAAAATTACTAAGTACACAGGATTAGTAGATGTAAAAAACCAGTTTAGAAGATAAACCAAATTCCTCATTTTCGGGGATTAATTATCATATCATTTACCTTCTAAGTTTACATTGTGTATATTCGTATGCAAAACATAACTTTGTTTTAAACTACACACAGCGCCATCTATCTCAGAACTAACAATATTTTTGTTTTCCCTCGGGAAAATCAAACTTTTTCGGGATAAAAAGTACCCTATTATTTAATCCGGACTTCTAACTTTACGTCTGCAAAATTTCAAACCAATCGGTTCAGTAGTTACGGCGTGAAAGCGGAACAAACATACAAACAAACTCACTTTCCCATTTATAATATTAGTAAGGATAAGGATTTCTATTTCTGCATCAATTTGATAAGAATTTAGATTTGCTTCGTTTATTGTTATATTTTCACTAGCTTTCCGCCCGCGGCTTCGCCCGCGTGGAATTCGGCTATATCGCGCGACGTGGTAAGCCTACTGCCCGATACGCCCCCCCCCCCTTTCCCCGTGCACGCTTTTTTGTCTTTGTCTTAAACAATTGAACAATCTTACATGATTTATTTTTATGTTTGACAATTAGGAACTTCAATTCAAATTTTCGTCCCCTATTTCAACCCCTTCTACCCTTATTTTCGCGATAAAAAGTATCCTATGCCCTTCCCGCACGCGCACCCCAGCCTTGGTGACGCCCCCGCTCTTCGCAACGGCCCGTGCAGCAGAAATCGTAATATTTTAATTTCGCCATAACTTCAAAACCAAACGTCCAATTTTAATCATTCAAAGACCAAATATTATCTACATAAACTGTACTTAGTGATGAAATGAATTTATTTTGATAAGGATTAATAGCATGAGTAAAATAAACGCGTTTAAATGTAGTCCAAAAAATTCAAGATTTTTAAATAAAAAAATGGTTGTTGTGCCTCACTCGACATAGATAGGTATAGTGTGTCGCGGACTTTATTGTAGATATTTATAAGATCTACAATTAATTGGAACATTTTATGGATCTATTTTTTATAGTTTAGGCAGCGTACGCAAAATAAGTAACTTTTCTGGTTAATTTCTTACACCTTGTGTCCGAAAAACCCAAATATCTTACGGAACCCTATTTTTTCCAAAATAAAATATATCCTATGTTACTCGTGGATAATGTAGCTTTCAAATGGTGAAAGAATTTTTAAAATCGGTCCAGTAGTTTTTGAGCCTATTCATTACAACCAAACAAACAAACAAAGTTTTCCTCTTTATAATATTAGTATAGATGAATATAGAGTTGTTACTAGATAATCTAACCATTGTTTAATGTGTCCTTTATTAATAAGTCCATGAACATAACTAGTTTTGTGGATTAATTTCTTCTTAATGTGGACATAAAAACAGTGATCATCTTCAATATGTCTTGGCAATTGGTTCACCATTGTATTAACTTCTACAGGAACATTAATAATTTAATTTAATTTAAATGCCATATTGACCGTTAACATGTCTAAGTCTCCTTATTTGCATGAAGGGAATTCTCGGTGATACAAGTCGCTGCTCAATAAGATTCAATTTTGGCAAATATGGTGGAATTATCGGAAATGAAAAATCATTGTACTTTGATAGTAGTGGAATTTTTCCTTTATCCATAGCCTTCTTACACGTAGAGCATACTTGAACAGTAGTACCACGTACGTAATTCTGAAAAAATAGAATAATTTTAACAAATAACAACAATAGAGAATTAAGCAATGTTGCACATTGTTATAATGTATTGAATCTTGTATAAAATAATTATATTACCAGCAATATCAATTGTAGAATATCATCATGTACGCCAGTAGTACTTTTTAAGTCATTTTTCCACCAAAGTCTATCGCAAACAGCACAAGAATGACCAAAAGTTTTTTTTTTTTTGAATATATTATAAAATTGCAGATGACCATGAATTTCTTCATAATATTTTGTATATTTTGGAATTGTATCATTAATGTCGTTCATTCCTCCGTTGAAAGTAGCAATATCAGCATCATGTTCATCGTTATCATCTCCACTAAGTTCATCATCGGAGGATGTTAGGGAAGATATTTTTTCTGTACGTTGATTTTCTGCTATATTATTAATATTCATTTCTTCAACTTGAATTAATGGTGTGAAATGTACGTCTCGAAGATGTAAATGTATGAAATTTTGCAAGTCATTGACTCTGAAATGAAGGAATTGTCTTTCTTCTATGTTAGTTCTAGTGTTAACATAGTAATTATGTACACAAACATTCTGATTATACACTTTAGCGAATATTTCTATACAATCCATTTCTGCATACTCTGTTTCACTGCTGAGAATTGACCTTGCACCATTTGGATTGATGCATGAGTTGACGAAGGGCGAAGCAAGTAGTTGTTGCCTTATTTGTAAAGGTGACATTGAGAGATTCATAATTTTTATTATAGAAAAAAAGAAACAATTTCCATCTGTAGGAATGTTGACATCTTGATAATAGATTCCTTGTGGCTGTGCACAGTTTCTAAACTGTTGATATGGAACGTGAAATGAATTATTTTGCTGCGTTTCTTCTGCATTATTACGTATTTCTTCTGGATGTTTACATATTTTTGAACTGCAATTATCTTGTGATCTAAAATTAACCAATCAAAAAATATTGATTAAAATGACATCATATTTTACTCCAAAAAATATACCTTAAAAAAAATATCATACTTACACATCTGAATGATGATTTAAAGTGTTTAAAGCCTGAAATTTCTTTTCCTATCGTAACATTCTTTATTTCTTTGTTTATCAGTTTTAGGTATTTTTTTACTTTTTTGTTTCTTTAATTTCTGCGCTTCATAATATTTTTTTCTTCTTTCTGCATCAGTTTTAGGTTTTTTGGCTGGTAATTGATCAGTCTCACTACATTCATCTGATCTCTCTGCAGTTATGTTTTGTACCATTGTATTTTGTAATTTCTTTCTCTCACGATATTCTCTACATCTTTGTGCATTTGTCTTTTTCCTTTTCCTTGATGTTATAGTTTGTACCTCAGTAGTCGATGCTTTAGTTGATTCGCTATTAAAATAAAAAAAGCAAAAAAATTGTACATATACATACACACACCGAAACATTTATATATGTATACATATATATATATATATATATATATATATATATATATATATATATATGTGACGTTCTTTGTCAACCGGAACACCTCTATACCCAAAATTCCTTTTGACCTTTCCTTTAGAGCGTGGCCTTTTTTGAAATTTCGTTTACAGACAGAGCAGCACGTCCCCTAACCTTGAAAAAATACCACTTTACGAAATGATCAGGCTGTCATAAATCACAGGGGCTCAGAAAAATTCCAGGCAACGACTATTTTCATGTATTTTTTGCTGCTGAACACGAATCCGGCGGTATATTTTACCGATACCTCAAGCGTTCGCCCCTAACCTCAAAAAACACCCCCAGAATTGCAGTTTCGCGCATTTGAGAGCTTTGTCCTGTGATGGACGCGAGGAAAATTATTGACAGACAGTATTTTTATGAATTTTTTGCTGCTGAACACGAATCCGGCGGTATTTTTTACCGATATCTCAAGCGTTCGCCCCTAACCTCAAAAAACACCCCCAAAATTGCAGTTTCGCGCATTTGAGAGCTTTGTCCTGTGATGGACGCGAGGAAAATTATTGACAGACAGTATTTTTATGTATTTTTTGCTGCTGAACACGAATCCGGCGTAATTTTTTACCGATATCTCAAGCGTTCGCCCCTAACCTCAAAAAACACCTCCAAAATTGCAGTTTCACGCATTTGAGAGCTTTGTCCTGTGATGGACGTGAGGAAAATTATTGACAGAGACTATTTTTATGTATTTTGAGATGTTAAACACGAAGATTTGCAATATTACAAGCGGACCAAATTTTCTAAAATCAAACCATTTTTTTATAGTTTGGTGTATTTTTGTCATAATTATACATTTGCAGAAACACTGTCAGGATTCATTATTATTATTATTTTTTATTATTTATTATTTACAAAAAACCTGTATACACTCAACAAAAATAATCGTCGCGACACCACACTGTTCAATGCGAAATAGAAATGAAAATATCTGGCTTGCTTTCTATAAGAGAGAGAGAGACAGACAGAGAAACATGCGACGCCGCACAGCTTACAATAGCTTACTATAGCAAAAAGTGTCGTAACAACTTTTTGTAAGAATTTTTTCCGTCTAGCCCTCTTTCACAACGCGCGATAAGGAACTTCGTTCCAAAAATGCGATGTTTGCTTGGGTCTTCAATAACGGACAATAGATCCAGTACAGTATTTTCTCCCAGACCTAAATCATTTCTAGCAACGTTACTATTCTTTCCGCCATATGGAATAAACTGGTATAGATAACCATTTGAACTACACAAGCACCATAACTTAAATCCATATCTTACAGGCTTTCCTTTAATGAACATCTTGCAACCATGACGTCCAAAATATGGCACCATTTCTTCGTCAGTTGACAAGTTGTGTGAAAATATTCCAAACTGCATATTTTTTTGGTTTATTATATTGAAAATAGGACGCAATTTAGTGAATTTATCATTTAGATCCAGGTCAGCATTATAACATAAATGAATGTTTTTCTTTATAGAGTTGAATTTGTTACGACTCATACAATTTTTTACAATCGATACGTTTTTGTCAACAACAACAACAACAACTACTATGTATTATTTCTCCCAACATTGCACATACGCAACATTTCCTGGAAGTCTAAGATAAACAACAAGTGTGACTAGTTTTGTCTAGCAAAAGGGTTTATATCATAAATAAGATATTGCTTGAGCTTTATACAGAGTAAAAAGTAAAGCTTTATTTCAATTAATATTTTTTATGATTGGGTGAAACTGTCGATCTTGAGATACATCAATTAGCAGTTTAAAAAAAAATAAAACTAATATGTATTTGTATTTAAAAAAACATTGAAAAAAATTTGAATCCATTTTTTAGTTCTAATTCTCGAGACTGGCTTACATTTCATAGAAATAATTACTTATTTTAAAACAAAAAAAAAATCACATTTGAAATGTTGCGTTGGGTAATAATGGGTTAAGGTCTCAATAGTGACGTCATGCATTTTCTTTAGTTGTCCCGCTGACTGTTGTTGTATGTTAGGAAGGCTTAATAAAGTTGAAATGTAAGAAGTAAAAATTAATTTTTTGTTATTATAGCGATTGTTTAGTATATCCCAACAAGTGTTGTAGTTTTCAGAGCTTATTTGGAGATGTTGAATGAGTCTTTCAGCGTCTCCACGCACCTTGCTTTTTAGAAAATGCATTTTTTGGGCATTGGGGAGAGTGGGGTTGCTATGTACAGCCTCCGTGAATAGATCTTTAAACGACACCCATTGGTTATGATTGCCATTGAAAACGCGTTTCGTATGAAATGTTTTCTTCACCATTCATTTTACAAACTATCTTCCAGTGTAAATTATCCACGGCCGACCATGTGCTTTGTAATGATGTAAGCGCGTCTTCAAACTCCCATTTTTCGGATATGTGACCCACATCAATGAGCCTAATAGTCCTTTCAAATGCTTTAAAGTTAGCCTCCTGTTTTCGTAAAATATTACATAAGTTTAAGTTCGAACTAGACCCTGAATTCTCCTCGACAGTAGCCTTCGTATACTCTTTAAAATACGACTCCTTAGACATACCTACTTCCTGTTTTCCTTATTGCGTAAATTTTTCAAAATATGTTTTTGTTTCAGTATAAAACCGTAATGTTTGTTGATAATAATTCTCTGTAAAATACGGATACTTCGTTTTTTCCGATATTTCTTCTAATTTGTTATGATTTTCTAAAAATTCTTTCCAATATGCCTCGAGAGTTTCTAGACGACGTTTTATGTAAGACTGAGTTTTACGCTCCGATGAATCTTTTTTAAAATTAGTAAGTAACTTCTCCATTGCACCCATAATCTCGTTTTGAGTTTCTACAATGCTTATGTAGTCTTCCATTTTGAGAAAATAAAATGAAACGATCTTACTTGTTTTCTGCAGCAGCTGACGTTACTCAACCAGGACGCCGATTGTATCACCACCTTTGTTTTCGGATTACAAGTCCCACCATGTTAATGAAGTGCGAAATATCAAGTCGAATTGTACAACGTGGCGGGTTTACCAGCAGGGATGAAGTTTTACTGTCTAACACAATACAAGTTTCAATGTATGTTTTTAAATCCATGTTGTTGAACGCGAGTGAGGTAGCATTAAGGAGTGCGCGTGAATAGTCTGTTACTACCTGTTTTGAACATGACCCACCAGAACGTATCCACCCCCGAATCCAATACGTTAAGGTATTTGTGTCGTGTTTCTCAGATATCAGTTGAAATAATGGCAATATCTTTTGACGATATCCACAAACAGCTTGATAGAGATAAACGACGGGTTTTGAGCCATCCGGTTTTGGTATTTGCTTCACTAGGCTTCCTGTAGCATCAATAGTAATGATCCCAACATAGTCTTCTTTCAAAAATTTGTTATAAAGGTACAACTGTGTAGGAGTCCAGTACATCAAAAAGAATTTATCAAGAGAGATCTCGTGAATGCATCCGGCAAACTCTAACCCGTATTTTATGTTCCAAACCGAGGTGAGAGCTGATTTTACTTTAAATAAGCCTAAATCTTTATCACGAGTTTCCTGCTTGGCTTTACGGACAACTTCCTCTGAAGGTATATTAGCCGAAATAACGTCCTCGAAATCCATCAACCTATTAGCCTTTTCACGTCGCGTCGCCAAGCGTAAGTCGATTTACCTTGCAATTCTTTGCCAATTCGCAATCGTATTTCTCCACGTACTTGTACTTTTTTCTGGTGCGCAACTCCACGAGAATCAAAAGTGGAAACGTGTAATGTCGTCCCGTTTTCGGTTGGTTCACTCTAACAATAAATGTAAATTTTCGATCCGCATTCCGACCAACTGCCTTTAACCGATAAAAACGTCTCCCCTGAATTTCTATTAATTTTTGCGTTTTTGAACGAAAAAGGGCATGGCAATTTAATGTGACTCCATAAAATTTCGTAGAGAGCATCCGCCCAACCGACGACGAGGACCTCTTTTTCACGGTCTTTATATTGTACTACACGACTTTTAAGAGCTGACCATTCACTTCTCGACATATTTATGTCTTTGCGTAAAGCAGGTAACAAGACTACAATCAAACAACCACAATTACAAGACAACAACAACTACAATCAAAAATATTTTCACTACAAACCTCTCGGAAGGTTCCTCTGTCATTTGAAACGTTTGTAGTAATCGTAAGGATAACCAACCGGAAATGATTTGTCATAAATCAATCGAAACCGACTTTTACTAACTTTGATAGCTTCTCATCCGATTTTCTGTTAAATTTATTGTACTACAATCAAAAATATTTTCACTACCAACCTCTCCGGAGGTTCCTCTATCATTTTAAACGTTTGTAGTAATCGTAAAGATAACCAACCGAAAATGATTCATCATAAATCAGTCGAGATCCACTTTTTCTAACTTTGATAGCTCCTCATCCGATTTTCTGTAAAATTTATAACTACAATCAAAAATATTTTCACTACAAACCTCTACGGAGGTTTCTCTATCATTTTAGGCGTTTGTACTAATTTTGAAGACCAGCAATTGGAAACGATTCATCGAAAACGTGTAGAAATCGACTTTTAAAAACTTTCATGGCTTCTGATCCCATTTTCTGTTAAATTTATTTCACTACAAACGAATATTTTTTCACTACAAACCTCTCCAGAGGTTCCTTTGTCATTTTAATTGTTTGCAGTAATCGTAAAGATAAATAACCGGCAATGATTTGTCATAACTAAGTCGAAGTCCACTTTTTCTAACTTTGATAGCTTCTCATCCGATTTTCTGTCAAATTTATTCTACTACAATTAAAATATTTTCACTACAAACCTCTCCGGTGGTTCCTCTCTCATTTTAAACGTTTGCAGTAATCGCGAAGACCACCAATTGGAAATGATTCATCGAAAACCTGTAGAAATCGACTTTTAAAAACATTTATGGCTTCTGATCCCATTTTCTGTCAAATTTATTGTCTTACAATCAAAAATATTTTCACTACAAACCTCTCCGGAGGTTCCTCTATCATTTTAAGCGTTTGTAGTAATCGCGAAAACCACCAATCAGTAAAGGTTCGTCTATAACATGTAAAAATCGACTTTTACAAACTTTGTTAGATTTTGATTCGATTTCCTTTTGAACCTATTCTACTATGATCAAAAATATTTTCAATTCAAACCTATCCGGAGGTTCCTCTCTTATTTTAAAAGTCTGCGGCGGCGTGAGCATTCTCGGTACCCATCTTGCGCTGACCTTAGTCATGCCAAGATGATCGTGCAGGATTTTAAAAATGGTTGTATCGGACACTCCAACCATTTCTGAGAGTTGTTTCTTCTTTAGTCGAGTATCGTCGAGTACAAGTTTCTCGACTTTTTGGATAAGTTCTGGCGTGGTCACCTCGATGCTCCTGCCCGGCCTCGGGTCGTCTTCAAGGGATTCCTTTCCTTTTTTAAACAAACCGTGCCACTTGTACACCATGGTTTTTCCTGGACAATAGTCACCGTAAACCGATGACATCTCATCCATTATGGTCGCAACTGATTTTCCTTCCTTTGGTAAGGAACTTTATAACGGCACGATATTCGATTTTTTCCATTTTTCACTTTTCACTCCTGATTATGTTGCTTAGTTGGCGATGGCTCAAAGACTAGTAGTCCGATAACAATGAAATCTCGTATTTATACTAATTATGAGTCACTAAACACGTTACGATCCTAATCACCCCCCTCCAACCATCTCATTCCGCGAACTTAAAAACGCACCCTCGTAATCAAAATACTTTTTTACTGGTTCTATTCAAGTGACTGGGACGATATATAAATCACTTCCACTTATATGATGATGTGACACCAACGAAGTTTTAAAATAATCTTATTTCTAACCTACCTACTCTAAAATTTAATGTTTTTTTGTGAAGATTTGTTTATTAAATTTATTTTTCATAAAAAAGATTTAGAAATTCATAACATATGGAAGTTTATAATAAACTGTTGCAGATAACTTTCTGTATGGCTCACTTTTAACATTTTAAAATATTTGGTAAAATTTAAGTCTATAACCTGAAACATTTTCATTACAGATATTGTATATCGAGGAGTATTGTAAACAGGAAATGAAACAGTATTATAAATATAAAAAGTATTAAAAGTATATATATGAGTATTATAAGTAGTAAGATAAAAGCTGAGGCCACACGTCTTATAATTAAAAAATGAAAATAAAAATTCACACTGAAAACAAAAATAGTTTTATTTAAGAGGAAGATTTTTGTACAAAAAAGTGATTTAAAAAAGCTTTATTGTCTCGAATCAACACAAGTATTTTTTGAATGAAGTAAAATTTTTCAGCTCAACAATTTTTACACTACAATAAAGTAATTTTTTTTTCAGTGCATAATTTGCTTTTGATTTATGTTTTATTTAATGAATTATCACATATGACATAATAACATTGGAATCACGATAGAATACTCGCAGACATAATACTCGCGCTCATGTAACTGAGGAACAAAAATTTATTTTCTCTGCGATAATTAGTTGCTGAGATATTCAGTATCTCTCTAGTCAGGTATTTTGTCTGCGGGTATTTTGTTACGCAACCACATTTATTTATAGGCCAGAAAAGTACATAAATAATAATTTCAGAAAAGGGAGGAAAGCAGTACGACAGAAGATTAAAGAAGATACTGTAGCCTCGTGTGTAGAGGAAAGTGGCGAAGAATTGACCGTTGAAGAGATGAACTCTCAAATTGAACTAATAACGATACTGAATGAATTTACTCTTTAACTGTCATAAAAAAATCTAGGCTATTGTTTGTTATATCTATATGCGTACTCGTAAAAATATCATGGTAATTGTGATAACAACGTTAAATCAATTATCTAAATAAATCACAAGAAAGAAGAAGAAGAAAGAAGAAGAAAGAAGAAAATATAATAAAAAATTGTGTGTGTCAGCTCCGACGCACGACTGGAGTTTACTCCTTAAGTACGATTGTCTAAACATACGCAAAAAGAGTTTATCCAACTGAAAATAAGATTAATACCATATGAAAGGGTAAATTAACAAATTAATGAAAATAATATTCATATATAAATATATATTTATTCATTTTATATACATTTATTATAACTAATCGGCGAAATATTTTACATTAAACTTTTCACAATAGTCAATTTCAGATGTGCACAAATATTTCATTAGGAATGTTGATAAATTATGTAATTATTATTATCTGACAATTATCATTTATTTTTCAAATATTATTTTTCAATATTAATTAGAGCAACATTACTTTCGCACCGCACCATAGGTGCGCGCGCACCGAAAAAGTAACGAGGTCATTCAATAGTAGATTTTACCTCTCATATTTTTCTCATACCGGGCGCCTTATATATGAAAATCGATTCTTAAGGAGTAAACTTCAATAATAATATAAGCCTTTTATTTCAGACACTCATTTATCTCACTTAACTAACTTATCTTTAAATCAACGATACCGTGTCCGTTTGCCCTTGCTTGGCATAGGCCTCTTCCAACTTCTTCCAATATGTTCTTTCTCGAGCTATTCTTGACCACATAGTACCCGCGACTGCTTTGATGTCATCTTCCCACCTTTTGTACTGTTTTCCTCGATTTCGCTTTCTATATATGGGATACCAGCTCATAACTGTTTTACTCCATTTCTCTGAACCTCTCAAGGTGTGTCCTGTCCATCGCCATTTGTTTTTCCGTATTGTGTATGTTATATTTTCAAGTTTTGTAATTTTTCTTACGTATTTGTTTTTTTATTTTATCCGATTTCCTTATGCCTAACATACTCCTTTCCATAGACCTCTGGCAGACTTCGAGTTTTTGATTTTGTGCTTTCGTCAAAGCCCTTGTTTGACAACCATATGTTAATACCGGGAGGATGCAAGTTTTGTATATTCTGATTTTGATGGCTATACTTATCTCTTTGTTTTTCATTATTTCTCTGAGGGACCAATACCTCTTCCAAGCATTCCCTATTCTTGTGTTAATTTCTTTTGAAGTTAGGTCTGTTGGTGAAACAACTTGTCCGAAGTAGGTGTATTCTTCGACGTACTCGATTTCATTTCCGTTTATTATGATTGGTTCTCTTTTGCTGTTTGTCATGACTTTTGTTTTTAGTGTATTCATTAATAAACCTACTTTGCGGCTTTCGATATCCAACTCTTGAAGCATCTCAGTCAGCTCGGCTGGATTGTATGAGAAAATTATCAAGTCATCGGAAAACCTTAGATGATTAAGATTTTCGCCATTTATGTTTAAGCCATAATTTTTCCATTTCAAGATTTTAAATATTTCCTCTAAGACTGCGGAAAAAAGCTTGGGTGATAGCGGATCGCCTTGACGCACTCCTCTTTCTATTCTTATTTCACTTCCTTCTCTCTCTAGTTTTATTTTAGCGTTGCTGTTCCTATAGATGTTTCTGATTATTCTTATATATTTATGTTCGATTCCTTGGTTTTTAAGAGCTTGCCAAATTTTTCTGAATCCAGCTTGCTCTCTTGGTTGGTTCTCGTCTAATGCCTTGGTGATTCTATTAAGGATAACTTTCGAAAAAACTTTGTATATATTTGACATTAAACTGATTGGCCTATAGTTTCCAATATTGCTTTTGTCTCCCTTTTTGTGAAGAAGTGTTATAGTGGATGTTAGCCATTGTTTTGGTATGTATTCGCTTTCCAACACTTCATTAAATATATTTGTTAGGGTTATTCCGAGTAAATCTTTGGAATCTATTAGCAATTCATTCGTGATATTGTCTGGGCCAGGTGCTTTATCTTTTTTCTGTGTTTCGATAGCCTTTTCTACTTCTTCAAAAGTATCTCTGGTACGTTTTTGGTTTCCGTAAGGCTTATTTCTAAGTTAGTAGTCTTATTTGTAAAGAGTTCTCGGTAGAACTCTGTAGCAGCAGTAAGAATGTCTGGTCGTTTAGTTACGTATCTTCTTTTTTGGTTTTTTAGCTTTGGTACCCATTCTTTCTTTTCTGTTAGTAATTTAAGGGCTTTTTTGACACCTCCAGTATTTGCTATGTATTTTTCGAATGTCTCTAGTCTATGTGATTGTCTGTCTTTCCTTATAGATGTTTTGATTAATTTACTTACTTTAGATATTTCTGATCTTATTTCTTTTGTCTTTTCTGTATTATTTATTAGTTCGGCTCTTCTAAGAGTGCTCTTGTTGTTGTTGACGTTATATTTTTACTTTTGCTAATATTCTTTGAATTTATTTTAGTTATATTATTTATAATGTCTTCAAGTTTATTGTATTTATCTTGCAGTTGTAGTTCGCTTGCAGTTTCTTCGTAATGTTGTAAATGTAACTTGAGTTCTTCTTTACATATTTCTCGTTTGGATCTTGAGTTGAAATGGATTTTTCTTTTTTCATTATATTTGTTTATGGAGAATTTTGCTGTTATCATTCTGTGGTTGCTTTTAAAATTAAGGTTTTTGACGTTCCTACAATCTTCAAACGCTTTACTTCTGTTGGTTAAAATGTAATCGATCTCGTTTTTATATACTCCACCTGGTGACGACCACGTCCATCTACTGCGGTTTTTATAATCTGTGTTGAGAATTCTTAAATTATTTTCGAAACTTAGTTCCATTAGTTTTTCACCATTTCGTGTACGATTACCATAACTGTAGGGTCCTAGTACAATGTCTTCTCCTGTCCTTCTTTCCCCTACTCGTGCATTGAAGTCACCCATTATTATTAAATTTTTATGTGTGTGTTCTTTTATTGCAATGTTTAACTGAGCGTAGAATAATTCAATTTGCTGGAGAGAAGATTGTTCGGTAGGAGAGTATACTTGTATTATTGACCAATTTTCGTTGTTAATCATCATGTTAAGCACTGCGATCCGCTCGGATACGCCTATTATTTCTTCTATTTGATGTTTTAATTCTTTTTTTATAATAAAACCCACTCCGTAGGCTCCTGGTGTTTCGCCTTTGTAGTAAAAAATAAATTTCTCATGTTCTTCTATCTTCTCTCCGTATCTTCTTACTTCGCTAAGTCCTATAATGGTCCATTTAATTTTTTCTAACGCTAACATCAACTCATGTAGACTATTGTCGGTTTTCAATGTGAGTATGTTATATGAAGCAATAAAGTACCGGGGTTTCTGCGTAGGTCTATGCTGGTAGTTGTTTGAAGTTGGAAGGTTGCAGTCTTCTTCCCCCACGGTGACTAACCGGATTGGGGTGTTGTTTATGCATTTTTTTGTTTTTGTTTTCCGGTTGCCGATGTCCTTTAGTTTTTTGCTTCTGATAGTGATGATGATCTGGTCCTGGTTACAAAGTTATCCAGATTTAGTTTATTTAGTTTCTTTGGAGCAGACGTAGGCACTTGGTTCGGTGATTTATGAGGCGTTTAAGTTTAAGAATTTTAAGAATTATAATTAGTCAAAGTTTCTAATTTTGTCACTCACTGACTGACCGATCATCAAAACTCTAAGGCACTTCTAGCAGACATAGAAGCTTCAAATTTAGAAAACCATTAGTGTTTAGTATATAAACCAAGGAAAAATTCAAATATTGTGCAATTTCGGTCCAGTTTTCTAGATACACCAACTGCATAAATAACCTTGTAATCTATATATATATAGGAGACTTTCTATAGATATAGTCACTCATCACGATATCTCTGGAAGTATGAGACCTAAAAACTTGAAATTTGGTAGGAATATTCCTTTTGCCAAGTAGAGGTCAGCTAAGAACGGATTTTACGAAATTCTACCTCTAAGGGGATGAAAAAGGGAGGCAAAGTTTGTATGGGACAACGTCATTCCTTGGTCCAATCTACTTCAAATTTGGCATAAATATTCTTTAACAGAATTGATTGAAGACGTGTTTCATATTTTATCGAAATTCATTCCCTAACGGGGTTAAAAGGGGGTAGAAAATTATTTTGATATAAATACTCCTTAGTGTTTTTTTTAAATTACATTTTATTTTGACACATGTTTGACAACTCAATACGTCTATTATAATATATTTTCCAGTATTGACGCAGGTGTAGGTGATATCTTTTTTTGGGTGCTCCTGATGGAACAGGCAAGACTTTATATTAAACATAACAAAATTGAGTTGTAAATATACCGTGTAATTGCTTTATTGTAAAATAGTGTCTTATATAATATTTTTTAATTCAATGTTGGTGTTGTGTTAAGTCAAGGGTTTTAAACTAAATGACTCATCAGCAAGGCATCTGAAGGTCACAATGATACTGATATAGAAGACACCGAAGTGAACTTGGAAATATTTTTGAATTATACGGCATTAACACCCCAATTAGTACAGATTGGCACCACGGACTAATGTTGGAACAAGATCAGAAAACATTATAAATCATGTACCCATTTAACTTTATCTTACACTAAAACTAAGAAGGAGGAGATAAAAGCTGTCTTGGACTATTATTAAATATAAATATATGTTTGACATACACACACGATCGTCTGTTCCTAAGGTAGGCAACTTAATGCCTGTGCTTTCGGTAACAGCCGACTGATATACAATTTTTATAAATATACATATAAATAATACATATATAAATAAATAAATATTACACCCAGACTTGAGGCGGGAATCGAACCCACGATCCTGGAGTAGAAAGCAGGTTCACTACCAACTATGCCGAATCAATTAAAATTTAAAAAATAATTACTTGCGGGTTTATTCAAATCTAAACGACAAAATCGAACTGACTTGTGGTGTAATTATACCTACGATACAACGAACGAAGTATTGATGACCGTTCTGGTGTAGTGGTACAAGTAGTCACATCAATGCCTCGCCTCAATGGTGGTGGTCGTGGGTTCGATGCCCGCTAGGGGCAGATATTTGTATTTGTGCCATTCAGGTCTGGGTGTATATCTGGGTGTATAGTGGGTTTAACCACCATGCCCCGGAGAGTACGCAAAGCCGTCGGTCCCGATTGTTATCATGGATGCCTTATAATAATTTTTACTTATAGTAGGGATATTATCCGCTAACCCGCAGTGGAGCAGCGTGGTGAATTAAGCTCCAACGCTTCTTCTATATGGAAAAAAGGCCTTCGCTCAGCAGTGGGTTATTTACAGGCTGATACAATAGACTACAGTACAGGAGCATTTGTGGCCTGCAGTGACGAAACATAGCCTTACCATAAATATGAGAGTCCATCTGAGGGAGATGTTACTGCCGGACAGTTTTCAGACCTGTTGCTTAAAAAAGGAAATGGTGATTCCCGGGAACCATATAATAGTATAATGTATGAGTGTATATGAGTATGTATTTACCATAAACAAAGCTTAAGGTCAAACTCTTACTGTAGCGGGAGTATACTTAAGCGAAAATTGCTTCTCTCACAGTCAGTTGTATGTGGCATATTCCAGAATAGCCTGGTAATTCTAGCACTCCGAACGAAAAACAAAAAAATATTGTTTATAAAGAAATACTACGGAAGGTGTAGTATTTCGATTTCGTTGTAAGAAGATAATACCCCCGTGTAACTTTCTCCAGATCAAAGGCAGAGCGTCTTCATCATAAAATATAACAAATTTCATTATTATGTTAATGTTTAATTAACTTTAAATTCTTACTCTATAATAAAGATTGTTATATTTTATGAGTATTCAAAAATTTTAACATAACAATTTATAATATGTTATAACAAAATTAATAACGTAAAAAAAACCAAATCGGTTAAATTATATTTAGATACATTACATACTGATGAAACATAAATAATATTTTCGATCTTACTGACATAATAGTAAAATAATAGGAACTGGTTATTTAAATAAAAAAATAAAAAGAGCTCTCAATAATAGTTTTTCCCACAAAAGAAGAAACTTAAAAAAAAAATTAAAAAAAATTGGTCTGTAGACACCTGGATTCGAAGCCAGGTTTTCTGATTTCGTATCGGCCCGATTCCCATCTGAGCTATTATAAGATTAACAATGACAGCGAAATTTACCTTCGTATTCTAATGATATTTTTTAATTGCGTAAAAAAAGGGATAAAATGACATTTTTTAAAAATAAATCCTAGCTAGATCGATTTATCACCCCCGAAACCCCCTGCATACTAAATTTCATGAGAATCGTTGGAGCCGTTTCCGAGATTCAGATTATAAGATTTTCCAGTATCGACGCAAGTGTAGGTGATAAAAAATATAAATTAATATTTTTTGAAATTTTAGTTAAATACCCGTGCGAAGCCGGGGCGGGCCGCTAGTCTCATATAAATATATAGGATTACAAAGTTAGATATGCAGTGGATGAATCAATGTAAATAAAAGTATATAACTTTTAAAATGGTCAACGGAATGAAAAAGCAAGAATGGAACATGTCTTATGAAATTGTACCAAAATCTCGAAAATAATTAAAGTAGACAAAATTGAAAAAAAAAAAAAAAAGAAATAATAAGTACTAATAATAAGTACTACTCAAAATAACTTTTGTATTTGAAGTTATCTTATATCTTTAAACGAGCAATTCTTGTATATATATATATAATCTGAATCTCGAAAACGGCTCCAACGATTTTCATGAAATTTAGTATGCAGGGGGTTTTGGGGGCTATAAATCGATCTAGCTAGGATTTATTTTTAGAAAATGTCATTTTATCCCTTTTTTTAAGCAATTAAAAAATATCATTAGAATACGAAGGTAAATTTCGCTGTCATTGATAATCTTATAATAGCTCGGATGGGAATCGGGCGGATTCGAAATCAGAAAACACGGGTTCGAATCCAGGTGTCTACAGACTATTTTTTTTTAATTTTTTTTTTGTCAAGTTTCTTTTTTTGTGAGAAAAACGATTATTGAAAGCTCTTTTTATTTTTTATTTAAATAACCACTTCCTATTATTTTACTATTATGTCGGTAAGATCGAAAATATTAGGTATTTATGTTTCATCAGTATATAATGTATCTAAATATAATTTAACCGAGCAAGGCTCGGTCATCCAGGTACTACTTCTTGATGAGAGTAAATTTTTACGATACGCACGCACACTGACAAAAATAATAAAACCGACAACATGAAGTTAACTAGTAGGCGCCGCGCAATTACACTAACTTCATTGCGCTGATGTGTCAGCTCAACAAGATTTTATTTAGTTTCACCTATCCCGATTTTTTCATCAAATCTTGCAAATTAAATTTGATCCAAAATAATAATAATAACCGTGTGATAATGCAATATTATGATGACATGGTGCTAATCTGATGGAGGAGCTAGAAGGTGACCATAAGAACTTCAGGCTCATCTGAATCTTCTTGACGAGTAAATTGTCTTTCAATTGTAACCAAGGTCTTATGATGGAGCTGGAAGGTGGTCATAGGAACTTTGTAATAAAACAAAGCAACCTCAACGAGTTTCGGCTCGTTTGATTCGTCTTGACGACTACTTTATTTTTTAATGGTTACCGGGGTCTGATCGGATGATGGAGCTGGAAGGTGGCCATAGGAACTTTGTAATGAAACGACACAACCTCATCGAGTTCGGGTTCGTTTGAATCATCTTGACGAGTAGTTTGTCTTTCGATGTTAACTAGGGTCTGGTGATGGAGCTGGAATGTGGTCATAGGAGCTCTGTAATCAAATGACGCAACCCCATCTAGTTTCAGCTCGTTTTATTTGTCTTGACGAGTAGTTTGTTTTTAGATGGTTATCAGGTTCTGACCTGATAATGGAGCTGGGAGGTGGCCATAGAAACTTCGCAATGAAACGACACAACCAAATCGAGTTCTGGGTTGTTTGAATCGTCTTGACGAGAAGTTTGTATTTCAATGTTAACTAGGGTCTGGTGATGGAGCTGGAATGTGGTCATAGGAACTCTGTAATGAAAAGACGCAATCCCAACGACTTTCGGCTTGTTTAATTTGTCTTGACGAGTACTTTGTTTACAGATGGTTACCAGGGTCTGATTTGATGATGGGGCTGGAAGGTGGCCATAGGAACTTCGCAATGAAAAGTTGGCAATCGCATGAAAACACAATGTATCTCACAATTAATGCATACGAATATTGTATTAAATTAGATTGTTTAGTGCAATTGCCAAGTCAATCTATCTATTTAAAACATTAAAGATTTTTGATATTGATATGGTCACTATAATATGTTGTTAGGTTAGCTAATTACGTAATAACTTAAGACAAAAGAACCTTTAAGTAGGGATTGAATAAACTTTTTACGGTAGAGTAGAAGAACTGAGTTGCAAGACTTGGATTTTTTACAAGTTATGTTTTTGATGGCATACTAATTATTTCCATAGCCATTTTTTTTTTCTATCTTATAAATGCTTATAGCTCCCCAATTTAAATCATCAGTTTCGCAACATTCTGATAACTTTTATGAGATTTTAGAAAATAAAATTATTTTGACGCTTTAATATAATATATAATAAGAAAATATTTTATACGTTTTTGCAAGTTTTTTCGTGGACAAATGCAGAGCATTTTCTGATAGCTCATTTTTTAATAAGATTTTATCAGATCCTTCGTTTCGTTTCGTTTTGTTCAGATCGACCGTTGGCTCGTTTGAATTGTCTTGACCAGTACTTTGTTTTTAGATGGTTACCAGGGTCTGATTATAGATGGCGCGGACAACCCATTAACTCAGTGCATCGTTTTCTTATAATTTTGTTTTTCATTGTTTTCACAATATTTTAATTTACTTTTAAATAATTTTCTAGTTTCGCGCATCTTATCATAAATAAAATCAGAGTTGAATTGGGGAACAAATAAAAATCTTTGGGGCTAGATCTGGACTGTAGGCTGGGTGGACTAGTGATTCGAAGCGATAATAATACTTTGTAATAAGTGATACTTTATAGCTTCTCATCCGATTTTCTGTCAAATTTATTCTTCTACAATCAAAATTCTTTCACTACAAACCTCTCCGGTGGTTCCTCTCTCATTTTAAAAGTTTGTACTAATAGTAAAGATAACCAACCGAAAATGATTCGTCATAAATTAGTCGATATCCACTTTTTCTAACTTTGATAGCTTCTAGGGTGGATTCCAAATCAGAAAACACGGGTTCGAATCCAGGTGTCTACAGACCATTTTTTCCTTTTTTTTTTTGTGAGAAAAACTATTATTGAAAGCTCTTTTTATTTTTTATTTCAATAACCACTTCCTATTATTTTACTATTATGTCGGTAAGATCGAAAATATTAGATATTTATGTTTCATCATTTTACGGCCGGCTGGTCGAGTGGTCAGGCAACTGGACACTTTACGCAGCGGTCGCGGGTTCGAATCCCGCCAGGAGCAGATAATTTGTATGACGAATATAGATGTCTGCACCGGGTCATGGATGAAGTAATTAATGTATTTATATAAATTTATTTCCGTTCCTAGTACCTGTAACACAAGTTCTTACGAACTTAGCACGGGGCTAGGTTAACGTGGTGTGATTGTTGGTTTATATTTATATTTTATTTTATTTATTTATCAGTATATAATGTATCTAAATACAATTTAACCGAGCAAGGCTCGGTCATCCAGGTATTATATAAAAAAACCAACAACTTGGTCGTTTCTACATAGGAATTCAAAAATCTAGATTTAATAAAGTATGTTTCATATAATCATTTATTAATTATTTCAGTAAGTATAAAAAGTATACTTCTCACAAAAATTAAGGGTGCAGAAAAGAAATCCAAATTTTTGGGGGATTTACAACAGGCTGTAACTAATACAAAAATGGTCGTACAGCAAAAAAAAAAAAAAAAATTGTGTGTGTCAGCTCCGACGCACGACTGGAGTTTACTCCTTAAGTACGATTGTCTAAACATACGCAAAAAGAGTTTATCCAACTGAAAATAAGATTAATACCATATGAAAGGGTAAATTAACAAATTAATCAAAATAATATACATATATAAATATATATTTATTCATTTTATATACATTTATTATAACTAATCGGCGAAATATTTTACATTAAACTTTTCACAATAGTCAATTTCAGATGTGCACAAATATTTCATTAGGAATGTTGATAAATTATGTAATTATTATTATCTGACAATTATCATTTATTTTTTAAATATTATTTTTCAATATTAAATAGAGCAACATTACTTTCGCACCGCACCATAGGTGCGCGCGCACCGAAAAAGTAACGAGGTCATTCATAAGTAGATTTTACCTCTCATATTTTTCTCATACCGGGTGCCTTATATATGGAGTAAACTCCAAAAAATTGTAGCTCTTAAGTGTCTAGTTTTCGAATTTGAGTTAGAAATTTTTTTTTGAATTTTTTTTTTCGAGTAATCTTAAGAAAACCACCGAAAAAAAAATTCGATTTTTTTTAGTTTTTTTTTTTATCTGCGGACGTGGAAAAAATTTTTTCGACTTAACCTCTATATGGACCGGATAGCTTGTTTATTCAGCTCTAATTTGGTTTCATTTTGTCTTTGATTACCAATATCTCAACAACCAATGATCGCACAATAATTTTGAGGTTGGTTTCAATAACTTGAATAAATTCTCTACAAGGATTGGCAATTGAATTTTGAAAAAAAAAATTTTTTTTTTTTCAATCATTACATGAATTTGAAAAAGCAACCAAAAAAGGGCTTTGTGTGGTTGATTTTGACTTGATTTTCCAAACAGTGTTTTTTTGGAAAATCAAGCGCCCAATCAAATATAATGTTAAGTGTGCCTTTTACTGTTCAATATACCCACAAAAACCCTACGAAGTTTCAATTTAATCCAGCCAACCGTTTTTTTCCCACTTGATCGAATTTTTTAAAAAAAATAAAAGGAACAAGAATTTCGCTCTGAAAATGTTATAATTTTTATCAAAAATAATTTTTTTTTCATTTTTCTTTCAATTCTGTTTTAGTGACTTGGAAAATTTAAGCAGCGGGCTGAAGCAGGCCTTATGAAGCCGTCAAGATGGCCGATGTTCGGCGTCGGTTCAAAGATTACACAATTGCACAATTGTTCACTTCAAATTGTCAAGAAGTCCATATACAATAACAAATAAATCAAAAGCAATTAAAGTTTATATAAATCTACACAATATAACTAGTTCTTAACACTTCACATTAACACGCGGGCGACACAACTTAACATGCACTCAAAAACAGGCCCCGTGTATATTCAAAATGACCAATAATCAAATTAACAAGTCTATTATCTTAAATATTTAATTTAAATTATAATTCAACTAGCGGCCCGCCCCGGCTTCGCACGGGTATTTAACTAAAATTTTAAAAATTATAAAAATATATTTAATTTATACTTTAGCCTCAACAACACGTGGTAATTATGCTGTTAAAATGTAGCTTATATGACACGTTCGTAAATTTACCATAGCAGCGCCATCTATTGATTACTTACTCAACCCAGTCGAAAGGTATCGACATCTGTTAGAATCATTTGGAGTTAACAGATAATTGTGACTGTCAAATAATAACAGACAAAATATAATTAGCAATAAATTAAAATTGCGACTATAAATTGAGATTTAAACTATCCTATCTCTCAAGTTGGATCGAACTGCACATGGTGTGCGAATTTTATTATAATCGGTTAAGTGGTTTAGGAGTCCATTGAGGACAAACATTGTGACACGAGATTTATATATATTAGATATAAACCGAACGTAATTACACGTCACAATAGGGTTTACTGCGGAACAAAAGACGTGATGCGCACCTTGCTGACCGATTGCATCATCCGCATGCGCGTCCGAGGGCGACTCAAAGGGCGACTGAAGCGGCGGCGCCGGCACACCTCCCTCTTGTCGATAGTTATGTGACGCAATTAGAGAGATGCCCGCGCGCATAGACATTACAATTGTTTGGTTTATAACAGTATGCCTTCTCTCACATCATAAGTTTTAGCTACGGTCTCCGGAAAACCATTGTTATGGTATTTTGCGATAAGGTCTTGGATTTTGGCATCTCATTCCTGTTAAACCGATAGCCAGCCGTGGAGCCAGGATGGCCATGACGGAGTTTGATAAAGTGAACAGGTTTCACTTGTGCCTCTCCGGATTCTGTGGTATTGACAGAATATGGATTCGGTAAAGGGTTTCGAGACAGAAAGTTAGCGTGTTCCATCCTACTGCCTTCGCGATATTTACAATTATTCAACAAAAACAACTATTCTACAAAATTCCTGCCATACAGATAATGCCGGAAATGTTCTACCGCTCTCACAAATGCTAGAGTTTCTAGCTCGTAAGAGTGGTAACGCGACTCCGCATCCGACGTTCGACGACTAAAGTATTCTACTACATGGGGAAGGTTGTTTCTCTTTTGTAAGAGGATCGCTCCATAACCGTCGGAGCTAGCGTCGGTATGCAACTCTACAGAGAGGTCTGGGTCAAATATGGTCAATACAGGTTCAGACGTGAGAATATCTATTAATCGTTTATGTATCCTTTCATGCTCCGGAGTCCACGTAATACGTCCTTTAAGTTTCGTAAGTGGATAGAGGGGACCAACAATACGAGTGAAGGTGGGGATGAATTTTCGGAAATAAGATGCCAATCCAAGGAATTGTCGAACGTTTGTAGCTGACTTTGGTTCTGGGGCATCCATAAGTGCTTGGATTTTTCTTGAGTTGGGCCTTACTTCATCAGATCTAACAGAATATCCTAAGTAGTCGATCTTTTTTTTCATAAACTTACACTTCTTTAGTTTAAGTGAAAATCCAGATTCTGATAGTGCGGCCAACACTTCATCAAGACGCTGCAGACCCTCAGAAATGTCCACTGAATAGGCTAACACGTCGTCCATATATATCAAAGGTTTTTTCTTTAGATGGCTCAAAGCTTTTGTGATGCATCTCTGAAAGACTGAAGGCGCATTTCGCAAAACAAAAGGCGTGGGAGGTATTCGTATTGGCCTTCATTTGTGACTAAGGCTGTTTTCTGAACTGAGTTGGGATGTACAGGGATCTGGTGGAAGCCAGTAGCCATGTCTAAAGAAGAAAAGAAGTTGGCCCCAGCGAGCTGGTCGATTTGTTCTTCGATGCGGGGTAAAGGGTAATGTTCCGGAACAGTGTTAGAATTTAACTCCCTATAATCTACACAAAGCCTATACGAATTGTCCTTCTTTTTAACGAGCACAATCGGGCTTGCAAAAGGAGAAGAACACTCTTGAATGACTCCAGCATCTAACAACTTTTGAAACTGTGTTGGTGTAAATAAAAGAAGTAAAGCAAGTGGACTGTATTTAATGTAGAAATTAGATTGTGTATAAAATTTGATTAATTTATAATGTTGCGCCTGGTGCGGCTAGACGAAAAGTGACCGCTAGTAGGGAGGGGGGCGCGGGGAAGCTCCACCGCCGTAGACGCAGCAAGCCACCGCCCTGTGTGCTGTACCGGTGTCGCGAACATACTCCCGGGCCTTGAAGATTTATGATCTTCAAGATTGGTTAACTGGAAGAGGACAGAGATTATTAAAAGTTCGAATTATAGGGCCTCTCTTGGTTTGTACTTCGGCGACTCTGCAAACTCCGTCGCTGCCCTTCATCAGCTTTATTATTCTTCCCATCGACCAAAGCAATGGTGGTGAACTGGCATCCCTGACCAGGACTATGTCTCCAATTTCCAGTTTCCCCGAAGATGCGTGCCATTTCTGTTTCTGTTGAAGTTGATGTATATATTCATGTGTATAGCGGCTCCAAAAATGCTGTCTTAGCTTCTCTATTCTCTGAAAGCGTTGAAGTCTATTAATGTTCACGTCTTGAAGTGGGGGGTAAGGAACAGACATAAACGGTCGTCCAATGAGGAAGTGGGCTGGTGTTAAAAAGATAAGGTCTAGAGGGTCGGTGAACAAAGGTGTAAGAGGTCTTGAATTGAGGATTGCTTCTATTTGGTATAAACATGTTGAAAGTTCCTCATAAACTAGATGAGTTAAATTTAAAATACAATACAAAAGTGTTTTAACAGATTTAACTGCAGCCTCCCAAATACCCCCGAAGTGAGGCGAATATGGTGGTATAAAATTAAAATTAATATTAAGTTCGGCTAAATTAGTTTGTATGTAAGGATTTTAAGATCATTTAAGATCATTACATGCTCCTACGAAGGTTGTACCATTATCGGAATAGATGTTTTGAGGTTTACCCCTCCTCGATATGAAACGATTGAACGCAGCCAAGAATGCCTCCTTGCTAAGATCTGTCACGAGCTCTAAATGCACTGCCTTGACTGCAAAACAGATAAAAACACAAATATAAGACTTTTGCAATTTACAACCGCGTCCCTTTCGGTCAGCTATTAAAATTGGACCAGCGTAATCGACTCCTGTGTTCAGGAAAGGAAATTCAAGATACGTTCTTTCAGCTGGCAAGTTACCCATAATGGGTTGTGGTGATTTTGCGTTATGTCTTGTACATCGAATGCAAGCATGAATAATTGATTTCGCTAAATTTCTGCCACCTAATGGCCAAAAATGATTTCTTATATTGCATAAAATTAATTGAGCGCCACCATGAAATAGTTCTTTATGCTTACATTTAAAAATGATTTTAGTTAAGTGATGTTTTAAGTACAATACTATGGGATGTTTAATGTCGTATGTATAAAATGAATTTTTTAATCTTTCACCAACTCGTATTAAATTATCTGAGTCTAAGAAAGGTGTAAATGCTTTTAACCTACTACCTTTTGGTATTGTTTTGGAAGCCATGAGTAATGCATATTTTTCAGGGAACATTTCCTGTGTCCTGTCCTGTTTCCTTTCATGTTACAGGTTTCTGAATTTAATACTGCCCAAAATATTTCTGCGCCTATTAAAATGTCAATTGAAGAAGGTGTGTTGAATGTAGGGTCAGCTAATTTAATTTTTGGGGGAATGGGTAGATGTGCAATGTTTACGTAAGAACTAGGAAGAGCATTAGTGATTTTTGGCAAAATATAACAATTGATATTTGCTCTGTAATCACCAAAACAAGACTCAAATGCTTGTGAACTATCACATATCTCTATGGCACTTGTTGTATGACTATTTATTGTAGAAATAGTGGAGTCAGTGTTACGTCTTACCAAACCAAGCCTGTGACACAGCTCCTCTGTAATGAAGTTGTAAGTACTCCCATTGTCCAATAACATTCTTGCTGTATGAAAGTAGCCGTCTTTACCTAACACACGCACCAAAGTTGTGGATAATATGACACAAGAGCTATAAGTAGATGACGATACATTTGTTGTAAGAGCTACATTTTATGATGATGATGACTCTTTTTTGAAACCATCTTTGTGCAAAAGAGTGTTATATTTAAGATTACAATATTTACAATTTGATAGTCTACACCGATTTCGAGTATGACCTGGACGTAAGCAGTTGATGCATATTCTGCTTTCCGTGGCCTTTTTTATTCGTGCGTCGATATCAAGTTTAATGAATGATGGACATGAAAACAAATAATGATTCTGTGAGCACATGGGGCATGGAATATTTTTATTATAGTTATTATATTTGACTCAAAGGCTCCGTCTTATTTAAAAGATAAATTTGAATTCATTGGAGATCATTCCTTACTTAGATCTTCAAGGAGACTAATGTTAAAATTGCCTGTTCATAAAACTAAATTTTTTAGTCAGTCTTTCACCATTCAGGCAATTAAGCTATGGAATGGTCTACCATTGTATGTTAAAGAAGCCAAATCACTCCCAACGTTTAAAAAATTAGTTAAGATGCATTACCTTAATGCTGGGCACGATTCAAATTAAATTTATTTATTTGTATATTTTTATAATTTTAATATCATGTTTCTCTTTAATTTTTATGGCGTAATTGACTACAAATGCTATGAGATACTGCTGGTATATTTATTAGTTTATTGTTTTATATGATATTATATTATATTATTATATTATATTATATTATATTATATTATATTAAGTTGCAACGGATCGTTTTCTCGACTTGCGTCGGATTTATATTGGTACCCCGTCTCGAGACCTTCGAGAAGGAGGGTATCAATATCCCAGGTTGTTAAAAAAGGTAACTATTTATAAGTAAATAATGTGGTAAAAATATATTTAACGTTTCATTCGGTTTCTCCTTCCCCTTCCTCTCATCCTGTGTTCTTGATGAATTGTATATGTTTGAATTGTGTCTGAAAGATGTGTGATGTTGGTTGGTGCCACCTGTGTGCTCGATAACTGATGTATGCTTGATGATAATTGCTGTGTGATTGTTGACGATTGTGTGCTTACGGATTGTTGTATGCTTAATGAGTGCTGTGTGTTTGAAGAATGTTGTGCATTATGAATGAGACTATCTTGTGTGTTATGAATGAAAACATTATCTCCTAGTATTTTGTTGAGTATGGTGGAAGTATGAATGGCTGCTTGCTTTTGCAAAATAGTTAGGTCAATTTTTGTACTTAATTTATCTATGTGTTTTTTAATGCTTTTAGCTACGATTCCAGTAGCGCCTATCACAATCGGTATAATAGTCGTTTGAGTATTCCACAACCGACTAACTTCTGTTTTTAAAAGGTGGTATTTGCTTAGTTTTTCTATTTCTTTAGCTCCTATGTTATAGTCAGATGGTACGGTTATGTCTATTAAAAATGTTTTGTTGTTGATTTTGTCTACATAAATTAGGTCTGGTCTATTGTGCGTAACAGTAACGTCGGTGTGAACAGGCATTTCCCATAAGATTTTAGTGGAATCATTTTCTTTTACTTGTGGTTGTATTAAGGTTTCCTTCCACCATAGGTCAGAAACTTCTATTTTGTGTTTTTTCGCCAAGCACCAGTAGAGGTACTGAACGAGGTTATTATGCCGTTTGACATAACAGGTCCCCGCCAACTTGTCGCATCCAGATATGATGTGCTGCGTGGTCTCGTCTTTGCTCGCACAAAGTCGGCATTTTCCATCTACTGGTTCTTTTAAAATATCACGTTGGTGCTGTCTGGTCATGATTGCTTGATCCTGTATCGCAAATATGGACCATTCTATGCTAGGAGGTATCTGCTGTTTTTTCAGCCATTTAAATGAAAGCTCTATATCTATGTTGGCCTGGTCTAGAACTGTTTTCGGGAACTGTCCATGTAGCTGTTTATCTCGCCATGCTTTATTTTGCTTCTTCTTAATTGCTTCTTTAATTTCGTTATCTGTGTAAATATTTCCTTGTGGTAACCTTAATTCTCTTTCAATTTCTTGTGCCTCCTGTATGATTGAATATTTATCCTTTTGTGTATCGTGCTGTACTATTGCTTGTATAAGATGGTCGTTCTCTTGCTTTAGATATTGCTTATATTTAAGTATATGTGTTTTATATATGTTTTCTATATTTATAAGACCCCTGCCTCCTTCTGTAATCGGTAAGTACAATTTTTCTACTTCTGCTTTCTGCCGGTGTGCTTTTTTAATCGCGAGTAATTTTCTGGTTTTAATATCTAAGTATTTGAGGTCGTTGCTTTTGTAATTAATGATTCCAAATGAGTAGAGTAATACTGGAATGGCATAAGTGTTGATACCCTTGATGATGTTCCGGGAGTTAAGGTGTGTATTGAGAAGCTTCTTAATTCTTTTGAAATATTTTTTGCTTATTTGCTGTCTTATTACGCTGTGTTCTATTTTGCCTGATTCGTGTATACCTAAATATTTATATCTTTCGCCTATTGCTAGTTGTTTAAATTCGTTACCATTTAATAAAATATGATCTTCCCCGGTTGTACTGCTCCTGCGTTCTGCTGTTATATGTAAAATATTGCATTTATTTAAACCAAAACTCATTCCTATATCGTTAGTGAAGATTTCGATGCTGTCTAGTAAAACTTTAAGATTATATTTATTGTTAGCGTAAACTTTTAAATCATCCATGTAAAGCAGATGATTGATCCAGTAACTATCCTTAAGTTTGTACCCTTTCATTTCATATCTGTTCAATATAAACGATAGGGGGTTGACAGCTAAGCAAAATAATAACGGAGATAACGAGTCTCCCTGAAATATTCCGCGTCTCACGTGGATCGGTTCCGTAGTGATTGAGTGTTGAGAGCCTCGGGCTGTCATGCTCACTCGCCATGAGGGCATCACCATTAGAAGAAATATCTTAATTATAGATGGACATTTATAGACATCGAGTACCTTGATTAGCCAGTCGTGTGATACGCTGTCGAAGGCTTTTTGATAGTCTATCCATGCCATACTAAGATTCCTCTGATTTTGGTGTGCGTCTTCCAATATGGCTTTGTTGACCATAAGGTGATCTTTGCAGCCTCTGGCACTTCTACGACATCCTCGCTGTTCAACTGCAATTATGTTATTTTCCTGACAATGGCTGTAAAGTACGTTGGCTAAAACTGAGGTGAGTAGTTTGTACATACTAGGTAGGCATGCGATTGGTCTCCAATTTTTCGGGTCCTCGGTGTTTTCATTTTTGGGTACCAGTATAACTTTACCTGTCGTGAACCACTTTTCTAATGGTTCTTTTCCTGAGACTATATTTGTAAACAATGAGGCCAAGTATTTGTGTACGCTGGTCAGATATTTTATGTAGTAATTGTGAATTTTATCTAGTCCCAGTGATTTCCAATTGAGCATTCTACGTAAGGCAAATTTTACTTGGTCTTCTTTAATCTCTTCTGACTCTATTGTGTTTACTTCGTTTGACATTGTTGCTATTTCTTTAATCCAGTTAGCTTCCTTGTTGTATTGTTGAGGGTTTGATAAAATTGATTTCCAGAATTCTTCTACATTTTGTTTACTCGGTATTTTTATGTCATTGGCGGCATTGCAACCTAGGCTTCTGTACAATCTGTGTTCGTTTTCGGCAAATAATTTATTCTGTTCTTTTTTTGTATTCATTTCTTCGTATCTTTTTATTCTTCCTGCTAGTGCTTTGATTCTTTGTTTGATTATTTCAGCTGTATTGTTATGATCATTTTCACTTTGTATATTGTATTTTGCGTATAGTTTGTTCCTAATTTTACTCATTCTATTTGTATTGATTCCTTTTTCTATCTCTATTAGTTGTCCCAGCTCTTTTCTGAGTTTTTCTATTCTGATTTGTATTCGTTTTTTCCAAGGTGGGTTACGTTTCGAGTTTATAGTCATTTTAGGTGCATACGGAGTTTGGTTATTGTCTAAGACTAATGTTTTAGCGGCTGCATACAATATGTTGTTTATTTCGCGTAGACTATTGTTAGTTACTAGTATATTAGGTAGGTATTTATTGAGTGTATTTAAATTTTTAATGAAACGTTTGTTTATTTTAGCTTTAGGTAAGAGTAACCGCTCTTCAATAGAAATGTCTTTCGTTTCAGCTAATGTTTGTAGGAAATGTAAGACTATTGGCTCCTGATCCTCATTTACTACTATATTTCGTGTCAGCTGGTCTATTTCTTTTGCTCTTTCTGTGGATGTATGTTGTGTGTTATTAGGTAATGGGTCGTGTACTGTTTGTATTTGAGTTATACTCTGTTCCTCACTTTGAATAGAAGTCTGTTCTATGTTTTGTGCTGTTGAAAATTGTTCTATGTATTTTGTAGTGTCTATGCCTTCGGCTCTTTTTTGTATACGGTTGAGAAGTTCTTGAGAAATTACATTTTGTTTGATAACCCTGCGAGCTTGGTTGGATAAAGTGTTTCCATTGAATTTCAGAATTTTTGGATTGTCTGGGTTTCTTGTTGCAAAAAGTTCTTCTAATCTGCTTATGTACCCTGCTCCTCCTGATCTAGCCTTGAAGTAACAGAACATGAGTTCTTCAAGCTCTTCCGTTGACCACTTACGTCTTCTGTCATCATTTACTGCTTTATTTGTGGTCAATGCAGATGAGCCGACAGAGTTTGTAGGCAAAGCCCTACTCTGCAAAGCATCATCCACCCCCTCCCCACCCCGTTGGTCGGCTGTAGTATCTTCGGGTCCCCTGACTCTCGCCCGCCTGTTCAGCAGAGAGCCGCTGACGGTTTGCATGCTGTCACGTCCAGCGTCAGCTCCAAACGTGCCCTGGCGGTCACCCCCGGGAAGCGGCCCTATACGTTCATCATTGACAAAACTCTCCATTTTACTGGGTTTACCTGAACCTTGTTGGCCGTATAAGTTTCCATTGTATACGTTGCCCGCCCCCCACGAGGTCTGATGGTCGACTCGGGCGTAAGGTAGGATTTTGAGGGGCATATTATATTATATTATATTATATTATATTATATTATATTATATTGTATTATATTATATTATATTATATTATATTATATTATATTATATTATATTATATTATATTATATTATATTATATTATATTATATTATATTATATTATATTATATTATATTATATTATATTATATTATATTATATTATATTATATTATATTATATTATATTATATTATATTATATTATATTATATTATATTATTATTATATTATATTAGTGTGTAATATGTATTGCTTGTAAGTATTAATGTGTAGATATGTGTATGTAAGCTTATTGTAATATAACTGCACCACCTATCCGATCTCTCAAATAAATACTCATTTCTATCTCGGGTTGTCTGGAAGAAATGGCTAATTAGCCATAAGACCGCCTCTTGTACTACACAATTTGTAATTATTGTAAGTAAAATCTGTATTACTATATTACATTTGTATGTTGTGGTGTACAATAAAGCATAAATAAAAATAAATAATATATTTTTCATTACTTGTTACTATATCTTTTTTAAAGTATGAATTTTTGTTATTATTCGATAAGTTTGATTGATTTTTATTAATGTAATTTAAAGGTGGTAGTGGTTCAGTATACATATAATGTATCTAACAAATCACACCTATTATTTAAAAAATGTATAAATTGTTCAAGACTTGGCGAATTACAATTTAAGCAGCTTTTGTATTCCTCCCATCTTCGATTTGTAACAGAATCTAATTTTTTCGACATCATGTAGATAATAATTGTGTCCCAGTGATCGACTGGTTCACCAAGTGCTCCAAGTGCTCTTAAATTTTTATTCAAAACATCAATTAAATTTCGAATCTCCGAACTCGATTCAGAAGTAATGTGATTAGTTTTAAACAAAGCTTGTAAGTGGTTATAAATTAAAAGACGTGTGTTGTCGTACCTATCTGTTAATAGTTGCCATGCTATTGGGTAATTGTTTGCTGTTATATCTAGACTTTGTATAATTAAAGATGCACTACTTTTTAACGCAGCGCGTAAATAATGAAATTTGTGTACCTGTGAAATATTAGTATTGTTATGAATAATTGAAAGATACGTATCTCGAAATTCCAACCAATCCTGGTAGTCACCGCCGAACTGTGGTACATTAATGACCGATAAATTAAATTTTGAAGTATAGTTGACATTTTGTTCCTCCGACACCGATCCATCTCGATAGGGTGGTGATGACGTTGCACTATTTAACATACTCAGAGACAAGTATTGTTTAGGAATTTAAAACTTTGTTCGTTCGATGTTGGGGCGGTGCAAAGCATTCTATCGGATCCCTTATCAGAATCTGCTAGAATGATTTTTGATTTTTACAAGTTATCCCTTATTGATTTATTTAATTAGATTTTAGTAATTGAGGAATTTTTGTTTAAATTTTTTGTGCGTGTTGCAATTATGTTGTAAAAGTTACAATGGGACTGGCGTGTCCATGTAGGACAAAAGTCCCTAAAATTAATAAAAGAAAAAAAAAAACATACCTACTGCGCGCCACACCTACGAGACTATAATACTGCTCTTCGTATTGTATACGCTCGTTATATTCGTCATCAACTTGTTCCGATAATGTTTCAATCTGTAATGCATCAAATTGATCAAACGTAGTGTTAATTCTACTAAGACCACGTTCAAGTTCACATTTTTGTCTATCTACTAATATTTCGTGACCTTTCATAAGATTTAAAAAATTTTCGAATGATGTAAGTTTAGCTTTTAGGCCTCCGCGTTTTTTAATTAAATCTTTAATAGAACTCATTTTTAAAACAAAACAGAGAATAACATAAGATTATAAGTATAATTATTTTTCCTAGCGGAACTTTATAATTAACAAGTGAATTAATAAATTATTATTAGTATGTAGGTAGCTACTCGTGATGCGGTTAAACGATAAATTAATTGATGATTGTAGAAATATCGACGATTGTAATCAATTGACGATTGTAGAAATTAATATGAAATGTTGCTTAATATGTAGCAGTACCTATATATTAATATTATCTGAAAACTTAAGTAAAATATTGTATTTAAAATGTTCAAGTCGGTAATTGAGAGTAGATTAAAAAAAAATTGTTGAATTTACGTATGTGATTTAAATATGGAATGATTATTATTATATGCCTTTATAAATTGTTAAATGAATAGATAAAAATAATGAAGAGATTAGATGAAATCCTAATTATTGGAAATGGATGAAATGAGAGAAAAAATAATGAAGGAATATGAAAATAATGATACATAGAAAGGAATTGGAACGAACTCACTCTGTACTATTTCCTTCTTGTTTCTTTATCTCCAAACGTCTTATAATGGGCTGCACGAGTTGTGGCCGGTGATCGTTTGTTCAATGTAGAAAATATCCAATATGGCATGTGTGGCTTGTTATCTTCAATTTTTATAATTATTGTAGGTCGCTTTCTTCATTCGAAGGACCATTTGTTGGTGTAAATAAAAGAAGTAAAGCAAGTGGACTGTATTTAATGTAGATATTAGATTGTGTATAAGATTTGATTAATTTATAATGTTGAGCCTGGTGCGGCTAGACGAGAAGTGACCGCTAGTAGGGAGGGGCGTGCGGGGAACGCTCCACCGCCGTAAACGCAGCAAGCCACCGCCCTGTGCGCTGTACCGGTGTGCGATGTCGCGAACAACCTGTTCTCTAATTATTTGTTTCTCTATAGGTGAGCGTTTGTTAGGACATCTGTATGGAAATTGCACCTGGGCGGTAGCGGAGTCACATACATAAAGAGATCGACAAGCAGCGCAAACGAAGTACAATGTATGATGTACCTGAGTCTGCAGCTGCACGTTGATCCAGCCTTCGAAGGGGGAAGCAATTCCAACACGGTGGTAGCAGGAGCTTCTTTGTTCACGATGAGCGATACTATTTGAATGTCAACGGTTTCACGCGTCCGAGTCGATTGTCTTGCCAGTAATGTTAGATCGCCGACGGCACATGACAGTTGTGAATTTAAGCTGTTACCATCGTATGCACGTACTTGCGTGGACATCGTTGCCTTGAGTGATTGATATTTGTAATTATTCCGGTAACGGAACATCCCGCCCACCAAAATACCTATGGTATTTTCTGATAAACAAAAAAAATGAATAGAAACAAAATAACGGATTCGATCCGATGAAAATAAAATGAAATGAACAATACGATATTAGCAAGGTTGAACGAGCAATTGTCACGATAAAGTAAATTAAATAAAGATAATATTGGAAAAAGAACGAAAATATTTAACCTATGACTTAACTAATATATATAAAAAAAAATCTTATTGTTCGATTGGAAGAGGGCATAACTTCACAAGTGGACGATGAATCAAGTGATTTTGCGAAGTTTTAACAACAGCAATTCGAGCTATCCCGTCAACGCCAAAGTGTAGATCAACTACTCTACCTAGTGACCATTGAAGTGGCTCACGATTGTCATCTTTAATTATCACCATCAAACCTATTGATAACGTTTTCGATTCTTTTGTCTATTTAGCGCGTTCGGTTAATGAATTAAGATACTCATGTTTCCACCTAGACCAGAAATTCTGATGAAAAGCTTGTGAGAGCTGCCACCGATGAAGCCGATGGAGTTTAATATTAGTGAGATCCTCATCGGGGACGGCAGTTAATGGTTCTAAGGTGAGAAAATGTCCGGGCGTTAGCACAGTCAGATCGTTAGGATCGGAACTAAGGGGGCATAATGGACGCGAATTCAGAACTGACTCGATTTGAACGAAGAGTGGTGGGGCTGGTATGTCCTCGTCTTTGGCAGCCTGTATTGCTTCTTTCAAACTGCTATAATTTCGCGACGTGATGTTTGTAGATATTCGCGAGCTGCGCAGCCCGTCTGAAAATGTTTTTATCGCAGTTTTTTCATTTATGGGTTTAAGTACCGAATAAGCACTCGAGTCCCCATCGGCTTGCGAAATCGTCATGTCCGTAAACAACTGCTCTATTTCCTTACCATATTCCTCAATGGTCTTTTGACCTTGTCTCATAGACTGTAACCGGGACTGAATAGCGGTATACGACTTTTTTGTTATTAAATGATTGCGCATATCTCTAATTAAGTCGTCAACCTTCTCATATTTGTTAGAAATACGTAATTTTGCGTTTTCTGAAAGTCTATTCTTTAAGACGAAAAGTATTTCACATAACAAATCATAACATTCTTTCAAACTCTATCATTGTATATCTATAATTTTAAAATATTGTATAATAATTCATAACTACGTAAAACTTAACACTATTTCGTAACATACAGACATAAAGTGTAACGCGTAAGCAGTTTTTGCCGCAAGGTATCATGTTCGCGGTAACTCCGTGCACCGTTTAGTCAATTATAATTATTAGCGTAATGAAATTTGATCACTGTCTTTACACTTTTTACTTAATATTGTCATTAGGAAACCAAATTAACTGTTCAATTTTTTTTTTATACGACTCACACTTTAAAATATTGTCATAGTTCATTGAAAATAACAGCACTTTATCATATAAATGCAGGTAATAGTTTAAAACACTCACACAGGTATTCCGTTTTGTTTACTTGGTGGTCTCCTTGATGCCGCGGCCCCTGATCCGCAATGATGACCTGATGCGGGCTACAGTTTGCATATCCAATTCCTCTTTAATTACGCGTCGAAGGCACTCCCTGTACAGCTTGCATCCGAAAAATATAACAACAACCAAAACCAGGGCAAAAACAATATACGTTACAGTGCTTATGCTGCGTAGGTGGTTGCCGAAATTTTCCGATTGAGCCGAATTGTCGCCAGCGGCATGTTGATTCAGGAACACATCTTCCTTTTCGACTTTTGATTGACACATCTTCAAATTGTATCAATTATCTGCACCTAAAAGCTGAAACAGAAGGAAGGAAGGTTCCTTGGCAGAGCCCTGGCAGGGTCGCCATGTGATGTGGGAACCTTAGTCTCTAGTAAAAGAAAACAACTGTTTACGGTATCGTGGCTTTTGTTAGACTACTTCATATGAATAAAAATATAATACTAATAAAATAATGCTTACATAGCTTAGTGCGGGTACAGTCGCATACATACTTTCTAACATCATATTTGTACACACTTCATTTCCAAAACTGCTTAACCAATTAATTTAAGTCATTCTCAACTTGCGATGATGTACTTAACAACGAATATGAGGCTAGCTGTGATTTGCCAAGCAATAGCTACCCAAAGACAGAATTAAATGCGGTGAGTTGATTAAGACCACCTTTAATTGTTTTTTTTTTTTTTATATGTTAGTTGGATAGGCAAACTGGCAGACGTTCCACCTGATGGTAAGTAGTCGACGTCGCCCATGAACATAAACTAGTTTACCTGGAACTAGCCCAGCCAACTCATTTATGTGTTGCCTATCCTGAGACATATGATGTTAAGTCTCGGTGCCAGTAATTACACTGCCTGTCTTGCCCTTCTTTCCGAAACACAGCAAAGCTGTTTCACGTAAGAAATAAGCAAGATGGTAGTACCCATGCAGCCGGGAGCGCGGCACAGCGCATCCCTCCGTGTTTTATTATTAACGATTCGGTAAATACATCCGCAGCAAATAAAATATAGATTGGACCAGGAATATCGAATCCTGGATACGCCAAAGGTAGTGATTTAATATGTGACCACTCGGTTGTTTTCAATTTCGCGATGGGTAGGCATATCTAAGTTGAATATAAAATTTTATCATTATGACCAATCCGACAACGAACATGCCCCACGATTGAAGTTTGTGCTTCACCTATACCACTTATGTCAGAAGAGGATGGAGATATCTGCAGTCGCAAGCGATTCACTGCTGCTGTGGTTATAAAGTTGTTTTGACTTCCACTGTCAAACAAGGCCCGAAACGACTGCATACATCCGTACGCATCCTTGACCTGCACAATCGCAGTAGAAGTAGTTAGATTTAGAATTTGACACTAACGATGACGTATTATTATTTTCGATAGCTTTCTCACGGTGGAGCAGACTGTGATGCTTACGCTTGCAAACACGGCACGAGAAAATGGAATTGCAGGTTTTTAATTGATGAGACGGCTTAAGACAGTTGTAACACCAATTCTTCTCGGTGGTTATTTTAATACGTTCTTCTACAGGTTTTTTAAGAAATTCAGAACATGATAAGATCGTATGCGCCTGCGCGCATAACGGGCATTTATTCGATACGGCAACATTTTTACTATTTTGTTGTACGTCAGCTGAAGCTATCAAGGTATGCGTTTTGTTGAAATGTTTTTGAAAAGGTGTCGATGAAGTAGACTTGATGACCGGTTTACTCGGTTTTATTTCAGCAAATGTGTATCGCGTAACAAAGCCTCGCATTTACTTCGAAGAAAACCAATTAATTGGTTATATGTAGGTAGGTCAACATCTGAATATTTTTCCTCAAAACTACGACGGAAGGTTGTATCGAGTTTCGATAGTATGTGATAAACTAAAATATGGGCGTGGTAGAATAATATTAATTTATAAAAGCATAGTTGTAACAGTAATTGTAATGCGTCCTAAGATAAATTAAAAAACACTACTATTAAAGCAGAAGGAGAGACCTAATATTAAATAATACCCAATCAAATAATTGCCTTATTTGGTTCTACCCTTATAACAACTCGATCTCAACCAACATTAAAGCAAGAACAGTGTCATTTTACATGATGTGACAGTCTTATTCTCTAATTTTAAAATACTAAGTGAGAATAACTCAAAAATGTGGTAATTTCACATGTTGGGACTATCTTTTGCAAGAAATCAAAGCAAATATATGAAAATTACTTACCGCAATAGGGTCTTAATACAGGTTATGGCAGTACTACACCGACTTAACGTACTTTGACGGCCGGCTGGTCGAGTGGTCAGGCAACTGGCACTTTACGCAGCGGTCGCGGGTTCGAATCCCGCCAGGTGCAGATAATTTGTATGACGAATATAGATGTCTGCACCGGGTCATGGATGTGTATTTATGTATATATGTATTTATATAGATCTATTAAATTTATTACCGTTCCTAGTACCCGTAACACAAGTTCTTACGAACTTAGCACAGGGCTAGGTTAACGTGGTGTGATTGTTGGTTGATATTTATTTATTTATTATTTATTTATTACTACACACACTAGATCAGTGTTTTGCCAACCTTTTTTAGGCCTTGCCCCACCTTAACATTTCTAAATTTTTTATGCCCTCATGCATAATTTTTAATCTTTAAAATTGTTTTGTTCCCTTAAGAAATATAAATGATAAGTTTTAGGAAGATATCACTATGAAATTGTTATCAAAACATCGTAAGTAAAATTTCAAAACATATAAGGAAAAAAAAAACTGAAATTTATAAATGTAAGCTGTCAAAAATATAATAAACGGTTGGACAAGGTATAGCATTGCATTTAAATAATCCAAAGCGAAAGGGTTAAAGTCGTGTCGAGTCCATTTTTAAATTGCCCCCCTTAACTATCAAATTGCCCCCCAGTGGGGCGTGGGCCCCACGTTGGGAAACACTGCACTAGATGCACGTTTTGGATGGTACGTTTTGTACCAACTGTGATGTGACACTGTTTACGCTACAAAAGGTAGAAAAGTGGCTCAGTGAAAAAGGGTATTAAATGAAATATCTCGGCGAGGAATGGCACTATAATTATGACGATTTTTGAGCAGATAAAGTTCGAAATTGTTGTATTTTAGTTTTTTTAATTTTAATTTTGGTAAAAATGAAAGCCAATTTTTTTAATTTGTGTCTTGACCACAGAGCACAGAGTAGAGAGTGGGCGAAAGACAAGTTTATTACTTTTTAAAATAATAACATAAGTCGAGGGTTTTATGTCAGATAAAGGATTTAAAATTATTACTATCTAACACACTCCCCTAATTTTAGTTCCTTTGTCTTTTATAATACGTTGTACAGTAGTTTTACAAACATAAAACAATGAAATTTTATTTTCTAATTTTTAAGTAAACAATTGTAATGAGTAGCTAACACATTAAGTTTTAAGCAAAAAAATAAAAAAAAAATTCCTTAAATGTAACTCACATAACAATCTTATTTGAATGATAGATAAATTTAACTTTAGCTAATATTTTTGTGAAAATGTCTGCTGTTTGTTCATTTGATGAACAATATTTAATTGTCACATCACCATTTTGCACTTTTCATGAATAAATTTGAAACGAACGTCTATGTGTTTTGAGCTTCTATTTATCACTCCATTTTCAATAAGTCTTATCGCCCCTGGATTGTCCACAAACATTGTCACTTTAACACTATTAGAGTTCAAAAGTTCTTGAATTACTGATTTTAGGGATAGAAGTTCTTTGCAGCATTCAGCCGCAGCTATGTATTCCGCTTCAGTGCTGGAAAGTGCTACTATAGGTTGACGTCTTGTGCACCAGCTTATTGGACAGTTGCTAAGGAATATTATGTATCCCGTAGTGCTTCTTCTTGTTTCAGTATCTCCTGCATAGTCCGAGTCACAGTATGCAGTTATCTCAATATCTCTTTTCTCTTTTGGATAGGTAAGTCCTTTCTCTTTTGTTCCTTTTAGGTATTTTAGAATTTGTTTTAAGTTGTGAACATCTTGATCTGTTGGATTTTCTACTTTTTAACCGACTTCAAAAAAAGGAGGAGGTTCTCAATTCGTCTGTATTTTTTTTTTTTATGTTTGTTACCTCATAACTTTTTACTGGGTGTACCGATTTTAATGATTCTTTTTATAGTCAAAAGCTAGTGCTCGTCATGTGGTCCCATTTAAATTTGAGCGAGATGTGATTGGTTTTGAGTAATCCTTAAATAATGCGTATTTTTTTCCTGATACCGCGCGTCGCTGCGCGGGTCGCGTTGCATACAATCGTTCCTTGTGACTTAATTTGTTTCGGAAGACTATCACATTTTATGTTTTTTATGTTTACTACGAGTTAAACTATACAATATTATATTTTGTTTCTCAGATTACGACTCAGGTGTAGAGTTATGTTGCGCTGAACTTTAAGATTTCAAGCGCGTCCTGTATTTAAAAGATCATATCTCGAAAATAGTTATACAGCAAAGTGTAAAGGAATAACTTTTCATCGGTGATTAACTAGACTAACCGTTTACTAACTGTTACTAATTGTTTTAAAATTTTTAATTTGTTAAAATATTTATCGGACACCATTTTGCGTCATTTGTCATAGACTAAAATCTTAAATGTGACATTGTGTGTGCAACAATAGTGTACCTAAGTATTAGTCTATTAGCAGCGGAATCTTTTATGATGTAATCTCAGGAAAGTAATGACAGTTAGAATCTTGGGTGTCATTGAAATGAAATAAATAAACAACTTAAATTAATTAATAATTTAACTTAAATGTTTATAACATAATATATAATAAGTAATACCTAATGAAAGGCAGAAAGGAAGGCACGTTATGACTTATGCCGTTGTGTCGTTACGTTTCCATAATGCAATTCGATAGGCAGAATATAAACAATATATCCCATCTGTAATAGATTTCAAATAATCTGACGTCTTTCCACTTGAACGTAAACAATAGGGGTAATAAACCAAACACTCACAGAGCCCATTCATTTTATCTATTCATTCATTTCTATTTGGAAAGAATAAATAATTAAATTTGTTACAGTATTTTATTTGAATATGTATTCAAAAGTATCGACATTGGTTAGTTTGTAACACGCACATGGTGAACAGATCTTGTTCGGGTAAATAGACGCTAGTAAAAAATGGCATGGTGCATCTTATGCATCTGCGACGGCTCGACACAATACGCAAGCGGTCAACTGTCAATTGTTTTTTTTAACCAACCTTTTTTTGTTTTGACTTTTCGGTTTGGATAATTGAATATAATTAATCAGGTAGAAAATTTTACTTAGAAGGGAGATAAATAATACAAATCGACCTCAACTATAGTTGACATGAACGGTTGAGCGGATATTGATTAAGGGATTTAAAGATCATTAAATACGTATTTAAAAATATGTCATGAATGAAAAATAATAACCTTTGTTTTCAATAAAAAAAATTATATCGATGCTAAATTGACAAAAAAAAAAGAAACTCTATAGGTGATTTGTAAGATCATCGTAGTATTTCGAGTTGGTGTGGATTTTTTGCAAAAAAAAATTCCTTAGGTCAATTGCGGCTTTTTCGAGGGTGGTAAAATACCTGTAGCTTGTGGACTGTAACCGCCCAGCTTTGTATAAATAAATCAGTTATCGAACTACAGATTCACTAAAAATCAAGAAATAAAACAAAATTTTAAGAAAAAAAAAATAACCGACTTCAAAGCAAATAAAAAACGGTAAAACAAAAATGCACTAAAAAGTAAAAAAATAATTACGTATTCTTTTGTCTGTAATCAAATTATTACGATAATATAATGTATAATTATTGTTGTTATTGGAGTCGGTTTCAGCCAAGGAAATAAGGAAAAGAGTGCGTAATAGTGTAGGTACACCTATTGTAATGTTAAACTACGTTGGCTGACACCGACTCCGAAAACAACAATAATTATACATTATATTATCGTAATAATTAGATTACAGACAAAAGAATACGTAATTATTTTTTTACTTTTTAGTGCATTTTTGTTTTACCGTTTTTTATTTGCTTTGAAGTCGGTTATTTTTTTTTTCTTAAAATTTTGTTTTATCTACTGCAATAATTTACAGCAAAACTTATGTCGGGTCTGGTTTTATTTGAAATGTATGTTAAGCTTCGTAGTGATTCTCTGTAAGGAAATATAGTGTTCTTAGCAGATTCTACTCTTTTACTTGATTCTATAGGTATTGCTGATACTTTTGATTCCATCATGTCGTAATCTTGCAATATGTTTTCTACAAAAAATTCTTGTTTTAATTTTAACTCGTTTTGATTATTCATTATTTCCATTCCAACATATTTGTTAGGGTTATTGTTTACCTTGGTTATAAATCTTTTACAAATTTTTGTCATTATCATGTCTATTTCGTTTTCGTCTTCTCCGATTACTATTCCATCATCCACATGAATACCTAAGAATATTGTGTTATTTTCATTTTTTAAAATACATGGTTCAGTTGCAAGTTGTACTAAGCCTTGACTGTTCAAATAATTTGTTAATGTTTTATTCCATTTAAGAGGTGCCTGTTTCATGCCATACAGGGCTTTCTGCAGTTTGCATATACCTTTCGCACTCATTCCCTCTGGTGTATACATATAGATTTCTTCATCATCATTTGATTCGCCATATAAGAATGCAGTTTTAATGTCAAATGTTTTAATTTTAAAATTGTTTATAGCTGCTATAGCTAAAATAATTCTTAACGGACTACTGCTTATCACAGGACTGAAAATCTCATGATAGTCAATTCCTTCTCGTTGTTCAAATCCTCGAACTACTAAGCGATAGCGAGCTTCAATATCCATTTATTCCTTAGAATCTTTTTACCTTTAGCGTCTTCTTCATTTACAATTTTCCATACTTTATTTTCTATCAAAGATTTTTTTTCATCATCAATAGCTTTTTGCCTGATATCATCATCTGACCTCTTTGGTTTCTTTCTCCATAACCGTGAGTTTTCATAATTAAGTATTCGTCTTCTCTTGGCTGTCCTATTTTGGCATTAAAGTCACCCATTATAAAATAGTTGTTGTAAGCTTGGTCGATGGCTTTGTTTACTTGCAAGTAGAATATGTTAAGGTCCTCTTCGCTAGATGCTTCAGTCGGTGCATAGACTTGAATAAAGGATATGCCAAGTCCTTAAAGGCTAAGGTTTAATAATGCTACTCTATCACTGAAGCCTGTATAACTTTCAATACATTCTTTGTGAGCTTTATTTATTATAAATCCGACTCCGTATTTCCCGGGTGTGAGGCCCGTGTAGCACAGTATAACATTTTTGTATTTTTCTATCTGAGTGCCTAAACGTCTTATTTCGGACAGCCCAATTACGTCATATTTAATCCCTTGAATTGCTTCATTAAACTCAATTAAGTGTTCGTGAGTAGATAAAGTTCTGACGTTATATCCATTTATTCCTTAGAATCTTTTTACCTTTAGCGTCTTCTTCATTTACAATTTTCCATACTTTATTTTCTATCAAAGATTTTTTTCATCATCAATAGCTTTTTGCCATCTAAGTTTGTCTTCACCGTTAATCGCTTCACTGTATGTCATCATCACATAATCATCATATCTCTGTGGTGGTTTTCTTAGTCTTTTTTCTGGAGCAGGTGTAATTTTTTCATTACATTGTATAAATGTAGTTGATTGTATGTCTGTGTTTGTGTCTGCTGTATTATTTGGTATACATATATCTTCTTCATTAGATATTCCTTGTTCTTCATTTATGATTTCTTGAATTTCATTTGGTATGTTATCCTTTTCATTATTTTGAGTTTCATCATAGCTGGTTGTTAATTCAATTATGTCATTTTCTTCATTTATAGGATTACATTTTTCTTGGTTGTTAGTTTTTACAAACTTTACATCTCTTCTTTTTGTTATTTCTCTATTTTCAGAGTTCCAGAGTCTATAACCAGTTGGAGCATAACCAACCATTATGAGCTTTTCACTTCTTTCATCAAGTTTCTTTAGCGGATTTAATATTTTTAAGTATACTTCTGAGCCAAATATTTGTATATTTTTCACATTTGGTTTTTTATCAGTCCACATTTCTATAGGAGTTTTTAGTTGACCGTCTCGTGGAGTTCTATTTAACAAATAGGTTGCTGACAGTACTGCTTCACCCCACATTTCATTGTTCATGTTCGATTCATAAAGTATTGCTCGTACTTTTTCCATCAAGGTGCGGTTAAAACGTTCAGCTTTACCGTTTAGTTGTGGAGTATAGGATACCGTATAATAAAATAAATAAAAATAAAATAAAAAGCCTTTTATTTCTTGCAAGTTACAATTAAAGTTTACAGTACAAAATTTTCTGAAATAAAAAATTAATCTTTTGAAATATTTCTAACGGCATAATACTCACATCGGCACCGGTATCAAGCTTACACTTAACAGGCAGAGTCTCTATTATAATGTTTTCATACCAATCACTTTTATTCACACTAGACACCACTTTAGCCGTATGACAATAAAGTTCTTCATCACACTTCTCGACCCGGTTCACCTTGCAGCTCACTGCAAAGTGATTCTTAATACCACATTTGTTGCATCTCTGACCATAGGCTGGACACTTTCTGGGGCCATGGATTGTTTGACAACGCCTACACTTGAACTCCTCCTTGTTATTGGCATATCTGCTGCTTTTGTTGCTCCACCTGGTCTTGTTGTTGTTATTGCTGCTTCGGTTGGTCATGCAGCCCTGGTTGGTCTTGCTGTTGTTGCTGCCTCGGTTGTTCATGCAGCCCTGGTTGGTCTTGCTGCTCTGGTTCCGGCTGTAGTCAACGTCTAGTGTGGGATTCATCTCCTTCACTTGAAGCTTGCTCTGTTCGGACGTTCTACAAAAATTTGAGGCTTTCTCCAACGTCAAGCCGTCAATACGAAGGAGACTTTCCTGTATACTTTTATCGGCGATCCCCTGCACAATTTTATCTCTTAAAAGCTGATCTTCAATTGACTCGCCCTTACAATTTCGATAGTTACAATTTAATAATAACTGCTTACAATCTGTGAAAAAATTATCGAAGGCCTCGCCTTGTTTCTGTTTCCTTTCATTAAATTTATATCTTTCGAAAACTTCATTAACACGTGGACTCACATATTTTTCAATCGCCGCCATTACCGATTCGTAATTACTCGCTTTGTCTTCAGTTAAAGGCAAAGTTAACAAAACTCGAGCCGAATCAATGCCGATCATATTTCGTAGTAGCGCTAATTTGATTCTGTCACTGCTAACGTCTTGTTTTGTTGAAATTAAATAATCTTCAAACGATGCGCGCCATAAGCGCCATTCTGACGCGGCGTTGGATGCTCGCAAGTCAAAGCTAGGCGGCAATTTCACCATTAATTTATCCATTTTGATACTTTTGAACAACTCTAATCTTCTTTAATACTTAATTTTTTACTTTTAAACTCAAATACGGCTGCGCCATGTACTATTTACTATTTAATTTGAATATTTATAAGGAGACACACGATAAGCGTGGATGTGAGACGCGAGCCGGAACCAGAGAGAGCGCTTAGCCCTCTATGTCCACAGACCCGAAAAACGCCGTTTGAACGTAGATAATAAGATTAAGAGACTATCTAAATGGAGTAATTCATAAACAATAGATATATAGAGCAGCTTATAAGGTATACAACATACCTATACTACAGTAGTGCGGTCTTTAATGTGCGATGCCAGCGTTCGATGATACCGTTGCTTTGCGGATGATACGGAGTAGTGCGATTTTTCGTTATTCCCATAATTTTCATTAGGTTGTTGAATAGCTGACTTTCAAATTGACGACCTTGATCGCTGGTTAGTGTTGATGGACATCCAAATCTTACTACCCAGTGTTTGTAGATTGCTTCGGCGACGGTCCCAGCTATGTCGTCGGTAGGTATTGCTTTCGGCCATTTTGTTTCTCTGTCGATCATCGTGATAAGATATCGGTAACCTTGAGATGTCGTAGGCAGAGGTCCTACGATATCGACGTGGAGATGATGGAAAGTTCTGTTGGCGGGAATTTCGATGTAGCGCTGTATGTGTGACGTTGAATCTTGTTTCTTTGGCAGTCAATGCAGCTTCTTGTCCATTTTGAAATGTCGCTATTCATTGACGGCCAGAAATATTTTAGTGACGTCATCTTCCGTGTCGTACGCGTTCCAGGGTGGCTGATATTCTGTACGCTTCTAAATACTTGTTGTCGATATTGTTCGGGTATGTATGGTCGTATTTGCGATGATGAAGTTTCACAGTACAGTTCAGTGTTCGGGATAGTGATTTTCTTTAAGTTGATGTTTTCTTGTAGCTGTAGCTGTCGAATTGTAGGATCTTGTTGCTGTGCAGTTGCTATTTCTTCGTAGTTGATTGAAGATTGATTGATTTGATGTTGATTGGACATGTGATGGTTTCGATGCGACTTAGAGCGTCGGCAACAATGTTTTGTTTGCCGCTCACATGCCGTATGTCGATTGTAAATTCGCTAATAAATAGCAACTGTCTCGTACGTCTTGGTTTTTCTGTTGTAGACTTAACCTTGTGCATTGCGAAAGTAAGTGGCTTGTGATCGGTGAATATGATGAGTGGTCGTCCTTCGAAAATCTTGCGGAAGTGTTTCACGGCCATGTAGATAGCTTGAAGTTCTGTATCGTAAGTTGAGTATATTGATTGAGCATCGAAGATTTTTTTTGAAAAATAGCCAAGAGGTTGCCAAGTTTTGTTGACATATTGTTGTAGGACGGCGCTAGCTGACTTGTCGTTTGCGTCGCAGAATAACGCATATGTAGCTTGATGTGATGGATATGCAAGAAAAACAGCGTTGCTATTGTGGTTTTGCATGCCTCAAAAGCTTGTATCTCTTCTGTCCACTGTATAACCACCTTGTCACGCTTTTTTACGTTGTGGAGATATGCATTGAGTGGCGCTTGGATCGTCGGCGCGTCGATCTTCTGTGCTGGGGGTTTGATACCTTCTTTGGAAACGTGGTATCCTAAAAATTGTACTTCTGATTGACCGAAGTGACATTTCGATGGATTTATGGTGATTCCATGCTCCTCAAGTCTCCGCAGCACAGTTCTAAGGTGTTCTCGGTGAAGATCCTCGTTCTCTGATGCAACAAGCACGTCGTCGATAAAAGGAAATACGTAAGGAAGTCCACTTAGTACTTGGTGAATGAATCGCTGGAATGTTTGTCCTGCGTTTTTTAGATCTGGGCACATTCTCGGAAATTTGAATAGTCCCATTGGCGTTATTAGTGCAGTCTTCTCAATATCCTCTTCGCGGACGCAACGCTGTTGGTACGCTCTGTTGAGGTCTATTGTCGAAAATATGGTCTTCCCAGCATGTTGGTAGGTGAAGTCCTTGACGCGTGATACTGGATAGCGATCGGCCATCGTGATAGCGTTGAGACAGCGATAGTCACCACAGACGCGTATGTCTCCATTCTTCTTTGGTACGACATGAAGAGGTGACGCCAATGGACTTTTGCTGGGGGACATAATCCTTGTTCCAACATGTTTTGGAACTCTTTCTTTACTTTCTCGTAGCGATGTGGTGGTATAGGGCGGGCCTGGTAATGGACAGGTGGGCCTTCTGTTTCGATATAGTGCTGGACGTTGATCTTGCTGTCATTGATGTTCATTGCAGACAGTCTTGTTACACCGGGCAATTCTGAGAGGATGTCGTGGTACGCATTCTTGCAGTCTATGCTTCGTACTGTAGGTACAGATGAAGCTCGAATGGGTGCTTGGACTGTTAAACTAGTAACGTTGTCGATAAGCTTCTTATTTTTGAGATCCATGATGATGATGTTTCAGAAAATCGGCTCCCAGTATGGGCTTTGACACGTCGATAACTATGATCGATTTTGGAATCGATACAATTGGTTGTATGCGCGGCGAAGGCTGAGGTCGAGTTCGAGCGTTTTTTCCCCGTATGTCGATATGGTGGTGTTGTTGGCGGCGTATAGTTTGAATGGCAGCGGTGTAGTGAAGTGAAATTTTTTTCTAGGTAGAACGGATATATTAGCTCCCGAGTCTACCAATAAAGTCATTCCTGTCTTCTTGTCAGTGACAAATAAGCGGTGGAAATAGTCTTGAGCGCCGGATTCCGCCTCTGCCAGCGTTCTCTTTAGTTTTTCGATTTCTTTTCGAAAGAGTACGGTGACCTGCAATGTCTTGCCTGGGCACCGAAACGTAAGTGGTAATAGCACGCTGACGATGGTGTGTTATCTCTTGATTTATATCGAGGGTTATTGTTGCGGCTTCGAGAACAGTTTCTTCTGAAGTTTTGGTACGATGGTCTTGCTTTCAATTCGGCGATTTCGATGGAAAGTTTTCTTAATTCGTTGATCAGGAACTATGTATCGGTAATCTGAGATGCGGATGTCTGAGGTGGCAGTGTTGTGCTGGCAGCGGCAACTTTACGATATTGTTCTAGCATTTTATCTGCGAGCAGTGCGAGTTCTTCCAACGCCGTCTTCGTGCTGAAGGAGTCGCTCACGGCTAAGACTGAGCGGATGAGTGGAGTTAAATGATTGGTCCACAGGATTCTTATCGTAGCATCAGGGATTCTTTCACGAGCGAGATCACGCATCCGTCGTAGGAGATGTGAAGGTTTTTGATCCCCTAGTTCCATTTCCGATACGAGCTTTTGAAACTGCCGTTTGTCGGATTCTTCAAACGCAGTGATAAGACGTTCTTTAATAGCTTGATATGGCTTGGTTTCGGGTGGATTGTAAAGAAGGTCAGATATTTGCTCAATGTCTTGCTTTTCTAAGCGAGCGATTACCATTTGCGCTAGTTGTTGTTCCCCTTTCTTTAATTTTAAGTGGCGGATTCGAAGCTGTAGAACCACAGTCAGTGAAAGCGAAATATTCGCAATTTCTGATGGCTGGTCGATGGTGGCGGTGGCGGTCAAGGATTCGTTCGTTCTTGATTCCATTTTCTTTGAGAAGCAGATATTCTTCTAGTTTTTCGTCGATTGTCCTTCGTTGGGGTCACTTTGGAGAGTAAGACTTGGAGATTAAGATCAGAAGGTTTTCGAATAATAATAATCGCAGAATAGTGAAAAACATATATTTATTTCTTAAAAATCACGATATATATACAAAATATTTACATCCTAGAGTCATCAAGGAGTTGCGCTTTGACTTTGTCGTTCGTGCGTATTATGTATTAGCGAGTTGCAGCGGCGCTTGCATACGCGAAGTGTGACAGCGTGTTGCGATATGTTGTGGTAGCCACACCTTCTTTTTCTAATGTTTTTAAATATTGCGTTTTACTTCCCCGTCAAACCAAAGATCATAATTATAAGTCTTTAAAAGCTTTTGCAGCATTAGCTCCTGCTCCACCTAAAATACTGCATACATTAGCTAGATTTATGCCTTCTTTTTTTCGAGTTTTTAAATATTGTTTTATTTCCTTTCCAACCCAACCAAAGATCATGCATGTTGTTTCGGACGGCAGGGACGCGTCCAATGCTCGCACTGTCGTCCTGGGACAATCTCTCACTTAATTTAGTACGCCCTTGCAGTACCTTGCGCTGGTTCCGTACGTCAACACGCACCCCTGAATGCGTATGTACTTCACCACAAACCCGGAGAGACGAATTGAATGAAACAACAGTTATTTCTATCTTGATCCGTAGGTTCCTTGGTTGGTAGGTTCTTTGTGTTGCCTCTTCGACGGCTGTGTTGCGACTGATTCGTCTGATTAACTGAGCCCGATTTGGCACGTTTATGTGTGGTCCGTCTATACCGTATCGAAGACCGCAAGTTTTAGTCCTATTTTATTCGCGATTTTTACTATGAGCCGAAACCTTTGGAGCCTTTATTTATTATTTTTACATTAAAAAACCCTATAATTTATACATATTTGGATGCGTTAAACCTTATTCTACAACATAAACGATAAATTAGATCCATTACCTTCCATAATAAAATTTCATAGAAGAAAAACTTGTAAACCTTTCATTAAATAAACTTAACTATATACATTTTCGTGAATATCTTAAAAACTATAAGACCTATTGACTTGAATCTTTTTGTAAAACTAATTTTTAGTCAAGACCTTTCCCTTAAAACCAATTTCAAAATGATACTGCTTAAAACAAATGCTATAAACAAAAATGTACATTTTCAAGTTACGTAATTATTTACAGTAAAAAACCTTATTAAAATTAGTTCTATTTAGTTTCATTATATCTATAATTCACAAATAAATCCTATAAAACTAATAAGAAAACAATGCAAACCTAGCTAGTCTCATTAAAACATATTCATATTAGAATCGTACAATGTTTTGTCTCTCTCACTCGTTTGCAAAATGAGACAGAACTTATTAAAGCGGTTAATCACTTTCCTTACGTGTCTTGACTTGTCCTTACATGTCTTGTACTAGCTTGTACTGTATGGAGGGTAGAGGTAAGGAGAGTTATCTGTGTATATGAAAAGTGTCCGTCGAAATGCATTAAATTAGGGTGGCGCCACATTAGCATCTGGGTAAATCTTAAAGGAAGCACCAATTATGGCGCGCTTTTCAAAATCGGCATAAAGTAGGAAACAACATAATATAATGATTTTTTGATGAATGACGGCCGGCAACTGCTGGTCAGGCAACTGGACACTTTACGCAGTGATCGCGGGTTCGAATCCCGCCAGGTGCAGATAATTTGTATGACGAATATAGAAGTGTATTTTTTTTGCAAAATTAAAAAAATATATATTAATTAAAAAACTGTAGGCGACCTAACAAAAATTTTGGTGGACCTATACAGACCTAACGTAGACCTATCATAAATAAGCTAGCATATAAAAATTTGTTAATTTAGTTAAAGAATATTGATAATAAGTTAGTTGTAAGGTATAAAATATTTTATATTTTATACAAATAAAAATTCTGTATAATACAACATAGTTTGTAATATCCTGTTTATTGTATCTTCTGCCTCTGGCACACTGTAGACTTAAGATAGAAAATGATGTAAACAAGTAGATAAGTAAATTGTAGTAAATACGTAAAAAGATTGGAAATAATGTAAATAAGAATAAGAATATTGTATAACCTCCTGACACCGAAGTATTATTTTAAGCTACTTCAATTGTAACCGGATGTACTTCATATAGTACAAAAGTGTTTGGGCTGTTAAGGCCGAGACTTTTAATTGGCTATAAAAGTACGAAAATATTTTTACATGGTATTTCGCTAGAACAAACTTTGTTAAAGATGACTTAAAGAACACATTGTGTGCATTTTTATTTGGCTATCTTTTGTTCTTTGTAAAGTACATCCGGCCTTAGTATAAATATCTAATGAGCGACAAGTATGAGGAAAAGTTGGACCATTTGTATATATTTATTAGTAAATAATGTACCATTTATTTAAAAAAAAAGACAACAACCAGTATCAAAGAAAATATATTTATTTTGGAAACATACCTACATAATTGACAACACTTTCTTTGGACAAACCGTAAATTCTTATAAAACAAGATTTATAAAACAAAGAGGCAATAGAATTTTTCAAAATAAAGTACAAAAGTTACTTTATTAACTTTCTAAAGTTTCTCTAATTAATTACAATCTTAGGCTTTTACAAAACTGTATACTAATATAAACCTTTAGAAAATCAACTCTTATGAAACTTAAAAAACTTTTTAACTAAATTTCTGAACTAAATTATTCTGCTTAACTCCTACTACCTATCATAAATCAGTCTATAAAAGCTATTTCTTTCAGTCATAGTCTTATTTCTTATGGAATTCTATAAAACAGTTTTTTTTTGGTGTTATACACAAAGGTAAGTTGCAGTAAATGCAAGTTACAGTGGTCTTTTTACTGCATCCAAAGTTTCTGCATCTATTCTGCTTGGTACCCATGTCGGGCAAGTGATTTGCTGCATGAAAACGTTTTGCATCGGGTGGCAGAGGTACTGAACCTGGCCTTCCTCGCTTTTTATTCGGATTTTCGTTCTCTTGATTGTGCTCAATCTCATTCTCATCTCGATAAATGTTATCTAATATCATTTTTTCACCAATCTCTTGTTTGAATTCTCTTAGTTTCAAAATGTGATGAGCAGGCATCCCTATTTTCTTATTATCTTCTTTGTATTTTATCCAGGAATTCACAATCGCCAGATCTATCATATGTGAAAGGAATCTAACCGTCCATTTCTTTGTGCGAGCTCTTGCTGGGCAGACAGCCAGAAGCCTATCAGTGAGATCCACTCCTCCCATGTTTGAGTTATACTCTCTAATAACTTGTGGTCTCGGAACTAGAATGAATCGTTTAAGTCTCCGATCGTATCTTGAACACTCATCAACTTCTTCCGCAGCATAAATGCTTGATAACAAGGTAACAGGTTTATTGTCGAACCATTTTGTGATCGCAATACCACCATCCTCTCGCACCAAAACGTCATGACTTCCTCTACCTCGACGTTTCAAGCAAATGTCGCTGTCCATATCATCTTGTATGTATTTGGGAATTCGGTTCTTCATGACTGTTCCGGTACATTTAATACCTCTTTTGGATAGCTCTTCAATCAGTTTTATAGTTGTAAAAAAACGATGACAATATATTATATGACCTGCAACCAACGAATCGCACAACTTTAGAACTACGCTCTCCCCCAATTGAAATCCAGAAGCTGTAGAAAATGTATTTTTGCCCTGGTAAATTATCATATCACAAACCAATCCACTCGGATTAGCTAAAATAAAAGCTTTTAATCCGATAGGGTGGGGTTTTCCTGGACAATATTGTCTCATTGCGCAAGCACCGGTGAAAGGTATAATCATTTCATCGACAGATATTTTTTGCTGTCGCCTTTGTGCCAAACATCCTCGAAGTACACTTTCGATCAAAGGGCGAACCTTCCACAATCTGTCAGCTGCTCTCATTTCAGGGGTTACATCAAGATCGAATACAAATTTCAGTGAATTTCGTAACCGGATAAATCGGTCTCGAGACATAGATTCAGTGATAATGGGGAAGGCGTATTTCTTATTCCAATACATTCTTATATGAGGATAGTTTATGCAGGCCATCAGAAACGTGATGCCTAGAAAAATTTTGCATTCTTCGCGATTTAGTTTTAACGAATGGCCTTTAGTAGCAATAGCACTTTGATTCGATTTTTCAACAATCAAGTCGATCAAATCATCATCAATATATTCTTTCACGTATTCAGCTAGATTAGATTTATTTTGTATTATTGAAGGTAAGTATGACGGTTCTTGCACTTCTGGTAATGGTACATCAAAAGGTCGACGAGACCAAGAAGCAGCACCAACTGGTCTACCAATTGGTCTTAGAACACCACCGCGAGTGCGTACACCGCGTCGAGTTCTAGACCTAGTAAATCGTGTAATACCACGGCTTCGACTAGACCTTGGTCTCAACAGCCTAGCGCGACCTCTGTCCGGACGCTGAGTAGGCTCATCTTCCTCATTCTCAGATTCATCATCACTATTCGGTAAACTACTGTCGCTACCTGGTGAATGTGACCGCGAACGGAACTTCTCTTCGTGAGTCTCTTTGTAGGAAGCATTTTCATCATCACTGACATCTTCAATTTCGGAGACATCGAGGAGATCAGCAATTTCGTCGTCTTTTAATACTAAAAACAAGAAAGAATCGTTTTGACGCTTCGACCGGATGTGCTTTATGCAGGACAAATTACACAGTTAAAAAGAATGTTCTACAACCGAACGGTCTTTATACAGAACAAAATAATTTAAGCTACTGTACATAAAAAACGAAATGACTTCCAGCCCAAAAAACCAATTGTTATTGTTAAAGCAATATTTTACATAAATATGAAACTCATAGTTAACTAGCAAATGTTAAAATAGCAACAATTTTTTAATTTTTACTTACCTTGCCAAGCACGCGCCGCCATTGTTGTTGACAAATGACCGAACATTTCCGAAATGAGTAAAGATATTGCCTATTGACTGTCATATTTCAAAAATAGACCAATCGCAGCCTAGATTTACCTGTGATTGTCTGAAGTCAAAACAAAACTATCCAATTAAAGAAGCTTAAATTTAAAGGTCTGTATTTTGTTCTTTGTAAAGGCCGTCCGGTCATAGTTCAAGTCACTCTTCAAAAATAGTCGGCCGTAACGCTCTAAGCTATTTTGTCCTTTGTGAAGGACGCTAGGTGTCAGGAGGATAAGGAAAAAACTGTAAAATGAAATAAAGGAAAGATACCTTTGTTTTCCCCTCCTTACTGTCCCCTGTGTTTAAAGTAGTTGTAAGTACACAAAGGCTTTCAGCCCATGATTGAAAGACGAGGAATGAGAGATGAAAATGGGATGCGGAGTGAATGTAGATCAGCGTGATAGATAGATATCCGTATGAATGAGTTTGCCGAAAAATTAACATATGTAAAAACAGTCTCCCCACCCTGGGGGAGGTGGAGATTAAAAAAAAAAAAAAAAAAAAATTGTGTGTGTCAGCTCCGACGCACGACTGGAGTTTACTCCTTAAGTACGATTGTCTAAACATACGCAAAAAGAGTTTATCCAACTGAAAATAAGATTAATACCATATGAAAGGGTAAATTAACAAATTAATGAAAATAATATACATATATAAATATATATTTATTCATTTTATATACATTTATTATAACTAATCGGCGAAATATTTTACATTAAACTTTTCACAATAGTCAATTTCAGATGTGCACAAATATTTCATTAGGAATGTTGATAAATTATGTAATTATTATTATCTGACAATTATCATTTATTTTTTAAATATTATTTTTCAATATTAATTAGAGCAACATTACTTTCGCACCGCACCGTAGGTGCACGCGCACCGAAAAAGTAACGAGGTCATTCAATAGTAGATTTTACCTCTCATATTTTTCTCATACCGGGCGCCTTATATATGAAAATCGATTCTTAAGGAGTAAACTCCAAAAACGTAGACCTATCGATTAAGGTCATTTTGATTTCAAAAATCCTTTGATGGGGTGCTAAATTTGTGTATTTTTTTGCAAAATTAAAAAAGTATATATTAAAAAACTTTAGGTGACCGAACAAAAATTTGGTGGACCTATACAGACCTAACTTGACCTATCGATTGAAGTCATTTTGATTTCAAAAATTCTTCAATGGAGTGCTAAATTTGTGTAGCTCATATCATCGAGGCTTGAGAGCAATTAAATCAGCTTATCGCCATCTATTGCTGTTCACGTGAAGTTAATACTGCTATACGGGAATCTGCGTTATATATTTCTACAGTTAGTCCATAGAGTATCCATGAGTTGTCCTACATGTGTTATACATTTCAGAAATATAAATATATAAAATAACTTTATTATTAAAATTGTACAGAAGTCGTCTGTGTACCTATATGAAAAAAAGTCCGTCAAAATGTATTAAATTAGAGTGGCGCCACATGTGCATCAAGGTAACTCTTAAAAGTAGCGCCAAATATTGTTAGAGTAGGCTTGAAAAATAAACAAGGAAAGAAAAACTTCCGCGAAGTTTTGGCGCGCTTTTAAAAATTTGCATAAAGTGGGAAACAACATATGATTATTTTTTACGTATCATTTAACGCTTATTTGTCAATATTAAAAAATAAATTAATATATTAATAAGAAGATATAAATATGTTATACAAAATAAATAAGTAAATAAATGTAATAGAATAAACAAATGAATGTGTTTAAAATTAAAGTACAAAAGTTCATCAGGAGCAAAACGAAAATATAAAAATTTTTCTCCTTGTATGCTGTAAGCATTCAATTTCTGCACCTAATTTTTTTTTAAATAAAACATAGAAACCTTGAATCAATGAACTTATTAAAACTATCTTATTTGCTAAAATTTTTTTTTTATTTCTGTAAATTAGTATACTTCAATATTATTACAAAAGTAGTCATATAATACGGACTGAACACGTAATGAACAATATAAATTAACAGCAATAAAAGACATATGTGATACAAACATTATCAATAATAAATTAAATAAAAATAAAAAAAATATCACAAGTATTGATTTTATGATAATAATTTGGCATTTTTTCGATTCATTTTAGTTTTAATTTTTGCTGCTTCGTAACGCTTATTCTCTGACTTAGCTAAAAAATGGGCGCGCTTAACAATATAAATATCTATAACCTTTGCAGTTAAACTATTTTCATGTTGAAAGCATCCAATTTTTAAAACGATTTCTTTTCTGAGTTCCATAGTTATTCCGCTAATTGTTTCTACATTAGTCAAATTTTTACTGACAGCTCTTTTTCACACAATTTTCCAATTGCTTCGTCAAATCAAATAATTGATTACTGGCAAACCGCAGTCCACCATATAAGTCCATTTTATTGATAACATCATTCCGCTGTAATTGTTTACCAACTTCGGCATGCGTCTCTATAGCTTCTAAACAAATTTCACATTTTATGGTTTTTCTTAATTTTCGAACTATATAACCAGCTATGTACGACTGGACCGCATCGCTAGTTACGGCCTGGTTATAATCGTGATCCATGTCGGTTAAGGAGCTTTCATCTAATGGTCGAGGACTTTCCAACATTTCGTCAATACTTTCAAGCCACGTATCCTTGCCTTGTGTATCAGATGATATTAAGACATGCTTAGCCTCTATTAGACTCCGTAAAAGATCTTTTCCTGAAACATTGCACCCTCTTGGTGGACGTATTAGGGAGAAGGAAGATGCTAAGCGATATACTTGAGCAAACATTTTAGGGTCAGGATGATCATTACCTCCACATGAATGTCTCATGACAGGAAAAAATCTCTGGAATTGAAAGTAAATAAATATTCATTAGAAAATAGAACGAATTTTACTAAAAATTATAATATAATGATCATAATTATAATTATAATAACTTCCAAAGGGTCTTGTGATAAAGTCGCAGTCATTAAATATTTAAAATCACATTCGATTTTAAGCATTTCTAAAATTTCAATAGTAGCTCGTAAGGTCACTTTTAATCCCAGTAAGGTACTTCTCGAAACAGGTATTTTCTGGTCAAGCTTTTCCCAATCTTCAAGGAATTTTAAGAATTTGAAAATCGCCTGAAAGATGTTTATATGGAATGAGTGTTAAAATTTCAAAACGATGTATAAAATAAAATTTCAAGAACTTACTTACTTTTAATATAACAGACAAACGTTCGGCATAACGTAGCGTTTAGGCATGAGTACCTGACAATTTAGGCGTGATACCTATTGCCATGATCGTCGAGCCAAAGCTTAGTCGAGTGACATTATTCCAAAGAAACCTACAATTTTTGGAGTTTACTCCTTAAGAATCGATTTTCATATATAAGGCGCCCGATATGAGAAAAATATGAGAGGTAAAATCTACTGATGAATGACCTCGTTACTTTTTCGGTGCGCGCGTACCTATGGTGCGGTGCGAAAGTAATGTTGCTCTAATTAATATTGAAAAATAATATTTAAAAAATAAATGATAATTGTCAGATAATAATAATTACATAATTTATCAACATTCCTAATGAAATATTTATGCACATCTGAAATTGACTATTGTGAAAAGTTTAATGTAAAATATTTCGCCGATTAGTTATAATAAATGTATATAAAATGAATAAATATATATTTATATGTGTATATTATTTTCATTAATTTGTTAATTTACCCTTTCATATGGTATTAATCTTATTTTCAGTTGGATAAACTCTTTTTGCGTATGTTTAGACAATCGTACTTAAGGAGTAAACTCCAGTCGTGCGTCGGAGCTGACACACACAATTTTTTTTTATTTTTATATTAATAAATTTCGCTATGTTATTGTTGTTATAGAGATTATATATTTTGCAGACTCCTTTTGGGACAGTAAAGAAACAGCATTGGGAAGCATTGTTGGAAGAAGAAAATTATCGTCAGCCAAACTTGAAAATCGCTTACAAATTAACACATGCGCATTCAGATGTGCACAAATATTTCATTAGGAATGTTGATAAATTATGTAATTATTATTATCTGACAATTATAATTTATTTTTTAAATATTATTTTTCAATATTAATTAGAGCAACATTACTTTCGCACCGCACCATAGGTGCGCGCGCACCGAAAAAGTAACGAGGTCATTCAATAGTAGATTTTACCTCTCATATTTTTCTCATACCGGGCGCCTTATATATGAAAATCGATTCTTAAGGAGTAAACTCCAAAAATGTACTCTATTATACCTTAAACTCATGAAGTTTATCATCTAAGGTCGAAGTTCGGAAACATTTAACTAAATGGTTGAAATCCGATATCATCCATAGTCGTCGTGAGCTATGATATGGATGTTCACAGCTGATATTATTTTCATCTACACCGAATATTTTCCAAACACCTCGGTTCCAAGACGCACCATCCATAACAACAACATCAACATTGATCTCGCTATTTTCCATTAGTATAATGCATTCAACGATGAGTTTATGTAAAGGTTCGCTTTTGCAAGCGTTCTTTGAGAGAAATCAGCCCAATGATTGCACCCATCTACCTTTAAAAGGTACACTGATTGTTGATCAAAATAAACACCTTCACTCAACTTCATCTCATCAACCAAAATAACTCCTCGTTTTTCTCCTTTCACCATTGTTTGACATCTTTATTTTAAGGCGAAGAAAGTAGCAGGCTGGAAGCCATATGCAGAACAGCTAATTTTCCGAATAAATTTATTTAGTGTATTGATAGAGGGAAGAGGTAAAATATTTCTGTATCGTAAGAATTGATACATGTTTTTGCTTTTTAAACGAATCAATATATACTCGTATATACATATATCCATTCTAAGGTAAATCGTCGACCTTTAGCATTCTTTTTTTAGCAGCCTCAAAGCACGAATTTACGGCATTTTGTAATTCTGTCGGCAACTTCAGGATTGCTTCTTGTACTATAGCATTTGACTTCTTTGCACACTCTGACTTTGCTATAAATATTTTCTGTTTCAGTTGAATTTTCTGTAAGTAAACAATGTAGCTGTTAAAAATTTTCGACGTCGTGAATAAAAGAGAATAAAAAAATTCGATTTATTATTTAATTTATTGCAGTCAATCGAGACTGTCTAATTTATTGACGTTGAAGATTATGTTTATGTACTTATCTTACGAAGTTATATTAAAATATGATTAACGTTGAAGTTCAATTACAATTTATTTAATATAATATGAACTAGGTATTTAAGTAAATACAGTTAATACACTGTATAAGTAATGATGTATTGCTAATTAACAATAATTTATCAGTTACTAAGTAAAAAAACAGTTAAATGGTACACATATTAATTTAGGTGATACAGTAAAATTTATGAAATGGAAAGGTTTGACACAATTACCGTATAAAAATTATCGAGAATACACTCAAGAATACATTAAAATTATAAAAGAGTTTTTTCATCATATACAACTGTTAGATTCAACTATTTAATTTATATAAGTAAAGAAAGAGAATTTTATTATCATTTTATTAATAAAAGATTAAAAAAATTGATGTAGTTCTGTATTATGTTATAATTAGAATGACAGGAGTTATTTAATTTAATATACAATTTTTATTTTTCTGTAATCAAAGAAATTATTTAATATTATGTACAAATTTTGTGCACATTATAGTAAATGTACAAAAAGTATTTCATTGCAAAAATATATGTACAAATTTATATGTACAAACCACCCTTGATGAAATAAAAATATCGGGAAGTATATAAAATTATTTGATCTTGAGTGTTATTAAATACTGTCTAAAAATTGTTAAATCATTTTAAATTGCCGTAGAAAAATATAATATTTTACGACAAACATGAGTATATTGTCAATAACTACTCAATATTTTTGACTTATGTTAATGTTACGAAACTTCTTGATAGATTATCAAGTAATATTATGCTTGCATACTCTCGATATAAAAATACATATATTAATATTATCCAGTAGGAAATGTTTCCTAGTGATAATCAATTTGTGATGCATTATGTAGCCATTGAAGTTGTATAAATTGGGAGTTTTGCCTGTTAAACAAATAGATAAAATAGTTTATTTTTTTTCGGGAATTTAATAATATCCGTAGAATTGAAAGTCATATAAATTTAGTGATTTCTAGACCTCATACCGTTTTACATTAAAGTAATAAACATAAAATCAGAAATGATTCCAATAGTTTAATTAATAAATTTTGAATAATGGTTAGAATGAAATGCTGCTTCAAGCCACAAACAATTGTATATTATAAAACTTACCATTTTTTTTAAAACGTTTGCATTGCTTAACTAGATTTGTAGCACGTCTTTTTTTTGCAATTGTTGTTTCCGAATGTATTGAAGTCGAATTTCGACTCTGCAATCGATTCCGTAATATTCGACAAGATTTACATCTTGGATTAGCTTGGTTCCTTTTATAAGTGTCGTCACCAACAATCACATTTTTACAAAGTTTTGAATACCTGAAAATTAATGTAATTATATTAATTCAATTTTTATGAATCCTTTTCTCAGTAGCTCATACATTCACTTAAGTCAAAACAAGCAATCCTTACTTTATACTGTCAATCTGAGTACCAACACATAAAGGCCATCTTTCCACTGATTTCAAGTAGTCATAGATACAACTTAATGAATTTAGAGGCAGTTCGTCATTGTTAGGTAAAAGAACCTGAAAAATAATAATAATCAATGATTGTTAAAAAAAAATAGATGTATCTGCTCGGACATTCATTAACACATACAGTAATAGATGTATCCTTGTTTAAGCGTAACCGAATATTGATCAGCTGAGTTGTTGGATCCATTCGCATAAATACTAATCCATTGGGCTCAGGTATATACAACCAAAACGGCGGCAATTTTGGAGCTTCGATTTCTTGTAGATTCTTCGAATCCTTAGTGGCGTGTTCACTGAAAGGTGGTTCTATCAAGTCTTGTTCACTTTGAACACCATCATCCATTGGATTATTAGGAACATCTTCATCTACTAATATTGTCTGGGGCTCGGTGTTTTTTTTTTTTTTTAACTTGAAATAGCTCTTCGTCTCCATAGTTATTCGAATGTAAGCTTGGCATTTTCAGTTCATCTACATTACTTGTTAGAAACTCATGTTCAAGTAACGAAATAAACTGACGCTGGATCGTTGGTAAAGCTTCTTCTTTTAGTATTTTTTTTTCATAAAGGCATAATTATGAGCTCTCATTTTATGTACAGTTTCTCGTACATTTTTATTTGTTCCTCTTTAAAATGGAGATGACAGATGTAATCAGTAGCTTTTAATTCCATACCCAACGACATTTTTCAATTTTGTAACCTCGCCGGTGTCTGTGAAATTAGATAGATAAAAATGAATATGCTTTCGTTTATCAAAATAATTATAGAATTGAGCAAAGGCTTATAATGTAAATTTTTCACGACACTATAATTAGCAGACATTTGACAATTTTTGATTATTTTGAAACAATAAAAATTATAAGTTAAAAACTATTTCTAAAAAATTGCACTTAATTTTTTTTAAATTATTATTTTAATTTTAAAAAAAAAAATAATTTAATTTTCATACATTTTTTATAAAAAATTGATTTACATACTGTTGGTTGGAAATACGAAAGAGGCTGAGGCGAACTATTTTTTTTTGTTTTGGGATTTACGCCCACTTGGACAACTTTTCACAACACAAATTTTACCCATATCTGTTCTGTTATTCACTCAATTTTTCATAAAATTAAATGTTTATATATCAATAACCGTACTATTTACAGTTTACGAAATAAAATCACTCTAAATGCACGTTTGCTTATAATAATTATGTAAGGTTATATTTACCATCATATTTTGTACTAGCGGCCCGCCCCGGCTTCGCACGGGTCTTTAACTAAAATTTTAAAAATTATACATTTATATTTTTTATCACCTACACCAGCGTCGATACTGGAAAATATTTTATATTAGACGGATTGAGTGACAGATTTATTATATCTATATACATACATACATACATACATACATACATACATACATACATACATATATATGTATATAGATAGTACGGATGAAACATTTGAACTGTTTTTTTTAATTAATTATTTTCTCATTGATGAATACCATATTTTAATAAGTATTATTCCCGACGAAGACAAATCCAAAATCACAAAAATCATAAAAATCGTTCCACTCGTTCTCGAGTTATAAACGGTGTAACTAACACGACTTTATATATATATATATATATATATATATATATATATATATATATATATATATATATATATATATATATATATATATATATGATTTATATATATATATATATAAATCACGAAAGATATTTTGCGTCCTTTTATGAAACGGACTCACGGCGTCCATCACTACCACTGGCTTTATCACTAAAGTGTCTGCGTATATTGATTTCTATTTCGTATTATATATTCCTGGTCAACTTATATTTTTTAAAAGTTTAAAATTGTGGATATTCGCTCTTCAGTCATTACAGGGTACTAATGTCGTCCTTTACGTTTGCACTTCCCTGCGTATAATTTTCGTATACACCACACTGTTAGTCTTTTTACACGTATATCAAACGCGAGGGGTAGCACGTCCTCTTATTCATGAGACGTTGCCGCTTTGTGCATGCACGCGTTGTATCAGACTCATTTGGAAATATTTCAATTGCAACTACAAGATGTCTAAGTGGTCAGCGTACAAGGTTCTCGTACGGATGACTCGGGTTCGATACCTCGCGATGTATTATTATTTTATTTTATTTTTCTATCAATATATAAAGTGACTGTTATTGATAATTGAATTTTGAATTAAAGAAAACAATTTTTAACTGAACGAACACAGACTTAAAGAAAGAAAACTCAAAAAGCAGAGAGACAACGGGGTGAGATTTAAAAAAATTGGACACGGGTCAAAGCAAAGAAAAAAAAACATATATATGAAATTACAAAATGTTTTGTTACTAAGACCAAACTTCAACTAAATTATTTACGAAAAATTAAAAAGTTATTTGTAATTCGTAATTCGTCTCCCTATTCATTATAAAATATTTATATTCTGTCATGTCATTTCACTTTTCCAATAAGGAATGTACTTTAAACATACAAATGTTGAGAAGTATACCGACTTACTTTAAATGTTTAAATGCATTAAATACGTTGATAATATTGAAAACGCTCTTCTTCAAACGTCAAAATCACGTCAAAATTCGACAAAATTACATGTTAGCTACTGTAGACATAGAGAAATAATACGAGAAAAGGGGTAGACAACATTTTGTCGTGCGCGCATGCTAGCGGGACAGGCCACCATTTTAAAGATATTTGACATGTAGTCAACATTATAATATGTCATAATTTATTTTTTCAATTGCTTATATTATTATTTTTATTTTTAAACTTTGTAGTAAATTGTTATTAAAAACTTTGATTCATCACCAACACAAAATACTCTTGCATAATAATACATAATACTCTATAATACTATATATTTGCAATTATACAACAGAAGGAATGAAATAGTTTTAAATAGATTAAGAATAGGCCACTGTAACGTCACACATATACATCTTATCACTAAAATCCCGAAGAATAAATGCTCTAGATATGATAGTGAGCTGAACATAAAACATTTATTAATTGATTGTCCAATGTTTAAATCAGAAAGAAGTAATGTTAATCTTCATAATACATTAAAAGAGTGTCTAACCGATTATAAAAATACTGTAAAATTTTTAAGATTAACTATTATACTTTAATTTAATTTCTATAAAATACTGTTAATATCTTTTAGTCGCTAATGACCCTAGATGTTAAAAGCTACTTAAAATAAATAAATTAAAAAAAATACTTTTGGAGATTAAATAATAAAGGTATTTATTTATTATTTAATCTCCAAAAGGTACGTATTTTTTAAATTATTCAATAAATATTAAAAATATAATGTAATGTTAACAATATAATTTACATTTGTATTATTTTAAGACTAAGTATACATATTTGTTTAAATTTTTTTTATTTCACATTCTAGAATAAAGTTATTCCAATTAAATATTTTGATAAAGTATGATAATAGTAGTCGGTGAAATATTTAAATTATATCAAAATGACTATAAATTTATTAAGAATAATAAAATTTATTGTTATTTTCATATATTTTTCAGCTATAAAATAAAATAAAAAGCCTTGCAGACAATCCACAAAATTAGCATAGCATCAATTATTATGCTGTATCTTTTATAGAGAAGAAATATCAATACTTCTATGAAAGAATTCTAGATAAAATTACTATTAATATAAAAAGAAAAAAAACTATATATTTTAATAAAATTTCTTAATTACTTTTGTTTTATTTCATCTCCAAAAATATAAATATTCAATATATAAAATTATAATTATTAAATATGCGACTTAAATAAAACTGTTCTAGAGAACTAATATATTTAATTACACATACAGTGTTGCAAATTAGTCATAATTATTATTATTATTTGTTTTAGTTTTCCTAAACAAATTATTATTGTTGATTTTATTGCTTAAATGCTCATAATGAATAATATCTGAGTAGATACTAGAAGAAATAATTGTTTCTTTCTATATAGAATAACTGTACATATTTATTGAAAATAGGTTTTGAATTTACATACTTAGCCTTTAGTTTTCTCTCAATTATATACCGGATGTATTTGGAATGCTTGAAAAGATTTAAACCTAATAATGCACTATTTATATACTATATAATGCATATAACCATTTATCTCGGATATGAGTCGGACTCGCGTATAGCATGATCGAGATAATAGGCGGCCATCATCATTATCTCTTATTATTAATCATATTCAATTATTTATATATATGTATATTATTTAATTCTCAAACCATAAGCAAAACGCTTAACTTGGAACTTATTAAACGATTAACAGTTTCACGATTTTCGGTTGATCAGATCGATTATTATTTATCAATGATAAAGCTAATGGTCAATAGAAACAATTTTTAATTTTTTTTTCATTCATTATCCCACTACTTTAACAAAATAATATTACATAATTTTTTACACAATACGCAGTCTATCAATTTTCCTACAATTAATCATAAATCATTATCTTATGTTTTATTTATATATTTTTTTCATATACCGTTATATTCATTTTACAATCAAATAGTTTCTCTTCAAAATATTTATAATTCATAAAACAATATTTGTTTATTTACTTTTAAAATTCGGACTTGAAAACATAGATTTTTTTTTAATTACATGAAAGTGTAATAACATAAAGCGATATTAATACTTTATTTTAAATTGTATTAACAATGGAAATTTACTAACATCAGGTTGAAATAAGATTCAGAGATTCATATAATTAGTGTGCGAATAACTTGCCATATACGTAAAAGTCTTGCGTAAAAGTTACAAAAAAAAAATTTTTTATAAATTATAAATTTTTTTTACGAAACCATATTATATGGCAATATTTTTAGTAATTATTATAAAATTTAAGATTTAAAGTAATTAAGGTATATCCATTGTCATTTGTAATGAATTTAATAACTAGTTATATATATATATATATATATATATATATATATATATATATATATATATATATATAATTAGATTTAAGATCGGCTTTCTAAATATGTATAATTTTGTAAAATTATAATAAATTATATAAATATATATGAATTTAAAAAAAAAACGTTATATACTTTGTTGAGAATACAAAATTTAAGATATTTTATAGGTAATTGTAAAAAAAAAAGGTAGCTTAAACAATTAGTTTCGTTTTTAATATTTGAATAATTTTGTTGATTACCTTGTAACTGCATAGGAAGATTTATGATGATGTATGTAGCAGCTAATTTTACAATACCAAATACACCTGTATAATATTTTCAGCTGTAGATAAGTGTATTATATTATCCGGATTTTTGAAATATTGTAAATTTTAATTTATGTATATCTATTTACACCTTAAGGACATTACATTACATCATTCCAAATTAAGCAATTATGCTATACTTTTAAATAAAAAATAAACATTTTTAATTCACAGAAATAAAATTAATAAAGAATGTGTATTTAAATTCAAATTTTAAATTAATAGATTTTTTCCTCTGAAATATTAATATTATTGTTTATTTGTTATCATCTATTATCAAAGTAATAAAAGTTGTATGTATAATATAATATATATTTGTATCGAGCTAATGAATGAATTAAATGATGTACAATACAATGTTTATCTTCATTACTTGAGATAATATATTAATTACGAAATTTCGTTCCATTCCTTCAATTCATTAGTTATTTCTGCGTCTCATTTCCTTGCTCTAGACGCTAGTAATTCATTTATTTGTATTTGATAATCAATAATAATATAATATGTTTGTCAATAATAATATGCTACCAAAGGAACTTCGTTTATCATAAATAAAACAAGTGCACCGTGCGAAGCCGTCCACCACCGTTCTGGTGTAGTGGTGCGAGTTGTCGCCTCAACGCCGGGAACTAATGGGCGTCGAGCTAGCCATCTATCACCAATACCGTAATAGTTTGTCCATTTTTACCCCAATTTTTAGCCTAAAAGTGACCTAGAAGGCACGACTCCAAGGTTCTGTCCACCCGACTAGAGATTATGGACGTGAGTTTATGTATGTAACAACTTTGGAGTCATAATGACTCAACTAAACAACTGACAATATTTTATTTAAACATTTTCTGACATTTCTATGTTACTTTTAATTAAAAAAGTAAAAATATTTTAATAAAATTTATTTCAGTATTAAATTTTTAATGAAGCTACATTAAAACTCTAGTTACTATTTTCATAAGCAAGTATAAATTTTGAGATATTATAATGGTGCCAATTCACTCTCGACTTCAGAGACTCGAACGTTCTATATATACTGTATAAAATATTATCCGGATTTTTGAAATATTGTAAATTTTAATTTATGTATATCTATTTAATTTATCTCTATTTTTTCTATTAAAATACCTTACGTATTTAAAAAATAAAGAACGAACCCGAATTGTCCGTACAAGAGACCCGTGTCCGCTGACCACTTAGCCATCTTGTACTTGTAAGTTGTAGTTATGAAGCTAAACTTTTGACTACTACATAAACTGTACGTAAGTAAAATTATATTTAATCTATGTTAAATCTTTGATTTTTTTGCTAAACTATTATAATACAAAACTATTGTAGTTATTATGTTTATGAAATTAAAATCATGAAAATACGTAAAATATCAAGATTTTTAAAAACAAATTGAATTATAACGAGAAGTCTATGTCCAGCTTGGACGCGCGTTGCCCGATGATAACTGATTTGGCTAATTATATTTCTTTGTCTGCGTAATAATTGTCAAGGCAAGGTTTTTATGTCATCATAATCTATACTTCTATACTTAGATATAAAGCTGAATAGATTGTTAGTTTGAACGCGCTAATCTCAGAAACTACTTTAAATTGAAAAAATATTTTTGTGTTAGATAGTCCATTTACCGAGAAAGGCTGTATGTTATATAACATCACGCTACGACCAATTGGAGCTGAGCATTCATGAGAAACGTTACAAAAACGGTAAAAAACATTCTTTTTACCCGACTGCGACAGAAGGAGGGTTATGTTTTTCGAGTGTATGTATGTATGTATGTATGTCCATTTCTTTGGCACGCCCTATAGCCCAAACGGCTAGACGGTTTTTGACATATGAGGTGTCGTTGGATTTGTCTAAGTTGTGTAGTGACATAGGCTATATAAATTTTCAAAATGGCGCCCGCAAACTGTTGTTTTTACTGTAGCAATATGACTATCAAATGAAAGCTAGTAAAAAGACCAGTTCAAATATATATATACAGGGTGACTGGTGAATTACCATCAATATTCAAGGAGAATAACCGGCACATGATCCTCATTCGAATCATGTGAAAAAAATAGGCACTTAATTTTTGACCAAATTCTCATATATTTCAATTCAAAACAAATGAGGCGACGTAGGTATATTTCCAGTCATGCCGGCGGCGCGTGCGATGTGGTGTTTCACTGTGCCGCTAGCACCCGCACTCCCGCCCCGCGGCTAAGGCCACCGCAGGCGTCTAATATTGCGTTCAAAAATTTCATGTACTTACTTTTTGGCTATCGTTTTTTAAAGTTTCTTAAAAATACTAATTTATTAATTTAAAATAATGTAATTCACGTGGAATAAATATTATGTAAAAATAATAAATAATATACTAATAAATAATAATAATTAATAAATAATAAGCGGTAATCTTTTCATAATATTAATAAAAATCATAATGTATGTGGAGAATACTGATATTGTATGGAATTCCGGGCTTTCTGAATTAATAATATGAATTCAGAGAGACATTCGGATGTTTGAAGCCGGCCTAATTCCCAGTAATTCGCTCGACGAATTCCGCTAGTAGGTCACTAGGTCAGTAAGGCATAAGCCTTGGCATGGCGCGCACGCGCGTGTCGTCCCGGCTCCTGCGCGTCTAGTGATCGATCATACGCGTATACCTAATCTGTCGTGTGTGAGTGTAATCTGTCATTAGTAATTAGGTATGGCTTATCAATACACAAATGCAGAATCACCATTGCTTTCGAAACTGTTAAAAGTGACTGTGTGTGTGTTAGTGTAGTTATGTAGGTAAATAGGTAGTTTAATGATTGACAATCGTTGTAAATAAGTATGATTCCATTTTAAATACGCCGGAAATACCAAGATAGGTAAACAGTTCATATTTATTTTTGTTCAAAGTTTACATTATTTACCTTGTCAACGAATTTGTTGCTCATCACATCAAAATCAAATGGAATAAACATATCTTTCCACTCGTAAGTAATATTTAAAGTAAATTATTTATTTTGTCTAGAAAGTTCGGTGATTACCATGCCTCTATCGGCAAGTAGCAAAACTACTGGTCTCCCAGAGTCGTACTTAGAATTTTTTTTTAAGTCGGACACTGACTACGAGTTTATTGGAAGTTTATTATTGAAGATAGCTCACTCACTCAGCGAATAAGGTGTTCTTCCGAGGCAATTTCAGTCGAATTATTGTAGTGAAAATTCTAATTATGTAATTTAATATTCTGGGCTAAGGTTCGAACCGGTAGTAGTTGGTTTTGACGTTCAATATTTAAATTATGTAATGTGATGTAGTAAAAAATATCTTCTTTCTTGCTATAATAAGAATAGTAATTCATGATAATATTATGTAGCCGTGTGTGCCATCCAACTTCAAATCACACCTATGATTAACAAAAAATTCTGAGTACAGCCCTCTTATTGCGACACCAAGTGAAATATAGCAGAACTATTACGTCTGCCAATATTATAATCAATTAATTGTTTTGGCTACTGGTCGCTAGATGGCTTGATTCTATTATTGCTTGCTTTTATTTAATAAACAACAGTTAGCTGTTCAACAAATGACAAAGTTTATTTTTATTGTATTTTGTTGTTTTTTTTTTTTTTTTGTTTAAATATTTTCAAAAGTAACTATCATTTTTCAACGTATAAAAAAATCTTCTATAAAATCTGATCTTATTCTATGATCTTGCGATTTGAAAAAGAAAAAAATTGATCTTTCCTAAAAAAATTTAGGAAACTTTTACACAAAACACTATTAAAAATTACATTTAAAAACTATTTAAATTAATTAATTATTATTAAATGAAAACACGACGCGCGACGTTCTGGTGTAGTGGTGCGAGTAGTTGCCTCAACTGCAATGCCACGCGCTGGTGGTCACGGGTTCGATTCCCGCTCGGGACCGATATTTGTATTTGTACAAATATTTTTTTTCCGGTCTGGGTGTATGTTCTTGTGGGTCTCCCTACCGTGCCTCGGAGAGCATGTACAGCCGTCGATCCCTGTTGTTATCATAGACAAGATAACGATCGTTACTTATGGTAGGGAACTATCCGCTAACCCTGTTAACACTTGGCGGTGTTTGGACGTAAGTAAACTATCGCGTGGAAACTAGGGTGTCCAGACGACGCGTAAATAATTAGATAACTGTTGGTCAACTTTACTTAGAAGCTTATTAATATTTATGTTATATTTTTACATAATTTGAATGAGAATCATGTACCGATTATTCTCCTTAAGTACTGATAGTATCTAACCAGTCACCCTGTATATATATAACATTATGTTTATACTGCTGTTTTATTTAATTTAAAAACTTTAGTTGCGTACGCTGCGTAAACGGTTGAAGTTATACAAAAATCATGTATCACGGAATTTATTGACATTAAAAGTTGTAAAAAAAGTCCGTGATGGCATATATCTATCTCTTAAGGTTGACTCATTATTATAGTAAAAGTCAAGTTTGTTCTAAAATAATGTTATTTAAGAAGGTGGTTTTATAGACGATATAAATCATTATCCATATAAATAGGTTACTCATCACAAATATTTTTTTTTTGAACAAAATTGTCCTTGACATCATTTGATTTCAATGAATATCTTAGAAGATATCATAGTTTTAAAATAACTCCGCAACGAAATAATAATACCAAAAATTGAAAAGTTGATTTTATTGCATTATTATTAGCCAGGCATATGAATCCTTACGAATTATAGACACTTCATCAACGAGGAAACTTTATGAAGACAAACTTTGTATTTTATAGCATTTAATTTGGGCCTATAATTTAGAAGATAATGTAAAATCAAATGAAACGATGTGCGTCGCGCCGCGCGCTGGTGTACCTAAGTCGCCTGAGTTATCGTTTGCTGTACTTAGCAATAATTACACAATAATTACGCACAGCACTCAGCACAGACATATTATTATGTACAATGTACGTTTTTCTCAAATTAAAACGGGTATAACCGCGAGGCACAGCAAGTCATAAATAAAACGGGTAACGGGCACCGTTTTTTATAAAATTATGTGAATTTTTAACGGCTCAACGCACCAACCTCATTTCTGTGTTTTTGTTTATATTTTAACTTGTCTAGGCTTATGCATTAGATATGAGTAATTATTACATACTGATGAAATATGAATCATATTTTCTGGAACTGGTTATTTAAATAAAAAAGGCTCCTAATAAAAGTTTTTCTCTTAAAAGAAAAAGAAACTTTAAAAAAAAGTCGGTCTGGAGACATCTGGACTCGAACCCAGGTTTTCTGATTTAGAATCCGCCCGATTCCCACCTGAGCTATAAACTTATAAAAATGACAGCGAAATTTGCCTTTGAGAGGAGGGAGATGCGCGAGAGCACGCGATTCCCGTGGTTGAGGAAAGGGCGGGTGTGCGCCGCGGGCCGCGCCCGACCATCGTCGTCGGTTCATACCCCGCAGTCTCCCACTACTAGAGTGACGACCTTGACTTGAGGCCACGCTAATCGAGTTTTTTTATGTCAAGAACTCTTAATTCATTTATTAATTTTTGACTTTATTTAATATATATTTTTTAATAACTAATTGTAAAAATCACAATTAGTTCAGATAAATCTGACATTGAACTTACCGAAGACGAGATTATTCGTTATTTTGATGTTGCAGCTACATTAATAACGGACAATTTATCTAAAAGGTGCTTTTTGCGGTAAAAACTGTAAAATAGGCGATAAGTGTTATTCTGTGTCACATACAATTTTTTATTTATTTAATGTAAATGACCAGAGGGGTCATCATCGGCCACTTCGATATATTTCTATCATTAGTAGGTACGTATTCTCATGCGTAAATAGTTAAAAAAAATAATAAAGTTTATATTAAACATACTTTTAGATAAAAATTCATTTTGTACTGTACTGTAATGTCCCCTTCATTACCTTACATATGTTAACGATCTTCAAAACGTTATCAAAAACTGTGAAATGTACCAATTTGCAGATGATACATGTCTTTTATCGACCCATCGCGATATAAAACAAGCAATAAAAAATCTTCAATTTGATTTTGATCAACTTTCGAAATGGTCACATGATGTTGGTCTAATATTAAATGCAGAAAAAACGAAAGCCATCTATATAAACTCAACATACAATAGATTCTCTGGAGATATACAAATTACTGCACACAGCCACCAATGTTTCCACAATCCACAAACTTATAGGTACATGTACTTGTAGCACTATCGAATTTGTTAAAACACAGCGTTACCTAGGAATTACAATAGATACAAACTTCAATTGGAAAAACCACATAAACAATGTTTGCGACAAATTACGTGCCCTTTTAGCAAAATTAACCCTAATAAGACACAAAATTCCGTTCTCGATACTATTAATGTTTTATAAATCCTTGGGAGAATCTATTATATCTTATGGACTAAGCACCTACGGTCTTACATTTAAATAAAATCTTGATAAAATTTTTCATCTTCAATTAAGAATATTAAAAACAATTGTACCCATATACATAAGAAATAAATACCTACAAAAATGATTACTTGAAATTATTTAATTACTGCAAAGTAATGCAGATTCATACTAAAATAAAATATGCGTTATTAATCGAACAATATTTTAATTCTAACATTCAAATCAAATTAAATCATAAGAAAATTACCAGAAATATTACAAATCAAACGTTACAAATCCCTAGACATACTAATTTTTATGGAAAACGTACACTTGAATATATTATTCCTTTGTTAATAAATAATCTGCCATCAGATTTAAAAGAAAAATTAAAAAAAAAAAACTATAAAAACATTCTTAAAAAATTCTTTTTAGACCAACATATAGATAGTAAATAAAATGGCCACATATATATAATAATTTATAATATATTATTTTAATTTTAAAAATATATTTAGTTTAATAATACATAGAACTCTTACTCGTGTCGATCGCTGTCTCGAGCTATGTGTATTGTTTAGATGTAATTTAGATATAGTTTTTTATTTTATTTTATTTTATCGGCAATAAATGGGACACAGTAAAGTTTCATTGTAAGCTTATGTTGTACCTTAAATTTATATTTGTCTAAACTTGTAATTGTTAAATAAATAAATAAATAATAAACGACCCACTGCTGAGCGAAGGCCTCTTCTCTTAGAAGACTTAGAGCTTCATCCATCACGCTGCTCCACTGCGGGTTTGCGAATAATTTAACTACCATGAGTAAATATAGTTATCAGGGTCTGTGATAACAACCGTGGTGGGGAGACCCACAAGGAAATACACCCAGACCGCAAACAAATATTTGTACAAATACAAATATCTATCCCGAGCGAGAATCTAACCCGTACCTCGTACGTACAATTCGGTTTCGATACTTAGTAATACTATATTTTTTTTCAATTTATAAAAGATAATACTTTCATCGAGAATGAATTGGCAACAATAATAATATCTTATATTACTTGTTATTACTTGTTTGTGAAATTTGTAGTTTTTTTACCTTCATTAAAAATTGAGTAGTGCAATAAATAATATAAATAATAATATTAATATACAATAATACATTGGCTTATAAAACATATAATATATTAATAGTGGAATAAATAATAACAATAATATAATATAGGCTTAAAATTAATATAATAGGCTAGTTGACTAAATTTCAATAACTGCTTAATACTTTAGCTTATTATGCATTTTATGGAAAAAAAAATGTTTATTTAGTTTTAATCGAGCATTTACATTTTAAATTTCGCGTTTTAAAAAACCAATTTAAATTTGGGTCTAAAACGCACCAAACTATCATGGCGTCTTGAATGACGTCACGCCACGGCGTGAAACAAAACAAAGAGCGATCATGTCTTCGTATATTTTAGTTTTTATCGTTTAAAAATGAATTCCTCATATTATAAGTACTGTATAGTGTCCCAGTGTAATAGCACGACGATAAAAACCCCAGACAAGTTATTTATATAATTATGTTCCAAACAATAAAGAAATACGGAAAAAGTGGCTAAATCTTGCAAGAAGAGAAGATGCTCATAGTTTATCAATGGTTTCAAGAATGTATTTTTGATGTATTTTTGTGAAGATCATTTTGATGTAAGTGTTTTACATAACACAGTCTATTACTTAATTTTAGCAAACTAGATGTTTTGTAGAATCCGTAACGTTTTATTTTAGTTTTCTAATTAATGTTACAAACATACTCTTTTTATTATTCTAGTTGGCAAATGATATGATTAATTATATGGAGTATCATATTAAGGGAACAGTATCACAAGTTCATATGAAACAAGGTTGTACCTATGGCAAGTAAATTTGGATGTCAAGAAAACGGAAGAAAACGAACATGCAGCTGGACAGAACGACCATATATATTAAAAAAACAAAGAAAGATGATAATAGCAGAGTGTCTGAATGAATCGAAAGAAAGTTGTACTTCATGTTCTTCTCTTATAGATACTTCTGATAAAAGTTCAAGTATGTATAATATTAAACAACATAACGACCTAAATGATTTAAAGTTTGAAATGGCAAATACCCAGTTATTACTATAATAAAGCTATTCTGTTGTATTTCTTTTTCAGATATTGAAACAGATGGAGGTAATGAGCCAGAAATTTTATGTCAACAGTCAAGAGATAAATCTGTTCAAGTATTTATAACAAAAAAATTCAGAAGTAAGGCTGTGCAGACCAATGTGAAATTGATTGATTAGGCATTATCACCTTTGAAACATTCTGTAACATCCATGTCCACATCCCCATTTAAAACTGTAACCGTTACAAAATTAAGTCCTTCTGTATGTGGTATAAGCAAAATTGCAAAAAATATATTTATTGAAGAACATTCAGACAGTGATATTTCTTTATATGTATATACCATCTGTAGCTTCCAATAGTCCCTCACTATCAATGGCTTCACTACAAATTAAATCATCTTCTGATTGTAGTGAATTAGTTGAAGAAGACAAAAAATAGAAGTGACAAAGGCCATGTTGAATACAATTAAAAAAATTGAGAAAAATCCTATTATTATCAATCCAGTATTACACTAGTAAGACCTCCCAAGTGTTGAAAAAGGAAATGAGTAAAACTGAATCGAAGGTAACTAAACAGATTGCCAGCTTGAGGATTCATATAGAGAGAGTTATTAGGCGCTTACATGAATTTTATTTGCTTAGACCACATGCATGTATTAATTTCAAATTTGTAAAAATTCTTGACGAGATAATAATCATAGCATGTGCATTAAATAATTTGCAAGATTCTTTAATAAAATAAAACTAAGGAAAACTGCAAGATTGTTTTTTTATTTCAAATATGTTATAGTTTTACACTTTGATATAATAATGAGTATACATTAATTTTCCAAAAGTTTATTTTTATTTTTATTTTTTTTTATTTCATAGGTACACTTACAATATACATATATACTTTTAATTTATACAGTAATTCCAAAAATCTCACTCACTGATATGCATATCATTAACTAAGTGTACACAACATTCTCAATCCATGCAAACAAATGACTATTGAATTTAAAGAGAAAACAAATAAGTTATGATTAGAATCAAGACAAGAAAACTAAGAAATATAAATCATAATCAAAATTAAAATTACAATCAAATACAGAATCGAAACTTTTACATAATCAGCATAATGTGAACAAAAATAATATTCAAAATTACACATCCATAATAAAATAAATCAATTCAAACTCCAAAACATAATCACAATTAAAGTCAATATTAAGAATCCACCTCAAATCAAAATCAGAGTGAATATCAAAATTACTGTCAAAAAAACTAAATCCAAGTAAAATTCAAAATTTAAATCCAAGTTGCAATCAAGATAGAATCAAAATTAAAATTTATGATTAAAATTTAAAAATTAAAATTAAAATTCAAAAATCAAAATTCAAATTTAAAAATTTAAAAACCAAGTCAACATAAATTTAAACAAAATTAAATTAAAAATTTTATAAAAATTTTAAATTGTCAGTAAAATATACTCAATTTCAAAATCCAAAACACAATAAAATTGACACTCCAAACTTGATCAATAATAAAGCTAAAAATAAAAATGAATTCCATAATCATGTCCAAAAGTTAAAATATAATATATAAAGTTTAATAGTTTATCAATATTAATTTCAAATTTGTAAAAATTCTTGACAAGATAATAATCATAGCATGTGCATTAATTAATTTGCAACATTCTTTAATAAAATAAAACTAAGGAAAAGTTTAAGATTGTTTTTTTTTTTTTTTTTTTTCAAATATGTTATAGTTTTACACTTTGATATAATAATGGGTATATATTAATTTCCCAAAAGTTTAATAGTTTATCAATCAAATTCTCAACATACTCAATATCAAATGGCACACTTAAAATCCCCACTTTTTGATTCTCACTATAATCTTGGTCCGCTATACAAAATAAACAATTTTCTTTCCTGTTAAATACATTTGAAACTGCATTTGGGCACAATATTTTTCTGCAACTTTTCCATTTTTTATGTAATTTTTAAATGTGTTGGCATTAAATATTTTAGGCTACTACCAACTCTAGACAGTTTTGATTTTCTCCAATAACATTCACCAAAGTGCATGATAGTTCCTCACTTCTGCGATGAACCCACATAAGGCAAGCTATTGCTTGTTTACATGCCTTGTGAAGCTACGCAGTCTTGACATTGAACGGAGACAATAATATTATCTTCATCAACAACCAGTGTCCATCCATATAAATTTACGTGAACTCTGTGTTCAGGACATATTTTACACTTAACAGTACAAAATTTATCGTCACGCTTAAGATGGACCTAGCTTATGGCGTCATCTCCATATGAAGCTCGCGAAAACCTGAAATTATACAAGTTTGTTACTATTTTGTATTTTTTTATACTTTGTAAATATAACCTCAAAATCAGTAGGTATCAATTATCTTGCAAAATGTACGTCAAAAGATTAAGTTATTGTGTACTGAACTGAAATATGACATAGCATTTAAGTTTATAATTAATATTTTGTACTTATGTTTACTTACAAGGAAGTTTTAACATTGCGAAATTCAGATGAGCAGAAGTCACTGTTCTACGCGAAAAAATTGCCAAGCATAACGGCATCGATTCTGGGCGAATTATTACTGTTTGCTTTGCTAAATCCAGATTCCATGGTGAATTCTTTCAAATTATAACTTGCAAAAACTTGAAATTAGTTGTTAAAAACCAAATTTTATTAAGAACGAAAGAGTATCTAATATATTTAACCTGTAGCGATAATCGAAATGTCATTATGTCAATGACACGCAAGATTGGTGTTTCGCACGGCGTGACGTAATGTTTTCTGATTGGTGTTCACTGTCACGTGTCTAAAGGTTATATTTTACGAAATTTATTTTTTAAAAATATTAATAATCTTTCACGCTTTTAACAATTGAAATTGTTTGTTATTTTCTCCATAATATAATTAATCATTATAAGCTCCTATCCATTATATTTGCTCTTAGGCTTGTGTCCAACAAGCCTACTATAGTTTATAGTTATCGCTTTTTTTACGTAATGTTATAATTATGTATTATGTAACGAAATGTGTTTTGGTTATAGTACGAGATTTTTATAAAACTAAGGGTTAAACTAGGTTCCAATCCTCTTTGAATTTGTATTGTGTGATTTATTTATTTATTTTTTTCTCTTTTCTTTTCTGTAATTTTGTTTCTTATAGTAAATTCTTTTCCATTTATTTACAAATTTTAGCTTACTTAAAATTAATTTACTTACTTAATGTTAAAAGAAAATAAATATGTAAATAAAAATTTAGAATTAATAGGGAGACCAATTACGAATTACAACGACGAACTTTTAAATTTTTTATAAATAATCTATTTGAAGTTTTGTCCTATATATTTAGAAAGGCAAAAATTGTTAATATTATATATAATGATTACTATTAATTTTATAATTGACACTAGCTTCTCGAAGCGGTTTCAATTTAAGTCACATGTAATAAAATGTATAATAATATATAGGCTGATAAAATATATATATTAATAGTGGCATAAATAACAAATAACATAGCGTTTGCGGCAGTACCGGCCGGGGGGGCCGGTGGCGCGTGCCTATAAATAGCAAAAAATCATATCTGTATTGTCTAATGACAAAAAAAAAATATGAACGTTGTATATAAAGATATTTTGTAGTATATTTAGTATCAGCATTGCACTCGTGCGGAACCGGGGCGGGTCACTAGTTCCTTAATAAATAAATAAACTTTCTATCTTCCATATCCATTTTCATGTCTAACTAATATTTACTAATTATTATTATAGAAGAAAACGTAAAAAATAAGGATTTTATTTTAATTTCAACAAAAAAACAAATGACATGATTGATTTAAAAAAATGAGTTGTCGTTAATATTAGTGTAAATAGGGAAAAGACGAATATAATATTTACGAATATTTTGTGATAAAAACGTAAAAAATAAAATATATAAAAGACAGGTCATTGCAAAGTTTTATTTAATTAACTTTATGTTGATTATTAACAAAAATTACGAATTTAAAGTAAATCTATACGGAACGTACTTTAAAACATCAATAGGTCACTCTTGTTTGACAACTAACTTGAGGGTTATTTTAGTTTAGGTTTTGAAAGTCAGCGTCGAATAAGTATGACCGACCATTGAAAAACATGAATGACGTCATCGGAACTGTAATATGTCCTTTTTTGCGCGCAAATGTCGACTGTCAATTCGAAATCACATTTTTTGGAATAAATTATAGTGTCTTAATTTTTTTTAAATCTAAGGTAAGTGACCTCTCTTTCGGCGACTAAGGCGAAAAATCGATATATTTCTATAATAAGTGCGTATTCTCATGCGTAAATAGTTTTAAAAAAAGTTAAATTAATAAAGTTTATATATAACATACTTTTAAGTAAAAACTCATTTTGTACTGTACTGTACTGTATCAGCATGTAAACAACCTACTCCTGAGCGAAGGACTCTTTTCTATAATTATAGGAGAAGGGTTAGAGCTTAATCCACCACGCTACTCCATTGCGGGTTGGCGGATAATTTCCTACCATGAGTAACGATCATTATCAGGTATCTATGATATCGACCGTGACCGACAGCCCACAAGGAACATATACCCACACCAGAAACAAATATTAGTATGAACACAAATATCTGTTCTGAGCGAGAGTCAAACCCGCGACCAGCTGGCGCGCGTATTTGAGGCGACTACTCGCACCGCAAGACCAGAACGGTCAATTTTTTAATGATATAGTTGTTGTCAATTTTTAATTAATATTTTTTTTTCGATGATTAACTTAAATTTTTAAATTTTCAAAAACAAAATTTATGAATAAGAAACTGATAAATAATTTTTTTTAATTTTTCCAACATAGATTTTTTTAAGCTTTTAAAGAATTGCTCCAAGAAAGGAAATAAAATCTTAAAGGAGATGGGGATTGGAGAGAGATATAAAAAACCATCTCAATTCTGAATCTGCAAGCGGATAAAAATGAGAAAGATATTTTTCATCACATTAATTGGGTATCGATTCGATTATAGAATAAATAAAAAAAAGGTTAGTACTAGTAAATTAACTCAAAATATTTAGATGCACAATTAAAGTTGTAAACAATAAAGTTCATTGAAATAAAGTAATATTAATAGCGAAACCATCAATTAGTATTTGATAAATCAAAATTATTATCGATTTTGTATTGATTTAAAATAAGTCATATTATATCATAATTTTAGTGACAGCTTTGACAGCTGACTGACATTGATAGTATTGATACTAGCCGTTTATTTTTTACTTACTTTTCCTGTATGACATTTGAATAATAACATAAATAATATTAATTGATTAATATTATATGTACAAGTTAGCTTGATCTTTTTCACGGATGTAAATTTTTCTGATCGACATAACTTTGCAATGACGAACACATTATTTTCTTAATTTAAATGATTTTACAAATTGTAAAAATACCTATTAAAAAAAAATACATGTAACACAAAAGTCCCTAAAGATTCAAGCGTCAGCCGAAAATTTTAAGACTTTTCGTTGCTTCAAAGTAAAGTTTAAATAGGAACACTGAAAATAATAGACGTTTGTACAATGCTACAACGGTCGAAACAAAAATCCGTCCGACCGATATATATAATTTTTTTTTTTTACATTTTAAATCTGAGATAACTTCTAAAGTATTTTATGTAATTTTAATGAAATAAGGTAAAGAACAGTTTTGATCTACATTAAATTTCCAAGGTAACTAATATATTTATTTAGATAAAGATCATTCATTAGGAGAAATTAGCTTTGCAAATAAAGTAATATTTTTAAATTAAGTACTGAAAGATAAAAATTATTACTGTGAGTAAACCTTAGGACATAGATATATGCTATCGCGGATTTTTTGTAGGCCTTTTTATGATATACAATTCCGTAGTACAATATTTTGATGTATCTCATACGGTTTAACCAGCGTTGGAAAAATCGTTTTATTTTTTTAACGGTTTCGTCACAAAACATGGAATCTATCTCTATTATACAAATACTTTATCAGAATGTTTTGTATGTATGCGTAAACCTTCGGGAATAAATTTTCTAAATAACAGTGATAACTGCATCAAAATCCGTTGTGCGGTTTAAACGAAGAAATATCACGAACAGACAGACAGAGGCGGAGAGCGACTTTGTTTTGTAATATGTAGTGATTTGGACGTATATTAATTAGTTTTTCATTTTGTAAATTGTATTTATAAGGTGATACAGGGGATAGCTAGGCCGATAGACAGAATATCAGGAATTGAAGTTATTCTCAGTCATTATTATATTTAATTTATAATAAAATTTATTACACCTTTTTTAAAAGTTAAATGTATTAAGTTATTAAGTTTCGTTTCATTATGTCACTACGCATAAAATACAAATAATAAAATCAAATCACCACGCAAGTAAGACAACAAAGAGTATAATAATATTTTCATTCGTCCGCCATTTTAGTGAACATAAATATGATATTAAACATTAAAATAAACCGTTCGCGTCGTCGCGACCTTGCCGCGTGCAGCTCGCAGTGCATATGAGCGGCAACGTCGCATTTCGCTCCAAATGCGACCTTGTCGTTCGAACCATGAATGAACCAATGAACTAGACGCGCATGAACGAGACGCACGATGCGTCTCGTTCATGCGCGTACAACACAACATATTTTACAGTAGACGCACTAGTATCGGCGCTCCTTACGATGATATACGTGCAAAACGTATATTGAAATTCAGCGCCTCTAGCGACTTTTCGGTGAACTAGCAATATACTCGTTCAGTTACTCCGGAAGAAAAATTACGTCAAAACGATTTTTTAAATATAGGCACCTGAGGCCTATAGGTATCGTTTAGCGCCAATCTCGGTTTGAAATAATACTGCGTCCGATATACGGGCGCCGTAAGTCGGTGGACGCACTATTACTATGCAGATTTTTTACCGTTGACGCAAAATGAGTTGCAGGATGTATATATATACCGGGTGTATTTGGAACGCTTGAAAAAACGAAGAGGTATGATAGTGTTGGCATGACCTGACATGATGCAAGTGAAAAAAACGCGAAAGGAATTATTATTTTTTTGCCTCTTTTTATAACTTTTTTCTGCGTAATCCGGTTTGGGAAAAGTAATGAAACAGAAATTTTAAGATAATGCTTTAAAATAATCGTGTTTTAAGAAAATCTGCAGTGTATTTAATTGAATACTACATCGTTACATACGGAACGTTTCCGTTCAAGCGCGCCAACGGCTCAGTGCTGACAAAGTTCAACGCGGCGGCGCGAGGTTAACGTACTCCCGCACCACTCGCGCGCTCCCGTATCCGCTTGCGTCTCCGGTGCGATTTATCGCTTTAGTCGTTCATCGTTTTAGTTTTTACAAATAAATTCAATAACAACCTTCCCATTTTTTGTAATTATTCTTATTTTTTATGTGTACATGTTACGCCCAAAAACCCGAAAACGCTCATTGAGCGAAAAATAAAGCCCCAACGCGTTGTGGACACTATAAAACACACGAAAACACAGAACATACAAATTATGCAAACAACCACAACGCGTTATGGACTTTCTGTATGGTGGTTTGTTTTTTTCGCTCAATAAGTCTTTTTGAGCGTAACATACAAACTGCACGCTGAACAATAAACACTGGTAGGTTCTTTTACATTTTCATACGAACTTTATTAACATACATAAAAAATATCTTTACGTAGTACTACAAAAATAATAAATAAATACAAACACTGTTTTCTAATATTTACGCGAATTTCACTCATTATAATGAAACAACTTTTACGGATTTTACTTAGTAGGTACATACTGATAGTAATAATAAGTTTAACTATTCGCGCGGCCGCGGCGACCTTTTGTAAAGACATATGCCGCCATTTTCGAATGGCGACTTCCACGAATTCCATTATTCCACTGCCCGCGCGCCCTCGCCGCTGCGCGTAAAGGCCGGTTTACGTTTGCTATTTTTTTATACGTTTTAGCATGCTCATTCAAAGCATACTAAATAAGCACGTATTTAGCAAACGTGAATGTGCTATGCTTTTTAGCACGCTATGTGTGTCGTCGTTATTTATTTTTGAAAAAGTATCTAATAAAAATGGCGTCGCAAGTTAAGTGGACACGGGAACAAATAAATTACTAACAGAATACGAAAAACATGCGTGCTTGTGGGATTCATACAGTAAAACTTATAAAAACAAAATCCTTAAAGATAATGCATATGCAAACATTGAAAATAATAAATTTAATGTAATTTTCGACTTGCGATGCGAATGATTTCGTCGCTTTTTTTGAGACAACTTGTGATGAAAATAGGATAGCAAATGTACATCGACTTTATTTAGCACTCTTTTATTTTAGAAACCAAAAATAACAAAAAAATAAATAATGCTAAATAGCACTGAATGCCTAAGCAAGTGTAAACTAAGCCCTATAATATTCGCAAATCACGTGTCGCACTCGCAGTCGGTGGCAATCGGTGGCAGTCGGTACGAGGTTTCGTGAGTGTCTGTGTCGGATGTGGTTTGACCAAAAATTTAATTCACGTATTATTGTTTCGTATTTGTTATTATTATTTTATTTGTACTTTTGAAGGTGTGAAGGACGTTTTGTGTTTATTTATGTGAATAGGCGGAACCTTCATTTGTGGTCAGATGAAAATCCACACGCCTACCAGGTAATAGGGCATCAAACCAGATGGTCTGTGAACGTGTGGGCTGGAATATTTAATAACCAGGTACTGGCACCAGTATCTTGCCGGAGCGATTAAATGGACCACGTTATCTCGAGTTTATAAATGACAATATTCAATTTTAGACAATATTCCACTGTCAGAGTATCGGATAACGTGGTTCCAGCATGATGGTGCACCGCCACACGTCATTAGATCAGTAAGACAGCGCCTAACGGAGTTGTTAGGCGATTGCTGGATTGGCAGACTAGGGTCTCACACCTGGCCGCCTCGTTCACTTGATCTAACCCCATTAGATTTTTTTTTGTGTATGTGTAAAGGAAAGGATGTTTGATCGGGAGTGTGATACCTTCATCGAAATGCGTGATCGGATTTGCAGTGTTTTTGCGAAGTTGCGGGAAGATTGTGTAGTGGATCCCTCTTTAATGCCCCGACCCAGATTTACATCCATAGGAATGGAGCATAAATTGAACCAGGTGAGGTTTTCATTTCACCCGAAGGATGTAAACAGGTAAGTGGTTCTTTACTTTACCTCCGCCTGCGGCGCCGCCTGCTAGTCGGCAGTCGCCCGTCTCGCAGTGAACGAGAGTTCACAGCGTGTATGCATACATGGCGGGTGCGCAAAATAGATAAGTCCTAAAATGTTCGTAAAAAACCATTTCTGAGATAAATGGTTATATGCATTATATAGTATATAAATAGTATATTATTAGGTTTAAATCTTTTCAAGCGTTCCAAATACACCCGGTATATATATATATATATATATATATATATATATATAGATTACAACTTAAATAACTATAACCATCTAACTTTGTACAATCAACAAACAAATAACGACCAAATATTTTAAATTTTAACAACGAACAAACAATCAAGACCGTAGTACCCTAAAGTATTTAATTATATACAAAAAAGAAAAACAGATTTTTAAATACGGGCGAGTGTCATTCTTTTGGCCGAAGTTTTGGTCAGCGCGATTCAGAAAATTATCTGCGCCATCTATCGTATAATTGTAGAATACCGTTTTTATATTTAGTGACATTTAACATAATTAATATTTAACATAATAGTATAGTAATTGAAAATGATGTTTATCTAAAATATTAAAACGATTTCTATTCCTATCCGACATATTTAGTAAACTTTTAAGTTTAACAAAATAATAACTCAAATATAAGTTTTGTGAGTTTTAAAGATTCCTTAGACCAGATGGCGTTGGCGGCGTAGGTAATAATAATAATAATAATAATAATTCTTTATTGTACACCAAGAATAAGCAATAGTACAAAAATAAAAAAGGAAATAAGTACAAAAGGCGGCCTTATCGCTAATGAGCGATCTCTTCCAGGCAACCTTAGGGTAGAGGAAATGGTATATAGATGGTATAGGTGTACAACTGTACAGTACATTAATAACAAAACTATAATATAATTTTATAAGTGCAAAATAGGAACAATTCATACTATACAATATACATGCAGTATAAATACTATAAATATACATACATAGATGCAAATATTGATGAGGAATAATGTGATCAATAGTGGCAAAAGATGACAATTAAATGATTCGATAAGGGTAAGAATTACATTTGAAGAAAATGTTGTTTTACAGATTTTTTAAAAGAAAAGGGTGATTGAGAGAGTCTGATGGATAAAGGTAAAGAGTTCCAAAGTCGAGCAGCTTGAACCGTGAAAGATTTTGTATAGAAAGTAGTGGAATGAGAAGGAATTTCGAGGAGAAGATTATCATTAGAACGCAGTTCACGTTCGTGGGAATCATTCAGATATTTAAACCGCTCTCTTAAGTAAGAAGGAGCCATAGGATTGAATAACATGGAGTACAATAAATTAAGAATGTGAGTATTCCTGCGAAGGCGAATTGGGAGCCACTTGAGTTTATTGCGAAAATCGGAAATGTGATCATATTTTCGTAAGTCAAATATGAAACGGATACATAAATTTTGAATGCGCTCAAGTTTATTCAATTGCTCCTCGGTAACGTCAAGATAACATGAATCAGCATAATCAAGAATGGGAAGGAGAAGACTATGAGCTAACGCAATTTTGGTGGAAGTAGGTAGGAAATTTCGCAGTCTACGGAGCGATCCAACAGCAGAAAAAACTTTACGACTTAATTCACTCATCTGTGGAACCCAAGAGAGATTTTGATCAATTATAATGCCTAAGTTAGTCACTTTTTCACTGTATGGAATGACAATGCCATCAAAAACTATAGGAGGTAGTTGTGATTTATTTATACGAGATATTAATTTAGAGCTTCCTATAATAATTGATTGTGATTTAGCTGGATTAATTGTTAAGCCAAATGATTTAGTCCAGTTCGCTACTGCTATAGGTACCTATTTCTATTTCCTTAAATATTTATTTTTAAATTTAATTACAATAAAACAAAAACTAAATTATACTGTGAGTTATTTCCAATTTTTATGTATTAAAGTTATTAACATTGGTTTTGTACTTTTTACGTGATACGTGATCAGAGAAAAACACGATAAGAGATGGCGCTGATACAAAAAAATACGCGCTATTGAAATTTATTCTTGATGATATATAGTGTATTAATAAAACGGAGGTTTTAACAGATTTATTATTTGTATAGACAACGTAAGTTGTTGAAATTCTCAATAAATAACTACTTTAGTCGACAATGATATTAAATTTTTTAACTCGGCATACTTCAATTCATTTACAATTGCTACATTCATACCAGACCCTGTGAATACACCAGCGCGAGTGTGGAAGGTTTTTGAACTGTTATTTAGCGCATACAGCTGGACACTTTTTCAACTTTTCTCCCATATAAGATGATTCTCCTTACCTCTACCCTCCATATTGTACTGACATGTATTGACTTGACTCAGGGTTTCATCGCTCACACAAGTCTTCAAAAGCTTTAAGAGCATTAGCTCTTGCTCCATTCAAAATACTGGACACATTACCTAGATTTATCCCTCTTTCTTCTAGAGTTTTTAAATATTGCGTTTTATTTCCTTTTCTATCAAACAAAAGATTAAATATCTCTTAAAAAGCTTTGCAGCATTAGCTCTTGCTCCACTTAAAATACTGGATACATTAGCTACCCTGTTGAAAATATCCAATAGATTCCAATAGAAAAAAAATCATATCACAATCGAATGTGCTTTTGTCGCAGTAATTCCTTTTACATACCAATACCAAATATAATATGGAATAGTCCAATTGGGGTGGATAGTTCTGTTGGAGTGTATACGTATGATTGTTTCTTATGTGGTTATCCGGTTATGCCAGTTGACAAAGTTTATTTTATGTCAATAAATTGGAGTATCCAGATAAAGTCTTCTAGAATTTACGATTCACACATCTAGCCTTTTTTATCAGGATTTCCACAATTAAGTGACAATTTTTCTATCGATACCTATTTGTCAAAACTTATTGAATTTTCAAATATGTAGTATATTTGGATTCGTGTCGGGGGGACAACAGTCCAGTAACCTCTTGGCTAAGATGCCATGCATGTGCCGGAGCGGTATCGACGCAACGGAAATCGGCCGATATTCGCCCGGACCAGCAGGGACATCTTTTTTCGGTATGAAGATGGTTCTGCACTGTCGGAGCGAATCGGGGATAGCGCCTCAGGCCATCCAGTAGTTGAACATTTCCGTTTTCGATGCTGCAGGAACTGTACGCTATTCCTCCGAACGGATCCCATCCGGCCCTGGCGCCGTCCTCAGGTCGACGTGGGACGCCTTCACTTCTTCCACCGTGATCGGCGCCCACAGCTTGGCATAGTCGGCCACTTCCCTCCGCCTTAGAGCGCTTAGTACCTTCGGCGTTGGTCCCGGGGCGCTCGACACCTTCTCGAGGACCGGTCGCCAGTAGGTTTCCAATTCCTCTAGACTGTGTCTCACGACCCGAGTGTGTCTAAAACCTCTGCTGCTGCTCGACTCGGATACTTCCGGAAAAGTTCTTGCACGCGTGCGTTCTTTGCTCGTCGTAGCTTACGACGTGACCCCGAGCCTGGCGTGCTGTCGTCTTGTGTTTGTTTTCGAAATGTACGGCGGTGGCGCTTTGCGTTCTCTGCCCCACGCCCACTGCACTTCACCCGTCTCTCCGCCCCTGCGAGAAGGGTTTCGAGAACTCGTGCCGTCTTTGGGCTTAGTGGGACATCGACCGCGATCACAGGATCTTGCGTTTGTGCGACTTCTGAGGTAGACTTAGCAACCAGAACTCGCTCTTCGACGGGCTGATCGGTGATCGAACCCCTACTTGCTGGGTCAGACGCCGATAACGCTATCTCCTCCAGGCAGGCTTTCACCAGCCCTTTGTACTTCGCGCTACGACGCTGGCCCTTAATCGCCTCCGGCGTCCTTTGGAGCTGTGGCAATTTGGCAAGCAGGTCTACGTTCGCACACTTCCCAGTATCCGTCGTGAGCTGCGCCTCTACTCGTGCTAACAAATAGAGCTCCTCGTCCGTCCACCTGCATCGGAGCAGCCTCCGCATTGGCTTCGACGGTGTGGGCTCGACGCTTGTGAACACCAAGCCCCGTTTTAGTTTAAAATGTTCGGCCACAAACTGGGCAGGTCCATCCAGGCGCCCGCCCTACGCTCCCGCCGGGAACGTCGGGTCGAGCCTCTGGAGAAGGAGAAACCGTGCTCCCCGGCTCCTGTGGGAGGCCGGGGCGGTCAGAATTATTTCCATTCGAACCTTTTGCAATAGATTTATCCCTTAGTGACCGGGCCCCAAACCCAGGCACCGGGCTCGCCCACGGTTTTTGCAAGGTCCCAACCAAAGAGAAACCGCTAGCCTTGACGAACCCAAAGCAAGCTCGGGGAACGTCCATCGGGACTACTATGGTATCTCAACCATAGCCTCACCTAGATTACACCCCCTAGCTCAAAAGGTGTCGCACTACTCCGAAGAGAATCCAGGGACTAACCTGGCTATGTGCTCCGTCACCCCCGTACGTGACTGCCATGCGCCCAAACGGCGATGGTGGAGCACATAGCGGAAAGTGCACTTGTCTCGGCTGGAGTACAGGATATATGCACCAACGAGGCTTACAAGTCGGCTTCGGCAGCTTCCGAACTTGTATAATTTAGGTGCTATCCCCCCCCCACATCGGTGACCGCAGCGGCGCCACGAGCAGGCTGTGGGTAGGAGCAGTGGCGTGCATAAAGTTTTAAGACAGGGTAGGCAGTCAAAAAAAAATATGAACCTAAAGAACATCACATCATTCCAATTTAAGTAATTATGCTATACCTACATTTAAATCAATAAAGATTAAACATTTTTAATTCACAGAAAAAAAGTATAAAAATAAATACAATTTTTAAATTGTTAAATTTTTTTGTTTCTCTGAAATATGATCTATACATATAATAAAATGGTAGGAAAGTCAAAACTATACATTGGATATTTTTTTTAAAAGAATACTTAGGGTGTGATCTACAATCGATACCGAAGCTAAAAATATAGTTTTTAGAATTTTTGCTTGCAGCTAGTTATTTAATATTATTGTTTTTTTTGTATTTGAAATTCTTTTATTGTTTAGAAAAAGTTTTTAATGTTATCATCTATTTCCAAAATAATAAAAGTTGTCTGTATAGTTAAATATATATTTGTATTTTGTATCAAGTTAAAGTATAGTATTCAAAACCTAATTTTTAAAAATATACAATTATATTAATCTCTTTATTCAAATAAGATTGATGATACAAATAATTCCAAACTTAATAAATTTTAAACAAATGATTGCTTTTAATATATGTACTGAATTTAATTACTTTATGTCATGTTATATCATAGTGCAATAAATAAATAACTTTAAAAAAATTAATCAAATTATTATTACCATATTTAAAATTATATATACTTATAATATCTCAAAAACTTAGATATAAAGCAAAAACTAATGGAAAGAAATGATGATTTCAATTTATTTATTCTATATAGAATAATTTACCAGCAAAGTTAGTCGGAAAAAAAAGTTAGTCGAAGTAGTTTTTAGCTTTATAAGTGCAAAAATAAAAATGTATTATTATGGACTAGAAAGTAATTATACATATCTTGTTTATGGTGTTTGATATGTATTTTTAAGTAATCAATCTGATTTTGAGAGTTACAAATGTATAATTTGTAAATTTTCTAAATCGACACAGAATTATCGACATTTTTGTTATATTATAAATATTGTTGTTCTAATATTTTGTAGTTTTAGTTTATTTCTTTAACTTTTTTTTTAATCTTTAATCTCACATATTTTTCCAAATATTTCAATTTTATTGGGAATAGAGGCTTTTAGATAATTTCAAGAACAGACAAGTAAATTATTAGACACTGTGTAAGTTCATTTATACTAATAATGCAGGCATACACATAAAGCAGGAGAAAATACATTTAACTATACATACCATGCTTATTGATTGATCCGGCTTTTCTCGCCATGTGATACAAGTCGTGCCAAATCTTTTATGAGCATGAGCCATATAACCAACTGATACTTATCAAACAAATCAGTTACTGGATAGACATAGTGGCCTCATTTATTTATTTATTTATTTATTTAGAAGTCAACACCAACAAGTAGTACAACAACAAATACAAAATCAACTATGACGGGGGTAGCTGATAAATACGAAAAAGGACAGCGTTGTCATGCGCTAGCAGCACGTGCACCGGTCGTCATCACCCCCACTACGTTTGGAGGATATAAAATGGGCCGCTCTGTAGTATCGGCACGCATTTCTAACGATTGCGTCTCGGTGCACGGACTGCTGTCCCAGTACGAGTCTCTGCCTCCTTCACTGTCATTAGTCAGTACTCTTGCTAACTATATGGCTTGTGTAAAATCTTGATTTATTGTATAATCTATGTTAATACTAATTGTCTGTGCACCTACTATAAAACTATTGTTCATTTAATTAATGTCGGCTCATTTGTTATGTCATTATTAAGATTTAATGTAATAAAAAATTTATAACTGTACTGTATCCTTCTGTTTTACTTCTGATGTCCGAGCCTATCCCGACATCAGAAGTGGGATTCGAAGATCAGCCCACTTCTGGAGACTCAGCCTCCAATACCATGCAAGACCAGCTTTTGTTGAGTAACGGCATAGAAGTCGTATTTTCTAAAATCGTTGAAGGATTTTCATCTACAACCTCCTTTAGTCTTTTTCGACTTAAAAAGCTTATAACCAACTACCCTCTCATATAAAAAATTTAAACTCGTTTAACGTATTTAAAAAGGAATAAGTAATTAAAATTAAAACTACGTTAAGTTAGTCTTTATGTTTGTAATAAACGTGTTCTCATGTAAGTGATAATAATGTCTTAATGAGTATAAATGTCTTTAAACAAGTTAAGAAAGTTTCAAGGGCCTAATTTACCTGGTCTATGCTTATACAGAATAATTGTAATAATTTCAAAATGTGATCAATTTCAGAATTGATCACATTTTGAAATTTCAAATAAAATCATAAGAAACTCCATTACTTTTTGTAGCGGGTACCCTCATTAAAAAAAAATGAATGGCGAAAAACCGACTGAGAATGAAACATTACCTACCCGCATTAGCGAGTTGATTAATTACTTCACTTATTAATTATTTTAAAGATGTCAACAGGAAAAGAAACAGCCGTAGCAATAGTGCTTGCTCACATATCGCAGTTTGACCCGCGACTTCAGCGTATGGCGTTCACTACAAAAGATATTTCGAGGGACAAATTACAGCAAGAATTAAACGCTTTTTCACATTCAAAGCGAAAAAACAAGGACGACGGGTGAATCATCGAACAAAATCGATATTAACCGAACAAGGATGATCCAAATCAAATTTTTTCACTGCAGGGAAACCGGTCACATGCGACTTAAGTGCAGAAGCAAACCTATGGATACGCGGAGAAGGCCTTCAAGACCTACATCATCGCAGAGTCAAATCGCGCAGCAACCGTCATCGACGCCTTTGATTTCTTTCAGTGTAGCAAGCCTGGTCACATAGCCGTCCGGTGTACGAGCGGCAGCGCGTCGACAGACGGCGGAGCGTGCAGCGAGCGGCGAGTCGATGTGCGCGTCGTACAACCACCATCGGGCAAGTTGCAACACATAGGTGAATTGATGCATTTTATTTACGATTCTAGTGCTGAATGCTCGTTAGTAAAATAAAGTTTTGCATCGAATTAATAGAAAACGAGTTAGTAATGTTGTTGCAGTGACTGTCATTAGTCCAACACGAGTATTCGGTACAGAACAGATTTTATGTTATGTAGTGACTAGCTGTGCCACGCGGTTTCACCCGCGTTAATTTGAGTAGAAAGCGTGCTTAAATATTTTTAAACAATTACTCTAAGAGTACCTAGGTACCCGCCTCGTTGGTCGAGTGGTCGCAAGCGTGACTGCCGAGCGAGGGGTCTCAGGTTCGATTCCTGGGTCGATCAACGTATTATTGAGTCTTTTTTATTTTTCGAAAATTCTCAGAAAAAGTCATGTCATAATTACTTTAAAAGTGGAACTATAGTTAAGAAGTGTCTCGAGAAGAAATCAAGGACGCAACAGAAGCTCTCAAAAAATATTATTTTTTCCCGTTTTTGTTACATTTCTTATTATTTCTCAGCACCTATTGGTCGTAGTGTAATGTTATATAGCCTATAGCCTTCCTCGGTAAATGGGCTATCCAACACCAAAATAATTTTTCAATTCGAACCAGTAGTTCCTGAGATTAGCGCATTCAAACAAACAAACAAACTCTTCAGCTTTATAATTATATTAGTATAGATTAACGATCATCCTCTTTAAATTTTATTACGTTTTTTTTTGCCTAATGATTACGGTTAGAGATATTTAGTTTCTCAAAAGGTTTACATTTTAAATAAGTTACAGAAAAAAATATAAAACGACTAGTAGAAAAATTAAATCGAATACATAATATGATGAATGTTACAATAACCAATTAATATAGATACAGTACAGACATGTTATTTTGTGATGTAAAGTAGAGTAGTCTAGAAAAAAAAAAAAAAATTGTGCGTAAACCAAGTTATGATAACTAAGGGAGATGACACATTAGACTTATTAGATGGTTTTTGAATTTATTTGCTATTCTGATTATTCATTATTTCCAAAAGTTAATATACCTTGGCATACCATACTATGTATGTATGTATGTATGTATGTATGTATGTATGTATGTCCATTTCTTTGGCACGGCCTACAGCCCAAACGGCTGGACGGTTTTTGACATATGAGGTGTCGTTGGATTTGTCTAAATTGTAGTAGTGACATAGGCTATATAAATTTTCAAAATGGCACCCGCAAATGGCGGAATGAGGAGGGGGGCGTTGAATTTTTTTTCTTACTGTAGCAATATGGGTATCAAATGAAAGCTAGTAAATTGTTTTATTCTTTTTAGTTTATAATAAGAGTATTTTACGCAGTCGGGTTTTTTGATTTTTTTTAATTCAGCATACTTGTTGTAAATTCGTTAACGTAAAATCGTAAAGCGTACATACAAATACGCACACGATAGGTTAAGGAAGATGCCAAAGGGTCATGTACCAGTCGATGTTGAGTGGAGGTCGAGGTCTGGATAGACCTTAGTGTGTGGTCATTGGTTGATGCACAAGGGCGATCCACACGGTGGATGCGCACAGAGATCCATGTAATGGATATGGAAGCAATGCTATTGCTCTTCGGCTAGAGAACTGTGGCGTTAGAGGTTTTACTCGAGAGTTTCTGTATCATTTGTGATGATGTAGTTTTCAAAGTTGATGCGAACGACTGTGGTACTTGGCCTAGGCTAGTGATTGTTATATTTTATGATTTATGATATCCCCATGTTTTATTGAGTTAAAGATTTGATGGAAGTAGGATTATAGTGTTTAAATTTCTTTAATTTACTCGATGAGTTGTAAAGAGAATGGTCAGGAGTGACCGAGTGGAACAAATTTCTGTCATGGCCTATTTGTTCGCAGGGTAATCATCACACGAGGACATGTGCAAGCAGCATGGCAGTCTTGGAGTCGAGTGAGAGGCTGAGCGGAGCACCGGTGCCATCTACGGGAGCTTGGCAACACTTGCGGTGGAAATCAATAGTGAAAATGATGCTACGACATATAGTATATAATAATTTAATATATTATTAATTATAATTTGTTAATTTTAAATAGTTATAGCTGAAGAGGTTTCACCTGCTTTTGTGGGTTGATTTCCTCGTCCAACGCTTTTAGTATACTGTAGGAATTACAAGAGTTGTAACCTAGTCTAGTTATAGATGAAGAGGTTTCACCTGCTTTTGTGGGTTGATTTCCTAGTCCAGCACTTGTAGTATACTGTAGGGGTTACAAGACTTGCGACCTAGTCCAGCGGCAGCTGAGGGGCTTTCACCTGCTTTTGTGGGTTGATTTCCTAGTCCAGCGCTTGTAGTATACTGTAGGGGTTACAAGACTTGCGACCTAGTCCAGTTGCAGCTGAAGGGGTCTCACCTGCTTTTGTGGGTTGATAACCTAGTCCAGCACTTTGTGTATACTGTAGGGGTTGCAAGACTTGTAAACTAGTCCAGTTGTAGCTGAAGGGGTCTCACCTGCTTTTGTGGGTTGATAACCTAGTCCAGCACTTTGTGTATACTGTAGGGGTTGCAAGACTTGTGACCTACTCCAGTTGTAGCTGAAGGGGTCTCACCTGCTTTTGTGGGTTGATAACCTAGTCCAGCAATTTGTGTATGTCTGTGTGTATGTGCTGTAGGGATATCGCCATGTATTTAAAGAACGATGACCCAGTCCAGCAGTACTAAAGTATGTCTCTATTTTTGAAAATTATTTTTATCTAGATTAAAGAATTTTTTGCGCACGAGGACGTGCGATCGTCAGAATGGCCGTGACGGGGGTAGCTGATAAATACGAAAAAGGATAGCGTTGTCATGCGCTAGCAGCACGTGCACCGGTCGTCATCACCCCCACTACGTTTGGAGGATATAAAATGGGCCGCTCTGTAGTATCGGCACGCATTTCTAACGATTGCGTCTCGGTGCACGGACTGCTGTCCCAGTATGAGCCTCTGCCTCCTTCACTGTCATTAGTCAGTACTCTTGCTAACTATATGGCTTGTGTAAAATCTTGATTTATTGTATAATCTATGTTAATACTAATTGTCTGTGCACCTACTATACAACTATTGTTCATTTAATTAATGTCGGCTCATTTGTTAAGTCATTATTAAGATTTAATGTAATAAAACATTTATAACTGTACTGTATCCTTCTGTTTTACTTCTGATGTCCGAGCCTATCCCGACAACTAAGTAAACATTGATATCTAGATAATTGCCTACTTTTTTACAGGTGTTCTTAAGTTACTAATAATATCGTCAACATCGAAATAAGTCAAATTAAAAGTTGTGCGTGTAGCATTTTTTTTTTTTTTTTTTTTTTTTTTTTTTTTTTTTTTTTTTTTTTTCGCAGGGGAATCCATTTACGGATGATATCCAGAATGCCCGGGTCGGCAGTCCTAGACCTATGTCGGACTCGGCACTTTGGGAGTGCAATACCGTTTAAGTCCGGATGTCCTAAAGATCCGACAAATTACAGGCCTATTTCTATTCTACCTGCCTGTAGTAAATTATTTGAAAAAGTAATTCTCTGTCAACTTTTAAATCATTTTACAAGAAATAAGCTTTTACATAACAAACAATTCGGTTTTACTAGAGGACGCTCTACAACAGATGCTGGTGTAAAGCTTTTTACCTCGATAGTCGATGCTTGGGAGGAGTCACGGGATGCTTTGGGTGTGTTCTGTGATTTGTCTAAGGCATTCGACTGTGTACAACACGAGACTTTAATCAGGAAACTCAGTCACTATGGCATTAAAAATACCGCGCTAAAACTTCTGAGTTCTTACCTTAGTCACAGAACTCAGAGGGTTGAAGTAAATGGTATTAAGTCGTCTGGGTCTCATGTTCAGATGGGGGTCCCACAAGGCTCGATTTTAGGCCCGTTCTTATTTTTAATATACATCAACGACTTGCCATATTTGGTAGAGAATAATCATGAGATTGTATTGTTTGCTGATGATACTTCATTAATATTTAAATTACATAGACAAGAGACAAACTATGACGACGTAAACAATGCTCTCTCTAAAGTAGTACACTGGTTTAGTGTAAATAACTTACTTCTCAATAGTAAAAAAACTAATTGTATCAAATTTTCATCACCTAATGTAAGACAAGTCAATATGCAACCAGAACTCAATGGTGATAAACTTAATTTAGTTAATTCAACGGTTTTTCTTGGAATCACTATTGATTCAAAGTTGCAGTGGGGACCCCATATCTGTCGATTGGCGGATAAACTGAGTTCTGCAGCGTACGCGGTTAAAAGGATACGTCTACTAACGGATGTCGATACAGCTAGATTAGTGTATTTCAGCTACTTCCATAGTATAATGTCCTATGGCATTTTGCTATGGGGCAATGCGGCGAATATTAATACTATTTTTATTCTGCAGAAAAGGGCTATCCGTTACATATATAAAATGAAATGTAAAGAATCCCTGAGGGAAAAGTTTAAAGAAATCAATATTCTGACCTTTGCATCGCAATATATCTATGAAAATATAATGTATATACGTAAAAATAGGCATTTGTTTGTTAGCCGTAGTGATCATGCCTTGAATAATGTAACACTCAGGAACGGCCACAAACTAGCGCTTCCTAAATGTCGGCTCAGTAAAAAAAGTCGTTCCTTTATTGGAATGTCTATTATAATTTACAATAAAATACCGGTTGCGATTCAATCTCTGCCTTTACAGAAGTTTAAAAAAACTATTAAGCAAACTTTGTGTCGAAAAGCTTATTATGACATAAATGAATTTCTAAATGATAAAAAGGCATGGGATTGAATATAACTCGGCCAGGCTATCAATATGTAAATTGTCACTAGATATAGATATACAATTTTGTGAGCAGGTGGCATGTGGTGATTTCGGCATATACGATTGGCTGTCTCGTGTTTGTCCTAATCATTTCATGGTCATACTGTGCATTATTCATTTATTTTGTATGACGCTTAATTATTTAAAAGAGTACCGAGAGTTTTTTTCCGCCGGCTTTTTTTCCTCTCGGCCAACACTAGGGACATTAGATTAAGTTATTTATTGTAACATTTAATAAAGCCGATGATATAATAATAGTAATGTTATGTCTACCGAGACATTGACTTGTAATAATTTGACGTATTTGTTTTAAATGAATTTTTTTTTGACATTCGTTAAGTGTGTAAAATCACCTTATGACGAAATAAATATTTTCATTTCATTTCATTTCATTTCATTTCATTTCATTTCATTTCATTTCATTTCATTTCATTTCATTTCATTTACTAAACCCCTGCGGGAGCCTTCAGCCGCTTTAATTGGAGGGTCCCGGATCTGCAGGCAACAGGATCCCTCCAGCGACAGGCTGGCCTCGGCGAAAAGGCCAGACTTCTCCTCCATGGGGACTGTCCGGCTCACCTCTGAACAGTCCCGACGACGCCGTATCTAGTAGGACCGGGTTCCCATCCCGGCCCGATACGGGCACAGGGGCGTTACTGGAGGCGCATTAAGTAGCGCCTCCTACGCACCCCCATTCGTCGCCCGCGGATGGAGGCCACGTCGGCGGTCTCCTCTCTCACCCGCTCGTCGGCCTCCTTCTGGGACATTACTGTCTCGCAGAAGGAGACCATCGCCTTCCAGGACTCGTCGTCACCGAGCATCGCGGTGATGATGCTCGGGAGCGACAAGTCCCCTCCGAGGACCGACGTCAGACCTTGACGCAGCACCGCCCATCTCGGGCACACCTCGAGGGTGTGCTGGGCAGAGTCCACCGCCGCGCCACAATCGTGACATTCAGTCGTCGGCTCCCTCTGGGCCGTCCGGCACAGGTAGTCACCAAAGCAACCGTGCCCGGTGAGAACCTGCGTCAGACGGAAGGTGAGGGGCTTGCGTTTTCGACGCATCCACCGCTCAAGGACCGGGCGAATGGCAGCCGTTACGCGTGTGCCGTACGGCTGCCCCGCCAGGTCCTCCCCCCACCTTCGCATAAGCGCTTCCTGCCCTATCCGACGCACCCGTAGGATCCCGTCCAACGTAGGGTTCTCACCAAGAGCCCTCCTACCCGAGACGTATGAGTAGGTCTCGGCAAGAACCTCCGCCACGAGCTCCCACGGGGGGTCGCCGGCTAGAGCAGTAGCTGCAGCCCACGATACCGTACGGTACCCCCGAATCACCCTCACCGCGATTGTTCGCTGCGCAGTGCGCAGCGCCGCCTTATTTTTCGCGGTGAGGCGATCCGCCCAAACCGGGGCACCGTACGTCGCCATACTCCGGCAGACTCCGGAAGTGCGTGTAGCATACATTAATGAATATTCTAGATTAAATTAAATAACCAATGTCAGAAACTAAATTATGAAAAGTCAAAAAATAAAGTCAAAAACATTTAAGAAATATAATAAAAGTGAGCATCGTTGGTATTTAGCAGATCGCCCAATTATTTAAAGGTGTTCATAAACTACTTACAATATTAAAAACGTAAAATAAACCAATCAAACAACCGACCATGTAATAAACAAACAGCAACAATTCAAAATAAACATCAATATAAATATACAAAATAAAATCTTACATGAATGTCAGAGACCAATATATAAAATTAAAAAAGTCAAAATATCTAAAGTTTGTTAACATTGAGTGCGAGTGTATAAATACAAATTACATTTTTACAAAATAAATTGATTCAAATTAAGTTAGGTTATAAACTATAAAATGGTCAAATTATAATTTTGGAAATATTCAGATTTAAGTCATATGAAGTATAATGATGATCATCGTGAGTCTGAGTACTTAAAAAATAAATAATTTTATACAAATACAGTTATATAAATAATATGTCAAAGTATTAAATGTCATTGTTATTAATAAGATACACTGTTGTTTTTTTCTTAAAGTACCTTAAATTATCACCAAAAATGTCGAGGCCAGGACCGTCTGCTGAGCTATCTTTACATTTTTTATTCTTACAATTTGAAGAATTCACATGTCTGTACATGCTATTATAATTAGTGATCATTCTATTTATTGGCGAGTGACGACCGTAACGTGAATGTGAAAATCTCTCAACCAAAGGTGTGTAAGTTACTTTTCTAACGGATTTCACTGGAGCCCGAAACATAAGTCTAGACAATAAGTAGAGAGAGTCTATTAAACCATTTGAGAGCTTAAAGAGAAAATTGTTGTCTAATATGCGTCTACGGTTATGAAGAGAAAGAAGCTTAAAATAGGATAACCTTTTTTCATAACTTGGTAGTTCTTTGGCCAGGTTGAGACTATAAGATAAATGCCATAGAAACCTTTTTTTGTACACTTTCGATTCTTTTTTTATAAATTTCGTAGTGAGGGTTCCAGACTATACTGTAAATAGCACAATTTTAGTCTGAGCATTGTTGAAGTGCTTACAGTTGCGCAAAACGAATCCCAGAGTCCTAAACGCCTTGTTTACCATGTCATCTACGTGTAGATGAAACCTCAACTTGGCATACAGTGTGACACCGAGGTCGCGGATGTATTCAACCTCTTCAAGCGTATACCCGTCTATTGAGTAAGTTCTATTAAGTGTAGTCTTTTTCCTTCTGAACCTAACCACAAAGCACTTGGTAGTGTTAAGACTCATGTAATTTGTCTGACACCACAATGCCAGGCTGTTAAGGTCACTTTGAAGACAGATGGCATGCGAATCAGTGCAAACAGTTCTATAGAGCTTCTGATCGTCGGCATATAATTGGCATTTGGAGTTTCTGAAGCATTTGCTGATGTCGTTAATGAAAATATTAAAGAATAGAGGACCCAAGTGAGATCCTTGGGGTATCCCAGAATAGGATAGAAAATGACTAGAATAGTATCCGTTAACAAAAACGGCAGATTTTCTGGAATGAAGATATGAATTGCACCACCTTAGTAAAATGCCAGTCACACCAACCATCTCAAGCTTCTGTAATAGTATAGACTGATTAACTTTGTCAAAGGCCTTACTAAAATCAGTGTAGATAGCGTCAACTGAGCCGCCACCATCCATTATCTCAGTAAGGTCTTCAACAAATGATGTGAGGTTGGTCGTAGTAGATCTAGCTTTCAAAAACCCATGCTGCTCAGGAGCAATGGTTGTCCTAAACTGTGAAAAGAAGATCGGGTACAAAAGAAGTTCAAACACCTTCGCGAACACTGAGATTATTGATATAGGTCTATAGTTATTAATAAGACTTCGATCGCCACTTTTATAAAGTGGAATCACTAGAGCTTCTTTCCAGGCTGCAGGATAGACACCTGTGCTTAAGGAACGGTTAATAATAACAGTGAGCGGCTTTGCCAAACCCACCTTACACCTTGTCACAAACAAAGCGGGAATACCATCTGTGCTGGCTCCTTTTGAGACATCAAGTATTTTTAGTTCTAAATGCTCCATGTATTTGGCGTAGGATTCTTTTAATAATTTAGAACATCGCTTTCTCAAAAGCTCAAACACTAAAACATCGCGGGGGTTATTATATTTGCGTATTTTTATTCTGTATTTGTATTTTTCTTTTATACAGTTTATTAGTCCTTTACTAAACCAAAATGGATATTTGTGATTTCTGGACTTACATAATGGCACATGTTTTCGAATGAGAATCCGTAGCTGATTATAAAATACTTCGACCATAGTATCAACAGAGTCATCCGCCCCCAACAAATCATCCCAACCAACTTTTTTCAATTCTTGTTGAATTTTCTCATAATCCGCTTTACGAATACAGTACCTAGGAGCTTTGCTATCGGGAAGCAAGTCAGGTGCCGGTTCGACATTTAAGCAAAACGTTAAAGGTGGGTGTGAAACGTCTACAGAAATGAGCGGATCCGAGCATTCACACAGATCGATTACAGATCTGTTAGAAAGCACCAAGTCAAGGATTTTATTTTTGTTATTATTAACAGAATTGTACTGAGTCAAGTCGTTGAGGGATAAAAAGTCGGACAGCATGGCATGCAGTGTGCTGTTAGAAAAAGTTGAATGGTTTTCAGTGTTCATAGACCATGTCATGCCGCCCAAATTAAAATCACCCACCACCAACGAAGTGCCAACAAAGGACTGTAATACTCTGTTAGTATTGTCAATAAATTTTTCAAGTATATGTTTTTGAACAGGGGGTGGGATGTATACACCACATATATAAATATTCTCCTTAACCCTACCTTTGTTACCAATTTCCAATCCAACCCATATGTCCTCACAATTAGATTCGAGACTCTGTAGACGATAAGATATTAAATGTTTAGAAACGGCAATCAGAACCCCACCACCATCCTTCTTATTATGAAATCCGCTAGTCATGCGGTCGCGTCTGTAGACCACATACCTGCTATTATCGAATAACTCTGAGTCATAAATACTATTATTTAACCACGTTTCCGTCAATATTATGATATCAAATGAATTACAAACTACGCTATTAAATAACTCAACAGTTTTAGTTCTAAGACCTCTTACATTCTGGTAATAAATAGACAGACCATTTAAAGAGCCTTTTCGTATATAAAAATAAGTCAACCTTAGCGTTATTTATGACAAATTTTTAATAGTGTCATGATTACGTATCTGAATATACTTCGAGTGTGGACTGGTCCGCTACAAACGCTGTATCCTATAACGGACACAGTCTGTTATAGGCTCGACGTATCGTGCCAGACGTACTAAGCACGTCGGCGACCCGTGACACGCCGTCGGTGCCAGAGTACAAGCGCGTTACTCGGCCCAGTACCCATCTAGTAGGAGGCACCTGATCATCTTTGATCAGCACCATTTCTCCCAAACGCAGCTGCTCTCCTTGTCTGCGTCATTTTTGCCTTTCTTGGAGTTCTACAATGTATTCTGATTTATAACGTTTCCAGAAGTGACCCTTCAGAGTTTGAATTCTCATGTAGCGTGATAGCGAATGTTTTTTTGTAGCGTCATCGTTATTGACCTCAGACGAAGGAAGTAGTGGAGTTCGTCCAATTAGAAAATTAGAGGGAGTGATAGTGTGTCGCGGTGTAATAATAGTAAAAGAGAGAGAAATACATATATTACCGACGAACAATAAAGAGAAATAAATAAAACCAATATTAAATGAACAAAACTACAACATTTATTTTATATAGTGATATATATGTAGGCAAGATACAAAAAAGGTTAGAATTAGATCAATAACAATGTTTTTAAGATAGACTACGTGGTAATTCAATCTTTACGTATTTAATTTTAAGAGAACATGAGCACGTGGTTCGATAACTATTCCTGGTTCAGGTCTAAGGGTCAACCAGACGGGCACTTAACTATAGGCACGTGGAGCATGGATGCCCCCAAGCTGATCTCCGCCTTGTGCTAGGTGACGGGATGATGTGCGCGCCGGGACACGTGGACTGCGTACCCCGTCCGACGCTCGACGTCTCTCGCCGTAGAACGGTTGTAGGTCACGAAAAAGAACCCGGTTATTGTTGGGGTCCGAGGTTCACCAGCAGAAGTCGCCACGTGGTAGGAGACAGTGTCGACCGCTCCGTACGCCTACCAGGACCCTGGAAGGAAACACCATCCGGTGAGCCTTCCCATAGTCAACCCCCAGTTGTTTCTGGGTTAACATGGAAATGGCCCACAAGACAAGGACACAACCTAACCATAAGTTTAAAGAGAAACACAATTGGATAGAATCAGGCGTTACTTTGCGGAAGTTCATGATTAGCAAGAAAAGGTTAAAATTATTTTGCTATAATCCGCCAACAGCAGAATCTGTATGGTCAAACATGTAATTAAAAGCTAAGCACCGCTCACCTTCACAACCAAGCAAGAAAGCCAAGTTCCCAAGCAAGCAATACCACCACCATTCACATGCACCACCACACAAGACTCTAACACTACTCTCGACGCACGTTTCGCTCCGACACCGGAGCATCCTCAGGAGATATCGACTTTACAATGCTGTATTGTCTAGTGACGTTCGTGGCAAATGCGCGGTCTTATATACCGTTTGTTACCCCTACACCTGTTGCCCCGCCCATTACCCCCCTCCCCCCTGAACCCCTCGCACCCCCCCGTCCCCTTCAAACAAACGAAGCAATGGTGAACTTGAAACGTTAACTTGTTCATTTAGCAATTTAAACTGATTATTATTATTGTGTTTTATTATTTCTAGTTGTTCCAACATACTCAGTCGAAGCCCTTTATCGCAAGTGTGTAAGATTTTATATGAATGGTCCGATGATAATTTGTGTCCACTATCAAGGAGATGTTTAGCGAAGTGTGATTTTTGGGGTTGGTTGTTCCTAACCGCGGCTATATGTTCTTTGTAACGTGTTTCAAATTTACGACCCGTTTGACCAATATATGTGGCTTTACAGTCTGAACATTCGAGTTTATAAATGCCAGATTTTTGTTTATTGTTTACTTTATCTTTCCCGTTGCAAATGTTTTTAAGTGTATTATTTGTCCTAAATGCTACATGTATATCATGCGCTTTAAGTGTCTTCGCAATACGCTCCGATATTGTTCCAAAATAAGTTAAACTTGATTTGTATTTATTAATTTTATCAGGTGCTGTTGAGTATAAATCTTTTTTGATCCGCATCGATTTTTGTTTTTTTATTATATTATTAACAATGTTATTGTTGTACCCATTAGCTTGTGCCATGTGATAAATTAGATTTAATTCTTTTAAATAATTTTCTTTTGTGAGTGGGATAGATAGCAACCTATGGACATAACTATGGAACGCTGCGAGTTTATGCTGCCAAGGGTGACAGGATGAAGCTGGTATGGTTGTGTCTGTGTATGTGGGTTTCCGGAAAATTCCAAACTGATGTTTATTATTAACGCGGGTTATAGTTAGATCGAGGAAGTTTATTGAGTGATTTTGTTCTAATTCTGATTTGAATTTAATTTTTGGGTGTATATTGTTTAGGTTTTTGACAAATATGTCTAATTGTCTGTCTGTCCCTGTCCAACATATAATTATATCATCTACATATCTGTAGTAATACAGAATGTTGTTATTTTTGACAATATTTTTATTTTCAAAATCATCCATGAAGATATCTGCCATTAGAGGACTTAGTGGTGACCCCATAGCTAATCCCTCTTTTTGTTGATAAAATTGGTTATTGAATTTGAAGTAATTTTGTTTCATGCATAGTTTGGTTAGTTCTATTAACTCTGTTATTTCGTTGGCATTTGTGTGATTATTTTTTAACAATTTGGTAAGAATGTTTAGGGTTTCTTTAACTGGGACATTGGTGAACAAGCTGTCTACATCTAATGATATTAATTTACAATGGCCCGGTAATGTCAAGTCTTTAATTTTGTTTACTAGTTGGATACTTTTTTTTTTTTTTTTTTTTTTTTTTTTTAAAAAAAAAAAAAAAAAAAAAAAAAAAAAAAAAAAAAAAAAAAAAAAAAAAAAAAATAGTATCCAACTAGTAAACAAAATTAAAGACTTGACATTACCGGGCCATTGTAAATTAATATCATTAGATGTAGACAGCTTGTTCACCAATGTCCCAGTTAAAGAAACCCTAAACATTCTTACCAAATTGTTAAAAAATAATCACACAAATGCCAACGAAATAACAGAGTTAATAGAACTAACCAAACTATGCATGAAACAAAATTACTTCAAATTCAATAACCAATTTTATCAACAAAAAGAGGGATTAGCTATGGGGTCACCACTAAGTCCTCTAATGGCAGATATCTTCATGGATGATTTTGAAAATAAAAATATTGTCAAAAATAACAACATTCTGTATTACTACAGATATGTAGATGATATAATTATATGTTGGACAGGGACAGACAGACAATTAGACATATTTGTCAAAAACCTAAACAATATACACCCAAAAATTAAATTCAAATCAGAATTAGAACAAAATCACTCAATAAACTTCCTCGATCTAACTATAACCCGCGTTAATAATAAACATCAGTTTGGAATTTTCCGGAAACCCACATACACAGACACAACCATACCAGCTTCATCCTGTCACCCTTGGCAGCATAAACTCGCAGCGTTCCATAGTTATGTCCATAGGTTGCTATCTATCCCACTCACAAAAGAAAATTATTTAAAAGAATTAAATCTAATTTATCACATGGCACAAGCTAATGGGTACAACAATAACATTGTTAATAATATAATAAAAAAACAAAAATCGATGCGGATCAAAAAAGATTTATACTCAACAGCACCTGATAAAATTAATAAATACAAATCAAGTTTAACTTATTTTGGAACAATATCGGAGCGTATTGCGAAGACACTTAAAGCGCATGATATACATGTAGCATTTAGGACAAATAATACACTTAAAAACATTTGCAACGGGAAAGATAAAGTAAACAATAAACAAAAATCTGGCATTTATAAACTCGAATGTTCAGACTGTAAAGCCACATATATTGGTCAAACGGGTCGTAAATTTGAAACACGTTACAAAGAACATATAGCCGCGGTTAGGAACAACCAACCCCAAAAATCACACTTCGCTAAACATCTCCTTGATAGTGGACACAAATTATCATCGGACCATTCATATAAAATCTTACACACTTGCGATAAAGGGCTTCGACTGAGTATGTTGGAACAACTAGAAATAATAAAACACAATAATAATAATCAGTTTAAATTGCTAAATGAACAAGTTAACGTTTCAAGTTCACCATTGCTTCGTTTGTTTGAAGGGGACGGGGGGGTGCGAGGGGTTCAGGGGGGAGGGGGGTAATGGGCGGGGCAACAGGTGTAGGGGTAACAAACGGTATATAAGACCGCGCATTTGCCACGAACGTCACTAGACAATACAGCATTGTAAAGTCGATATCTCCTGAGGATGCTCCGGTGTCGGAGCGAAACGTGCGTCGAGAGTAGTGTTAGAGTCTTGTGTGGTGGTGCATGTGAATGGTGGTGGTATTGCTTGCTTGGGAACTTGGCTTTCTTGCTTGGTTGTGAAGGTGAGCGGTGCTTAGCTTTTAATTACATGTTTGACCATACAGATTCTGCTGTTGGCGGATTATAGCAAAATAATTTTAACCTTTTCTTGAGAAACACAATTTATAATAATATAATAATTAATAACTAACACTCACTATAACAATAAACACACTAGATATAAATGAATTTTACAACTACACGACCTACTGCGTGGCATATACAATACAATACAAATACAAGCTTCTACATATAATACAATAACTCACCTAACAATTCGCACCCTGCACCGAAGAGACGAGAAAAAGGAAAGATTCTACCGAGCCCGTCCTTTTATAAGGGCCCGAGCGGCTCCTACTCCGATCCCCTCTAACAATTTAGTGGTAAAATGCTACCCGCAATTATAAATGTTACAAGTGATTAGATCGGAAGGATCTGACGACATTGGGGTGAGAGGCCTGGAATTTAAGATAGCCTCAATCTGTACGAGCATAGTGTTCATTTCCTCATATGTCAAATTAGCTAATGATAAAACCCGTTTTAAGTGGAATTTTACTGCCTTTACCGAACCCTCAGCCATTCCGTTGAAATGCGGTCTGTAAGCCGGTGAAAATTTAAACTCTATTGCCATATCCGCTACCCTATCACTGATTGTGTGTGAATTGTCTCTTAGGAATTTAGCTAATTCCTTGGATGCGCCCACAAAACATCTACCATTATCAGAGTAGATGCTGGCTGGTTTTCCTCTACGGGCTATGAATCTATGTAAAGCAGACAGAAAGGTTTCACTACTCAAATCAGTTACAAGTTCGATGTGCACTGCTTTAACGGCTAAACATACAAATATGCATATGTATGACTTAATTAATTGGCTACCTCTGCCTTACGATTCAATATCATGACTGGCCCTGCATAATCCACAGCCGTGTTTAAAAATGGATAATCAGAATGTATTCGGTGTGGTGGTAAATTCCCCATGATTCATTGTATAGTTTTTCCAGAAAATCTGCAACATTTAACACAATTATGTACAACCTTTCGCGCAAGGTTCCTACCACCAATAACCCAAAACATATGTCTTATAGTTGATAATAATAATTGTAGGCCTGCATGCTTTAATAATATATGATAATGAATAAACATAAGATTTGTAATATGATGGGATGAGTGAAGCAATATGGGATGTTTTGTGTCGTAATCATAAAATGAATTTAATAATCTGCCTCCAACACGTAATAAATCTTGTTTTGTATTAAAAAATGGACTTAAACTATTTAATGAATTCTTAATGGGTAACTGTTTACCATTTTTTAGTAAATTATATTCTTTATGATACTTTTCACGTTGTGCAAATATACATATAGATATTAATGCCGAATTTAACTCTTATAATTTTAAATGACCAATACGCTTAGGAGACCTACGACAAACATTATGAATGAAACGATGAACATAAACTATAACGCGCTGTAACTTATTAAAATTAGAAAATCTCTTTAAAATATATAATTATTCATATAGAGGACGTTGGCAATACTATCGAATACATGTCATTACTGTAGCTCCTTAGATTTTTATACTAAATTAAATTTAAATTCACTATTTTATAAAGTAGTAAAGGTGTTAGAATCTTAAATACTATTAAAATAATTGTGTCGAAGTATTGGAATCATCTTCAAGTTCCTAAATAAGTGGAAATATCAAAATTTTAAACCGCTGGTCCAGCTGTCAAGTTCAACGCCCGCTACTTGAACATAAGTTCAAATTTCCTTCGAAAACCCGGGGAGTATTATGTTTAAAAATTCCTTTTACACTACTGTAAGTATCTTATTACATTAATAGATAAATATTTTCATGATTTTTTTTATCATATTAGTTTCACTTTGCTTCTGTTATAAGAAGCAAGCTGGTAGACTAGCAATAGTAGATTAACGTAGTTGTCCTATAAAATATACATATAATTGAAATAGATTTCATATATAAATATTTATTTCACACTATAATTTTAGCAAATTCTATCTTTCTACACTTAAAAACATTAAGTGAAGTAATAGATAGACGTTTTTAAAAAACTACCCACTTATTTATTTATTAATTTTTAAACTTATATCTAATACTGGTTTTATTAGTACTATAGTATATATTTAGATCTATTAAAACAACTAAATATAAATTTTGGTTGAAATTTAGAATCGTTTGGCACGAATTTAAGGACGAGAGGGGGTGCGGGGGGAGGGGGGGTGTCCCCTAACCTTCCCCATACCACTCGCAATACAAGGTAATGCACCATTCCTGAAAAAAATGAAAAAGAAATCACATAACCTAACATCACATTTATAGAGATTATCGGCATAATTTCGTTCTGTGACATCTCCGGTGCTGCGGAAACCCTTTGTTCTTGCATTAGAAAACACTAGACACTTGCACTTGGAACAACAAACACCATTGTTAATATTTTTCTAATTTGTGAGAAAAGTGAAAACCTGTTATTGTTATGATATTCAGTTGACATTTACTCTATAGTCTTTGGTTGGTTTATCAAATATCAGAATGCGTTCATTACGACCATAGATAATACAATAATATAATATAATATAATGCTAAAATAAAAACTAATTTCACAGCAATGCAATTTTATTTATTTGTACTCACCATTCCTGAAAAAAAAGAAAGAAAAAGAAATCCTATAGACCTCAAAATTGACCGTTTATCGGCATAATTTCGTTCCGTGACGTCTCCGGCGCTTCGGAAGGTGCAGCCCCTTCGCCCTTGCGTAACAAATTTTTTTTTTTTTTTTTTTTTTTTTTTTTTTTTTTTTTTTTTTTTTTTTTTTTTTTTTTTTTTTTTTTTACTAGACCTCCCTATAAGGGGAGACTGTTTTTACAGTTTTTCATTACTTAGCTCGTGTTTATATTCCATCAAGAAAAACTCAATCATACATATCATATCTTGTACTCTGTTCATCATTCACGCTGCATCACATTTTCATCTATCATTCATCATCATTCACTCATGCGCTGAAGGCGTGTGTGTACTTAAAACTGTTTTCAACACTGGGGCAGTAAGGGGGGGAGACGGGTCGTAACTTTTAATTAGCTTTTTACAAATTTTTTCCTTAATTATTAAATTTACAAATTGTTTTTAACTATATTTATATAATACAAATTTTTGTTATTAACTATAAGAGGCAAAAAATATAACTTAATATAAACTGCTAACTAACTATACAACATTATAAACTTATCTGATTTTTGTTTATATAAAACATAACATTTTATATAGAGAATTTACACACTAATACTTGACAGCTATGTTCCTTTGTATAACAATTATTCTTATGCTAGTCTAATTATAACCTATTATAAATATCTAGCATAATTTTTATGTTCTATTACGCTTATTTACTATTGTACAAATTTTTATGCAGAATTGTAGGAACAGGTCTCTGTTCTTACTAAGCAGGATTTCTGACAGCGATTCTAATTCCAGTTTGACGTCTATTTGACTCTCCAATTTTTGCCTCTCGTAATCATGGGCCGGGCAGTCCAGAAGAATGTGGAGGACAGACTCCGAACACGCAGGATCGCAGATGCACGATGGATTGTCCTTGCACTTGAATCGATGCAAGTACTCGGAGAACCCACCGTGCCCCGTCAGAACCTGGGTGAGAAATCTGTCCACCTTTATTTTACCGATGATTTTGTATGCGGCTATCGCGTCAGGGAAAAACACCCTGGTGACTCCGGCCGTTTCACCACTACGATACCGCCGGTTCCACTCATCAAGCGATTGCATACGGATGCTACGCTTGATGAACGAAACCGGGCAGCTGTCGTAGTCAAAAGCGCGTTTCGACTTCAGCGCAGCTTCCTTGGCTAGATGGTCGGCACGCTCATTCCCCTCTAGTCCTGCATGGGCTTTAATCCAGAACAAACTTATACGTTTGCCCTGGAGCAAAGCCCTCTGCAGATGTCCCCGCGCCTCTACGGCCAGGGGATGGAGGGCTTTCGGATTTTTAACAGTGAGCAGTGCCGATGACGAGTCGGAGTATATCCCGACCGATCCGGCCAAGCGGTCCGCGGCCATCCGCGCCGCCCGGCATATCGCCAAGAGTTCCGCCTGGTATACCGTACAGTAGGACGGCAGACGAAGCTTGAGGGTTTTGGTTTCGGCGGCGCTGGTCCATACGGACAACGCCGCCCCCACCTTGCCCTCAATCTTGCTGCCGTCCGTGAAGATGTTATAACCGTTATCGCTATTAGCTAAAAATTGTTCCTGGTCAGCCAGGCACTGGAACTCCAGGTCGATATGGCAGGCGGGATGCGGAGACCGCAGAGCCGAGGACATCCGCTCCACCTCCCGATCCCCAATCGCGTCCTGGGGTATACCCCTCCTCGCCTCGTATAACATCGCGGCTTCGCGGACACGGAGGTCGAGAGGGAGCAACCCAGCGAGCAATAGTGCCGAGTTCAAGGAGGTAGTCCGGTATGCCCTGCATAGCTTCAGCGCGAAGCCCCGCTGGACCATGTTCAGCCGCTTGCGTATACCGAGCTTGTCCACGGCCGGCGCCCAAACGGCAGCCGCATACAGGATCACAGGCTCAACCACCGCTCTGTAAATAGTGCGGATGACTTCAGGATGGAGACCCCAGCTAACCTTAGCTGCTCGGGCCAGCTGGTGGTAGAAGGCGACCGCGCGCTTGCAGACGTTCGCGACGTGGGTTTTGAAGGTGAGTTTCCGGTCTATGACGACCCCCAGCAGCTTCATTTCGTTCGTCAAGACAATGTCGACCCCGCCCATGCAAAGACGTGGGATGTCATATTTCAGTTTACGCGTCACAACCATTGCGTTGGTCTTGTGGGGCGCAAACCGAAGCTTGTTAGATGCACCCCACGCCCTCACATGTTCGAGGGCGGCATTGGCTCGCCGTTCGATCTCGAGAGCCGTCTCACCCTCAAACACCAACACCACATCGTAACAAAATGCAGACACCCACGCTCGCCTCCGCAGCCTCGGCTTTTTGGTCGCCTTCGGCGACCAGCCTCGGCCGCTCCGGCTCACCCGGGTGTCTGCGTTTTGTTACTGCGGGCGGGGGCTGCCCTCCCTCCGCGCCTCCGGCTCTTAAAGAACACTCTAGGGGTGGGGCAAACAAGATTACGTGGAGTCGGGGTAAGCTGATTCCATTCTGTGACTATTTTAAGGCAGAAGTCAATGTCTGTTAAGCGAGGTTACTTTTTCTGGGTAATTATACAAATAAAACAAAATGTTATTGCTTATAAACATAATTTACAGTATCTAATAATTTTTATATATTTATATCATTCTCTAAGATATATTGTATTATCTATGGTCGTAATGAACGCATTCTGATAGTTGATAAACCAAAGACTATAGAGTAAATGTCAACTGAATATCATAACAATAACAGGTTTTCACTTTTCTCACAAATTAGAAAAATATTAACAATGGTGTTTGTTGTTCCAAGTGCAAGTGTCTAGTGTTTTCTAATGCAAGAACAAAGGGTTTCCGCAGCACCGGAGATGTCACAGAACGAAATTATGCCGATAAACTCTATAAATGTGATGTTAGGTTATGTGATTTCTTTTTCATTTTTTTCAGGAATGGTGCATTACCTTGTATTGCGAGTAGTATGGGGGAGTAAGGGAGACCGCCCCCTACCCCCTACCAAAGTTTCACGACCAAATTCGTGCCAAACGATTCTAAATCCAACCCTAAATTTTATATACACATATCCATACATATTGATATATATATATATATATATATATATATATATATATATATATATATATATATATATATATATAGTAGTATATAGTATAGTGAGACACAGGTATATATATATATATATATATATATATATATATATATATATATATAGTAGTATATAGTATAGTGAGACACAGGTATATATATATATATATATATATATATATATATATATATATATATATATATACCTGTGTCTCACTATTATTTATTAATTTCCAGTGTATTAAGAATGGCACACTCAATTATGACCCGTAAGGCAACAGCTAAAGACATGGAGAATAAATTAAAAGTAGCACTTCATGAACTTAAATCCTCACAAAATCTCTGTCAACAATTACTTAAAGAAAGAGAGGATCTTGAGGTTGAAATGGCCAAAAATATTAAAAGGAATTCGGATTTAAAAGCAGAACTTGTAAATCTACATAATAAGTATTTGGAGGTGGAGCTACAGCGTGACAACCTATACAAAGTGGTGACCTCACTCAACCAATGTAACGATGAACATGAGACAGCTCTTAGTCGCATCAGAGAACTGGAAGAAAGTCTCTATGAAGCCAGTATCTCTTCACCTGAGCAAGCTGTCCTGCGAATTGGTTGAGTGTGGTTCTGGTTCTAATTTGAAAAATGAACCTATTGTTGAGATGGTGTTGTTAGCGATCAAAGTAACGTTGCAATAATTAAATCGCACAATAAATTAAAAAAATATCTAAAAATTAACAAATTTATCAAAAAAACTAATAAAATAATTGGAAATAAAAATAGATCTATTAAATTGAATAAATTAAAAAAAGAATGTTTGCATCTAAAGTCAAATTTATATGCTTATGTTATACAATTAAAACAAAGCCAGCTAATGTATGACAGTGACACACAGAAACTGCAATGTGAAATAGACTATTTAAAAAAGTCACTTAAGGAAATAACTGATTTGTATGAGTCCTCTAAAGACCAAATTCAGGAACACATATTATCCACAAGTGATTCGTTAAAAATAATTACAAAAAATAATAATAAGACCTCACTAACGAATTGTCATAGTAGCAATAGCAAAGTTTCTTTAAAATATGATGACACAAAACTTTACCAAAGTAAAAAAAATTTGCGGGCTCGGTGTGACACTGGCATACAGATGCTAAATAATATTTCGACAACAACCGGTAATAAACATAAAATAGTAATGATGTCAGATAAGATAGGTTAAGGATTTGGCTCCTTGCTTAATAAAAATTTAAAAAATGTATTGATACTCTGTTCACCGGGCGCAAGCTATGAATACCAAATAAGAAAAATTAGTTCAATGGAACTAGATGTAAATTCTGTCGTTATCTTACTACACGGTGATAGTTTGGCAATAAAAAAATCTGATTTAATAAAAGACATGGAAAATTTAATACAGATACAAAACAAAAAAAAATGTAAATATTAAGTACTTTACCTTATTCATATGCATTGACAGATGAACATAATAATTACATATACACTTTGAACTCATATTTGTATAACCTGACTCGTTGGCATAGTGACCTCACACTATTTGATATAAATAAATTCCACTGTAGATTTAAATTAACAAAAAATACAATGTACTTGTCATTAAAATGTAAAAACCAAATAGCAGACTTATTAACATATAATATAACTCATTTATTTAATTATAATAATTGTAAAAGAAATTCTAATTTAAATAATATCTCTGTTGATATAAAAAATGATAATTTAAACTAACTGAACAGACAAAACCTAAGCCCTGTTACATAAATTTAATTCATCAAAATATACAGGGCATAGGTGGCAAGGAGCATGAATTGGAATTATTATCTGACATTTATAAAATTCATATATTTTGTATTTCTGAACATTGGCTGAAAAGTTATGAGATAGTTAATATTCCAAATTTTAGTTTGTCAAGTTCGTTCATAAGAGAGAATGCTATTCGTGGAGGTTCACTAATTTTGGTGCGTAATGATATAGCTCATAAATCACGTAAAGATATTGTAGCACTCTCTGTCGAGCGAGCTGTAGAGTTGTCTTGTGTAGAATTACAGCGTTACATTATACTTTGCGTTTACCGGCCCCCTGTAGGTCACTTAACAGTATTTGAGATGGTCATGGAAGACACACTTAAAAAGTTGTTTATTAGTTCTAAATATGTTTTAGTGTGTGGTGATTTTAATATAGATATGTTAAAGGACACAATGATTAGAAGTAGATTAATTAATTTGTTTAACTCATTTAATTTAACGCACAGATATTGTGAACCAACTCGAGTCACTAAAACATCATCTACTGGTATAGATAACGTATTTAGTAATATTGAAATTTATGATAAATCTGTTATGTAATTATTAACTTCCGATCACTGTGGTCAAAAATTCTCTCTTAATGAGAAAATTAATATAAATTCTCGAAGAATTACATGTAGACCAATAACGGTAAAGAAAACAAATTGTTTTAGGGATATTGTAGCGCAAAAAATATGTAAAGTAGATGTGATGGCACAGGATCCAGATGCAAGCTATAATTCTGTTTTCAAATTAATCTTAGAAGAATTCTATTCTGTGTCCGATTCAATACACGAACCGCGCGGTCGACCGACGTCTCCGTCTGTGTGTGACCGGGAGCCGATTGTGTGTGTGTGCGGCGCGCGTATTGAATACACGAACCGCTCGGGTGGCTGGCGTCTCTATTTTTGCGAGTGTGAGCGGGAGGCGGCTTTGTGTGTGGCGCGCGTACACCATGTGAGTGTTCGAGTTAGAGAGACCGTCGTGACGATAACGACGACGAGTATTATGAATGTATTATGTATTACGATATATATATATATATATACATATATATATATATATATATATATATATATATATATATATATATATATATATACACTTTTTTTTCGGGGCGTCGTCGTCGTCGAAGCAACCAGCCCTGAAAATGGATGGCGCTGAAGCGTTTTGCCTATACACTACCGTTACGGGCACGTGCGACGTTGTACGTTTGCGTCATTATGCCGTAACGAGTAGGACGTGCGCGGCGGAGTGCGCAGAAGGGTCTGGGCGTGAGCCCGCTTGGAGCCTCCGTCGGTGCAGATCTTGGTGGTAGTAGCAAATACTCCAGCGAGGCCCTGGAGGACTGACGTGGAGAAGGGTTTCGCGTGAACAGTAGTTGCTCGCGAGTCAGTCGATCCTAAGCTCAAGGAGAGATCTTATGTCGATGTGGCGTGTTTTCTTTATATATGATATATTCATTGTATAAATCAAATAACGCCCTTTGAGCGAAAGGGAATCCGGTTCCTATTCTGGAACCCGGCAGCGGAACCGTTTCAATAATCGTTCCCTCGTTTCAAAGCGAGTGTTCGACGGGGTAACCCAAAGTGGCCTGAAGACGCCGCCGAGGGGTCCGGGAAGAGTTTTCTTTTCTGCCTGAGCGTTCGAGTTCCATGGAATCCTATTGAAGGGAGATATGGTTCGGAACGCGAAGAGCACCGCATTTGCGGCGGTGTCCGGATACTCTCTGCGGACCTTGAAAATTCAGGTGAGGGATGTACGTGGAGATGTCGCGCCGGTTCGTACCCATATCCGCAGCAGGTCTCCAAGGTGAAGAGCCTCTAGTCGATAGAATAATGTAGGTAAGGGAAGTCGGCAAATTGGATCCGTAACTTCGGAATAAGGATTGGCTCTGAGGACCGGGGCGTGTCGGGTTTGGACGGGAAGCGGATGCGGCCGGTGCCGGGCCTGGTCGATGCTCGTTCGTCTCTCGGGGCGTTCGGGCGGAATCCGGACCCGCGTTCCGGCCTTCCGCGGATCTTCCTAGCCGTAAGGCCGCGTCGGTTTCGTCTCGTGCGCGATCGGCGCGGTTCTGTACGACCGCCGTTCAACGGTCAGCTCAGAACTGGCACGGACAAGGGGAATCCGACTGTCTAATTAAAACAAAGCATTGCGATGGCCCTCGCGGGTGTTGACGCAATGTGATTTCTGCCCAGTGCTCTGAATGTCAACGTGAAGAAATTCAAGCAAGCGCGGGTAAACGGCGGGAGTAACTATGACTCTCTTAAAATATATGTCTCGATTTATACTATCCTAATGCCTCGTCATCGTATTAGTGACGCTAACAACAAATGGCCCATATATTTTATAAGGCAATCATAACAGGAAGCAGCCGACTTTAAGTTTGCTTGGCTTATGGCGGCGGTTGTGTATGTGTGCGTACACGTATGCACGCAATCTAGACTGTAGCTATGACTATCTCCGGTACGATTGCTCATACCCCTAACGGGGTGAAGTAGTAGTAGTTACTCCTGGGTGGGTCTCGACACGAAGCAACCGTGATTTCCCAGCCTGCCGGCTAGCTGTGGGGACGCGGGAAGCATGACCCATCCAGCAACGGGGAAGAGTGGCTTGTAACGAGTCACGACGCCCAACTCCTACCCACAGCCTGCTCGTGGCGCCGCTGCGTTCGCCGATGTGGGGGGGGGGGGGGGGGATAGCACCTAAATTATACAAGTTCGGAAGCAGCCGAAGCCGACTTGTAAGCCTCGTTGGTGCATATATCCTGTACTTCAGACGAGGCAAGTGCACTTTCCGCTATGTGCTCCGCCATCGCCGTGTGGGCGCATGTCGGTCACGTGCGGGGGTGACGGAGCACATAGCCAGGCTAGTCCCTGGATTCTCTTCGGAGTAGTGCGACACCTCTCGAGCTTGGGGGTGTAATCTAGGTGAGGCTATGGTTGAGATACCATAGTAGTCCCGATGGACGTTCCCCGAGCTTGCTTTGGGTTCGTCAAGCCTAGCGGTTTCTCTTCGGTTGGGACCTTGCAAAAACCGTGGGCGAGCCCGGTGGCTGGGTTTGCGGCCCGGCCACAAAGGGATTAAACTGTTGCAAAAGGAAAAAATGAGAAAAATTTTGACCGCCCCGGCCTCCCACAGGAGCCGGGGAGCACGGTTTATCCTTCCCCGGAGGCTCGACCCGACGTTCCCGGCGGGAGCGTAGGGCGGGCACCTGGGTGGACCTGCCCAGTTTGTGGGCGTACATTCGAGACCAAGACGGGGCTTGGGGTTCACAAGCGTAGAGCCCACCCCGTAGAAGCCAATGCGGAGGCTGCTCCAATGCAGGTGAAGCGCAGGTGGACGGACGAGGAGCTGTACCTACTAGCACGTACAGAGGCGCAGCTCACGGCGGATACTGGGAAGTGTCCGAACGCAGACCTGCTTGCCAAATTGCCACAGCTCCAAAGGACGCTGGAGGCGATTAAGGGCCAGCGTCGTAGCGCGAAGTACAAAGGGCTGGTGAAAGCCTGCCTGGAGGAGATAGCGCTTTCGGCGTCTGATCCAGCAAGTAGGGGGTTCGATCACCGAACAGCCCGTCGAAGAGCGAGTTCTGGCTGCTGGGGCTTCCTCAGAAGTCGCGCAAGCGCAAGATCCTGTGATCGCGGTCGATGCCCCACTAAGCCCGGAGACGGCACGAGTTCTCGAAACCCTTCTAGCAGGGGCGGAGAGACGAGTGAAGTGCCGTGGGCGTGGGGCAGAGAACGCGAAGCGCCACCGCCGTACAATTTTAAACACAACACGAGACAACAGCACGCCTGGACCGAAGTCACGTCGTAAGCTACGACGAGCAGAGTACGCACGCGTGCAGGAACTCTTCCGGAAGTGTCCGAGTCGAGCAGCAGCTGAGGTCATAGACGGACACACCCGGGTTGTGAGGCACAGTCTAGAGGAACTAGAAGCCTACTGGCGACCGGTCCTCGAGAAGGTGTCGAGCGCCCCGGGACCAACGCCGAAGGTGCTTAGCACTCTAAGGCGGGGGGAAGTGGCCGACTATGCCAAGCTGTGGGCGCCGATCACGGTTGAAGAGGTGAAGGCGTCCCGCGTCGACCTGAGGACGGCGCCAGGGCCGGACGGAATCCGTTCGGAGGAATGGCGCACGGTTCCTGCAGCATCGAAGGCGGAAATGTTCAACCACTGGATGGCCAGAGGCGCTATCCCCGACACACTCCGACAGTCCAGAACCATTTTCATTCCAAAAAAAGATGTCCCTGCTGGGCCGGGCGACTATCGGCCGATTTCGGTTGCGTCGATACCGCTCCGGCACATGCACGGCATCCTAGCGAAAAGGTTACTGGACTGTTGTCCCCCCGACTCGCGTCAGCGCGGCTTCGTTAGCGCAGATGGGGCGCTGGAAAACACTGCCGTGCTCGATGCGGTTCTGGGGGATTGCAGGAAAAAGTTAAAGGAATGCCACATCGCAGTCCTCGACTTTGCCAAGGCATTCGACACAGTGTCGCACAAGGCACTGCTAGAACTGCTCAGGGCCAGGGGGCTGCCGGATGGATTCCTTAACTATCTGGCTCATATGTACGAGACGGCGCACACGACCCTAGCCGTAAATACAATAAACAGCCAACCTGTAAGAGTCGGTCGAGGGGTACGTCAGGGGGATCCGCTTTCCCCGATTCTCTTCAACATGGCGATGGATCTAATCCTCGCGTCACTACCGCAGGGCGTCGGCTATGGGCTGGAAGGCGAGAAGATCGCGGCACTGGCCTATGCGGACGACCTAATCCTCTTAGCGGGATCGAAGGTGGGGATGCAGGAGTCCATCGACACTGTTGTCGAGGTTGGGGAGATGTTGGGCCTCCGGGTCAACAGTGGCAAATCGTCGGTGCTTTCTATGGTGCCCGACGGGAAGCGCAAGAAACACCACTACTTGACCGGGAGGGTGTACTCGGTCAGTGGGTCGAAACTTCGACAAGTGTCTTGCGTCGAACGTTGGCGCTACCTCGGCGTCGACTTTGAGTCATCTGGAACTTCAATGATCGAGCTTCAGATGCGTGAGGCCTTGGACAACATCACCAAGGCGCCTCTCAAGCCGCAACAGCGACTCGAAATAGTGAGAGGTCATCTGATTCCGAGGTTCATGCACGGTCTCGTGCTAGGAACGATATCGGATGACAGATTGAGAATGCTCGACATTGAGGTACGAGGCGTAGTGAGGAAGTGGTTGAGGCTTCCCAAGGACGTGCCGAAGGCGTATTTCCACGCCGATGTTAAGGACGGCGGCCTAGCGATCCCGTCGCTGCGAACGGTCATCCCGGCCCTCGTTTTACGAAGGTTCGGGGGGCTGGCATCGTCGCGATGGTCAGTGGCCAAGGCCGCCGCCAGATCTGAAAGGATCCGTAAAAAACTAGGCTGGGCCAAGAAGCATGTCCGAAAATTCACCAATGATACCCACGATATAAATATAACATCTGAGGCGCAGTATTGGCGGGAGATGCTGCATGCATCGACGGATGGCCACGAACTCCGTGAGTCATCTCGGAATCCGGCATCCACTAAGTGGATTAGGGAGCGGTGCATGGAGTACAGCGGCCGGGACTTCGTGCAGTTCGTTCACTGCCACATCAACGCCCTTCCGTCCCGAGTCCGGGCGTCGAGGGGTCGTAGGAATGGTGCTGAGTCGGAGTTGAACTGTCGTGCAGGATGCATGGTCAGGGAGACGACGGCCCACACCATCCAGCAGTGCTTCAGAACGCACGGCGGTCGTATCAAACGCCACGACTGCGTCACGAGGTTCATTGCCGAGGCAATGACCACAAAAGGGTGGAAGGTGGAAGTGGAGCCCCGATTCACTACCTCACTGGGCTGTAGAAAGCCCGATATCATCGCAGCGAGGGATGGCGTCGGGGTGATCGTGGACACGCAGATAGTCTCGGGTCAGCGATCACTGGACGAAGCTCATCGGGCCAAACGTCGCAAGTACGGGGGGCACGAGGAGTTAGTTCGGTTGGTTGCAGACAGACTGGAACTGTCTTGTGCAAAGAGTGTCCGGGCCACCTCGTGCACGATTTCCTGGCGCGGTGTGTGGAGTGGAGCGTCTCTTAACGAGATGCAGAAGCTCCTCGGGTTAAACAAAAGTGTGTTCGAAATTGTACCGGGCCTGGTCTTGAGAGGTTCGCACACGAACTGGACCAGGTTCAACCAGATGACCGCCGTCTCGGCGGAAACGCCGAGTCGAGTAACCGGGGACCTGTGGGCTTAGGTCATGCAGGACCTATGTGGTACCGGACATGGAACGATCAAGGTCGTTGCAAACTCAGGTCCCCCGCCAAATAAGCTGAGTACCGCAACCATACACCAACCTGCACAATGCCGTTCGGTCCAAGCCTCTTAGACGGGAGTGGGGGACAGCACGGTCACTCCCGTGACCGACTTTTGTCTCGTGAGTCGGGCGCTTAGCACGACATTGGAAGACGAAGGCAGGCGGCGAAACAATAGCCAAATGCCTCGTCATCTAATTAGTGACGCGCATGAATGGATTAACGAGATTCCCGCTGTCCCTAGCTACTAAAAGACCGGCCATAAAAAGACCGAGTGCCAGTCCCAGACTGAGTGCTGCGCAACCTGCAAACGCTTCAAGCGCAAAGAAGCCGGCACCCACGTCACGAACGCCCCTACATGCCCAGCACGTATGTACGCCGAACAGCAGTCAGTCAACATGACCCAATATGGATAGGACAGCTATAGAATTGTCAATAGGGCAGCTTAATCTTCAAGGATCGGAGGTCGCCACCTCAGAATTGCCCGTCATAGCCGCAGAGAGGAGCCTTGACCTGGTTCTTGTACAAGAACAATACGCTAACTCTGGCTTGACTGGCTTGCTTCAGTGTGGATCTGCTCCGAAATCGGGGATTATGGTTATGAACGACAGGATCGCTGTCACGCTTCTGCACAATCTGAGTACAGAATACTGCACCGTTATACACGCCGATTATCAGGGATTCAGTACCTATATCATCTCAGCGTATTTTCAGTACAGGCATGACATCGTCCGCCATCTCGAACACCTGAGCCATGTAATGGACCGACTAGCAGGAAACCCTGTACTGATTGGCGTGGATAGCAACGCACACTCGCCGCTCTGGTTTTGTGAGCGACGACAATATTCGGGACGAGGACCAGACACCGAACACAGGAAGACCCAGATGGAGAGCTTCATACTCAGCAGAGGCCTGCTCATTCACAACGAGCAGGGCCAACCACCTACATTCTGCGGACCCAACGGATCTTCCAACGTGGATCTAACACTCTCGACTAGGGGAATCGCAATCAAGGAGTGGCGGGTGCACGAGGGTGCGAGTGTAAGCGATCATCAGCTTATAACCTATCAGATGTGCAGCGGCGGGACAGCGAGACAATCGGATCGGGAACCAAACGTTCGGATCGCCTTTCGTGAACGAGGAGTGGACTGGGCCTACTTTCGCTCCACGCTGAGCGCCCGAATGGGTAAGCTGGATGCTCAACAGCCGGCCAATGACCTTGCCAAGCAATACAGCGAATTACTCACGCGCACAGCCACTAGGTGCCTAGGACATCGCAGGGACAGGGAGTACGGGGGTTACGAATGGTGGACACCTGAACTGGATCGACTTCGCCGTAAGGTGAACAAAGCACGAAGATCCTGGCAGAACTCTCGACGATACGATTCCAAAGGTGACGACATGCTGAGAGTAGAGCTACAAGAAGCCCGACATGAATACAAGATGACCATGAAGGAAACTGAAATTAAGCACTTCAGACAGGTTGCCGAAACTGGAAATGACGACCCCTGGGGGCTTGCGTACCGTGCCGCGACTGGCAGGACGCGTCCCCCCAGGAATGTGCTCCACGGTGGGAAACTCATCGAGGGATACGCCAACGACACTGGAACCGCTATGCACGATCTCCTGTACTCCCTATGCCCCGACGACACTACTGCGACTGACACTGAGTACCACCGAACGGTGCGAGTGGCCGCCGCTTTGCCTCCTACTGGTGGGGATTCGGCCGTGCCCGACCGAGCCACTGTGGAACTCATCATCAGGAACCTGCCTAATACAAGTCCCGGACTAGATGGAATCACCCGTAGGATTATTAAGAATGCCTGGATGGCTTCCTCCTGCGAGATGTTGCTGATGTACTCGGCTTGCATCTCTGAGGGAGTCTTTCCGGATATCTGGAAAATTGGAGCGCTGATAGTCCTGCCGAAGGGAAATGACAAGCCGCTGACTGACCCGAAGGCCTACAGGCCTATAACTTTACTACCGATTCTAGGGAAAATTTTAGAAAGGATCATCATCGCTTGCGCCCCCTGCCTGTATCGCGGTATCTCAGACGACCAGCATGGTTTTGTCAAGGGGCGGTCAACCGTGACCGCCCTTCGAACGGTGTTTGCTCGCGTCGACGAATCTGCACATAAGTACGTTCAACTGGTTTTTCTGGACATCTCTGGTGCGTTCGACAACGCCTGGTGGCCGATGATCTTGCTGAAGGCGAAGGCCGCGGGTGTCTCACCGAATATCTATCGGATTTTGGTGAGTTACTTCAGCGGCCGACGCATAGGTATGTCGGTCGGCTCCCGGACGTTGTGGAAGACCTCGACCATGGGGTGTCCCCAAGGATCAGTTTTGGGCCCGACGTTATGGAACCTCCTCCTGGACGATCTCCTGAGGCTGCCGAAGCCAGATGGAGTCAGCATCGTGGCATACGCAGACGACGTGACGCTTGCGATCGAGGCGTCGTCCCGCGCTTCCATCGAGCAAAAATGCTCCACCGTTTTAAACTCGATCTCTCAATGGGGGACTCGAAACCGGCTGTCGTTCTCGTCAGCCAAGTCCCAGACCATGACCATCAAGGGTCGATTTAAACGCGCACCGACCGTCAAGTTGGACGGCGCCTCCGTCGCGAGCGTCACCACGGCCAGAGTACTTGGCGTATATATTGATGATGCGAGGTCCTATGCGTCGCATGCGTCTTTGATGGGCGAGAAGGCCGCCAGCTCTTTCGGGAAGGTCTCACGTGTCTCTGCCTCATCTTGGGGTGTGAAGTACCGGGCGCTTAGGTTCCTGTACCACGGGACCTATGTCGCTATCCTGACGTACGCTGCAACCATATGGTACCGGCGCTCTCAACTGTACGTTGTGCAGAGCGCGGTTTTGCGGAGCCAGAGACCAGCTTTGGTGCTTTTAACGAAAGCCTACAGGTCGTGCAGCACCGCAGCACTTCCGGTGCTTGCGGGTGTTCTGCCGGCCGACCTGGAGGTTGTTCGAGCGGGGCGCGTGCAGGAGGAGTGCGAAGGGCTCGCAGGCGGGGAACGCAAGACGAAGAACGAGATCCTCAGCGATGTCGTTTCCGCTTGGCAGACGCGCTGACTGCGAGCGGAAATGGGAGAGAGCTGTACAGCTTCTTCCCGGATATTGCATCGCGGTTAGAGCGCCGCTGGGTGGAACCGGATTACGTCCTTTCACAGATCCTCACCGGCCACGGATGCTTCAGGGGTCGCTTACACAGGATGACGTTGTGTGACACGCCGTCCTGTTATTGCGGCCACGATAGCGAGACCCGTGACCACATTCTGTGGGAGTGTAACTTGTACGAGGATGAACGTAAAGCGATGATAGACGGAATCGAGCGGACGAAGGTAGGCCCCGTTTACTTTGAAGACCTGACTGCCACGGAAAACAACTTCAGCCATCTACGGATGTTTGCGCACAGTTGGCACAAGCGAAGGACTGAGATGACATCGTAGCTGCAATATTGACACATCTGGACTGCCGTGCCGTCACTAACGTGTTGTGTTGTCGTCAGCCCCAGAAAGGGGAGAGTGACGCCAGGGACAGTATCAAAGCACTCTCGTACGAGAGTACTTTTGATTTGTAGGGAGACAAGAATTGTACGGGGGAAGATAGCGTAGAAGCAGGTGTACCCCGTACATCTCCCGCGTTTCGCTCCGTATACCGAGAGGTGGGTAGGAGCATGGGAAGGTTGGTGGGTTATGTCCCTAGCTACTTCGGTGTCGTCCGTCATACGTGCAACATCGTTTTCGTGTCGCTCCGATTTAAAAAATCTTTTCAGTGGTTTTTTCGCGAGCTACGCCTGAAATACTTAGTGTTCCTGTGTGTAAGATCCTGGAGCGTCGATAGCCGTTTGAATCGTGCAAATCCGTCCAGGGATCGCGAAGATTTTCAGGGATAAAGGACCCATGTATTTAAGTGACAATACTGTGCGTGGACACAATAGTTTTTAGTTTAGTTTAGTTTAGTGGACAATTTCAGGAGTATTCACGAAATACTTTCGGAATAGTGTGGCTGGCAAATAGGGACACGTGAATCCAGTGAAAAATCGGTGGAAATACAACGGATTTCCGCGATCTCCGTGGATTAGTTTTTAACCGACTTCAAAAAAAGGAGGAGGTTCTCAATTCGTCTGTATTTTTTTTTTTTTTTTTTTTTTTTATGTGTGTTACCTCATAACTTGTTACTGGGTGTACCGATTTTAATGATTCTTTTTATATTCAAAAGCTAGTGCTCGTCATGTGGTCCCATTTTAATTTGAGCGAGATGTGACTAGTAGTTTTTGAGTAATCCTTAATAATGCGTATATTTGTTCCTGATACCGCGCGTCGCTGCGCGGGTCGCGTTGCACACTATCGTTCCTTGAGGCTTAATTTGTTTCGGAAGATTATCACGTATTATGTTTTTTATGTTTACTACGAGTTAAACTATACAATATTATATTTTGTTTCTCAGATTACGACTCAGGTGTAGAGTTATGTTGCGCTGAACTTTGAGATAGCCTGATAGCACGTTTCAAAGCGCGTCCTGTATTTAAAAGATCATATCTCAAAAATAATTATACGGCAAAGTGTAAAGGAATAACTTTTCATCGGTGAATAACTAGACTAACTGTTTACTAACTGTTACTAATTGTTTTAAAATTTTTAATTTGTCAAAATATTTAACGGACACCATTTTGCGTCATTTGTCATAGACTAAAATCTTAAATGTGACATTGTGTGTGCAACAAGTTTACCTATTAGCAGCGGAATCTTTTATGATGTAATCTCAGGAAAGTAATGACAGTTAGAATCTTGGGTGGCATTGGAATGAAATAAATAAACAACTTAAATTAAATAAATAATTTAACTTAAATGTTTATAACATAATATATAATATCAAATACCTAATGAAAGGCAGAAGGGAAGGCACGTTATGAGTTATGCCGTTTTTCTCATTACGTTTGCTTAATGTAATTCAATAGGCAGAATATAAACAATATACGGCGTAATTATGTCGCATTCTATGCCTCTCATACTCGGCCGCCTCGACCCGCGCGCACCGCACTGACGCACATGTTGAGCAGATTTTTTTCGTGTTTTTTGTTCTATAGTTCACTGGTTCTTTTTTTTACGTCAAAGGAATGTGACAATGCCCAATTTTTTATTCATAAAGGGATGCCACTCGGACGCAGGTAATAACGATATTAATTTAAGTTGTATTATGTATAACATATTATAAAATATGCTAACCATAATGCAAAATATTTTTAGGATGTATTTTTAATATCCTCTTTTATAACATACAATATATTATATTATGTTATACAACTTAAATTAATATCGTTATTACCTGCGTCCGAGTGGCATTCCCTTATCGTTAACAAATTGGGCATTGTCAATTTTTCGAGGGTGGTACCTGTAGCTTGTGAACTGTAACCGCCCAGCTTTATATAAATAAATCAGTTATCGAACTACAGATTCACTAAAAATCAAGAAATAAAACAAAATTTTAACAAAAAACAATAACCGACTTCATAGCAAAAAAAAAAGAACGGTAAAACAAAAATGCACTAAAAAGTAAAAAAATAATTACGTATTCTTTTGTCTGTAATCAAATTATTACGATAATATAATGTACAATTATTGTTGTTATTGGAGTCGGTGTCAGCCAAGGAAATAAGGAAGAGAGTGCGTAATAGTGTAGGTACACCTATTGTAATGTTAAACTACGTTGGCCAATGATATTCATTTACTTGAATATCATTGACGTTGGCTGATACCGACTCCAATAACAACAATAATTGTACATTATATTATCGTAATAATTTGATTACAGACAAAAGAATACGTAATTATTTTTTTACTTTTTAGTGCATTTTTGTTTTACCGTTCTTTTTTTTTTGCTATGAAGTCGGTTATTGTTTTTTGTTAAAATTTTGTTTTATTCTCCGGCACGTGCGTGCTGCCACAAAGGAACCATAGTGTCGTTTGACATCAACAGACGTCAGCTGTCATTTGACAGCTGTCGTTCGGCCGTCTTGGATATCAGTGGATTGGTCAAGCGTGAGCTGAACTTTTGTCAAATATTATTATCACAGTTTATTATCTTATTTTTTTTTTAGATTTTTTTTTTCATTATTTTTAGTTTTAATAATCTTTAAATTTACCTCAGTAGTTATAATAGAATAATAATACATATATTATTTTATTTTAGACTGTGTAGTTTAGTATTAGATTAGTCTTAGATTTTTATAAATTATTATAAGTAGAATTTCAGGATGACTGATTCTGAAGAGGGGGGTCCCCCCCCTCACACCGACGCGCCGGCCCCTTTTCGTCCACGGAATTCGTTGCTGCGAACCCCGCCGACCCCACGGACTTACCGTACCAGCGCCGAAGAAGAAACGGACGACAGTCACAGCCACGCAATTGCAACGAGAGTGTACGAATCTGTAATGCAGGCACTATCACCTCCGAAGGGTACCCCCGCGACCACTCATGTGGGCCCATCCAAGCGGTTCCTATCGCCGGAGGACATGACAGCGCAGAAGAAGCCGCGGAAACGACAGGCCAAACAGTGCATCAGGGTAGACCTCATCGGTGCCAGCGAGGCTAACGTCGACACCGGTGCAACGGAACCGGGAACACCAGGAATTGGTGATTTTAGGACACCGTACTCCACTGACGAAGACGATGACACACAAGCCAGTGGCATGGCCCACTACTCTTCGCGTGAACTTCTGGCTGTAGCAAACAAGGCGGCGAGAAATATCGGCGATATCATCAAGTCTCCGACGGCAAAACTAAACAAGGGCGACAGCGCTAGTGTTAACCGAGAGTTAACATATATATTAGAAGTAGTTTCGCATATGGCCTTGGCCTTATCAGAGTCGGAGAGGTCGGTGGATGCCTCAAAGGCCCGAGTTGCCATCCTGCAGTCGCGCCTGGAGGAGGAGAAGACTAAGTCGACCACATCTGCAATAAAGGCCGAACAAGTTGCTGCTGCCATAGCTGCAACAGCAAATAGTGGGAAGAAACAGACTTACGCCGAAAAATTGATGGCACAAACCGGGCCGGTGGTCGCGGTGTACCCTTCTGAAAAGCCGCAGGAGCAGCACTGAAGACTGCTGACGACACCAAGAGTGCACTGAAGACCTCCGTAGCTCCCGCCGCCTTAAATATAAAGATTGATAAAGTCCGGAGGCTAGCTGGAGCTGGAGTCCTCGTTCAAACTAAAACCAGGGAGGACCTTGAAAAATTGAAATCGGCTATCCCACCGACCCTTAGAGCATCCGAGCCAAAGAGGCGCCAGCCACTAGTGGCACTCAGGAACCTAGAAGGCAAGGCCAGCGATTTCGCAGCCATTCTAAGAGCACTACAGGAGCAGAACTTCCAGGGGGATGAACGTTGGACACTGCCAAAGATGACGGAAAGCTGCAGGCTCGCTTTCTTCAAGAACAGATTTGGTGGAGAAAGAACGACAGTAGTCATGGCATGCGACCCAGATCTTCGGAAGGCTCTGCTGGAAAAAGGCAAAGTTTATATAGGGTGGGAAGTCGTCACTGTAGACGATTTTACTACAGCCATCTGTTGCCGACGGTGTCAGCTGTATGGACACGGCGAGGGATCGTGCAAGGCGGAAGCTCCGACGTGCGGCAAATGTGGTGAGACGGGTCACAAGGCAGAGGAATGCAAGGCGAACATCGCAAAGTGTGCTACGTGCAGCAAGTTCGGGCACAGTAAAGAAGCTGCTAGCCATAAGACCGCCAGCGTAGACTGCCCTGCTCGCCGACACGCAGAGAAGAGAATGGTCGAACGCACTGCTTATTAATGGCGCCATTATGCATCACCGTCGGACAGATTAATTTGGCGGGAGCTAGAACGGCCACCACTGAGCTACCTCTAGTTGCCGAGGAAATGGGGTTAGACGTCGTTCTGGTCCAAGAACACTACCCTAGCCCCATAATCATTCAGCATGGGGACAATGCAAAGGCCGGCATATACCTGCGCAGGAAAGATGTCGCATGCGCGGCATTACAACATCTATCGAATAGGCACTGCATGGTGTGTCACCTCCAAGCGGACGCAGAAGGAGTGTACCTAGTATCAGTCTATTTTCAGTATGCGGATGACATCGACGTACACTTGAGACATCTGGAGACCGTACTAGCCTGCTTGAGAGGCAGGCGCATCATCATAGGGGTAGACTCAAACGCGCACTCTCCGATGTGGTACTGTGAGAGGAGACAGTACATTGGACGCGGACCAGACGTCACGCACCGTCGGGAATCGATGGAAGCGTTTATCCTGGCACATGGACTCCGTTTGGCGAACGTTGAAAACCAGCCGGTAACGTTCGCTGGGCCAACTGGCTCATCCAACATCGACCTGACACTGACGAAAGGCACCCCGGTAACGGGGTGGAGAGTGCACGAGAATAAGATTGACAGCGACCATCGTCTGATCACGTTTGTGGTGGCCAAGAAGATAGAAAATGGGGTCGACTCAAGCGCAGGGTCGCCGGACAAGCTTATGAGGCTTCGGGATTGCGGTGTGGATTGGGCACACTTTGAGGACCAGATCCGTCTCAGAATGGGTGCCATTAAGTGGAATCGGTCTGCAGCGCGAATAGCCGCTCAGTTCACTAAAGTGGCGAAGAGCACTGCGTTGCAGACACTCGGGTTAAAAAGGGAGAACAAAAGCGAGAGGGGATACGAGTGGTGGACTCCGGAACTCGACCGTATGCGTCGGGACACTTATCGTCTGCGTAGGGCCTGGCAAACCGCTCGCAGGCGTGAGAGCCCCGATGAGGAGGTCACTAAGCAAACATTCCATGTGAGTAGGCGCAGATATAGGGTAGCTATGGAGGAGGCGCAACTTTTGTATTTTCAGAATATCGCAAATTCCGGAAACTTGGACCCTTGGGGACAAGCCTACCGAGTCGCGAGTGGGAGGGTACGTCCTCCCCATAACGTAATAAATGGCACCAAATACGCCGAAGGTTATGCTGGGGGCGTCAGGGAGGCCATGACGAATCTCCTGGAGGCACTTTGCCCAGACGACGACACGGGTCGTGATACATCATATCATCGTCAAGTGCGTGTCACGGCAGCTCTGACGCCAACAGGTGAGGATGCCCCTCCTCCGACCGTCGAGATTGTGGGGGCGGTAATCAGGGACCTTCCCAACACCGCACCGGGTATCGATGGGATTACCGCACGAATAATTAAACACGTTTGGGCAGCCGCACCGGATGAAACAGCTGAAGTGTTTAGGCGATGTGTCCAGGAGGGCTCTTTTCCGGGTACGTGGAAGGATGGTAGGTTGGTTGCCCTACCGAAAGGGAATGGCAAGCCTCTTACCGACCCAAAAGCGTACCGGCCCGTCACGCTGTTGCCGATCTTTGGTAAGATTCTCGAACGATTAATGATAAGGTGCGCACCGCAAATGACCAAAGGTCTGTCGGACTGCCAGCACGGATTCACGCGAGGGCGGTCGACGGTGTCTGCGCTGAGGAGTACCTTCAGCGTGGCCCGTGAGAGTTCGTCGAAATATGTGCAGGCGATATTTCTGGATATCTCTGGGGCCTTTGATAATGCCTGGTGGCCCATGATATTGCTGAAGTCGAAGCGGGGAGGTTGCCCACCAAACATCTTTAGGATGCTGGTGGACTACTTCCTCGATCGCAGAGTAGGGATGTTCGTGGGCCACACGGTAGTGTGGAAGGCGGCCACTATGGGCTGTCCGCAGGGATCAGTGTTGGGACCCACGCTCTGGAACGTGCTGATGGACGATTTGCTCAGGCTGCCACTGCCTGGGGGGGTTAGTATCGTGGCTTATGCCGACGATGTGACGATCCTGGTCGAGTCCGGTGCCCGGGCGGGCCTGGAGGAAAAATCCAAGGCGGCACTGAAGCTCGTCGGTAAGTGGGGTGAGAGAAATCGACTGGAGTTTTCTCCTGCTAAGTCATCTACGATGACCATCAGGGGTAAACTCCAGCGTCCACCCACCATCAGATTCGGGAGTAACTCGATCAGGAGCGTCACGTCGACCAAGGTACTAGGGGTGGTGGTTGACTCGAGCCTGTCCTTCGCGCAGCATGCGGTGGACATAGGGGAGAGGGCGGCAAATTGCTTCGGCAAGATGTCGAGAGTATCGGCATGCTCGTGGGGTGTTAAATATAGGGCCCTTAAGGTCCTGTATAAGGGTACATTTGTGTCCACAGTGACGTATGCTGCGGCATGCTGGTATGAGCGTGCGTCCCTTCATGTTGTGCGGAGTGCGCTTCTGCGCACCCAGAGACCCGCCTTGATCCTTCTGACCAAGGCGTATCGCTCGACGAGCACTGACGGATTGGCGGTTTTGGCTTGTGTGCTGCCGGCCGACCTCGAGGTGATCAAGGCAGGCAGACTAGGCGCTCTGCGCGAGTCCGCGGCTACCAAGGAGGAGCTACGGAGTGCCAAACTCAGCGAGGCTGAGTCCGCTCTTGCCGCATGGCAGAAGCGTTGGGACACGTCGATCCATGGGAGGGAGCTGTATCGGTTTTTCCCGGAGGTGAAGGCTCGCTTCAAGGCAACTTGGGTCGAGCCTGATTATGAAACGTCCCAAATCTTGACAGGTCATGGGTGTTTTAGGGGGAGGCTTCACAGAATGAAATTGTCCGCTGTGGGGTCATGCTACTGCGGCGAAGCCGCAGAGGAAGACGTACACCACGCATTCTGGGAATGTCCTCTGTACAGGGATGAGCGTAGGGAATTGCTGGACGGCATCGAAGTGCAAGAGGTGGGACCGATCTACTATCGTGATCTTGTGGCTTCAGCGGCGAATTTCGGTAGGCTACGGGATTTCGCGCGAAGATGGCACAAGAAAAGGAGCGACCTCGAGAAGAACGGAGGCAATGAACCGGCATAAGACCATCAAACAGCAGAGCGCACTATCGGCAGACACCGAAGGCGTCTCTGTACCGTCCGCCCCAGAAAGGGGAGAAGGACTAAGGGACAAGTGGAAAAGAAATAAATAATTTGTAGGGAACGGAAGCGTGCGCACCTGAAGGGAAGAGAACCCAAGACAGTAGGGTGCGCACTCCCGAGATTAGGCCCGTATAACCACGAC